>CAJFCV020000004.1:7500000-8750000 GCA_904066235.2 Bursaphelenchus xylophilus
AAATAAAGACAAAAGACCGGAAGAACGGGTAGAAAAGTTCAAAAGAATAAAGGAAATGTTGGCTTGACCACGTTCCAACCAATTATTTAACAGTATTCTCGACTTAAAAATTCTGTAGACACACTTTGTAGGGGAAAACATGCAAAAGCACAAAGAAAGCAGCCAAAAAATGAGGGCGAAAGACAGTTTCAGGAAACAAAAGTTGTATTGTAGGGTTTAAAATTCATTGAAAACGTTGCTTAACAGTATCAAATAATACAAATCGGATCCTTGCTAAACTACGTCTGAAGAATGATTCTGAATTTCGAAAAAATGGTTAAAAAATATTTGAAGGGTTCCAAAATCGGGATTTTCAAACTTCAGCCTATAAAATTCACAAACCTGGGTCAAAAAGTAGCATAATGCTGTAAAAAGGTCCCAACTTAAATAATGGGAACAAAAAAGATACATAGCCCGATAAAATTATTATTCATCGGGTCATTTCTTTTCAATTTCCAAACTCTTTCCTTTTATTTTTGGGGAGAAAATCGCACAACGCCTCGGAATTTGCACGCAAAACACGAAAAGCCAAATCTGTTTGGTCTTTGAGTGGGAGTGTCCCATAACCGAAACCCTTTACCTTGCTTCTACTGCCACTTTCACCACGACAAGATGTTTTATTTTTTGTCATCAAAAGTAATACGCTATTATTTAGGCTGAGCTCCAGTCTCAATAAGATCAAACCCCTTTAAAACCCTGTTTTCTACAACAATTATATATTATCACTCCCGTAAGACCCAAATAAAAAACAACCAATAATAAAATATGCAAATTGCAGAGGAAACAAAGTCCGGTTGGGGAAAACCGTTAAGAATCAGCAAGAATACGGTCGGGGAGTGAAGTCAATGCGATTTTATTTACAAAACAACATAATCCTCGTATAACGAGTACAGTAAAAAATACTATACCTATCGAGGGGATAGAGAAGGACGATATTTTAGTTGACTCAGCGAGATTCGGCGAGATAGCTATGGAATGAAAAATTAATGTCATCTATTTTTTGTCGTTCCATCTGAAGGTTTTTTATGTCGGAGAGTCGCGGAGTTTCGAGCAATTTGCCCGAGCTTTGTTGGTTTAGGAGAGTCTGACTGAAAATTTGAGAAAAATTACAAAAAACTGAAAAAATCTGATGATCTAAAATAATTCGAAAACGCTTAAAAAATCTAAACACCTGCAAACAATCGTACATGTAAAATCGCTTTAAAAGCAGGCAGTGGTTTGAATGCCGCAGCCACATCCACACCCTTTGCAACTTCCTTGGCGATGTTCTCCTTGGCCATATTATTAGCCAAAATTTTCGTTGGTCTATCTTCTAGCCCCAAGGCAGCTTCAGCTTGCCGAGCGCGAATCCTGAGTTCGTCATTTTCTTCGTTGAGATCTTTGATTTGTTTCTTCAGAAATTGAATCTCCTTTTCTTGATCTGAATTGGTTTTGATTAAGGTCCCGTTCTCAACGATCCGTCGTTCCAGCCGAGCTGTATTCTCTTTGTTCTAAATCGAGTACAGATAAACCTCAAGTCTATACGAATGATTATAAAACCAATTAAGAACCTACAATCTCATGAAATTGTTTTATCATCCTTCTGGCCTCTTTAATCTCCGCTTTCAGATCCTTATTCTCTTGGACAAGCGGCTCTAAATGTCTGAGTCTACTTTGTAATCGATCAATCTGTAAAATAAACTCTTTTCCTCATAGCGATCGTTATCTTATATTACTCAAAACACGTTTGTGACATTCTAGTCTTCAATAAGTAATATCGAGGAAAAATACACTTATAATGAATGAATACTACTTACCTCATCTTCCAAACTCTCTAACTCGGCCTTTAAGTCCAACATTTCTTCGCTCTGCTCGTCCAATGCGGCATTACTTCGATCTCGCTCGCCCTGAGCCATCTAAAACAAGATAAATTTTATAGAACCAAATTTTAAAAACCAGAAGGTCAATGACCTAAGAGCGGTGCCATTAATGTCCCAATGAAAAATTTCAAAAAGTCCATCTAAGAAACATTCTCCTACTTCAACATCAGTTCTGAGTATTGTCACTTCATGTTCAAGATCGCTGGTCTTTGCCTGCAGTTCGTCAACATTTTCCTGCAGTTGTGATGACCGTTCTGCTTCGCTCTCTAATTGTTTCTTCATATCGTCCCTTTCATTTTCCAAAGTAAACACAAGTTGGTCCAATCGCCTTTGTTTATCCTAAAATTTGGATTGAAAAGTTAGTCAAGCTCTTACTTACTTTTAGTATCCGATTGTTCGATAAGAGATGTTCAATTAGTTCAGTACCCGTTACAATTGGCAATTTGACGGCAAGATCGGTTACCCGACGGCAGGAAACCTGTAATGCTGTGTTATGAGAGACTGGTCTCTAGTAGAAGATAGAAACCCTTGTGTTTTAGTGATGGGATCTTACAAAAAATTCTCCAAAGACATTCAAAAAATTAATTTAGAAGTCTTACCTTTCTAACAAAGTCCAACCGACAATACCTTGTGTCATTATCGACCGAACAATGCGCGATTTCTAGAACGACTTCCCGATCCAAAGCTTCGTTTAGTAAATCGACTATAACCGATCCGAATCCATCAAATTTAAGATGTTTATCAAGACCCTGCTCTGTTTTCATCTGCGAAAAGTCGACGGCGGTGATTCGGCGTTTACATAGGAAGGAATCATCGTTCGGATCAGAAAGCTCGATTGTAAGCATCTAAAGTTACCATAAAGTATGCTTTCATTGACTTTTCCAGGCGATATATTTTGCAAAATTCTAGATTTACCGTTTCTCGTTGCCCCTCAACAGTCTCTACACGTATACGATGAACTTTTTGTGTTAGAATCGAGGTAGACGGACCAATCTGATTATTGTGATGTTGAATTCGGACCTCCTGATCAAATAAGACCGTCATTCTGCAAGGGAAATTTTCCAAATTGCCCAAAAAACCGCAAATTCAAGTATCAGGCAATAAACCTTCCGCAATCACACAAGAACTCCACTCGCCGCATAAATCACCATATATAAACCTCCGCACACGAGTACCAATACACCTAATGCCTGTAAATGGTTTATCCACTTGAAAATCAACTAAAATTTTACAGAAGGCCATTTCGACGGCAGGAAAGGCCTGAAGAGAGGAGACATGATATAACCGCGATCCTCTCTCTAGTATTATTTTTTATTCCAACAGTGAATTGATGAAAAAAGCAAGAGGGGTTGGTTTTCCGAAAGAGTTATTGTATATAACAAACAATTAGGTTGGGAAAAGGTACTGAAAGCACCAGGAAGGTGCTGTAGTGGGGGGAACTGATGGAATATGATCTCAATACAAAGATTTGAGGGTCAGAAGTGTATTAATTAGATGGAGAACAAAGAAGAGAACATTCAAGTTGCGGGTCAAAGATGGGAAACGGATTATTGTAACAACAAAATGGATCTACAGATCATTGTGAATATGGTGGACTTGACCCGTGGAGATTGGTGAACTCCTTTACAGATCGTCGTCGTCATCGGGGAGCTCGGCGTTGGCAGCGTCTTCCACCTCCTTCTCGTACTGTTTCACCATCGCTGGGTCCATCTGGATCTCTGGTGGGGCCAGGGCGGGCATAGCGACGAATTCGAGGTTTGGATCTCCAACCAACTTTCGGGCTAGGTACAGGAAGGGCTTCTCGAAGTTGTAGTTGGACTTTGCGGAGATGTCGTAGTACTAAAAGGATCAAAGCTAATATGGCAACCTCTCAAAAATTGTGTTCAAGCTTACGGAACGGAAAACAATAGTTCCACCGCGCCAAAAAAATCAAGACTTTCTACCATACCTGTAAGTTCTTCTTTCGGTGGAAGGTGATGCTCTTGGCTTTGACTTTCCTGTCCTTCACGTCAACTTTGTTTCCAACCAATACCATGGGAATATTCTCGCAGACACGGACCAAGTCTCTGTGCCAGTTGGGGACGTTCTTGTAGGTTACACGGGCTGTTACATCAAACATGATGATGGCGCAGTTTCCCTGAATGTAGTATCCATCACGAAGCCCGCCAAATTTCTCTTGACCGGCTGTATCCCACACGTTGAATCTGATTTGACCACGAGTTGTGTGGAAAGTGAGGGGATGCACTTCGACTCCCAAGGTAGCTGGAAATGAAGAAATTATATTACCCAGAAGGCATACGACTGGTTATTTAAAATATTTCAGAAATTGCACAGATCCACAATCTCTTATTGCTATCAAAGTACTGAAGACCCTAAAACTCAAAACCAAAATAATATAAACCTTACCAATGTACTTCTTCTCGAACTCTCCAGTCAAGTGACGTTTTACAAAAGTGGTTTTACCGGTACCACCATCGCCGACCAAGACCAGCTTGAAGGTGGGAATTTCGTCGCCCATGACTGAAGATAAGGTACAAACCTAAAATCAGAAATATTATCCATGACCCCACTGACGCAAAAATTGGCGGGAAAACGCGTGGTAAAATGCCGAGAAGACCATTCCGCGAAAATATTCGCCATGCAACACCCCTATGAACTGCAAACAAAAAAATGCGACCAAAACCTTGCTTTCACCAAAAAGTAACCTAAACGAGCACAAAAAACGTAGATTTTCGTAATTTGCCCAGAAAAAATTACGAAATAATCTTCGGAAGACCCACACGTTAAAACCATCAAAGATTATCCACAAGATTGCAAAAAGCCTGGTTTCGACATCATATTACACCGCATC
The DNA here is from genome assembly GCA_904066235.2 of Bursaphelenchus xylophilus. Taxonomy (NCBI): domain Eukaryota; kingdom Metazoa; phylum Nematoda; class Chromadorea; order Rhabditida; family Aphelenchoididae; genus Bursaphelenchus; species Bursaphelenchus xylophilus. Next base: position 7,504,750 of record CAJFCV020000004.1, read on the forward strand.
AAAAATCCCAAACCCCTATATTTTTTGAAAATTCAATGATAATAACGGGAAACACGTACAAAAATAAAAAAGAGGATGAAATTAGAAGATTTAGGCACAAAAAAGCCAAAAACGTCAAAAAAAAGCTAGAAACAAAAAAAATGGCGCGCAATGCCAGAAATGACGAAATTATGGTAGACGCTGACAAAACCAGCACTGTGAATGCTCGAACCTCAACTGAACCGCGCGTTTTGCGTCTGGATTTTGCACCGCCTTTTACGCACCATACTGTGTAAGTCGTTTCGGGGCCCACAAATTCTGTGGCATACCGTGTCAATTCAGGAAATAAAAAAATCTTGGAAAAATCTAGAAAATGTTTGCTGATCCTTCTGTGAACGTCGGCAGAGAAAGTTTGTTGCGAAACTGAGTTTGAAAACGCTGATTCACTATTAGAGTCGAAGTTTGACATCAGATCGGGATGGATGGTATAATTTCAACTGAAATTTTTATATGAAAAGATTAGAGGAGTAGAGAAATTGAATAAGAATGGTGGATTCTCTCTATTTCGACATGCCCAGTCAGCTGAATGCACTTGTTTATAGAGTTTGAATACTTCTTCGATATTATCCTTGACAAATTTGCACTGTTATGAAAAGGTTCTCTTGATATCTCAAAACACCGTCAATCACACTGCTATTGATGTTTATCGGTTCATCCGCAAGAGTAATGACAGTTCCTTCTCCTTGCAGCGGTTTGTTTATCGCCAATAAAAACGGTGTTCCTTTGGAGGGAACCAGATAAGATGAATCATTTCGAAAGGAGCGCTGTATAGACGAAAGAAGAACGATATCCAGCCGACCCGGAAATTTAAGAGTAGCCGGTAAGCCATTTCTGAGTTTTCCCGTTTTTGGAATTTAGTTTTTTTCATGGGAAGGTCTTCTCATTCTTCTGTTACGCTATTGTTAATGTCAAGTACACCTTCCGTTCTCTTTATTTGAAGAGGGAAACTGTGGGTTTGAGATGTTTGCGGTCTCCTACTGTCTTCATTGAACATCGCAGCTGAATAAATTCTTCCCATTCAAAATATAGAAGATTTTAATCGTCTTTATATTGTCCATGCGATAATAATAATATGTGTAATACCCCAAAGCTTTCACATGTAAGACAATTTCTTTTAGAATGTCCTCTTGGAAGGAAAGAAATGTCTCAACTCGTCTAATCTGCCCTGTCTTCACTTCATTCGATGTCAAAAGTATCTTATACATAATGGATCATTGGAGCCCTCAGATGGATCAAATAGCCGACGTAAATGTAAGTCATAGGATTTACTGGACCAGTATTGTGCTTTTAGGTATATGATGAAGGTATATCACAGTATAAATTAATGGACGAAGCATCGCAACTCAAGTTTTTGGCCGCTTTGGGATTGGGAAAGGCGATGGTCAGATGTAGAGTCTACAAGGATGATGAGTTCGAGCCGCATAACTGCTTAGAAGATGCAAAATACACTTTCGACGTTGGGTTGAAGGAGGTGGAGTCGAGAGCGGAGTTGGTGACAGTGGTGAACTGGCTGAAGGATCGGGGGTATCGATTTAACTCAAGTACCTGAAAAGAGGTCATGGATAATATAGAGAAACGGTTATATGTAATGAATATTATCAATTCTATTTCCTGTCTCATTGGTTATCGAAATCTTGGAAGATCAAAATCTGTCTATTATGTTGAACCAAAAACGTACCCAGCTTCAACCTTTCCGCTCGTGTAGATCCTCAACAAAAATTCCGCATCCTCGTGAGGTTTGAAGGTGCACGGGATGATTAGATATTCTCCTGGCGTTACTCTGAATCTGGCAGTGACTTCACGACTGTTTATGAACACTGGATTCTTGGCCACTTTATGGGCATGGTCGAGGTAATCCGGGCCTTGTCTTGTTGGTCTAGGAAGTTCGTAGACGGCGAAACCAATGGCTAAATTATCAAGTCCAGCCACACGCAGTTCTCGGCGGTATTTCTGGAGTAGAGCGACAATAACTGTGGCCTTTCCGTCTTGTTCCACTGAATTATCTCCAATTGTAATTTTAGCGCCATATTGAGGGTTATTGGCGTAGGTGGCTGAAAATAGATGCACAAAATACATGTACACTATAAGAAATTGTGAGATACAAAGCAATAGAAATTTTACATTTAAAAAATTAATTAATTTTTTTTTCAATAAAAATCTCATAAAATTCATAATTTTAAAATCCCAGACTTACAATTATTCTGGCATCCTCCAGCGGTTCCTTGGGAATCCAGCCATTGCCCGTCGGCTTGGAATTCAGTCCACGCGGACTCTGGGACCTGTGCAACCCCAGTCATCTCGGCGATTTCATTCATCACACCTGGACCCAAGTTACAAACCTCTAACTTCTCGAAATTTCTGACGAAGTCATCAAAGCTCATCCTGCAATTAAAAATTCACGTCTTCACCCGTTCGGAGAGTATATTTTGGCCCCAGAAAGTATTTTGGACTACTGTAACTTACCAAAACTCTCCATCTGCTTTGAATACCACTTGCATCTTGTGCTTGTCCTCGTAGCTCACATAGTCCCATTCTTGGGCTCCATCCGCCCAGGCGCCGTTCCATTCGGTGTCATTGCCCCAGGGATTTCGTACTCTTAAAATTGGAGTCATGCCTCGAGGGCCTGAGACGGTTTGAAGGGCAGTGATACTGTAGGCGTGGCCTCGGACCAGGCCGTTGTCGCAACGAGCTTCAGTGACTTCTGGATCGGCCTGCAAAGACAAATGTTTTGGTCGATGTCAGAAGAAAGATCTATTTGTCAAATGGCACTTACATCAATGCTACATCCAAAAAGAGACCCCATCTGGAAGCCTCTAACCATCAAGGCCAAGAGATGTTCCTTCGGCAATTCTTTTATGTCATAGTCTTCAATAAGACCTCCAGTGAAGTCCTCGAGGGCATCAGCCGTAAATCCACCCTTCAGGGCCTCATAAGAACCGTAGAGTCTGAAATTTTTACATTATCCATGACAAAAAGCAAAACTTCGTCAATAAAAATATCCGATTAAAACATAACCTTCAAAACGATCACTTACTTAGCATAAGCTTTCTCCAGAAGTGCACTCCAGAATTCATTATGCTCATCCGAGTGCATATACACCAATTCCCCATTATGAGTTGGCAGCCTGTCATCTACCACAACATCCACCCACTTCCCGTATCTCCAGAACTGGAAATGGAAGATTCCGGCGTAATTCTCCGTGAAACTTTGGTCTGGAGGGACTACACGATAAAATAATTCTTCACGGAGAGTCAGATTGGCCGTGGCGGCGAGAAGCCAACAATCGCCTAAGGCGCCTTGCTTCACATCGAAGCGAGATTCGCCACCGACAATCAGCTGAGGATCGCTTACGATCTCCTAAAAATATTTTTGTTAATTTTGAGACATTAAAAAAATCTTTCTCCGAAACGTCCACTAAAAAAATTTGTTCCACGGAAATAGAAAACTCACTGCAGGACGTTTCCATTCGATTTCCATTTTCGGGCGTTTGCTGAAGTACAAGCTGGAATCAGCAGCTGGGAATTCGGGGTCCTCAAAAAGCCTTCGTTCATCCAGACATCGCTGACGTTCAGTGTTGAAGTCGAGGTTGAAGCTCTGGACTCCGGGAGTTGGAGAGATGAACGGATCAACCTAAACCATTTACCTCTTTATATTCATCTTGATACATCAATTACAATTTAGTAAAAATTTGCTTTGATCACAAAAAATGATGACTAAAAATTTTCAAATTTTACCTTTCTTTTATATTTCCCGCTAACAATATTGTCCAAGACGATCTTGCCAATATCACTCAAACTGTTGTGTTTTCCCCCCAATTGGAAGATGACATTTCCGGCAATCGCTCCAATTATTCTTCCAGTATCCGGATTTATCCCAAAGAATTTATGGGCAGCAGTAGCGATGAGGCCGGCAGCAATGGTCTCCAGTCCGCCACTGGCCATGATGTTGGACAAACCTAAAAATTACCGTATCTTAAGAGATAAAATTTTTAAATTTATAAATATTAAAATCTCCCTGGGAAACCACTGACCCTTTTTTCAGATAAAAAATCACCTTTTTCAAACCTTCCCATTGTCAGCAGTCCAACAGGAGCCCTAATTTTAGGCCCGCTACAAAAACTTCCAAGAAGATGGAAGGTTTCGGAAGCTTTGCTCGATTTAGTGATGACTAATGCCAAAATTGAACATCATTTGCTTTTACAAAAGACGTCATGAGGTAAAATTCGAATGACTCAGAGTACTTAGACAATTTCACGAAGCCTCCGAAACGGGAGACACTTTGCAATGCAGTTTTATGCATCCTTTTGGCATAAAATTGCGCCACCATCAAAATTTAACAATTTTAACATTTGATTCATGTTCCAAACGTGATTAAAATCTAAAATTAAACGAAAAATGTTCGAAATATTACCTCCACTGCCTCCAGCAATGTTTTGAATCGTATCTACGACATCATGAATGGATCCGCCTCCAAATCCGTCCATCGCGTCCTTCACAAATCCACCTAATTGGACTCCACTTCCAGCGTCTTGAGGTTCCTCAACTTCGGCATAATTCGATCCTTGATGATATTCCTCCTCCTCTGCTGGCTGCTGATAACCCTCCGGCTCTTCTTGCTCCTCATAATTCTCACTTGCCGGTTCTTCATAGGCCTCATTCTTCTCTACCTCTCCATATTCTTCTTCAGGCTCATCTTGCTCGTAATACCCTTGTTGATCATAACCGCTCTCATCTTGATCGTATCCTTGATCGTAACCGTCGTTGTATTCTTCTGGAGCGCCTTCATCATAGCCCTCATTGTATTCGTCGTCAGACATCTGGAAGAACATAAATTTTGCTATGGATAATATAAATTGCCAGTCAAAAAAGGCATTTTCAAGTTCCAAAGATAAAAAACAATATGGCAATAAAAAATGAAATTACCAAAAATATATAACAATCAGAATTTGGAACATTAAAAAAATCAACAAAAACTTTTAATTCTTGGTTAAAACGAACGTGTTCCTAATCAAAACTAATTTTTACTCTCTTCCAAATGGCATTTGAGTACCCCGTCAAAAAACAAAATCATCAAAAATTTCTGAAAATAAAAACAAAAAAATCCTCAAAAATCGACAAAAGTATTAAAGGTTACTGTAACTTCTCTGGACTTCACAACTTGAACAAACTGCTGACTCATGAACATATCCGCGTTTAAATATCCTCGCGCTATGACGTGGGGAATCCCAATTGCTTAGAAAAAACGAAAAGAAAATTGGAAATTTCGAAAATCTGGAAGTCAAAAAAAAATTTTTTAAAAGTGAGTCACAGCAGAAAAATGGACGTAGATGTCCAAAATGGCCAATAGAAATTCAGGCTATATATAGCTGGGGACGACTCTGGATGTTAAGAAATAGTCTGTAGTTTAGATTCGGGTTCTGAGCCTGTTTCTAGGATGAAAGGCGTAAACAAAAATGCAGGCTCGATTGTAGTACTTCTGTATGGAAAAAGATTGCAGGAATTTTTTAATTCGGAAAAATAATTTTGCAAAATTGGTAATTTTTTGATCAAAAATCACTAAAAAATGCGAAAATTCTAAATTTTTAGGTTAAAAAAGCACACAATTTAAACCCAATTAAAATTATGTCCTTTGTTTAACCAATTTGCAATTGAATTCTTCTTTTGTCAGACATTTTTTTCGCTTCTACTAAAAACTTTCCATAAATGACCGTTTAAAACCAATGCTGCATGAAAATAAAAGACCGTGGTGGGTCAAGTAAAAAATGGGAAAGCGCAAGGGATTTTCCATGCGAAAAAAGATCAGAAAAGACCAAGGCGAATTCTTTTACTGAAGGTACTTGACCTTCTCCTACGCCTCGGTAAATTACATTGCAAATAATTTGGGGTGTAACAAAACATTTTTTTTCCCCAAATAAACAGAAAATAATCCTGATTAATAGAAAAAAATCCATTGAAATGTATGTAAATCGACAATTTCACAAGTAAAATAAAACCGTATAGGATTTTCAAGATAGAAATAATTTATTTAACAAATTTACATGGGGCTGGTTAGAGATTTCGCTATCAAAACTAACAAAATAAGAAAAGCAAGTGCAGCATTAATAGAAACGGTTGAAAGATTGAGGTCAGTGAGATCATGAGGCCTGAGCTTCGATAAATTGAGCTTCAAATTGGTCAACAAGGGCTTTGATTTCGCTTCTGAAACATCTATATTATTCTAAGAGTCCAAAAAAATTAAAACGTCATCATGAACAACAAATTTTTGCCTAAAATACAGCAATTTTCGCATAAAATAAATTCCAAACCAATCTCACTATCCCAACTTACATTTGCTTTGCCAATTTCTGCACCGTGAGCATAGTCGTATTCAATTCTTCAGTTTTTGCGACCATCTAAAACTTCTGTCGTATAAAATGTCTCCCTACCGTATAAATCGACCTGATCACAGAATCCACAGAGTCACAGGTTCCACAAATCACTTGATTGAATACCTGAATCGATTCTACAGATAAATCACTAACTCCTCGGAGCAGACCTGAAAAGAATTGTATTATACTTGATATAAACCCACAAAACATTTTGAAAAAATGAATTATGTACCCCTCAAATCCCTCAAAGTCATATCCAAATTAGATGAGATGGCTTTAGCATGTTGCTCCAGTTCTTCTAACACATTGGGATCGGGTATAAGATCGTCTGAAGGGCGTCTTTGACGTCTCGGATCTGATAGGGGAAGCTGTTGTAAACGCTGATTCAAATCGTCCATGGTCTTCTGCGGGTCCTCAAACACCTCGTCCGTCATTTTGAGGTCCGCTCAAATTTATTTTGAGCAGTTTTTACTAAAAATAGTTTTGAAAAATTGCCAAAGATGGTAAAATAACTTGTATAATTAAGTCCTAATTATTAAAATGGACATAAAAAGTGTCCCCGTATATCATAGACGATATTATGGTCAAATATTTTCCGGCTATCAACCATCAATCGCCTTAAAACATCCAAAAATTCAAAAAAATCGAGGTATTTATCAATTATTCGTAAGAAATGCAAATAAATTAAGGTTCAACAACAATATATCCAACAAGTAAACTAAAAAACCCGTCTCATCGTCGTTAACACATCCAATTATCAACTTCCTCCTATGTAATCAAACTCGGCCCGCCGCCCATTTTCATTTCTTCATGTTGCCTTCTTTGCAAATCTTCAATTTCATGCTTTGGTCGCAACACAAGAGGAGTGTATATCAAATACATCATGTAGTAGATATCGACCAATTGCACGCGAATTTTTGGTTCCTAAAATTATAAAATCAAAATTAAATCTTTGGTGCTTACCAGCGTCATATCGGTGGCTAACTTCCACAATTTTGTGGCCATATCCTTGGTGTTTGAAAAGTAAGAGAGGTTGTTGATGACACTAAAAGCGAAACCAAGTAAAAACATATTTTATTAAACAACTCAAGGAAGTCATTTCAAACATTCTTAATCTATTTCTCAACCCAATCATCAATTACATTACCCTAACTTCCCACAAATACATCTTACTCAACCAAAAATCCATCAATCCCAATAGCACCTCCACAACATAAAAGAGTCCCAATCCCTTAAACTTACTCCGCACTGTATGCAAATGGCGTTTTAGGAAGTATCAGAGTCGCTAAACCATGACGGATAAATGGGCTTTCATCTTTCACCAAGAGATCGAACAATTTGTTGATAGTCGGCATCAGCTGCGGGTTATGAGTTCTACGGATCATGCTACAGAGGCACATCAGAGCGGTCTTTCTTAGCTAAATGCAAGGTTAACTTTTTAAATGTGGTAACTTACTCCATTGAAGACTGATTTACTTTCGGCAAAAGTCCAAAAAACTTCTGGGTCAAGTGGAAGGTGATTGAAGCGTTGTAACTGAAAATTAATGAGTTATATCACGCTGACGCGATCCCTAAAATCTTATCTCTAATTTCTAAACTTATACCCATAAAAACCCTTCTACGATGCAACACGGCCCATGACTTACCGCCAAAATGCACTTCAAACAAGCCTGGCTCACAACTTTATGATAACTCGGCTCTAGTTGATCCATATTCAGCGCTCTCGTAATCTCCATGATCATTTCATCAATATCTTCGTTCAATGCCTCTGGTCTTCCCGCTTCTCCAAGGCTTCTTTCGGCTTGAGTGATCGACGAAGTCAGGCCTCCAATCAGGGCGGAGCGATAATGGTCGTCGGAGTACCGATTAATCGAGTTGTCATTGAACTGCAGCAGGCCTAACAAGAAGCGGGTGATCTCTCGAGGACAATGCTTCAGTTCCCTTCGCATTCGACCAATAGCCGGAGGCAGAGACTAAAATATTTTCTTTTGAGATGTATAACTTAAATTTTGGCCAAAACCCACTCAAAAAAATCCAAGATCGCCTTAAAGGCACTGCAGATCCGACTTACCGACATCAGAATGTATCTCTGAAGATTACTGCTGGTAGCAACAAAGTTATGAAGAGCTGGTATCGAAGGATTGGCCGAGCACCCAAAATTCTTTTCAAAAAAGTCGATCAATGCCGGCTTTCCACTGATTAGACCATCCGGAAGTCGATTTGACACTTCTGTAAGACATAACGCGGCTCTTGACCTAACTCGATGGAAAAACTTTGGGTTGTTTATTGCTTCGACCAGGACATTATGGGTGTTTTGAAGAGGGAAGTGCTGCAGAGCTTCGATGGCCATAGTTTGGGCGATGACGCAACGTTCATAACGCAACATGTATTCCCATTGATTCTGAGGTTGAGCTATCTAAAACAGAAGCCTTTTGCCCAGAGCAAGAAAATTTTTCTCCGTTCACAAATTTCTCAAACAAAATCAATAAAAATTTTAACCAAGCTTACTTTTAAAGTTCTCGGAAGTTCTATTTGAGGGTCAATGCGTATCCACATAACTGGAGAGTCCGCATCCAGAGCGCTCAGATCTATATCCAACTCCTCTCCAGTCGATAAAGGAACTTTCTTTCGTTTTTGTCTTCTTCCCTTCGAGTGACACTGCAAATCATGTTTGGAAGTGTTGGCATCGATCTGGACTGTGTGTGTGAAACATCCATCCAATTCCTAAAACAAAATTTTTATGAAACATTACGTCTATTGTATTTTTACCTGAATTGAAATGGTCAATGGCCCAACATATTCGATTTTGCCCTTGCTTCCACTCCGCACATCCTGCTTTAGCTCCAATTCCACAATATTTCTTTTTCGATTATGCTGGAAATTCACATCGAAATTAGCATGTCCACCATTGTAGACAAAAAGATCCATGAAGTATGATAACTCTCTTCCTGTTACTGAAATAACAGTTCTGAAGAAGGACTCGCAAGATACGATCATATGGGACCATTCGGCAGGTTTATCCAAATTTTGACTGAATTGGTTGGCAACGACGAGCATTCGATTTAGCACCTAAAGCATAGGAATGTAAAAAACATATTTTTTAGCCCCGTAAATTACATTCAACTGATTTCAGCCCACTACATAATCACCTACTACAAGCCTCAAAATGTCTTCTCCTCACCTTTAAAAAATGTTCTTTTCCTAATTTCAGTTGCAAACATCTCATTACAAATTGTCCTTTCTTATATCTAGCTTCAGCATAATGAGGAGAGCAGGTTTCTGGATAGCTCGGGTTAAAGTAGAGATGGTTCTGTTGCTGTGGGGATTTCGGCTGTAGTATAATCGGGCCGAAACTTGTCTCATAGTCGCATATTTGCTCCATTAACTTGTTGACCAAATAGTGATATTCTGATGAGCCAAAGGTTTTCTCCACATAAAGAGCTGTTAGATGCCTAAAGTAAGGCCATAAATCTCGGAATAATTAGGATGCAGGGAAAAAAGTGAGAACATGTAAAATAAGGCATGCTGTTCAAATTAGTCAAGGAAAACAAGATAATTCGACAACGACTTAAAAATAATCAAGTGTAATATACAGGGTCTTTCAAGAAATGTGCAGGAAAGTAGGAGGCTATAACTTTCGGCGGAGGCGGCGCAGAGAGTTCGTTTTTGGAATATGTATTTTTCAGTGACATTATTTTTTGCCTACGAAATAACAAGCTTTTAGAGTGCAAACTGAGGTCGCTACGACCTTCTGAAGTAAAGGCATCTCTACCCCGAAAACCAGGGTTTTTCGGTTGAAAATGATCGAGAAATTTCAGAGTTTTTCGGTCGAAAATCACCAAGAAATGTCGGATTTTTTCAGGGGTTCCGATAGAGTTGACGTTGAAAAAAGGGAAGGATGTTGCCAACACGTTGGAAATTTAGCAAATATTCGGCTAGCCTCAACTTGGGGCAGATTTCGAGTTTATTTTTCGGTATCTTCCGCGGAGAAGCGTGACATCATTTAGGGATTTGAGGAACCTGGAATCGGCTAGCCAAGGAACCAGAATGGCTGTGAAGTCTTATAAAAACTAGTCAAAGGGTGTAATGGGCGTCAAAGGACAGGAATGACAACCAAACTTTTAAACTGCTAACAAAAACTGGCTAGCCAAAGTGTCAGAATGAAGAGCAGCCGAATATTTTCTTAATTTTCAACGTGTTGGCAATTCCCTTCCCTGTTTTCAACGTCAGCTCTATCGAAACCCCCCAAAAACCCCGACATTTCTCGATCATTTTCAACCGAAAAACCCTGGTTTTCGGGGTAGAGATGCCTTTACTTCAGAAGGTCGTAGCGACCTCAGTTTGCACTCGAAAAGCTTGTTATTTCGTAGGCAAAAAATAATGTCACTGAAAAATACATATTCCAAAAACGAACTCTCTGCGCCGCCTCCGCCGAAAGTTATAGCCTCCTACTTTCCTGCACATTTCTTGAAAGACCCTGTACAAGGCAAGGTTTAAAACAAAACACAACCGGTAAAATACTAATATCTACGTAGCCTCAACGTAAAATCAAACCAACCACATATTGATGAACTTACATGGCTAAGCTTTTGACCACCCAGAGATCTTCTAAGCACCGTGCATTCACAAAACATCCAAAGAATTGAGAGGCCACCGCTAATCCGACGACTTGCCGGACAGATTGAACTGTATCCAAAATTTTCTTATGATACAACAAGTTGATATTGAACATTGTTATCCCAGCATATGATTGAGATTCTTCTGGAGGTTGATCGACGAATACCATCTTATAAGAGGCATACGGAAATCGACAAGAAAGAGTCTCTTCAATGAAGGTAAAGACCCGAGGTAAAGTGGCTAAGGTGTGCTTGACAAGTGACTGGACACCTGGCGGACTGTAGCTAGATACCTAAAACGACAGTTTTGGACCAAACAATGACATTCAGACAGAAACATAAAGTGTAAACCAAAATTTTTATATTTTCGTTGCTTACATCCGGCATCTCCGGCTGTATTGTGTCTTCAAAGTCGCCAATTGCCCAGCCAATGTTTGAAGCAGGAGTTGGGGTCCCAAGAACATAGACGTACGTCTTAAGAGACTCATCTGACAGCGCTTCCACTTCCTGGAACAAACTGTTTTAACATCAATTCCGTCATACCACAAGTTCTCCACTAGATAATGCTGTCCATTTGAACGGGACATCAAACTGAAGCCGCCATAAGTTTAGCTGATCAGGTGCGTCGAAACAAGGCAGCCAATCCTTTGTACTAGACATCAATCCAGACCTGTAGGTATAGACATGAGCTCCGTCTCCCCGTTTTCCTCCATTTGCAAAGTAAATACCCTAAAATTTAATAAACAAATAACCTATGAACTCACATAGGCAGGACATTTGACAAGACAATCAATGGACAACACTATGACTTTTCGCTCTTGCATTTTATGTTGTACATCATGTGGAACTTCGATGAATAACTCGCCTTCAAATTTAGCTAAAGCATCAGAAGACGATTTCTTGAGAGATGTTAGGTTCATAGAATTGATGTGATTATCTAATTTGAAATCCAACCGCTTCCGACGGTATTTGCAAGGGACTCCATCTAAGGTTACTGTTCCAAAGTGATTGTCTCCTTGTTCATTGGGAAGAAAGCAGTCTGGAAGTAAACACTATCGTTGAAAGCGAGCTAAGACATTCGTTTCACCCATCTCTAACTCCTACGGCGATAATCGTAACTAAAGACAAAAACGAAACAAGTCATTTGACTTACATTCACCTATATGCATGACAATATCCTTGATTTTGGTCTGCATCGGTAGAATCTGAATATCAGTGTGAATTCTGAAAGATTTGTTGCCAAAGTCCACATCGTACAGTCTAACTGATTGATGAAGCGACAGAACCTTGTATTTCGCCAACTTTTCGCTAAAGGAGCAGTTGTTGGTATCTGCACCTCTCGATGTGGATGGGTCACTGGGAAGCCGAGGACTCTGCAGATTGTCGATGTAGCCCATTTACGATTCCTGACAGGTTCACCAGGGGAACAAGTATCAACTTCTTGCTCAAATTTTTTTTGCAAAATATTTTTCGAGACGAAATGGCAAAAGGCGGGATGCCAATATTGAATAAATGGAAAATCTGTTTGCGCTAACTAAAAGTTAGCTGAAAATGTAGCGCGCAGCTCGAAAGCAAGCTGAAACGTAGCTCCAGCGAGCAGCTAAAAAAGTAAAAGACCTCCGACTTGTAGCATTTAGACAACAACGTTTATTTAGTAAAAATCTCTGTCTTAACAATCGAATTTATTCCACTTCCTCTTTCATTTCGCCGTTCGTTTCCAAAGAATCCAAGACGGAATTGAGGTCGTTGAAGGCTTTACACCGTGGGGAGGGAGAGGCTTCATTAATACCATTGTAAAGAGACGCAACCAAGGTGCAAAACTCTAAGAAAGGGTTCACTTCCCTGATCCGGCACGACTTCAAAAAGAAATGTTTGGCCAGAGAACCGGGTAGGAATTCCCCCTTCGTATTGTGAGAGCCGGTGGTCTCTTTAGCGTACCGCCAAAGGCACTTATAGGTATTTTTTTGGACACCGGAGTCTGGGGCTTTGAAACGAATTGAATGGCTAGCGGAATAGTGCCTAAACCCTTCATCCTTGAGACAGTCATAAGCCTTCCAACAATCCGATATAACAGTAGTCCCCGGCAGAACAAAGTGTTGTAATATCGGAAGAAGATAAGCCTTACTTCTGTGCTTCACAGGAATCATAAAGGAACGGCCTGATTCCTCTTCCACTCCTCCAAAAACCCATTTACTTTCGACCCGATGTCCTCTACGATATTTACGCGTCCCGAATTTGCTTTCGTCTATGTGCACAGTCTTGCCAGGACCGCCAAGGGGTTCAGCATTTAAGACGGCAGCGTCAAACATCACCTCCCTACAGTAAGAGCTCCAATCTGACATCGTTTCCGAACTACCAATATCAAGGAGATCGGCAATGGCGTTAAGTTGAACCTTCTTTAACCATAAGTCGATGAAGCCCAGCACCTTCCATGCTGGTAAATGGGCTCGGGCAAGGAATGTGTCCTTCCGATATGAGCGTGAAAATTGACATTTTTTCGTTCTTGCTTCAGTTTGAATCATCCCTCGGCATCTCCACTTGAGCCCATCGGGCGCTGAAGAATCCGTTCTCTCCAACAGCGGGCTGGAACAATTTGGACATTGGGGCACTTTTCCCAAAATTCCTTTCTCCTTACAAAACTTCACTATGGCCTGGTCTCCGTGAGTGGCGTGAGCTCGAACAATGGTTGTGAAGTTGTGGATAATTATGTCGTTTGGTTGCTCCATCTTAACAGATGGTTTCGGATATGATCTAAAATTAGCTAAATTAAGTACCTTACGAAAAGACAATTCTAATGTGAAGGCACGTTATACAATTTGCGCTATAACGCTGAAAAAATCTTTCTTACAATTATTCCTGGGAAAAAGTTCCACTGTCCGGGCACTGACAACGATGAAATGAGCCTGCACGCTAAATTTGGGCTAATTCTGACAAGTTTCCGCAAAGTCATAAGTTGTGGCCAGAATAAGGAATTTTTACCTATTTTTGTGAGCATTTTGGGCGCAAGTGTTTCACAGACTGCAAAAATTGTGGGCGCGAGCCGCGAAACCTTTTTCACAATAAAAAGGAAGTTTTGGCAACAAATAAAAAAAAAATCTTGAAAAACGTGGTGATCACTGATCAGTGATGAATAAAGGGCAAATTTTTTGTGATTCAGAAACAGTTTGGGTGTGCTTTCTGTCTCACACGTTGAGTTCCCTTGAGTTTTCATTACTTTACCATAGACCACTCAAGGTTTATGTAATGACCATTTTTCTCCACTTTCCGAACATAAAACACTGAAAAAAGTGCATTGATAAAAAGAGTCTGTTTTCACGTTTTTCGGCGGAATGTTTATCGCAAACCCAAAGGATCGGTTGGGTCGGGAAATCAAAAGGGTTTTTATTGTTGTTGCCAGTTGTTTTGAGACCCTTTACCGTTATAACGCGTTGCAACAACTCTTATTTGTTGACAAATTCGTTCCAGGTTCGGATTTTGTCTTCTTCTTGCCATTGGAATAACATAATCAACGGATAATGATCAATACCGGGTAAGAAAAGCTTAAATTATAGTCAATGCAATTTTAGTAAATTCGCGGGGAAAACGGTGGTAATTTCGGGTGGATCGAGAGGAATCGGCCAGGCTATTGCTATTAAATTGGCTAAGGATGGAGCTAATGTTGCTATCTTGGCGAAAACCACGACTCCTCATCCAAAACTTCCAGGAACTATCTATACCGCTGTGGAGGAAATTGAAAAGGTAAGTCGATCGCATTTCCGTGTATAATAAGTTGTGGAATCCCATAATCTTTCCTTTAGGCCGGTGGAAAAGGATTACCTTGCATTTGCGACATTAGAAGCGAAGAAAGTGTTCAGAAAGCAGTTGAAGAAACTGTCAAGAAATTCGGTGGAATTGACATTTGCATCAACAATGCTAGTGCCATATCCGTGACCGGTACTGTACAAACCCCCATGAAGCGATATGACCTGATGAATCAAGTGAATGCTCGGGGAACTTTCCTTTTGTAAGTCTAATTTCGTATGTTGTAAATAAAATGTTATATCCTAAGATGAGAATCACCGTCTTTATTGTGTTTTATAGGTCTCAAAAGTGCATTCCTCATCTGAAGAAAGCCGAGAACCCCCATATCTTGACTCTTTCCCCACCTCTTCTCATGAATAAGGTCTGGTTTCAACATCATGTTGGTAAGTGTGATATACGGGTGAGAGATGTTGTTGCACTGTTTGTGCTTTATCAGGGTATGACCCCTATCTTTTCAGCCTACACCATTGCCAAATACGGAATGTCGATGTGTGTTCTCGGAATGCACGAAGAATTTCGCCCCGACGGAATTGCCGTGAACGCCCTCTGGCCAAAAACTGCGATCTGGACCGCAGCTATGGCCATGCTAAGTGGAGGCGGAGATGCGAGTGGAACCAGGACTACGGACATCGTTGCTGACGCTGCCTATGCTGTTTTGTCCAAAAATTCGCGCGAATTCACTGGAAATTTTGTGATCGATGAAGAAATTTTGCAGAAAGAAGGCATCACGGATCTGGAACAATATGCGGCTGTGAAAGGTAAGGGTTTGAAGTGTTGTTTGACGAAGTAGAGGTAATGTTGTGAGGGGCAAAGATGTTGGAAAAGGGTGCTTTTTTGCTAATGCGAGGTTTCTAGGTGCTCCATTGTTGCCGGACTTTTTTGTCCCTGGTGGAGAAGCGTCATACAAGCCTGACACTCTTCAGAAGAAGTAGAAGACTTCTTTGTTTGGAATACACATATCAAAATTTATAAATGTAGCTATAAATAAATTACCTTATACATGATGATTTTCGATATTTTTGAATAATATTATGTGGATACAGGGTGGGCCGTACGGAAATTCCCTTTGAAATGTCATAGTGCTCCTGGGCTTGATTTGATATTGTCTCGTCTGTTTTTGCGAGCAAAGTGACTGGTGCTGCCTTATTATTTATTTTGATTATTAATTTCAGGTGCTCCTCTAAAACTCGATGTCTTTGTTCCCGGCGAAGAGGCTAACTACGGCCCTAAGCACTTCTCTAAATAGAATCTTTAAAATAAAATAACAGATATTTTTGTAACTAGATTTTTATTCAGCGGTAATAAATCTCATGACTACTGGGTTGTGATAAGTGCTGGCTGCACATTGAGTATTGTCATTCATCCTTCAATTTTAGCGTCTTTTGAGGAAGTATTGTAACACACTTTCTTATCAGGCTTGGAGGGTTTTTGAGGAACCCAGGGAATGCCGAATTGTCGTTGAGAACAATTTTTGGTGATGCTGGAAGGGGACGAGGGAGGTTGTAACGAGCTGGGAAGGTGGGAAGGGTCTGAAGGGACTGCAACCGATTGATTTTTTTCTATTGATGGGCTCGGTTCAATAGTTATGGTGACCCTTTCCTTCTTTGTACAAGTTTTATTCTTGTCGTTGTTTATTAGGGCAGTATGGATCTCGTCGGAGGTTGTGTTTGAAGCAGATCCATGTATTTCAGAGGCCGTAGAATTTATTTGGGCATCTTTATTTGGCCGTCGATTTCTCTCCTTGCATTCTTTTAATCTCATCTCCTCCATCCTGACTGCTTCCCTTTGATCATTTCCACGTTCCCTTCTCTTTTTCTCTCCACAACTCCGGTAGCAAGTATAGCCAACTAGACCAACTAAACACGCTACAATCATCACACCCACAAGACCCGTTACTATCGTTACCACTGCATCCCATTTTGCAACACCATCCTTTTCATCCTGAATTTCCTTCCACACTTTTTCCTTATCCATATACATTTTGATGACATCTTCATGAAACATATCTTTTTCTCCGGCCTCGCCGTCTCCGTCGCTGAAAAATGAAGAAGCAAGATCTTCATCGGAAATTGGAGGGGCTACAGTTTCACTATCTTCCACGTAATCGGCTTCGGTGACATTAGGCTTGGTCGTCGCAAACTTTGAATTACAGTAATCCTCGTCGTCGCAGGAGCATTTATTTGCCACTCCGATGGTTGTAATTACAATTTCACAGGAATCCCCGTCGATTTTCTGATGAGAACAACGAGCGCCATAACCAGTTCCATAAATTTGAAGTGTTTCACAGGCTAAAAATTGTATCGTAAGGTAAAACCAGGGCCAGAAAAGCTCTAAAATTTCTCTTACACCCATTTGGAGGCATCGTGCAGACCCCAGAAATACATGGAATGTATGAAAATCCATAGGTGAGATCGCTATATCGTTGAGTGCAATTGCAATGAATAGGACGGTTAGTATAATAATCAATCATTTCATCGGTGATCTCTGTCTGGAGGTTTTGAATACCTAGTCCAGCGCATACAAGAGAAACCATAACAGGTAGAAACAGCCTTTTTTGACACATTTTAGAAATGGGACAATAGGTTTGAAGGCACTCTTTTTTATGGACGAGTAAAATTGTTGAGAAAGGTAGCTTTAGTGTTTTAGAGTACGTTTCGCAGAGATAGAGGTCCCATAATTGATCCGCCCGACCGGAGGAACATTCACTGTGGCTTGGAGTTTCTCAATCTTTGGGAAAAATGCATCCTTTGCAATTGATTGTCAAATACTTTTGTCGCACAAATTTTCGCTGAAGATTTGGATAGCCAAGTGCAGAGAAAACTTTGATCGAGCGATTTTTGGGCTACTTTGGAACCGGTGTGCGAAATTTCAAGGCTATCTCTCCTACGAAGATAAATTCCACAATCAACCCGGTTTCTATCCAATGTCATAAACTTTATTCAATATTTGCACATTCGGATTTGATAAATTGCATCGAATTACGTAAAAGCATTCATTTTATAGACAACAACGGTTGTTTTGAGGAAGGAAAAAGAGAGAAATGGCATTCCTGAAGTCGAACATGAACCCATGAAGAATATATTCGATAATTTAGAGAACATGAGAGCTGCGAAAGACAATGGGGGAGATAAATAACAATACTAAACTTTAATTGTGTAGACCAAGGTTGAGGCAGTAGAGGAGGAAATTTACACCCAGCTGTCACCACCGATGGATCCACGACGCGCTGAGTCGATCTGTTTCTTGTGGACAGCGGCGTAGAGGGGCTCTCCTGGCTGAAATAAGGGGATATTAGAGTTTATTGTATGCAGTTTGGGATCTATTTCTCTCGCGCAACAACACTTATTTATAAGGAGATTTTAGCCCGAACTTTGCAATCACACCAATGAATCATCTTACAATTCGCAAACCTACCGCATAAAGTCCAGGATCGGGTCTTGCGCTCATTGATCGATTTTCACTCGGACTCATTGGTGAGTAATCCGCATATCTGGCCGAGGATGCCCTTCGACCGGTCGGTGTTAGCGTCTCATATCCATATCTTCCACTATCCATAGTTTCATCGGCCGTTTCGCTCTTCAAATGCGCCGGGCGTTCATTTCCTTGCGATGAAATCGGTCTTCGAAGTGTTGCCACATCACTTGAGGGGGCTGCCGACCTTCCACGTCGATGAATTGTGCCGGCATAGAAGTCTCCCTCCTTGAGGCCAGCTCGACGGAATCCGTCTTGGAGTTCGCGATGTTGCCACATCAAAAAGAGCACTTGTGTTGCATATTTGCAGACTCTCTTGCCATACAATGGATAGCTTTTGGCCAAAGCCCTGAGGCGATCGCTCCCTCCATTCTCGTGGATTGCCTTGGTCAACTCCACACTCGATCTGGCCGCTTCCCAGAGGATTCCGAGGACCGCTCCGATCGTGCTGTCCGAGGTCTCCGAATTCCGAGTTTCCTGCCCGGGCGCGGGCAACTTGCCCAACAAATCTCGCATTCCATATTTGACAACTAATTCGAGGTTTTTCGGATCAATGCAGAGATTTCGCAGTGCTGTCATTACTGCGCAAACCACTTTGTCGTCATGAAGTTTGAGGAGTTCGACCAGAATTGGCAGGCCTTTCAGAGTTCGGACGGTTTGACGGGTTTGAACAGAGCCTTCGAACGCGCAGGCAGCGAGATTCTGAATGGCAGCAGCACTGGCTTCAAGGACTTCTGGACGAGAGGCTTCTTGGAGAAGCCGGAGGTAGAGCTCGACGGTGTCTGGATGCCATAGAAGGGGTGGGCCCTAAAAAAAGAAGGAATTGAGGTGATTATTTCATGAAACTACGTAAATTCGACACCTTTTTTTTGCGCATTTATTGTCGAAAAAATGCCTGTGAAAATCACGAAATGTACACTTACAGTAACCTTTCCATTCTGCACCTCGTCTTTCTTCCCTTTCTTGAACAACCCCTTCTTCTTGGCCTTAGGGCTCATATGTGGCGCACTTTTACTCCGTTCCCTTCCACTTCTGGGTGTCTGTAATCTGGGATCGTACTTTGGATCGACCACTTCTTGCACTCGATAACTCAAATTCCTCAACAAGGAAACCACATTTTCCACCGCCTGATTGTCCACTTGTTGTCGATCCAACGCGGCTTTAAGGAAGAATAGAAGGGCTTCGATGAGTCCTGGCACTACTCGCAGCAATTTTCGAATCTCGGCGGAGGCGGCGGAGACATTTCGAAGGATCCCGGTGCCATTTCGGAAGACTCCCGCAGTTCCGTGCTTCCCATGCTCGGGCGCTTGATTATGTTGAACGCCGGAGCTGGGGACAACAACGTTGGAGACAACGAGGTCGGCGACTTGGTGGAAAACAGGCTCTTTTAGGTCCTGAAAGAATTATTTTAGTATCGGTAAAAATTTTCACTGTGCAAGAAATTTTTTTGAATCTATGCATTAAAAGTGACCCTTTTTGGTTAAACAAATAAAAAATTTATCGCACAGTGCAATCTCAAGTCAAAAAATGCACCGTCCAACTAGACATGGCTGGGGGGCCGGGCCGGGCCGAAAATCGCGGCCCGGCCCGGGGGCCGGAAGAGGTCGGCCCGGCCCCGGCCCCCTTCAAATTTTCTCGGCCCGGCCCGGCCCGGCCCGGCCGGAGTAGGTGGAAATTTTTCACGGTGCAAATTTTTCGAAAAATCTGCATAATGCGGACTAAAAATAAAAAAAAGTTCTGCACTGTGCACATTTTTTTCTTCGTAAATTTTTAAAATTGTTTGCACGGCGCAGACAAATCGGCACAGTGCGGTTTAAAATACAAAGTATCCCCTGTGCGCGAAAAAAATAAAAAAATCAAAAATCTCACATCGCAGGACGAAATATTCCACAACGCGCCAGTTGCTTCTTCCCGGACATGAACACTTGAGGTAGTTTTGAGCACCTGCCCCAGGGCTTTTATTCCGCCATCCGCATTTATTGCTTTCTTATTGACATCATTCTCCTTTCCATGGCATAAATTTTTCAACGATCCGCAGCAATTTCGGACAATCTCGGAGTTGGGGTGTTGCAAAAGTTTGATTAATAAGGGAATCCCACCTAAAAGTTGAGGATAAAAGCAATGTTTGGAGAAAAATTATATGATACTAGACAACAGATGTAAGAAATCTCACCATACTGCCGAGTGTCCTCTTTGATGAGGTCGTTGTGGTATGTGAGATGCTGCAAATAGCCTGAGGCGTCTTTCACAACCTCTTCGTCATTGCTTTTGAGGTATTCGATTACTTCTTTGAGCGTGGGATCTCGCCATTGCACTGAAAGTATTTTGACGATTTTATGAAAAAAATTAAATTTGTGGATTTTCTCCTTTTTTGGGGGTTAACTTTTAGCCCCTCATTTGTGGCCA
This sequence comes from Bursaphelenchus xylophilus, assembly GCA_904066235.2. Lineage (NCBI taxonomy): Eukaryota > Metazoa > Nematoda > Chromadorea > Rhabditida > Aphelenchoididae > Bursaphelenchus > Bursaphelenchus xylophilus. The sequence continues at coordinate 7,525,450 of CAJFCV020000004.1, forward strand.
ATTTAGGAACTTTTCGTCAAATATAAAAAAAAGTTTTCAATTTTTGGAATTAAAAAATTTAATTCTCTCCCCAAAAACCTACAACTTGAACTGTTTGGTTGTCGATACATGGGTGGGGGAGAGTCGTCGCGGTCGGGCAAGGGGGGACTCTCTCTAATCATCTCGTCCTGGAGCAAAGAAATGGCTCCGTGCCGCTCCGCCTCCAAATATTTGGTGTCCTCTGAAATCGCCATATAAAGCAACCAAAATTACTACAAGGAAAAATAAAAAACATCGCCTTGAGTGCAAAATAATTATAAGACAATATAATTCCGGATGCATCCGAGCGTTTGCCCTCGATTGCGATGGGAAATTGCATAATTCTGTGGATTCGGAGGGGAAGTTCGTGGATTTTAGAGGAAAAACAAGAAAGACGTTGACGATTATAATCTTTTAGAAATATAAACGAAGAATTCGTAGGATAAAAGACAATTTTCAGGAGTTTCTTAATCTTAATGATATGATAATTTAGCCAGCGAAAAGTCATCAAAATATTAGATTTTTAAGGTAAAAATGCGCTTTTTTAAAAAGATTCCACCAAAAATCGAACACGCCTTTTTCTTGCAGAATGAAGCCAAAAAATTTTAGTCCAAATAATCATCAAAAAGTCAAAATCTGAGATTCTTCGGCCATAAACAGCACTTTTTAAACGCAAATTTCCCGTGAAAGAAAAAAATTTCCGTCAAAAAATCTCGAATAAGGCATAGTTCTTCCAAAACTTCCATTCTATCATATCTATTACAGCTCCTTTTTTCAGTGATTATTCATAGCCTCCGGCTCAAATTTCCGATTTAAATATAAAAAAGATTGGCCGTCAAAGATTATAAAAATAAAAAAAAAAGTATTTGTACAAAAAATTTACTTGTTAAGGATCCAATAGTGATCAGCGGAGACGGATCTGACGGCTCCGAAAATCCATGAGCATTCTTTGCCAAGACTCGGAATTGATATTGATGACCATGGATAAGATAGCCGACTGTGGTCTTGCAAGATCTGATCAAGGCATCCGTGACTTTGTACCATGCAGAATCTTGCATGATATCACGGAATTCAACGTCGTATCCCTAAAAAAATAAGGTACTAGGGAAAAATAGGGAAAGTATGGTATTTTAAGTGAAGGTAATTGTGGTTTTAAAACGTAAAAAGAAGCTAATTTTCTTATTTTTTCTTGACTTTCCCCCTAAAAATCGCAAATTCCTATCTCCTCTTAAGACGGTACCCTCCTCAAACATCAATTTACAAACCCCTGCTCGCCTTGAAATCACCCGCAAAACCTTGTTCAAGTACTTGTAACTGGACCTTCCCTCCCGGTCAACTGTTCGAAATGGCCACACCTTTCGCCGGTTTGAGCGATGATCGCTCATAAAATGGCGTTAATGGGAGTTTAAGCGAATTTTTATGTCATAAAAACAGCATTCCATCAAATGGCGTTCGACTCTCGAGGATCATCCGGCTATTTTCTGGGCAATTAGGAGGCGATTTGAGTTGTTTTTATGGGAAAATTCAAAGGACAGATTCTGATATTAGTATTAGGATCTATTAATTGCTCTTGAAAGCCTAAACTTTGATTTTTGGAAGGAAGAATTTGATACTAGATAGTTTTTCTTGAAGTTTCTGCTTTTGATCCCAATTTTAAAAACTTTCGGAAAACTGCAGAGCCACAGCTGCAACATGAGAGCGTTTTGTGATACGGAAGTTCGAAAAGTCATCAAAAATTAAAAAAAGATCAGTATACTTGTTAAACACGGGTGCAGCGATCACTTGTTTATCCCTAATGACTCTTATTATCCTTTGAATTTATCACTTACCAAAACCGGCAAAGTGCTTTTCGCCGGCAGCCAGCACAAGGTGACGCTGTTTCCTCCATCGAAATCCAAATATTCTGGTGGTGCGGGTCTTTCAGGCACTCTGGCATGCCCATTCCTTGGCCCAAATCCGTCCACCTCCGCATAATGGGGATGCATTTGGCCTAGTCGAATAATCTCCGAAACTGGGCCCGGCACGGACTGTGTTCCATCGGCCAGCATTGCACTAACTCGGAACTCGTAACCAGCGTCCGGCTGAAGATTATCGGCGATGAATTCGTTGGTGGGGATGGGTTCCGGGCCCACAACGAACCACTCCGAGTCCGCAACGTCCTTCACTTCCACGATGTAGACCAGGAGGGGCAGTCGATCAATGCCCTCAGGGGGATTCCAATGAAGTCGGACCCAAGTTCGGTCCGATTCTTGAACCTCGGGACGACCAGGCGTCGGCAATGAACGGTCGATTTGGCCGGTGATTACTTGTTGCTGGGGCTCGAGGCGGATCACGCCAGTGGAGGGACTGGGGATCTTGCTGCCATCGTCATAGCGAGTTACAACGCGAAATTCATATTCTCCGAGGGGACGCAGACCAAGCACTGAAAAATTGGATTTTTTGACGAGAATCGATCAAAAACATTATCAAAACCAAATTTCAGTAAAGGCTACCCTAAAAATTCATGCCAAAGAAAAAGTTCCTCTTGCTTTGTGTCATCAAAAATTCCCAAAATTACTTACCTTCGTAGCGGTTTGTGTCGACTGGATAATCGTTCGCCTGAATCCAAGAACTGACTCCAGAAGGGCGATATTCGACTGTAAAACCAACAATCTTACTGTAGGGAGAAGACGATAGTGGTCGATCCCACTCGAGAATAACACGGTCTTGATCAACTAAGACTATTCGTGGAAGAAGGAGTGCTAAAAATGAGATTTTGTCAAAAAAATATGAAAGTAACGCCTTAGGCGTTTTTATTAAAAACCAACTTCTTCTTACTCTGTGCAGGGATCGTTGACCTTGTCTGAATCAAAGTAGAAGCCGGCAGTGAACTCTGTGATGGTGGGCCAAATCCAGCTGGATTTGCGGCTGTGACCCTGAATTGATAGTCCAGATCTTCGAGTTTCGAGACTGAAAAAAGCAAATTACGTTTGGAAAAATTTAATATTTCGTTTTTAAAATCTCTTAAAGCTTTAATTTTTAAATTTGAAATTATTAAAACCTTAATTTTCGAAAATTTGAATATTCTAATGTCAAATGTCACCGAAAACTTAGTTTCTGTATAACTTTTCATAACAAAAATATGTATTCAAATTGTCAAAAATTCAAAAAAAAAATATTCAAATTTTCCGAAAATTCAAAATTACTGAAACAAAATTTAGCTCTCCAACCACTCGTTTTTATAAAAACCAATGTCCAACGTTTTTTTGAAATGCACACTGCAACTTTTTTTTTCATCAAACACGGAAATGGCCATCGGGGATTTGCCTTCCGGCGCCGAGAAATCTTCCTCAAAATGAAAGTTTTTTGAAGAAGTTCTTATTTTCCTCTAGTTTTTCATTAAATAAAATTAAAATAAAATTGAGTTTGGCTTGAAAAAAGGGATGAAATTGTCAAAAAAAGGAAAAAGATGTGAATTTTGTTCAGAAACTCCCATTTTAGTCAAAAGAATTGGATTGGAATTGTGCCAAAAGTATGGAAATATATTGTAAAATAAGCCTGAATTATCAAAAATAAATCTTGAAATAAGATTTAGAACCGTCTACAATAAAAAAAAATAAATTTTTTATTGCAAAAATCGAATATCAAAACAAAAATCGATCAATTTTCAGTCATTACAACCAAATCATCTCTAATTAATCAGCCCAAACCCTCTTTAAAAATTCCCTTCCGAATAAAAATTTGAAGTTTTCGCTCTAAAAATCTCCCCGCAAAACTCGAGCGGAAGTTTGGCCAAGGGTAAAATCAAGGTCGAAACCGGTGGGTAAACCTCTTTGCGACGCGCGAAAAGGTTGTAAAAATATTCGAAAAGGGGAATATCCGTTATGCAAATTCCCGTCTTCAGGTCGTAAACCGAAAAAGAGCGCTTTTTGGAAAAGAAAATGTTCGGTTTACGAGGTCATGGATAATATAAAAAAATAAAAAAAGTTACAATAATTGTCATACCGCCTTCTAAGTCGTATTTTAGGACCTTCAGCAATTTTTCAACGTAAGTAAACACAAAAATCATTATTAAAAAACTAAAATCTACTAAAAATGCGGAAAGCCCAGTCTTTGACTCTAGCAATTCCAAAGATTCCCTTCGGCTTTCGGACAGTTCGGAACCTCTAAGAAAGGTATTTATGTGTTTTTGATCGTAATCTCAAGGCTTTTTTCAAACAAGATCATTATCTTTCGGGGGTTTCTAAAGTTTTATTGCTTCGGAAAGACTTTTGGCGGTATTGTTATGCAAATTTAGTATCGAAAGCAAGTGAATATTTTTACTTTTTCACCCTAATATTTGACATCAAAAATCATCAAAAAATAAAATAAATCCCATTTTTATTCAAATTTCCCCTTTGAAAGGAAAAAATCCCTCTTAAAAACGAATAAAATCAGCTTTTAAATCTGTTTGCCTAAGGGGTGATTAGCCCATCTTCCTTTAAAATTTGAAAAAACTACCCTTGAAAAGTCATATTTTCAATGAAATCCGCCTTTTTTCTCAAAACTTTCTGATCAAAGAAAAGTCTCGGAAGGCGAATCCCTCAAAACCCCGCTTTGTAACACCTTTTTTCAAGAGTAATTCGCCCTCGTTTTGGGCGAAGAAACCCCCATTTATGAATTTATTCCCTACCAAGTGGGAAGAATAATGTTATAAAAGGAAGAAGGTTATAAAGAAGGGGAGAAACGTTCCGCTGACCACCTTGCCTCCGCAGGAAAAAAAGAATCTTGAGAGATTCAAAGGGAGATTTTCGGAATTATGGAGATTATAAGATCTAGATAATTGAGTTATTTTAAAAAATCCTTTTTCTTAACTTTTTGCAGGGAAATTTTGACTTTTCCAGCCCTAAACTTTCTTACAGAACGGCTTCTCGTAATGCTTGGTTCCTCTATACTCGGGGATCTCCGCGTATCTTCCATCGGACCTGTTTGTGATCACAACTTCGGCATAATCCGACTCCTCTCCATACCAGCCCTGAGGCGGTTCGTACGGAGGCACTGGTTCTGGAGATGGCGGCCGAAATAATGACGTCGGATAGTAGAGGGATGACATTCAAATAACTGCAGAGAATTTACTTTACAATTGAGTTTACAATTAATTCCGCGGTCCAAAAATGTTTTTCTTGGGTCTTGAAGAGGTTTGGCAAAAGTAGTTGTAAGAAGAGTGTGTTCAAATGTTTACGAGGTTTTTTCGACGGCCAAAACGGGAATTTTAGTGGGATGGAGGGGAAAACAAAATAATGAAGGAGTTTTATGGGTGTGGAAAAAGCGAAAAATGAATACATAATAAATTTTTGATATGGCATAAATATTTAGAAAAGGAGAGATATTGATGTACAACGAAAAATAGACTATAAAATACGATTCAAATATTTATCTACAAACAAAAATTGCCCAGAAACTCGACGTACCCTTCCTTTGCAGGGACAGCCAATTTTCGCGGACAGAGACTATCAAAACTGAAGATAAACGGTCAGAGAAAAAAGTTTTCTTTACCGTAATTAAACACTCTGACACCCCAACCCCAGCAAACTTGGACCGAAACTTCAACCATTTGCTCGCTCTTTTGTCCGCAAATTAGTTGAAAGATTTTCTTCTCACGTTCCATTAAGCGCGCGGGAAAAACTATCAGCGGGAAGAAAAGAGGAATGCCACTTTTGCGGGGAGCTTTTAGCGCTCTTCTTTGTCCTAAAATGGGGACCGCAGGAAAGGTCACAACTTTCTAACGGAATTAGCTCGCTAATATTGTGATTAGGGATGGGTCATTAGGCATGAAAGGGCCGGTATTGGGAGAACACATCGGGATTTTTAGGAGATGAAAATTCGAATATTCAATTCTTTTCAGAGGGACGCGTTGAATCTTGTAATCATTACAATGGAAAAATATTCTTCGTAAAAAATCGAAAAAATCGCCGTAAATTAGCCACGGGTCCAGATGATATCCAGTGGATTCCCTCGTCGCAAAAACAGCGAAAGTTGAGACGAGAGAACGGAAATTAAATCTCCGGACAACACAAGAATAAATCCCCCTTCCCATTCCGTGTGCATCTGTTTTTTGTTGTACGGGACAAGGAAGGGCGCCGAAGTACTAATAAGGCAAGGAAAACAGAAAAATTGGTGTAAACAAGTTTAAGAGGTCCAAATAAAGAAAAAATGAATTAAAAAAAGGAAATTAAAATAAATTTCTGCAAAAAAAAATTCTGTTCATGCTATGCACCACATTCAATGAACAGACAAAAACCATTTATAATTCTGCAATTATCAAGAAATTAATTTTTTACGTAGAAATATTACAACATTTGCTTTCAAATCAGTATTTTTATCTCAAAAAAGTGCTGATTATTTTGCTTTTTTGACCTAAAAAGAAAACGTCGATGGCTCTTGCAAAGCACAAGCTAAAATCCCGCATGAGTCTTAGAATTTTTTTAAAATCAAAATCTGAAAGCTTTCTAATTTTTCCAAAAAAATTTTAGTTTGAAAAAAATAGAGAGTAAAAACACACAAAGTTAAGAATGTCCAACATTTTTACTACCTCTAGAAATTGTATTTTTAATTAAAAAACATCCAAAGGAACGTCAACACATTCCAGAACTACAGGATTCGGTGGAATAAACAGAAATTCGAACGCAGAAAAAAAAAATGTTTTATAAAATAATATTTGTTCAAGGCTTTTTTGAAAGTCCGCTGATCCGAGAAAATCCAAAATACAAAAAAGTTTGCGAGCAGAAAGTGGTCCTTTCACCTGCGAAAATTACTTATGTGGGAGTTTTTTGAAAAAAATGATTTTTGAGCGCTTTTTGAAAGAGAAGGTAAAAGTAGAAAAAGAAGTGGATAGAAAAGGTTTTAATAGGGATAATGGGCTGTAATGAACGGTGAAGTTAGCATTAAGTATGTTTTTATTATTCTTAGAGACAGTTTTAAGGAAATGTAAAAAAATCAGAATTTTAAAATTTGATGAGTAAAAGAATAAATTTGTGAAAAAATGCCAAGATGCTTGTAAATTCAGGAGCAGAGCGTAAGGTTAAATATCGAGGCAAACTTAGTGTTTTTTGAGCGGAAAATGTGAACTGTAAACATTCGAAAAAATTCAAAAATAATTCGAAAAAGCATTATTATTGTTTAAAACAGTATAAAACCCGTCTTATCCCCTCCAAAAATAAACGCTCAAAAATATCAGCAGGATTGGTGAGCGTATCCAAAGAACGCCGAAACAGCTCGTTTGTGACACATCCAGGCTTTATTTTTTGCGGGAAACAAACAATGTTCTCAAAAATTTATAAATTTTCGATAAAAACAAATGACTTTGAAAAATGGGATCGACTTTGCCCTTGTTTGGGAAATGGAGTCAATATAAAGTAATGTGACCTATAAAAATACAATTTTCAACAATCTGTTAGGTGAAAATGACGAATTTTTGAGAAAAGCGTCAGAAAACTTGAAATTCATTTATACCCGAACAAATGAGACATTATAAAAATTTAACCAAACGATGTACATAGTAAATTACAGCAGGTTGTTTTCTTAGAAGCCAAGTCCGTGAAAGAATTTTCAAATTTTATATTACACTGTACATAATGGTCAACTTTCAAAATGTCTTACGCAATTTGACCTAGGCTTAACCAAACATACCCTCAGGTAAAAAAGGACAACGGAAGAAAGCAGAAAATTCGTTTTTATTAAAGAATTCCCCTCCAATAATCCCCTCGAGCAGTATTAAATCTGGTTTCGTCGCCCTCTTCAATCTCCAAAAATAAATACATTAATAATTGAGCGAACTGTGTGGTTTCAATTTTTTTAGTTCATGTACATTGATGCGGAGGAAGAGTCGTGTTTTGGGAAATGAAACACGGAAGGTTGTAAATTGAATTTTAAGGAAAAGTAGGACATTTTAGACGTGAAATAAGGAAATTGAGAGAGGAAGGGGACAAGTTGATGGACAGGGGTCACTAAATTAAAAAGAAGACCTTTTGTTTGTTGAAAACATCAATAAAAATTTGGAAAATACAGTAATACCCTACGTTGAAGAAGTTATAAAGAAGATTATTTTTCAAAGCCTAGTGCGTCTTATAAAAAAATGTGATTTTCGAGGTGTTTTGGTTAGATTTTCGATATCATGTGAAATTTTATTTAAACCGCAAATAAATTCCTAAAAATTTTAGCTCTTCTTTTACAAAAAACAGTAGTTTTCTATTTTTATCCAAAAACCTATTCAAAACAAAGCTCCATCTACGGACTCCACCGTATATAAAATAAATATTTTGTTGTGCCTCCCACCGGATACGGTCAGAACACGCATCGTACAATTAATACAAAAACACAGAGCCCAGGGCCCTCGGGGGTTTCGGATGTCAGGCGAATGATGAAGCGGCTTGAATGACCAGCCTCCTATTCGGCGTAGTATAAGAATTGGGCGCGTTTTTTAGTCAGAGCGCCTCAGGTAAAAGGGGCGATTTGCGGAAACAAAACGGAGAAGGTGATTTATGCAAATCAGAGGCAGTTTAGGTCGGAAAGGTTAAGTGAGTCAGGTTCGTAATGGCCGAGACGGAGAAGTGTGGGGGAGATGAATGTAAAGTGGAGCTAAGGGGGGTTTAGGGGTGAGTAGAGGAGATTCTATGAAGGAATTCTTAGAAGATGGGGAAGAAGGAAGGGGAATAGGTGAGAAATCAAAGATTTATGGGCCACAGAGCTGGCATGGAAAGGTGTGAGGATATACGTTTCCTTAGCATGGTTAAGAAAGTCAAAACAGCAGTCAAAGATTTTAAAATACTCAACGACTAAGAAATTCACGTTATATATAATGTACGTTAAAGGGGGGTTCATTCAGCATAAATGAGTATGCCGAAATTAAATTTCTTCAACGACATTTACGCTTGTGTCGTCTCTAAAAATTTAAGACGATCTTGAAAACGTTAATCGACATTATCTGGTCGTTAACAGTATTTTGCAGTATGCATTTCGCCCTTTTCTTCCCAAAAATAAACTTTAAACTCCTCAAACTAACCTCGACAATCGGTATCGACCAAAAGTTCATCATGTGCGGGCTCCCAGGGCTCACTTTCCTCCCTTCGGAACTCCACCAAATACCCAATCACATCTCCCGCTTCTCCCTGATCCGACGGAGGTTGCCATGAAAGTAAGAGATCTTTCTCCAGCGTCACCACCACATCTGGCCGAGGCGGTGGGCCCGGTGTGGACTTCTTTTTGGACGGCTTTTCAGGCGACAAGCTCGCCTTGGGCGGGGATTTTGATCGCTCACTCGTTTCTTCGCTGGTTTCCGTAATTGAAGCTCGGCTGAGATCGATGCCAACTCCTTCATCGCTCTCAACAAGTGTTCCGTCATAGCCATTACTCCGGGGATTTCCTTCGTTGTCAAAATAAATGTCCGAGGGATCCACTGGGATCTGTTTTATTGATCGAGTGGTGGTCACCTTTGTTACTCGGGTCACCTGAAAATTGGGACATGTGTGTGCAAAGGTTTTAAAAACAAAACGTGAGCTCATATTCCCACCATTCCCCTTTCTTCCAAAATCATACAACGATTACCGTACAATAGGTCAAAAGTGCGATGTTTTAAAAGAAATTTTGAAATCTTGAAAAAACAAGCCTTGATATAATTTAACGATGACAACATTGACGGGTTTTCCAACGTTTTCTGTTTAACAAATATTTCAATATTATATTACACATGCCTACCTTCTGTGTGGAATGGGATTGTCTTTCGAGGGAATCTTCGGGGTAATCGGAGAAGGAATTGCCGAGTCCATTGGATTCCGGGTCGTCCAAATGCGCCTCGTAAATGTAGGTAGTTCGCGAGCTTCTGGCCGACATTTGGCCCGGCAAATGTGTCACATAAGTGTGGGCCATGCTGAAAAATATTGTTTAGGCAGCAAAAATTTAGGGGGAAAAAATTAAAAAATCAAACAACAAATCAAGCACTAAAGCTAAAAATAAAAAATCATTTGCCCTTAAAATATTTGAAAACAGCCAAAAAGTCTCCCAAATTTAGCTCATGACACTTTAAACTGTCTAAGTTTTTAGTTTAAATAAACGCTCAAGATTACACTAAACAATTGTACGATAATTTCAATTTGTTATTGGATTACGTGCGAAAACAAATAAATCATGAAACAAAAAAAAGTTAATGGGTTGCGAAAAATCAGTTTTTAAGGTCATACGGCCAAGAAACTGTAAATTCTTACTGTAAAAAATGAAAATTAAAGAATAAGTCAGGGTTGGCTAGCGTTGGACTGTAGCCAACGTTCAAGGCCAAAGTTAAAATTTTTATTGGAAATAAAATTTCTTACAAATGTATTGATAATCTAAACTTATCTGGCTATACCCTCTTTCGACCTCTTCTCCCGATTATGACTCAACAAGAATAGAACCCTTCGATTTTCCCACAAAACCACCTCTTCCCGAGCCTAGCATTATGCGTTTATATGTAAATCATAAAAGCATAAAGATAAAAAGGGAAAGCCTTACATTGGGTCGTTAACGACCTCCTCGTTTGTGTAATTCCCCCAGTCAGTTGGAACGATGTCTTCGGGCAACGTGCTGAAAAAACAACAAGATGAATAGGGGGAAAAATAAATAAGTAAATACAAAAATAGTGATTATCAAAATTACAGGCGAAAGACGAGAAATTGAGAGGAAATTAAGGAAGAGAGATGAGAAAATAATGAGCGCTTAGGAAGATTGATAAAAATAGAAACTTCCTGACCCGTTGTAGATGTGATGTTTAAACTATCAAAAAAATCGCAAAAACAAAACCCCAAAGGAAAACATTGGTGGTCAAGGTTCAATTCATTAACAGGGAAGTGCTCAAAGTGCGACCCTTAGACTTTAATGAAGCTTGACAAGAATCTAGATTTATTTTTGTGGTCACATACAAAACATGGCACTTTTTCGCGGGTTCAACTATGAAAAATGCCAGCTTTATTCTTACCAAAGAGGGAAATCTTTCTACTAAAAAATCAAATTTTTCCGCGCAAAATTTGCGAAGCTATGACAAACAGCATTTTTCTCTTTGACGTTAGTGAGCGGTTTCCGCATTTCGTGCACTCTTCAACCGGTGAAGTCAAAGAAAATTTTGGCAATACTATCTTTTTCATTTAACATTTGGCTTCACCTCATACACCTCATTACACCTAATTTCTAAATTCGTCCACTCTACATACCACAGTACAAAGAATACAAAAATTATTTGCTATTTGACCGCCCAAAATCACTCCCCTTCCCTAACAAAGACCCTCCGATCACTCCTTTGTGGCCCAGTGTCCATAAAAAACAGCCTGTAACACCTCCAACGCCGCCAGATTAAAGCGGGAATTGGATATAATTTGTGAGTCAAAAAGAATATTTCCTTCAAAACGAGACCCAAAAAATGCAAATAAACCGCAGGTTTTTTGTGGGAAAAATCAGTCGCAATGAGAGTGAGGAAAGAGCGAAATCAGTGCCTCATATCAAAGAAATTTGGGTAAATAAACGACGGAAATTAACCGCAAAAGAAAGCGGCTAGGAAGACCTTCTTTGATGTGATAGCGAAGTGCAAGGAAATGTGTTGCAATTAAGGGAAAAAGTGAAATTGAAAAAAAAACAAAAGTATAACAGTATAAAAGAAGCTTTTCTATGAGCGAAATGCTCCAAGCTTTGTATTTTTTTAGAAAAGCGTCACAAAACATTAAATAAAAAATTTTACAGTCCCTCCAGATTTTCCATTTCTTTGCAAAAATATGTGGATTTTCAGGCAGTCATGCAAATCACAATTCTAAATTTTCCTAATTAAAATTACTTTACAAATTGTGGAAACAAGCTGTTGATCGGTCCTGAACATCACTGGACAAAAAAAAAAAAATTGTCGCTTGGACAAAAAATATTGTATTTCTTTTTCGAGATCAAAGCTGAATACAGACGTTTTCGAAAAGCTTAAGAATAAAAAAAAAACGAATTAAGCGAGTGATAACACGCCATTACAAGTAATCATCTTGCCCGCAAATTTGAGTTGGAATGAGTCAACATTCCTCGCTAACCATTATTCGAAAAAATAAAATGATGAGTAACAGGCTACTTGACCAAGGAAAAATCATCGTCCTTGATTTTCTTAACTATTTTTTGTTAATTTTTATAATGCAAAAAATTTTAAAATGAGAGAAAATTTCTATAAAAGACCGATATTTCACAGCACACATTAAACGTTGCAACCAACGTTTTTGTCGCCTGACCTTATCAACTTTTGACCTAAAATTTGCAGCGACAAATCACTGCTTGACCATACTGCTCAAACCTATGACTTGCGCATAATAATCGAATACCAAACATTCTTTACTTAATAGTAATTCATCAGGCGCCGAAATTGTAAAGTGCTCTAAAATGTTGCGGAAAATCGAAATAGAAATTGTTAAAAAATGAATTGAAAAAAGTAAATTTTTTTATTTTTTTTGAAACGCTGCAAAATTATGCAACAGATGTAATATAATAGTTTTGCTCGTTTTCCCCCAAATAAATATCGTTTTCCAACTATTTTCTCATGGAAAAAGTAGTCATCAATCCGACTTTTCACCTTCAAAAAAACTTTGTGGAAGAACCTTGGAAGTCGGGCGTTTATTTATTTTCTCACCATCAAGGCTATTCATATCAAAAAAAGTTAGCCAAAAGGAGTAAAGAAAGTGGTTGGAATACCTCCAAATAAGGTGGAATTTCTCAAATTTCAAAAAATAATTTCCCAAAAATCTCCAAAAATAAGCTCATTACACCCGCTCGGCCCTAAAATCCTCAAATATTCAAATCTCCGGCGCTCTAAAACTTGGACGTCTGGTTGGGAAGAATTTGCGCGTCTTTCGAGAAATGACGGCTCGAATCTTTTTTGTATTATTTGTGAGTTCGGACCGGTTGAAAGAAAAGGGTTTGGTCCAAAGGGTTAAAGAAACAGCCAAGAGTTTCAGGTGAGAATAAAAGGGGATTTGAAAACGTGGGAGAAGTAAAGGTTAGGGGAATAGAAGGGTAAGGTAAAATTAAAAGGCGAAACAATACATCTTTTTTGGGGATAAAATAAAAAAAATGAGCAGAAAATACATAAATCGTATGGTAAAATTTTGACAAGACTGACAAAAAATATGTATAATTATCTATAAAATTTGTCAAATTTGCTGCCTCCTTTTAGATTTGTTGCTCTAAAAACCGATGAAACCCCCTTCTACTGTACAAACTATTACCCAGTAGATTAAAAAAAGGTGAAGAAGAGCACATGAGGGCGCCAAATAACAATTGGAGTAAATTTGCGAAAAATCTTTCTTTTTTTGAGTCGGCGCCAAGAAATTGGGGTGCGCGTTATAAACGGTGCCAATTTCGAGAATACAAAGTAAATTTAATTCGTTAACGGAAATCGCAACAAAAGTTATTGAAAAAAGTGCAGAATGTCGTATATTGTGAGATTTCCCAAAAAATTTGTTTTCTGCCAAAATTCTGGATAATAAAAATGATGACTCAAATATGAAACCGTGTTCTTACCTGACCAACGTATCCACTTGCTCTGAAGTGTAAACTTCTTTTTTCCTCTCCACTTTCTTCGTTGTTCTAGAACTCTCTGGAGACGTTGCTTTTACTGCGGCCGCAACTCTAGTGCAAGATGTGGATGGCTGGTTGTTGTTAACCCGTGTTGGCGAGGTTGCAGCGCTCTCTTGTTCCTCCGGAATCGGCTCCATTGGATAGGAGCCGGTCCAGCTGCCGTTCAGCGCCGCTGGTGCTGGCGGAGGCCTCGAATTGGATGTACTGGGAGCATTCATTCCCGTTCTACCCGCACTACCCGCCGGAGGCATTTGTTGCGCAATTGTGGACAGGCTGAAAAATGGAAATTGGAGGTATGAACGCTAGCAAACATTTCAAAACATTTTTCTATTTCTACATCTATAAAGGAATTTTTGAAGAGCCCTCTAAGCTGTTTTATAACGATTCTTCGGGTTTCCAAAAAGTAAACAAGCAAAAACACTAAAACCGTCTTCAAAACTCACTAATCCAAACTCTTTTCGTCCCAATCAGTTGACTGATCGATGAGCCTCTTTCAAAAGTTTTGAGGCATTTTTTCTCGTCGAGATTATTGGTCTGACAAAACCGAACTGATCGATCAGCAGAATATGAGGATAATTTGTCGATTCTGGAAGAAAATTTTATGGGATTCAATTTTAAATATAAATGGGAGAATAAAAACGCGAAAAATAGGGAAATTGAAGGGAAAATAGAGGAAAAATATAAAAACCCGGTTTTTAGGGGTAACACGACTATAAGATTAGTTTATATTGTTGCAGATTAAAATGACCAGGTTGGGTCGCTTGTTATCATGCTCAAAATACAACAAAAAATAAAGGGAAAATAATGACAGAGGAGGCTGAATACTAAAAGAAAGTAATTTTCATAGCACAAAAAATGAAATTAAAGCTAATGCGCTCAAGAATAGACCGGCCAGGTGTGATAAGGGGTGACCATAGCAAAAATGCAACAAGACCCAGCCTAAAAGTAAAAAAGTCCAGATTTCTCGGCAAAATAATGAAAATTTCTTGATTTTTTTCAATAGCTACCTGAATTTCATCCCTCCAAAATTTTTTACAACGTTCCAAGGTTCTTCACAAAACTCTTCAAAGAAGCCACCACCATCAACTTCGAGCCCCTAAAAATTTTATGCGAAATTTTACAGCCCAACGCTAGCGATTTATCATCTCTCTTCTTTTGACGCGTAACGGTTTTTCTGACATTTTATGGAGTCGATTCGTTACTTGTGCCAATATGCAAATCAGCCAACCGAGAGCCACATGTGGAATGAAGAATTGTGGTCGGGAAGACAAAGAGTTTTTTGGGCTGATCGGTCAGAGAAAGAGTACTGTTGATTATTAATATAAAAAAGAGAAAAGAAAAGTTTACTTTGACTTTTGAGTTAAAAATGCAAAATTTCGGGCTTTAAAAGTCCAAGGAAATATTTTTTCACCTCAATGGCGTTCTAATGGCGTAAGAAAAAGTCTAAAAAGAGCGCAATGTCATAAAAAACGATTGGCAGAAGGGAACAACCAAAAAAGAACAACGGCGGAAAATGCCGAGACTCCCAAACAAAGAAATCTCAGGATGTGTCATATGGCATCATAAGGGTTAGTCGGCTGATTTTTAGGAACTATATTCTTACTTATAAACGCTTCAAGGTTATTATCTTGTACTACGATACTAAACAGATAAAAACTTTTCCGCTGATCAAATTTATCTGAAATTTTGTCAAAACGATATGATTTTTTACAACCCGGCCATAAAACATCTGATACTTTGATCCAGCCAGTAATTTTAAGGTCGTACATAGTTGAAAACTCCAACGACTTCCGGTCTAAAAGGCTCGGCGGTCTCTACAGATTAAACGCAAAAAAATCGAGCTTATGCTTTAACTTTGCGACAAATTTTGGCTAAATACTTGCCTCTTCTTGTGGGCACGGTTTGTGATATGAGGACCTAAGCTTTGTCGTAGACGACGGAAAAGCAGTCTTCAAACCAGTTGCTACAAAATTCAAATCAGTTCTAGTAAGTTCAAGCACGACTTTTCTCTCGCCTCTTCCTTGGCTCCTCCACAAGTTGCCTCCCAAACTTCCAATAAAATCTTTTCAAACGCTCCAAATCTCCCTTCAAATTTATGACCACCGGAAATCCCGCATGACATAGGATTATTCGAAATTTGTGAGGAAAGGAAAAAGTTCTTTGTCCAAAAAAGGGAAAACAAAAACATTCCGGAACTTGAAGAACACCCCACAAGCCAGAAAACGGAGAAGAAAAACTCCCAAAACGGCCTGTTCCGATGTTGTAAGAAGAGGATTTTTTCCGTCTCCAAAATCCCCTTACACGGGGATTTCGGCCGAAGAAAAAGTGCAAAAATCTAAACAGATGTGACAAGGAGGAAATGAAGCAGTGTTATGAATTGATTTATAATCTTTTTACATGTTGAAAGCAAATTAAAAATTATAAATAGTGCAGAATAACGATCTATATACGAATTTCCAAGATTAAAATTTTCGCTACTGGACTCACATCTTTAAATGTGAATTATTTATTTAAAAATATATAATTCACGAAATTCGAAGATCTTGATAAACTTGCGTAATAATTTAAATGGGCTTTCTGCACAACAGATTATTTTTTAAAAACTCTACAATTTCGTTATCACCCAGTTGTCTCGTATTTCAGTATAGTTCTCTCAAGTTTTAAGCTTTCTATATCCCCTAAAACCGCATACATTCGAGCTCTCTCCAACACTAAAAAATAAACAAAATATTCGTTATCATGGAAAGCCCCTCCGAAATTTGATACATTCAGAATGTGGCGAATGAAAAATGTCACACCTGGCAGCATTTTTCATTCAACTCCTGCGGACACTAAATGTTTCAAAACGTAAGCATGTTTTATATCCAAAGCATAGAAGTTCTTGGAGAAGAAAAGTTTTGTTGAAACAACTGACCGCAGGCCTTGAAATCAGTTTTTGAGGTTGGGAGAATGTGTTTTTTGATTCCCAAAAAATGAGAGGAAAATTGCAAACCAAAATTTTTAAAAATAACCGCAAAAAGTCGAGCATATGCCCTACAATCTTGTTCTAAATTTGCAAGTGTTTATCGAATTTCTGAGCTGAATTTTGAGTTTTATTCTGATCATTTTCTAGCGAACAGTTAAAAAAATTAGAATCATCACACAAACTAATTTAAAACATTTGATTGATGATCATGAATCCGATGCCAAAGCATATTTTCCAAAAAAAAATCCTAAATTAATACCGTTTTTTATCGTCTTTAGTCGTAAATTCGTCTGGTTTCCTAATTTGGGTATAGAAAAGGAACGCCGCAAAAAACGGCCGTAATTTTTGACCTTTCCAAAAAAGTCCCAAAAACAAGCCATCCAGAATTCCTCTTTTTACAACGGAATTTCAGTACGTTAAAAGTATGGATAGTTATTTTCCGATGACAAAGAATAAAATTACTCGTCAGAACATGATTGCGCAATAAAACGGCTAATAAAATGAAGTGAAAATGGGATCAAATGGCCATACAAAAGGAAGACGGCTATTCAGCGGGAAAATCGTGATCAGAGCTCGAGATTTGCTGCATCCGAATGGGGGAATATAGGGATAAGCAAATATAAGTACATATTATTATTCGGTCGTGTTTAGAGAGGGAGGCCGAAAAAAAGAACGTTTATATGCTACTCATAAGGAAACTGATTTTAAAGGACCAAAACAACTCTATTTTAACCATGCGTTTTAGGCTTGAGACATGAAATGTGACACGATTTTTGCTGTACAAACAGGAATTTTAAATAGTCCAGAATAATCAGATTGATTGTAAAATACATCGTCAACTGTTTTAAAATTGTTTTTACTTTGTTTTCAGCGCGTGGGAAAACACAAATTTCTGTGACATTTCGTCCTCCGACCGGTAAAAGCAAGATTCAAATGTAGTCTTTGGTCCAAGGGAGATGTGTGTCGCATGGGGAAGATATTTAGAAGTTTTACCTATGTAATTTTTTTTAAGGTTCAAATAAATATGCAAATTTTAATTATTTCAATTGTCAACGGCGGCCAAAAAATCCATTATACCCGTAGAACGTTCAGTTCAATAAAATCTTGTATTGCGAAAAATCCCAATTATTTTCCTATACTATAAAAAAACCTCTGTCTTCGGTTCTTTAATCCAGAAACATTTGGACAAAATAAATATAAAAGTCAGTCCACCTTTCCTGAAAATTAATTTGTCTAAAAATAAAAAAGTCTCTTCTGTTCTCTCCTATTATCACAAAACAAATGTTATCAAAATTTCCTCCTCCAAATCTCTTCAACCAGCATTCTTTCGGAGCTAAACATATTTTTCGTTTTCTTCGTTTTTTGGCCAAGGAAAAAGAAATGACGAGAGTGGTTATTGACAACTCTTCAAAACGTTGTTATAACAGAAATGACGGCTGTTATGTGCGGTTTTTTCATGCAAGTTTTTGGAAAAAAGGATGAGAAGTTAGAGGTTTGAGGACTTGGAGGAGTAAAGTAGTCGGGGTTCTGGAGGATTAACGTGACAATGGCAGATGGAGAGAAAAAATGAAAAAATCGAAAAAAATAAAAATATCTCTTTCTAAGATTTTTTGCAGGTTCAAAGCCTAACATTGCAATAAGGTGAAACTTTTTTTCTGGCGAGCGCGACTTGTGTTCGAAATTTGAGCTTCTATCCAATTTTGTTTGACGTCCAAAAAATTATTTAGATTCATCATCCCAAAAATCCCGCCGTTCTCGAAATTCTTCCCTCAAAACTTTTCCAGCTGATTCTCGAATTAGCCGAAGAATGCAAAGCCATTCCCAAACGGACATAAACTAAAATATTAACAAGTCCCCTTTTTTCACATAAAGTTTGGCCGAAGGAGGAAAGTCCATTCAGTGAGTGGGCCATAATGGACGGGCCAAGTTGGAGAAAGCGGGGAACGCATTAATAATGCCAGAGGCGCCAAACCCCATGTCCAGCTTGTTCGGTCGCGCGGCCTCAAAGTCCTTCCGGTCATTTCTATGGCCACTAAAATGACCTCTGCCTTCTTACGTCCATCGGCCGCCTCAGGGGATGGGAGAATTTATTAGCCGCAAATTGGATGCGAAACCGTTCGTTGGGGGTAATTGGAAATGACAAATAGAGGTAGAGTGGTCTTAAAAGCCGTGTCGAAAATTTTAGGAAAAAATAAATTTTTAGAAAATTTGGTTCTTCAAAAAATCTGGGTTATACCAAGGTTTATACCAAAAATGAAAGTAAAATAAAATTTTTTTACAAATAACTTTTTTAAATAACCAGAAAAGGTGTTTATACAAAAATAATGTTTTTTCAGCGCTAATGGAACCCTTTTCTCTAACAAATTAATAATCATTATGAAATGCTAAAAACGCTTTCTCCACTAATAAAAAAAATCATAGAAGGAAAAGATATTTTTTTCAAAATGCTGAATTAATTTTGCAATTTTTCCTGGATAAGAAAACTTATATATGACATACGAAACCGCAAGCTAAAAATTTCAAGATTAAAACTGCATGACCTTGAAGCAACAATATTTCAGATGAAATCTTGAAATGTTCGACCAAAAGATTTTATCGCCGAGCCAGCTTGTGGGTTTTCTATTCGCCTTATTTGGCCATATTGTTCATAAGCCGAAACCCAAGGCGCGTGTGAAAACGCGTCGGCCGCAAGGCACATTAGCGAGAAAAAGGTTTCTCGGGGAGTAAAATACGCAAACTGCACAAAAAATTTAAAAAAAAATTTTTATCAAGAAAATCGGAAACCCTCAAATTTAAAATAAAAAACTCTAAAATTTTAGTCTTGATAAAACGAGATTTCCTAAAATCTCATATAAAAAATCAAAAAATCAGCAAAACTGATCTCGGGTCTCTCTCTGACCTTACCTAATTAGCGGAAAAATCGGCCGTCAAATTGACATTGAGCAAGAAAATCTCTCCTCGAAATGTCGCTCATCCTCGCGCACAGATGGCCAATCAAGTGCCGAGGACAGGGTGAAAACATAACACTTGAATCTTGGTCGAGATAAAATATGTGCGGCGCGGTTTGGGAAATAAATTATGCCGAGGGAAATGAAAATTGAAATTTTGGTAAAAGGCAGCAAGCAAATTTCAACCGAGAATATTGGAAGAATCACGAAAAAGAGGCCATTATTGACAACAAAAGGGACCAAAAGGTGATAATGAGATTTTAGATGAAATTAGCCATCTAATGTGAAACGTGGGGGCATTCAAGTGATTTAGAGCATAGAAAAATTTGAGAATCAAGAGTTTTTTAAAATCCAAAAAATTTTGAAGCAAATTTCTTGAATCGGATGTTAAGATTTACTTACAAAAATATTTTTTCTCGGTTTCTAAACTAAACACAAATCATTCGTTTATCAGCGGCGGTCGGGATGTTCAGCGCTTGTCTTTGTGAGAGAAATGAGCTCATTAAATGAGCTTTTAGTATATAGATCTTCATGGAGTCTGACTCTAATTTTAACCATCTCTATCCCGTCTAAAATGTTGATTATAAATTATTAAAAAAATGTAAAAAAATGCCTATTTTTCATCAAAAAGCAGTCCAAACAAATCGTTTACGACAATGTTTTTGAAGCGCCGTTAAACACCGGCATGAAGATGAAGTGTACTGGCCGGAAACAGCGCCAAAAAAGTTTATTCTTTGGGGCCGAAGCGCCTAAAACACAAACCGCAATCAGGCGTCCGGAAAAGGGCTTAAAAACTTACCACACCGGCCATTTGCCATTCCATTGCACGTTAAATAAAGGATGATAAGTAGAAGAAAATAGAGCAAAAAATTATTTTCAAAATTTGCTAAGCAAAAAGCGAAAAATTAAAATCTTATTTTGCCAAAAATCAAGATTTCCGCTTCTACAGCGAGTAAAATATTCAACTTTCGAAGGAATGTCCACCGAAAATCCTCCAGAGAAGTGCAATAAAACAAAAAAGACGGCGTTTTTGTCCCATTCTACAACCGAAAAGTGTCATAAATGTGATTTGTGACCTCTCTTTTTCATGGGTGAAGTTTGAGGAAAAAAAACGAAGAAAAAATGGACTTTGATTGACAATCAAGCTCCAAAAAAGTTGTTGATAAACAACAATGCAACTGACTCAAATCCTCGTGAGAGTTCGTTGATAAATGATGCAGATTGTATGCAAGAGATTAGAATTATAGGGGGTTTAAGAATTTGTGGACGAGGAAGTTGCAATGACGGTATTATAAATATTGTTTTTTGTCAGTCAAGATGACACCGCATGAGTCAGATATCAAAATTTTTAAAGCCAAACTTAAATCGAAAACGACATATTTTCTTCCAGCTGCAAAAAGCGCAAAATAAATATTTAAGCATCGGCTGCAAACCGCCAAATAAGAAAAATTGTAAAAAGATCTGGGGCTTACTTCAATGACATGTCTTGCAAATTATAAAGGAGCACTAGCTTCGTTTTTTTTTGTTAACAGATTGTGAAACTCAATGTTAAAAAAATAGGTCACATGAAGAATTTTAGTGCTCAAGATATGTGTAAAGATTATTTTTTATTATTAGAATCTTTACACTCGTTTTTGTCGACTTCAGAAGTAGCCAACAAGCAGTCCAAATTTTTTACCAACTCCTTGTGAACCTTGCGATAACCAAATAAAATCACTCTAGGAAATACATTTTACTGCTGAACAGTTACTTTAAAAGGGCACAAGCAAAAGGTTCAAAAGGCGAAAGAAAGTTTGCAAGTTGCACCTGTAACCATTAAAATAGTGGTGTTTGGTTTCTTTCAGCATCTTTGGATGTGAGCTTCAATAAGAAAATTTATTTTTTTCTTTTTGATGCGTAAAACTGCGGCACACGAAAGGCCATAGAAACTCTTGTTGCCCAAGCCTTTTTATCATCTTTGTTAGGAATCATCACTGATTTTTTAAAAGCGGTTGTGTTAAAATTCGTTTTTTGCCGTTTTCTTTCTACTACGTACAGTTTTTAATTTATCTCTTGGTTATATCAATGTTGTTGGCATTTCTAACATATTTTTCTGATTCCACATCTTACAACCAGTACCCTGAGAGCATCGGGTTTTCCGTTCTAATACTTGTTTAGTTCTCGTCTGTTTTCAGTAGCGAGTGAAAGAGAAAAGAGACGACAAATTGGCAATGTTGCTTGGCTGCTCGGGCCCCGGTGGCGGCCCTTCGGGCAGGGGTTTTGGTGGGCCTCCAAAGCCTCAGAAACGAAGGGCGAAAACGGCCGGCGGTTGGCAGTGCCGTTTTTACTTTTTGTTCGAGCGACTACTCCCAAACGAGAATTTCCATGTTTTCGGAGAGGCCAAAAAGTTTCCAAAGTGACGTACCGCGTTGTTCATGGAAAATTCGGTTATTATATGCAACTCGGGCTTGCTTCATGATATTTTAAGGGGGTTATAAAGTTCTTTTGTATAATATGGGGCGATCTTTGAGATTTTAGTGAGTTGTTGCAATTAGCGGAATGAGATATGTCCGGAGTTGAGATTATGGTGAAATATCGCTGATTGTGAGTAGATACAGTGTGAAGATCATAATGCAAACAATAAATATGATAAAATAACCATATAAAAGTTAAAGTTGACAAAAAAACCATTGTTTCCCTTCGACCGCCATAGACCTAGGTTTAAATTTATAGCCATGTTGCGCCTTAACTCAAGCCATGCGATTTTTTGATTGCTTTCAACCGCGTAGAGATTTCCCGTATGTGGCAACTTTTGCTTCTGATGTTATCAATTCAACTTTTGCATGTTTTTTGAATAATTTTTAATAATCAGATTGCATTTGTCATCTTACTTACGCGACATCCAATCTCCCGAACCTCACTAAGCAATTCGCCAACCTTTCGGCACACTTAGCTCCTCACAACCTTCCACCTGTATGTCTATGGGGTTGTTTTTGCGTGGCAAAAGAGACCCAGAAAGACGCTTGTCCTCGTTTTTGCCGGAGGCCGTCGCCTGCCCACCCCACAGACTATGGCCAAGCGCACAGAGAACGGCCGGTTGCCGCTGAGACGGATGGAAAAGGAGGGGAAGCCGAGATGGGAGGCCTTGAGAATGGTTGCCGTTTTCCGGGCTTTGCCGCAAATACGTTGGGTTTTGAAAGAGAGCAGTAGTATTGGAAATTAAATTTTGAGTTAGTCGCAAAGATCCGGGCGTGGGGGAGGATAGAGGTTGGTCACAGCGGGACAAGGTGTAGTTTTGTTGGTTCTGTTACCGGGAGTGTAGTGCAATCTAAAAGTAAGCGATATTTTAAAGCAGAAATTGAAAAATCATTAGCATGTCTCCACTGCAACAAATGTTATTCAGTTTCTCGTGTTTTTTGCGATTTGTCGCACTTTTCGTCGCTGGCAACTCTTCTCTCAGACTGTCGAGAAAATATCTGTCGCATCCAAAATCGCATCGCCGCCGGGAAAAAAAGCAATGTCGCGGCAAAATCAAATCGATTTTCTGTTCTGCGACGCGATCGGCGCAGCGACGTTCTGCTTATTATTTTTCTGCGACGAGTTCTTATTATTTCCCCGACAGACCGGTAGTTTATGGGCCCATATCGGCATTTCATCCCTTCTTGATTTTATATTTTGCATTCCGGGAATACCCATCTTTCTTAAGCCGTTGCCCGCTTCCATCCAAGACAACAACCGTTAAACCCTTTTTGCTCGACCATGCAATGCCGGCGGCTTTGTGTTCCAGGGAAATGACAAACCTTCAGAAACGGCCGAATTCTTCTTCGGCCGCCTTCCACAGCCACAACAACGGCTGCCGGCTTCAACTTATTGAGGCTGTATGGGAGAGGGGGGAAGAAGCCGAGACAGGCCTTCCCGAAAAATTGTGTGCCGAGAGCGGAAAACAGCAGGAGGAATGGGGGAGGCCGGCGAAAAGCAGGCAGATTTCGGCCGCCGCCGTCCTCTCCGTCGGGTTGCTCGCCACAAAAAGATTCTCCCACCGCTCCGGCGAATACAACCAGCCGGCGGCCGTTGTCCTGCACTCTGCTTTAACGCTTTGCTAGTCTGAGCCCTCAAATTCGCATTCTGGCAATCTCACAATCTCCAGACTGTAGCTTACTGTATCTCGCATATTCACCCGTATAGTATCTAATCGCCGTATTGCCCATAGTTCCATCGGTTTAGCGAGATTTCCAAAAGCCGCCAACCCCAATTACGGCTTAAAGCCCCGACAACACTTGCGATTTTTTATGTCCCAAAAAAAAGTTTTCTCTGCTGCATTGCCCTCGGGTCATGGGATCCGTCTTTTGACGCCAACTTAAGAAATCTCCCCCGGTTTTATTATTACGATTGCGGTTTGGGATGTTGTTCTTGGCCGAGTGAAATGCGTTGCCTTTAGGAAAGTGAATTTAATATTTTTTGATCGTTGCACCTTTTACTAAACTCGTTATAAAAATTGATGAAAAATTTCAACTATTTTTTGGTAGACAATTGAGAGATTTTCTCGTTGCGGGTCCCATAACTTGGTCGTCAGCCCTTCGATGTCGATTTTTGACATCAATTCAGCTAAGAATGCCACCTCTAGAGAATTTTCTGCCCTAATGTTGCCGTATTACTTTAGCGTCAGACAAAATTTTGGAGGCAATTTCTTAACCTTCTGGCAAAATTCAAGACTTTCTTTTCTGATTTTTAATCCAAATTTCCCCGAAATCTCTTCCATGAATTCCAAAATCTCTGCGATTTCCAGCTCAAAAGTTGTGCTCGCTTTTTGCAGCGTCCCCATCTCCCCGCGACCCCCACCTCCTCTCCGCGGCAGTTGACAAGGGATTGTGGGCGAAAGCGAGGGCAGTGGGAGGCGAGGAATGGCGGGCGGTCGCGTCATCCCGCGCTCTTTTCTCCCTGTTGTTGGCGACTCGACGCCGCGACAGCCCCTTCTCGCGGTGGGGCTGGGCGATTGCGACAACCCGCTTCTTTCCCCTCTCCCACCACTCCGCCTCGACTGCACTGTGCGTCGTTTCGCCGGCTTCTTTTTTCTCAATTTAGGGCAGACGGCGAGGTTGCGCTTGGTTGTTCCGAGCTTTTCGGGGTTGCTGACGCCCTCCAAACCGGGGATCGGCGTTGTTTTTTAGGGAGAAAATTGCTCGGAATTGATGGTTTGACATATTTTGGGTTGATTATTTGATATGCATTTTCCAACAGTCTCTGCACTGTGCAATTTTTTCCGGGGAAATTATTTCACTGATTCAAACCGATGTTTTATTGCAATTTTTTTGAAATTAAAATTTTGCTTCTAAAATACGCAAAATCCCTTCTAAAATCTAAACTTTCAGCTGCAACTTGGTCAAATTTTCGATTCCCACTGATTCGTTCTCCAAAACATGGCTCACCGCACTCGCATCTCCACAGCTCCAATCCCCAGCTGTTGTCTGACACCGGAGCAAAAGGAGACCCTAATTAACGCCGTCAAGGAGAGGCCCGCGATTTGGGACACCTCTTCCGACGATTACAACGATGGCTCGAGACGTCGAAGGGCATACGCAGAAGTTGCTGAGATACTTTCGGATGACAACTACTCGTATAAACGTAAGTTGCAGTAGTTTTTTAGGTGGCATGGGATTAGATTTGTTGGGAGTATCAAAATTCAGAGGCCGGATTTTTTTGAAACTTTGGTCAAGATAAGATTAGAATTTTTTATAAGATTTTTGTACGTCTTTTTCGGAAAACACGGATTTTTAGGCCGAAAGTTGGCGGAATTTCAACCTTTTCCGATTCTCGAAATAAAAATTTGGCATTGTGATCCAATTTTGTGGATAATTTTTTTGACAAAAGTTGACAGATTTGTGCGTAAATTGTTTTTTCATTGACGTCTTTTTTTCGGGTGATCAGAGGCTACCTAAAATAAAAATCAATCGAAAATATCTAAAAATCCCATTTCAGCCGCAGAAATCCAAATCGAATGGAAGAAATTGCGCGACGTCTTCAACCGTACCCTCAAAAAAGTCCTCGCCGCCGAGACCAGCCACGATGTTTGTTGGCGTTATTGGGAGAAGATGCAGTTCATTGCACCGCCAGAGCAATTGTTATCGCTTCGAATGAAGATGGAGACAGAGCCGCAAGGTCGGAGTTCAGTGGATATTTTGCAACGTCTTGTTGAATCATCTCTTCTCCGCGAAAACGAGGAATGTCTGTTTGTCAAGGATGACGATGTGGATACGAAACCACTAAGCAGTTTGGAATGGCTTTCGTAAGTTTTTAGATGGAGTATCTGAAATTTTGTAGAGAAACCAAAATTTTTGCAAAATGTTAACCTTTCACCTGTCCCAAATATAAACCTACATATTTGCAGGCAAAACTGCGCTCAAGCGGCCAACGAATGCACGGACAATGAGAGTTCTTCACCCAAAACCTCCAACAAAGCCTCGCCCAAGCACGAGGACAACTTTGACGACTCCAAGAACTCCAATTCCGACGACCTGGAGCCCCTTCACAAGCGGAAGAGACCCTATTTCAAGAGTGCGACACGAGTTTTGCCATCTATCCCTGCTTCGACAAGCAGCTCGCTCCAGTCGACAGATACTTTTGCAACTTTCGGAGCGTTCGTGGCCAGCCATTTGAGAGCAATTTCGGCGAAAAATAAGGTCAATGGGATCATGCTTAAGAGAGAGTTGATGGAGCTTTGTTTGAAGTATGAGTTGGACAATTTATGAGAGGATTTTGATTGATTTTGTATTATTTTAGTGGGAGAAACTTTTTCGCCGAAGGAAAAAATAATTCTCGTTAGATATAGCCCCTAAGTTATCTGTTGTATCATCTAAAGTATTGTATTTCAACTGCATTTTAACGATTTTAGCCACTATTGATGTATGAGTTTCTATTGCCATAACTCTTTTGTTACCCATAATTCACCCACAATCTCATGTAAAAAAAAAGATTTCCGTATCTCTAAACATGACAGCAGCATTACTCCTGGATCTTGTCCATCAACTAGTCACGTCTCTTTTTAGCGAAAACACGACTCCTTTCCGGGTTTCAAAAAAATGTTTCACAATGCTCGTTTTTCAATTGTTTTTTTTTTGCTTTCCAGTTCCATTTGAATTTTTGTAAGATTGTACGAAAGTAATAAACGTAGTTATTGATTTATGTACTCGACATTATGTTTGAAATTCAAAAAAAAATGTCTTGAAGAATCGCGGTTTGCAAAAGCAGTGAAATCCTTCGCGCTGAAAAATTACCCCTCAGATTTTGGTGATGTTTTTTGGCCATAGAAGGGTGAAGAAATAAGAAATGTATACTCCCCGCCAAAAGTTTTGACCCCCCTTCTAACTCGGCCCAAAGTGTACCAATTTGGACCAAATTTGGTACGTAGTTTACTGACAACCTTGTAGTAAAAAATATCATAGTAGGACAAACCATTTAGCTGTATTTCAAAATCCAGGGACAATTTTCAAAAATCACCTCAAAAAAACGGGACAAAAGTTTTGACCCCCCTGCAAAAAAATTAAATATCGAAACCGGACGTAGCCCGAACCTTTTACAATCGATGCCCCATACTTGAATACAGATTAATAAATGCTTTTTCGTTGAATGCTTCGTTGCATTTGAGGATGCAACGCGATAAACTGATTTTGATGTAGAGCTGCCCAAAATGGTAAAAATCTTGTACTGGCGCTTTCCAAAAGTTTCAAATTATGTTCACATCATGTGATCTTGACATGTTATAACCTACATTAACCTTTTCCTTTCGAAAAAAGTCCGTGATGGCCTAGCGGTATCGATTCGGCCGATATCCAGTTGTCATGGTCAGCCTTGGTGAGCCATTTGCTCTTTGACTAAAGGTATAGATGTGGTCGCTAGTTCCTCAATCTAATCCTGAGACTCCTATTTACTCTCAGCATGCACAAAGGTTTCGATTTGACACATTTTGGAATGGGTTTCATTCACCTTAATCTTAAGTTTGCCGTTACTGTAGATGCCCCCGAGTACGATGCCATCCCCACCGCCCATTTGGCGTTCCATACGTCTCAAATGAGTATGGCGGGTGCTGTAGCGTCCTAAATTACCTGGCCCACCAAGTAAAAACCGTTTTTGGTCGCAAAAAATCCATTTGAAAAAAGCGGGTTTTTCTTTAAGGTGCAGATCGGTAAAGTTGCATCTACAAACCATTTGGGATCGTGTCAGCGAGGGTTTATTCTTGTTTTAAGAGTAGACACAAGTCTCAGGATTAGATTGAGTACCTAGCGACCCCATCTAGACCTTTAGTCAAAAAGCAAATGGCTCACCAAGGCTGACCATGACAACTGGATATCGGCCGAATCGATACCGCTAGGCCATCACGGACTTTTTTCGAAAGGAAAAGGTTAATGTAGGTTATAACATGTCAAGATCACATGATGTGAACATAATTTGAAACTTTTGGAAAGCGCCAGTACAAGATTTTTACCATTTTGGGCAGCTCTACATCAAAATCAGTTTATCGCGTTGCATCCTCAAATGCAACGAAGCATTCAACGAAAAAGCATTTATTAATCTGTATTCAAGTATGGGGCATCGATTGTAAAAGGTTCGGGCTACATCCGGTTTCGATATTTAATTTTTTTGCAGGGGGGTCAAAACTTTTGTCCCGTTTTTTTGAGGTGATTTTTGAAAATTGTCCCTGGATTTTGAAATACAGCTATATGGTTTGTCCTACTATGATATTTTTGACTACTAGGTTGTCAGTAGACTACGTACCAAATTTGGTCCAAATTGATACACTTTGGGCCGAGTTAGAAGGGGGGTCAAAACTTTTGGCGGGGAGTATATATTTATCCTAACGGAAACGGTATATTTTTTGAAGAAACTGACTTTTCCAGTGAAAGAAAGTAAGACTAAAATATTTCATACAATCGGACTACACTCCCAAAAAGTGCTGAATTTTCACCAACTAAAAATAGTCAAATATCGACTTCCTCTGCAAAGCAACAGGCAAAATTTTTAGAAATTTTATATACAGGGTGTTTCAAGAAATTTGGAACAAATGATTTGCTTATATCTTTTTGTTCTTTGCAGCTATCAACGAATTTCTTTTTGCTTCTAAAAATTGACAGCGTGCGTTTTTAGAATCTCAAAAAAAATTTTTTTCGTCGGCGGAGGGCCCATTTCTCGGCGGAGAAAATTAGGGCCTTTTTTAAAAATCACAGCGTATTACGTGGCGGAAACGCCGTTGCAACGGCTGAAATCAAGTTTACGTAATACCTCCATCGATTTTACGGTATGCTTTTTTTGCGTTTTCGATTTTACGCACTTCCGCGGATGCGCGGCGCACGTCAAGAAAAAATAAAAGAAAAACGGGCGCCCAATGAAAAAGCCTAGAATTTTTTTTGGCATTCTGCCCTGTGCAAATCCGTTTTTGTCCAAATGGTTTGCAATATTTTGACATAAAGATTAATAGTAAATCACAAGATATTGATACCAATAGAAAGCTCGAGAGCTGCTTAAGCTAATAGAACCAAAATATACCCATAATCATAGTTTTTTGACAGTCTTCCAAGGCGAAGAATACAACGTCTAAATAAAAGTTTGTATCGACGATACCGAGTCAGAGAGCACTGGATGGGGGTATAGGCTCTACGTCAAAAAATCCTTAAACTGTTCTTCGAGTATCTACACCGGTCCCGTCCCGCTTGATGGGACAGTTTTTTTGATATTCGGCCTTGAAATTTGCACTATTTTTAGCCTAGCTCGAACCATGTTCAGAAAATGCGTCACGATGACACCCATTTAGAATGTACCAGCGGTATAAAAAACAGTTGTATACGACTAGTAGCACTCCCTAGAGTTCCCATAAAAAAAATTAGGTTAAAAATTGTTGTTATGTGCAATTTGGATGACAGGTTTTATGAATTTTTTTTCGCTGTGAGAACCTTTGCAATGCCCGCAATTTCTTGACGTGCGGCGGAGACCTCAGATTTCGGCGGACTTTGTTTTGGTCCTTTGGCTTTTGCAATTCATGTTGGAAAAGAGGTTGGGGTGATTTTTTGTTGTCATCCGATGCACATATGGCAAAAATTTCGTGCTTTTTATCCCCGGCGAAGGAGTCGGCGGAGGCTTTATCAAAGGGTAAAAACAAAACTCCGCCGATTTCTCCGCCGGACCAAAAAAATCAAAAATCTTTGAAAGACAATGCTGCTCTGATGGATTCTTGTAGCTGAGATTTTTCCCGGACTCGTAAGACTGCTTTGACCCTTTGATAAAGCCTCCGCCGAATCCTCCGCCGGAGAAAAAAAGCACGAAATTTTTGCCATCTGTGCATCGGATGACAACAAAAAATCACCCCAACCTCTTTTCCAACATGAATTGCAACATCCGAAGGCCCAAAACAACGTCCGCCGAAATCTGAAGTTTCCGCCGCGCCTCCGCGGTGCGCGTAAAATCGAAAACAAAAAAATGCATACCGTAAAATCGACAGAGGTGTAACGTAAACTTGATTTCAGCCGTTGCAACGGCGTTTCCGCCACGTAATACGCTGTGATTTTTAAAAAAGGCCCTAATTTTCTCCGCCGAGAAATGGGCCCTCCGCCGACGAAAAAAAATTTTTTTTGAGGTTCTAAAAACGCACGCTGTCAATTTTTAGAAGCAAGAATAAATTCGTTGATAGCTGCAAAGAACAAAAAGATATAAGCAAGTCATTTGTTCCAAATTTCTTGAAACACCCTGTATTTGGGCCGTTCAAAATATTTTTATGGGATTTCATAATTTTCGAGAAGTTGTTTGAATGTGAAACCCCTTCTTCACATCAGTGTAGTATAATTTGAATTAAAAAAATGTCATCAAAAGTTTTAATTTTTAATTTTTTTCACAAATTTTCATTATCCATTTTTAAATTCTCTCACTGAGAGCTCTCATTGGTCGACGTTTCATCTTCCGATTGTCCACTTCCTTCCAAAAGGTTGTCCAATTTCAATTCCTTTTCCTTTTCCTCTGATTTCATCTCTTCCTTTAGCTTGTCGGCGTTCTTCACAATCTTTGCAGTCGCTTTCTTCTGTTCATTTTTGGCTTTGATCTCAGAGTTCACTTTTTCTACATCGGTGGGATACAATTTTACCCCATTATGAGGGGCAGTTTCGCATCTCCACGTGAAAAGTCCCGACTTTTTTTCTTCTTCAAGGGGAATATAGACTTTTTCATTGGTGGTGCATCCAATGAACTTGACAAGGCCGTCAACACAGGTCTTTCGGAAGTGATCGTCGTCCCAGGTTTCTCCTGAAAATGAGATTGTATATACGCATATCCCATTTTTTGTACGCGGGAATAAGATTTTAACTGTATGATGAATGGTTGCAAATACGGAAGCAGTCAACATTTTGAACCGGTTTACCTTATCACTGCAATATTACACTCTTACAAGGAAACGGTGATCTTTCTTGAATGTTATCCCTTCCGCGCACGTCTTTGCAAGAATAGCAGAGAAGGAAAAATACAGTAATCCACAAACCTCTATAAATTTTGCAACTGCTTTTTACAAGGCTTGAAGGCCTTACTTGCCGTTTTTAAATCTTTTTTTTAATACCTCCCTTAATGATGACTAAAAATCTCACCTTCCTCTTTACCATCGCAAATGGGACCAAGAATGAATTTAGCTCGGCCATCTGGAAGTGATTTACAAGCTCGTCCATCCTTTTCCTCATCTAACGCGTAACGAGTTCCATTGTAATCACAGCCGGAGAGTTTTACACGCCAAGAAGTATTGTTGTTGAAGAATTCACAACGGAATAAAAAGTAGGTGTTCTCTACCTAAAAAAATTATCTTGAACATGGTTTGAAATTATAGCTTTAGTCTTCAAATCAACGAACAATTTCCTACTTACCCATTCATCTCCGTCATTGTGTTGTAAATCCTTGTACAAACAACTTTCTGCCAAAGCCGCCAAAACGAACAGTCCAATTAAGACAAGTTTCATCGTACAAACGGAAGACCGCAGGCTGAGAACGGCGGGACGATGCGACTGATTAAGTCGTCGAATCCGCAATTTGATCAGCCTTGACCCGGGCAACGCCTTAATTTACAAAAAACATTCCGTTCGCAAAAGTTTAGTGACCATCATTGTTACGGGGAAGGGAAAGATGAGAAAAAAGTTTCGGTTGCAAAACTTGTAATCATTTTTTCCAAACAACAATTTCTATCGTCAAATGACCTCCAAATTTTTACAAGACCCTTTATTTATCCTAAAGTCTAAACATAACATTTTACACGTGTAAGATTTAAATTTACACATCCTTCTGAAAAGAAGAAAGAATCACATACTTTACGAAGCGATAAGTGATATAGACAAACGTAAGTATGGCACTGATGAGATCGAGGTACAAGAATTGATACCAGTACAAGTCCATTCCTTTTCTTCTAAAAACGACTTTCCCATCTCGGGCTCGGAGGATCCGTTCTGTGTGGAATTTGGCCAATTCTAAAGCTGGGAGGGGAAGATCCACCAAAAATTTGGCATTTTTATCGATAGACTGTTGGTAAAATGATTGAGTTAGGATCTAAAAAATTGAAAATGCGATGAAAAGGTTCGAGTCTCTCTAATTGAAAGCTATCTCAATAGTAAACCTACCCTGTTCATCTCGTTGTATAAACCCTCTGGAGTGATCGTATACTTATTTACATATCCTCCCCATTTCAGCGCCAATCCCATGTGAGCATTATGGACTTGCTCAGCTGATATTGGCATCAAAACTAGAGGGGTGCGCGAGCAGATCCCCTCTTTCAAACTGAATAATAGACATGAATATCATAGGAGACACGAGGCATCTTTACATGAAAATATCTTGCCTTTTCAAACCTCCATGTGTGACAAACAGCCGAGTTTTCTTGTGGTTCAAGATTGCTGCTTGAGGAGCCCATTTCAAATATCGAATATGATCCAGCTGCGGCATCGTTGAGAGGTTTCCATTGAAACTGAAAATAATACTGTACTCTGACAGTCTGCTCAACGCAGAACTGAACGAATTCAATATTCTCTCAGGCGCCATAGTCCAATTGGCGTAATTCCCGAAAGCAATGTAGATAGTCCCCTTTGATCTCGGATTTTCGATAAATTTCTTGAGATCTGGATCCACAAGTTCCGCCGCTTTGTTACAAACAGAGCCAATGTTGATTAAGTCATTTCCTTCGGACTGTGGCCAGCCGAGACGGTTCATAGAGTCGGTAAACATTAGAGATGAGGATTTGTGGAGACGAACCCACGAAAAGTTATCGACACCAAAGCGACTAATCGAAGTCATGACGTGTTGAACTGAAAGGATCAGAGTCATCTACATGTATTGTTTTAGGTGACTTTCTCTTGCTTATAATACCAAAAACTCACGATAATAATCAAACCCCACGATCTCATGGGCAACATTCCAGAAGGCTGTGAGTCGGTCAAAGAAGTTGCCGTGATTGTAGTACCGTTTGGAATCTTTCGGCATGTCAGGGAACATGAACTGCTTAATAACGGGATTTCTCGCTGAAGTACAGAATGTTTGACTTCATGTTTTAAGAAAACATTTTTACAAAAAAAATCTTACTGTAAGCCAAAGTTTGAGCTGTAGTCGAAGCCACCTGGCCCGATGTTGAATATAACACATACGGAACTCCTCGCTGTTTCAGTTTCAACGCAATGCCCCATGCGTGAGCGCTGAAGATGTCATCTGCTACCACCAAATCCCAGTTTTGGTTAACAAGGGCATCAATCTGTCAGAAAAATATTTAAATGGGTAAATATTGTGATTCAGTGACAAAGAGCCGCGAAAAGAGCAATAGTAAAACGCTCAATAACAATGCCTATGACATGTTTGTAAGTCCAAAGAAAATTTTACAGAATTTATTCTAAACTTTTTACCTCTTTCCTTCGCCGATCGAGCAGCCCATTGAACTTATTGTCGGATCCTTTGAAGACTTCGCGGAAAGAAGAGACTGTCACTAATCCTTCCCATTGATTTCTCGGGTGCATTGGATTCTCTGGATCAACAATGTTGTGCATGGTCACGTTGGTGTAGACGTATTTCGGTTTCGGGTTGGCTGTGTCCAACACGTGAACTTCATGTCCGGCAGCAGCTAGTCTGGAAGGAATAAGCTGTAATATATGTAACAGATTATTAAGCTTGCTTGTTTCTTTTAAATATGAAGTTAAGTTCGGTCAACTTGACGTCATAAGAACACTACAATTTATTGATTCGGTATCCAGAAATATTTGGAAAAAAATTAGTTCTTACGTTGTAAAATAAGGTGCCATACTTTGCATGTGACTTCCCCCGTCAGCTGCGGGGAGAACAAGTATCTTAGCGGCCCGTGCATGATACAAATCGCAGAGTAGCAAGAGGAGAAACGTTAGAACCCGCATTCTACAAAAAGAGATTTCAAAGGAAAAAGTTGTTAGAGACACTTCACAAAAACGAGTAAAAGCTCAGCTCTAGCGCATTATGTAGGCTTTAGCTTGTCCAAGATGACTCTCGTATTTAACAAAAACGAATATATATTATATATTCCAAAACGACTGGTGGAAAATTCAAAGAAAGTTATCTTGAACGAGAAATTCAAAACGGGTTTAACCTAACTTTTTGTTTTTATAAAGAAACAAACAGCAACAAACAAGGGTGAGTTTTTGTGTGGGACAAGGTAAAGTTCAGGCTCATTTCTTTAAGAAAGAAAGAAAATTCGTCCGATATCAGAAACAATGTTTTAGATCTTGGTTAATTTAAAAGGCCGAAATGGTTACAAATTGGAAATATCGTTGGAACAATCGATAAAAATTGACGAACCCAACCGTCTGACTTCCGAGCACTTTCCCGCCGCTTATCTTATAGTTCGGTGAGCCTCAAACTAGATGGACAAACAAAAAAACAATGATGTAAATTTTTTATAGAATCGAAGTCCAAACTACATTTAAAATACATTTCACCTCAAACAAAATTTGTCTTTACCATTCTACCAGTTGCTCTAATAAGCTTATTTTTTTAATTCATGTTCTATTTGAAAAATTAGTAAGATTTCAATAATAACTACAAAACAAATGATAAAAAGAAGGATGCATTTGACTACCAACTTAAGAACAAAGAAACTACAGCCAAAATCATTCATGCAAACGGTATGTGATTATGTATGTACGTCACAAAAACACAAATTTTAACACAAAGAACGAACATGGCTAGTGAATCGCCCCCAAACTAAAAATTTCCTGGAATTGTATTACACTAAATTAGACGCAGATCTTTCATGTTAATACAAATCGTAAGGTGATGTTTTTGTGTGAAAGAAGAAAAAGGTTTACAAATAAACGTCCGGGATTTATATGTATATTCCGAATCTTTATTGTTTCATATCAGCAAGTATGCATACATTCATAGAATATCTTTAAAAAAATCATTCTAAAAATCAACTCCGTGAACTTTCCCATTCTTCCCGCAGTCATCGTCATTAGGCGCTGCGACAAAAATCAACATCACTCCATCCTCAATGTAGGCCATTTCTCCATCGGACACCGGTTTTCCGCCAACATCCAGGGTTGTCTTTAGCTTCCATCCGACTTTATATAAAGTATCTACGATAAAGAGTAACATGTGAAGGCCATGTTGACAATCAGCGGAGACATCGCGGCTGCCGAAAGGACGGCCTCGGAGCTTTATCGCCATTCCTTTCACTATTTCAACTGAAAAAAGAATTGTAATGTATAATAAAAAACAAATAAAAAATCATCCTTTTGGCTTTTGCGGAAAGCGAAGTAAAAAGTTTCAAAACGATCAATATTGACTGTGTTTTACTATACTTACATTCTTCTTGTATTCCTTTTGTCCAATGACCAAGAACAATTTCTCTGATCAAAGTTCGGATCTTTCCTGGAGCGCTTATTACTTGAATTGTATCTGCCCTTTGAAAGGAAACAGCGAACATTGGTACAGGTTCTTCTGTGGTATTTTCAAAGAGCATTACGGCCTAAAACAAATGTATTTTGAAATATATTTAGTACTCGTATTCACATTCTATTTGATTTTTTCTTTAAAATGTTTGGT
Source organism: Bursaphelenchus xylophilus (assembly GCA_904066235.2). NCBI lineage: Eukaryota > Metazoa > Nematoda > Chromadorea > Rhabditida > Aphelenchoididae > Bursaphelenchus > Bursaphelenchus xylophilus. The sequence continues at coordinate 7,561,006 of CAJFCV020000004.1, forward strand.
CCTTGCTTTTCCGGACTTCATTCTACGATTTTGTACCACAGTATTCAAGAACATCTTCAATGCGACCCAAAATGCTTTTATAGTTCACCTCCTTCTTCTCTTGCTTCTTTCGTTGCAACGAATTTTTACCCGCTTGACAAAAAAACCCAAAAGAAGCGAGAGAGCGCAAGAAAAGAAAGGGCGCTGAGAGCGAGAGAAATGCAAAAAGAGTGTGGTTTTCTCTCGCGCTCTTTCCATTTCTTTCCCACTTCACATCCGAGCCGTTCTTTTTTCGGGTCTGAACAAGGGAAAGCTTTGTTACGACTTTTGCTCTGATGATGACAATGCGACGGTGCGGTCTTATTTCCATGATGAGACGATATGCATGTCTGAGGACTTGTTTGTAACATAAAACATATTTTGTCGTAATAGGTACATCAATTTCGAAGGTTGTAAAATATCATAACATTGTTGTGACAGGGACGAGTAAGGGATTTTTGTTTGGAATATTGGCTTTTTCAGTATTTATTGGAACTTACTTTTTCGCACATATTCAGCGTTGTTTGTAGGGATCCTACTAATTTATATCCCGCAATCCATAAATTGCCAATCATCTCCAATATATCCAATTGTGTTTGCGTTAAGAGTTTGGAATCTGCGTAGAACGGTTGGCCAGCGAATAAAACTTCAATACAGCCCATCTGAAATTTTATTACGATGTCAAATTTGTATTCTAATGGCTTTACGAGGTAGAATAAGATAAAAGTCATCGCTGTGGATCACTCACATAAGGTCTTTTGACTTCTTTGAGAGTGATAGCTGATATGGACTTTCTGACAATGTCTGCGACTCCAGGTGGTGCTTCGTAGAGCCTTAGACGATTCTTTTCTTCTGGACTGATAAAGAAGTATACTTTATCTGTTGGCGGGGGCTGTCGAGTCTACAATTAGTACTGATATTATCATTTTGTCGGGATAAACATGTTTTTATTGATTTAAAAAATCTCTCCTACCATTCTAAACAGCATTGTATCGTTTCGACTTCCTCCTTTTACGCTAATTGGCGCAACATACTCGTAACCCCGCTGTGATAACTGCCGAACCAGCCCTAGAAACAATCGCTTGGCGTGGATCATTGACTCGTAGTTTGTTTGATATGGTGCGAATGGTGCTTCTTTGAATGTAATCTCCATATAATCGTCGTTTATGTCTTCTTTCTCGATTAGGCTACTAAATTCGTGATGGACCCAGCTGACTGGAAATCGACAGTAGGCTGGGGAGGCGGGGATTAGGAGAGAGTTGTAACTTCTGATTGCGACACAGAGAAACCGTTCTTCTGCGTTCACCGGGTTGTAAGATTGGTCGTGCTGAAACTTTTTGGTTTTAAAAAAACCCAAGCCGAGATTTGCATCTCGAATACTTTTGTTATCACCACTCGCCCAATTTGGAACACTTCCGTCCAGAGATGGCAGATTCACTTACCGCATTGTTAATAGATCGCTGAAAGAACATTGTCGTTCTCGTAAAAATTTTTCCGAGATATGCAGTAGTAATCAATTTGATTCCCATCTCGTCCATTTTCCCCAACACATTACAAAACGCGTGCCGTACCCGAGCATTTGCTTGAATGTACGCTGGATTGTTCACTGAAGTCAATAAAGGCGTCTAAAATGCATGGCGTTGATTGATTTTTGCCTTACGCTGAAGGGTTTATTGGGGAGTTGAAAGCAATGCATGTACATGACCTTCTTTACATCGATGATTTCATCTAGCCAGCTGTTTTTGATCAGCTGATAAGCTACTCCGTGATCTCCGTCGATATCCATTAACGCTAGCACGTCAGGCCGCTGAAAGTGTACGCTAAGAGGGAATGCGTCATCTAATGAGAAGAGTAAAAGTTGCAATAAAAAACCGAGAATTATTTTCCTCGTGTGTATATGACTAAAATGTATCTTTTTTATAGGACATTGAGAGATGTTAATCATGATGGATGGCTATATAACATTTTAAATATATTTCGTACCTCCAGCGTGATCGTCAAATGTTTCTGCGCCAACGGCTGATGCGCCTCCACAGACGTCTCGTTACCCATTGTATCCTCTAAACAAAAATAGTGTATAATTTATTAATAGACAATACATGCAAATATAAAAACAAAAGATGTGTTTGGACCTATCAAAATTTGATGTAAGAACATTCATTGGACGTATAAATCCCATATTTTTGGACAAAATTGACTTTTTCTGCAAAAAATGAAATTTCGATTAACCGGAAGTACGAGTCAATGGTTCATTACGGTTGCAAGAGTAAAAAAGTATGAAATGAACTTTTAAAACCATACATCATGTCTCTATAAAAATTCGCACTATGGCCGAAAAAGAGTAAATACGGGGTGTTTCAGATCTTATGTCTAACTTCACATGTACTTGCTTCCAAAAAATAATTCTTCTGTGTGTTTACACCGGTTGCTACTTGCAATTTCATGGGTGGCCATAATAGATTATTGAAATTACAGAAAGCTGAAGGCTTTCGGGAAACAATTTTTTTTTAGAAATTTTATGAGGTAGTAAACACAGAAAAAACGATTCCGTTCAGAAGTTGGATAGATTGCCTTATAGACGTGCATGGTCAATGAAAGTCGTCCGTTTTAAGTAAGTGGCTTTACAGAGCTAACTCCATTTAATTTCTCGCGCAGTTAACAACAAGCTTCATCGTGCTTCCCCCCTTAAACGATCCCTAACAATTGCAATATTAATAACATGAGAATTCCAGTCCTTAGAATCCGTGGGTCATGATAAGTAAATTATAAATTGGAGAATATTTCTCACTTTTTTAGTTTTTGAGCATCATTACTCGTTATCGAGTAGCCATGGCAACGTTCCGCTTTTTACATTGAAATCATTGTTTAAGTCCCGCCGACGTTCGTTTGAAATTGGTAGTTATGGTTTGAATAGGTAAATAGATGAGGTTTATCGAGGGGTATGGCTTTCTTGTAGTGTATGTCTTAAGGCGGCGTTAGAGGTTTATTGCGTTTGAAAGAAAAAGAATATCTGTCGTGAAAATAGTTTTCATTTTAAGATTTTGGATTATTAAAATCAGTAATGGCTGGATACTTTTTCTAAAAAAGTTCAATTTTTGAATCTTTGGACACGCCATATAAAGTTTTATTTTTTTCGAAGAGTTCGACCAGCTGGTCCATGTAAAGTTGATGGAGAACGTTGATTTGTTCTTTAGAAGGATTTTCGGTCTTTTCAACGGGAATTGGGGCTCCAACTGAAAATTCAGACGCGATGTATAAGATGCGTTTTAGGGTTGTCTTGTGATAACTTAATAATTGTCAGTGTTGACAAAACTGTATAAAATATACTTACAAACAACATCTAACCGTTGTCTTAATGGAAAAGGTCCGGGAATGCCAGGGATTCCGCTGGTTCCATAAAATACCATAGGACTGAACCCAATAATATTCTTTGTGAATTCCTGGAAACTTCTCAAGTTGGATCCAACCGGATTATGCGCTGTCTTGAACGTTTTATTCTCTCCAAACGCAAAAACCGGCACTAATTGAGCTCCAGAAATCAAAGCAGCTCGACAAAACCCTTTTCGGGTTTTCAGGCATAATCGAAACACATTTTCATGGCATTCCAACGCCTCTTGAGCTCCGCCAACAACCAAAAACAAGGCATTTCCACCGTCCGGTTTTGATAGGTTCTGAACAATGTATTCAAAAGAGCAGGGAATGAAGCCCAAAGCTTCAGCTGAGTAGGCTCGTATAGGGAACTTGAAATGCAGATCAAGAGTAGCACAGAAGCGAGTGAGGCCTGGGAAAACCTCTGTGAATTTGGAGCCGCTGGATCCAACGGTACAACAAGCACCGACACCAACAATTCCGTGAGGACGGTAGCTAAATAAAACAGTAATTGTTACGGCAAGACAAGTACAGACGTGCACGCTTCGAAGAAAAAGCGTGCACTATCATATTCAAAATTTTTACTTACACCATCAAATAATTCTTATCGGCCTTGAGCTCTGCCGTTTTATGCAATACAATAGGGAAATAATCACAGCAATACTGTGTTACCGAACTATTTCGGAACCAATCAAATGGTTCAAATGCTAGAATAGGTTGTTGCCATTTGCAGATTGTCCAAGTAGTATACAGTATTGTCGCATACCAGTACGAAGTGAAGAAAAGTAAATAAGTGGAGAGTGCAAGTATAAAAAGAATGTTTAAGAAGTAAATGTTCATGTAAAATACCATCTGCCAGAACTCTAGTCATCTTCGGAGAGTTGCCTGCATTTCGAAAAGACAAGACGGTACTAATACTCACTAATACAGAAAATTCTATAACTTATGACCTTTATTTACTTTTTGTTGTTTTCATTTATACACAAGGATTATCTTTACATAAATAATATGTATTGCAAATAGAAACAATGTTCAAAGTGTGCGTTTTCCAGGAAGCTTGATAAGGACCTGTTTCAATACGCAAAAAAATAAAAAGTGGGCATATTTTGTTTCAAAGTATTGGTTGTTTTCATTTTCTTGCAGCTTTATCATGAATCAGGTGATTGAATAAAGATCGGTACTTGCAAATGAAGTTTTTCATATTCTTTTAAATTAAAGCCCATAGAAATCAATACACAATTTATTTACAATTCAATAAAACTCGAGATGGTCATCTTTCGAAACTCCAAATCTTTCTTTGTGGGCTTCAAACAGCTCGACAAGATGTTCCTTATATTTTTGATGGAGCTCTTCGATCCGTTCTTTCGTTGGGTTCTCAACTTTTTCGACAGGGATTGGCGATCCAACTGAAAGTAATTTACATTTAATTTCCACGTGCTTCTTTATGGTATATTCTAAAACCTATTTCAAATTTGCTCACCAACAGTGTTGATCTCGGTCCGATAAGGAAATGGTCCGGGGATATTGAAGAACCCCATTCTCCCCACAATTAAAACCGGGGCAACCCCAATAGTTCGTTTGATAAACTCCTGGAATCTCCTTAATGGTGATCCAACTGGATTAGGAACTTGGTAATAGGTTGCGGTCTCGCCAAAAGCGTAAACAGGCACCAGACTGGCTCCGGTTGTTAGAGCAACTCTACAGAACCCTTTCCGCCGCAGGAGACATAGTTTGTAGTTGCTTTTATGACTTTCAAACGACTCTTCAGCTCCGCCGACGGCAACGATGACTGCGTTTCCGCCATCTTTCCGAGAGAGGGCTTGAACTAAGCAGTTGAAGGAGACTGAAATTTTATATTTTATTTTATAACGACTTTGATGTTTGATCAGCCAAGAATTGCAGAATCTCACCTGGAATAAACCCTCGAATTCCCAAGTACCATGCTCTCAAGGGGAACAAGAAATGGAGATTTAAAGTTCCTGCATACCGGGTTATGCCTGGGAACTTTTCGGTAAATCTAACTCTATTTGTCATCAAGGTAATGCCAGCTGAAAACGAGAGAATCCCATGGGGATGCCAGCTGAAAGTTAAAAATTCCTTAAATAAAATGTTGTCTACAAGTCTACAAGTTTTGTCCACAAATCGGCTATCCAACAATAAGACTGAAACATGACCTACATTAGCAAGTAGTTTTTGTCCGGGGGCAATTCTGCAGTTTTATGCAAATGGACAGGGAAATAATCTCCATAATGATCCCAGAACGGATGATTTCGATACCACTCCCAAGGTTTTGGAACCTTATAGGGCTGACGATGATAATATACAGCCCAGCCGATATAAAGTAAAGAAAGCCATGCAAATGGGGTAAAAAGAAGAACCAATACGATAAATGGCATAGTAAAAGGCCCTATGAGAAACAGATAATAGAAATAGTAGACTTGGAGCACTTGGCATATTCTCGTAAAGCAATCCTGAGCTTGAGCTGCCATCTCAATGTCTGAAAAATAACGTCTTTTTATCAAAAGTATAAGGAATTATAAGTAACGGGTAATTACTACGAGGAAAAAATCAAAAAAAAGTCCCGAAAAATGACCAAAACACAAGGTAAGAAAGGGAAGATACGTGCGCGTTAAAAATAAAATTTTTTATAGACAAAATGAACCCGATTGGTTTTAAAACTAATTTGTAAACACCCGACAAAAGTTCCTTCAACGGCCGTTGGGGAAAAATATTAGTTTTGAAACAGGTTGTTATTAGACATTGACAAAAGAGTGTTGATACTATACCATGTGGTCTGGAGAACTCAGATTATAGAACGGGCGATATATGTGGAAACATTGATCGATGCGTTTGCCTTAACGAGCGAATACTTTGATCTGCAGAAATATGATTGAATAAGACTACGAACCTTATGCTTTTTTTCTATATCGTAAAAATTTTACTGCGCATATGTGTTGCATTATATAATATTATGCAAAATTTGTGTTCGTGTAGCGATTTCTCAGTATTTTCTTTGCGAGAAACGGGTGTAACAGTTTTAACTTGAAAATGATGTTTCTAAACAGCTTTGGGTGCTGCGTGGTTTAGACTTTTATGCCGAGCATTTCTTTCACTAATTTTATAAATATTTTTACGTTCCATCTTTTTATCATTGCCTTTATTCCTTTTCCACTAATAAAAACATGTTATCACTGACTTTACGATATATGCATTACAAAAATCTTGAAAGCGGCGTCGGCATCTTGTTTAATTATCACTTCTTTTTTCTCTTCCTTGAGCTTTTGACCAAGCCTGACATACATTTTCACCATGACTATTGTTAACAAAGTGAAGATCTGAAAAAATTTATGGTAAATTCTTAGATCTGTAAAACTTACAGGATGCAGGGATCCTGTCGTAAAGGCAATAATATCTTTTTGGTAGTCCATGAGTCCTTCAATGGACGTGGACGACTCTTTTATAAATTCTCCAAATCCATGGTACGTTCTATTTCCAGCTATTGTGTATATAAGGTGTCCGGTGGTAAAAGTCAAGGCAATTGGAAACATTATCCCTAAAACTCGAAGGTTCTCTCGACGTTGGTATGCTTTGGATAATGAGTAGGTTTTTGTTGGGCTGCAAATGTTGCTATAAGTTTTGGTGGTCCACGAAGAACATCGAATGAATACTAAATAACTCACTTAGTTTTGTTAGATATCCACATCGCCCATTGTTCCGCATTACTTTCCCGTTTAACCTGTATCCACAAAATAATATCGCCAATCGCCGTTAACGCATCGACAAAAACGCAGGCAAGATAGAAAAGCGCAGTTGTTCTGATATAGGGGGACAGAGTGGGTGTGCATTCAACTCTGGGAATATTGCTGAAGATATCCACGCCAATAGTGTAGTGACTCAAAGAAATGCAAATTATCCACTGAAATATGTAAAAGTATCTCAAAGTTTGCGTATGTATACATGTAACTGTAAATATCGGTTACATTTAGGAGTACAAACGCCATTCCAAGCTTGTTAGATTGTCTTTCATACTCATCTCTTTTCACGTACGCCACACATCGTTCAATGAACATCGTCATATGCATGAAGGCAAACATAGGGACCGCATAAAATGATGGTGCTCTTAGCAAACCACAAAACGCATTACTGATGACTGTGGCACAATTATCAGGTGTTGATCTCAATGAGTTGAACAGATATACAACATTTTGAACGAAGACCCCAAGGGAGTGAATGACCGTGATCACAGCAAGATTAAACACCATAAGCTGCAGTCGTATAAAACAATTTACAAATTTTTTGCAAGTTGCTAATGTTGCTCACCTTGAAATTCGGATGGGCTGGAATAAGGCGTTGACGTCTACTCCATATTGCGCTACAAGTAATTACAAGTGCTAAAGCACTAGTGATGATTTGAAGGCAGTAAGCTATCCGCTTTCCAGTCACCGTCTCCAGTAAATAGCTCTCATAACAAATTTGCGAGATGTTCATTTAAACTGAAAGGCTTGAAATGAATTTGACACTGCCATAACATTTTACTTTTCAAAGGGCTTTTTGATCTTTTCTAAAACTGTCGACTCAGAAATAACAAAGATACAAGTGCTTCTGAGAGGTTTGAGTCTCTATTGTGCATGTAGTCTTAGGAAAGTCAGCTTGACATTTCGGTTGTTAGGAACAAGGTCAAAGAAAGAAACCGAAAATCAGTAAAATGGCTACATAATAACTATAAGTCTTAACGATTTCCGCCTTTTAAATGTTTCTGAAATATTTGTTGTAAAACTGTTTCAAATACAGAACCAATGCTTGAAGTTGTTAAGAAATATTTATATGCTGAAATATTTCGAAGGCGTTGTCGGCATCATATGCGTGACTAAATTTTCTCTTCTCGTTCATCAATTTTTTGTCGACTCTCACGTACGTTGCAACCATGATGATGGTAAGAGAATGAGCATCACAAGAAGTACGATTTTTTACTTCGCCTTTTCGTTGAGTTTCGTATTTTAAGGCATTACTTGCCTGACGCATAGATAATATGACAAGGAGACCCTTTTCGCATCTCTGCAAAATTTTATATGCTTTCGACCAGGAATACGAACTATAGCTAAAAGACCTCATAATACAAAGGAAATGTAATAATACTGTGTACTTTTACTTATGAATTGTAGCTAATACAGGTACAATTGCACGTCAAACTGAGGAGTCCGGTGACCGGAATAGACCCTTCGCTATCGGTTTTTTACACTTCGTCTATTTCGCAGAGAAAGAGAGAAAAAGACACACAAAAACGTACTCTCTCGCCCCAAAAATTCCCCATTTCTCCCCCGACAAAACGTTTTTTCGCGTCTTTTTTTGGCAAATTACCAATCCATTCACCGGACTGTTTTAGCTTATCTCAGTTTGACGTGAATTGTCTTTATCACCTTTCCACAGCCCACTAAAATGCACCTTTTTTCGTTTTGCACCTGAACCAATGTACTTATTTTCTAGGGTATTGTATTAGGCAGTAGTTGTGTCAAGTATTCCACAAATTTGTAATATAATTTTACCATTTCCCCCTTTTTGAGAAAGTTAATATATCGGCCCGTAAGACATCACCGTAACATCCAATTGGATTATCTCTCACGTCTCACCTACGTTCTATACATACAAGAAATGTACAATAAAAACAGATAAATCCAAAAAAATTTATTAGGAAATGTGAAGCCGAAAGAGTTTGAAAGCAGTATCCGCATCTTGTCTATTCGTAATTTCCATTCTCTCTTTCATCAGCCGCTCGCCCATTTTAACGTACATCAGCACCGTAACGATCGTCAGCATCGTGAACATCTAGAAATGGGACGTGACATTATTTGTTTGAAAACTCACGACATGGACTGAGCCAATAAGAAAAGGAACAATATCATCTCCATATTTCCTCAGGATCTCAAACGAAGTCGTCTTGACATAATTTCTGATGTTTCGGCGAACTGAATACCCGATAACTATGAAGGCGAAATGCCCAAGAAAGCAGACGATAGCTGTTGGAAACAGAATTCCGACGAGTTGAAGGTTCTCCCGCCGTTGGTAAACTTTAGACAATGAGTAGACTTTGGTCGAGCTAAAAGATTCGAAATTAACTCTGCCCGTTGAAGCTGATGTGCCTGTAAAATACCACTAACAGCAGCCGATAGGCCTGTGGCTGTTGATTTTAACAAATTCTGCGACCATTCACACTGACTTTATTTTAATTCCTCGTTGCAAAGCCCAGTCTTCTCTGTTGTTTTCTCTTTTCACCAAAATCCAAAGTCCGATAACTCCAACTGCCATAAGTCCGTCTACTGAAACACTGAACTGGAACAGGTACGCAACTCGATAACGATTCTGTGGCATTGTTTCAAAACAATCAGCTACAAGGACACGTTCCAAATCGAATGCACCCTGCGCATATGCGCCGTAAATGGAACATAAAATCCACTGAAAAATACGAGATTTTTAGTACCGTGGTATACCTTCAAAGTTGTGAGCAACTCACATTGAGCAAAGTGGAAGACAGTCCAAATGTTGTAGATGAATTTTCGTAGTTTTCCCTTTTAAAATATGCCATGCAGCGTTCAATAAACATTGCTGCATGCATAAATGCAAACATTGGGATGCTAGTAAATGGAGCCATCTTTAAGGCAGTGCATGTTGCGTTTTCCACAACTGTCAGACAGTTGGTCGGAGTTGCAAACAGCGAATTTGCGAGAGGAATTATGCATTCAATGATGACCCCGACAGCATGAAAGACTGTGATGACAGCAATGTTTGCAACCATAAGCTAGAAAGAAAATCGATACGTTCGAATAGAAATGACAGAAAGGGTAGAAAAAAACTTCTTCAACCTACCTTGAAATTTGGATGAGCTGGGACATGCCGAAGGCTCCTAGATTTGACGGCTTTAATAGTAATGGCCAGCGAAATAACCGCAGTAAGTATTTGCAGGCAGTAAGACAGCCGTCTGCCAGTTGTGGTCTCTACGATAAAACTTTCATAGCATATGGAGGAGGTGTTCATTGAAGCCGGGATTGTCTAGTAAAGTATGACGAGACATGAACGAAACTTTCGTAAAATCCAAAAGTTTATGTGCGTAACCGCTTCTGAAAAGTTATGCTACATTTTTTGGGCTTTACTACATTCAGTGGTCCGGTATTGTATGCTGAAAGATGAGGAGGAAGCGACGTGCATATTTGGTAGCTGAAATTACCAGAGATGGTGACTGACACTGCAAGTACAAGTGCAAGGCTCAGATACTGGTGAAGTTTGTTACAAATTTAGAACAATGTTATCGTGCACTTTAAATTTAGTTCTTTGTCGGTTCATAAAAGTATAAGTTGACTCTTAAAAGCTGGGCTAAAAGCAATGCAAACTGTCCTGAGGGTAACTTTTGTAGTTCTGAGTGTGTCGACATGTTACCCCAAGAAAAAATTGCTACGCCACGTCTGGAAACGTCAGCATATTTTTGGAGCACGAGGGTCATTTACAGAGTTACTGAAAGCTTGTGCCGGTCATATTAAAGCTGTCATCGAGCTTCCCTGCACGGGTATCGGTTCACTACGTTGCAAATTGTTTATTAACTCCATTTTTTTCCCTTGCTATGGCTTTTTCCAAATTACAACCACAGATTTCGCCAGCAGCAAAATGTTGAGTTGCTCGTTCGCATTTACCGAAGAGCTTGTTTTTGACTTGAGTCTACCAAAAAAGATTTTGTTTTTGCTTTTTCCAAATTCGTGGGCGTCCAATATTTGATGCGACTACATATTATGTTGCAAGACATTTCACAATTACTTTTCCAAATTATTTTCGAATTTGCTGAATTCTCAAAGAACCGTTTTACTCAGTTGAATTTGATTTACTTTTTGAATTTCGCCGAACGACCCGCTGATCTGGAGCTTTTATCAATAAGCATTTCAAGAAAGGCTATCAAAACGTGAATTTTTTTCAACATTCGTCGAAGTCAGGGGAGCGAATACCAGGCTGCTTACAATAAGTCGGCATAAAAGGAAGGTAAACAGCCAGTCTACTAGTCAATTTATTTTTTGGACTTGTTTAATAAAACTTTCTCTGTTTTTGAAGCAATTTTCTGAAAGATGAAGTCGTTGGCATTTGTTCTGTTCGCCTTGATGTTTATTGATACTCCTGCGGAGGAAGTGTACGTTAAAATTACTTTAAAATATGTGAAAATCACCTCTTCTTTTAATATTGAAAAAAAATATTAAAAATGTTTCAAATCATTCAATTATGCTGCTGCCAATATACTTTAATAATCGTTTTTCTTTTTTTCAGAGACCGTTCAAAGCGTTATTGGGGTTGGGGGCCTCCTCCGCCTCCCCCTCCTCCTCCGCGTCCATGGGGTTGGAGGCCACCACCACCTCCGCCATATTACGGTCCCCGGCCTTATGGCTACGGCAGCGGTAGGGTTACAGTAACAAAAACGGTTTCCCGTACCTTTCCTGTTCGAGCTTAGCCAATATTGTAGCGCACTGTGTACGGAGTATCTAAATGTACAACTCGTCCTTCACGTTGTTTACAATGTATTAAATGATACAATAAAAAGGCAAAAGTTAATTTTGTGACCGTTGTTTTATTACATAGTGTGATTTATATGATGCAAATCAGAAAAATTTCAAAAGGATCAGTTGAAATGTCATCAGACGCAAGGAATGTGCTTGACGTAAACAAAGATTGGTTTCTGTCCCGAGACAGAATGGTCAAAACAAATGGTTTAAAGTTACTATCGGAAAGGTCTACGTTATGAGATACTGCTAATCTAAGGAGTACATAGTATTGTGTAAAAAACGAGACAAACCATCAAAACTATAGAAGAAAATAAATACATTGCACCATGATTAGATGGTGCATGGATTTAACCCGTAATATTGCGCGCTTGCTTTCCACCGATTTGTTTTTCAAACAACGAGAAGTACACATCCCCATGACGTTGAGAGTTCTTCTTCCCGAATTCATAGTCTTTTTCATCTTTGAGCTTCTTTCCCAGTCTTGTATACAAATGAACGACGGCGACACCTGTCATCATGAAGAGCTGAAAAAGTTTTTGTGAAGCATACGATTCTACAATAACAAAGCACAAAACCGAAATACGACTATATTTATAGGCCGAGAAGATCTTTGCGCTTGACGTATTGGCTGGCAGAATTTCAGGATTAAGAGCTATGGGTCAAGAGAAAAGGTTCTTTATGCCATACATACAGTCTTGTCGGGCCGTATCTCTTATATAATATTCACGTTTACACTCACCATCTGAATTGCCTCCAAAGCTGCCATAAGCCTTGTCTTTCCATCTGCAATTATCTCCGGAGTTTCACCGCCATTTGTTTTAACCACAAAGTGAGTTCTGACATAATACGAAGTCAATGAGTGCATCAAATGGCCAGCAGAAAAGGCGCCGGCGATTGGAAACATCATCTTCATAATTCGCAGATTCTCGTCGCGCTGATATGCCTGGGATAACGTATACCCCGAAAATGTACTGAAACTGAGAAAGTACAACTGAAGTTAACGCGCTTTAACTTACGAAAGCTGAGCCTTTGGCCTTAACGCCAACGAAACTCTTGAATTTTTGACCGTGAGAATACGCAAAAGTCCGTCACCGCAGGTTGTGAGTACATCGAACCAGAGCAGAACTTGGAAGATGATCAGCATTCTGTGCTGGTTTTCGTCGGTTGTAATGGAGCAATGAATGTATGTCGCGGAGAGGTCTGTTCGGCCAATTGCGTAGAGTTCTGTGAGAGCTGACAAAATCCACTGAAAGGTTTAATATTATTTATATTTACAGGGAATGAGACTGAGAGTTTTATGGTAACTTGTCATGGGAAATACATATTAAAGTTTTTAACTGTGAGGTAGTGTTACAAGGATCTTTTTATTTAAGCAGCCTCACTTGGAGCATTGCAAAATAAATCGAGGTGAATTTCGCATTTCATAGAGAATACATTTCTTAATTTCTGTGCTAAAACGTGCGGTGTTAAAGTGCTTCATGACGGAAGAACCTTTGTAGATAAGCTGAAATGTATTATTTTACAAATATTTTCACCGTCCCACTTCAGTATTATACTGATCATATAAAAAATGTGAAATGCGTTTTTTGTATCTTCTGTAAAAACGCGACTTTGTGTCAAGTGTAAACGAAACTACATATTACTATCACTCACATTTTTGGATTGTGTTTCTTTGAATCCCCCAAGTTTGACTCACCCCAGTAACAGCCAAGCTTGTACCCAATGTTGTTCCGGTTGTCTCATAGTTTCTTTTTGTCATGCAAGCCACAAATCGTTCAACAAATATCATAAAATGAACGCAGGTGAACATTGGAATCGACAGCATCAGCAAACTCCGCAGCCCGAGGCAAGAAAGCCGGTCGATTATCGTTGCGCAATTCGTGGGAGTAGCTCGCAGCGAGTTGAAAAGAATTACTGCATTGGAAACTCCGATGGCTGCGCTATGGATGATGATGACCGCACAACCATTGGCTACCATTATCTGAATTCGATGGAAATAAAAAAAATATGAGTTATTATTAAAATATCGGAAAGAAGGACTTTTTTGACCAAATCTTTGGAAATTTTGTGTTGAAAAAGCAAAATTTTTTCAGTCTGTCGGGAAAATAGTGAGCACTCAGTCGCAACGAAAATCAGAAAATGAATTATGTCTCGGCAAAGCCAAGTTTCTTTTCACTTCAGCGACACGATCGGCTCAGCAACATTGTGCCATTATTTTCCCGAACAACTGTTGTGTAATCGTTCCTTCTTCTCCAAAAATGGAAAAGAAACTAATCATACCAAAACGGAGTAAATTTTAGCTTGTGCCAAGCCTCATAGAAACCTGTATGTCTCGTACAATTTACTCACCTTAAAGTTGGGATGGACTGGCATACGTCTATCCTTCCTCGTCGCTATCGCTTTTACAACTGTAAACAAGCACCATATACTAACCAAAATCATTGTGAAATAGACAACTCTGATCAGAACTGTGGTTTCGGTCAAATAACTCTCATAGCAGACATCAGGATCCATCGTAGATGTCTTGTAAAATAAATATTACTACTGCTTTCAACAAATCATCAAGGGTTATGAAAGAAAGGAGACTGTTAACAAAGACAACGGAATTGGAGGATGTGCTTCATCGAAAGCACAGATACAAAATTGAAACGGACTTTACGAGTTTAACGTATTCGACGGTTGTTCAAAAAATTTGGAAACTATTGTCTAGTAAAAATTAAGAAGTTTGGAAGATGTTTGCAATTGCAGAATATATACTATAATACATTACGATTAAAGTGTTCTGGTTCCACTAAAAGTAATATTTACGATATTATAATAGAACAAAAATTCGATTATTTAGCGAGTTTTGAGGCGAAAACCTCCAAGATTATCTCAATGGGTGATGGTTACAAAAACGTTTTTTAGTCCAGGATTGCCACAGATCTGACAAAAAACATTCTTCCCTCTCGCGTACACTGTTTGAGTGCTCTCTCGGTCGCAGGGGCCGCTAGATATCTCAGCCAATAAAGGACGTACAAAAATTTGCAAGGAAAATTTTCTCTAAATTTGAAGAAAATCTGAGCTTCCGTATTGTGCTTGCAAAGATTTGGCATTTCATAGAAATGCACAGCACTAACAACCACTTCTAAACTCTCAAAAATACTTCAATTACACACACTTTTTGACCGTAGAAGATCTGCTTTTTCTGACGGGCTATAGCTACTTCAAATTGTCTTTATGTCGCGTAGAGTCATCTCGAGCTTTCAACTTGATCACGTTGATGTTGTGCCGCCCAGTTTTGACCCGTTTTTATTTCATCAACCGTTCAATACATTATGCTGCTGGGGAACGATTATTAGGACGAAAAGGTACTCTGAAATCGTTACATAAATGTTTTTTGAAAGCCTCTCCACAACCTCAAAAAAGCGCGTGCTCTGACCAGAGTTGTCTCTTCCAAAACTTTCATAGCATAAGTCTTGTCTTGCCATCCTACGCAATATTTAAATGAGCAAGTAATCTTTGACTTTGTCTTAATTAGCAGCGTAAACAAAGAACAAAGAATCACATTGTGACCGTTTAATCAGTCTCCATGGCTGGAGATTACGGGAAGGATCTGAAATCTTTCTGCTGGCTCTAACGATATTATTTATGTGCCCGAAGAGTGTGTTATTATCAAAATAACTGGTTTATTGGACTACTCTTGTCAACAATTAAATTGGAAATATTTTATTGACTAATTGCCACAGCAAAAAGTATTTTACAAAAGAAATAAAATTCGAGTAATTTACAGTGCTCAGAAGATAATCAATTCAAGATGACGCAGAGAAAAAGGTTGAAGTTTGGTGAAGGATTTTGTAATTATCAACGGAGTTGGAATGAGGAATTAGAGTTCGGAATATTCTTGAACAATTGAAAATGGAGATTGTTACAGTATAATGCTCTGTATAAATGGAGAAATTTAAAAACTAACAGGAAACGCGCTCCAGTTTGATGCTCATATACTCTTGATATTTTGCACAGATATGCGCTAACGAAGTCGCATATTGATTCCTGAAGAGCGGCAAAAAGACTTAACGGCCATATCTTTGCCAATCCGGATTTTTTTGTATTATAAAAATATGTTGCCAAGCCATCGGAAATAAAGTTGAAACATTTCAGGCATGAACTCGAAAAAAAATCAAATGACTTTTCCGATTGTAAAATATCCAATTAAGCCTTTTGCTGTTTCCTTGGTAGAAAGCTATGTTATCTACGACCTTGGAGTCAAATCCAACTTTTTTGCTGAAAGATGAGCCTTCATCTGATCCTCAAACATCGAGAATGTGACATCCGTATTTGGCTGATCCACAGTTATTTGCTTTTCGGTCATCAACCTCTCGCCAATTCTGATGTACATCCGAGTTACGATGAATAAGAGAGATACAAACATCTGAAAAGTAACCTTTGATAAACTTGTGCCTCACCGATATGTTAAACTCAAACCCGGCGACAGCCAATCTCCCCATATCTTCTGACAGCACTTCTTTGCCAAACCTGAGCTCTGCGTAATACGGAATGAACCGTTCCATACCAAGGGCAGCCAACGAGTAAATCAAATGCCCAGCCGCAAAAACGGTTGATATTGGGACCATCATTGTCATTAGCCGAAGATTCTCTTTCCGCTGGTAAGCGTTGGAGAGAGTATAGTTGTTGTAGTTTCTAGAAAGACGTTCTCTGATATTAACACGTGAACCACCCCAAGTGCGACGCTCAGATTTTTTTAAAATTTTGCACACACGTCGGGCATCAACTAAATGTCAATTCCTTAAAGTTTTAGCTCGCGCTTTGCAAGCGCCACCGAGATATTGAACCACTTTTGCCGCGGAGAGAGTACGCCTAACGCGGAGAGCGGTCAGAGAGAAAAACGCTTTTTGGCCATAACTTTGGCAGTCTCGTGCGGAAAAAACTGATTTTTTTGTGAAAACAGTACCCTTTACGGTAGAAAACAGGTATGCAACTTTTTGCCGAATTCGAAAAAGCCGAAGCCGAAATTCGGCAAAAAGTCGTAAATTTTCGCTGAATTCCTATTTAAAAATCTCGGCTGTTTTTGCAAAACGCGAGCTAGGATTGTCGCATATATTTTAGATAAAGTTACTCTAAATCTGTGCCAAGTTTCATCAAAATCTGAGCGCCGCACTTGGGGTACTTCCCCTGTAAATTTTACAGCTTGTTTTTGTTGTTCGCTCACAATCCTGAGTTCCGGAATGCGTAACTCTTATGTAGCGATTAAATCTTCTAGTCCTGCCACAGAGTTTTGACTGTATCAAGTTCAAAAAGAATAAACACGACTCACGCAAGTTGTTTTGCCTTCCTTTTGGCCCTGCAACGAAGAAGAAGATCTCCCATTGTGGATCCAATATCGACCAAACTTGTGATTTGCAAAAACGACCCGTATAGTGCAACCTTGGTTGTGCCGATCACAGAACAGTGCGAAATCATCTCGGAGGCATCAAAACTTCCGATCACACCCACTTCAAATGGCCCGCAGAAGCTCCACTAAAGCAGGCAATACGCTTTTGTCACAGCCCCTCCTACCGCGAACAAAGTGAATCCAACTCCCATTATTTTCATCTGCTTCTCGTAGCTGCTTCGGCGCAAAAACGCTACACTTCTTTCAATGAACAACATCACATGGACACCTGTGAACATGGGAACGGGAAAGAAGTGAGGAATTTTCATTAAAAGGCAGGATGTTTTATACATTAAAGTTGCGCAGTTTTGTTTGGTTGCACGAAGAGAATTGAACAGTACAATTGATGAACCAATACCTGAGGCAATCGAAAAAAGCGATAATGCAATTGTTGCGTTGCATATGAGAATCTGAAGATGGAATTTAATAACTCTTTTATTATGTAGCTGCAACTTTAGTTACCTTAAAGTTTGGATGAGCTGGAACATGCCGTCTTTTCCTTGTTCTGACCGCGTGAAGTATAGACACTGACACCGCAAAATTAAAAACGACCTGCAAGGCATACGCAACCCTCATTTCAAGCAAAGTTTCAATCGCATAGCTCTCCAAACATTGCTGATTTACTCCGTCGGTCATGGTGGGCACTATCTATTACTTAGACAGCGTCAACACATTGGGGACTTCTAAAAATAATCTTATTTGTACAACAAGATCTGCATTGGCTGGCCAAAAAGATCGATTGGATAGTTAAACTGTTAGAATCACAAAACACAAGTGTAGGCGCTATGTCATTTGAGCCCAGGAAACGCCAAGATGTTCTCATATGTATATACGTACAACCACCACTATAAAACACAAAACTTGGATGATATAGCCCTAAAGCTTTTGAGTTACCGCCAACAAAGTTATTTTACAACCGCACGTAAAAAATGAAGTTCGTTAACGTATATATATACTACATTAGTTTGCGAGTTCTTTTGAGTGCATTCGAACTCAAAAAACCTTTATAAAGATATAACTGGAAACTGAAAACTGTAACAAACGTAAAAGAGCGTACTCCTACGAGTTGAAAAATGGATTCCAAGGTTGAATAGAAACACTTTAGTTCGCGACGAGTCTCTATGTCTTTAATAATACGGCTAATCAAAAACTGTGGAGAAGGCAGAGGTATGATTAATAATTACGGAGCTCTGTGCCTTCCAAGCATTATCTCAGAAGTAAACGGTTGAATGTTTGCCAAATTGCAGGGTTAAAGTTTATTTTTAAAAGCAAATGTATGATGACATTGGAATTGAGGTATTGCCAGGAAAGTTGGCGTTGAAAAGCACAGTTGTCTGCCATTAAACGGCCATATTGGGGGCGGGGGCGAAAACGAGGAATTATTTCATACTTTCCCCATATTAGGAACTGAGATTGGCCTTGATTCCCGTCGTTTGGCCATGAGATGAGAATTCATTTGATCTTCAAATAAGGAAAAGGTCACGGCGTGATTGGGCCTGTTGGTTGTCGCTTGTTTCTCGTTCATTAACTTCTCTCCCATTAGAATATACATTCTCGTTACGGTAAATAAAAGCAAAAGGAACACCTGAAACAATAACTGTAGTTTACATAGGAAAAACAAGCCTTTATTTCCTCTAAATCTTTGTATTTTTCGCGAATTTGTTCACCGCTGTGTACTAAGGCGGAAACTAATATTTTCGCGAATTGATTTGTCGCTTGCGGGCGTTAACAGTTTAAAAAATCATAGCTCCACCCACCGACATATTCAGCTCAGATACCGCAATCCCAAGTCTTCCCAGCGCCTCTGGAGATGGATCATCGCCCAGTCGGAATCTAGCATAGACTGGAAGCCATGACCTTATGCGTAGAGCAGTGTAGACAAAAACAAAGTGTCCCCCGGCAAAGACTGTTGAGATGGGGACCATCATTGTCATCAGTCGAAGATTCTCATTTCGTTGATACGCTTTTGAAAGCGTGTAGTTTTCGAAATTTCTGAAAATTAGTGCGTCTTTTACATCTCAAAAAAAGTATTCTTTGGGCTGTGTTCTTTGGGCTCACGACGTAATTTATTAGCCGATTTTAGAATGGGGGCCCATGCTACGTACACGCTGTGTATGAAGACCAACAGTTCAATTAATAAAGTTATAATATGCATGTAAATGTCAAAACTCACGCAATCTCACGAGTCTTTCGAACACTCCTTCGAGCTCGGCAGCGTAACAAAAGATCTCCCAATGTAGTGCCAATGTCTACAAGAGTTGTGATTTCCAGAAATAGAACATAGAATGGAACCGCATCTTTGGCGGACAGCACACAATGGGCCACCTTTTCTTTGGGATCAACCTTTCCAATCATTATAAACTCAAATGGAAAGCAGAATGTCCACTGAAAAGAAGATTAAATTTGGAGATTACCAAAGTGCGTATAAATATTATACCAAGAATGAATCATTACTCCAAATTGGTTTATAAAGAAGTCGGCGAAAAATGGCTTTCCCTTCACAATTAGGACAAATCTTATTTTTAGCCAATTACAAAAGAGACTTCAACTTACTGCAATTACAGTAAATGTCACTCCCATTATTTTCATTTGCTTTTCGTAGCTGCTCTTCATCAGAAAGGCCACGCATCTCTCGATGAACAACATCATATGGACACTTGTGAACATTGGGATGGGAAACGAGCCTGGGATTCGCAAAAGAAGACAGGTTGATCTACTCATCAAAGTCGCGCAGTTTTCTGGGGTTGCTCGAAATGAATTGAAGAGCAAAATTGAGGAAGTGAGGGCGGAAAAGGTCGTAAACGTCCACGTCGCAACAGCGGCATTAGCAATTAGAATCTTAAGTTTTAAAATGTCACTATTATGAGGAAGGTGTAACTGCTTACCTTGAAGTTTGGATGGGCCGGAACATGACGTTCACGCCGTGATCGCACAGCTCGTAACAGTAGAAGGGAAACCGCTGAATTGAGGATCACTTGAAGTATATAGGCAACCCTCATCTCAGCTGAAGTCTCTGTGATAAAACTCTCATGGCAACAGTCATCGTCACTCATGGGCATCTTGATTTTAACAACTGTCTCTTTAACCATGAGCTATGTACATTTACCCGCGGAACGCTGAAATTAAAAGTTTATTTAATAAATAAGCGATAATAAATGAAATAGGAACTTGTATCGGTAAACCAGTCGATTTATGGCAAATATTGGCGCATACATATCTTGCCAAAAGACAGGATCCACGTCCGAAAAGAATTTAAAATGGGCCCAGCCTTGAGTTACAAATTGGGTTGACTAAAGTAAAAATTTCTACAAACAACAACCGATTATCATGATTATAACCCTAACAAGATACTTTTCAGGTACGTATAATTTGTAGAAGGGTCAATTTCATCGAAGCAAAGGCATCCCAACAGGATGCTAATATATTATACATAAAGGTTATGTTTTTTCTCGACGGAAAAGCCAAGGCGCAGACGTTCCACCCTACAAAACAGATATTTTTCTCATTTATTATTACCACACGGCGGCATTTCGTTATGTCCAAACTTTCTAGATATAAAAAATTGCTTCAGGGCAGTAATCTAAGCTTCAACACATGGCTTGGTTGCACTCGTAGGCATACAAGTATGACTAATAGGGTAATTGACTTATTTTGCCAAAATTGGAAAAATTAAATTTTACAATGAAATGAAAACTAACAATTTTTCAGGTTTCCCGCAGTGTAGGTAAATTTTAGGTGTTACTGGGTCAATGAAGTCAACAATTTGTATTCTTCTTGTAAGAGTTTCCTCTTAACCGCAAAGGGCTGATTGACTACACAGTGAGCACTTAAGAACTAATCTCTGGTATAATTGCCACTAACTATTATATATGTAAGAATAACAATTTTATGTTCTAAAATTAAACTCTCGAAAAACTTTAGCTCAGTTTTCATTTTTGGAATAGGTAGGTAAGCGAATTTCTTAGAGCCAACATAAAAACAAAATCAATTTTTAAACGTTTGGAAAATTATCATGAGGTTTTACTATGTATGGCACGAAGATTTGAAGGTCACAGAGCTCTGTGAAGGCTACACATAAAATAATCGGTTTTTCACTGAAAACTTGGTACCTGTTATTAGGAAATTATCAATTTGCAACCTTAGAATACCTGGAGTAGTCGGATTTTGCAAAAATACTGCCACTGAGAAATTGGCACTGAAAGAATTTAAATTTTGCCAGCAGAAAAGGGTGTTCAAACCGTGGAACAACAAGAATACGATCTGCGTTCACAGTCTTCCTACAAATCTTTTTTAAGAGGAAGTACGGAAAAGAACAGTGATTTGGACCCGCGGCAAGCGCCAATTAGAGGAGGCATTACAATTAAGATGTCTAGTACTCATGATAAAGCATTGAGGAAGTAAAAAAGCTCTTTCAGAAACAGCTTCCAATAAGATTAGAATCGCAAAAAAGCGATGGTTGAATTGTGCTCATTAGGGAATCCTTTTTCTATGCGCAAACAAAGGGAATGGGATCAGACTACATATTCATAAATATGTAATTAAGACAGTGAATAAAATTGAAATCGGCTTGGATCATGATACGGAGAATCTCTTAGCCAAAAAGTGTTCTAAGTCCATGGTAATCTCTTTTATGTAAAAGGGAACTTGAAGTTGCAAAAAAATATTAAATCAATAAAGATCGTCAAGGTTGACAGATGTCCCCAATGAGAAGAGACAGAAAACCTTTCTTCCGAAGTCTTTCACTAATTTTAATGATACAACCGTATACAACATAAAATCTAACTCCAACACGGACAAGGAACTGCGGCACTCTTACGAATGTCAAGCAGCAAGCGTGCGTGGAAATAAGCCACCAATTATGGCAGTAAGTTAATTGAATTTATACTCGAGGGCTTGTTTGAAAGTCAACGTTGTCCATAGATTAACGCCTACCTTTCCTGAACTGAATTTAAATATCGGTTAAACCGATTGTGACATTCGCTTTACTCACTTACAAGTAGTACAATGTTAGGATTTGTTTTTTGACATAAAATTAGTCTCAGTATGGCAGATGGCTTGACTGACTGGCCCTTTTCGATTTTTACATAGATTCTTCGGCTGCACAGACTTCTGAACTGAGTCAGCAAAACCCGAGCCGGAAGATGAAGGACTGATGGGTGGCCCACAAGGCTGCGATCTGAAAAAAGCGAAAGTTTGGCGACTGATCGCGCGTCAAGTGTGAATTATTTAGATTCTGCAATTCTGGCAATACCGCCGCTCTCTTTAATGTTACTGCGTTTTGTTTTGACTTTGGATAGTCTCCTTTAAAAGTTGCCCGACTAATTACATAAAAATAATGTATGTACTGTGTTCTTGAAATAAATCAACATCGTCAAAATTGATGGGATTCATTGGGGTCAAGAACCCAAAAAAATATTTTCAATTACGTTTGTAAGATTTATTTCAGGTGTTTGTGCACCTTAGACGGGAGGTAATCAAACCTTAATGAGTTGGCAGAAAATGGCATAAATACATAAAGTCAGGACTTTTTCTTGGCGGGTTTCTTCACTTGAACGCCGAATTTCTTGGACATAAGTTTGGCATTCATTTGTTTCTCGAACATTGAGAAGCACATGTCCGTGTCTGGTCTATCCAGAGCTGCTTGCTTTTCGTTCATCAGTTTCTCTCCCATCCGGCAATACAATGAAATCACTATCAGCAGTATGGTCAGCAAGATCTAGAAGTAAAAACATAAGGAAGATAATGAAAAATTCTACCTCTCCAAAATTTAAAAAGATTAAAGCCTTGAAGAAGACAAGAAAGGCTCATAAAACTTACACCCATGTTGATCTCAAAGACCGCTACTCTCAACCGTTCAACGTCCTCCGGAGTAAATTTTTCGCCAATCCTGAATTTGGCGTAAATCGGAATCAAGGAATGTAGTGAGAGCAGAGAAGGAACAAAGATTAAATGACCAGCAGCAAAAACAGTTGAAATTGGGACCATCATTGTCATTAATCGTAGATTCTCTTTCTGTTGATAGGCATCTGATAAAGTGTAGGTATCAAAATTGCTAAAATCAAATAGATGAATATATTATGTATACTGCACGTCAAAAGTTTGGAACAGGCCAGATCTTCTTTGCGGCTTGAGACGGGAGTTTCATTTCTTTTTTATTAGAAGCTCCATGTATTAAGAACCTCAATGAATACATAGCCATGGAAATCAGAAAGCTCGTTGAAATTTAAAAAAAAAATTTAAAAAATAAGTGCGTCAAAAGTTTGGAACAGCTTTTGGAAGGTGATTATAAACTTCGGAATGGAGGCAGGTATCCTCGCATTTAGTGTTTCTGGATGATGTATGGAATCGGCATGCCAATGGCCTACTGATTTTCATCGATAAACCCAAAATGAAAAAAATGCTTATTGAGCCAAAAACTACGGTCAAATTTGCGAAAAAATGAATTTTTTGGTTTGGGTTCTCTATGTTATCGGTGTGTAAGCGTTCTAAAATATTTAATGTGGTCGCACAATTGTACAAGGGCACTCAGATCTTCGCATAGGAACCATATCCGCACAGCATAATTTATGAAAATTTTGAGTTTTGCTATAAATCTTTACTTAATGTATTTTATATTTTTCATAGAGCGGCTTGGAGGCTAATTGGCTTGGACACCGTTATCGTAGAATAAAAAGATGTCTTTAGGAAGCAGAACCTGGCCACTATTTGCAACATCAAGGCCACATCTTTAAAAATAGCGGGTGTATGAAATGTTAATATTCCCATATTTTTTATCTAGGATTTGAAGCCGCTGCATGGCTCAAAACTAAGCGCCTTTATCGTTATCACACCGATACAGTATTATAAACCAACTCTCCAAATTATCCCGCCCCAAATCCGGGTCAGACATGAATATTGATTTTGGGGGTAAAAATTTTTTTAATATCTGAAAGATGTGGCCTTGATGTTGCAAATAGTGGCCAGGTTCTGCTTCCTAAAGACATCTTTTTATTCTACGATAACGGTGTCCAAGCCAATTAGCCTCCAAGCCGCTCTATGAAAAATATAAAATACATTAAGTAAAGATTTATAGCAAAACTCAAAATTTTCATAAATTATGCTGTGCGGATATGGTTCCTATGCGAAGATCTGAGTGCCCTTGTACAATTGTGCGACCACATTAAATATTTTAGAACGCTTACACACCGATAACATAGAGAACCCAAACCAAAAAATTCATTTTTTCGCAAATTTGACCGTAGTTTTTGGCTCAATAAGCATTTTTTTCATTTTGGGTTTATCGATGAAAATCAGTATGCCATTGGCATGCCGATTCCATACATCATCCAGAAACACTAAATGCGAGGATACCTGCCTCCATTCCGAAGTTTATAATCACCTTCCAAAAGCTGTTCCAAACTTTTGACGCACTTATTTTTTAATTTTTTTTAAAATTCCAACGAGCTTTCTGATTTCCATGGCTATGTATTCATTGAGGTTCTTAATACATGGAGCTTCTAATAAAAAAGAAATGAAGCTCCCATCTCAAGCCGCAAAGAAGATCTGGCCTGTTCCAAACTTTTGACGTGCAGTATACATTAAGAAGAGTGAAGACTCACGCGAACTCTTTTGTTTTTCGAGAACTTCTCCGCGCTCGAAATCTGAGGATTGTATCGCCCATTGTAGTAGCAATATCAACCAGAGTGGTGAGCTCCAGAGCTATGCCAAAGAGGACTTCTGTATCATTGTTGAATATCTGACAGTGAACTACTTTTTCGGCCAGGGTAAATTTTCCAATAATTAAGATCTCGAAGGGAAGACAACAGAACCACTGAAAGAAAGTGCAGAATTTGGTATTGAAAACTGCTGAAAAAATTTAACCC
Organism: Bursaphelenchus xylophilus; assembly: GCA_904066235.2. Lineage (NCBI taxonomy): Eukaryota > Metazoa > Nematoda > Chromadorea > Rhabditida > Aphelenchoididae > Bursaphelenchus > Bursaphelenchus xylophilus. The sequence goes on from CAJFCV020000004.1 coordinate 7,586,217, forward strand.
CAGCCTTACCGCAACGGCAGTAATTATGACTCCATATTTTGACATTTTCTTTTCATAGTTTCCTTTCATCAAAAAAGCCGTCGATCTCTCCATAAACATCAACACATGTATAGTGCTCAACATTGGCACCGCATAAAAGAATGGGATTTTTATTAGAAGACATGTTGTCCGATAAATGTTCGTCGCGCAATTTTCTGGTGTAGCTCTTAGGGAGTTGAACAGCAATATCGCCGAATCAATGGCTTCGAACGTTGAATACAACCAAACGGCAAAGCAAGCGCTAGCGATGAGAAGCTGAACGTGAAAGAAATAGTTTTATTAATCAATATCTAGTTCAAATGTGGTGGTTTGATATTGACTTTAATTACCTTGAAGTTAGGATGAGCAGGAACGTGCCGTTTGTGTCGTGATCTGACCGCCATTACAATTCGAACCGAAACGCCGGAGGCAAGTATGAGCTGCAGAAAGTAACCGAGCCTCATCTCTGGCTGCGTCTCCATAATATAGCTCTCGTAACAATTGTCTTCTGTAACGTTCATCCTGACTGTGTTACCAGTGTGTTCTCAGAGCTTGTAGACACATAAATTTTCTAAAAGTATGATCCGAGTTGGTAAATTCTACGAGGGAAACTGGTCGTAGGATGTAAGATATTGTGATCGAATGACATCATTTTTGAGTTTCTTTTCTTCGAACTCTCACAAATGTTTCCAGTTTCCTAATCTGAACAAAATTTCATAAATCAAAACACCTGTGTTTTTACAGTAAAGTATGCAAAAAACAAATCAAATTATCTCCGGAATTTCTTGCAGATAAAAAACTTCTATATCGATTCCAAGGACTAAACTTTCAACACGACAAAAATTAATAATTCCAACTTATTAAACCACAAGAGTCAGCCACTAAGTCCAAGTATACATTAGTTTATACATTCCTATTGCGAGCGTCGATCTAATCCCCTGAGGGTCAATTATGAGGGACTCAAGATCAAAATTATCACAAACAACATTTCCTACTGTGGCAACAACGGCGTTGAGACGTCATTCAATACGAAAGAAAAATCTTATACCTCATTTGCAAATTATCCTTACTGTGAAGCTACTCCAATAATTCGTGGAACTCTACAATACCTATGTTGCATTTGACTTGCAGGCGTACGGGGTACTCTGGATCTTTTCAATCCCGATGGGACCACTTTTTAGACACATCATACAATTTTCTAAATAAGGCTATTCCGTAACGTTGCTTGTTTGTCACAAGGAACGACTAAGGTTTCAACACGATTTATACGTACGACGACAGAGAGTTAATGATGATGTACGTCGCGTAATTTGGCTGTAATAAAAAATATTCTGCAAACAATAGAAATGGCTATCCAATGAACTCATTCGTTTTCAAGAACGATAATCGCTTATATACTATGCACGTTTTCCTACTTGCTGAAAAGTTTGAACAAGTTCTGAACTAACTGCACATTATTATTGGCTGAAAGTCTTCGGACCGACTCTCAGCAATCGAAGTATTGAAATTTTTCATTGTCCGATGATAAAAATTTCATAATTATCAATTATGCTATCCCTTCCCGTGTTGATAACCACAAGATGTCTCGAAAGTGCCCAGGGAACATCAACCCCACCCATGCTCCGTAATATTAATACTGTAATAAGCGAAGTTGCCTGATAAAGAGACCGTTCGGTCCTTTTCCTATGTATAATATATTTAAAGATTTAATTATTTATTGTGTGAGAGCATGGGGGAAAGATTGTTGTATTCGTCTTTATTTATTTTTAAACAAAAGTTATATGATTTTATCGGCGGCACTTTGCTGAATCAGCTTTTCCAGGAGGGTAATTTTGTGAGCAATCTTTTGATTACACATTTCCATTTGTTGCAACTACTTCTAACACCCGTCTTTTTACCGATTTGTGAAACACTCAAATTGAGAATCCCTTTGATGCCCGGAAGTAACGTTTACGTCAAAACCCTTTTCAGTGAATCAGCAGCGATAACGATTGTTATCCTATAGACTTTTATTACAGAGAGAATGTAATAACCGTACATGGTGAAGTTTTTCAGCCCCTGTTTTTATTTTGCTGAAACTTTTTCATCAGATTACAGTGATTTTAATTGGTCATAAATCTTCTCCGTTAAAGAAAAAGTGTTTCTTTGGAGAATTTTACAACGCAAGATTCATTAAGAAGAAACGTTTATGGTTGCGTTTTACCCATAAAGACATGAGCTTTGAAACTTTACATTCTTGTCAACTTTTATTTTTATTTAATTAAATTATCATCTACAATCTCGCTCTCTGTCCAAGAACCGGCCTTGCTCTGCCTCGCCACAGATCTTTTAGCTTCCAATTCGCGTCATACGGTAGTCCAAGACGTTGAGAGCGCGCCTTCAACACATCCATCATCACTTTCTCGACTTGTTCTTGATTGGTCCCCCCAACATCAATGTAATCACAGACGCTGCCGTTCGCATAATGGCAAGAAATGGCTTTTCTGAACCCTTCCGTTCGGTTGGCTCCGCTTCCATGGAGAAGATTTGGGTGAAAGAATACGGTATCCCCCGCCTCCATCTCCAAATGAACTCGAGGAGAATTGGGGTCGAAGTCGGTGACTCCATAAAAGGCTTTGTTCACCCCGCCCTCCCATTTGGGATAGCCATGCTCGAGGAGCGGGAGTCTATGGGTCCCTGGGACTACGACGAGACAGCCGTTGGCTCGGTTCACTTTCTCCATGGCCGTCCAGGCACAACAAACGTAATCGACTGGCCTAAAAAATGCATGTTGATAAAATAGACCGTTATGAAAATATTGGACTATGAGTTGAAAAAGCGTTCAACAGCTTCTACAGGCTAGATTCAATTCAAAATTAGGAAAGCCAAAAAAACCCCTTTTAAAAACAGCTCAGGCAACAATTAGCCTACCTAAAGTAGGGCACCTTTTTTGACTAACTGTCAGTAAACACTTAATATTCCAACAACTCAGTAATTCCACTTTAAAATTCTTTTAAATTCTACCTGAATGGGAAGAAGTGCGAATCCTGATGCATTGGATGTCTGGTTGACAGATTTCCAGCGTCTGGAGGTTTATTTATGAGCATTCCATGCATTGCCATCAGAGTTGAGTTCGGTGTTCCGATAAGATCTTGAACAACTTCAACGATTTGTGGGGTTTTGCAGTAGCTGAACATTATTGGGTCGTTATTGAAGTCCTGCACCTTCAGGACCGTCCGTTCCACCGCTGGCTTTTTCATTGCTGCATAGCTGACATCTCGCATGATTGTCATGTCCTTCGGGACGTTTTTGCCGTCGCAGATGTCGTTGAAACGGTTTCTAAATAATCGGGTTGTATTTTGGGGTGTCATGGACGTCGCTCTACGTTAATGATATTATATTATAGAAAAAGAATCTACCTGTATTTCTCCAGATCTTTCGGAGAGATATATCTTTTCAGAACGATGTAGCCATTTTCATGGTAAAACTGCATTTGTTGTCTGGATAAGACTTTTCCAGCGACATAGTAGTTCTTCTGAAGGTCAAGAAGTGATTGAGATTGAAATTTAGTCACGCCAAAAGCTTGCCTTTCTTTATTATTTAATAATGAAGATTTTCGAAAGTATCAGTTACTCCTTGAAATCTTTAAAGGTTGTCTTCGGTAAGGGCCAAATCTCGTTAAAAAAGAAAATATTTCTATCCGCGTGTCGACTAATTCTGCCGCTAATTGTGTCCAAGCATAATAAATTCGTCATTCAAACCTCTCTATTTCCCCATTCCTTACCGCAGGAATGTTGGCTTCCTCGACCGTTCTCATCGCGGTTGACAGTGATCGATTCCCTGCTCTGCTCAACTTTTCTTGCAACAATACCACGTCAATATCAATTGCACTCTACTTAAGTAACCCTTTAAACTGTGTGGGATGGGTGGAAACAGAAGGAAAAGTCACGCTAAGTATTCCTTTGATTGATCTGAAGGGAAAACGAACGCGTAATCGCTACAGAGTTTCAGGCGATCAGTCCGTTCAACATTCTGCCGATCGTATTAATTTAGAAGGCAACGGTTTGACAAACAGTGGTATTAAATTGTTCAAATAAAGTTCTTCTTTGTCTAGTCTTTCCAACAGAAACATATATCAAGTAAAAATATTATATATTTTCTACAGGACACGGCAATAAAATTATTTATAAGCTAATTAGGGCATCAAAGGCCTCTGAAACATACCAAAACACCAATAAACACGTTTAAATCAATTCCTTCCACTTAATTAATCAAATTTTGTAACTTCCTTTTCCAATTAATCAGCTGCGCTACTGTATTCCTTAAAAGTTGCAGCGACTTTTAAAATTAAGGCGGTAATCCGCTTTCGACCTGTATGTATTAAGCCTGCAGTGATGCTGACATCTCTTTAGGTAATTCATAGATTATTTTGCCCTCACTTTCCTGAAAATCGATAAAGTTAAGTATCTGGGAAAGACACTTAACATTTACAAAGTACAGAGTGCGTCATAAAGATTGGGAAATGTCTTTTTACTTGCCCTACTTGCTGTAACGGTGCAAGGGCAAAACGCGGCCTCAATGAAAACGTGTCACGATAAACGTACCAAGCAACTCCAGGAAACACAAGAGTTAATCCTCGAGCCAGCCTTGCCACCCGTCTGTCTCAAAGTCAGGACAGCAAAATCAATGCAAATCCGTGAAATTTATGCGAATTTACTTCGTATATAAGCTCGGCCACAGCTCATTGAAAGCAACAATTCTTCGACCTCGAAGCCGAAGAATCGCATTCAAAATGCAAAAGCTTTCCCTTGTGTTCCTAGCCCTCCTTGTGGGCGCAGCTGTCGGAAATTACTGTAACTCCGGTGGGGACTTCCCCGGGGACTGTAAGGACCGTCAGTCGAACCGAGACTGAAAGCTCCGGCTCACACGAAAGCTCCAGCTCCGGACCTGATGAAAGCTCTGGCTCTGGATCCGAAGAAGGTTCTGGATCTGGATTGGGAGAAGGTTCCGGATCTGGTGCAGGAGGAAGCTTTGGATATGGCGACTACTGTCTCTTGCTCCAATACTTCTACAACATCAGTATCGAAATCGAGGACGTTGAGATCCGTCAGGAATGGATCCTGTTCATCGAAGAGCTCCAACTCACCGTCATCTTCGATAAGACCCTCACCATCGACGAGAAGCTCGTTCTCATCTACACCAAGCTCGAAGCTTTCCTTGAGATCCATGTTGAGATCCAAGAGCTCGTCTACTACACCTACATTGAAGAATGGAGCGGATACGTCTTCGATCTTGAAGCTGTTGTTCTCTTCCTCCAATACCAGTACACCTCTACCATCGTCGAACTGGACGCCTCCGGCTCCTGCATCTTGTTCGAGGCTCTCCGCAACTGCACTGCCGTCGACGCTGAATTTTCTGCCAGAATCGAGGTTCTGATTGAGGAATTGACCGTCATTCTTGAGTCCACCAGCTACACCTACAGCTACCAATTGGTGTTGATCTACGAGAAAATCGAAGCCTTCTTTGCTGAATACAGCGAATACGAGGCTGCCATCTTGGCCATCAAAATTGAAGGTTACGGATCTTTCGCTTCCTTCTATGAAGTCATCGTCAACGTAAGTCACACAATCACTTATCATCCATTTTTTTAGTACTGGCGTGTGGCCAACTACGAGGTCGTGGTTGGAGGTTCCGCTTCCAGCTGTGCTCTGATCGAGGTCCTCACTGAGTGCTACGAGAACACCTCCAGCGGATCCATCTCTCAACGCTCTCAGATCAAGCAGTTGGTCGAGAAACTCACCGCCTACTTCGAATCAGAAGTCTCCGTCGAACTCCGTATCTCTTACTTCGTCGAACAGAGCTACCAATTCCTGATCCTCAACCAGTGGTCCTTGGAATTGATCTTCTCGCTTGAGATCGACGGTTTCGGATCCATCTACGAGCTGATCCTTGCCTTCTCTTTCGTAACGGCTATCTAAGGGTATTTCATTCATATTTTTAGGAAAAAGACTGCGGCGGCTTTGACTTTGGCTCCCAAACGACCACTCCCGCCATCGAGTCCACCACCGAGGCTGTTGAGAGCACCACCCACGCCACCGGCGACTGCTCTGTCGTCTTGGATATCATCAAGTTCCAGAACAACATCACCGATCTCTCCTGGTCCATCGACCAAGCTCAACTGAGCTGGAATCAGACTGAGATCACCAGATTCTCCGCCTACGAAAAGAGGATCTACACCGTCACCTCCAACACGACTGCCACTTCGGAGCAAATCTTTGAGAATGTCGTCAACGTCTTCAATGTCTGGACTAAGGACCAATTCTACTTGAGCCTGACCTATGACATCGTCATCCAGATCTATCACGAGACCGCTGAGCAATACACTTGGGGAACCGTCAAACAGTTCTGCGCCTGCGCCTAAAGCTAAAGTGTAATGCTACGATGTTTTTTGTTAAATAAATCAGGCATCAGAAAAGAAACGCAAGAAATCTTTATCAAAGTTGTAGAACATATTTGCTTGTAATGGTCTTAGATATACTTGCGTGGATTTTAAATGTTTTTATAACATTAACCTTGGATTTTATGCCTAGTTAACGCAAAACGACCAAAGAGTTTCATTCAGACACGATGTTTGACAAAACACCGAATCCTATTTATGGTTCTTTTCAAGAGATAAAATACGGTTCCATTTGGCTGTGATGCACGAACCGCCTTACTCTGATGACGAGCCAGCGGGCCGCAAGTCTCCTTGGATCCCGCGGGTGTCATGGGCGACCGTCTCTGGCATGGTTTTGGCCGGACGTTCAAACAAAAGAGAATTAAGATGCCTGATGCCTTTGCTGTTATTTGGTTCCTTTAAACAGCGCAAATTATCAACTCCGTTTCGGTTTTGTATTTCAAAATATGCTGATATTTTGTAAAGTTCGGAGTGGTTTTTATGTCTGGTTTGGGGGCTACAAAGAATGGATTGATAAGATGTTTGAATATCTTATGAGTGCAGTTTAATTTCGCCACTGGTTTTTCGAGATAGTTAAATCAAGGCCGTTCGGAAACAAGCACTACAAAAATTGAATCTAATGCAAATCTTCTTCTCTTTCTCTGCCCTGCAACCTGGAAAAGCATGAATAAGCTTTAGTCTTTCCTCGTTGTGGCTTGTGACTTTATCAGATAATCGCTTGATTGTTAGTCGGAGAGTCAACAGGTGCTTTGTGGTTCGATCTCACAACAAAATTTCCTGCAAAAAGTGTGAAATCTCGAAGTGTCCAATTGGAAATATTTTTTATTTATCGGTTGAGTTTCGAACATTCAAAAAAGTTTTTTTTAGAGAAATTCACGACAAGTTCTCAATTTTCACTTCTTTTGTTTGTTGCATAGTGCCAAAAAAATCAATATATTTTTGACACTTAGCGAGATTTCGCAATTATCTACTTTGACGTGCGCCCTAAGAAACAAAAAGTAATGGTTGTCCTTTGTTAAAATCAGGAAGCCAGAGAACGTCCTAATGTCGTTTATCGCAAAGTTCTAAACGTCATGCTGTCTAAAGATCCTTACAAGTACTTCTCGCTTGTAAAGATGCACATCACTAAATTCAGCAAGAGCTTTAAATATGTGACCACTGCAGCAAAAATCACAATTCTTTTATTAACTCCTTGACGTTAGCGAAAGCAAATCAAGTCTATTGTTGTTTGTAAAGTTTTTTTCAGTCCTGAGGTCGAACCACAAAGTATTGACGGATTTTACCCTTGAGAATCAAGCAATTCCGCGATCAGGGCATAAAACACAGAGAAGAAAGTTTAGAATCAAGCGAATCTTTGCAGACTTAGAAGGCAGAAAATTGAAAGAGTACGCATAAAATAAACTCCCTTCATTTGAACGTACAATCTATGATTCAATAGGGTAAAAAAGTCTTTAACATTTTAGCAAAATTTTGTGCCGCAGTTCCCAGCTTGGCCATGATTCCATACTGAAATCAGGGACACTTGGTTTCCCGCAAAAATATTAACTAAATTTCGGCTTGCTAACGCGAGCATACTAAAAAACGTTATCACCCAATGCTTTGTAGGCACAAAAATTGCTCCAAACCACAGCTTTTATCATCATATTTCAAAACATGATTCTCGGATAGAACTGATAATTTGCCTATTTAAAGGAACCGAATTATTGCAAAGATATCAGCTATCTAAATTCCGTTCTTCTCTACTTTCCTTTCAACGTTCGGTCAAAGCAATGCCAGAGCCAGTGTGTTGCAACTCTCAGAAGTGCCCGGAGCCTTGCTGCCAGAAGACAGTTGGTCAACAAGGTTAGTCAATTTTCTTAGGACTCCTCACGAAATTAATTTACACAAGATTTCATAAGGTAAAAAATCGTAATTTTGCGATTTGAAGAGGACAAGCCACGGAATGTCTTTTCCACGCTTTCCCTGCCCTCACAAACTTTCGTACTCTATCCGCTATAAGGCCATTTAATATCGATTGGACCTGCAAAGTGCGAGCTAAATTTTTTAGGAATTGAAGCGCGTCCTAGGTACAGACAATGGGTGTATGTGAGGGAACCTAAACGCCGTTACTGTGATTACAACTCATAGGTTACAAAAAACTCTTTTGTACTCTATGCTATTACCGTTTTCAGTCCAACACTGCGTCTGCTTGGATGGCGAATGTGTAAAGGTTGATTGCGTCGCCGTCTGTTGCAAGCCCAAGTCTGAATGTGGAGCTGGATGTTTCACCGCTCCAAGCCAAAAGTGCCGTTGCTGCTGATAAAGGACCAATCATCTCCACAAAGCCAAATGAACTGGTCAACCAAAAACATACGTTTCTAAATGTGTTACAATTAAATAAAAAGTTTGTATTCGCATTAACAACAACGGTATCTGATGGAGTTAAACATTGCAATTCAATGAAACCGCTCCATGGCGATTTGATTCAATTGCAATCGAAGGGCTTAGCATTAACAACAACGGTCTCTGATGGAGTTAAACGCATGCTAACGTTAATCCTTAATCCAATACATTCAAACGCGGTTCAAACAAAACGTGTCAACGACAAAATTATCAAAAAACTTCCGGAAACACAAGAGTTAATCCTCGAGCCAGCCTTGCCACACATATGTCTCAAAGTCAGGACAGCAAAATGGAGGCTTTCCGACTTCAGCCCCGGAAATGTAATTCAAACACCCACTGCTTTCCCGTTTCAATAATAAAAAATAGAATAATACAAAAAATGCAAATTGGAGTAACAAGGGTTCCGCAAACAGTTGCACCCTGCTTTCTTAACAAAACCTATATCATTTGAAAGAGCATTAAAAAAAGTGCACAGCGCAAAAAAGTTGCCTAATATACGTTTTGGGCAAAGTTAAAATACAGATTTTAGCCTACTTTCCGCAGTCACTTTATAAGTGCTTGGAATTGCGGCAGAGTTGTGTAAAATTTGAAAGTGAAGCAATGTGGCCAAACTGAAAAAGGTTGTGGCTGTGCAAGTTGTGTGTCTGTTGGATTGTTGCGCAGTACTGCTCAAAGAATATGTTTTTAGTTTTCGATTTTGAGATCTTCGTTTGTGAATGACAACGACGATCATATAAATCTATTCCCAAAGCTTTTTGCTCCAAATTTCCCATTAACCTAGTTTTATTTATATACAATCTTTTGTAACTACCAGTAATGTTTAATAACTCATAACCCGGGATTGGTAAGGCCATAAAACGTACGTCACAGACGTTTTGGGATACAAAAAAATTCATGGAGACGATTTCGAGCCGCCAGAATTACTGTAATATAAGACAACGGCGTTATAACCCTTTTTCATAAAATGACCATAACTTCGCCCAAGAATAAATTGGGCAGCTATTTTTTTGCGTTGTACGCTATTTTTAATGCTCTTTCAAATGATATATGTTTCTTTAAGAAAGTAGGGTGCAACTATTTGCCGATCCCTTGTAAAATGTAAACTTTAACGTTATACATCCAACCCCATGAGTTTTAGATCAATCCGCCAACGTTGTAGATAAAACCCTTACCTTTTATTCTTGTGCTTCAGGCAACGCTGATCGTAGCCGAGAAAACCCAATCCCGAGTCGGCACGGCATTCATCAGGGATGGTGGTGCTTTCAGGAAGAATGAAACAGATTGGATGAGGGGGTTGTAATGGGTCATGGGGATCTGAACTGGACTGGGGGGTTTGTACTACATTAGCCCGCAAAATGAATGCAAATCCGTGAAATTTATGCGAATTTACTTTGTATATAAGCTCGGCCACATTCCATTGAAACCAACAATTCTTCGACCTCGCAGCCGAAGAAGCGCATTCAAAATGCACAAGCTCTCCCTTGTGTTTCTAGCCCTCCTTGTGGGCGCAGCTATCGGAAATTACTGTAACTCCGGTGGAGACTTCCCCGGGGGCTGCAAGGACCGTCAATCAAACCGAGACTGTCTTTTAGCCGGTGGAGAATCCAGCGAATCTCACGAATTCAAGACCACCCTCTCCGTCGTCACCACCACCGACGTCACCATCCAATCACCCACCTATGGACAATGTTCCTGCACTTGTGAAAGCTCTGGCTCCGGCTATGGCTCCGGATCTGGTGGAAGCTCTGGCTCCGGCTCTGGCTCCGGTTCCGGATCGGGCGGAAGCTCTGGCTCCGGATCTGGTGGAAGCTCTGGCTCCGGATCTGGTGGAAGCTCTGGCTCTGGCTCCGGTTCAGGTGGAAGCTCTGGCTCTGGCGGAAGCTCTGGCTCCGGCTCTGGCTCCGGATCTGGTGGAAGCTCTGGCTCTGGCTCCGGATCTGGTGGAAGCTCTGGCTCCGGATCTGGTGAAAGCTCTGGCTCCGGATCTGGTGGAAGCTCTGGCTCTGGCGGAAGCTCTGGCTCCGGCTCTGGCTCCGGATCTGGTGGAAGCTCTGGCTCTGGCTCCGGATCTGGTGGAAGCTCTGGCTCCGGATCTGGTGAAAGTTCTGGCTCTGGATCTGGTGGAAGCTCTGGCTCTGGCTCCGGATCTGGTGAAAGCTCTGGCTCCGGATCTGGTGGAAGCTCTGGCTCTGGCTCCGGATCTGGTGAAAGCTCTGGCTCCGGATCTGGTGGAAGCTCTGGCTCTGGCTCCGGATCTGGTGGAAGCTCTGGCTCCGGATCTGGTGGAAGTTCTGGCTCTGGCTCCGGATCTGGTGGAAGTTCTGGCTCTGGCTCCGGATCTGGTGGAAGCTCTGGCTCTGGATCTGGTGGAAGTTCTGGCTCTGGCTCCGGATCTGGTGGAAGTTCTGGCTCTGGCTCCGGATCTGGTGGAAGTTCTGGCTCTGGCTCCGGATCTGGTGGAAGTTCTGGCTCTGGCTCCGGATCTGGTGGAAGTTCTGGCTCTGGCTCCGGATCTGGTGGAAGCTCTGGCTCTGGATCTGGTGGAAGTTCTGGCTCTGGCTCCGGCTCTGGCTCCGGATCTGGTGGAAGTTCTGGCTCTGGCTCCGGATCTGGCTCCGGATCTGGTGGAAGTTCTGGCTCTGGCTCCGGCTCTGGTGGAAGCTCTGGCTCCGGATCTGGCGGAAGTTCTGGCTCCGGCTCCGGATCTGGTGGAAGCTCTGGCTCCGGATCTGGTGGAAGCTCTGGCTCCGGTTCTGGATCTGGCGGAAGTTCTGGTTCTGGCTCCGGATCTGGTGGAAACTCTGGCTCTGGATCGGGAGAAGGTTCCGGATCTGGTGCAGGAGGAAGCTTTGGATACGACGACTACTGTCTCCTGCTCCAATACTTCTACAACATCAGTATCGAAATCGAGGACGTTGAGATCCGCCAAGAATGGATCCTGTTCATCGAAGAGCTCCAACTCACCGTCATCTTCGACGACACCCTCACCATCGACGAGAAGCTCGTTCTCATCTACACCAAGCTCGAAGCTTTCCTTGAGATCCATGTTGAGATCCAAGAGCTCGTCTACTACACCTACATTGAAGAATGGAGCGGATACGTTTTCGATCTTGAAGCTGTTGTTCTCTTCATCCAATACCAGTACACCTCTACCATCGTCGAACTGGACGCCTCCGGCTCCTGCATCTTGTTCGAGGCCCTCCGCAACTGCACTGCCGTCGACGCTGAATTTTCTGCCAGAATCGAGGTTCTGATTGAGGAATTGACCGTCATTCTTGAGTCCACCAGCTACACCTACAGCTACCAATTGGTGTTGATCTACGAGAAAATCGAAGCCTTCTTTGCTGAATACAGCGAATACAAGGCTGCCATCTTGGCCATCAAAATTGAAGGTTACGGATCTTTCGCTTCCTTCTATGAAGTCATCGTCAACGTAAGTCACACAATCACTTATCATCCATTTTTTTAGTACTGGCGTGTGGCCAACTACGAGGTCGTGGTTGGAGGTTCCGCTTCCAGCTGTGCTCTGATCGAGGTCCTCACTGAGTGCTACGAGAACACCTCCAGCGGATCCATCTCTCAACGCTCTCAGATCAAGCAATTGGTCGAGAAACTCACCGCCTACTTCGAATCTGAAGTCTCCGTCGAACTCCGTGTCTCTTACTTCGCCGAACAGAGCTACCAATTCCTGATCCTGAACGAGTGGTCTCTGGAATTGCTGTTCTCGCTTGAGATTGACGGTTTCGGATCCATCTACGAGTTGATCCTTGCCTTCTCTTTCGTAAGGACTATCTGAGGGTATTTCATTCATATTTTTAGGAAACAGACTGCGGCGGCTTTGACTTTGGCTCTCAAACCACCACTCCCGCCATCGAGTCCACCACCAAGGCTGTTGAGAGCACCACCCACGCCACCGGCGATTGCTCTGTCGTTTTTGATATCATCAAGTTCCAGAACAACATCACCGACCTCTCCTGGTCCATCGACCAAGCTCAACTGAGCTGGAATCAGACTGAGATCACCAGATTCTCCGCCTACGAAAAGAGAATCTATACCGTCACCTCCAACACGACAGCCACTGCGGAGCAAATCTTTGAGAATGTCGTCAACGTCTTCAATGTCTGGACTAAGGACCAATTCTACTTGAGCCTGACCTATGACATCGTCATCCAAATCTATCACGAGACCGCTGAGCAATTCACTTGGGGTACTGTCAAACAGTTCTGCGGTTGTGCCTAAAACTAAAGTTCAATGTTATACGAATGTTCTTTGATAAATAAATCATGCATCAGAAAAGAAACACAAAAGAATTTTTACAGGATTCTTCTTACTTCAGTGCCTTGATCAGTGCTTCTATTGTCGGATGCTTTTGTCGGTGAATGGCCCGATGCCAGGCTTCGACATTGTTTTTTGTCCTAGGTAAAGCAACTGTGGTATACTCATAACAGTTCCAAAATAAAATTTCAAACAAAGGAATCTGCTTTCTCCTGAAAGTAGACCTGGAAAGCCAATCCTTGTTCTTTCCATGTAGTCTTTCATCAGAAGCAGTAGCCTTGTTGCGTCGTTACCCAGAAGGTCACGGAATTTGATCAACAGCCGTTCGAAAAAATATTCGATGTGTTCAGGCTTCGCGAATGGTAAGGCCATAAGATGTCGGATGAATCTGGCGAAGATGAAGTTGTTTTTATTATATAATCCCGTTTGGCGAACTCGTCGACCTTTCTCTTCACACATTGGCGAAAATGGAAATGACATCCATGAACTGATACTTGTCTGCCATACACGTCGTGGATTGCTTGCTTAGACGCCATTTCAAAATCCACGATTACCCTTTCGGGCGGAGAACTAACTATACTGCCTTACTGAGCGTTGGAAGACTATGGGATTGATATATTACACATTACTCATTAAGCCAGTGTTTGTAACACTAGGGCGAAGCTCTCGCATAGAAAAAATAGCATATTTAAAAAGTAAGTACACTTCCATGCACGGAATTTTAAGGCGATTCGGGCAAGATGCTGCATGTTACTGTTTAAAACACGTTTTTTCTATGCTTGGAGAACCCTGGCTACACGAAAAATCAAACTGCTTCATTTTTCTTTAAACTTGGAAAACTATAGCTACGTACCATTCTAAGAAACTTTCCCGTTAACTTTTTTCCGAAATCTTACTGTACTTTGGGTTACGGTAACATGACTCGTTTTGTCATAACTCGAGAACCGGATGTCGTAGCGGGACGGGGTCTTTACCAGTATGTTCAGCGTGACAAAAGACGGCTTTTTGTTAGCTACACCAAGTTTCGAAAACGCCGGGAAGTGACCAAAAAATTTGAATATTTATGCAAAAATTCAAAAATATGTAAATTTCTCGAAAATTTAACCCAAATTATGCTCATTTTTATTTGATGTGTCTAAAATAGAAGTCATAACGGTTCCAACGATGTAAAAAACTTGAGCGCGCGAACCGAGCTGTCTGAGAACGGGCTGTTTGAAGTTGGGGCACCCAGTCACGAATGAGCAAAAAATCGGAGTAAACCGCATAAAATCATTGTTAAATGGCAAGAATGGAAAGTAAATTTTGTTATTACATCGTATCGGTCACAATAGAAGATTTTCCACATAATTTTCATTAATTTGCATATTTTGGAATTTCTTGCATTTACGGCTGCATCAGCCGCCAGGTAGGCGTGGACATGGGAAAAAATCGATTTTGAGTTTTTTACATTAAAATGACTGTTGGAAGGTGCTAAGCAAAAGCGAACAATATTTTCTCATTCAAAGTACCATAACTCCAAAACCCTCCCTTTTATTTTTCTAAATTTTTGATATGTTGTTACACATATGTCAAGGTGTTCTTGAAAGGTTTCAAAAGTTGAGACAAGTTGAATGCCGGAAAGTTATATTGAACATGGTATCTTGACATTTCTCATAGCGGTCGAAGGCTACATCCTAGAACAAAACTGTCAATTACAAAAATGTTCCCCATGGTTGAAAACGTATATTGGCAAGGTTTGCGGTTGTCCTGCACCAATTTTAGAAAAAACAAAATTTTGATATACCGTACCGGCAACTTTAAAAGTGCCATAACTCCAAAACCCCCCCTTTTATTTTTCTAAATTTTTGATATGTTGTTCCGTACTTGTCAACGTATTTTTCTGAGGTTTCAAAAGTTGAGACAAGTAGAATGCCAAAGAGTTACATTACACATGGTATCTGGGTCATTTTCGAAGTAGGCGAAGACTACATCCTACAGAAAAAGTGTCAATTACAAAAATGTTCGCCATGGTCCAAAACGTACTTTGGCAATTTTTGCGGGTCTTCTACACCCATTTCGAAAAAAATGATTTTTTGATATACCGTACCGGCAACATTCAAAGTACCGTAACTCCAAAACCCCCCCCTTTTATTTTCGCGCATTTTTGATATGTTGTTACATACGTGTCAAAGTGTTTTTAAGAGGTTTCAAAAGTTGAGACAAGTTCTCTGAAAAAAAGTTACATTCAATATGGTACCTTGGTATTTTTCAAAGTAGTCGAAGGCAACATCCTACGGCAAAGTTGTCAATTATGAAAATGTTCCCCAGGGTCGAAAACGTAAACCAGCAAAGTTTCACCCCTTTACTCTTCGTGGTTTTTACATACGAACCCAATCTTTCTAAAAATTGTACGTACCGTAACCCCCGTATACGGTAATTTCTGAAACTAAAAATTCGCGCTGACGTTCAGCTATCATAGTACAACAACCATGCAAAATATCAAAAGATTCTGAGTCGGTCGTTTTTTCGAAATGTCCGGCCCTTGTTATGAGAAGCTTCAATCTGTGAAAAACTCTCTTTTAAATCTAACGGGGCAGCCTGCTCTTGGTAAAAATACCTTTTCTTGACAAATTCCATGTTGTCTTCACCCAGAAAACATTAGAAATCTTGAACATTGGCGAAAAACAAAAAATTCTTCTGGAGCAGGAAATCCTGGGTCAACTGTTCCCCCGAAACCCTGCACCGAATTCCAAAATTCGGTGCTGACTTAAGACTTTGTGCACCGATTAAAAAAAACGGGAGCTGCGTTTAGAAAAATGCACAGGATTTCGGAATTGGGTGCCGAGAAAAAATTAAGTCGAGGCCAATTTTTCGATTTGGGCGTCGACTTTTTTGTGCACCAAATATCGCGATTTGGGAAATTTTTTTTTAACTCTTACATATATGACCACCTTTACCTCAAAATAGGTGATACACGACCAATCTTATTATTTCAACTAACTAAGCCTTCTCCTGGCCCGCTTATGCTTACAACGACGAGCCGGAGCGATCCATAGTATCGTTGACCCGAACCGCTAACCCGAAAAGTCGTAGCGGGGTAAAAATTCTCTCGTATTTCTTTTTTGATGCCTGATTTATTTAACAAAAAACATTGTAGCATTACACTTTAGCTTTAGGCGCAAGCGCAGAACTGTTTGACGGTTCCCCAAGTGTATTGCTCAGCGGTCTCGTGATAGATCTGGATGACGATGTCATAGGTCAGGCTCAAGTAGAATTGGTCCTTAGTCCAGACGTTGAAGACGTTGACGACATTCTCAAAGATTTGCTCCGAAGTGGCAGTCGTGTTGGAGGTGACGGTGTAGATCCTCTTTTCGTAGGCGGAGAATCTGGTGATCTCAGTCTGATTCCAGCTCAGTTGAGCTTGGTCGATGGACCAGGAGAGATCGGTGATGTTGTTCTGGAACTTGATGATATCCAAGACGACAGAGCAGTCGCCGGTGGCGTGGGTGGTGCTCTCAACAGCCTCGGTGGTGGACTCGATGGCGGGAGTGGTCGTTTGGGAGCCAAAGTCAAAGCCGCCGCAGTCTTTTTCCTAAAAACATGAATGAAATACCCTCAGATAGCCCTTACGAAAGAGAAGGCAAGGATCAGCTCGTAGATGGATCCGAATCCGTCGATCTCAAGCGAGAAGATCAATTCCAAGGACCACTGGTTGAGGATCAGGAATTGGTAGCTCTGTTCGACGAAGTAAGAGACACGGAGTTCGACGGAGACTTCAGATTCGAAGTAGGCGGTGAGTTTCTCGACCAACTGCTTGATCTGAGAGCGTTGAGAGATGGATCCGCTGGAGGTGTTCTCGTAGCACTCAGTGAGGACCTCGATCAGAGCACAGCTGGAAGCG
The DNA here is from genome assembly GCA_904066235.2 of Bursaphelenchus xylophilus. Lineage (NCBI taxonomy): Eukaryota > Metazoa > Nematoda > Chromadorea > Rhabditida > Aphelenchoididae > Bursaphelenchus > Bursaphelenchus xylophilus. The sequence goes on from CAJFCV020000004.1 coordinate 7,603,208, forward strand.
GAACCTCCAACCACGACCTCGTAGTTGGCCACACGCCAGTACTAAAAAAATGGATGATAAGTGATTGTGTGACTTACGTTGACGATGACTTCATAGAAGGAAGCGAAAGATCCATAGCCTTCAATTTCGATGGCCAAGATGGCAGCCTCGTATTCGCTGTATTCAGCAAAGAAGGCTTCGATTTTCTCGTAGATCAACACCAATTGGTAGCTGTAGGTGTAGCTGGTGGACTCAAGAATGACGGTCAATTCCTCAATCAGAACCTCGATTCTGGTAGAAAATTCAGCGTCGACGGCAGTGCAGTTGCGGAGAGCCTCGAACAAGATGCAGGAGCCGGAGGCGTCCAGTTCGACGATGGTAGAGGTGTACTGGTATTGGATGAAGAGAACAACAGCTTCAAGATCGAAGACGTATCCGCTCCATTCTTCAATGTAGGTGTAGTAGACGAGCTCTTGGATCTCAACATGGATCTCAAGGAAAGCTTGGAGCTTGGTGTAGATGAGAACGAGCTTCTCGTCGATGGTGAGGGTCTTGTCGAAGATGACGGTGAGTTGGAGCTCTTCGATGAACAGGATCCATTCCTGGCGGATCTCAACGTCCTCGATTTCGATGCTGATGTTGTAGAAGTATTGGAGCAGGAGACAGTAGTCGCCGTATCCAAAGCTTCCTCCTGCACCAGATCCGGAACCTCCTTCCAATCCAGATCCAGAACCTTCTTCGGATCCAGAGCCGGAGCTTTCGTATGATCCGGAGCCGGAGCCTTCATCAGATCCGGAGTTTTCACAACTGCAGGAGCATTCTCCGTAGGTGGACGATTGGATGGTGACGTCGGTGGAGGAGAGGACGGAGAGGGTGGTCTTGGATTCGTGAGATTCGCTGGAGCCGCTGTTGGCAGAGGACTTATCAGAAGAGTCTTCGGATGAGTCTCCACCGGATAAAAGACAGTCTCGGTTCGACTGACGGTCCTTACAGTCCCCGGGGAAGTCTCCACCGGAGTTACAGTAATTTCCGACAGCTGCGCCCACAAGGAGGGCTAGGAACACAAGGGAAAGCTTTTGCATTTTGAATGCGATTCTTCGGCTTCGAGGTCGAAGAATTGTTGCTTTCAATGAGCTGTGGCCGAGCTTATATACGAAGTAAATTCGCATAAATTTCACGGATTTGCATTGATTTTGCTGTCCTGACTTTGAGACAGACGGGTGGCAAGGCTGGCTCGAGGATTAACTCTTGCGTTTCCGGGAGTTGCTTGATACGTTTATTGCTGACACGTTTTGTTCGAGCCTCGTTTGTACATATTCGAGTAAGGATTAACCCTGGCATGTTTTTGGCGACATCAGAGATCGTTGCTGTTTATGCTAAACCCTTGGATTGCAATTGAATGAAATCGCCGTAGAGAGAATACGAAATTTTTATTGAATTATAACACATTTAGAAACGTATGTTTTTGGTTGGCCAGTTCGTTTGGCTTTGTAGAGATGATTGGTCCTTTATTAGCAGCAACAGCACTTTTGGCTTGGAGCGGTGAAACATCCAGCTCCACATTGGGACTTGGGTTTGCAACAGACGGCGACACAATCAACCTTTACACATTCGCCATTCAAGCAGACGCAGTGTTGGACTGAAAACGGCCATAGCATTGCAAAAAAGTTTTTTTTGAACCTATGAGTTGTAATCACAGTAACGGCGCTTAGATTCTTTTACATACACCCATTGTCTGTAACTAGGCTGCGCTTCAATTCCTAAAAATTTTACACACACTTTGCAGGTCTAATCGATATTAAATGACCTTATAGCGGAGAGAGTACGAAAGTTTACGAGTGCAGGGAGAGCGTGTAAAAGACGTTTTTGTGGCTTTTCCTCTTCAAATCACAAAATTACGGTTTTTTGTCTTATGAAATCTTGTGTAAATTAATTTCGTGCGGATTCCTAACAAAATTTACTAACCTTGTTGACTAACTGTCTTCTGGCAGCAAGGCTCCGGGCACTTCTGAGAGTTGCAACACACTGGCTCTGGCATTGCTCGGACCGAACGTTGATGGGAAAGCGGAGAAGAACGAAATTTAGATAGATGATATCTTTGCAATAATTTGGTTCCTTTAAATAGTGCAAATTATCAGTTCTATCCGAGCATCATGTTTTGAAATATGATGACAAAAGCTGTGGTTTGGAGCAATTTTTGTGCCTACAAAGCATTGGATGATAACATTTTTTAGATTGCTCGCTTTCGCAAGCGGAAATTTAGCTAAAATTTTGGGTAATATGCGGGAAACCAAATATCCCTGATTTCAGCATGGAATCATGGCCAAGATGAGAACTGCAACACAAAATTTATCTAAACATTAAATACTTTTTTACCGTATTGAATCATAGATTATATGTCAAAATTAAGGAAGTCTATGTTATGCGTACTCTTTCAATTTTCTGCCTTCTAAGTCTGCAAAGATTCGCTTGATTCTAAACTTTCTTCTCTGTGTTTTATGCCCTTATCGGTGAATTGTTTGGTTCTCAAGCGGAAAAACCATCAATACTTTGTGGTTCGACCTCAGGACTGATATCGAATTTACAAACAACAAAAGACTTGATTCCCTTTCGCCAAAGTCAAGGAGTTAATAAAAGAATTGTGATGTTTGCCGCAATGGTCACATACTTACCGCTCGTGCTGTATTTAGTTATGTGCATCTTTACACACAGTTTTCTGCAGGAAATGTTGTTGTGAGATCGAACCACAAAGCACCTGTTGACTCTCCGGCTAACAATCACGCGATTATCTGATAAGGTCACAAATCACAACGAGGAAAGAGTAAAGCTTATTCATGCTCTTGCAGGTTGCAGGGCAGAGAAAGAGAAGAAAATTTGCATTAAATTCAATTTTTGTTGCGCTTGTTTTCCGAACGGCCTTGATCTTAACTATCTCGAAAAACCAGTGGCGAAATTAAACGGCACTCATAAGGTATTCAAAAATCTTATCAATCCATTATTTGTAGCCACCAAATCAGACATAAAAACCACTCCTAACCATACGTCATATCAGCATATTTTGAAATACAATGCCGAAACGGAGTTGATAATTTGCGCTGTTTAAAGGAACCAAATAACTGCAAAGGCATCAAACATCTTAACTTAATGCTCTTTTGTTTCAACGTCCGATCAAAACCATATCAGAGCCAGACGCCCATGAGCCCGCGGGATCCACGAAGACCTGCGGCCCGCTGGCTCCTGATCAGAGTAAGCCGATTCATGCTTCCACTTTTTAAAAGAAAATCATATCAACTCCAATTTAGCCAAACTCCGCACTTGCGGAAACGGCAAGTGTGTCAAAAAAATTGACCGCGCCATCCTTTGTAAGCCGGATTTAAATTTGCAGATGGCTACTGCACTGTACCAGTCAAGTGCTGCTGCGAATTGCAGAGCAGCAAGGCGTTTTAAACAATGTTAAGGCCTCAAACTTTTTTGTTCGATTTCATGGCCATTTAAATTTCTTGTCCAAGACAATTATCACATCACAGGTGAACACCAGCTGTCTCGCCTGACGATACTTTTTATAGAGGATTCCTATCCTTTTGAAGCAGAGTGTATGTAACCCGGGCCTATCAGGCCGGTCTATTGAAAATAAGCCATATCAAAAAAGTGCAATACTTGTAAAATCTTTGGTCGCATTTTGCTTTAACTCGGTATAAAATCGAAGGCTAAAGGCATTTTAATTCCCCGCTAGATATTTAAGACCATTAAAAACATTTAGGTTCCACAACTTTGACAAAATTCTCTCGTATTTCTTTTTTGATGCCTGATTTATTTAACAAAAAACATTGTAGCATTACACTTTAGCTTTAGGCGCAAGCGCAGAACTGTTTGACGGTTCCCCAAGTGTATTGCTCAGCGGTCTCGTGATAGATCTGGATGACGATGTCATAGGTCAGGCTCAAGTAGAATTGGTCCTTAGTCCAGACATTGAAGACGTTGACGACATTCTCAAAGATTTGCTCCGAAGTGGCAGTCGTGTTGGAGGTTACGGTGTAGATCCTCTTTTCGTAGGCGGAGAATCTGGTGATCTCAGTCTGATTCCAGCTCAGTTGAGCTTGGTCGATGGACCAGGAGAGATCGGTGATGTTGTTCTGGAACTTGATGATATCCAAGACGACAGAGCAGTCGCCGGTGGCGTGGGTGGTGCTCTCAACAGCCTCGGTGGTGGACTCGATGGCGGGAGTGGTCGTTTGGGAGCCAAAGTCAAAGCCGCCGCAGTCTTTTTCCTAAAAACATGAATGAAATACCCTCAGATAGCCCTTACGAAAGAGAAGGCAAGGATCAGCTCGTAGATGGATCCGAATCCGTCGATCTCAAGCGAGAAGATCAATTCCAAGGACCACTGGTTGAGGATCAGGAATTGGTAGCTCTGTTCGACGAAGTAAGAGACACGGAGTTCGACGGAGACTTCAGATTCGAAGTAGGCGGTGAGTTTCTCGACCAACTGCTTGATCTGAGAGCGTTGAGAGATGGATCCGCTGGAGGTGTTCTCGTAGCACTCAGTGAGGACCTGGATCAGAGCACAGCTGGAAGCGGAACCTCCAACCACGACCTCGTAGTTGGCCACACGCCAGTACTAAAAAATGTATGATAAGTGATTTTGTGACTTACGTTGACGATGACTTCATAGAAGGAAGCGAAAGATCCATAGCCTTCAATTTCGATGGCCAAGATGGCAGCCTCGTATTCGCTGTATTCAGCAAAGAAGGCTTCGATTTTCTCGTAGATCAACACCAATTGGTAGCTGTAGGTGTAGCTGGTGGACTCAAGAATGACGGTCAATTCCTCAATCAGAACCTCGATTCTGGCAGAAAATTCAGCGTCGACGGCAGTGCAGTTGCGGAGGGCCTCGAACAAGATGCAGGAGCCGGAGGCGTCCAGTTCGACGATGGTAGAGGTGTACTGGTATTGGATGAAGAGAACAACAGCTTCAAGATCGAAGACGTATCCGCTCCATTCTTCAATGTAGGTGTAGTAGACGAGCTCTTGGATCTCAACATGGATCTCAAGGAAAGCTTGGAGCTTGGTGTAGATGAGAACGAGCTTCTCGTCGATGGTGAGGGTCTTGTCGAAGATGACGGTGAGTTGGAGCTCTTCGATGAACAGGATCCATTCTTGGCGGATCTCAACGTCCTCGATTTCGATACTGATGTTGTAGAAGTATTGGAGCAGGAGACAGTAATCGCCATATCCAAAGCTTCCTCCTGCACCAGATCCGGAACCTCCTTCCAATCCAGATCCAGAACCTTCTTCGGATCCAGAGCCGGAGCTTTCGTATGATCCGGAGCCGGAGCCTTCATCAGATCCGGAGTTTTCACAACTGCAGGAGCATTCTCCGTAGGTGGACGATTGGATGGTGACGTCGGTGGAGGAGAGGACGGAGAGGGTGGTCTTGGATTCGTGAGATTCGCTGGAGCCGCTGTTGGCAGAGGACTTATCAGAAGAGTCTTCGGATGAGTCTCCACCGGATAAAAGACAGTCTCGGTTCGACTGACGGTCCTTACAGTCCCCGGGGAAGTCTCCACCGGAGTTACAGTAATTTCCGACAGCTGCGCCCACAAGGAGGGCTAGGAACACAAGGGAAAGCTTTTGCATTTTGAATGCGATTCTTCGGCTTCGAGGTCGAAGAATTGATGCTTGCTCTATCGCTTGTCCAAGCTTTTATAGTAGTAAATTTCGTTGTTGGCGATTAGATTTGCAACTCATTTGCGGTTTGACGCAGGTTTACGTAGTCCCTGTTTTGACCTGTACGAATTATAGATGCAAATCGTTACCAGCGTTCGGAAACAAAACGTTGAGATGTATTGATTCCAGGCTTTCGATCCTTGGGATTGCATGGGAATAGTGATTAAACGAGTCTGCGTCCGCGCTAACAGTCTGTCGACACAAGCCACCTTTCTGAGTTGTTGCTTGGCTAGTGTTGAAGGGCTTGTGGGAAGTAACGATATGATTTTAAAAAAAGAATTTTGAGTGGCATTATAATAGCAATGTCAAAGTACTATGCAGTCCATTCTTCATGTATGAGTAGTTTACAGCTTCAAACCGACACGGAAAGTGTGGACTTGGAGAGAACAAGCTTCTAGTCGACAATGAGTGACGAATGGCATTTATCTGATTATTGGAACGATTAGAATGTGTGTGCATTACTACCCGTGCAGTTCGGACAATTTCCGCACTGTGTATTATTCTTTCCTTTTCATCCGCACAGTGCATCCTTTCGCGTTTGTCGCCGCGATTTCCCGTTTTTGAACAAGCGACGTGCAATCCGACAAAACGTTTTTTCGCCTCTTTTTTTGGCAAACTGCCAATCCATTCACCGGACTGTTTTAGCTTATCTCAGTTTGACGTGTAGCGTCTTTTATTACATTCAGCGTGACAGCCCTGAAGCTCTTTCTTCTGTGAAATTGGTGTCAGTTCAAGGCCCTCTTTCTCGCTGAGATTTTTCTGTTTTATAGCTTAATTTTCAGATCAAAACACAATACACCGTTCTTTACACACCGCACATAAAATTGTACCCTCAGCTGTACAACCTACATATTTAATAGTTGTTTATTTGAATTGTCATTTGTGTGTGGACTTAATTTCCCACGAGTGTAGGAAACAAAGAACTGACATTCAAACAGAACAGCAACAATTTAGAGATGAAAGCATACAAACAATAATGAACAGTACACCGAGACTGCACTGAACGTTTGTCCCAACAATTTTTATTTAAATTCCATTTATCGGTGGAAAATATTCTTGGAATATTTCTGGTGCACGTTCACCACATATTTTTACGTCATAGACTGGTTGTAATAACGGTGAACAGTAGCAAATATTTTACAACATATTGCGAAATTATGAGCCGCTTTTTCAGGAATTTTGGAAGCCCATGAAAGGGGTGTTAATCGGCTCAGCAATATTGAATAAGAGTTCCGTCAGGAGCCGCCGTAAACGGATTTTCTTAAACTAATCCCCAATCTCTTTGACAAGACCTTGAGGGCGTCCTGAGTGCATTTGCTTTTACGCACATTGGCTGTAACTTGCATTAATGTTATTCTAAAGGAAGCATTGGTGATACTGTTCGCGGATGATGGAGAAACTGTAGGACGGAGTTTACTGCAATCAAGTTTTCGAAATCATGGTGTATTCGTCTACTGTCAATTTTTAATATAATATTTTCTGAAAGTTGCTGTTCTCGGGCAATACCATCCTCCAAACCGCAGAGTTGCGACTTCTTAAAGGTGTTTTTTTTTTCTTGCCAACAATAATGAATTGAAATTGAACTTTGCTTTCTTTGTTTTGTAAAAAGCGAAGAACGTTTTCATATTACATGCAATGAGTAGGAATAGACCAACTGCGGTGGTAGTAGTTGAGCACTTGGTCGTGTTGAGGGCTGACTACAACCTGTTGTTTAGTAATAAGACAAGAAAAAGGTAGCTCTGTAGCGTGACATTTTTCGTGAATAAAAACGGATTGTGTTCCAAAAATCAGTAAATAATTTACTGAAAATATTTTTTTTACCTCTCGGTTCCGCCTATAAACTCATAAAGATGTTCTTCGAGAACAACAACGTTTTATGGTGTATATGAACCTTTGATATTGTTTTCTTTGAAGTCTTATGAATACACTGCTGATACTTGCAAGGTAAAACCTTTTTACCTTCATCACCACAGGCATTCAAAACAAAAGCCTTAACTAAAACGTTCAAACACACCTTCGATTGTCATCAAAAACTCTTCCATTTGGTTGCGAATTGATAACGCCGATACAATAATTCCCCATTTAATTGCCATCCGAGAGGCCAAAGAAACTCTTATCGACTCCATTGAAATACGTACTTGTACTGAGTGGTCTGCCATGTGAGGCGATAGTCAAGGTGGGTGTCATGATACATGTGTATCTCGACTATTTGGGGGACCGTTCATATATATTCAACAAGGGGGGTATTCCGGATTGGAATGTGGTGTCCGACTTACGCGAAAAGATTTCAATTAGCAAACCAAAAATCACGGAATTCCTACACGAATGAAACTTTTTTAGTTGTTAGCAACGATAGAATCGCCCCCAGTTCTGCGTTTAATGATTTCATGAGTAGATAAAGATTTCAATTCTTTAAGATAAATGCAAAATTTTAAGTTTCAATTTTGCAGAGATTGACGGGATTCCTTGCCAGACGCAAGTTTTTGAAATTGAAAATGCCTTTTTTTATTGCGGAATTACCCTCGAGAAAAATAAGTGTTCTTTGCCCAAATTCAGAGGTATATCCGTATAAAAATCATTTCTTCTGTGATTTCAAGTTTATGTCTTCATAACGGTTTGCCTTTGGATATTTCAAGGCTTTGTGAACTTGTAGAACAACGCAAAGGCTTATGGAGACGGCCAACTACCGGTTGGCTTCTAACTGTTTTTTCTGTATAACCCTGCAAAGCGCCTTCTAAATTACATATTCAGATCTTAAAATTAAGGTTTTTCGGAAGAGAAGGTAAAACTTGAACAAAATGTTTCTAGGCTCAACGCGAAAACATCCGCGAAACTTTTGTGCGGTTTTGTAAAAACCGGGTATATATGTACATACACTTCTTTACTCGGCCTTTGAGTCAACCCTAAGCTTTACCAATGTCCTTCTTTTGCTCCGTGTGCACCTCTATTTCATAGCCAAAGTTCAAGTGCCCACTTCGAATTCCCTCTCCATCCATCTCCTACAGTAATCTGTTGAGAGTACAGAATTTTGTCAAATAATGTTCTGATTCCTGCATGTAAATAATTTTATGAGGACATTAAATAAATTAAAATTCGTAAAGACTTCTTGGAGAAGCCATCAAAAGTGGTTAAAAAAGCGATTTAAGCGAGGGATAAGCGCATATACGATAGTTGAATTTAGACTTTCCTGATGCCGTCAAAAATTTTTTTGCCGGGCCTTAAGCTTAAATCCAAATTGATAACGTGTCTGAGTGAGTACGAATGATTCATTGCAGAAATTGCAAAGATCTCCGCAATTATACAGTATCGATTGTAATAAATAACCTAACAATAAGACTTAAAATACCAAAGAAAAAAGATGGGTCACACGGGAAGATTGGACTTTTTCATTTTCTAGAATTTAATTTTTTTAATACAATTGGTACATCATATTTCCACAGAAAAACAAAAAGATTTGTAGTGCTTACGGCGCATTGTACAACGAGCCTGTCTGTTTCTCATTTCACAAAGTTTTGGAAAAGTGTCGGAACAAGGGATCGTGCAAGGGGTTTTTTTACTGAATTAGTTTCAAGGTATTAGTTCAAACTTTTCCAAACTTTGAGATTAACAGAAGTTTTAGCTCGCGTTTTGCAAGGGGATGTGACATGTTATGCAATCAGTAGATAAAATTACTAATGACGGCCGGGGAAGTAGACCTTTTTTGCCAATCTTTAGTTACGTTAAAGGAATCTAAATATGTAAATCGCGTTACTTTTTTGTTGACATATCCTAAAACACACAGAAGATCCTGTTGTAGGGTGCATGTTTACATTCTGAACTCCCAGCCAAACATTACAAATCCCAATTTTGACTCATTCAACAATTTTTGACGCGAATTCAACTGTCTCAGCGTCCTCTCCGATAGATTGGCTGATGTTGGGATGAGCAAAACAGCCTTCAATGAGACCAATCTCATTGGCCTAGTGTTTAAACATTCAACATTTCCTTTGTTCCACACGAAAACAACATCGCAAAGTTGAACTCTACATGATTAAAAACCGCACTACAATTCTGTTCATGTTGAGTTAAACGTGTTCAAACAACGCGGTTACGTAGCGTGTTTAGACAATTTTATAAACAAGGCAATTCCGGAGACTATATAAGGAGGGGTGAGGGACGTAAGCCGATTTCTTTTCGCCTTGTATTTTAGAGTTTTGGGGGTCTCGGGATTAGGAAAGTTGCAAGAAAAAAGTTGTCGATGAATTTTGGGCAGTTTACTTTGATTTCAGCTGATTATGCTCTTCGCGTTTTCCTTCTTATATGGAGGCTTAATTGGGAGAGGGAACTTCTTCTTTCTGGAAGAGTTTCCTAATCTTTGGGATGTTTGTTTAATATGAGTACATCTGATATTCAGATCAACAATTTTTTAGTTTGAAGGGGAGTCTTCGAGGACCGGTTAGTAGATTTTTTTGAAATACGTGTACTTGCCTATCCAGTAAACAATTATGTAATGCATAGGAAGTATTGGCTTCTGCGTTGTAGGCTCTACCCAGACATGTATAATTTTTTGTGGACGAAAAATTTTGGGAAATAACGAGAAACGGTGAAAGAGAACGTGTTAATCGCCCGCCGTCTCGATGATTTCCAGAAAACGCTATCTTACAATTCGAATTTATCTAACGCCTTTTCAATGGAACGTTTGAACCTGAAGTGACTCAAATTTTGTAATAAGTTCTTCATTACCCTAACCTTCTCCTACTTAAAAATGTTTTGTTCCAGACCGATTTTGCTGCCTTCTTCATTTACATTTTATGTAAAAACAAAAGCTGTCCGACTGTTTCAACCCCTAATTCCTGGCATTTTGTAGTTCTCCTTTCATTGGCCACCGTACTTGTAAATATAATACTTTGTATTCGGCACGTACGGCACGCAACTTCAAGCGAGCGTTGTTTGAAGTTGGCCTAACAAGATCGATCGGCAGTCAAATTCGGAGAACATTAGGGTGCTCAACTTTCAGATTACCCGTCTGGAATGTTTTTTTGTAATCAGTTGGTCCCTGCGGATACTGCCATTTGTAGTGAAAAGTAGAGCGGATTTTATGGTTTGGCATTTGTAATCTTATCTCAGGGTTCAAGTGTGTAGCAGTAAAACAATATTAAGATTTTCGTAATTGTCTTACAGAGCAATTGCCATTTTTGGCGAATCTATTGTTTGTAAACACATTTCTCTTTTCAACTCGGTCTCTTTTTTGGACATTGGTAACTGTTAAAGAGCCAGCCATCTGTTGTTCCCGGAATATCTAGCTGGTGCTTCACTGTAACGATTTTTTCGAGAGTTCTTCTCCATTTTATTTCCCTGGACTATCCCATTTTAGCCCCTAAGCTGTGTATTCAGCTTTAGCAGTGTCAAATAACCAGTTTCAGTTTCCGGGTACTCTTTTATCATTCCCTGGATAAACACCTTCTAATCGCATTTGTTTTCCATTTGGCCTGATTTGTTTGGCAGAAACTCCTTCATATGGACAACAATGGAGATATTGCGTCATACGTTTCGAGAGTACTTTGAGGGGCATAATGGGGGCGGTATACGGTAAGATGGACGTGTTTTGGTATAAGCATTCCGCTCAAATGAATGTCAAGTGGGATAAGGGGGAGAGGATGGGCAGAGTGTTGAAATTTTCCATAAAGGAGATGTAGGGAAGGTAGAGTTTTACAGGGTGCGCCAAAAATATTGGGACTCATATTTTTACTTGCCCTGCGGGATGTAATGGTACAAGAGCAAAGTGGTCGCTTGTGCAAACGTGCAATGCTCCCAAGCATCTATCTTCAAAGTTGCAGACAGAGTAGTCGTGTACGACACCTGTTCTGCCATTATAAGTGCTCACAACTAAGGCCCCTGAGACACGGACCCCAAAATGGATAAAAATTGGAAACACTAGTTTTGTCGTTGCATGCTATGGCAGAAATTCACTTTATATGACAGAGTAGCGGTCGCTTTTTATACACTAAAAATGATTTTTACTTATAATGACGATTACATCTTTTACAGCCCGTCAAAGTCGGCCTAAAAACGCGCCGTTTTCCAGAAAACTGCCGTAAGATCAAAGATTTTTATGTAGAAGTTTCGATGTAAGGTTCCCAGCGTATTAGGCATCAGAGATACTTTTATAAGGACAACGAGAGTCTGACTAGTCGTTTTTGAAAAATTATTTTTTTATTTTCTGCCTCTGGGGGATGAAATCGTGACTACAGCGGTAGAATTTACTCTAAGGTTGCTCGTCAAGTGAGCTTGGACTGAAGATCGCTAAAAGTAATTCAGTTGTGTCAGCATGTATCCCGAGTACAGCGTTACGTCGATTTTTACGCTCAAGTACTTTTCAACTTGTAGTAAACTGCCAAAATATACCAAGTTTCGAAGGACCGTGCCTCCAATCCGCACCATAAAGTTTTTTCCATACAGAAACTGTCCCCTTGTAGGTGTAGATTTTCTTTTACAGTATGACAATTCCCTATGTACACACTCTATAACCACAAAATTTTACAGCAACACGGGCGATACTGTGATAATGAGATCGTTAAAAACATAAAAATCCGAACTTTCGGGATTTCTTTTGTTTTTTCGACCAGCGCCGCCATATCGGTCGTCAACCATGATTACATACGTTGTTACGAAGTGAATAGCATGTGCTTTATACACAATAAATTAGAAGGATCTTACTTTCCCTTAGCGGAAATAATGGCCAAATTGATTTCCCGGTCATCCACTTGAAAAGAAAATTTTGGTCCCCCAAAAACTTTTGAATATTTTTTCAAGTTTGCAATAGGCCCCAACCCTGGCATTACCGTTGCCGTATAGCAAGGCTGTTACCCTTGCTAAAACGGCCAAAAGTTTTGATTCCAAGGCCAGCCGAAAAAAGCTACACGGAATTGATTTTTGTCCCAATATTTTTGGCGCACCCTGTAGACACGGCATACAAATGTAAATTTTTTAGGAAAAAATTAATAATAAGCAAAGGGGACGTCCAGCTCTTAAGGATAATATTGAGATCGTAAAAAACGGTATAACAGACCTACGCAATCAGCTCTACTGGGCCTCTTGTCTTAATTTAGTAACATTTTGCACAAAAATCCAACGTTTCCAAATTAAGAAAATGTGTCCCCTAAACGAACATCAAACACTCAACTGTTCATTCAGTTTATCTTTGACGGTTGGATTCAAAACAAAATTTGATGACACAGAATACAGGGCCAATTTCCAGAAACGTTTGCAAAATTGCTGGCGCAGTGCTGTGTGATCAGCAGCTGGCCAAACTTCCTGACCGTTTTGGTACTTTTTTTACGACTGTCATCGTCTATCCAACATCGCAAAAACAATACCTTTATCTGTGTTACGCACTCCTGCACAGTTGGGCGGAGAATGATGACACAACGGGCTTTGGCCGGGACTTTGGGTACTGTAGAATATTTGTACAAATTTTGTGCTATTCGACTTTGAATGGTTTCGAAAATACGTATCTAGGTCTAAAAGTATGACTCCGCCGTTTTTTTGTTTTGCATTTTTTACAGGTTGGAATATAGTTTTGCAATTTCTGTTTATATGCTATAAAAGGACGTTGAAAACGCTATCTAATGATATATGCTTCGTACAGTGAGGCCTTATATGACGGTTTTTATAAAGCTTCAAAGATGATCAACTTCATCTTAAGAAAAGGTGACTTGCGGGAAACTTTATTCTGCACGTGTAATGTGAGGAAAAACGCCGATAACGCATCGAACGTTTACAGAAGCTTGTGCTAGTTGTGCCTTGTGTGGAAAAATCCGGCGGGAATGGCTTCAACGGTTCAAAACCGGTGATCTTCACACCCATCCAAAAAATTTTAAGATGGAGATTATTCGATAAAAACAATCCCCAGACGCAAAAAAAAGTTAGCCGTGAAGCTAAAGCTGACTCAGAAAGCAGTTTCACAGAGTCTGCAACAAAAGTGAAAGACGCAGGGAGCAAGGAGTTGGGTACTATATTAATTGACCTAAAACAATATGCAATATTCTGATGGAAAGACAGAAAAGAAATTCTTTTTGCCTCAATTCGTGACCGGGGGCAAACAATAAATGAATTTTGACGACAGTTACAGCTGCCGGAATAAAAAAAATTTATCCTGTTTTTTGGTCATTTCAGACTCTATGTTGAAAAAACTGGCCAAGGCACGCTAGAACACCTAAGGTTAAAGGTCCTACCCTACCCGCTATACTCTTCCGACACCACACTTTCAGAATAACACTTGTTTCGATCGATGAAATCCGATCTGAGGCAGCAGCGCTTCGCTGAATACAAAAATGTCCAAAATTGGCCCGATGACTAAATTGCCTCAAAACAAAAAATCGTTTTCACTGATGGTATTGAAAAGTTGCTCAAATTGTGGGAAAATGTCGTAGTTAATAATGGTAATAATAATTAAATAAGCTTTAATGTAAAAATTTTTTGTTTTGATTAAAATTGTCAAGCCAAAAAAACGGCGGAGTCATGCTTTTAGACCTAATATTTTAGCTCTGATACTTTTCGTTTAAAACATAAGGCATTTTTGATGGGGTTTTGGGATAAGGAGTTTGTTTACGACGGTTCATACAATACAAACATTCTCGAAAATCAAAATTCTTTGTGTAATTGTAGAAACGTTTGGCTGAAACAATTATGCAAGGTTCCTAAGGATAAAATGCTTCCAGTAAGCCAAAGGCTGTAAATTTGGCCGGAGGCATTTTTTCGCTGAAACCGGCCAATATTACAAGATATTTTGGAACAATAAGGAAAATTCAAGAACCAAGGTTTTGTGTTTGCACGTTTTTTGTAAGACCCTGTATGCTTCTTTTCTCCGATCTCCATTCCGTCTCCATTTTTTGTGCAATCCCCTTCATTTATCATTTTCATCAACAGCGTATTTCTGAACTCTTCTTCTCGGAAAGGTCGGTTCTCTAATTCATCTACCGTATCCGCTCATAATCACGTCCTCGGCCTCTTGGAACCGGCTGCCATTTCCGCGTCCCTTTGCAATAAAGTGTGACAGAAATTGGGCGAGCCTTTGGCGGCCCCGCAGGGCACGCATAATAAATTCGCTTTATCCTGCTGATGTAATTGGTTGATGATCTTTTATTTCTCGTTCTACTCCCTTGCACTCCACACCGCAGCCTTGGACACATGAACTTTTGCACCGTAGTCAAGAAGAAGAGGGCTCGGTTTATCTCTAATTAGGAACAGCCTGGGGGCAGAAACCGAACGGAACAATGCATTCCATTCTCGAGACTTTTTATGCAACATTAAAAGACAGCGTGTAAGTGGGGTTTGCTTTGTTGCAGAATTTTATGCCACGATTTTTTGCAACAGGTTGGGAAGGCTGGAATTCTGGAATTTTGAGGCATGTTAGTGATTGGTAGCCTGCTTACTAATTTAAGAAAGTTTTTTATGCAAAAATTGCTCAAAAAAATCGCCTCAGCTCTTCTCTTGTAAGTTCCAACCCACTTTTACTCCGCCAACTCCCTTTTCTCCTTAACCTGATCTCTGATAATAAATTTATACAAAGTTCCTGTTCTAATTAAACCTCGGCATTTTCATTTTTGTTCATTTGGACTCCCAATTCTAATATTGACTCAGAACAAATACGTTTTCTCTATCATCCTTTTTTTGGAATTCTCGCTTTTTGTATGAATATTCTCTTGGCCTTATTTTGCAAGCGGCATTACTGTTACGGAGGAATAACAAGCTCCATGTTTTTATTAATTTGAGAGTTCAAATGCTCATTGGAATGCTGATTTGTTGGGGTTGTCAAGGTGATTTTGCAAGAATTTTTCTAGATTTAGGCGTGGAGTGGATTTGTTGACTTTAAAATTTGATGAAAAAGTTGTGCAAGGTATTAGGAAATTTTTGATTTTATTTTTATTTTATAATGAAAAATTTTTATGGCCAAATTTATTTTTTAAAAAATCAAGAAACTGCCACCGGGCTGACGAAGTAAATTTTACCGTAACCGAGAACCATGTGCATCTGGACCAAAAAGCAAGCAAAAAGTTTTTCCGCAATTGAATATTCCGAGAAAAGCCGTGTCTTACCAAAAACAAGGGCTCTAAAGCTTTTCAATTTTCCTGGAATTTGAAAATGCAAAGAGCGTTGCAAAAGATGGTAATAATAAAAGATTAACAGTTGAATTTTAAATTTCGTTGTATAGAAACCAGTCCCAAAACCCCTTGGATGTTCGGATAAGCAATCTACCGATTTTTGCGTCGATTTCTGGCCATTTTTTGACACTTTTTTTATTTAGAGTCCTAAATATTGAACCTTAATCACCGAACGTTTTATATATCGCGGTCTTCAAGAATTTTCTTCCAAGGCCCATACTGATTGGCCACGATTTTTCGACGTAATTCCTATTGATACCTCTCCTAATTTTACAGAACAAACAACACTTTGATCTATAATGCCAAACAAAACTTTCAAAAATCATAATTGAAATTCGTAAACTGCCCCGCACTTTTCCAAATAGCGTCATAATTTTCTTACTCCAACAGCTGAAATTGAATGTAACCATTTTGATTACATACCTTAATCACATGTCCTATATCTTAATTGAAAAATGTTTATATATACATATAATACAAAGGACCACTTCATTTCCACCTGGAAACTCGAGTTCAACCGGATCTTTTTACGGCGGGTAATGAGGTCTAAAGTGCAACCCGGGTACGTAATTGTGGTATACATTCCTAGAAGTAGACATAAATGACCATTGACCAGTGAACTTTGAGGGTTTATGAGCTGCAAATAGGGGTAAAATGTTTACAGGTAAAGGTTACTGTAAGAATTGCTGAAATCATTACGATTTTTTCTACTAAAAAATCTGCCCAAGTGAAATTATTTTAAGAAGCACCACAGCAACTGCGGTTGTTGTAATTTTTTACAAAGATTTCCACCTGAGCCTTTTCTACAGTACTCCAAGTGTAACATCTGTCCTCAAACACCTTTTTTTCTAATGTAATATTTGCAATTCTGCCGAATCTCGTTCAACAAAATCTTTTTTCCGTCGCCATTGTGCGCTACTGTAACCGGTTAAATTTTTTGCGAGGCATAATTAATTTGGAGCCAGAAAGTGCAAGTGTTTCCACGGAATGACAGATGATTCCTTCAAAAAGATTCGGTCATAATTGATTTCAATTTTTGATGCCCTAAGGATCTCTGTGTCATCTCCTGTAATTAATTCGCAAAAACTAACCGTAGCCAAGTCACCTGAATTCTGCGGAAACATGACTGCAACAGTCGAAAAACATTGCATGTTTGGATCTGTCCTCGGGTTAAATGATCAAAAAAGTTGCGTATAAGGCAAGAAAAAGCTGTAAAATGAAGCAAAAATGGGTATGTGGAATGAGCGGAAGTTTAATGAGCAGTGTAAATGGACCGAAAAACAACTGGATTTAAATCCTGCCAAGGGCAAAAAATTTGAATATTAGGAAAATGTAACGGAAGTGCAAAAAAAGTGCAGTTGTAAGTGTACTTTGACTTATCTTAAATACATTGGTCATTCATAATATGTAATGTCCTCGCTTCGAGAGAGACTTGCATGAGCCTGGGAGTGGCTGTCATAATAGGATGCGTCCGCAAAATGTTGAAATTCTGCGGGATCTTTGCTTTCGAATGTCTGGTTGCTTTAATGTAACAAGTAAATTATTTATAGCCTTCTTGCAAATCAATGTAGACTAGGTATCAACAGAAGTAACAGTATATAGTGTCGCGTCTTGCGTAAATGTTTTTGCTTTTCTGGCCATGTCTGGAGAACACTTTTGCAGAAAAGCTTACTCTTGGGAATGATTTCCTGCCAACTTTTTCTATTGTTTGGTAACCACGATACCACACAAAAAATTAATGGCAACATGGACAGGTATACCTAGGTACGAAATACGAGGATGTCTTATCGCAAGCTATAAACATGATGGAAAAACAAGTAAAAGTTATAATCGATATAATTGAACATTCTTGTTTTGCATCAATTTTCTTTTTTTCTTGTGGCAATCGCTCCTTCAGGCCGTTTGTTTGTCATCATTGCCTTTTATACTTTGTGACTCGCAACCAAATTCTTACTCCATTTCCGCACTTGTTTCAATACGAATGTTAGAAGTATAATTCATTTTTTTGAGTAATTGTTTTCATCGTCATCTGAATTATTTTTTTATTGTGAATATGTAAGTTTGCCCGACGGGTTGATCTAAATGGCTTTTGTTTTTTTATCTGCCAGTTGAGATGTACATATATAACACTGGTACTGATGATGTTAGGTTCTGTCTGGGAGTGTTTTATTTCCGAATCCAAACACAACAACGCAAATATAAATCCTATGGAAAGCGATTTTAGCTTATCTCTGTAAACAGCTTATTAATCTTTTAATTGTAGTGTTCCGGGGTAGACCAGAGTACACTTTAATTTTTCTCGAACTTCAGGCCGTTTGTGAAATTGAACCTTCGTCTAAGTTTTAATGAAAATTCTTGACATGGTCGTTATAATACGGCTATGCACTTTAGACATTTTTGTGGGGCGACGACAAAATCTAGGTTCAGTTTAAACAAGGGATATGGAATTACTACGTTTGGTTGGCCAGGTAAGTTTTAGTGTGCAAGCGAAGACGACAATCCTGATTTGCAATGTTCTATCATGTGTAATGAAAAGTATTAGTTTCGCCAGACTTATCGGGATTAATGAATCATTTCAACTATGTATTCACCTTTTCAAGAGTGTACGAGCCTTTCCATTACTTGATCACAATTTGCCTCACGTACTACACATTACTTTCTTTACCCTTTCTTTCAACAACATTGTACAATTGACCAAGTTACATTCAGGTTACAAATTTATTTTTTGATCACAATGACCGCCATTCTCCCACGGTCTTTTCACAAAAGTTCGGAATTCCATCTGCGTAATCGAGCTTAATAAATGATCCCTTTATACATGCACTCTAGCCTTGAGTATTCAAGTGTAACAATTATGAGCAGCCACTGAGTGCGCGCATGGGGGTCTCTCCTTTTGTCACATTATTTCTTTACCTTGTATACAGCCATGAGTCCGGCCAGGGAAAAAAGTTGGATGATACGTTTGGAAAGTGCGATTCTCAGACGGTGTGGATTTGAAACCTCAAAGTTGGGAAATTGGGGGTTGCGTACGATAGGACGGCAGCAGGTGATGTCTGAGCCCGCAAATGGATACGATCGGGTGAGATGGGTTGTTACAAGTTCTTGTTTAAGTCTTTAACATTTCTTGTTCATAATAGCAACGCTCTAGCTTGATTATAAATTTAATTTTTATATTTTCATTAAAAATTTCCCTGTGTCACATTTTGGTATCAACGGTCTGTTTTGGGCGTTTTGATCCCTTAATGTTAAAGAATCCTACGATTTTAACCTGTGGGGTCTACGGTACGCTTCCACTTAACAGTTTGAAACCATTGCACTTTCGCCTTAAATTGCTTACCTCAATTTTCAAGGAGACTAATCCACTAATCGTTAATGGAATTCTCAACAGAATGCCAAGCTTCTAAACGCTCTCTTTTTTAAAGGATCCTTTTCGATGCCTAAGGTTTGCACTTTAGGAGATCTCGAAACCAGGTGTATATTGTTTTTAGTTCTTCCATAATCCGGGCCAAGCGAACTTCGGGAATTCCTAAGCGCGGGTCTCGTTTATTTATGAGGTCCCAACGTAGGTGTGCTGGACAAGGAGTTTATGTCATTTTTGTTGTTTTCCTCGGTGGGATGGCAATGTTTATTCAATGATTTATATGACGAAATTATGCGGGCTACTGTAAGTGGGGGTTGCAAAAAGAAAGGGATAAAAGAGTAACGAGGCAGTTTATGCGCATAGAAAAAAAGGACATTTCAACTTTTGTGTTGAATAATATTGCTCAACAGGATGTTTATAACCTTTTGTCCGGCTTTTAAAATTATTCAATTGCTGTTTTCTCATTTCCCAGAACCCAGTTTTGCCAGACACTTGGACTTGAAGGCATGCTGAAACAAGTCGAAGCAAAGAACGCAATTCTGTTCCCCGTATGGCCTAATAAACATAATAACAATCTACAATTGAGGATTGCTTTATAGTCTTGTGCTCGATTCTGTTTGAGGTTGTTTATTGGGTAAAATCTAATATTCCTATTGACCGCGGTAATGTTAGAGTGTAACAAGCACACAGCAAGATTCAGTATAGGTTCAGCGTGCGGTCTTGAGTAAGCTTGGAAGTTCCTCTGACAATTCTGTTGAAAGACGTCCAATGCCAAAAAATTAATTTGTTAAAATTTCTTAACGGGTACAGCGGGGATATTTTGCTCATTTTGGGAGAAATACTCTGAATAATTGGGAGAGACCGTTAGAGGAAAAATTGATCCAAGCTGGCCTTTTTTTCCAGTAATTATAAATTTCCTAATGATATTTCTGGTCCTTTAAGGTATAGAATACGGTAGTTGTCTCAATTCACTTTGTATTTTTGGCAATGTTATTTAAACCTCTTTTCTTCCAAATCACCTCTGAAAAATACCAATTTGTCGCCGTCAACGTCACCGGATCAACGGCTCAATTGAATAGCGCCCAAAAACAGCCCGTTTGATCCGTTTTGTTTTGCTCTCAAGTTCAATGATCTCTAATCTGCGACATGCGGTGGTATGATGTATGTTTACAAACCTCATATACATTCATCTCTCCGCACAATGTCAAGCGGATCTGCTTATTTAATTTAGGATTTAACATTGAAATATTACTCTATTACATCGAATTTAATTACAACGTCAGAAAGCAAAGGAATTTGTAGGGTTAGAGTAACGATGAAATTGCACAGAACTTGGGATTTCTGTTGCGATGACTTAGTTCGCTGAGCATTCGAATGTTGTCTGACTGGTGGTTATTTCAAAATTCAATGTCAAGATTAAGAGTAGTAAAATTTAATTTGAACTTGCGCTCAGTTGCATTAAAACCTGAGCAAGAGCATTCTCGAGATAACTTTGGCAAGCGGCTATTATTTTAATTTTAGAGTTTTAGCCCTCCTCCTCTAAGCCTCTTCCAGTAAAGGTTGCACTATGTATTAAAATCCCCAAGGAATGGTTACTGATCCACTACGGTCCACTCAACAAAAGGTTCTACTAAATGTTAACGTCATTCCGAGCACAAACAAACACATTTTTTGTTTACGGACTTTATTGCTTCAAGTTTCAAACTTTTTAAAATCTGCTTTGTTTTCCTCACAGACTCCCCCAAAAAAACACAAATTAACTTCCGCCAAGAATCGACAGAGCAAACAGATGATTTCCGAAGGCAATTGTTTATCCAAGTTCTGATTCAGCGCCTTTGATGACTAAAATCATCTTTTTACGCATCGTTCTTTCTCGATTTATATTAACCATGACTTTCCCAAGAATCTGTGAACTTTGTCGATTTGATCGTTTTCTCTCCTTCGCTACGTGTTCGCTAAAAATATCCGCCTAGAACCTATTTATTACAAACCCGCCAACGAATCGGGAAATAATTTGAAAAAAGGGCGGAGTCTGGAGGGGGTGGGGAAAGGCGGAAATAGGGGTGTTTTTATAAAGACCGCTTCAGCCGCGGAGAAGGCTCTTTTTTTCGGCGTTTGAACAGTTGGATTACTTATATTCTGGTCTTATGGTACTTGCAGATAAAGTATAACGTTTGTCCAGGGTTTTTGATGGTCTAAGGGATCGATTATATTCTACTTGATCAGCCGATGACCTTATATTTTCCGTGCTTTAAAGTAAAATTTTTTGATCTCCGAATTGCCGTTTGACAAACCTGAAGAATCAACTTTGATCTTAGACCCATTTAGAGGGCATTTTCCTAACTAGACACATGAATTTACTGTTACATTTTAACCATTTTAATTCACCCGCGTTCAAGTTCCAAATGGAGTTTGATTGTCAAAGTTTTAACTCCCCATACGCAATAACCCAATTCATTTTTTCAATTTTCCTTATTTCTCCACTTCTGAAAGTGGCTCCTCAAATTTGTCCTTGCCATTTCGATCTTTTCCCCGCTTTCCGTGTAGATTAGATCTCCGACATTTTCCAAGGAGGCGTATCTTCTACACTACTCGAGTTTCTGTTACACCTCAAAACTTTTGCACGTCGTATTTTGGGACGGCTCATATTTTTGTTTGAGGATTACTGAGAGGTGCGGTTGGAATATTTGTGAACAGAGTAGAAACCAGGAATCTGTCGGTTCTGCTAGGGTTCGTTTGCAAGACGGTTTGGAACAGTTTTGTAATCCCAAAAGGGTGGAGGTTTTTGTTTATTTTTTTGGTTATAAAGTTGAATTCTCCCCTGCGGATGACAATTTTATTTATAATAAAAAAAATGTGTATTTTATTTATAATATCTCTTTGGTGTGAATTTTTAAGACCCACCGATTTTATCAATTTTTTTTTGAGTTTTCCCCATTTTTGATACAGTTTTTTTAAACAAATTGCTCCTATGTAATTTTAAAAAAACTATCGCGGAACCTTTAAATTGTCATCGAGAACCCTAAAATTTTATTTTTCAGTTTTTATTTTCCACCTCGAAACAAAATTTCCTACAAAAATTACGCTCCAACAAGAATCGAAGATGAATTGTTTGGTCTGCGATCAAAAGGGCGCTGCTCGGCATTACGGTAGTATATCTTGCAGGTAAGTAAAACGCGTACGACTGAGGTATCTCTAAGTTCATCTGATTGAGCGAGGGCAGACTGGCTGACCTAGAAACCACTTTTTCGAACTTATTCTGTGATGATTATCGCACGTCGTAATCATCGGTTCTTTCTAACAAAAAATCAAGATCAAAACGCGATTTTTTTGAACTCTGCATGAAAATGCAAGTCTATTCGGTCCGTTGCTCAGGTTTTAAAGAAATTGGAAGCAAGATCAACCACTAAATTGAACGTTTTCAGCGGTTGCAAAGGATTTTTCCGCCGGTCCGTCCGCTACAACCGCAAATATGTGTGTACCTTCGAAAACAACTGCAAGATCAGCAACGGTAAGAAATCAGAGATAAAGCAAGTCAACCCCGTTGATTGCACGTCAAATCACATATGCTCACGACTCTGTGATCACTTCCTCTGATCTTTTGGGTTTTCGGATATTTTTTGGGAACTTGGCGAACTTTCTTTTCGTTTCTTGGATCCGAAATGGATTTTTTAGAGGCTTTCAACGAAACTTTAAAGGACAATAAGCGCTCGAAAATAATAAGAAAGTGTGGGATTACTGTAAATTTTTTAAGTTGAAAAAATTTCTGATGCTTTAAAATTTTTTAGCCAGAGATGGATAAAAAGCAAAGATTACCGTTTTCTCCCCAATTTATTACCGTAATCCGGTCTCTGTTACTTTTTATTTCCTCGTCTCACCCTCCTCATTACTAACAATTGATCTTTTCAGAATACCGTAACTGTTGTCGCGCCTGCCGCTTCCGCAAATGTATCGAAATTGGACTCGACCCCAAGAGTAAGTTCATTTGAAACGTCCCTTACAAATACTCGAATTAAGATCTTTGACGTCCGTCTGTTTACTCGCAAGTATTCAAATTCCAATGGGGAAAATGTCTCAAATGTTTGAATGGGCCAATTATTAGCTGTTTGAGCATTTGAGCCTGGGATTAAAAAAAAAACGAATCTTTGAAGATAAATTTTTTGCCTTTCGGAGATGAAATTGATCTCGTTGGTCGGAAAAACAGCTTGGGATCCAACACTTTTTGAAGGGATGAGACGACAAATTTGGAAAATCAAAAAATTTTGTTTTTTAAAATTTTGGCCATAAAAATGTTTGATTTGAAAAATTAAACTTTGACGTCATATTGGGTGCACTTCTTTTTATCAGGTCGCTAAAAACGCTTCGATCATTTTGTAAAAAAAATTGGAATGCAAAGAAATGAGGCTGAGATGAGAAAACCAGCGCAAAAAGTAAAGTTAGCATTTCAAAGTTCCAATTTCCGTCTTATTGCTTCTCAATCTCAACAAATTTTATTTTTGTCTTTTCCTGTTTTCAATCAAAAGTTGAGCGTTTGTACCCTCTAGACTACATTCCACGTGTCACTCTTTTCTCCCCCTCAAACGGCTAATTGTTTTTACACCTTTAATTTATATCTCCACGATTCCTTCAACACAGTTTTTGTCGTCTTACTCCATGTATTTTTTGTAGTTTCACTTTCAAATTGACTCATTGAACATTCGGCTCCATGCGTATTTGTAACACAAGGTTTTGTTTTGTTGGGCTTTATCTCGCCCCACAAAGTACCCGGTTGCACTGCGAAGAGCTGTGAAATTTGCGGAAAAACGATGGGAAAAACTGATCCCGTTACGTAATGATCTCTTGGGTTGTGGTTGGGAGAATGCGAATACAATTTTCAATGCGAGAATTACGGGGAATATAAAATTGAATGGAATCGAAAGGGTATTTGCGATCCAGAGATCATTCAAATTGAAGAAAACAGGTTATTTTTGGGAAAAACATTCGAAAAATATCAAATATCAAAAATTCCCAAGTCTGATTTTTATCATAACACCACTGTTACTCTCCAGTAACCCCACAGTGCCATCAATTTCAATTTTCAAACGTCTACCCCACCAAAAATTTCGATTAAATTCACCATGACTAATTTGTAGCTCAAATGTTCAAAAGTTGATCCAAAAAGCTGAAAACTTCGTATCATGGTTAATAATCTTAACGAAGATGACTTATTTAATTATTTCACAATAGAAACGGCTATTTTTCAAAGATTTCATCAGAATTCCAGTTAGTATTTAACATGAATCATTTGAAATGAGGTCATGAGAAAATTTGAAAAGAAAAATTTAAAACACGATTCTAACGAAAACGACAAAAAATGTGATCATTCTTAGTTGCATTCTTAATACCCAAAAATCGCAAAAAGAATGACATCTTGACATCTAAATACGCCTACATTTTCAGTGGTCCACAGCGACCGTTCCTGCGACACGGTTCTTCGACGGAGGGCTCCAGAAGATCGAGAGAACCGTCATGAAGACGATGGAAATGATACCTCCACTTCGGTGAGCCCTCCAATTTTGGAGAAGAGTCCAGTTGAACAACTTGCCCTTGTCTATGGAGATGAACAACAATTGAATCTGTGGCATACCACGAATATCATTAGGCTGCATCAGCTTTTCCAGGTAATGCTTATGACCGCATTTTTTGAGTCGTCTTCTTTAGTCAATTGTGTTTTTTGGGACCTTTCCCTAGATATTATACATACCGTAAGGGTATAACCACAGAGGTTAGCTCATGGATAACATGAGGTTTTAGAAAGTACTTTTACACCAAAAATATTGATCAAATACGGGTTAGGGATCTTATTCTAGAGCGTTCCTTGATAGATCATTCCCCATTGATCTATTTATAAAAAACATCTCTCTCCTGATGTACCTTACTTTTCCATCGTAGCTACCGAAATCTAATTGTGTTTCTCGCTTTTCTACGCAATTTCTTTGACCCTTAGCTGTGCTATGGTTCTGCAATTATGCTATTATCGTACACACACCTATTCCTGCACGTGTACAATGTCTTACGCAACAATTGTTAGAGTGATCTTCAAAAACGGCGATAAATTCTCCGCCGCTGAAACGATAAACGCGCGCTGACGTCACAAGAGTAAGAATCAGCCTTAAAAGAGGGTGTACTACAAAAAAAGTCGTGTCAAACCCCATCGACCATTTGGACTTTGAGAGAGAAAAAGGCGAAGAGATCGGAACGGAACATTCCCACGGAAATAGAAACGTTTCGACCTTAAGAAAGAGGAGAAAACAGACAAAATTTAAGGTCAACCCGGTCCAAAAAAGGAATTAGACTCTAAGATTACTACATATAGTTAGGTTATGCGATCAATGGTCATAAATTTTGGCAAATATTTTGGAAGTATAACAGAGATTTATAAATTTTTGATCTGATGACGTCGGTAACTCAAAAACTCGTGAAAATCTTTCAAAACAGCGCTTATTTCGCTACAGTATGCGTTATTCTTGATCGCTGCAAAGTGATGATACTTTTGAGGCTTAAACCGTTTAAACCCGCGATAATCCAGATTTCCCCTATGAGTTGCTTGTACTGTAAGATAACTATAAAATTGCCAATATAACAGATACGCAATAAAATCAAACCATAACAACATTTCAGCTCTTCTTTGAGCATTTTCCGAGCCCTTCGCAGATTTAGCTAAAACCTTTCGGTCATTTGGGTATTAAGATGCTTTCCTTATCAGTTGCCCTTGGTTTTCGATGCATTACGTCCAATATATTATAATATTCTTTATCGGCAAAAACACATAAAAAATAGCGATTGTTGATTCTGAGCACCAAGTTGAGTCAGAGCCATTGTCATATCGGGATTAAACACATCTTGACACTTAAAATACTGTTTTCAAGTCATCTCACTGCCCAATTGACGTCATTTTATTTTTTATGGCGTAATTCGGTACTGTAACTTTGGTAAAATTTTTGAGACAATAAACTTAGGGATTTATTTACGAGCCACATGAGGCTGGCTATTCGTTGTTGAACTTGACGTCATTTGGATACGTTTTGATTACCGTATAACCAGGCTCTCCGTTTTGATCAACAGCGATCAAAACTACAAAAGCAAAGCCTGGAGCCCATGTAGTTTGTTCGCTCAATCGGTGCTTTTCCCAATTCCGTAGGTGGTAAACTGTAATCATATGGGGACTTTACTACTTTGATTTTTGTTTGATCAAGGCTTGCCCTAAATTGGTGGAAACGTGGGTTACAAGCCGTTTGGTCTTTTATGATCTTGTTGTAATGCAGCTTTAAATACCTTGGTATAGTCATATGGGGTTTATTATTGTTTTTTCCGTTGTCAATATGATGCCCCTAATTGTCCCTAATATTACGTTTTATTGCCCCCAAATGATTTCTAAAGTTTTTGGGGACAGTCCCCAACTGATTTGTGAAGCTTTACACTCATCTTCCCCTTCCACCCCCTTCCCTTGAAGACTGTCATTTTTGCATGGAGTGCTGTTCCATAAGCAGTCACAGCCCTGAACTTTTCTAGACTCGCCACGTCATCGAACCGAAAAAGGTCCCTCGGGGCTGAATCGGGCGAGAAAACAAGTCTGAAAGTCCGACTGTCCAGAAAATCAGTTGCGAAACGCGGGGATATATCTGCTTATACCTTATGTTGAAGCTCACATCCAAAAATCCCAAAAATTCATTCGGTTACTTACAATAAAAAAGTTTTTGAAAAGAGCGAAAAGAAGAGCGTTGAGATAGAGAGAGCAGCAAACCCGTAGAGATTGGAGTTTGAGCTCTTGATCAGGAGCAATCGGGGAAATGATTCTAAGTAGGGTTGTGACAGCTACTGTAGGCACAAATCCGCGTGACACGTTTAGCTTAAATTATGAATCACAGTTGTTACAGAGGGGCCTAAATGGATTCTAATACATAACCTATACATGTACAAATTGATTTCTTCCAAATGTTTTTTTGTTCCAATCACTTTCTTCTATGATAAATTTGCCTGTCATCGTCTTAATTAAAAAAAACTTATCTGAACCCCATTCCAGCTCCACCAAGATAACCAGCCGCTGGGCGCTCGCAACGTAATCGGACTCTTTGACCCCTCATCGGCGATAACAGTTCAGCGTTACTACGTACTCGTGGACCGGCTGGTCAACGACTACCACGAGCATGACGTGAACCATCTCATTGGCGTCTCGCCCTTCCACAACGTCGACCTAAACATCCCGTTGGAGTCGGCGTTGAATGCCGAGCCGCGTCGAGTTTGTCAACGATCCAAGGTAAATATTCATGGAGAGAATCTTGTAGTGCCCATGTTGCGCAGACAATATGGTCAAGGGTATATTCGGTGACTGTTTTGTAGGCTAAGAAAAGGCGTCTGAGTTGGTCTCGAAAACGTTTTTTATGTCAGTTGGGTTGCATTATATGTCATATTACATTACACTATACCGGAAATAACAGGCAATTTTACCAACGTAGAGCCTACATTGAATTTTGTGTGGTCATAATAATAATTATCTTACTAAAGAAGAGTTTCTTACTCATTTAAACGGACCTAAAATTACAGCTCGATTGGACTGCCTCATATCCCCTCCCCACCTCATGTTTCCCTCGGATCTGGAGTCGAATGTTCGTCGCCTACTCCGACTGGGCCTCACATATCCCCGAATTGAAGAAGCTTTCATTTGAAGACCGAACTCAACTTCTTGTGAGTCGAATGACCTCCGTCTGGTGGCATTGGATTGTGCATCAAACAGTCAAACATATCCCTACTGAACAACACGTCTTTCTGATGACCGGTGGCAGTTATTTGACGCTCGACCAAGAGAGCATGGAGAATTCGTTAGACAAGAGGTAAGCAGGTAAAAATTGACTATTTTAAGCGGAATTTTTCGCTCTAAAATTCTTAAAGTGCAAGACATGTTGTTGTACAGCGTTTAACAGTACAACATTTCATTCGTAATTTTTTGAACATCAAATTTTTTGGCGAAAAACATTTATAGGTTGAAAGCAACAGTTACAGTAACCCTAGAGGGCCTAAATTTTTTGTGCTGTCTAGGCCCTTAGGTAGTCTAACAGCTTTATCTTAGCCGCTGATACTGGTTACACTTACACTTATTCATTACTCATTTTTTAAGCAAAATTATCCACTGAGTCATCGAAAATGGATAAATTTACTACTGATAAAAATGGCTGTCATTATGATTAATTGATTGTAAATTAAGCCTAACTGACTCACCTATGTTTTAGTTTATGCGCCAATCTCCGAAAATCGTGCGAATGGCTGTTTGACGAAGTCGCGCGACCAGCGCAAGACCTGCAAATTACCGATGGAGAATTTTTACTGCTTCGACTAATTTTGTTGTTTACTCCATGTAAGTTTACTTGACTAAAAATAAAAGGAGACAGTTCAAAAATAGGTCCCTATTAGATCTATTTTTACCTTTTTACTTTTTCATCCACTATAGAGTCAAAAATCAATTACATTACTTCAGCCAAAGTTGATTACAAATTTCTGCAAAAATTTTATGCAAAATTTAATTTGCATCTCAAAGTTTAATTTTAATTCCCCAAGGGTCCTTGACTTGCTTAAGATGCCGTATGGGTAATTTCTTTCAATTTCAGCTCCATGTCTCTCTCCAGAAGGCAACGTATTGGTGCGGGAAGCCCAAAAGTTCTACCGATCCGCCCTGAGCGAGATTGTCCTTCAGTCGCTGAAGTCGGATCCGTTAGCTGCTTCGACCAGAATTTGCAGTCTCATGTCGCTTTGCACTCCGTTCGAAGTGAGTTTATGCCCTATCATACTAGGAGATAAGTCATCAGAAAAATGAATTTTTTCGGAAGTCTCGGAAATTGGCCGTTTGCCCGCTGGTCTTCAAAAAGCTCGTAGGTCTTAATCATACCATATTGGGGGTGATAACAAATCCAGAAGTCATCATTTTGCGTCATTGACGATTAAATTTACTTTAGAAGTCCATTATTTATATTAAACACCCGGTTTTGGGGTTTAAGTCATTGTTTCTTAAAAATTCCTGAGATTCTTGAATAGAAATCCTCTAAAATCCTCTTATCTTCTTTGAAGCCTAAGTATGAAGCGGATCACATTTCTTTAACACAATAAACATGTTGACATTTCCGATTTCTTTCAGCACATGGCCCAATTCGAGACCGAAAGCATGACTTTGCTGGTGCTTAACGGAATCCAAGGCTCGGCTGGTCGCCTTCCTGGAGAGTACTATGCACTGCGCACCAAGTCGTTGATCTAAAGCTTTATGCCATACTTGTCAAGGGAAAACAACCGGTGATCTTTGAAACGCTCTCTAACTGTGGTATCGGCACTGTACGAGAAAGTGCCGCCTATTTATTGTGATATCTTTTTGTGTGAATAAAAATGTTGGATGTAAAGTAAATAGAGTAGTCGCGGTCGGACAGATAGCTGAAAATATATTAGAAATGATTACCAACATGATCAAGGGACCCTATTACTTATGGACTGAAACGCTAACATGTTCGCCTAAATCAGCAAGGCGTTTTTCCCACATGCACTCCGCGAAACCGAAAGTTCATTTTGCACTGTGCAATTTTTGGCTTTTTGCACAGTGCAATAGGCTTTTTAGAGCTGTCGCTCGCACCCTGAGTTTTCGTGCACAGTGCACATCGCCGAAATCATTCCAGCGACTTTACGAACGGACTAGTAACAATTCAATTTTTGTTTTCAAAGGTGGGATTCAGTCGTGCCGATCTCCCGCATTTTGCGCGTTCAAAAGAAGACTGTTCAATGTAAACAATGCTAAGAATTTTGCAGATTTTTTTATGTGATCCAAATGCAAAATGTCATATCCCTATGCCCAAAAAGCGGTCAAACTGTCACTCCGGATTTTGCACCCCAGTTATTTTTTGTCACGTTTTAGTGTTGTAAATTTAATGGTTTCTGCAAAACCATTTTCTCTACGTGCCGATTACTTTCTCTTCAAATACCAAAAGACGTGGTCATCATCCTCTCCGCTCTCCATTAAAAGTTAACGGATAATAATAGATAACGAGTACAGGGGGCGAGAAGAAATCGGAGTTTTTTCAACACTCACAGCGTCATTTCAAAATCCGTGAAAAGAAATAAAATCTCATCTGAATAGACGCCCTTCTTGTTTCCGAAGGAGCAAGTAAAGCCGCCTTTCACTTGCCGTTTTCTTACAGTTACGAGTTTACTCAAGATGCTAAAATATTCCTCTATTTTATTTCTCCTTCTTTCCATGGTTTATGGCGAAACTTCTGGTCGATTTGGCAGATCAATTTCTAATGTCGTCATCGATAGAATAAACAACAAAGGAGACGGCTCGATTAAAGATGTGCCTGTAATTCTAAAGGCTCATCCGGACTGCGCTAAAGCCACGGATATCATCAGCCTTGATAAGAAGATCTCCGATCTCACCTGGTCGATTGCTGAAGCTCAAAGGTCATGGAATGTTACCATGGTGTCCAAATTTTTGGCGTACGAAAAGAGGATCAATTTACTACAGCTAAATTTGAATATGGATCCTCAACAAATGCTGGAAAAGGTTTGTCGTACATTGACAAGATGGACCAAAAACAAGTTTTACTTGAATTTGACCAACTCAATCAAGATCCACGCCAATCACAAAACGTCACAGGAATATATCTGGGGTACAATCAAAGAGTTTTGCAATTGTGTCTAAGTTAATGTGACAGCTTAATAAACGATTACACAAAGCTTTCTTGAACCTAAGAATTCATAAAAGCTCTTTACTTCTTCCAGAGAAAATCTGAATATAAGAAATTGGGACGTTCGCAGCGAAGTTGTCGTTGTATGTAGAAATGGCAATCATTGAATTTTCGTTTAGTTTATTAATTCAAAAAGGAAATGAAACAATAGATCGTATGTGGTCGGGCTGGCTCTGAAGTCAATCAAAAAATACACAGCGATAAAGTAGAAGGTCAATGGAGATGGATCTACCACTCGTATAAGGCGTCATCGTCGGAACGCTTCCCAAAACGGATATGTGGAGCTGAACGGAAGGCGGCTCTTTTTCCGAACCGAATCAAGGGCGAGTGATCCGGCCGCTTGCTCTCAATCACATCACTGCGTTTGCCAAAGCGGATCAAAGGGTCGGTAATGGGCGACTGTAGTTGAAATAGTTTTAATACTACGTTTTACTGTTTGACACAGGCCTTACGGAATTACAAGGTTTTAGTTTTCTGAAACTTACATTTCTCAGTGCTCTTTGCATACTCCTCTTCCCAAATCGAATCAGTGGGCCGGCATAGGCTCTTTTTGCCATCACCTCGTCGAGATCATCATAATCGAGAACAGAGTCTGTTTCGGCAAAGGCACAAGACAATAGAACGGCCAGGAAGGATACGATGGCCAGAACGGAGGACGTCTGCATGTTGTCTCTTACTCCCAGTCGGCGGTCAGTTCCCACTGTAAGCAAAATTTTAGTCGTTAAATGGATGCTTTAAAAAACCCAGTGAACGTTGTAAAGCTTCAAAATTGTGGGGAAACCGCCTTTTCCTTATAAGGTATCCTTATTAAAAGATTAGCCAAAGAGCAAGAAGATTGAAAAATTCGTTGATCATTTTGTATGGATTCGCAAAAAACAGGTAAGCATAACATCATCAAAAATGCGGACCGGCCCGAGACCCGCTTCAAAGTGTGATATTTTTCCGGAAGAATGACTGCAGGATGTTCCGACCATTTGCTAAGTATCAGCTCATTCTGCCCGCCCTCCAATCTTCCTGATTACGGCCAAGTGGATTCGGGAAATTACTCCGAAGATCTTACAAATTTAACTTGATAAGAGCGACTGCGTAGGTCTCGCGTTATTTTTATTTGTTACGAAAAACAAAAGTGGACGGCCTGCAGATGACATCACCGTCCGAAATCTCTGTAAAATGGATATATGTAATGGACTGCGTTTGAAATTGCAGCGGACGATGACATGTGGCTAAAGTCCATCCCAAGTTCGGACTAACTCGATTATTGGTTCGTAGATCAGAGAAGCCGCGTTAAGACCCCATACAAAGTCGATATGGCTGACGTCGTGTAAAGTAGTTTTCGTCTGAAAAGAGTGTTATGGGTAAGGCATTTGCACCTTGACTGTTCCGGTGGGAAGCTTGGAAATGGTGTCGGCTACGTCCTCTGGATCGGCCAGCCAGTCTATGTCGCTGGAATAGATGTGTAGATTCAGATTTGGATCGATCTTTCCGAGGTCGTAGATGGGAGGGGTTATCTGCAAAGTGTCCTATTCAAGAAGATTGTTTGTAACGCTTTAAAAGTTGCCTGCAAATCCTGCTCGACATGGATTTGCAGGCCCATCAAAAAGGATTGTTAGATCCTTTATGTAAATCCAAAAATTTTCATAAATTAAAGCGACGACTATGTGCAGAAACTTCAGAATGCTTTCAAAGTCTCAAGACTGAATTTCTGACGATAAAAATCACACATTTCCAGCAAAGACTCATTCCCTCACTTGACCGTAATGTTTTTTATTTTCCCATCGGTTCCGGTAATCGTATTTGGCCATAACTCCCGTATGAGCTAATTGTGCCCAATGGAGCATGTTTCGAGTCGAAGATCCAGCTGGAGCATGGGACAAATAAACATCCAGCCGGCTCATATTTATGTTTCCAAATTCTGGACCAGTGACAAAGTAGATAAGGTCTGCACAATAATGTTGGATGAAATGAGATGAACAAATCGCTTCAATTGCCTTTTGCACGATCCAATTTTCTCTGAACTCAATGTCACGAAGAATCAACTTGACAACCTAAGAGATAGGTAAAACCAATAGATGGTCTTATTACCCGAAACTTACATCGATAACTGGCCACACAACCTTCTCGATTGCTCCAATAAGTCCTTTTATATTTTTAACGCTTCCAACTGGCGCTAACGCAAAAAATCTTTTGATTCTCGCTGCAAACTCCACATTTTCAGCTAGCTGAGCAAACATAATCAATGTTCCTTGACTATGGCCGAGGTAATAAATCTGTTTCTGCCCAGTAACCTCTGCAATTTTATCAAAAATTGCGCTTAAATCAAGATTGGCATGCTCTGACCAGCTGGATTATGAAAACTTGAGTAAGGTACCCGTATTTTAAACCACCTAAACTTCCAAAATTCATGTTGTTTTGCGCTGAGGGTAATATGCCTTCTACCGTATGTATTTCCACGAACATTTCCCAACCAAACATCGAAGCCGGCGTCAGCGAAGAGGAACCCTGGAACCTACGTAAAGAGTAATTAAGTTGTCCCACCCGCGGATTCATTTGGCAAATTATTTACGAAGCACGAACTGGCTTCGTAAAGACCGTGCATTAGCAAAATTACTGGACGATCCGGATCTGAATCAAAGGTTTTATCTGAAAAAAGATTCTCGCCTTCGCGAACCGTCTCTTTCACATCACTGCAATCATGAAATAAAAGATTGAAGACACCTTACTTTTACCATGAGGAATGCGATGAATATCGATTATGTATCCATCGCTCGTTGTGACGGTATGTGTTTCCGAAGGATAACCAAAGAAAGATATTATACCGGCCTGAAAAATGTATAAATACACGCACAAACCGAGTTTTCTAAAGTTGTTGAGACTTATAGTTAGCTTACCGTGTCGAGATTTTCTTCAGGATTCTGCCCGCCAAATCTCTTATCCGACAGAAAGGTCGGCAAGCCATAGACTCCAGAAAAGATGAGATAAAAATAAAACATTAAGCGCTTGTATGTATTGCCTTAAAAAATGTAACCAGTATTCCGAGCACTTCGACAGGACACTATCAAAAAGCTAACATATGGAAGGTTGACCCCATTCAAGTGATCACAATGTTTGAGATGTTAGTGTGACATTTCCGGAAAACAAAAGGATCCGTTTATTCAAAAGATAACGTGATCATAAATTTTCCATTCTTCTAAGGGAACTACGAGAAGTTTAACGCTTAGATTTTGTACAAACTTGTCGCAACGTTAGCAAAGATTTTCCAATGCATATTTGAGAGCCGCACTTACAGAGTTTGACAATTTTTTTAAATTGATAATCATGATTTTTTTATTCAATTAAAAAATGGAATAATCATCCATAATATCAAACTTGATCCAGCTTTTTGATGGTGTGA
Organism: Bursaphelenchus xylophilus; assembly: GCA_904066235.2. Taxonomy (NCBI): domain Eukaryota; kingdom Metazoa; phylum Nematoda; class Chromadorea; order Rhabditida; family Aphelenchoididae; genus Bursaphelenchus; species Bursaphelenchus xylophilus. Next base: position 7,637,564 of record CAJFCV020000004.1, read on the forward strand.
AGTATCGGATAATACACCAGTTTAGGAGCATTTAGACCCCATTGGAAATCGAGATGACTGAATTTGTCCAAGATTTTGTGACTCTGAAAATCGGGGTATAGTTTTAATTCTTTACCTTCAAGACTCCTTTCGGAAGTTTTGATATTGTATCCTTAACATCCGCAGGGTCTGCTAGAATATCCGTTTTGCTTGTGTAGAAATGAATCTTCAGATTTTGGTCAATATTATTGAGACTGTAGAGTGGTGGAGTCTCCTGTAACACAATCAAATAATAGTTTAATAGGATTTGTTGGCTGAACCAGGCAGCTCAGTCATCCAAATCACTTAAGTAGCACCTCTCTTACTGTTAAGCTACCTACTTGTTTATAATGTTCGACATTTTTTTCCTTATCGATGTAATCAAACTTGGCAAAGACTCCAGTGTACGCCAGCTGAGCCCAATGAAGAATATTCTGATTCGATGTGCCCGCCGGAGTATGAGAACTGTAGACATTGATTCGTGTTTCGTTAATATTACCCATTTCTGGTCCGGCTAATAGAAAGATGAAATTGCTGCATAAGTGAGTCATAGGCCCACGACAAACATGGCGGACTACCCAATCCATAATGTAACTCTTTGGGACAAATTCAGAGTCCCCGAACATGGCTCTAACCTTCTAAAACACGAGTAAGATCACAGAAGTTTTCAAATGCCTTACTTTATAAATAGGATACATTACATCGGCCATAAACCGGAGAAACCCTTTGGTATTGCGCATGCTTACTGCAGGACCTAGCGCAAAAAATCTTTTGATTCTGTTTGCAAATTCAGGGTGCTCAGCAAGTTGGGCAAACATCATAGTCGACCCTTGACTGTACCCCAAATAGTAAATTTGACTTTGATTTGTGACTTCTTCGATCTTATCAAAGATGGCTGGGAGATCATTGTGAGCGTGTTCAGACCAACTGGAATGTAAATAATACTAAATGGTCACAATACAATTCGGTCTACCTAAACCTCCAAAACTCCTTCTGCTTATCGTTCAGGATCACATGTTTTCTTCCATAGGTATTTCCTCGGATATTCCCAAGCCAGACATCAAATCCAGCGTCAGCAAAAATAAATCCTGATAATAAATGGGCCTTCAGGAAACTTTATGGCAATTCCTTACCTGCAGATTGATGTGGTAGATTTAGCACCCACGTAGCGCTACTAGAGACTAGTCCATGCATCAGTAAGATCGCTGGGCGGCAGCCATTGGCTGTTTGATCTATAACAGACTTTATATTAGCCCAGCAATCTAAACTAGTCCGATTCCAAACGTACTAAGTCCATGTGGAATCCTATGAATGTCGATAATGTATTTATCATTTGTTTGAATCGTGTGTACCTCCACCGGATATCCGTAGTATCTCACCAGTTCCTCCTTTATAATAAAAAATCAACGGTGGGGTTTATTTTACCGTACTCATTTGTTCCTCTGGATCAACTTTGAACTTTGTTTTACGATTACTCCGTTTAGAAGAACAGAAAATGACAAGCATTGTAAGGAAAATCAAAACAAAAAGCTGCATCATTCACATGTAGAAGAATTAATATTACACTAAAATTGAATAGCAAAAACGCATTAAAATTGAATTGCATTAGAATTTGAATTTAATTTTAAAGTTCGTCGAGACAAAAAGCCCTGATAATTTTGCGCCATGCGGTTTTTGCGCGGTTTCTTTCCCACTCTGAAAAAAACGACTTATCGCTGCGAAAAAGTGCAAAGCCGCACAGTGCAAAATTATCAGGACTTTTTGTCTCGACTAAACACGTATACATACCTATATATCTGAGGTTTTTTAAAATCTTAATGACATTTTACAAGAGCAGTTCTCAAGGTGCATCCATCCTGCTTATATTGTTGATTGGGAGTCGCGGTGGATTTGAATGGATGCCCAAATGCTGGAGTTGAATTAACCTATTTGATCCTATGATTCTCTTTGCAATTTCAGGATGCTCAGTAAGCAAGGCAAACATTATAGTCGAACCCTGGCTGTATTCCAAATAGCGAACTTGACTTTGATTTGTCGTTTATTCGATTTTGTCACAGATGGCTGACAGATCATTCTGAACGTGTTTGGACCAACTGAATAAAGAAATCAAAAAAAACAACACGTAATCCATGTAAGATTACAATCGAAAACTGCATCCTTCAAGGTTAAATTATATATGTCTCATTAAGAGACAGTCTCGACATCACAATTAAATTAAAGCTATCAATTTATTATTACTTACGTATTCAAATAAAAAACAGATTTCAACGTATGCGTAAAGCAAGGCATTTGGTTTCTTTATGTTGTGTAATCGCTTTTCAAGCTGGTTAAAAAATAAATTGTCCAGCTTTGTTGAAAGCCTTCGTCCCAGTGCTGAGAGTTGAAAGACCATTCGCAATTGTTGTTTTTTACTTTTTGAGTACGTGTATTGAAGGGTACGACGTAGCTCGGTTCAGGAACGAAGAATGACCCAACTTCCATACAGAAAGATGGCAGTTCCTGGCATATTTACAGCAGCTGGCTTTGGAGCTGATTGAAATAAACGGTCGCTTGATCCTGCCTCACAATGCTGGAACCTCTCAGCTCTTTCTGCTTCTTTGTCCAATGCACTCGGTTGATATAAACGGCCAACGAAATTGTAAGCGAAAAAACCAACATCTGAAAGCAATTGTATTCTTCTCCTTGTGAACCGTTTGCTTTTGTTATGACAATTGTCTGATTAAACTATTTTGTTCTGCTTACGTAAGTTGTATCAACAAACAACTAGATTGTAGGCAAACTCACATTATGTGACATCAGAATACAAGCAACGTATCGAATAGGGCCATCATTGTAGATAATGAATTCTCTGACGGAGATGTGAATCATAAGAAACAGAGTAAATAATATGGAGTGTAATAACGAAATTGGAGTTACTAATCGGACTGTTAAATAGTTTTCTCCCTGTTGATATGCCCGGCTTAGACTGTAATTTATAAATACTCTGAAAAGTTGTTTACTCGGATTCTTTGAAGGTAGTTTAATCACAAAAGTACAGACCATGTAATCTCTTACTTGTCTCGTCGATTCTTCAGTGTCAAGAACCATTCTCCCCCAGTAGCCGAGAGGTCAAAGATTAGCAAACACAACAGTAGAATCCGTACTCTAAGTTCGTTAAGGTCGCTTACAACCCCAAGGCAATAGGAATTGTATCCAAAATACTCTGACCATTCAACACTATAAGTAGCCACGTTTACTCCAATGGTAATTAACCACTGAAAAGACAGGCTCCCGTAAACCAAATTTTTAAACTTACCACGAAAAGACAAAGCCATATTCCCAGGGAATTGCCACACTGTTCGTAAACATGCGTGAAACGCGTGGCGATTAAGCGTTCAATGAACAGTGAACAGTGCAACAAAGAAATGGTCACCATCATCCAGTAGCCGGGCCAACGCATCAGCGAGCACATGCCATAAGTTATGATTACATCACAACTATCAGGGCGGAAGAAATGGTAATAAAAGCTGCGGAGATTGGAGATAGTGTGAGAGATTACAAATACTGTTATTGCAATGTAAGTGTTACCGAGGATGATCTGGAATATTGAGTGCATGTAATTTCTCCGTGTGCGACGTTTAGATTTTGAGGTAACTTTATATCAAAAATTTTTTTCAAAAACAGCAGAGATACAGTGAGGGACCTGATCCAGTGGCAAAAAACGTACCATTTCGCATCCGGGAATCAAAAATGTGGCAAAATGCTTCCCCAAGCGAAAAAACTTCGGTTTGAAGGGCGCGCCTTTTCCCTCACAAAAAAAAGCGGGCGCGCTTTTGAAATGTGTCAAAAGTGAAAAAAGAAATTTTAAATATTTATCAGTTTTGAACTAGCCACAAATCATCCCATTCTACCCAACGCTTTCCAGCGGCTGTCTAAAAGCCTTCTTGGCGAGAAATCAGAAGGCACGCAAAGTGAGGAGAGGGGGCCAGAAAAAAGTGGTTTGTCAACATCACTTCAGTCTTCATAGACTTTGCACTTTTAAGTACAAACTTTATAAAGTACTTATGTTTGATGAAATAAATATTTTTTAAGTGGCTATCTTGCTTGCGTAAGCAGGTTTACTTATATATGTAGGGGAACACCTATAAATCTAATTCATTTAGCATCAATACTGGATGGCTCAACTGAAAACCGATCCCTCGAAGAGAGCTACTCAAAGAAGAACCAAAATTGACAGTTTCCCTTAGGACATTCGATCTTTAATGGGGTACATCTTTACAAAAATTAATCCAAAAAATGTGGGTAATAATTTTTTTACCTTGTGCAAATTTTTATTTCATTGTCAGATAGATGTAGAAAATGCTAGAAAGATTTGGAAGTGGTCTACAAATATTCCCTTGATTGTAAGCCCTTGTCAACGTGCCCTAATTACCGATATTTTAAACATGTCTTACCAACCTGAAAATTTGCATGAACCAGCGGCTTGACTCGAAATACCACAATATAAACCAGCATAACAATTGCTGGAAGCGAGCACAAAGCCGTAAATCCTTCAAGCAAAACAAATTGAGTGTTCTGCCTAAAGATGCTGGCCACATTGCACAGTACATCTACATCTACTCGCATAATAAACGTTTACAATGAGCAAACAAGAGAAGCGCAAGATGTATGAAATATTTAATGATAGCTTTCTTGATGTAGGGATGAATGCTCACCACTAAATATCATATTCGCGTAAACGGCCAAGATGGTTTAAACGAATACATTCGTATGACTCAAGTGCAGATACAATTTACCATCCAATTTTTTTGCTGAAAATGCGTCTTGGCAAGCATAGAGTTATATTTAGTTGTCGCTGTTGCAATGCGGGAAGTCAAAGCAGGTCCAACAGCTTCAAAAACAGACCCCGAATCTTACCCGCAACACAAAGTCCCCCACCATTTTGTGCATGTCTTGAGTGTGAGTGAGATTCGCAAAACTGCATGTCGCTAGTGCCAAACCCGGGAATGATTTGAGGCTCCAAATCAAACAGTGAAGATTTCGATCATTGGCTGTTTCATCGACAATGCAGGCGTGAGAATGCAAGAACAAATGCTAGCCTGTAAAAAGATTCGTCGAAACGTCTCACGCACCTTGCGTCTCAAAATTAACAAAAGTCGACAGTGAAGTTAGTCTCCAAAAACGTTAAGACGTCAAATGCCTATAAGGCATGATTCAAAGACAGAAACGATCCATGTTCAATCTCTAAAAAAGCTTGAAGATATCGATGGTATTTATACAAAAGTCAAGGCAAAAATAACTGCAATATTAAATGACTAGAAGTATGCAGCCCAATTAAATTGAGCCATGTTAAGGGAATTAACGCCGCGCTTCAACTTGAAGAATCCTTGGTCGCCCCATCCGGGTCCCCACGAGTTCTTGAAGATCCAGTACTTGGTACCATTTTCTTCTCCATACCCAACGATGACGACGCCATGGTTGATGCCCCAACCGCCTGAGGGTTCGGCGACGTCGAGGATCCCACTCTTGTAATCTTGAATACCGCCGGCATCAATATCTAGAAAAAATATGCAAATAATACACATCACGCTTACAGGTTGCAATTGGTCCAACTTCATATACAACCTTGGCCAAGTTGTCTTCATCGTTCGAAGGTAAGAACTCTTCTTTTGTGACCTTGGTGGCATAAGGCTTTCCACTTGGGCAAGCGGGGACTGTGTGGTCGCCATCCCCGGAAGTAAATTTGAAATTGTCAGCGAGAGTAATTCCATTCTCGATGACGTAGTCTAAAACTCCAGGAGCAGTACCTCCATTACAACCATGGTTATGGTACTTTGAGACGTTGTTAGTACAAGCAATAACCTGTTCTTCACTCAGATGGAGAGTTTGTCCAGTATGAATGAGATGTTGACTTTCAATAACACCAACGGCACTAAATGCATAGCAACATGCACAACCACCTTGGTTCTGCACAGCGGTAACTCCGTTGTTTTCTCGCCAATCGAAGTTGGAAGGAATCTGGGTAGTGTCTCTCTTTGAACGGAGCAACTTAGAGCTGTTGATATTGCCATGGAGTTGCTTGAGGTGCTCAACTCCCTTGATTCCCGTGTGTTTGGCGATGAATTCTTCTGGAGTGAGATCTGAGAATTGGTTGACGCCAAATTTGGCCTTAGGGCTCTCCTTCTGTCTCTCCTCAATTCTTTTCAGAGTAGATTGGAATTTTTTGAAGCTCTCAGAGACGTGGGTGTCATTGTGGTACTCCTTTTCGAACCTGCAAGAAGTAAGCTCATACGAATGGTGTACTTACTTGGCGATGAATCCAAAAAACTTGTTGAAGTTCTTGCTGTCATCGGGCTTCAGCTTTTGACGGAATTCGGTAGAGAGCTTCAGGGATTTCTTTGTCTTCTCGCTGAGTCCCTTCAAGTTATCGATGAATTCGTGGGTCTTGTTGTCCTTGAAGAGTTCCTCGAACTTGTCAAAGGCTTCTTTGTCGAAAATATCATCCAAACCTTTCTTCTCAAACTCGGTCTTCACAAGTTCACTGAGCTGCGTTTTTCCGAGCTTGTCCAGCAACGAAGAGGATACTGTAGTCAAGAAAGTGACCAAAATAAAACAAGAAAGAGACCGCATCCTGATATCGGGGATATGCAGGATCGTTGATGTGATAAATTTAAATTTGAATTGGCTTTTTATAGGTCCTCGGAGCGATGGAAATATTTACAGTTCCAAGAAATAGGCGTTGCAAAATACAGGGTGCGGCAAAAAAATGGAAACTTATTTTTATAGCTACAGTGTGCGGCAAAAAAATGGAAAATTTTTTATAGCTCTATTTTTCCTCGCAATCCAAATTCCGCAACAGTAACGGTCACCAGCAATAACATAGAGCATTGTTTATAACATATTCAACCCGTTTCACAGTGGCTTCTTTTGGTGGCAATATAGAGCTCTAAAAGTGACTTAAAATTTTGGGCCTTTGGCCGCAGCTTTTTTCGAGGAAATCGGTTCCGTTCTTGGCGCAGCGATTACTTTGCGACTCCAAACTTCTATGGGGTGTAGTACAGATGCTGGCTCCGAATTGATAAAAAATAATAGTCCATCGGATTCATATCCAGAGAGCAGGCGCACATTTCGCAGACAGGGTGGAATCGGTCCCATTACTGTTCTTGACTCGCTTTTGCCATGTGAACCGGCGCTGAGTCTAGTTGGAACGCCAAATTTGAGTTGCCAATGTTCCTCTGAGCCAACAGAACCATGAGGAACTTGAGGTTAACGCGGCGTTAGAATTTTGCCTTCTTGATCCACAAAAATCTCGGAATTCTTGCCGCTGGCACAAATTCTGCATCGTGCGATGACGGCCCGGATTTTGACGGTGTTCGTCTTTAGCCGACGTGCAGAGGCCAAAACATTGCACCGCGAAGGGAATGAGCTCCTATCGCGGACCTGCGGCCCGACGTCTGAATTTTCGGCATTTTTCAGGCGTACGGGCTTGATCTTGCCGATGAGGAGTTGGGCATTTTAGACTTTGTATGTGGAGACCTTGGGTTGATTTTTAGCTACTTGGCCGAGTGGTCGGTCGCTGGCACCGGTCTCGCGGGCATTTTTTTCTGGAAATCGACGGATTTCGTTGTTGATGACCTCGCGGCTGGCAGAAGTGACGGCGGTGCGTTTTCTTAAGCTGAATGGACGCTAAAACTTGTCAACAGGCTCCTTGCATTGTGTGACTACTTTGGACACAACGTCGTTTCAATACCGGGCAAATTAACAATTCGATCAGTTTAAAAAACGGGTCCAAAATCAAGGTCCCTTGGTTTGGCATCAAAAAAAAAGAATGTTAATAAACCGATATTGACATGAAATCATAAGGTCTAGGAGAGAAAACTACGTAGAATTTAATGGTATGAAAATAATTTTGCTGGACTTAAAAATTTTCGCCTCGGGACCCAATGAAAAAAGTTTGTATTTTTTTATCGCACCCTGTAAAAGAAAATTCTCCGAATGAACGCAGGATCTGTTCAAATATGAGAGGAGGGCGATGAACCCCCAAGCCGAAGCGAACGTTATCCTGAACCGGAAATTCTCTGTTCAAATAAAATGGCTACCGAGAATTCGCTTGAAATATTTTGGGCTGTAACATGGGCCGCGGTTTCTAATTCGAATATTTACGGAGATTTTGAATTTGCGAATTGATTATACCAGGAAAGGTCTCCTGTGCATAAACAAACAGGAAGAAAGGAGACTATATAAAGGAAGAATATCCGTTTGGCAAGTATCGTTCCACAGCGTCTTCAACCAGCATGAAGATCATTGTCTTGGCCTTGTGTTGTGCTCTTACTGCAGCCATTACCCAGCGCAGGTTAACGGCCACGGAACAGCAGCAGGTAATCGATAAGTTGAACGAGGTTCGAAGAAGGGTGTCCAACGGGGAAACCGTTGGCAAGAATGGGACCAAACTGCCACCTGCAACTGATATTCAACAACTTGTAAGTGCCATTGATTGTGTGTATAACGGTCATATATAGAACCACAATTCTACATTCGAAGATCAAGCTTACACCTGGGTAACGGGTTGTAATTATGATTTGCAACCCAACTCAAACCAATTGATCAGCGCGTTCGGCTCACTGACATCTGATTACGTTGGCACTCTCAAGCAAGCCATTGAGCAATGGTATAACGCCAGTCAGAGATATGCCGGAGATGTCAGAAACTTCCAAGCCTCCGATGCCTCTGACTTTTCAACTGTAGGTGAAGGTAACTTGATCATGAGTCTTTTAGCTCGCCTGGAACTATCTTAACCTCACGGGATGTGCTGTGGGTTTATGCTCGCAACTGAAAAACGGCAACAATTACTTTAATAACTTTACCTTTGTCGCCTGTAATTTCAACTCCGGTTCAAACTGGATCGGAAAACCAATCTACAACCCTGGAACGCCTTGCGACCCCTGTCCATATGGCTACCGTTGCAACAACTCTCTTTGCTACTTCGACTCGCAACTCCCACCTAGAACTCCTGGATGGCTGACAATTGGAGAAAGACAAACTGTTTTGGACACTCTGAACGGCCATAGAAGAGATCTGGCAAAGGGAAACGTGACTGGTGCAAATGGAAAGACATTCCCGACGGGAAGCAACATTTTAGAAGTCGAATACGACATCGGGCTTCAAAGCATCGCCGTCAACAACTTCACAAAGTGCACCAGTGGCTTCGCTGATTTGGCCAACTACAATGTGCTCAGCATCATGTTGAGGGGCGTTGAGACACCAGATGGCGTAAGTCTAGCGCTAATCATTTACTTAGAAACCTTGATGACGCAGTAATTGCTCCCTTTTCAGCAAGAATACAATTTCGCATTAAAAACCGCGATCAACAGTTGGTGGTATCCCGCAGGTTATAACAACTCCATCAGCAACTACCAAGGGTCCAGCAGCAACTTTGCCAAACTTGGTTGGGCCAAGGCTTCAAGAATCGGATGCAATCGCGAGATCTGTTTATTCCAACAACAAAACGTCACAGTAAGCAAGATTGTGTGTGTATTGGGAGAGGAGAAGGGCGCCGTTATTGGCCAACCTATATACTCCAGTGGATCCACCTGCTCCGCCTGTCCAAGTGGCTACAGCTGTAGCAACTCTCTCTGTGTGAAATCCGTCAGTCAGTGCAGCATCAGCGGCTAACCCTACACACTTACATCCTATAGAGTCAATCGATGGTATTTATATCTAATTTGTAATATAGTCGCAGCAATAAATCGTACATGCAAGAAATCCTTAACTTTCGCAAAATCGCCCATTGATCAGAAAGAGTTGAAGAAAAAAATTCAAAATTTATTTTAAGAGCAATTGGTAATAGAAATGGGGGCATAACAACTTGTCGGGAAAATAATGTGGATTGGTCGGAGCAAAATGTTTCGTTGCAGTCGCACACCAAATCGCCAACCGCGTCAAGTCGTCGCAAAGCAAAGACGGGCGTTTCCAAGGTGCGACGATTTCACAATATTTTCCAGGCAAACGATACCATAAGAAAACGTTTACGGTGCTCATAGATGAGACATACTAATCGGACGGGCCACTCAATCCATTTACCAATTGCTTCTCTCCACTCGCCCATCCATAGCTAAATATATGGGGATATCTTGCTGTAATCGAGATCTTAAAGGTCGGATTCAGCACTCTAAGAAATAATAGAGTGTCATTTACAACTTTTTGTATGTTCGAGCCAATTGACAGAGCGTTTGCACTTTCATTGGTGATACGGACATTGGCTGCTATTCTTATGAAGTCATCCAGTTTATCAAGCATTTAGCGTCTTGCTGTCTTTCGGAATCCGTCGTTGCATAATATCCACGGCAAGAGCACACATGCACAAAGCAAAGACGATGATTTTCATACAGGTAGAAGACACAATGAAGCTATATCCCCGAAAATTACCAGCTTTTTATACTCGCTCCTCCTACCCTTTTGATTTGCGTTTGCCCCGAAGCGAATTCCCTATTGTGTTCAGTCGAGTTCATAAACAACGTTCTTTCTCGGAATCAAGGAATCAGGAGTTCGATTCCGTCCAATGCAATATATTAAAATTCTTGATAGCGATCACGCTTAAACAGTTACGTGCGGATCACGCCTCTTTTCTCTGTTCTCGGCCGCCTCCTCGTATCTCATATTTGGACAGATTATACGTTCGTTTCACAGAATGTTTTTTAAATTGCAAAGCTCATTTCCAGGACTTTTGTGTTCAATGGGAGTATAAAAGACAAGTGTGTAACCTTTACTACCACATATTCAGTTCTGCATATCGATCAGAAATGCGTTCCCTCTCTTGTTTGGCCATGGTCATGTTGATGACTACAGTATCCTCTTCGTTGCTGGACAAGCTCGGAAAAACGCAGCTCAGTGAACTGGTGAAGACCGAGTTTGAGAAGAAAGATTTAGATGATATCTTCGACAAAGAAGCCTTTGACAAGTTCGAGGAACTCTTCAAGGACAACAAGACCCACGAATTCATCGATAACTTGAAGGGACTCAGTGAGAAGACAAAGAAATCCCTGAAGCTCTCTATCGAATTCCGTCAAAAGCTGAAGCCCGGTGATAGCAAGGACTTCAACAAGTTCTTTGGATTCATCGCCAAGTAAGTATACCATTCGTATGAGCTTACTTCTTGCAGGTTCGAAAAGGAGTACCACAATGACACCCACGTCTCTGAGAGTTTCAAGAAATTCCAATCTACTCTGAAAAGAATTGAGGAGAGACAGAAGGAGAGCCCTAAGGCCAAATTTGGCGTCAACCAATTCTCAGACCTCACTCCAGAAGAATTCATCGCCAAACACACGGGAATCAAGGGAGTTGAGCACCTCAAGCAACTCCATGGCAATATCAACAGCTCTAAGTTGCTCCGTTCAAAGAGAGACACTACCCAGATTCCTTGCAACTTCGATTGGCGAGAAAACAATGGCGTTACCCCTGTGCAGAACCAAGGTGGCTGTGGATGTTGCTATGCATTTACTGCTGTTGGTGTTGTTGAAAGTCAACATCTCATTCATACTGGACAAACTCTCCATCTGAGTGAAGAACAGGTTGTTGCTTGTACTAACAATACCAAGTATAACAACAAAGGCTGCAATGGCGGTACGACTCCTGGGGTTTTAGACTATGTCATCGACAATGGAATTACTCTCGCTGACAATTTCAAATTTACTTCCGGGGATGGAGACCACACAGTCCCCGCTTGCCCAAGTGGAAAGCCTTATGCCACCAAGATCACAAAACAAGAGTTCTTACCTTCGAACGATGAGGACAACTTGGCCAAGGTTGTATATGAAGTTGGGCCAATTGCAACCTGTAAGCGTGAAGTTTATTATTCGCATATTCTTTCTAGATATTGATGCCGGTGGTATTCAAGATTACAAGAGTGGGATCCTCGACGTCGCCGAACCCTCAGGCGGTTGGGGCATCAACCATGGCGTCGTCATCGTTGGGTATGGAGAAGAAAATGGTACCAAGTACTGGATCTTCAAGAACTCGTGGGGACCCGGATGGGGCGACCAGGGATTCTTCAAGGTCAAGCGCGGCGTTAACTCTCTTGACATGGCCCAATACAGTTGGGCTGCGTACTTCTAACTGTTTACCGTTGTGGTTAATTTTGCCGTTTTTATAAATACCGTCGATGTAAAGCTCTTTTAGAAATTGGTTTTGGAACTTTTGTTCATATACAGGGTGGCCAGAAAAAACGGAAACTTTTTTTCATAGGTCCTGGCGCGAAAATGTTTAGGTGTAGCCAAATCATTCTTTTACCATTAAATTCTCCGTGTTCTTCTGCCCTAGTACCTCGATTTTCATGGCCATATCGATTATTTAACATGGTTTTTTTGTATGTCAAACAGAGGAACCTCGGTTTTGGACATTTTTTTGGAGCTGTTTGAATTGTTAATTTGATCGGTATGTAAAGGACCTTGTGTCGAATGTAATCACTCAATGCAAGCGGCTTGACAACGACAGTGAACGTCAGGAAAGTGTAAAAAAACGCACCGACAGCACTTCTGCCAGTCGCAAGATCATCAACAGCAAAATTCGCGATTTTCCAAAATAATCGCTCGTAAAAACGGCATCAGCGGTCGATCCATCTACCAAATATCCAAAGATAAGCTCAAACCCACCCCATACAAGCTGCAAAAATTCCAGCTCTTCAAGGCTTACAACAAGCGCGTACGGCGCAGAGATGTTGGAAAACTCAAAGGTCGCGCCGCTGCTCTTGGATGAGAGAAATGGACGAGAAATAACGCAACGTTGCAACGCGCTGGGCAAGCTCACAACCACAAGGATGATATCATTTGGACTGTTAGGTGCCAAGGAGCGTTCGCTTTTTTCTAATACCGTCAAAACCCAATCCGTAATAGCCTGGGGCAAAATTTTGCGCCAGCGGGAAGATATCCCTGGTTTTTGCAGATAAACCGGTCAAAATCAACCAAAAACTCTACTAGTAAAATATTCTGGAAGTTGTCGTGCTTCGTGAGCTCAGTAGCATTTTGTCGATGCAAATTTAACGTTCTAGCGAGAGTCAGCTCCGTTTCACGACGCAAAAAAGGCTCGGAACCAAGAATGGGACCGATTTTCCCGACTTTGTCCCTTCGGCCAAATGACCGCTTACTCGCTAGATTTGAATCCAATGGGCCTGTACTTTTTTTCCATGGAAGGTCAGCATCTGTACTATGAGACACGAAAGTTTGGAGCCGCTATGTAATCGCAACGCCAAGAACGGGGCCGATTTCCTAAAAAAAAGCTGCGGCGTTTTGCCAAAAATTTTATGTCACGTTTTGAGCTCTGTATCGGCGCAACGTGCAGCGGCTTAAAAGCTGACTGAACATGTTGTTAACAGTACTCCATGTTACTGATATTGATTATTATTTTTGCCGAATTTGTTTTGTTAAAAAAAATATTGCTACAAATACAAGTACTTTTTCTGGCCACCCTGTATTATAGGGCTTGATGATTAGTACTTTTTTTACAGGGTGTTTCACGAAATATGACAGAAACTTTTTGCGAATATCTTTGAGTTCGTGGGAGTTATTGCAAAAGTCCTTCTTGTATCTAAAAATTGAAGTTTGGCGGCTTTGTAGTGAGCACAAATTTTTTCTTTCGTCGGCGGAGACGTTTGGGGCCTTTTTTAAAAATTTCATCGTATTACATGGTGGAGACTCTGCCACAACGGCCAAAATTAGGTTTGCGTTACACCTCCGTGGATTTTGCTGTGTGCTCTTTCGCTTTTTTGATTTTACGCACGCGGAGGCGCGGCGGAGACCTCGGAAGGCGAAACTTGCAGTTTTGAAATTTCATTCTGTGATGTTCGAAGTGAATTTGAGATGTCGGAGTGAATCGACGACACCTACACCGTTCGAAACACCACAGAATGAAATTTCAAAACTGCAAGTTTCGCCTTTTTTGGAGCCAAATTACGCCCGTACTAGGTCGAACACTCTGATATTACACTAGGCACCAATAAAAAATAAAGTGAATTAGAGATGTCGGAGTGAATCGACGGCACCTATACCGTTCGAAACATCACCGAATGACATTTCAAAACTGCAAGTTTCGCCTTTTTTGGAGCCAAATTACGCCCGTACTAGGCCGAACACTCTGATATTACACTAGGCACCAATAAAAAATAAAGTGAATTAGAGAAGTCGGAGTGAATCGACGACACCTACACCGTTCGAAACACTACCGAATGAAATTTCAAAACAGCAAGTTTCGCCGTTTTTGGAGCCAAATTACGCCCGTACTAGGCCGAACACTCTGATATTACACTAGGCACCAATAAAAAATAAAGTGAATTAGAGAAGTCGGAGTGAATCGACGACACCTACACCGTTCGAAACACTACCGAATGAAATTTCAAAACAGCAAGTTTCGCCGTTTTTGGAGCCAAATTACGCCCGTACTAGGCCGAACACTCTGATATTACACTAGGCACCAATAAAAAATAAAGTGAATTAGAGATGACGGAGTGAATCGACGGCACCTATACCGTTCGAAACATCGCACAATGAAATTTCAAAACTGCAAGTTTCGCCTTTTTTGGAGCCAGATTACGCCCGTACTAGGCCGAACACTTTGATATTACACTAGGCACCAATAAAAAATTAAGTGAATTAAAGATGACGGAGTGAATCGACGACACCTATACCGTTCGAAACATCGCACAATGAAATTTCAAAACTGCAAGTTTCGCCTTTTTTGGAGCCAGATTACGCCCGTACTAGGCCGAACACTTTGATATTACACTAGGCACCAATAAAAAATTAAGTGAATTAAAGATGTCGGAGTGAATCGACGACACCTACACCGTTCGAAACACTACCGAATGAAATTTCAAAACAGCAAGTTTCGCCGTTTTTGGAGCCAAATTACGCCCGTACTAGGCCGAACACTCTGATATTACACTAGGCACCAATAAAAAATAAAGTGAATTAGAGATGACGGAGTGAATCGACGGCACCTACACCGTTCGAAACATCACCGAATGAAATTTCAAAACTGCAAGTTTCGCCTTTTTTGGAGCCAGATTACGCCCGTACTAGGCCGAACACTTTGATATTACACTAGGCACCAATAAAAAATTAAGTGAATTAAAGATGTCGGAGTGAATCGACGACACCTACACCGTTCGAAACACTACCGAATGAAATTTCAAAACAGCAAGTTTCGCCGTTTTTGGAGCCAAATTACGCCCGTACTAGGCCAAACACTCTGATATTACACTAGGCACCAATAAAAAATAAAGTGAATTAGAGATGACGGAGTGAATCGACGGCACCTACACCGTTCGAAACATCACCGAATGAAATTTCAAAACTGCAAGTTTCGCTATTTTTGGAGCCAAATTACGCCCGTACTAGGCCGAACACTTTGATATTACACTAGGCACCAATAAAAAATTAAGTGAATTAAAGATGTCGGAGTGAATCGACGACACCTACACCGTTCGAAACACTACCGAATGAAATTTCAAAACAGCAAGTTTCGCCGTTTTTGGAGCCAAATTACGCCCGTACTAGGCCGAACACTCTGATATTACACTAGGCACCAATAAAAAATAAAGTGAATTAGAGATGACGGAGTGAATCGACGGCACCTACACCGTTCGAAACATCACCGAATGAAATTTCAAAACTGCAAGTTTCGCTATTTTTGGAGCCAAATTACGCCCGTACTAGGCCGAACACTTTGATATTACACTAGGCACCAATAAAAAATTAAGTGAATTAAAGATGTCGGAGTGAATCGACGACACCTACACCGTTCGAAACACTACCGAATGAAATTTCAAAACAGCAAGTTTCGCCGTTTTTGGAGCCAAATTACGCCCGTACTAGGCCAAACACTCTGATATTACACTAGGCACCAATAAAAAATTGAGTGAATTAGAGATGTCGGAGTGAATCGACGGCACCTATACCGTTCGAAACATCACCGAATGAAATTTCAAAACTGCAAGTTTCGCCTTTTTTGGAGCCAAATTACGCCCGTACTAGGCCGAACACTCTGATATTACACTAGGCACCAATAAAAAATAAAGTGAATTAGAGATGTCGGAGTGAATCGATGACACCTATACCGTTCGAAACATCACCGAATGAAATTTCAAAACTGCAAGTTTCGCCTTTTTTGGAGCCAAATTACGCCCGTACTAGGCCGAACACTCTGATATTACACTAGGCACCAATAAAAAATAAAGTGAATTAGAGATGTCGGAGTGAATCGACGACACCTATACCGTTCGAAACATCGCACAATGAAATTTCAAAACTGCAAGTTTCGCCTTTTTTGGAGCCAAATTACGCCCGTACTAGGCCGAACACTCTGATATTACACTAGGCACCAATAAAAAATAAAGTGAATTAGAGATGTCGGAGTGAATCGACGACACCTATACCGTTCGAAACATCGCACAATGAAATTTCAAAACTGCAAGTTTCGCCTTTTTTGGAGCCAAATTACGCCCGTACTAGGCCGAACACTCTGATATTACACTAGGCATCAATAAAAAATAAAGTGAATTAGAGATGTCGGAGTGAATCGACGGCACCTATACCGTTCGAAACATCGCACAATGAAATTTCAAAACTGCAAGTTTCGCCTTTTTTGGAGCCAAATTACGCCCGTACTAGGCCGAACACTTTGATATTACACTAGGCACCAATAAAAAATTAAGTGAATTAGAGATGTCGGAGTGAATCGACGACACCTACACCGTTCGAAACACTACCGAATGAAATTTCAAAACAGCAAGTTTCGCCGTTTTTGGAGCCAAATTACGCCCGTACTAGGCCAAACACTCTGATATTACACTAGGCACCAATAAAAAATTGAGTGAATTAGAGATGTCGGAGTGAATCGACGGCACCTATACCGTTCGAAACATCACCGAATGAAATTTCAAAACTGCAAGTTTCGCCTTTTTTGGAGCCAAATTACGCCCGTACTAGGCCGAACACTCTGATATTACACTAGGCACCAATAAAAAATAAAGTGAATTAGAGATGTCGGAGTGAATCGATGACACCTATACCGTTCGAAACATCACCGAATGAAATTTCAAAACTGCAAGTTTCGCCTTTTTTGGAGCCAAATTACGCCCGTACTAGGCCGAACACTCTGATATTACACTAGGCACCAATAAAAAATAAAGTGAATTAGAGATGTCGGAGTGAATCGACGACACCTATACCGTTCGAAACATCGCACAATGAAATTTCAAAACTGCAAGTTTCGCCTTTTTTGGAGCCAAATTACGCCCGTACTAGGCCGAACACTCTGATATTACACTAGGCACCAATAAAAAATAAAGTGAATTAGAGATGTCGGAGTGAATCGACGACACCTATACCGTTCGAAACATCGCACAATGAAATTTCAAAACTGCAAGTTTCGCCTTTTTTGGAGCCAAATTACGCCCGTACTAGGCCGAACACTCTGATATTACACTAGGCACCAATAAAAAATAAAGTGAATTAGAGATGTCGGAGTGAATCGACGACACCTATACCGTTCGAAACATCGCACAATGAAATTTCAAAACTGCAAGTTTCGCCTTTTTTGGAGCCAAATTACGCCCGTACTAGGCCGAACACTCTGATATTACACTAGGCACCAATAAAAAATAAAGTGAATTAGAGATGTCGGAGTGAATCGACGACACCTATACCGTTCGAAACATCGCACAATGAAATTTCAAAACTGCAAGTTTCGCCTTTTTTGGAGCCAAATTACGCCCGTACTAGGCCGAACACTCTGATATTACACTAGGCACCAATAAAAAATAAAGTGAATTAGAGATGTCGGAGTGAATCGACGACACCTATACCGTTCGAAACATCGCACAATGAAATTTCAAAACTGCAAGTTTCGCCTTTTTTGGAGCCAAATTACGCCCGTACTAGGCCGAACACTTTGATATTACACTAGGCACCAATAAAAAATTAAGTGAATTAGAGATGTCGGAGTGAATCGACGACACCTATACCGTTCGAAACATCACCGAATGAAATTTCAAAACTGCAAGTTTCGCCTTTTTTGGAGCCAAATTACGCCCGTACTAGGCCGAACACTTTGATATTACACTAGGCACCAATAAAAAATTAAGTGAATTAGAGATGTCGGAGTGAATCGACGACACCTATACCGTTCGAAACATCACCGAATGAAATTTCAAAACTGCAAGTTTCGCCTTTTTTGGAGCCAAATTACGCCCGTACTAGGCCGAACACTCTGATATTACACTAGGCACCAATAAAAAATAAAGTGAATTAGAGATGTCGGAGTGAATCGACGGCACCTATACCGTTCGAAACATCGCACAATGAAATTTCAAAACTGCAAGTTTCGCCTTTTTTGGAGCCAAATTACGCCCGTACTAGGCCGAACACTTTGATATTACACTAGGCACCAATAAAAAATAAAGTGAATTAAAGATGTCGGAGTGAATCGACGACACCTACACCGTTCGAAACACTACCGAATGAAATTTCAAAACAGCAAGTTTTGCCGTTTTTGGAGCCAAATTACGCCCGTACTAGGCCGAACACTTTGATATTACACTAGGCACCAATAAAAAATTAAGTGAATTAAAGATGTCGGAGTGAATCGACGACACCTATACCGTTCGAAACACTACCGAATGAAATTTCAAAACAGCAAGTTTTGCCGTTTTTGGAGCCAAATTACGCCCGTACTAGGCCGAACACTTTGATATTACACTAGGCACCAATAAAAAATTAAGTGAATTAAAGATGTCGGAGTGAATCGACGACACCTATACCGTTCGAAACACTACCGAATGAAATTTCAAAACAGCAAGTTTTGCCGTTTTTGGAGCCAAATTACGCCCGTACTAGGCCGAACACTCTGATATTACACTAGGCACCAATAAAAAATAAAGTGAATTAGAGATGTCGGAGTGAATCGACGACACCTATACCGTTCGAAACATCACCGAATGAAATTTCAAAACTGCAAGTTTCGCCTTCCGAGGTCTCCGCCGCGCCTCCGCGTGCGTAAAATCAAAAAAGCGAAAGAGCACACAGCAAAATCCACGGAGGTGTAACGCAAACCTAATTTTGGCCGTTGTGGCAGAGTCTCCACCATGTAATACGATGAAATTTTTAAAAAAGGCCCCAAACGTCTCCGCCGACGAAAGAAAAAATTTGTGCTCACTACAAAGCCGCCAAACTTCAATTTTTAGATACAAGAAGGACTTTTGCAATAACTCCCACGAACTCAAAGATATTCGCAAAAAGTTTCTGTCATATTTCGTGAAACACCCTGTAAAAAAAGTACTAATCATCAAGCCCTATAATATATGAACAAAAGTTCCAAAACCAATTTCTAAAAGAGCTTTACATCGACGGTATTTATAAAAACGGCAAAATTAACTACAACGGTAAACAGTTAGAAGTACGCAGCCCAACTGTATTGGGCCATGTCAAGAGAGTTAACGCCGCGCTTGACCTTGAAGAATCCCTGGTCGCCCCATCCGGGTCCCCACGAGTTCTTGAAGATCCAGTACTTGGTACCATTTTCTTCTCCATACCCAACGATAACGACACCATGATTGATGCTCCAACCGCCTGAGGGTTCGGCGACGTCGAGGATCCCACTCTTGTAATCTTGAATACCACCGGCATCAATATCTAGAAAGAATATGCGAATAATAAACTTCACGCTTACAGGTTGCAATTGGCCCAACTTCATATACAACCTTGGCCAAGTTGTCCTCATCGTTCGAAGGTAAGAACTCTTGTTTTGTGATCTTGGTGGCATAAGGCTTTCCACTTGGGCAAGCGGGGACTGTGTGGTCTCCATCCCCGGAAGTAAATTTGAAATTGTCAGCGAGAGTAATTCCATTGTCGATGACATAGTCTAAAACCCCAGGAGTCGTACCGCCATTGCAGCCTTTGTTGTTATACTTGGTATTGTTAGTACAAGCAACAACCTGTTCTTCACTCAGATGGAGAGTTTGTCCAGTATGAATGAGATGTTGACTTTCAACAACACCAACAGCAGTAAATGCATAGCAACATCCACAGCCACCTTGGTTCTGCACAGGGGTAACGCCATTGTTTTCTCGCCAATCGAAGTTGCAAGGAATCTGGGTAGTGTCTCTCTTTGAACGGAGCAACTTAGAGCTGTTGATATTGCCATGGAGTTGCTTGAGGTGCTCAACTCCCTTGATTCCCGTGTGTTTGGCGATGAATTCTTCTGGAGTGAGGTCTGAGAATTGGTTGACGCCAAATTTGGCCTTAGGGCTCTCCTTCTGTCTCTCCTCAATTCTTTTCAGAGTAGATTGGAATTTCTTGAAACTCTCAGAGACGTGGGTGTCATTGTGGTACTCCTTTTCGAACCTGCAAGAAGTAAGCTCATACGAATGGTATACTTACTTGGCGATGAATCCAAAGAACTTGTTGAAGTCCTTGCTATCACCGGGCTTCAGCTTTTGACGGAATTCGATAGAGAGCTTCAGGGATTTCTTTGTCTTCTCACTGAGTCCCTTCAAGTTATCGATGAATTCGTGGGTCTTGTTGTCCTTGAAGAGTTCCTCGAACTTGTCAAAGGCTTCTTTGTCGAAGATATCATCTAAATCTTTCTTCTCAAACTCGGTCTTCACCAGTTCACTGAGCTGCGTTTTTCCGAGCTTGTCCAGCAACGAAGAGGATACTGTAGTCATCAACATGACCATGGCCAAACAAGAGAGGGAACGCATTTCTGATCGATATGCAGAACTGAATATGTGGTAGTAAAGGTTACACACTTGTCTTTTATACTCCCATTGAACACAAAAGTCCTGGAAATGAGCTTTGCAATTTAAAAAACATTCTGTGAAACGAACGTATAATCTGTCCAAATATGAGATACGAGGAGGCGGCCGAGAACAGAGAAAAGAGGCGTGATCCGCACGTAACTGTTTAAGCGTGATCGCTATCAAGAATTTTAATATATTGCATTGGACGGAATCGAACTCCTGATTCCTTGATTCCGAGAAAGAACGTTGTTTATGAACTCGACTGAACACAATAGGGAATTCGCTTCGGGGCAAACGCAAATCAAAAGGGTAGGAGGAGCGAGTATAAAAAGCTGGTAATTTTCGGGGATATAGCTTCATTGTGTCTTCTACCTGTATGAAAATCATCGTCTTTGCTTTGTGCATGTGTGCTCTTGCCGTGGATATTATGCAACGACGGATTCCGAAAGACAGCAAGACGCTAAATGCTTGATAAACTGGATGACTTCATAAGAATAGCAGCCAATGTCCGTATCACCAATGAAAGTGCAAACGCTCTGTCAATTGGCTCGAACATACAAAAAGTTGTAAATGACACTCTATTATTTCTTAGAGTGCTGAATCCGACCTTTAAGATCTCGATTACAGCAAGATATCCCCATATATTTAGCTATGGATGGGCGAGTGGAGAGAAGCAATTGGTAAATGGATTGAGTGGCCCGTCCGATTAGTATGTCTCATCTATGAGCACCGTAAACGTTTTCTTATGGTATCGTTTGCCTGGAAAATATTGTGAAATCGTCGCACCTTGGAAACGCCCGTCTTTGCTTTGCGACGACTTGACGCGGTTGGCGATTTGGTGTGCGACTGCAACGAAACATTTTGCTCCGACCAATCCACATTATTTTCCCGACAAGTTGTTATGCCCCCATTTCTATTACCAATTGCTCTTAAAATAAATTTTGAATTTTTTTCTTCAACTCTTTCTGATCAATGGGCGATTTTGCGAAAGTTAAGGATTTCTTGCATGTACGATTTATTGCTGCGACTATATTACAAATTAGATATAAATACCATCGATTGACTCTATAGGATGTAAGTGTGTAGGGTTAGCCGCTGATGCTGCACTGACTGACGGATTTCACACAGAGAGAGTTGCTACAGCTGTAGCCACTTGGACAGGCGGAGCAGGTGGATCCACTGGAGTATATAGGTTGGCCAATAACGGCGCCCTTCTCCTCTCCCAATACACACACAATCTTGCTTACTGTGACGTTTTGTTGTTGGAATAAACAGATCTCGCGATTGCATCCGATTCTTGAAGCCTTGGCCCAACCAAGTTTGGCAAAGTTGCTGCTGGACCCTTGGTAGTTGCTGATGGAGTTGTTATAACCTGCGGGATACCACCAACTGTTGATCGCGGTTTTTAATGCGAAATTGTATTCTTGCTGAAAAGGGAGCAATTACTGCGTCATCAAGGTTTCTAAGTAAATGATTAGCGCTAGACTTACGCCATCTGGTGTCTCAACGCCCCTCAACATGATGCTGAGCACATTGTAGTTGGCCAAATCAGCGAAGCCACTGGTGCACTTTGTGAAGTTGTTGACGGCGATGCTTTGAAGCCCGATGTCGTATTCGACTTCTAAAATGTTGCTTCCCGTCGGGAATGTCTTTCCATTTGCACCAGTCACGTTTCCCTTTGCCAGATCTCTTCTATGGCCGTTCAGAGTGTCCAAAACAGTTTGTCTTTCTCCAATTGTCAGCCATCCAGGAGTTCTAGGTGGGAGTTGCGAGTCGAAGTAGCAAAGAGAGTTGTTGCAACGGTAGCCATATGGACAGGGGTCGCAAGGCGTTCCAGGGTTGTAGATTGGTTTTCCGATCCAGTTTGAACCGGAGTTGAAATTACAGGCGACAAAGGTAAAGTTATTAAAGTAATTGTTGCCGTTTTTCAGTTGCGAGCATAAACCCACAGCACATCCCGTGAGGTTAAGATAGTTCCAGGCGAGCTAAAAGACTCATGATCAAGTTACCTTCACCTACAGTTGAAAAGTCAGAGGCATCGGAGGCTTGGAAGTTTCTGACATCTCCGGCATATCTCTGACTGGCGTTATACCATTGCTCAATGGCTTGCTTGAGAGTGCCAACGTAATCAGATGTCAGTGAGCCGAACGCGCTGATCAATTGGTTTGAGTTGGGTTGCAAATCATAATTACAACCCGTTACCCAGGTGTAAGCTTGATCTTCGAATGTAGAATTGTGGTTCTATATATGACCGTTATACACACAATCAATGGCACTTACAAGTTGTTGAATATCAGTTGCAGGTGGCAGTTTGGTCCCATTCTTGCCAACGGTTTCCCCGTTGGACACCCTTCTTCGAACCTCGTTCAACTTATCGATTACCTGCTGCTGTTCCGTGGCCGTTAACCTGCGCTGGGTAATGGCTGCAGTAAGAGCACAACACAAGGCCAAGACAATGATCTTCATGCTGGTTGAAGACGCTGTGGAACGATACTTGCCAAACGGATATTCTTCCTTTATATAGTCTCCTTTCTTCCTGTTTGTTTATGCACAGGAGACCTTTCCTGGTATAATCAATTCGCAAATTCAAAATCTCCGTAAATATTCGAATTAGAAACCGCGGCCCATGTTACAGCCCAAAATATTTCAAGCGAATTCTCGGTAGCCATTTTATTTGAACAGAGAATTTCCGGTTCAGGATAACGTTCGCTTCGGCTTGGGGGTTCATCTCCCTCCTCTCATATTTGAACAGATCCTGCGTTCATTCGGAGAATGTTCTCATATTTTGCAACGCCTATTTCTTAGAACTGTAAATATTTCCATCGGTTCGAGACCTATAAAAAGCCAATTCAAATTTAATTTTATCACATCAACTCAAGCCTGCATATCCCCGATATCAAAATGCGGTCTCTTTCTTGTTTTATTCTGGTCACTCTCTTGACTACAGTATCCTCCTCGTTGTTGGACAAGCTTGGAAAAGCGCAGCTCAGTGAACTGGTGAAGACCGAGTTTGAGAAGAAAGATTTAGATGATATCTTCGACAAAGAAGCCTTTGACAAGTTCGAGGAACTCTTCAAGGACAACAAGACCCACGAATTCATCGATAACTTGAAGGGACTCAGTGACAAGGCGAAGAAATCCCTGAAGCTCTCTACCGAATTCCGTCAAAAGCTGAAGCCCGATGACAGCAAGAACTTCAACAAGTTTTTTGGATTCATCGCCAAGTAAGTACACCATTCGTATGAGCTTATTTCTTGCAGGTTCGAAAAGGAGTACCACAATGACACCCACGTCTCTGAGAGTTTCAAGAAATTCCAATCTACTCTGAAAAGAATTGAGGAGAGACAGAAGGAGAGCCCTAAGGCCAAATTTGGCGTCAACCAATTCTCAGACCTCACTCCAGAAGAATTCATCGCCAAACACACGGGAATCAATGGAGTTGAGCACCTCAAGCAACTCCATGGCAATATCAACAGCTCTAAGTTGCTCCGTTCAAAGAGAGACACTACCCAGATTCCTTGCAACTTCGATTGGCGAGAAAACAATGGCGTTACCCCTGTGCAGAACCAAGGTGGCTGTGGATGTTGCTATGCATTTAGTGCCGTTGGTGTTATTGAAAGTCAACATCTCATTCATACTGGACAAACTCTCCATCTGAGTGAAGAACAGGTTATTGCTTGTACTAACAACGTCTCAAAGTACCATAACCATGGTTGTAATGGAGGTACTGCTCCTGGAGTTTTAGACTACGTCATCGAGAATGGAATTACTCTCGCTGACAATTTCAAATTTACTTCCGGGGATGGAGACCACACAGTCCCCGCTTGCCCAAGTGGAAAGCCTTATGCCACCAAGATCACAAAAGAAGAGTTCTTACCTTCGAACGATGAGGACAACTTGGCCAAGGTTGTATATGAAGTTGGACCAATTGCAACCTGTAAGCGTGAAGTTTATTATTTGCATATTCTTTCTAGATATTGATGCCGGCGGTATTCAAGATTACAAGAGTGGGATCCTCGACGTCGCCGAACCCTCAGGCGGTTGGAGCATCAATCATGGTGTCGTTATCGTTGGGTATGGAGAAGAAAATGGTACCAAGTACTGGATCTTCAAGAACTCGTGGGGACCCGGATGGGGCGACCAAGGATTCTTCAAGGTGAAGCGCGGAGTTAACTCCCTTGACATGGCTCAATTTAATTGGGCTGCATACTTCTAGTCGTTTAATGTTGTAGTTATTTTTGCCTTGACTTTTGTATAAATACCGTCGATATCTTACACTGAAGTAACCCACATATTTTGTAGAAAGATTTGGGTGAGACAGTTCGACAAGGAAGCTTTCTACAAGTTCGACGAACCGCTCACGGCTTACCCAAACACATGTAAATAGATAGACTAAAATCGGAGAAATGAACGGGCACGACCTCTGCAGCTCGCGCCCTATCCTTGAAAAAAATTACGTTTTCCGTAGCACATTGATGGTCATGCACGGTGGATGGCCATCAACCATGCTGTTATCATCGTTGGATTAAAGTGGAACTGATTCCCGCGTAATCAAGAGGACAATCTTTGGAGCAATGGATTTGTCAAGAGTTTGGAAGCGTGGCCGGTACATGAATCGTCTAATTCCGACATGTTACTTACATTAGGTATTTATATTAGGTTGATTCAAAAGTTTCCCGACATGTCTTTCAAAAATTTTTTTAAATTTAAACCGAAGCCAGTGTGCCTGATATATATGTTTTTAGAAAGAGGGCTGTTTGTAGATTATATTAGATTAACAGCTTTTTACAACTTAGGAATTTGTAATAGTAGCGCCCTGTTAAACCTTAACTACTCGAAGGAAGAAAAAGTAAACCGCCGGCGTTACGTCTAGAGTGGCTGTATCTTCTTAATATTCTAGAATATGGTATGCCTGTATGTAATCTCTATGGCATCGAGGACAATTTGCTATAGGGCTAGCCGAAAAATTTTTAGTGCGAAAAATCAAAAAGTAGGGTCTGGCAAAAGTAGACCCTGTAGACGAAGCTATTAGAAGCACTAAGGGATAACGCTTTCTGTTATTGTAGGGTATGAGTAGCACTACAACGCCAACGCTAAACATTCGCGCTTAGCTATGCGGCAGAAAAATCGAATCTTTCAAATCTACCAATATTTTACGAAATTCAGGGGGTTTTTACAAAAACGTTTTTTGTTCATTACTCTCGCCCGGTATTCTGGTTATTTAATAAATCATTGATCCTCCTTGACATACACTATCAGTTTCTAGACGCGCTAAGCTGGAGCTCCTCTTGCCATACCAGTAAAAAAATTACAAAAAGTCGCCTAAATGTGCAGTTTATGCTAATTTTTTACCGTATAGGACAATTTCAGTTAGTGAATTTTTGAATGCATCGTTAGCATACTATCTTCATACATCCTGACTGGCAGCCGAGTCAAAAAAATCTAACTCCTTTCAAAAAAATTTTAAAAAATCGGCTTTCGGTCGAGAACTCTGCCCTCCGGCTAACTTTATGGGACGCTACAAAAAACACCAGAGTAGATGTAAGTAAAGCACTAAATTCAGAAGAACCTACAGCCATCCCAAGTACGAATAACCCAAACTCCCAGACTTTTTAGTGGGCTGGAAAATGGCTAGGGCCCGCGAATTCACCATGACACAAACGAAGAATTTTTTAATATTTTTGAAATATTCTGAAAGGAAGCTTGTAAAAAATAAAATACTACCAATCAAAAATTTTGCAAAGGTCAACACCATACACATATGCTTTCAGTTTAAACATACATTCAAACAGGCTCTAGAAATTTTGTTTTGAATTGTCACAAAAAAATGTGGAAAAACTTTTGAATCAACCTAATATCATCGAAAAGGTTGATTACAATAATGAATATATAATAAAAATAACTACCGAAAACCACGGAGTGCCCCTTGGCCCTATCCTGTCGGAGGGCCTCGATATACGATCCGAGAGTCACCTCACTCTAACCTCTCGGCCCCATCGACTGGCCAACCGATCGGGAATTCGCCTCGATCGGGCCGTTGACCTATTTTCAAGCTCGAGGAAAGGGGCGGAGTCTGAACCTTAACTCAAGATTCGCTTGGCCATGCCGCCTATTTTGAGGCAAAGCATGTGTTGTG
This sequence comes from Bursaphelenchus xylophilus, assembly GCA_904066235.2. Taxonomy (NCBI): domain Eukaryota; kingdom Metazoa; phylum Nematoda; class Chromadorea; order Rhabditida; family Aphelenchoididae; genus Bursaphelenchus; species Bursaphelenchus xylophilus. The sequence goes on from CAJFCV020000004.1 coordinate 7,664,485, forward strand.
GTTTAGATAATTACCCTATAGACGTTTATTTTTTGTTTTTCTATTCTTTATTCAATTGTTTTTGTAACTGATTAAAGTAGACAGCAGAATGTTGATGCTTTTCACATTTGAGGTGGAACAATCGACGTTGATTGCATGCCCACCGAACTTTACGAATAAATATTGCCAAGCATAAGGTGAGGGATAATACGAACATCTAAAAAGGTAATAGGTTTCAGTTTCTAACATTTTTTACATTTCCTGCCTACATTATGAGACATCAGAAGGCATGTCACAAAGGTAACAGGTCCGTCCTTGTAGACTATTAAACTTCTGACCGCAATATGAATAATCAAGAATAGAGTGAAAAACGTTGAATGTACCGTGGAAATCGGAGCCATTATTCGGATTGTAAAGTAATTTTCCGCCTGTTGATACGACCGGCTCAATGTGTAGTTTTGATATGCTCTGAACCAGTGTTTAATGACTCTTAGCTCTTGTCTTACTGTAAATTTTTATTCATAGCAGCCAATATTCGTTCTCCAATCGTCACTAACACATCCAGTGCTAAAATGAAATATAGTAATCGGCGGACAGGATCCTGATTTTCAGTGGTGATCCCTAAGCAGTAGGAGTTGAGTGACGAGTATTTTTGATAGTCCAATCTGTAGACTAACGCATTTAGGACGAAGGTCAGAACCCACTGAAATAATAAGAACAGGTGTTGCAATTTGCGGCGGATACACTTTTTTTGTGTATTTTCTTCGTTTTAAGTTTAAATTCACGGATATTTCAAAATTGATATTTTTAAGACTGCGTCTTCGAGAAGCTGACTTCGAATCTTGGCTTACCACGATCACTGTAAGTATTGCTCCCAAATACCCTTTGCAATGTTCGTAAATCTCTTTAAACCGTGTCGCCATTACCCTCTCCACAAATACCGAGGTATGTAACAAAGATATTGCCGCGACCATAAAATCTCCAGGGTGTCTTAATGCCGCGCATTCTCCGAAAGACATAACGACATTGCAATCGCCCGGACGGAAGAAGTGGTAAAAAAAGGTCCGGAGATTCGGAAGAATATGGGAAATCATGTATATTGATATTGCAATGTAGGTGTTGAACATAAGAATCTAAACATTATATCGTAAAGGAGCATTTAACTCTTCTCAGTCTGGTATTCACTTGTTAACGGCAAAGAATGCTCTAGGCCAAGACATTGTTCTTTACTGACCGGATTAATATATGTATATAAGTCCGTAGCAAGTAAAGATCCTAATTTCAAGTCTACGGATAATGTCCCCATACTGACAAAAATAGAAAGATTCTTGGGGTAGTCATCTTGTGTCACATAAAACGCTCCAAAACTTACCTTGAAGTTGATATGCACCAATGGTATAATCCTAAATACTCCGATACAAACCAACATAACCAATGCGGGAAGAGTACAGAGTGCTGTAAAGGCTTCGAAGGACACGAACAAAGAGTTGGTGTAGAAGATCGCGTTTCTATCGCACAGTTCTTGGCGACGATCATCACTCATTGGACTGAAATTAGCGTCCTATTTAATTCGCGAGATTAAGAACGTCAAATAGCTCAATTTCGCTAATTATTACAGCAATTTTTCAAAGTCATGAAATTTCCAATAAACAGAGTGTAAAGTAGAACAAATTAATTAGCTCTATGCAAATACGAACACCTTATCCCAGCAGTTATTTTTTAAACGGTGTCCGGTATCAAATTTGATAGGCCTCAAAAAGTATAATCAAGCCACTGTAGCTGGACTTGCATTACAAACTGTTTACCAGTAATAAATTAAGAATGTGCCACAACAGCTGCGGAAGGAATGCTTTCACCTTTGGGCCAACGTTGCTTCATTAAATAATCACTTCCTTAAGTCTGAGTGTAAGATAACGTTAATTGTGAAACAATGGGGATCCAGAAAATATAGCGCGCTTTTCGGAACCCCCTAAACATCGAAATGTGACTGTCAAAAAATTCCGTAGATACGACTTGTCCTCGCGGTTCTAAGTTGCGCAAAGCCTTGTGAACAAAGTGTTCGTGTACTGACTTTTCCACGAAAAGCATCTAGAGTTGAATACTTGCGGTTTGAAAGTAACATCTGTCATCGATGTAAGCGCATCTGTCTCATTCGATGAATTCTCCCTAAGCCCATTATAATATTCTTAAACATGATTTAAAAATTAGCACGCAACAGAATGTAATATATTCACTCGGTACAAGTTCAAGTGTTTAGTGAAAGTTTCAATTCATTTATGCGGAGGGCACCTTTGATTTTTTTTCTTCCTCGCTTTATTTCAACTCTTTCCCTTTATGTAGTCTAAGACGTATACCAAAGTTCATTGAGGCGCTTCTACCAGCTACGTATTGCAAGTACTTTGAGGTTAAATTTTTTCTAACAAGTTTGCAACGTATGCTGCAAAAAGCTTTTTCATTCCGTATTGTGAGTACGTAATGAGTATCATACAGCACATACAGCACTCACGACGCAACAAGCGGCCATTGACGATCTGCCTTTTTATTTGTTTAGCAAGCTGCATGAAATGAGCATTCACGTGATAATCCATTTGTGACGAGGAGACAGATGTCGGTCATTCGTTAATATACATACAAACAGACAAAACTACTTCATCTTCAGCTCATTATAAAATGAACAACTTCAAAGTACAACAAAGTGTTTATTTGAACAGTTTTGCTCATAAAAATTTATAATACAACTGCTTGAACTCGATAATTGTGTCTAAATTAGTCGGAGGTGGTGCATGATACGGTAAAGGCTTTGCCAGCCATCCTTAACCATAGATAAGTTTAGTTAACAAAGGCATCAATACTTAATTTATTTGGAGGTGCACTCTTGAACAAGAGGTATTTCGTACGCTTTAACAAAAACAATTTTTTACATGATCTGCTTTTGGAACTGAGTAAAATAAATGCTGGCTTGAGAATCTTTCTGCCACTGCAAGTCCTTTGGTTTTTTCGTCTCTTGGATCCATCTCACTTTATAGATATACATGGCCAAACACACCGATAGTGAGAGCACGAACATCTGCAATAGAACACTTCTTGCCTCGCACGAAATAGCTTCTAATTCTCTTAATTAAACTTACATTATGAGACATTAGTAACCATGTAATATATCGAATTGGCCCATCTGAATATGACATAAGGACTCTAACGGATATGTGAATAATCAGAAACAAAGTGAAGAAACAGGAGTGCAGGAGACAAATTGGAGCTGTTAGACGGACTGTCAGATAGTTCTCGCCTTGCTGATAGGACCGGCTCAAACTGTAGTTGATGAAGACTCTGAAAAAGTTACGGTTGGTACGAGTCATGTCTCCGGAGAACTGCGTATATTCCATGTAATGTTTTTTGATTAAGAAATGTCTGATATGTAAACAAAATGAAACTCCTTTATTTTTATAACGCAAACCCGCAATAAAAGGCCCTACATATTATTTTGTTCAAATCTTCCATGCTTCTATTGCCAACGCCGTAATAGGTTACTACAAAATAGCTAGCAGCATGGGAGAATATTCAACAATCTTTGTTGAGGCGAGCTGGCCAATCGTTGACAAAGTATTCGTCGCTTTCGTCACCCGGTCACCCAACCACAAAGGACCGTTGAAAGTCATCCTCCACAATTTTATGATACGTTTTGTTGCACTTACTTTGACTTTTTATTGTATGCTGTTAATCTCCATTCACCAATCGTCACAAGAATGTCCATCACCAAAACGCAACCTAACAATATCCGGATCTTTTCCATGTTGTGAGTTGTAACCCCAATGCAATACGAGTTCAGCCTCAAATACTCGTCCCATTCAACTGTGTAGGCCACATAATTAAATACAACTGTTAAGGTCCACTGAAAATAGTAACTGCATATAATCGAGAGATCCCAACAAAAGAATTAAACTGTTTAAACTTACCACAACAACAGTAATAATCGCTCCGAGGAAACAGCCACACTTTTCATAGGCGTGCTTATATTTGGTCGCCAAACTTCTTTCAATATAAATTGAAGTATGTAACAAAGATATTGCAGTAATCATCCATTCTCCGGGGTGTCGCATCAATGCACAGAAGCCATAATGAATTACAACGTCACAGTTGCCGGGTAAAAAGCAGTGGTAAAAAAAGGTGCGAAAATTGGAGACTGTATGGGAAATCATGTATATTGCAATCGCGCAGTAAATGTTGATTAGAATTATCTAAAAATTTTACGAAAATGTTCTGCTTGTCCTCACCTTAAAATTAATATGAGTTGTTGGTCGAATACTCCGAAATGCGATGTAACCCAGCATCACAAACGCCGGAAGAGTGAAAAACGTGGTAAAACCTTCAAAAGCCACGAATATTCGATTTGTATAGAATGCAGTGGTTATATTGCATAAGGAGGCTTGATCACTTGGCATGCCTTAAACGTGCAAATTGTTTAAAGACACAATAGGTTGCAATTTTTTGATTCGAATGCTTTCGCGTAACAGGTGTTTATGTAATTCAACAATTATTTAATTAATTTGCTTTGCAAAGGGCACATAGAATCCAAAAGCACATGAAACATCACGGAAGGGCGACGGACTGTAATAAAACAAAAAAAGAGTGGAGTAAACCAATTAGACCAAAACATTCGGCCTTTTTTGGATATGTTTTGGTCACCAAGACGTTTCCACCGAAGGAAGTGTCCGCCTTCTCTCAGCTTTTTTGAAGTAGAGTTGGCCGGGCCACGGAGGACCCAATGTCTTCGCCGGCGAGCTGGCCAATCGTTGACGAAGTATTCTTTGTTCCCGCTGTCGGTTTACCGAGAGACCAAGCGGAAAAAGGTGACTAGTTCTTTCAGTGGGGACAAATCGGGCACTGATGTTCGGCCGGCCCGGCAAGATAAGTTTACTAACGCAAGAAAAAAGTTATTGAACCAACGGAGGGACAACTAAAGTGCAAATGTCTTGCAAGCATACCAAATGTTAATCATATTAATTGCCGGATCTATCGTTTGGCTAGCCTAAAACCCCAAATGATAAGTAGCCGTTTCCATGTAACTCGTACCAATTATTTTTTAGCTGTTTAAAATTCATCCACCGAAAGCTATGTGTGCACAAAACAGAGGAACTCAAGAAATATGAGTGCCAAAATTGCCAGAGAACGGAAGACACGATGAGTGGTCCTTCACAACAACGCATTAAACAGCGCTTTCTGACAATGTGAGATTGAGATTGTGAGATTCAACCCCTTGCTTTTCTTGAAAAAACGTAAGGGCTAGAGCTGGGTGTGCCCAATAACAACATCTTACTCGAATAATGAGTCAGAATAACCCGGAATTCGCCAATCTATCGCTGAGAAATTCTCGTCATCCATTTTCTCATCAAATGCCATCATACTGTTTCCTACAAATTAATTCTCATTGTTAGCGAATTGGTCTGAAAGTCCAATTCCCAACATGTTTTCAAACTGTGGCTGATGACTACGAATAGAAATACAAGATTTGCTTTGTAAATTTTAATACAAATTGTGCGGTAATAGAGTCCCATTTTCAAAGTAAGCGGTCAAAAATCATACATTCTAACCAGCGAAAAACTAAATTTTTAGATACAAGAAACCCACCAAAATAAAAAAAAAACTAAAAAAAATCTAGTACAATATAATTTCCCATAAAAAGCCTGACTATTCGAGACGAATATCAGCTGCCACTTCAAAAATCAAATTTTGGTGCAATATTTATTGTTTTATTAACTTCAGTACAATTACATTTTATGTTACAGTAAAAATTTCGCCAAATTTACTGCTTACAGATCGTTTTGGAGATACAAACTGAGTGGAAAATATTGTTAATAAATGAATAAGTTACTCTCACGGGCTGTTTACTTCACCCCAAGCATATATTCAAGTTCCTGTCGGCGTTGTTGAACTTTTCCATAGAGATATCTGAAAACGCCCTCTTGGATATGAGGTTGATAGTAATGGTCGGCTCGGCGCTCTTGTTCTTGGTCCATTTGTTGCTCATTGATCGTCTAAAGAAACCAAAAATAATTTTCAGATTCAAAAAAAAAGTAATTCTTGATGTAAAAAACGAACCTTGAGATCTCTGCTTTGAGAAGCCAGCCATTTTTGAATAAACGTCTTTGGATCGTCAGCAAATCCGGCGTAGAAGTCGCGGCGAGTTTTCCATTCATTGATTTGTTCGACAATATCATAAATCTGAAGAAACCCCGTTATTTTTGGCATCAGTCATTTTTACGCATAAAAATCAAATTTAACTGCACGTGGAAACCATAAAAAGTGTACTGCCCAAAAAATCTCCCTTCAAAATTCCTTACCCTCTGATCCAGCGCTCCAATATCCGGCATGCTTTGATGATTCTGCAGGAAGTTCTGCATCTGAACCTTGACTGGATCATCCATTTCTACATCAATATCATAGCAGCAAGTGTTCTTCTCTCCACTATTATACCTGATCGTATGAGTTAAGACCAATGGATCTGGCTGATGGAGAAGATGAGTCAAGCGTTGGGGGATTTCCATAAATCGCATTCTTTTGACTCCAAAGATGGGTTCCAAGTACGAGTCGCAATTGATCACATCTCTATCAGCAGCATCTTGAAGTTTATGGGCTTTGACGTATTGCCAGAGAAGTTCGATGATCTTGGGACGACTTTCCATAGCTACACCCAAAAGTTTGGCCAACTTAGGAGCCAACTTGAATTTCATTGGATTATAATCCAGAAGCAGGAGGATGGTACAGCTGACATCACGGTCTCCCGGACGTTTCACCTAAAAAATCATCATGTATTTGCCCTCTAACCTTCTTATAAAACCTAAGACAACAAAATATCAAATTCAATATTTACCTGAAATCCGTCGGTTTCATTGGTGGTTGGAGTTCTATGCCATTCGACAAGATGATTGTCAGGGCCATAAATATCTTTGTCCAATTCGATGACCAAAGATTTGAAGAACGAGCTGAACTTTCTCTTTCCTCCTTGCTTTGTGCCTGGGGCACTGCTACTCGGTGTTGTGGCATTTTTATCGCCATGCTCGTCGATCAAACGACCTTCAACCCTGAGTTCCCACATTGGGACTGTCCCTTCATCTCCTTCCTTCTGAAAATAAGATCATGTTGTTTACAAATTCATCCAAACCATGTCAAAGATAGCAAAACCAAATAAAAAATTGAGTAAACTCACCTCAGGCTCAGTTCCAGGAATAAACGAATGAGAAACGTAGATCCTCAACTTGTGCTGAGTCTTCATAGGTCTCTTCAAAGCTTCTTGGATGTCATACTTCTTCCTCCGCAAAGTCTTATCCAATTTCTGCTCAAACGACAGCAACTGCATGTAAGCCTCAACTTCTGGAACAAGCTGAGCTACCTAAAATATTTTTTCATAAATAAACGAACGATTCTCTCCATCCAAGAATTCCTAAAACAACAAAGACAAACATGCCTAAAGCATACCTCAGGAAGAACAATTTTGTCTTGAAACCGCTTTCTTTTCCTTGGATTCTGACTTGGCCTGCTGCCAAACTGCCCTCCAGGCACTGATGTCGGTCCATTAACTGGAGGTTGTGGCATAAATGTTCTTCTCGCCGAATTCTGGGAACCTGGAGGGATCGGCTGCACGGCCATTTGAGGACCTGGCGGATAACGATTTTGTTGATAACCCTGGGGTCCGTTCATTGTCGGAACCGGACGCTGCATTTCGCACTGTAAGAATAAAACGTAAATTTGGCATAGAAACGTAAAAAGAAGCTCCACGATTTATTATCGAAAAAAGAGTCAAAAGATTTGCTAATAACAAAGGTTTACAATTAAGAAAATCGCAAGGAAACCCCGATAATCACGTAATAAAGAAGGTACATCAAAAAATCACTGAAAAATTAAGGTTATTCGTGGTACATTTCTGTATATGCCGGTCAAAACTAGGCGAACGCATCGTATTCACCACAAATAAAAAGAGAAGCGATGGCTTTCCACGGGCGCAGCGAGAGGGCTCGCATAAAATTTCCCGCAGTTCGCACGCACTTTTGGGTCAAGTCTTGCTCTTTCACAATAAAAAAGAAAAAGAAGCACTTGTCTCATTTCATAAAAAATGGCGAAAATCTGGAAATTGTCGGGCGTCTGGTGTTTTTTGGTGTTTTGAGTTGTTTATGGAAGGAAAACGTGGTCACAACACATTACAACAAGTCGTACCATAAAAAGACTAAGCGGATTGACGTTCTCAGCCCTGTTGACCTTGGAGCACACGGTCTGATACTCTTTTTCAAGTCAAATCGTCGGTTCCTTTTGTGTTTTTGTTGAGAACTGGTCGTGTTGCAACATGTGTCAAGCAGATGCCGTATTGGATAAAAATGTCGAAGAGTTTGTGAACCGTACAATTGCGGATGGGAGAAGATTGGCATTGATCACGGTAAGGTTTCTGGTAATTTGTTCTTATGAGGTTTAGGGTAGAGGTGAATATTCGAAATTTAAGTAATTTGTATTCTTGATCAATTTTTGTATCGTCTGGAATTAAATAGGATTCTATGCGATCCAGAAAGACTTTTCTCTTTGTTTTGTTGGTTATAATGTGGCATAACTGGCTTTCCGGTATTACCCATGGTGTATAATTAAAAATTTTGGGAAATCTTGAAGTATTTGTTGTAATATGACTTCGTCGGTGTTTCAATATTAATTTGCCGCTTTTTCGTTACTAATACGTTTGAATCAATTGCAAATACCTATAAAAGTCTAGTAAATAACTTTTTTTGGAGAAAACTGCGCTTTACGCCTTTCAAAATTGGGCTTTAGTTACAGCTTTACCCGCGTGCAGACTTGCCTCTCCTTCTTCCCATATTTTAGAGCCCACCCCCGCTGACTGACATTAAGAGCGACGCGGATATACGCAAAGTAGTATTCGGAATCGAGAGAGTTTCTCGATTCACCGCGGACGCTTTTGCGGGTGGTCTAATAATTTCGGGGCTTTGCGCAAAACCACTTGCTCGCGATATTCGAACCGCGAAAACATAATCCTCTTCCATTTCAGAGTGGAGGGACAATTGTTCCGTTGGAGAAGAATACGGTCCGATTCATCGACAACTTTTCCCAAGGCACGAGAGGCTCGGCCAGTGCCGAATACTTCCTCAGACATGGCTACAACGTCATCTTCTTCTATCGAGAAAACAGTCTCAAACCATTCTCTAGACATGCTCCAAATCTCTTTGACCAGTTTGTGCTGAATGAAGAAGGAAAGCTAATTTGTAGGTTTAAAGTTTTTTTTTTATTGAACCTCAATTTTAGTCACTCCGTCTCCAGAAGTCGAGAAGGCAATTGTGGACAACAAGAAGTATAGTAAGCATTTGTTTTTCTGCACCTTCACTTCTGTTGATCAATATCTCCATGAGATCGAGCTGATCTGCAGGCAGGTCAATCGAATGGGACCTAGGGCCTTGATATATTTGGCGGCTGCCGTCTCCGACTTCTGCATTAAGCAGGAAGAACTGGTGAGTTAAATTAAGAGTACGCAATTGTTTAGGGTGACTGTATTCTGAGGGTTAGGGCTTCTGTTGATTAGTTGAATTCATCTCATTTTAGCCAACCCACAAGATCCAGTCAAACGAAGGAGATCTCCAGTTACGACTAAGTGTCGTGACTAAAATCCTGGACCGCCTGGTCACTGCTGTTGTCCCGAACTCATTCCTTATCTCGTTCAAGGTGAGCGTCTTCTCTTTTAGGTTGTGTTTTGTTTTGTTCACCGTTACTTTCCATTAAATATTGTTTTTATCCTTTTCCAGCTCGAAACCGACCCCGAAAAGCTCATCCCCAAGGCAAAAAGCGCGCTGAAGAAGTACGGTCACTCTTTGGTCATTGCGAACATGTTGGCTAATCGAAAAACTGACGTGACTTTTGTCCAAGCCGATCGAATCGATCCCTTGAAGTTGACTGAAGACCTAGTGAAAAGAGGAATCGAAATTGAAGAAAAGATCATTGAAAAGCTCTGCGTGGAACATGGAGAATTCATTAAGAGAAAGAATGAACAGGATGGATCCTATGAGTACTGTCACGATGGAATCGTCAAGCTTCATTGAGGATTTTTGCTTCATACACAGTAAACTGACCAAAGATTTGCATGGTATCGGACGGGATGAAGTTTAAACAGTGCCCGATTTAGTACCAGTGTGTTAGAAACAAAACTAGTTTAAGTTTGAACTCATTTTTGAGTTGATCTGTTTACCAAAGCCGCCTTTTTTTTTTTATTGTTTTTATTGGTTTTCAAGACTTATGACGTGTAACCTCAAAAATTCCTGGTTGTATTTCTTCTAGTTTGTTATATGTTTTCAAAGAAAACAAGATGATGTGATAAATAAAGATAAGTGTCATATGATTTTGTATTTTTTTATTGGTTTGTTTCCAGCTACGCTTCCTTTAATCTCTGGGATTGATGCTTATTCCCATAATGGATGGGGATAGAATCTAAAAAAGGGTGTAAATTACGGCGTGTTTGAACATGCTTGTTTTCGTTGCAAAATTATCATACCTGGATGACCATGCGACTTTTGCTGTGAATATTGGTACCAAATAAAGAGGGAGATAAAACAAGCAACCTTCCGATTGATGGTGAATTTATTTTTAGTGAGCCCAGAGCTAGAAAAGAAAAAATGCGTTTGAATAAGGTGGTGTGAACTTGCATGGAGATAAAACTTTGGTTGTCAAAACGTCTGGAGATAATACTCTTGCACCCAGGGCATTTGGCGACAAAATACTTGCTTTGAAAGTTTCGGGGGTAAGAATGACTGCGGACATAAATGAAGGCGACAAAAGTTTGTAGCGGAAGGCAGAAGGGGATAGGATCCGGCTAATTAGAAGACTGGGTGATAATACCGAGGAGATGAATGCTCGGGGAATTAAGACGTCCATCTGAAAATAAGTTGGGGTGTAAATTATAGTTGAGTGCTTACGGAAAGAATTTTTGGGGCCAGTATTGTTTGATAGAAGGCATAAGGTGAGAGAAGATTGAGTCCAAGAATTGAGGTGATTAGTTGTTTGTTCACGAAGGCGTAAGGTTGGAGTAGTCTGAGTTGAAGGATTTGACGTTTCGAACGTTTGGGCGCTAAAAGGAAGGCTATTACAGTCCAGGGCGAGATCCGGATCATGTGGCAAAAATGCATCGCAATATATTCTAGAAAACATTTCAAATGTTTCCTAATGCGTCATTTTTGCCGCATGACCCGGTGTCTGGTTTCCTGATTTACCTTTGTACTCTGCCATCTCGTGGATCATCTCTTCCAAACTCTCTTCTTCCTTGATAACTTGCATTAGCTCCTCGTCGCCCACATAAAATTTGTTTGCTTGTTCTAGAGTCATCCTTGTGTATCCTTGTTTCCTCAACGCTTCCTTTTGAGCTCGATTCAAGCTGTCTTGAAGAGCTAGGACTTTTTGTTCCATCCTTTTGATCTCCTCGATCTTGGGAATGATGCTTTCTTCGACATGCTTCATTTCGCTTTCTAAGTTTTCAGTAATCATTGATAAGGTTTTCTCAACCCCCGATATTCGAATGATGATGTTGAGCCATTCAAGGGTCTCATAGTCACTCCGAGTACTTAATTTTAGTATTCTTGGAAGCGATAATGGTTGGTCTTCAGAAAGGCCTAGTAAACTGGGAGAACTTAATATATTGCGGTCATCATCGATATCTGGTAGAATCTCCAGTAGTTTTGGTGATAAAATCTGAATCGACGAGAAATTGGAATCCAAAAATTTTAGAATTTTGTCCATGTGGTTGTCTTGGCTTGATGATTCCGTGTGATACATGGCATTAACATTTTGAGTCATGAAGATCCTGAAAAATTAGTTAAACGTTTTTGGTTTCGATGCTGAAGATCCACCTTTCATTCTGAACCTCCAGATGTTTCATATAGGTTTTACACTCGTTTACCTGTTTGACATATTTTTGGAGTCGGCGTAACTTCTTGACGTTTTCTGGTATTTTTCTGTGATTTTTGTTATCATTTTCTTCGGATTGAACTGAAAAAAAAAGTATAAAAGAAACGTTATGGTTGGTCAAAGAGATTACCTTCTCGTTTCAGCAACTTCTTGGCTCTCAATCTCTTTCTAATTCTCTCATGATGCTCATGCAACCTGACAATCCTGGCTCGTTTCTTCACGATACTTTGGGTTTCAAGGTTTGGAATTAATATTCTTTTTGTTGATATGTTAAAGTCGACCCTTGTTGTATTGCGGACACTGTGTTGATGGCGACTTCTCATTCGGATTAGTTTTGAGACGCACTTGGCAAGATCGAGAAGGCTTCTCGCTGAACTCTCACATTGCTTGTAGGCAACTCTTTCCGTCTGAGATAACATTTGAAGATCTTCTCGGGCTTTGCTCTGTAATTAAATTCATGGAGGATGAAATAAGCTGTTTACTGAGTTAAAGATACCTTTAGGATCGTTGTAATAGTTGTTTGATAGAATAAATGAGGGACTTTGTCCATGTTGAGAACGTAATCTTGCTTGGAAATCACTAAACAAAAAAGTGTTATTTAAGATGGTTTCGATTAAACGAATGAAGGTTTTTCTTACCCGCTGCAACTTTCTGGCCCAAAAACGCAACTAGAACTGTAAAAGTGTAAATTACAGTTGTAACATTAAATATGGAAACACGCATTTCTGATTCATAATTTCTCGGCGTAATGCGTAATGTGTTTCGTATTTATACGATCGTTTATTTGTTCTGAAGCTACGAGTAGCTAGTGGATTCGCTCATTGAAACACTTTCAATGGTCATCTTTGTTTGTTTCATCTGATGATCGAATATTTTCACACTCGAAACGTAATCGACCTCTTTTGTTTGAATGTACTTATCTAATGGTCTTGCGATGTTTGCAAATGTGATAGTTATTTCTTAATTATACCTTACTGAAGCGTGCAACTGTTGTGGTTTGTAGTCATGACTCTCTTTTCTAGTTACCAAAACTAGAAACATCATGTATTATACTTTAGAGATTGGTTCTTTCATGCAGTTTCACAATCTGCAGTGCGAATAAATGCTGGTCAAGGAGATTAGTACAGATTTTTTGACGACAAATTTGTTTTGAAAATTATAAGGATTTAAACACGCGTCTTATAACAAGATTACCTAAGGTAACATTAGACTGGGAATTTTTGGGTTTTATCATATTGCGCAATAAAGAGGAGGTGGGATCATATCAAGTCATGATCCTTGGGTCTTTCTTTGGCTTTTTCTTGCAGGAACAGATCGAAAACTGTTCTGTGGAGTAAAAGGAAAAGGGCTAATGCCGTACTGTTTTAATAAATATATTCATGTCCACTTGTCCTTTATAAACTATGATGATTATTTATACATATGTGCTTAATGCTGTCTTCGCAAATGTCACGTACGCGACAGCAAAGTTCCCGTCTAAACTACACTTCTCTGTCCAGAAGGAAGCAGAGAGCGATGACGAAAACTCATAGTAGAACGAGCACACAAAAAGCGAAGAGAGAAGGCGTTTCAAAAAAGAATACATAGAGAAATACGTGACTTTTTTCAAAATCCGAAAAATTTCAGAGCATAAAAGAGAACGGGGGTTTCCTTACGCTCAATTGGCTCAGCATGAACTGGCCTTTGGGTCAAGGGAAGGGAAAAGGAACCAGGGATATTCTTTATAAGTAAATTGGAGTCTGGTCAAGGGGTTGTAGTGCGAATTCCTTTGGTGTCTTCCAAGTTTTGTTGGAAGTAGAGCGGCTGGAAATGTTTTTCACGTGATCTAGCTGTATTAGAAGATTGTATTAGAAATTTTGTTGTTGTTTTCGATATCTCAAATTAAAAATAGATTGGTATTTAGGAAATAATAACAGGTTTCAAGGGTACCTTTTTGATCCTTCTTTTCAATATAAATTCCGGAGTCAGGAAAACACTTAGAGCCTTCCCAAGCTTCGATTCTTAATAAACTATTTGTTTCTTGTCTTAATTATCATACTTTTTAATGAATCTCTGAAAAAAGGCAATTTTTTTTATTTTTATGGGGTCTTTTTTATCTGTTACGTAAGCCTCGGAAAAGCGAACATTTGGCGTGTCGAGGGACATGGACCCTATGACCTCAGACGAACGTTAAAGCCCACTCCAAAGTTCTCTTGGGTCCGTCTGTCCCCGTCTTTCTCTCTCTCACTTTATCTTTTGTTTCATTCTGTTTGACCTGAACGTGGCGTGATTCCATTGAGTTTTGCGTCCTAAACTCTTCTCGATTTGGCCGTTTTCAATCTTTTACTCAATTTTATTTTGCAGAATTAAAAACCTTGCTACGTCACTATTACAAGATGATGAGAATATTTGCCCAAAATCTTCTCGGCGTCCGTTCTGCTCATGCCCAAGAACACGCTCCATCAACGTCGACCCACAGCGACAAACTTTACGACCGGTCCAATCGTTACAGTGGAGTCCCAGCCATCCCATCGGATATCGGATTTTCCGGGGGAAAAGGTGTTGGTGGAAAACAACAAAGCGGAGGAATGTCGCAACATATCATGGGTAATCCATTCGTTATCCTTGGAATGGGATTGACCACTGTCGCTTTGTTGGGAATGATGAAAAAGAGCTTTATGGGCGACAGACTCGGCGCTCAGAAATACATGCAGTAAGTTTTTTTGTGATTCGTTTTTGTGTTTAGAATTTTCTGATGTAATTGTACACAGTGCTCTTACAAAAGCCCAACTCTTCCCATGAATATTTTTTACTAATTTTTCTCCTTTCCAGATACCGTATTATGGCCCAATTCTTCACTGTAACCGCACTGGTCGGTGGTGTTGCCATTTTTGGGGCAACATACGAACCCACCAACAAGAACATCTAATTAGACACCTTACAAGTCCCATTAGCTCCGCAATTCAATAGATGACATTGAATATTCAGAACTTTTCAATCTGTAAAACGGGTGTTTTTGCAATTTGTTGTTGATTGGTCATGATCAATAAGAGATTACTCTAAGGTTTTCGGTAGTTTTTGTCAGTTACAACTTAAATTACGAGTCAACTTTCCGAGTATATTCCGGCTATACGATTGGTTTACTCACAAAAAATGGGGTGAAATGTTCAGGTGTCTTTTTTCTCAGCCAAAAACCCGCCGTTTTTCTCACCGGTCCAAACGCTCTGTCCGTCAATGAGTAATTCGGCCGGTCGATCGACGCCTTCACGGAATTTCAGCTGGACTGGCTTGGTCTCTGGAACAGAAATGCATTAGCTTGAAGTTAGTTACATGGAACAAAAAAATGAAGATTAAAATTTTGGCTTACTGTATTTTCCAACCGTGAGAATTAGCTTCACAACGATGTCGAGGCCATTTTCGGTGGTCCTGGCAGCTATCATCGCTGAAAAGACATCACAAATTCAATAAATTTAGCGTAATATTAAACTTAAAAAATTTGCTTACATGGAGCACAAGTTTT
Organism: Bursaphelenchus xylophilus; assembly: GCA_904066235.2. NCBI lineage: Eukaryota > Metazoa > Nematoda > Chromadorea > Rhabditida > Aphelenchoididae > Bursaphelenchus > Bursaphelenchus xylophilus. The sequence goes on from CAJFCV020000004.1 coordinate 7,679,900, forward strand.
TGGAGCTTCAATTTTCTGGCCCGAATTGTTTGATGAAGCGTTGTTTTTATTTTGACACGCCTTATCATCATTCAAGCAGACCCTATAAGCCTTTGGGAAGCTGGCCAGACGGGCATCTTTGACCGGGACAATGTCTTCATTCGTACTGTCTTCTCCCATCATTCCATGTGCCTAAAATATTAATATCCTGGGCACCCCAATTCTGCCCTACCTTGATTCTCATGCTACTCACTGGACTTCGATGTCTCATCGTACTCCCCACCAATCCCAGTCCTTGTAGTATACACATGGCCGCCGTTTTGGCGTTGGTTTCTCTTAGAGATCCATCGGATTTGGTGTCTGATAGGGGTTTGAAAACGACATCGAAATTTGGAGTGTTTGGAGGCGGTTTTAGGAGGAAACTGTCGGTGGGGGTTTCACAGGGCGACGATGACTTTAGAGTGCCGGATTCCAAGATTCTTGGGGTCATTCGTTCCGATGAATAGCTGGGACTTGAGTATGGAGTCTTTGTTGGCTTGGGGGCATTCGAAGTTTTGGGTGACTTTGGTGGTAAAGATGGGTTCAGATGTAAAGATGGACTGAAAATGAAGACTTCACACTTTTTTCGGCGAATATTCGTAAAAATTCTAAAACTGAAAGTTTTTTCTTCTTATCACCAAAACTAGGAATTTTCGGTCGGGTTTTTCACCAAAAAATGTTCATAACACCTAATTCAAGCCTTAAAACACGATTTTTGAGTCACTGCGTCAGCCAGTAGTGGGGCCCGGTCTTAGGAAAAAATCGATTTTGACATTTTTGGCTTAAAATAGTCGGTAGCACTTGTAGAAGAAAAGCTAAAAATATTTTTGCCCAATTTTGCCCGGAAGGCATATTTTTTTACAAAATACGTTTTTACACTTCAAAGCCTCTGGAGGCCGATGTGATCCGACCACAGAGATCAAACTTTGCTTACAGGGGTTTTTGACACCCAGGAATCTGAAAATCGTGGCATTTTTACCGTCAGATTACTGTAACATGGTCATACTGTAATCCGGTCGATAAAATTCGACGATATCTTCTTTAGATCAAAAATGCCACAGGATTTTATTGCAGATTCGGAATCAGCATAAAATTCTGCTTCGGATACATGTAAAATATGTTCAAAATTCCGTGGCCCAACCTCTGTGGTATAGTGGTTGTGCGCCAGGATTATCAATCTGGCGACCCAGGTTCGATTCCCGGTGGCTGCAAATGGCAAAAAATGGACTATAAAAGGGCGGAAACTTGGAAAAAAGGGAAAATAAATTACAGAAAATTAATTTTATGCTACTTAGGACCAGTTTAAATGTTTTTGCAAGAATTCCGCATAAATTACGGTTTTTACGGAAAACGCCTTATAGCTTACCGGAAAGTGGAGCAATCTGGTTAAAATTTACAGAAGAGGTTACTGCGGCTTCCTACTACGAAATAAGGCCATTTCTGCATATTTCGTTAAATTTTTGGGATAGCCTGGGTTTTCTTTCAAATTCGGGATTTTAAGAAGGCGAGCTGCGGCCGAGGTTTATCGAACGGAACAATATTTGACCAAAAAGTCATATAAGATTCACAAAAAGTCATATAAGATTCCCTAACAGCACCGGGATAACACAGCTTGTAAAACTTAGGCCGTCTTGCGTATCCCACGAAAAACGGAGCGCGTGGACGCTCTAATGATAAATCTACATGGAGACTCAGTTGGTAAGGAACAGAGGCTAAACTACGGGGCTGTAACATGCGTGCTTCCTTCTGAAAATTAAATAACTGTTTTACCTTGTTTTGTATTGCATTCCTCGGCGGATATGATGAACATTGGATAGCAAGCGTTATGTAGATTCACCATAACTCTTTAGTTGCCATTTGGGGCGATCTTACGAATGCTGTGAGGCGTTTTCCATAAAAACCGTAATTTATGCGGAATTCTTGCAAAAACCTTTAAACTGGTCCTAAGTAGCATAAAATCAATTTTCTGTAATTTATTTTCCCTTTTTTCCAAGCTTCCGCCCTTTTATAGTCCATTTTCTGCCATTTGCAGCCACCGGGAATCGAACCTGGGTCGCCAGATTGATAATCCTGGCGCACAACCACTATACTACAGAGGTTGGGCCACGGAATTTTGAACATATTTTACATGTATCCGAAGCAGAATTTTATGCTGATTCCGAATCTGCAATAAAATCCTGTGGCATTTTTGATCTAAAGAAGTTATCGTCGATTTTTATCGACCGGATTACAGTATGACCATGTTACAGTAATCTGACGGTAAAAATGCTACGATTTTCAGATTCCTGGGTGTCAAAAACCCCTGTAAGCAAGGTTTGATCTCTGTGATCGGATCACATCGGCCACCAGAGGCTTTGAAGTGTAAAAACGTATTTTGTAAAAAAATATGCCTTCCGGGCAAAATTGGGCAAAAATATTTTTAGCTTTTCTTCCACAAGTGCTACCGACTATTTTAAGCCAAAAATCTCAAAATCGATTTTTTCCTAAGACCACCGCTGGTGCCCTGACTCAAAAATCGTGTTTTAATCTCTCCTCTTACGGTGTCAAACTCCTGCTTGAACAATTGGAAAAATCGCGGTAGTTCAGAGTAATGGCCTCGTCCGTGCCAGGAGGCAGATTTTGAACGCCCAAAGCGGCTTGAAGAAACAATCGTTCTACATTTTCATGGGCTAGGTTGATGATATTTTTGGTTCCGTTGAGGATACTATCAAATGATAGAAGTGGAGCGGGCACCGCTGGCTCTTCAAAGGAGTCTAATTTTTGCGGGCCTATGTTCAAAATTGATGGTACACTGGCCTGAAACTGCGATTTTAAAAGAATAGGCTTGATGTGGAATAAGAAATATGAAACTGAAAGACAATATCCACTGTTCCTACCGGGCTTTTCTTGTCCTTTTCCTCGGTCTTTTTCATGCTTTTCTTCTTATTCCCATCTTTTGAAACAATTTTCCACCCATAACGACTCTTAAATTTTGGATTTCCAGCTCGTCCGCGATCACTTGAACAGTCCTCACGCTCCTTACAGCTCTCGTCATGACCCAGTCGACCTGGCTGTCGTTTTGAGGACTTCGCACTGTGAACACATTCGTATCCGGAAGCGATTTTCCTGGACATTTCGCTATTTTTCCGACCGCTTCGCTATAAATTTTCATCTAAAATCATGGCTTGCTCACGTTGAACAAAAAAACCACAAGAATTCGTGTTCGTTACGGTTCTTTTTTCGAGGTGGTATTAAAAATATTCGATCTTGGTGAGATGCAAGACTATCGTAACAGTTGATCCTGAGGTGTAAGGCAACTTTGTGCCGAGTAAGCCGTTACAACCGCCCCGGTCTGAGTGTCACTAACATTTATCAAGCCTGAGCTGCATTTTCCGCAATTGGACGTCAATTTCAAACAGGTTATTACAATGAGGAAAAAACCCCCAAAAATAGCCTACAGTACTCCATAAAACAAAATGTAGCTAAGACAATGTATTATATTTTCTGTGGTAATGGGCGATTTTTACTCTGACTCTTACAATTAGTTCAAAGGATACTGTAGCCGCTCTAAATTGCCAAAATCAGCATTTTTCGGATGCCGTAACTTCAGGCAACGTTGACCGCTTTTTTGTCGTCTTTGGTGTCTATAAACTCAAATCATGTATTACATTCACAACTCCACTTCTTCGTTCACATTTTTATTTTTAATTGTGACATAGTATGCCATATATCATAGGTCAATCTTTGTTGTTTTGGGGAAGCCGTGAGAAATGCGGGAAATCCTCGAAAATCGGAAAAGAATGAAAAAACGCGTGAAAGGCAAGCAAGAATTACAAAAATTTCCCAAATTCTTCGACAAGTTCGAAAATTTGCATAATCTTGTGGAAAATTGAAAAGGCTCCAAAAACGCGTGAGCGCCCTCATTCGCTGACTTATTCCGTGGGGAACGGTCGACCATCCCGCTCCGCTCTCGCGACTGACCCATGATGTCGTTGTCCGTGTTGTTGGCCCTCGTCCAACTGGTCGCGCCGCTAGCCATCGTCGCTCTCGTCCAATGTGGCGGCAAGAAGTGAGTTTGGGGATGCTGTAGTAGACTTGAAAGATACTATCTTTTGATACGGTTAGGGGGGATGCCTTGGAAATTTAGAATAACTGATTTCTCGCTTACTTTTACCTAAAATACGGTTTTTTGATGTTCAGCGAATAAAAAGATATTTTTTACATAAAAACTATGTAATAGCCTCATTTCTACAATTAGCTATAAGCAAAAAAACCCTTTTCAACTAACTGAGTTAAGAGCGTTTTTCCTTATTTTTCCCATTTCCAGGAAGAAGGCTCCTCAGCCAGCTCCCAATAAACCGGTTGGCGCCCCTCCCGCTGCTCCTGGCGCCCCCGCCGCTGCCGGTGCCCCTGGCGCTCCAGCTGCGGGCGCAGCTCCTCCCGCAGCTGGAGGTGCTCCAGCCCCAGCTGAAGCCAAGACCCAAGAACCCGAAAAAGCCGAGAAGAAGGAAGGCGAACCAGCAAAGGAAGGAGAGGAGAAAAAGGGTGAAGAAAAGAAGGAAGAGAAGGAAGAAAAGGACGGTGAGAAAAAGGATGGTGAGAAGAAAGAAGAAGAGAAGAAGGAGGGCGAGAAAAAGGAGGAAGAGAAGAAGGAAGGCGACAAGGAAAAGGAGGAGGAAAAGAAGGAAGAGAAGGTACGTGTTTGAGTGATTTTGGACATCGCTTTTGGTATTTTTACGTAAATATTTTTCTTTTAGAAGGAGGCCTCAAAGAAGGACGGATCCAAGAAGGAAAAGTCGGAAAAATCCAAGAAGGATGGCTCCAAGAAGGAGGGCTCCAAGAAGGACAAGTCGAAGAAGTCCGAAAAGTCCAAGAAGGATAAGAAGGATGCCTCCAAGAAAGATAAGAAGGAGGCCTCGAAGAAGGACAAGAAGGAGGAGAAGGAAAAAGAAAAGGAAAAGGACGGCGAGAAGAAGGAAGAGGAGAAAAAGGAGGAGGAGGTGAGCTGACTTTCTGGGGAAATTAGGGTGCTGTCAGTCTTGAAAATCGAAGACTCAAATTGATTTGTTTGGGTCTGGGAATTTTTTGATGATTTATTGAATTGAAGTTTGGGGTCATGTAGCATTTTCTAACTGCGATTTTTACATCGAGAATCAGGGCAGTAATTTATAATTTTATTTCCAGGAGAAGAAGGATGAAAAGAAGGACGAAAAGAAGGAGGACAAGAAGGAGGAGAAGGAAGAAGAGAAGAAGAGCGAAGAAAAGAAGGACGACGATAAAAAGGAGGAGGAGAAGAAGGAGTAGACTGACTTTTGTGGTTACATCTGAATAAACTGGCTTGATACTTTAGATCTTTTGTGCTTCTTGAACCCTACAATTGGTAGATGCTTACTTCCGGAGGGACAAATGACTTGTATGGATTGTATTACTCTGTTTGTTGCCCTTTTTAGAGCCGATTCAGGTTGGGGCTTTGGCTTGATTTTATAGTTGTATTCGGACTGGGATTTTGGGCTTGTTTTGCTTACAGGAGGGTTTTCTGCTATTATGAACACAATAGGCGAACACTGCGAGGTGCGAATTATTTTTGCTATTGCCGTTGCGAACAATTTTATAGTATCTGGGCGTACAAGGTCTCTGTAGAACCCATCTTTATTGTAGACGCCTCAGGGTGCTGGTTGTAAAACTCGATGTACTATTTATAAGTAATCATCCATCTTCGTACTCTCTGACCTTGGTTTGCGTTTTTTCGCTAAAAATTGTAATTTCTTTCAAGTATGTAAAATTGAAATTTACCGTGATACTTCTTTGGTCATTTTTATCAAAAAATGCCGAGAAATTTACAGAATACGTAATTTTTATAATAGCATCTTAAAAATCTTTTTTGCAGCCGCTGCAACGTCATCCCGACAATTTGTGGTTTCAAAATAAATCTTTGACGTATTTTGGCGTCTATTCAACAAATATTCCGTCTCTATGACAAACTCGACGGTCCTCCGAATTGTAATCACCAATTACTTTCCCTACTCCAACAATGACTGTCCAAATGCCCCGCTGTTCAAACTACGACCAAATTGTATTTTGCCCGGTATCGTAAATGAGGTACGAGCTTTTGAGCTATGTTTATGTATACCTGGTGATCAAAATGATTATTATTTTTAATATTCCTTTACATTTCTTTCATTTTTTGAGCTTACAATTAACAGAGGCTGTACATGTTACAAAATGATGATTTTATTTCAGATTTTGGGAATTGTTGCCGACATTGCCAACTTCAAAATTGAACCCATAGTTATACACAACCAGAAATATGCAGGGGTTTCCTATACAGAGGTGAGTCCAAAAACTAATCTGTTGGATTAATAAAGATCGAACACACAGAACTTTAAAGCTAAAAAAACCGAAAAATTTACAAATCAATAAATTTTTGGATTATCGATTTCAGGCCTCAAAAGAAATAAGGCTTGATCGTTTTCCTCAAAGAAAAACTATCTTGTTTGTGACAAAATTCAATATCTTAATGCATTGCCTTTACTGACAACTTACAGACAATCACCGCATTTGTTCCAATGATCAAGGAGATGATGCTGAATGGCACCGTTGACACTGCCGCCGTCCCTTTGGAATACAGTAGCAGTCTCGAGGAAGAGTTCGACATCAGTGACAATGTGTATGACGTAGGTCGCGTTGACTCTACTTTTACAGTTGCAGCAGCTGAATTTCAAGTTCTACGTGTATGACGAAGACTTTGGAGCTAATTGGTGGAATATGTTTAAGGTCTATGATAGCCGGACTTGGATGGCCATGTTCTTTTTCCTGGCGATTCAATGTTTTCTATGCGCATTGGTTCAAGTGGTTCAACGGAGATATCTGCATGACAACAGTTCTTTAATTGATGTGAGTCCGACTTTGGAGAGGTTGATGGTTTGACAAGGGACCTGGGACGCTCAGATTTTCTTAAATTTTGATTAAATTTGTATATCTTTTTAGAAGATCTGGCAAGTGCTGAGCTTGCAGCTCCTCCAGAGTGCTGGTCCCCGATTCCGGTTGGTCTCCGGAAACCTCCTTCTCCTCATATTTGCCCTTTTCCAATGTGTTATCATCCTCGGAATATTTACCTCGTATTTCCTTTCAATCATGGTCCGGATGGACTCGAATAGTCAGGAAATGGTCTACAGCATGAAATCTGACCTTTTACACAACCGTAGGCGGCTGATCACAACGACAAAAAATGAATGGATCAAGGATAAGAATGACCGATACCCGCTGATTCCGGGGATGAAGAAGAAAGAGGGAACCATTTTCTTTTATGATAATGCGGAAGGTAAGGGAATACTGGACGTTAAATTGCAATGTAAATGCAAATGTCTGAAAATGTGATCGCGGTATGGTCCCGGAAAGCGCGAGCTTTTCAGGAATTTGACATGTGCCACATTTCCATTCATTACCTCCCCGAATTTCAGAAGCCATCGCAGCAGTGTTGCAGGAAAACGCCGTTCTCGTGGCGCAAGAAGATGAATACGCCGCATACCTAGCCACGATGAATTGCGAAATCGCTAAATTAGAAGTTGGATCACCTCCCTTGACCAGTCATTTCTTGTTTATGAAGGGCTTTCCACATTTGGAAAAGCTAAATCAAGCTTTGAAGATTGGAAGAGCCAAAATTAGAAGGGTTGAAGAGAGATATCGTGTGGAGCGATTGAACAACTGCACACATTTCAAAATGGGAGATCCTTTACGTATGAAATCATCGAATATCTAGGAGATTATTTTTGCGATTTTAGGTCTAAACTCATATCTGGGAGTGCTGTTGATGTGCGGTGGTGGCCTTTTCGTTGGTACAATGTTCTTTGCATTTGAGATTTTGGCTAGAAAATATAAAATAAATAAAACATGATGGCTGATTGGAGATATTTCTGAATTTTCTTGATCTTGGACTTATAGTCAGCATTCATTTTCCTCAACGCTTTATAAATTTCCAAAAACGTCTGTCTCCGCTTACTTAATATTTTTGAGATCTTGCCTTCAAAAGCCGTTTACTATCTTGACTATGATCTAATTTATCGAGCTGCGCTCAATTTTTCAACCATTTTCTTTCTATCCCACTATGCAATATGGTACAATAAGATTTACAACACAAACTGTGCGCAATATAAACGCTCACTTTGAACTAATGACGTGGGGAACGTTAAATCTATATAGCTATAAGCCAACGTAATTTCTTCCCCATCCTTGCTATAGATTGTAATCAGCTTGCTCTAAATATACGAAATGCCATTTTCCTCGGGAAAAAAACACTCAATAAGTGAAGTTTGGAGTTTTCCTAATTTCCAAATATTTATGCAAATCCTTTTGTGAATCGCTTGGGCAAATTCCGAAAACAATTGTGGCTGGGGGCGCTCCTGTCAACAGTTTGCATTTTATCGATGACTGCGGGTTTTTGGATTTTCTTCATACTTGCTCTGATTTTGAGGACTGGAGCTGTGGATGATGCAGATGTAGGGGATGATGTTCAGATTGAGCAGAGAACACTGATTTATGTCCAAGTGGTACGTGTTTCTAGCATTTGAACTTTTGTCATTTACATCACAAAGTAATGAATAATGGGAAAGGCCCTGGAATCATCTTTTTTGGATTTTTTTTTCTCGTCTTAATGAAATAGAACAGATTTAAATCTGCAGATTTTGAACGAACTTTTGTCATGGATTTCAACAACTCTATCTTAAGCTATGCAGGGCCTATTTGGATTTTTAAATTAAAAGTTACCAAAATCCGGCGTATTTTGACGATTCTTGGCGCCTCGTCATGAGCTTAGATAGTTTGACAAGTAATTAGTAATAATACCTTTTGTGAAATTTTTGCTATGTTTGGGTCATAATTCTACCACCACATTTCCTGTTTTTCCTAGCTAATTGGTCTGAAAATGTCATTTAGAATGATGGTATCAAATTCCATTCCAGGTTTTCCGTCACGGCGACCGGACTCCCCAAAAGCTCTCCGTGGATGTTCCTAGTGGTGTTCCTCGAGAATGGTCAAGGCTAGGCCCTGATCAGTTGACCAGTCTCGGCCTATCGCAAGGTTATTATCTAGGAGAAGTCATCAAAAAACGTTATGCCGGGTTTATTTCCCCTACCTTCAAAGAAGGCCAGGTTTCTGTGCGGAGCTCAGACTTTGGCCGGACAATCTCTACGGCACAAGGGGTCTTAGGAGGGATGTTCGGAGCTACTTTCAACGCCAGTGGATTCATCGAACAAGGAATCAGAATGAAGTCCAAATATAATGACAAAGTAAATTTTACAAACGTATATGCATCGGAATTTTTATAGGAGATGTACTACCACACACCTTGTTCAAATGCGGAGAAAGAGAGGGATCGAGTTTTGCAAGAAGAAGAGGACTTTACGAAACTCCGAGATGAATACAGCAACCTGTTGACAATTATGGCCAAGCATTCTAATTCATCTAAAGAGATCCTGGGCTTGGAAGATGTTTTTGCTGTTGCTGATTCGATCAATGTTTTGGTGAGATTTTTATACGGTCGGGATAATAATTGTACAAAAAGTTTGCAAGAGTTTGTCGTTAAATGTAGGAAATATGTTCCTGGCAATCGAAATTCCCTATGTTCTTCTTTCAGAAACTCCACAACCTTACCGTTCCCTCATGGGTAACCCCAACCGTCTGGGATGGAATCCTCAAAATCCATGAGAGAGTTGGCTACGGACTCTTTGAAAATGACTTCCTGAAACGATTACGAGCAGGTCCTTTGGTCAACAATGTTCTCCGGCGAATGCATAATTACATTGTCGGGATTGTTGACCATCGTCAGAAAATTCGGCTTCTTTCAGGGCATGATACCACATTGACCGCGCTGCTCAGCACTTGGCAAATTCCGTTTGAGGTAAACTGCAGAATATTGTAACTGACCTGAAAACTTTTTTCTTAAGGAAGCCCCTGAGCTTTGTTCTGCGCTAGCCATTGAACTGCATTATCACCGAAATTTTGGGTATTTCGTGAAATTTTTCCATAGAAATGAAACTAACGGGCATGTGTTTTACGAGGTAAAATCAAACCTTTGTGGTGAGACGTGCATGCTGAAGAGACTTGTAAACGTATCGGAGAAATACATCCCTCAAAACTGGCTAAAGGAATGCGGATTCGTTGATGAGTTTGTTACAATGGTCGTGAAGCAAAGTGAACGCAAATATATTTGTAAGAAGTGAAGTCGCCAGCGAAAATAATGTTGTGTTTAGGGATTCTCGTATTCCAAACCCTAATATTTGTACTGGTGTTAGTGGTCGCTGGACTGAGATGGTTTGGCCGGAGGATTGGCCAAAATGTCATCCATTCGTCACTAAAGAACTCGTCAATGAACGAAATGAATGTTTTGAATAAAATATAAAGTCACGAAAACCCTGGTTCACGTATTCTTAGTGCAAAGCAAACTGTAACTATGATGCGCAATATTTCCCAAAATTTTTTGTCCATCTATCCAATGAGTTGAAAGAGTCAAATTTTTCAAATGGCTAGCCAAAAACCTGGATTGGCTGTCATTGAAAAAAAATTTTGGCCATGTTTTCATAAATTTTGTTTTTCGTTTTTATAGGCTTTTACACAATCGAACTGGTTCTAGTCTAGCTCTAGTTTCACGGAAATGCAGAAAATTTCGCGAAAAATAATCGGCGCAAACCGCAAAATTGGAACTACGTGTTTTCCATCTTTTTCTAAACGTCACGGTCATTTGACACAAAGACGTACAGTAGTTGACAGCGAATTGTCAATTTTTTTATTTCGTGTGTAACTTCACTCAGACTCAACAGAATTTGATGAGACTAAGAGCGTTTAAGAGGCTGGGAGACACGCTTCAACCTTATGAAATTGTTTTATTTCATATCGGCCACAGGCGTGGTAAAAATTTCAAAACAAATTTTTTTGGGGTACAACGAATTGTCAATTTTTACATTTTGAGGCATAAGATCTCAATAAACCAGCATATAAAGACTAGAATGGAGAGTAATCAGTTGCCAGCAATCATAGAACAGCATACAACGGGTTTCAGCCATTAGTATAATCTCCTTCGCTTTCTATAGGCCGGGCACTTGGGGGTGGACCATGTACAATATAATGTCAGCCTGGGGGCTTCCTAGGCCGAAATTATCTTATATTCCGGTTTTTTATGGGCGGTTACATCTTACTACGCTAGGGCAAGTCAAAAAATTACACCTAACGGGTTACACTTGCGCCTTGTTACCTCGAATATGTTAATCATGGCCTTTCATACTGTTGGTCAGAGTATCAAAAATCAAAAAATGTCGCGCATGAAGATCCTTGGAGAAACCTTCTATATTTGAAAACAAACTACACTAAAAGACAAATATTCAGTGCCTTTCAGATGTCAGTACCAGCACTCATGGAAGAGGTATGCAGAGGGAAATATTTGGGTTTACATGAATTTTCAAGTTGGGTATGCAACACCCAGAAAAAATTATATTTTGTGAAGTCTGCAACTTCCAAGACATTTTATTAGCATATTAGAGATTTTTACAAGCATTAAAAATATTAGTTTTAACGTTTAAAAACGCAGAAGACGCGCAATAAAATGATTAATATACTCACCACCCTAGTGTGGCACAAGAATTAATTGGACCGTCAGAACCTCACCCGGAAATTTCAGGGCGTCGAGACAGGTAATGAAATAATTTGTAGAATGTCGTTAGTTTGGCCGTAAAGGAGGATTAAATGAACCTATGCCCCCTGTCGGCAAAAAAAATATCGATTTTTGGGCGAAACACAGAGTTTAAATGACCAAAAATAATATTATCTGACGAATTTTTGACCCGTAGCCCCTCCAAGTTGTAATCCGGTGCAAGTGTGCTAAATATATGCAATAATCTTCCATAAAAACCGGAATATAAGATAATTTCGGCCTAGGAAGCCCCCAGGCTGACATTATATTGTACATGGTCCACCCCCAAGTGCCCGGCCTATAGAAAGCGAAGGAGATTATACTAATGGCTGAAACCCGTTGTATGCTGTTCTATGATTGCTGGCAACTGATTACTCTCCATTCTAGTCTTTATATGCTGGTTTATTGAGATCTTATGCCTCAAAATGTAAAAATTGACAATTCGTTGTCCCCCAAAAAAACTTGTTTTGAAATTTTTACCACGCCTGTGGCCGATATGAAATAAAACAATTTCATAAGGTTGAAGCGTGTCTCCCAGCCTCTTAAACGCTCTTGGTCTCATCAAATTCTGTTGAGTCTGAGTGAAGTTACACACGAAATAAAAAAATTGACAATTCGCTGTCAACTACTGTATGTTGATCTAAACATAGTAGTTTCAAAATAGCAAGCAAAAAACACATTTTGTTCTCGTCCTCCAGCCACACGTTCAGTCTTTTCCAACACCCTCAGCTATCGAATGTCGGAAGTCATACCTTTCCAGTCAAAGGCTCCATGTACGATCATTCTAAAACATGGCGCAAACAACGAATAGAACGGGGCCAAGTGTCCTGAAAGTATTGATCACTTCCTACTTTCCATATTCAAGCACCGATTGTGCTCGGAATGTGTTCAAATCCGGCCCTTTCTGTTACATGCCGGGACTCATGAACGAAGTAGGCGAAATTGACGATAACTTTTGGTGTTCTAGATCATTGGACTTCTCGCTGACATAATGGAATGCAAAATTGAGCCGGTGTTTCTCGGAAAGGTTCTAAACGAATACGACAGTTACACTGCGGTAAGAAATACAGTCGAAAGTAACGTAAGAAAGGCCGGCAGTCCTTGTAACGGGGTGTCGATTTTCTGACAAAAATTTTCGGTGATCTTTAAAGGAACAGAACGCCCCATTCTTGCAATGTGACTGATTTTAGTCTCCTTTACATATTTTCTTATATTGAGTAACGCCATCAATTTCAGGCAGTCGGTCAGTATGGGAATGAAATAAAGGAGATGATAAACAATGGTACAGTCGACACGGCGGCTATATCCGTCGAATACACAAAGCAAAGAGCGAGGGATTACTTGTTAAGTGACCCTGTCTATTATGTAAGCCCCTTGCTTACACCTTGGCAATGCTGCATTATTTAAGATAAACCCTCGGTTCCTCGTAAAAAAAGAAGACTTTGGGCTTGGCTGGTGGAATATGTTCAAGGTCTATGACAAGAACACTTGGGCTATAATGCTCGCTTTCCTGACGATACAATGCGTTGTCTGCGGAGTGATTCAAAGTGTCCAGAACAGGTTTGTCCCGCAGAAAGAGCGGATCTGCGATGTGAGTCGGGGGTTCTAAGTGAACTCTGTCCTGCCTAACTGTTAGAAACTATGCTTTGTTTTTTAGAAAGTGTGGGGCACGTTGAGAATTCAGTTGCTCCAAGGGCACAATCTCAAATTTCGTTTTTTCTCCGGAAACCTTACCGTTCTGGTATTTGCACTCTTCCAATGTGCTCTTATTATTGGAGTTTTTACCTCGTATTTCCTCTCAATTATGGTCCGTATTGACAAAATGTCAGAGACCGATTCTCAACAACGAATCGAAAACTATGTAAAACATGAGCACAAAAAGTTGATCGCAACGGCCAGAAACTCATGGCTTCAAGAAAAACTGGACTCAGCGATCGATACGATGTTCCCTAATCTGGCGGGGAAGGACAGAATACTGCAGTTGTATGAAAGTGACAAGAGTAAGCACCAAAAATTGATCACATACAATAGAGCTGGGTCTTACTTCCGTTTCAGAAGCCGTTGATGCTGTAGCAAGAGACGACGGAATTTTATTCTCACAAGACGATGAGCTCTCTTATTTCCTAGCCAGCAAAGATTGTGGCATAGAGAAGATATATGTTCCGATCGATCTGACGTCTTCTCGTTTGTTGTTCCGGAAGGGTTATCCGTATATCCATAAGGTCAACCAGGCCTTGCAAATCGCGAAGACAAAGATTGTAGAAATCCACAAAACATATTCGGTAGACCGGACGATAATCACGCAATGCAGTCATTTCAAGATCGGCGATCCGTTGCGTAAGAGAAGTCGCTAATTTTACGATAACCCCAAAATTTCAGGGCTCATGTCGTATTTTGGTGTGCTGATCATATGCGCCGTTGGGATGGCGATTAGTGCTGTTGTCTTTCTGGCAGAGTTACTGGTATTTAATTTTTATCGAATAAAGAAGAAGTTTTAATAACTATAAATTATTTACAAAACTTCAGGATTTTGTAGAAGTAAAGTAGACGATTTGAGGCACTTTTGTTAAACAGTTTTTGAAAGAAGTAAAACCTCCGGCTCCAAGATCTTTCCTTAACAGATTCCTGTTGCTGATAACTCAAAAGAAATCTCAAGAAAATGTCTTCAAGTATTGAAAGAACCCGTCAACAAAGGTACGACAAGAAAATTTCCTCTCGAGTTTCTCTCTTTTGTCAAACAAAATTTTCAAGTCTCAAACTACGTTTCAAATCGATATTCGGCCAACCAGAAAAGTTTAAAACATGGAAAAGATGTTTCACTGATAAGGAGTTCACGATTTTGCGATGGTTGTGAAAAGATATGAACCCGTGGAACCTGTGGACAATGATTTCCGTATTTTGGGAGATGAGTTGAAATTCAAGACCTCCGGGAAGGTGGCCAAGAACAGGTTCTTGAAGGTAAATGAAGATTTTGATTATGAGCCCGTTTTACATGTGTGTTCGACTAAATATTTTTTAATTTTCAACCTCTTAAGTCCGCCCTGTCCGAATCCTTAGCGACATGGGATGCGGGCGATCTTACTGCCAGTGGAATCCCCACAGAACGCCTGATCAACATGTATGACAAGTGGGGCCACGGAGATTTTGGCGTTGTTATGACTGGAAATCTTCAAGTTAACCCCACTCACTTGGAAAGTGCCGGAAATATGTTCATCTGCAAGGAAAGTTGGACTGAAGAAAAGACAAGGAAATTTCGGTAGGGCTATGTCGAGTATATGTTTTAACCAAAAAGAAAGCCGGGTTGTGAATGAAAATTGAGTGCTCCAACTAATGGAACTTTGACTGTCGGCATATATTCAAATTTTTTTAGCCACCTTGCCAATGTCATCAAGCATGACAAAACCCTGGCTATTGCTCAAATCAGTCATGCTGGACGCCAGACGCCGATAACCCTCAACAAACATCCATTCTCTGCGTCAGATGTTCACCTAAAATTCAAAGCTCACAATTACGTTGATAATTTGAGTATTGTGACCGAATATGCCAAGCCAACCCCATACTCACTCGAACAGATTCAAAGCGAAGTCATTCATCGCTTTGTTTTTACTGCTGAAAAACTTTATGAATGTGGATTTGATGGAGTTCAGCTGCATGGAGCTCATGGGTACTTGTTGGCTCAATTCTTGGCACCGGATACAAATTTGAGAACCGATAAATACGGCGGTAGTGGGGAGAAAAGAGCGCAGATTTTAGTTGACATTTATAATGCTATACGGTAATGGTGATAAAAGTTATGACAGTCGTGAAATTGTCACAGTAATGAATATTTCGTAAATTTCAGGCTAAAAATCCCAGCAAGCACTGGATTCATTGTTGGAGTCAAAATGAATTCTGTTGAATTCCAAGCAAATGGCCTTGGCGTGGAAGATGCAATCACAACTGCAAAGATTCTAGATGTAAGTTGAAGCATTGTACAAGATGAGATTTTTTGCAAATTTGTTTAGAATATTGGCATGGATTTTATCGAATTCTCCGGTGGGAATTACGAAGATTTTGTTTGGACAATCAACGACCCAACATTGAAGAAGGAGTCAACATTGAAACGAGAGGCGTTTTTCGTTCAGTTTGTCAAGGCGATCAAACCACATATAAAGCAGGCAATAGTCTACATAACTGGAGGATTTCGAACATCGTCTGCCATGGTTCAGACTGTGAAATCAGGAGTGGCCGAGGGAATTGGTTTGGGAAGACCTGCCGCTGCTGAGCCAGGTAAGTCCAAGATTGCTTTTTTTGGCTATGCCTATCTTCCAAGATCTCCCTCTCAAGCTCATAAGCGGTAATGTCACCGGTGCTGAGTTCTCACCATATCAAGTTGGAGAAAATTTTTTCATTTGCATGACTCAAATGGTTCAAGCGGGAGAACGGGCGTTTAGTGAGTGCAATGGTGATGTTTGTCGCGATATCATGGACCACAGCAACGAAGAAGAGATGAATTACTTTTTCCCTGAGCTTTGGAAATTCTACAAGGATCGAATGCACGCGTTTCTAAATGGAATCCCCGTGAAAGGATGCTGTCTTTACAAGCCAAAGTTTGGAAATAATGAGGGATAAGGATGGAACGGATAATTTTGCTATGCAAAGCTCTTCGAACTTATGCTCGTCTTCTCATTGTGTTATACAATATTTTTGACCTAATCATGAATAAATAAAGCACAAGCAAAAAAATTTTGTGCAAATGTCTTTAATCGTTTATTTCATTAAAAAAAATCGCCTATTATAACAAATGTAAGAGGTACTCTTATTTCCAAGACTTCCTCAAATGGCCAAAATGCAGTTCTGTGTCCGCTACTCTCTCAGGTTTCACTAAATCTGTCCCTTTCCTTTTCAGGAAAGGAAGATCATTCAGAATCACTTTCTGCAGCTGTGGGAACGATCTAATCATGTAAAGCATTGCCGTAAAATTATACAGACACAATGAAATGTAGACGAACTTGAAAATAAATCAACCTTGTAAGTCGTTTCTTAACTTACAACATACACAAAGACGATTTCCGGATCGTCTTCAACGCGACCTTCAACGAACTTCAAATAAGCTACAGCGGAATTACTAACCCCACAGGTAATAAGAAGGATGACAAACGCGGTCACAAGGCTCTTTGCGTAATTCAGCATCATCTGCGTCTGACGGACTTCAAACCGCTCGCTCAGTGTGCAAAACTCAGCGCAACGGCGAAGGAGTTGACAATGAATGTGATAGAAAATCTAAAGGTACCGTCATAACACGCAACTACAAGATTTCCTGTTTTCCTGTAATTTGGAGAGTACAATTCTGCGATTGTATTACATAATTAAAACTGGCAAAAAAGACAAATTTTTTTATTGACCTACGTAAATGGCAGCCACAGTCGACAAAGCGGACAACGCGTAGTTTACCGAATACCCATAGTAATCCCGATCAAACATAACAACCTTTCGCAATCTGGCATCAATCGGGAGATCTGAGTAACTCTGCCAAAGAAACCTCGTCTTGGCATAAAAACACACTGTGGAGAATACGAACTAAACAGAAAAAACTAATTTATAAATCAAATCGTTATTTTTAATTAATACATAATTCTTAATGGCTTACATAAACACCCAGTATTTTGAAAGCCACGGAACAGTTCCTTTTTTCATATGTCGTCCGTTGATTAAACGCGATTAATCGTTCAATGGCGATGAGTAAATATTTACTCTCGATCAGAAACAAGGCAAAATGAAGTGCTCCATGTACTCCATACGTTACCATTGCTGAATAGTAGTTCCCGTCCTTGAAGGAATAAAAAGTTTCCGGTAAAAAGTACTGTAAAGGATGGACTAGAGCGATCAGCGATGTGAGAATTGTTTGGACAGTCTAAAACTCAAGAAAAACTGTAAAACGATAACGCATTTTAAAGAAATGGATAATCTAACCGTGTAATCAGCAAACTAAACTCACAATTATAATCCGAAAATTAACGCTAAACGTTGACAGTTGACTTATTCGAATCGTAAAATAAATATTCAGCATTAACGTGGGCACCATTACGAACACTTCCAGCCATGACTCGTAGTAAAGCCAATCTCCAATAAGCGGCCTCAAAACGGCCGTGAAATTCATTAAAAAGCACCGAAAACAGCAGTTTCTGTCCTTGTTAAAGTTCGTGGCAAATTATTTAATGGCCCAGGTATGAATCGTTGATAAGCCTTGGCCAAGTTCAAGCAATATTTAAGAGGTTTCTATATACTTCAAATAACCCGTAGTCTATCAATTTCCGTGTTATGGAATACTGTAATACGATTGTAAAAACAACCGGCACGCAAAGCTTTTTACAATCTCCCGTCTGTTCCAACATTTTGTGAAGCTATGAGACACACATCCAAAACAGTGTCTCACTTATTCCACATGGCAGAGAATTGTTTGAAATACAATTCGGTTTGATTTTTGTCCGTTGTCGGCAATGGAGCGGCTTCAACATACTTCCGGCGGAGTATTCGGAAGTCGCGTTGAACTATTCGTTGGAATTGAGGGAACTCGTGGACCAAGTAGTAGGTACAGATCAAATTGTAGACAGAAAAGCTTGTGTAGACGAGCTGAAAGAAAGTAAATTGTATTGGTTACAACGAGAAGCGGTAACACGAGTTAGGAGGTCACCCTTGTCACCGCCTCTCTTTCTCACGCCCTTTCCACTGAAGAACTTTTACATCTCACTGATTTAAAAACACACTTACACTACTCGTGCATCTCATTTCATAGCTGTAATCTGTCACTTTCTTAATCTCATGGAAGTACCAATGAAGAAACGCCACGACGCCGCAGACCAACAGAGTTCCCACAAAAACTGATATCAATCTTTTCATGTAGTCCAACGTCATCCTTATCCTCCGAACTTCATACATCGCGCTGAGACTTTCAAATGCCGTGTTTTTATTCATCATTTTATGGAGTTTGTAGAATTTCTAAACATCATACACTCTGTTTCAAAATTTATAGACACGCTTATAAAATCTGGAATTGAGGTGTCGGGGTTCAGTTTACGGATAGGAAACCGTTATAGATTGAAGGAGGGGGTTTGAAAACCTACACCAAGAAATTATATTTTTTTCATTTCATTTTTAAATGCCGTGTATTTATTTATTGCATATGTTATGAAGGTTGCAGAATTCCTAAGCATCTACCGCAAAGTTTGAATTAAAATTGCTTACATAAACACTGTATGGAATGGCAAGCCAAGCGCAGAAGTAAGAAGAGCCCGCCCAGTTGTAATCGTACTCAAGAATCAGCGCTTTTTGGAGCCGATTATCGATCTCAAGTTGAGGATTTGTGCGGTAGATGATGATGCATTTGATCAGGGTCAAAAGAGCGATAACGTAGAACTGAAATTACACTAGAATAAGAAATGAAGTACCAGGAGCCTCGTGGAATATAGCGGGAAACATATGTACTTTAAACCTACAGTGTATACATTATATATTCATTTAGCCTTATCCTTTTTGCATATCGTTTTATATCACAAGATACAAAGGCGTGCTTTTGACATATTTATATACATACGCAGGTACACATGTAACCTACAGTCCTCCACAGATACTTCCGTGCCACTTCTCCGCCTCTTATCTCGTAACGTCGCCGGTCCTCGAAAGCAATTGTCCTCTCTATGGCGATCAACATGTATTTAGCGCCGAATGTAAATCCTGCCAACTGACTTATAAACACGAAGAGGTAAAAAATCAAAGCACCGAAATATTGACGCCGCTCGACGCTGTACCAACTCTCGTCGATAATCTGCGAAGTGACATGAACAAGCGAAACAAATGCACATAAAGTGGCTTCGACCATCTGGAAATGCCATGACTTCTAGTTTTGATCAAACAAGATAGTTTTACACAGTTTTTAAGTTGTATAATGGTTCAATGACTAAAAACGGGCAGGTCGGTCGATGTGAAATTTCGCGAAAAGGTTCCCTTCCCTGGCCAGAAAAGAATCAAGGCTAAAAAAGAACGAAAGCCGTTTGTTTTTGATCAGGCCCGCCGCTTTACATAAAACAGGAGAGCCTAAAGGGCCGATTTAAAGATGTGGCTTTGCAAAAGTTCAATTTATCCCATGTTTTAGCCAAATCTGTAAATCAAATATCTAAATAATAAAGCTCACCAAAATTAGCCGCAAGTTAATATTGAGAGTTGACAAATTAATTGTTCTGGCAACAAAATAAGCCGAGCAAATCGTGTTCACAAACGCCACAGTCATCTCGATTCCGTTCAGAACACGGAAAACTTGGGCAGCGGTTAAATTGAAACTCATGTTATGGCAAAGCACTGAAAGGATTGCTGAGAAGTGTGCAATAAGTGGGACCAACCCTGACTACAAAACATTGTCCGCCGAGCATTGTTTATCCAGTACAAGAACACGGCTGTGTTACGTACATTTTAGGTGAATCGTTATGTATTATAATATTTCATTTCATTTTTTAGAAGATTCATGGCAATTCAAACTTTTTTCGGCCACGAGGCTTAACCACGACTTCCGGCCATATCGAACTTTTTGGTCTTGCAATATACAGAGCCCAAGGCTGGATAAACCCTGTTCTAAGCTGTGCGGTAGAAAGAATTATTCGCACCTCACAAAATTTTACTTTATTGTGGGCATTGTACAATGCAGAACAAAAAAATCGAGCCTCACGACTCTTGCGGGCAACCACTTTGCAGGCAGTCGACATCTACCTATTAGAATTACGATTTCTCTACCTGTACATGGAATGATAGAATTTGCATTGGCAATTCCCTGGTACAGATAGGTCCACGAATCTATTGAATTCATCCGCCGATTTCACATTTGTCAGTGCTATCTTGGAAAATGGTTTCTGACCCTTTAAGAATGCCTGGTTTTCCTTATGGTAATCATTCAAGCCACCTATACAATTGAAAATTTAATTCGCAACATAATAACCAAATCATAAAAATAGATACCCAAAATAGCAGTTTCAGTATTTGTTAGAGAACAATCTCGGTGGCAAATTATTCACAATCCGAGGTATGTAAATTGTTGATAAGCTTTAGCCTAATTTATGTATTTAATATATTTTGTGGGGTTTCACATCCGTCAAACAACCTGTTGACTATTAATTTCCATGTTATGGAATACTGTAATACGATTGTAAAAACAGCCGGCACACAATACGTAGTACAACGTCTTGTCTGTTCCAACATTTCACCAGGCTACATGGCACATTTTTCAAGCTGTGTCTCACTTATTCCACATGGCAGAGAACTGTTTGAAATACAATTCAGTTTGATTTCTGTCCGTTGTTGGCAATGGAGCGGCTTCAACATAATTCCGGCGGAGAATTCGGAAGTCGCGATGAACAATTCGTTGGAATTGGGGGAACTCGTGGACCAAATAGTATGTACAGATCAAATTGTAGATAGAAAAGCTTGTGTAGACAAGCTGAAATAAAGTAATAGATTGTGTTGATAATAAAGAATGTTATTTGAAAAATCTAATTGCGCTGCACACGAAGGTTATAGACTCAGTTTTTTTGCAAACTAGCCCCAATTTGCGTGTTAGCCCACAAATTCTCTTCTGATGCCTGGAAACCCTTTAAATGCTGGCAAAACATTCATACGATCTTTGGTTATAGTCCATTACCCAACGCAAAAAACATAGGCCACTTGCTGGGTGTATATTCTCATCAATTTCATATTTTACATCTCACTGGTCAAAAAACACTTACACTGCTTGTACATCTCATTTCATAACTGTAATCTGCTACTTTCTTAATATTATGGAAGTACCACTGAAGAAACGTAACGAAGCCGCAGAACAATAGAGTTCCGACAAACACTGATATCAATCTTTTCATGTAGTCCAACGTCATCCTTATCCTCCGAACTTCATACATCGCGCTGAGACTTTCAAATGCCGTGTTTTTATTTGTCATTTGGTGGAGCTTGTAAAATTTCTAAACATATCTAACGCGTCAAGTGTTAATAAAAATTTCTTACGTAAATACTGTATGGAATGGCAAGCCAAGCGCAGAAGTAAGAAGGGCCTGCCCAATCGTAATCATACTCGAGAATCAACGTTCTACGGAGCCGAGCATCGATTTGAAGTTGAGGATTTTTACAGTAGATGATGATGCATTTTAGCACGGTCAAAGTAGTGACAACAAAAAACTGAAATTGTCCTGGAGTCAGAAATGAAGTACTTAATTAAATAAGAGTTTTTGGACAATCTTAGATGGATAATTTCCCTATTAGAAGGAATCAAAAAATTTATTGATTCGTTGATTGATTGAAAGCGTTCTCTTAGCATCCGCCGTGCTTACATCCAACGACCAACCGAGGAGACCCAACGTTCAGCCGAAAAGTTGTAGCGCGTTTTTTAGTCGTGGGGTATGACGAAAAACATCCTTTTCCCCACAGTATATTTATTACTACAACGTGGAGAAGACAAGCCTACAAACAACAGGCAGCAACGCAAAACCAAAAAAGAAACTGCGCCAAAGTACCTTCTTGACCTTTGGCTTGTTGCGTATTGTTCCTGCTGAGAATATAACATACAATTTAAAATACAGTCTCAAAGGATAAAAAGATGGCCTTTTACATATTTATAAATATATACACGTACACACGCTGTAACCTACAGTCCTCCACAGATACTTCCGTGCCACCTCTCCGCCCCTTGTCTCGTAACGTCGCCGGTCCTCGAAAGCAATTGTCCTCTCTATGGCTATCAACATGTATTTGGCATCGAACATAAATGCTGCCACCTGGGCTGCAAGCAAGGTGACGTAAAAAATCAGGGCGGCCAAATATTGACGCTTTTCGATACTGTACCAAGACTCGTCGGTAATCTGCGAGGTGGAATGGACAAGCGAAACGAACACACATAGAATGGTTTCTACCATCTGGAAATGGAATTCGTTGTATGGAAAAATATGGCAAAAAATAGCTAGCTAGAAACACAAAAAATATTATAAAAAATGTAAAGACGGCTGCTAATTCCTAATCAAAGTTGTTTTCCTTTTGATCGAGTCCGCCATTGCACATAAAAAACATTTTTACAAAGATAGGAGCATCTAAACGGCAGATTAAAGATCTGACTTTAAAAATTCAATTCATCCCATATTTTACAATCAGCCACATCTGTAATTCGAACATCTAAAAAATAAAGCTCACCAAGATAAGCCGCAAGTTAATATTGAGAGTTGATAAGTTGATTGTTCGGGCAACAAAATAAACAGAGCAAATCGTATTCACACATGCCGCAGCAATCTCAATTCCATTCAGAATGCGGAAGACTTGGACAACGGTTAAACTGAAACGCATGGCAACAGAATGAAGAGATGTCGAAAAAAACGGTATAAGTGTGCCTAATACGGGGCTACAAACAATACTGTGAGTACGCGAAAATTGTTTAGCACAGAACTATAATTCGGTCGTTTTAAGTGCGTCTTATAAGAAGCGTTACATACAATATCTGCGTTGTATTGCTTCTGCGTATTCCAAAAAATCATTTTTTGTAATTAATATCACCCTTAACTAAAAACATTAAAGTACCGAGGTGTCTCTTCTACATGTACGGAGGACATTCTACGAAATGAAACGTGCTGTTTTTTAATAACAATTGATAGCAACTTGGTATCAAACCTAGCGGTTCTGAGGATTATGGGGAAAATAATCTTGAGATTTGGTCCAAAAATAAGGAAATTATAGCCAATTGAACCCGGGCCACAAAGATTCTGTTTTTTTTAATTCACGGTTTTTTGTCTATAATATTATAGCAGCGGATCTGTCTTATTGGCAAAAACCGTACCAGTTTCCATCCGGGAAGTTTCAAAATAGCTCTAGGATCGAAGGCAGTCAGAACAGAATTTTATGTACGGTAAGATTCAATGGTTTAAAGATTGCTCTCTCGCATTTACTGTGCAAATGACGATCCACTCAAAGATGATGCAATTACTCAACAGTGCATGCAATCTGTGTTCTTTTTAGAACGGAGGATGGCGGAACTAGATTTTTTCATTTCAAATAAATGTTACCACATTTTTTAACCGTCATCGAACATAATTAGAGAATGAGATCACGTAAACAAAGCGTAAAAGTACAGACAGTGTATTGAGTTAGGACCCATGAGACGAGCATTCGGTTCTCTGAAAATAATTTTTGGAACCGCTTTTTCAAGACTTGAGTATAGAAGAACTCATAATTATTGACAAGGAGACACCCATTTACCATAAATACTATTCTCTTGCGGGACCTAACTAAGGTTGTCTGTGAACGAACATGAGGTGCATTTCAAGGTGATGTGATACGATTAATCAATGGATATTATTCAAGCTTCTTTTCTAAAAGATATCTTGTTGTACACAGAGCTGTGTGTAAGTGTTGTATCCTCTCTTTTCAACGCTTATGTCACATACCGGTCGGCATTTTCCAGCTGTATTCATCCCAGTCTGCGGCTGATTCTCGTAAGTCGTGTTCTTTTTTTTTGATAAAACTCTTCGTAGAAAGGGGCTTTTGAGGTGAAGAGTACAGAATCTCTTATTTTAAAACACCATTTCTCATCGTGAGTCGCAACATTCTGCCTCATAAAGTGTAAAAAAATTCAAATAATAGGGTATGTTTACACATGGCAATAGATTAAGCGAAATGGGGGAGCCTGTCAGAAAAGTATTTGCAAAAGAGAGTAAATTTTTAGTGTACTATTTTCGAAAAATCTCAGCGCATAGCACCATCGAAAAATCTTAAATATATGTTCCTTTCTTCAAGTATGGCATTTTTATTTCATTTTTTTCTCATTTTATTTTTATTTAGAGCACCACGATGGGCAGCTTGGTAATAATAAGCCTTACACATCCGTTCTCCAACCTCGTGCCAAGTGAATATTACAGTATCGAAAAAGGTCATTACAAAAATGCCATTATTTTTTATTCCGTAATGCTTACAAGCCATTACGCGTATTTCGTTTTTACCATCAAATATTTCTTGATCACATTGGAGAGACGGGCCGCGATAGGTCACATTCGGGCGTACGAGATGTCAGGACCATGGTTTGGGAGGAAGATTCTTAAACGTTCGGTATGTACAGGGGATGGCAAAGAACGTTTTATCTTACGGCTTCGGAAAAGAACTGACAAAAAATCTAGATAATAGTAGTTACTGTGTATAGACCAGCTAATTTCATGACTTTTAGGCTATCTTCTGCTTGTTTGTTCTTCTACTAAACATGGCTACCCGATACTGGGTCTTCCGTAATTCGTCTGTGGATGTTATATTACGGACAGTCATCGTGCCGGACAAATGGATTCCAGGCTATCTCTTCGCCTACATGGAGGCCTTTGTTGGTATGATCTTTGCAGTCGTTGTAAGTTACGCTCGAAATTCGATTGCTTTAGCTCATGCGGGACATTGAGAAAAAACTGCAAGTAAAATGTTTTTGCACGCCGCTGAGCCGGAAATACGAGATGCGTCAAACCGTGGCAATAATGAACTACCTCAACCGGATCCTCCAAGCGTTTGCTGCTCTTCTGGTGGCGATCTTTCCAATGTTTTCAGTCTTAACCTACCTCTACTTCAAATTAAATCATTCAAGTGAGAGTTTGGTGATCATCATCCTGTTTACGGTATGGCTGTAAGGTTGAAAAGTTTGTAGTTTTAGACTATTCACATAACCGTCCAATTTTACAACATTATCACAGCGTATTACATGTACGCGGAGTTTCCACAAGTTCGGCAGTTGATTGCCAAAGATATCTGCTTCAAACAACGTGCAGCAGTTTTGCCGTCCATTTCTGGCACAGTTGAAGACGTCGAGATTCACTTTGGGAGCTTGTACAAGATGTGGAAATAATTTATATTTACTGTGCATATTACCACAAGGCGAGAGCGCGATACACGAGAACTCATCGAAGTGCAAGTCATACAAAAGCCTGGCCAAAAAAAGCACTGTCCCAGAAACGCCTTTTTTGTAAGCCTCGAATATCTTTTTAAAATATGGCTGTAAGTCGGCTCAGGCATAGACTCTCCTCAGTTTGCAGGCTCTCTCACACGTTGTCATGGAATAAACGTGAAATTACAAAAAGTTCAAAGAAATTCGAGAGCAAAATAGAAGTTTATCAAACTCTTCATTACGTATCACATTTAGCTTCCGCATAAACATTAACAATATAAATTATACACGTAATTATTATAAAAAGTACCCGTATTTGATAAGGCAAGACTTAGATTCCTTGGGAAATCTTGACAGTGACTATTTCAAAAGGCGTTAGTTTCTCTTGTAGCCGCTCTATCGAGTATTCTTCATTTGAATCTTCGTTGACAGCCGAGAGGGATGAAAATATTAATTTAGGGTGGTCATATGGCACAATTTTCTTCAAAGTGGCATCCAGTTTGTCCTGAAATTTAAAGTTTTAGAAATTCAAGCAATTCTTGGCTCTACGAAATTTCAGCGCCAAACAGAAACTGAAATAACCTTGTCTTACCCATTCAATCTCGCATTTTTCGGTCGATTTTATTGAACAGTCAAACTCCAACTTCCGAATCGTCAACAAATGAAAATCCTTGACTTGTCGTAGATTTATGAGCTGGAGATTGCATGGCCAATAAATTTCCGGGATTACTTTTGGAGAGAAATCCGGCTTTTTGGCAACAATTCCAATGGGATGGAGAAGATCTTCAAGGGAGCGGTCGACAAATTTTGAGTGGAAAATAGTGTCGTCCTTAGGGTCAGCAACCTTTTCGATTATTATTCGGGCCTTAAAGTGCGAAGGATCTTCCTGAAAAATTGGATTAAATCAATTCAAATATTTAATAAATGTTAGCAAAAGTTCAAAGTAACCGATTCAAAAACAGGCTAGTAATGGTCTTTAGCCGGTTGCTTGATGAATGACATACAGTTTTGGCTTCGCCCAATCCAAGGCCCTTTCCATCTTCACCATAGACACTTCGGTCCAACAACAAATGCAATTCCCCGTTCTCATCCACCGTTGAACCAGTCGATTGTCTTGCCAACACCGTTAATCTACTGTTCGTATCCTGGACCATCGATTCAGAGGGAGATGGGAAATAATTTGCGGCAATTGGAAGGGACCTAAACCAATTATAATGCAATAATAATGGGGGTATCGTTTAGTTAACATCTTAGAAGCTGTCGTCGAAAAATGGGAGCTTTGAAGCGTTTACAAACTTTCGGGAATTTCTAGGTGGCCCCAAAATCCGCATGCAAGACTCAAAGGGACAGTGAATGTCTCACACGAAAGACTTGTAAGCTTCAACAAACAAAGAAGGTAGCCTTGGACTTACCGATTCATCTTATGTTCATTCAAATACAACCCGTTTACATCCGTCCATATTGTAGTGTTCCCTTGTACATGACTACCAACCTTTAAAATAAAAGTGTGCCCATTCAGATCCTTCAGTTGGGAGAACACTTCCAAATTGATTTGCACAGCATCACTGGGCTGTTTGTTATCGACTTCAATCATCTCCACAATAACTGGTGACTTTTTATCAATCTTAGGATCAAGCTTGCAGTAGAGTCTTGAAGTGAGCGGTCCAGTGAAGAAAATACAGCGGCTTCTCGCAATAGCCTTCAAAGCGGACAGTGGATTAAAGACGTATGCTCCACCCATATCTGTGTGATAACCATAGCCAACGTTGACCTTTTCTGAAGATCCTTCTACCTAAAATTAAATGTTGTGAACAAAAATCTTGAATCGTTAAAAAATTCTGAAGTTTAAATAAGTGCCAATGGCCATAAAAATAAACGTTTTCCGAATTTTGACCTGAGAACTGAGACGAAGACAACGAAGATAACGTCAATTTATATTATCGATGACCACTGTCCACGCCTAATCTGATTTTGCAAATCTATCGGAAAAATGGAAGAAAAATGAACATACACTTATCCTCCCCTTTGTAAGGGACATCGCGAACTTTTCCGTCGGCATCTTCAGAGTTTCGCCATCAGAAACTTCCTTCGCCTCGCTGAGATGTGTTTTCGGCGATCGTTGTCCATCAGCCAAGCGAGTAATCGTAACCTTTTGATAGGATAAGGGGCGGCATTTTAAGTAGAATACGATCTAAAATACGACGAACGTAGTACTGCCGTGAATTCATGAAAAAGGTAAAAAATAAAAACAATAAATTTTGCGACGAAATGCCTAAAATTTTGACATTCCGCAACCCTAAAAATTGTTCAACTTACTTCAAAGTAGTCCTTGTCCACCTCCATTACAGCTTTGTTGACACCGGGAAAAGCTTGAACTTGTAGTATTTCTCCTGATTCATTCCGTATTTCCATGTTGTGCGTGTTTGTGGTGATGGTAACTCTTTTTTCATCGCTTTCAGTGTTCTGATTGAAGATTATGAGGGTCTTTCTGTAATACAAAGCATTTCTTCGTATTATTTCAAGCCCTTTAATCCAGTTCGGTGTAAAGTCACCTACTCTTTCATAGTCTCATTGAACTGGAATATTTGCCCATCATCGTAGACGTCGTGTACAGCTCCGCCAGCCAGGTATTCGGCTTCTTTTTGGGCAAAATGAGTGACAGCTTTGTATAACCTGAAAGAACTCTCATATATTTCGTGTTATTCCACATTATTTTCTGATTCAATTTCACGACTAGGTTTGTCTCATACCGTTTGCGATAGTCCGCCATGACATGAGGTTTGCTTGTGCCCGTAATCGAGTCATGATGTTGTGCTAGGGAGAGGTTCCTTCTGTGTAACGTTAGCTCGTCATAATCGTGTTGGACACCAAATAAAGCTCTAATTAGATCGAGTCTTCTCAAATAGCCCTGGAATTCAATTTCCAATTTTTATGGATGTATTTCTCGTATATGTTCTTCAAAATTTTGACTGGTTTACCTATTACAATATAATCGAATGTGAATACCTGGGCTTTCCTCTCCATTTGCTTGAAATTCCCTCGGTGTACAAAGTAGCCGGACCAATAGGGATGCCCTCCACTCATATTCTCAGTGTATGGGAAGAAGTCTCCCCGCAGAATTGGTGGTTTTGCAAAGGTTTTCTTGGTGTGCTCAAAGTATTGGCCAAGGGTCGAAAACTGAATTTTCGTTTTGTACTCCGGATTCGCGTTGACATGATCGATGATTTGCTTGTAATTCTTGTACATCGAGTCAAAGTCATCTGAATACCGATAGTAAAAGTCGTCTCCGACTGCTACTAACAGGGAATCTCCGTTGTAAAATCGCTGCAAGTTGGGGGTAAGGTTAGTGAATTGCTGCAATCTCTTACGTGATAAGTTTTGAATTGCTCGACAAGCTGTCTGCTCATAAACTCTACATTCGTTTTCTTTATATCCTTCTTTTCCGGACAGAATGATCTTGAACTTGTGCCCCATTCGTATTGACAACATACTGATCCGTTGATTCCACAGCCATTGGAAGTTGTGTAGTATACGTCTGGCAAGGACATGACGGTGGGGATCTTCTGTTCTCTTCCCTAAAGGACATTGGAAGTTATAATAGGCTTTTTTGATGTCACATTTAACATTAGTGTCATGTATAATATAACAGGCTGCGTGAAATGAAGGAGAAAGTTGAAAGGAGTACCTGTTGCCAAGGCTGAGCCCATTTGAAGATCATAGCTGCATGTTCTCGCATTTCGATCTTAACATGTTGATTTAATCTGCCAACTACCATACTGTTGATACCAGCCAAAGACATTAGATATGGGTTCATTCCTCCGTGTCCAAATGGATCTACTGACCTGAAATTTCTTGTTGGCTAGGTTTGAATAACTGGCTGTTTGATCGGGTAGATCTTATATTAATTTTGTCCACTTTATTTTCCGGTTTTACTCGGACCCTTATAGGAACAAAAAACGTAGCCACAGATACTGTGCCAGTCGTGTTTTACTCTCCGTTTCTGAACTTACCACGAAGTATTAGCCGTATATTCAAACGTATCGTAGACAAATCTCTGTCCTTCCACAATGTTATCGATAGTCGCCCAAAAGTATGGAGTGGCTTCGTCCGTCATCACCCACGCCGCTCCACAAAGCTCTAGCTGCCCATTTTGGATAAACCTAAATTTATTTCCACGAGTTAGAGTGTAATATTCGCTTACTCTTTAACTTTTTTCTTCTTGTCCTCGCTTTCAGTGATCCAAAAATGGTATAAAAAGGACATTTCCGACCAAATGAATTTCCCATCCGGATGCTCGCTGAGGTATTTGATCATATTGGTGAAGATACTGCTGACCTGCTCGTCATAATATTCGGTAAACGTCATTAGCCACCCTGGGTCCAAATGGGAATGGAAGACGAGGAAAACGTTGAGCAAGTCAGATTTCGGAGGGGGTTTGTAGCCGGGAGAAAATGAAATGGTTTGACCATCTACCTGCAAAATTGAGGGGTTGCATTTGTAAATTGACCATAGTGCATGAAACTAGAGAGGGAGACAAAAGAGATTTTTAAAGTAATTTGTCATCGTTTTTGTCCCAAAAATCTTACTGGAATGGTTTGAATTCGTATAAAATACATGGGTTTGTTGTGTATGAATGTTTTTTTCCCTCGGTGGACGATGTAATTTCGGAAATTTTTCTCATAAAAATTACGCAAAATTGCGTTCAAAGTGCATCAAAATCAGCGCCGGTAATTGAAATATTGATGACTAATTTTTTATATGGGCGGGACTTACTTTTAGTTGTGTTTCTGTCTCCACATTCAAACAGTTTGAGGTTTCCATAAACTTTGCGTTGCCTTCATCAAGAACAACCTCATTGACGTTCGATTTCTCATCTTCTAGGCCGAATAACTAAACAACTAATATTTTAGGCTTTCAAAATGAGAAATCAGAAATTTTGTGGACTTTTTTCAACTTACATCGAAGTATTTGGGCGCAGTTTTGACTTTCCATGAGTTTGAGATCAAGTAAAACCAAAAATAAGTTAGAGCGGCGACGATAAAAATCACATTTACCCAATAGCGCATTGATCTGAAACAAAAATGTTCTCGTTCAACCAACTAAAAAAAATGACTTATTTGTTTGTCTTGTACTTGAAATAATTAGCGAGTTTCTTGTTTTCCCAATTTATGCAAAATTTTAAACTTTTTTTGGAAAAAATATAAAAAAATTAACTTGTGGAATAAAAAGATTAAAAACGACTTCAAAATCTGGAACTCAAGCACTTTCACTATTAGCACTTGTCTCATTCACAATTTCTAAAAGGTAAATTTACACGAGGCAACTGCGGGATGATCTGGCTTACTTTGTAGGACTCTTTCAACCCCCTACCATTAGTAAACCCGTGTTTTCAACAGCAAAAGGGACATGTAGTCTAAACCGAAAGTAAAAAAATATATAAAACTCTTGTATTCTGATATTACTCATCATATCGCGGAATCTTGGGATGTTTGGGGAATATTGGGTATGACATTGGACGGAGAACAATAAAGTTTTCGGGGCCGGATTTAAAGGTTCGCCCTCGAATCAGAAAAGTTCTTTTCGCGGTCATGGACCAACACAGCGAATACAAATATTGGACGTGAGGCGAATAAATATTGAACGGCTTTTGAAGATGATGGGGGAGATCGAGTCATGTGGGGGATTAGAGAGTGACCATAAAAGGGATGGTCAGGGAAATTACAAGAAAGAGGGTTTCGTTGAAATCAGAAGCCCTTGGAAATTTGTACGATAAAATTACAAGTGCGATTTACAAGCGATTAGTTTGTTTTCCGTTGTATAATTTGGCCAATTCCTAAGAATTTTCGACTCGTTAATTCTTCTTTTTTTTAACCGAACCTTTAGTACTAACTAATCTCTATACTGCACGCTTGCTTGTTTTCAAGATCGCTAACCGAAAATCTCGTCCATTTTTTGACCCAACAAATGATTCTTTGTCAGTGTTTCCCCAACCCAAAACGACAAAAATATGCTGATCGGAAAAAAATATTTGAATTCATTTCGGTGATAAGAAAGAGAAAGGTGTGCTATGATAACACTCCACACCCTCAGTCGCAAGGCAGCCTGAGGCATTGACCGCTTTTTGATTAACACTGACTCATTATGGAAATTTTAGGCAGCCCCCAAAAGCAGTTATTAGCAAGGTTTGATTTTTTTATAACAATACACCTATTTGATGCGGAGTCAAGATTTTAGAGAAAATGCAGCGGTTGCATTTGCTTCCCGAAAGGGATTTGGTTAAAATGAACATTTAGCGGGGACTTGGAGAGAAATTTGAATGTTTGGTTAATACAATCTGGAAGCATTACGTGATATTGCGAAAATCTGAATGTGTTCACAAAATGACGTTAAAGGTCAGATTTCGATGGATCTTGCACTCGCGTTTTTGAAGCGGGATGTCTAGCCCGTATTTTGCAGAAACTATTTTAAGTTGAAATATTACTAAAAATCTGTTGTTAGGGGTTTTCATATTGGCAGCGAATTCGACATGTAAACTAAATTTTTCTTCATAAAATCACCTTTCCGCGACAAGCTGTTTTTTACTATATCTCATAATTTCCCATAATTCCCCGTTTGCCAATTATTATAAAATATCAGGGCCGTTTCTGAACATAAGTTAAATTTCTGGAGCTTGATTTGTGTCCTAGGTATAATTGATTACTTGAAAAATTTTGCAGAAATTGCAAGCATTGCACATTTCTTTGTAAAAAAACTTCCGAAAGTCTCAATTTCCTTCACGTATTATTTTCCTCGGTCTAAACTCTAATGCAAATTCCCCAAACTAAACAGCGGAATTAAGCGATCCTCACCTCGAAATTTGTTTGCACATCCGGAGAATCGGACGCGCTTTTGTGGGGTATTTATCCAGACCATATTTACTGACTTTTTATCAAAACATTTTCCTGAAACCAACTGACGAATTATTTTTTTACCTTTTTTCCACACGATTTGAAAAAAAACGTTCCGTTCCGGATCAAGGATCCAAGCGGCCTTTGAACACAGCTATTTTTTGCGGAATTTACGGGGATTATTTGTGTAATATTAAAAATAGCCAAGAAGGATACAAATTTTGTTACGACAGGCCAAACATGAATAAAATGTTGTAATTTCAAATGAGAAAAGATCACGCCTAAATTCCACAATATTCATAAATATTTGTACCGCCAAGGGAAGTGATCGGTTTACCAAACTTTTGTGATTATGAATTTATTTTACAAGGGAAAAGTTTTCAAAATTAATACAGTAGCTTGCATTTTGCAGACACAGATGAGATACCGAATAAGACTTTTTATACCTTGCGAATCAAAAGTTCTTTTGTACAGGGTGGGGCATCTTTGTGGCCCGATTTGAATTGGCTATAACTTCTTTAGTTTTTGGCCAAATTTTAAAATTCTTTTTTTCCCTGGATCGTCAGCCAACCCCGTTTTGTTTGATACCAAATATGTTATACATAGTAAGTGTATATCTACAGTTATTGGATTTATTCTTGGAGTTCATTTTTTCGGTCGTTTTTCGGTTGTTTTTTCGGTCTTTCCCGGTGTGTCAGGAAATGGAGTACGGTGCGGAAGAAAAATACGGCGGAATTTACCCTCCCGAAAATCGACGATGAGAATAAGAACAAAAAGTGAAGATCAACTTCCAGAGTTCGTCGAATGGTCCTTGCTGAAGGCATTCCCTCGGTTCTGGCCAAACTTCGTGTGCTCATATGCGGATTTTCTCGGAATTTTGACAAAACTTCTTAAATTTTCAACTCCGTTCGTACTCATCTTTCCTGCTTTTTTTGTTTCCTTTTAACGCTGCCAGTCTCAAGAAACTTATTCCACGAACGTCGAATTGTCTTGCGATCTGGAGGTTAGGCATTACGTCCGTATTTTATGCGGTATCCCCGTTTGAAAATTTATCGCCGAACCGTACTTGCTATACCAAACCACAGACCAAGCCTTTTCTTCCACACCGTACTCCATTTTCGGACACACCGGGAAAGACCGAAAAAACAACCGAAAAACGATCGAAAAAATGAACTCTAAGAATAAATCCAATAACTGTAGATATACACTTACTATGTATAACATATTTGGTATCAAACAAAATGGGGTTGGCTGACGATTCAGGGAAAAAAAGAATTTTAAAATTTGGCCAAAAACTAAAGAAGTTATAGTCAATTCAAATCGGGCCACAAAGATGCCCCACCCTGTACTATGTACAGCAAGTTTGAAACAGAATTAGCAATTTTTTTGCCTAAAACTCAATAGGGTGGTTTTTCCTACTTCATTCAAGCTTTGTTCAGCTGTTTCTCATACCTTAGCATAATATCCCTGTAGTTTGTAGATTCTCATCAAAGCTCTGATTCATACTACTCACAAAAAAGCCTAAAGTAGATACTCGTTTTGGTCTTTTTACATAGTTCTACATCGTTTAAAAAGGGGGATTTCTATTAGTCACAATACATTATACATGAGGAAAGGTGAAAACATTCTTTTTCTGGCCGCACGGAAATGCTCGAGAGGCCAGGTTTATTGCGTAATAAACCGTGGGTATCAATCTTGAGTAATAACAAGGTTACAGGGAGCGTTAAAATGGTTAAGAGTCCTGTTGCTCTATACGCATTATGGTCGTTTATTTTAATAGATTTTTATAACGATTGAAAACAATGAAATTTGTTTGCCATAGATTAAGCTTGTTGCCGGAGAAATCTCTCTTTACGAACAAGGGTAAAGAATGTTCGTAAAGAGAATCTTCTTCTTGAAAATCGTTGAATCTGTCAACGGTCGTCTCTTTAAAACTTAGGCTAAAAATCTGCTAAATGCTCCACAAATTTTTTATCTCGATTTGTATCAGCGTCGTCCAAAAAAAATGTGAATTGCGCAAGCAGCTTAAAGGTCCAAGAAGAAATTGTGGCATAATTAAAATCCTTGAGTACGTTTACCTCGACTTAGTACCCAAAGTGCGAAAAAAACGTTTCTTTTTTCTTCTCCCTTCTCTTCCAATATAGTAAAATTAGGTTTTTGAAACGGAATTTCCTCAAATTGTCATTCAAAACGCTGCCAAGCAACAGAACATCGGGCTCTTTCTGCTCGTGGGTTTATCCTTTCAACGTGCCGGTCATCCAATCCACACGTTCACTTTGGTGTCATAACAACGGAAGTGGAAGTGAAACTTCGATCAGCTGTTGATGTTTCTTGGAACTAACGTAGTAATTACTTTGGTTTGCAAACAATTAATTTGATATTATTTTTGTAAGGGTTTACTAGCGATCAAGTGATTATACTTTATTTTTCTAATTTCATAATTCATCCTCCTCTACCTCTTCTTGTTCTTTTCTCTCGGCAATTTTCCTGGCCATTTCTGAAACACCAAGAGGTTTTTAAAGTTTTAACAAAGAGGGTTTTATGTAAATTTGTAACATCTAATTCACCTAAAATCGCAACTCACTGTCATTAATGCAGCAGAATTTGATTCCACATTTCGCAGCGACACAAGTGTGTCCATTTGGGCATTTACTACGCGTTGGATTTGTGGGATCACAAGTGTGGGCGGAGCCATCAGGACGACGAAGCACACTCCATCCGAGCGGGCACATTTGACCTAAACTTTGAAGAAACCCATGTATTTTAATAACGGAAGCAAATAATTTTGTGAATCAAATCAAAAAGAAAAAAAAAACTTACTCGAATTGCATTCAGCAGCTGACAACTGGTATATGAAAAAATAAATACATAGTAACCACAAAAGAAATCGTTGAATCATTTTAAGGTAAAACAAAGTGCCGAAGGCAAATTTGTAAAATCCAGACAAGAGCAGCGCAAGAAAGGGAGATTTTATCAGATATCGGCCCTCATTGACCTGGAAACGCACAGGTTTCGTTTCTTTCTTCTGTTTTTAAATTTTAAAAAATCCTTTAGGTCGGTATTCAAAAAATGCTTGCGCGCAAATGTGAGAGATGATTTGGGCTAGACTGAGTGTTCACGCCACTTTCACAGGGAAGCGTTAACGCGAGGTGTGGAATGGAAAATAAAAATTTTCACTCCTTCAAGTGTTGCGACCTTTCATCAAAAATATAATAATTGAGATATAAGAGTGAAGATATAAGAACGCAAGAGCCATTTTCAAAAAGCACCCTAAATTTGCTCACTTTTTGGCTCGCAGGCGATTCTTTCATTTTGCTCACCGAAACGGCGAGCAAACTTTCAAAAATGCTCGCCCCCGCCGAAGCGGCGAGCAAATTTCTATTTTTGCCTCCCGCGGCGAGCAATTTTCTAATTTCGCCTGCCGCGGCAGGCTAGGGAAAGACTTGGCTTTGAGCCAAGTCTTTCCCCTTGGGTGGCTCTTCCTCCCAAAAATTTTTTTGTCAAGATTGCTATAAATTTCTTTATGGTGTACTCTACATGCATCGACAGGACAATAACTCCAAAAGTAAGTTAAATTATCCCTCTTTCTAAGTATGCCATCATTTTTTGCATTACATAAGCTTATCCTGGCGCATTTAGCCAT
The DNA here is from genome assembly GCA_904066235.2 of Bursaphelenchus xylophilus. Lineage (NCBI taxonomy): Eukaryota > Metazoa > Nematoda > Chromadorea > Rhabditida > Aphelenchoididae > Bursaphelenchus > Bursaphelenchus xylophilus. The sequence goes on from CAJFCV020000004.1 coordinate 7,716,016, forward strand.
TGTTGTAGGTATACAAATTTCGCTGAATGTTGTTCGTTCGTGCGATTCCATGAACGAAATTTGAGAGTCTTCCACGCAAAAGAACCGGCGTCGGGGTCTTCGTGCCAGAATTGTTTCAGCATGAAAGGATTTTTTTGTTGCTTCGATTTTAGATATTACACTAGGTACTTTTTGATTTTTTTCCGATTTTAGGAATGGAACAATTTTGACGTATCCATAGATGCGTATTTATACTTAGCAAACCATATTTCATCTAAAGCATGTTTAGAACAGTATGAGAGGTATTTGGGACTTTTTTTAGATCCACGTTATACTTGATCACTTAGGCCCTAAAACATCTCAAACCCGGGTTTGAAAGAATAGTTATGTTGGGGACGGTTTAGTAATGGCTCACCTTTGTAGATTCGGGTTTAAACTTCAAAAACATTCGATTTTGCCTGCAACTTGATAAAAGTATCTAGTGTAATATCGAAAATCGAATCAAGAAAAAAATCCTTTCATGCTGAAACAATTCTGGCACGAAGCAGGCCCGACGCCGGTTCTTTTGCGTGGAAGACTTAAATTTCGTTCATGGAATCGCAAGAACGAACAGCATTCAGCTAAATTTGTATACCTACAACAATGGCTAAATGCGCCAGGATAAGCTTATGCAATGCAAAAAATCATGGCATATTTAGAAAGAGGGATAATTTAACTTACTTTTGGAGTTATTGTCCTGTCGATGCATGTAGAGTACACCATAAAGAAATTTATAGCAATCTTGACAAAAAAATTTTTGGGAGGAAGAGCCAGGGGTGGTCGGCGGGCCGGGCCGGTCCGGCCCGGCCCAAACGGGCCGGCCGGCCTCAAAAATGGAAATTGACAAACGGGCCGGGCCCGTCACGGGCCGGGCCGGGCCGCGGGCCTGGGGTTTTTCCGGCCCGGCCCGGCCCGTCTAAAATACAATGCCAAACCGTTGGCATTCATTGTTTTCGCGCCGGGAAAATTAATTGATGTTGTTATAGTTGCTGTTTCTCAAGTTCTAAAACGTTTACAAGTCTCTAGTTCCATTATAGAACCACAAAACTATCACATTGATCCTTTACTAGCTAGATCAACGCCTTTTTTGCCTCAGTTTAGATCCCGAGCCTGGGCGCAGTTCGCAGAACCCTCTATAGACGGGCCTGCACGGGCCGGGCCGGGCCAGGCCCGTCACGGGCCGGGCCGGGCCGGGCCTGGAAAAAGACTAGACGGGCCGGGCCGGGCCGGTCAATTAGACGGGCCGGGCCGCGGGCCGAAAATCGGAAAAATAGGGTCTGCTGACCACCCCTGGGAAGAGCCACCCAAGGGGAAAGACTTGGCTCAAAGCCAAGTCTTTCCCTAGCCTGCCGCGGCAGGCGAAATTAGAAAATTGCTCGCCGCGGGAGGCAAAAATAGAAATTTGCTCGCCGCGAAAAATTTGCTCGCCGTTTCGGTGAGCAAAATGAAAGAATCGCCTGCGAGCCAAAAAGTGAGCAAATTCAGGGTGCTTTTTGAAAATGGCTCTTGCGTTCTTATATCTTCACTCTTATATCTTTATTATTAACAGTTCTACGAATTCTAATATAAATACAGGTGCACAGTTTCTGTCTTGAGCTTCGTGTCACTAATTTATCCGTTGAGAACCCCAAACGCTCCATTGCTCCAATCAAAAAACATTTTCTCCAGCTGCTTCGCAACATCTTCCGGCTTCTTGTTTTTCATCAACGCTGGCTGGACTTGAATCTTCTTGACCTGGATGGGATCTTTTATCTCATCCGTCTTTTGCTCGGCTTTCTTGCGTTGGGCCTCTGATGCAGCGATTCGAGCCGCCAATGAGTTTTGATCCAGCTTGGCCAAGGCTTTATACGCTTCGTCGGCTTGAGCTTTTTGCTTTTTACTACTTTCAGCGGCTTCCTCGGCGAGCTTTTTGTTGTTGAGTAGACTGAAGTCAAGGTCGGGGAAGAGCGATTGCCGGGGCTTTTTCTGAAACACATTCGATTTTCAAGTTAGCTATGTTTCAATCAAAAATTACGCTCTTGCTTATCTTTACTCTTATCACTCTTTTGATGACTTACGTGTTGTTTGCCTTGTTCTTTCACTTCAGTTCTCCTTGTTCCAACTGGGGCTTGACCTGAGCCTTCAATGGCTTCGGCAGAATCTTCCTCGCTTTCTGGGATAATAGATGTTGCTGTCTGTTTTGTGGACGCCTCAATTTCTACTGGCTTCTCTTCTTCATTCTGAAATCATGATTACGCACTTTCAATTTCTTGAAAAATTCAAATTCGAATACTCACCTTCGCCAAGAATCCCTCCGTTTCCGCTGCATTCTCAGCGGCTTCTGCTGACGACAGCACGAAGAATTTCTTTGTTTTCTTTTCCTTGGCCAACTCCACAGTTGTCTTTGGAGTGTATCCGCTAACATTCGCCTCTTCTGGACTTTCTGTTTTCTTCTCCACTATAATTTGTTGATGCGCTGTCAGTGCGACTGGTGTAAGTGAGATCAACTTCTCCGCTGGGGGTTCCAACCCGCTTCCAATCGCTTCTAAGTCCTTTTCTGCGACTTCCATACTTTTGAATTCACGGTCTTCAGTTTCTCCCAGCTCCTCGATGCTCTTCAACACGTCGTTTTCAATATTTTTTCGCAATCTCTCTAATTCTTCAGGACTAGGCGGGACACTTTGAGTTGTTCTAGCCAGCTGAGAAGCTCTTTCCAATTTGTCAGCGAGATTTTCCGCCGAATCTGTATAATTGGCTTCGAATAAATTGGAGAGCACGGTACTGTCGGAACGGTTCAGTAGATCACGAAGGTTATTTAGAAATGCATTGATATGCAAATTCCTCTCTTCAATTTGAGCTGGCGATGGGGTAGTTGAAACGGTAGATTCCTTTTTTAAGTTTTTAGCGCCACAGCCAACAATTTCTTCGGAGGATTTTGGAATTATCAAGAGATCTCCACTGTTGACACCTGGATGGGCTTGTTGTTCCTTCTGAGCTTGCTTGAAGTCTTCATCGAGGCTTAGAGCGATTTGAAATTGCTCTGTTGGATTTACGGGCTCTGCAAAAGATAATCTCAAAAATGTGGGAGATTGTAAATTTCAAAGTTTTTTAAATAGCAGTTATTTTGCGGTAAAACAAAGACTCGATTTTTTTCAAATTTGGGTCAAAATGAAATTTTGCTATAAGGAAAGCCTTGGTATGTCGCTGTGGGATAAAGGCACTCAAAATTTAGTAATGCGCTTCCTAAACATACTCCTTTCTATGAATCGATGGGATCTTTTTTACGTCATCAAAATATTGACGCCGTTTCGTCCAAAATAAAATTACACACCTGTAGCCTCCACTGCATTTTGTTCAATTTCAGTTTTCTGTTTCGACTCCACAAACTGGATCTTTTCCGCTGGCGTTTTAGTCGTTTGCTCTTGAGGCTGAAAAACACTCTTGTCATTACTTGGTTCAATAATGCCGATTCTGCAAAACGGAAATTTTATTAAGAACATTGAATGATTACAATAGACGAAAACAAATTATTAATGACCATAAATAAGTTAATTTTTAGGGAATATTATTAATCAAAAGCACCAAAATCGTCCATCTCATGGGCCAGCATCCCAAATAAATTAGAATATAATCCCCCCAAGCGTTTTAAAATCCGCACCTCAGGCTCATCTCGATCGAATTCGAAGGATTCTGGGAGCGTTTCCCTGTCCGGGTTTCTATGAGGTTCCGTCACTTTGATCTTTCTTTTCTGATGGGGCTGAGCATAGAAAGTCTTCCTCACCACCCAATGAGGCTCAATATTGCTTAAATTTGGCCTAGTAGTGCTAACCTCAGCCTTGGCTTTAGTGAAAACTTCAATTGGGATCTCAATATCCTGGCCGGAACCCTCTATTTCACCCGTTTTGGGAATCAAAGTAGTGCTTTCGACCGTTTTTTGGCCATATTGTCTATTAATTTCGCTCATCTCACGATTTTGGAGGTGAGATTTGTCAGGGTGCTGCCATTTTCTCGTGTCTCTATGCTCTGGTCTATCAAAAGGCCTAGGGCGGAAGGGTCGGGGTAACATAGGACCCAGAATTTCGTCAAAAATATCTGGAAAACTAAAGTGTGGATGTCTATGAGAGTCATGATGAGAAATATGATGGACTTCGGAAGAATCAGAAGGGTCGACTGACTTAGAATTGCGATTTTCAGACGGGAAATGGGAGTTTTCAGTTTTCGAATTAGGATTTTCAGACTTTGAATTGCCGTTATCAGACTTATAAGTTGGATCGTCAGACCTCTCAGAATTAGAATTAGACCGTTCAGAATTTGAATTCTCATTCTCAGACTCGATTGTTGGCCCAAATTTCGGCCGTTTTTCACTGTGAATTCGTGCACGCACTGTCTCCCAACCCACCTTGTCCTTATCATCATCTCCGACCATCTTTTGTACGGCATTTATGATTCTCTCCAAGTTTTTCATTTTTGCATCATCATCGCCTGGAGCATCCGATTCAACGGCCTGCTCCAGCGTGTCCGCAAGGTGAGCGAGGGGGTCTGGGCGGGTTGTTCGGATGCTGGATTCAGTTACACCATCGAATTTGCCAGCATCGCGAAGGGGCTCAAGGTTTGTGATGACCAGGAGATCAGAGTCATCGCGGGTTGGAGCAGTTTCGATAGTCTTGGCGGCAAAGGCTTGAGAATGGGTCTAAAAAATGTTTATTAAAATTTGACACTAAAAAGTAAGAGGTTTGATTGAGTTTGGAAAGTGAAGGGTACAAAGAGCAACTCTCAGTTATCATAAAAACTTCGTATCCTTGTCAAAAAAAATTGAAATTTCGATTTTAAGTTACGAAAATTGAACCAAAGCTTTTGCCAAGTTTTATAAGAATCTTTGCACTGCGAGCTTTTCCCTTGTAAAATGGGCGAAAATCCCTCACCTGCAATTTCTTGTCCTTGTCCTCGACTATCTTGTCATCTTTCAATGGTTTTTCATCTGGTTTTACTGGAGCTCTCTCAACTTTGCTCTCCTTCTTTATTTCAGTTGCATTCACTTTCTTCAAGTCTTTTTTCTCATCATAATCCTCATCTTCAAGTGGAGTTGCTTTCAAAGATTCATTCGAATCTGTGGAATTCGAATTTTTTGCCTTGGTACGGTCGCTTATTCCAAAAAATACCAAAATATCCTCCAGCTTCTTCCACATGGGGTTGTTCAACTCTTCGTGCTAAAAAATGAAAGTTTAATACGTATCATAGAAGACTGTCAGAAAAATTGTAATTTTTTGAAAAGAGCATACCTTCAAGTGCTGATTGAAAGTCCTTTCACAGATGAATCTGTAGAATCTGAGGGGACTTCCACCCAACTCACAATCCACGTCATCCAAAGTCTTACTGTTGATGTTCAGAAGACCGCAACGTTCTTTGCCATTGGCGTGATCGAAGGGCTCCCCGGATGCCCAAGAGCTGAAAAGTGAAATTGGTTACATAAAATTTACAGTTTCCTAAGCTTATGTTTTGCATTTACCAAGCTAAAGCACAACCAGAAACGGCTCAAGACTGAAGAATTAAGAAATAGTTTGCATTCCGTACCGACAGTAAGCGACAATAAAACACTTACAGTATAGACGAGTTGACGGCCTCTCCAGTTACCCATTTCCATTCCCTCATTGGCTCGTCCTCCTCAATCTCAGCGTAGAGACCGACCTGAAACTTCTCAAGTTATTGTAATTCTAAAATTCCGAAAAAATATTTTTGCCATAGCATTTGGAAATTCACTACACGTAACAGGGCCCTTGGAAAAACCCAAGAAAATATAGCAAGATTCATAAATGAACCTGAATTTTACCTGGATTTGTCTATCCTTTGAATGCCGGAGTTGAGGCTTGTAATGACTCAAGATCCATTCCAGCTCCTCTTCGCTGCTGATTGTCGCCAAATCAGCGTTATTTGTCAAACAGATTTCCCTGGCAGCCACCCAGGATTGCTGCCCAATATGGAAACTGTATTTCTTCTCATTTGGGCCACTTAACCACGGAGAATGTGGCGTGGCTGGGACCGGGTTGTGAAACTGGAAATTTGAAGCTAATATGATGTTGTCAAGAGCTCGGTTTTACAAAGATTTAACTCTCCATAAGAGCAAGCTTTTTTAAACAAAAATTTTCTGACGTTCAAAAGGACTTCAGAAAACTTTTGTATCTTCCAGAACTCATATTCGAAAACTCTCCAAAAACATTCTAATTACCTTGTATCCTCGTCTGGTCTGTTGTGAGTCTTCATCTTCCAGGGATTCTTGCGTTATGGCATTAGATAAGCCTAAACTATCACAATCAAAAAAATTGGCAGATAAATTTTCGCTTAAAAATATAAATCATCACCTTCCAAAAACTTACAAAAACAGCCTAACACAAACACCGCTAGTGCAGTGCTCCTCAACATCTCGTTTATCCACCTAAAAGTCAAACTTTATTTCAAGAAATCTCGGAAATTTTTAAAAATCGCGAAATTCAATGTGAATAACAATCCTAATAGCCTAAGGGGATCAGCCAAGATCAGTGTTCGCTTAACACAAACAAGGTTTACTTTTGATCTGCGCCCTTTCGCAAGCCGCGCCATTATCCTGAACTGGGTTAATTTACCGGTTTTGGAGGGGCGAAAATAAGCTCAAAACGGATTTTCGACGGCTGTTATTTTGGATTTGGGAAACGGATTGATAAATTCGCGATGCCTCTGATGACTAATTATTTCGACCGTCTTGACGAACTGGAGTTTGTCGTTCTAACCAGACGGAATTACAAAGACTTTGAAAATAGAGCGTTCAAGGTCTTAAAAAATACCAAAAATGGCGCTTCTTCTCACTGATTCGACAGAGGCTTAAACTTTTTCCAGGGCTAACAATGTTGTGGGTGCACACCGTTTCACGTATTTTTATATCGCGTTTTGCAGAAAATACCGGCATTCTTACGGTTAGAAAAGAAAAGGGAGAAGCAACTGGCACTTCCTTAATGCGAAAACATTTGAAATAATGGTTACATAACTCCTTTCCTCTAATGATCATGAAAGCGAAATCCCATTCAAACTTCTTGTAACGCCCTCACTTACAAAAGGAGATGAACACGCCGCCGAATCTTGTCAACTTTTATTTTCAGCTCTTCTCGCGCACAGTTTGCGGCATCCCGTTCCACTTTAATCGAGAACACAAACGTTTTTTGGGTCAAAAATCCGTAATTCCCATCACTTCTTTGAAGAACGGCAAGGAAAAAAAGAGATTTGTCTAATTGCCAGTAAATGCCCGGAAGCATTGACGGAATCAGCTGTAAATCTATCTTTAAAGAACCTTGGAATATAGTTTACGGCGAGGAGTACCACACACAATCGTACTAGGAGACGGCAAAGTGCAAAAAATGGATTCGCAAAATCAGCTTCTCCACGAACATTCAGCACAATATTACAGTATGCTTTAATACAGCATCGTAGTACGGCTTTTCAACCCCCTCCCCCCCCCTCCCCCTTTTCATTAACGTTTATTAGTATTAGAAATAATAATATAAGAAATCATATAACGGCATAGAATGGCTGGCTGCTTGGCTGATTGGCTGGCTTACTGAAATGACACAAATTATTATTCAAACACATATACATATAGATAAATATATATATACAAGTTTAGTCAAGAAGACATAATGTCTTATATACATGTATGCATTGTGATGTACATGTAATTATACATGTTCAGGCACAATTGCATGCATAAAATTTTCCCAGCAAGGGGGGAGGGGGGGGAGGGGCTAATCCCAAGGAAATTAAAAATTCAAATTTACCTTTGTTCCATTTTATTCCATTTGCTCCAATTGATCCGGTTGTTCCATCGCTCCTGTTGTCCATTGATCGGTCGGCTGGTTCTGTCTGTAAATAAAATAAAAACCCCCACCCCCAATAATTCCCTAAAATTACCTCTTACCCTGGCCATTGTTGACGATCATCCATCTACTCTGGGTCTTCGACGGTGCTGAGCTATCTGTAAAAAAAACGACGCGACAAATGGTTAGACAAACGCGGAAAGAAACCCCTGGCCATCCATTCCTCCTTGTTCTTCCCCTCCTCCTCCATGACGACGTTGGCTTAACGTCGAAGCCCGCTCCATCTCTCCCATTGATCCCACCGGCCCTGGTCCGTCGTCCATCTGAAAAAAAAGAAGTTAGTTTTGGCAAATTTGATTTGAAAAGGGCCCATCCCCAAGTCAAGTTAAAGGGTCGGATCTGGAAGCTCGAAGAGTTTCCAGATCAAAGTTGAAGTTTCAGATTCGAAGAACCTGCCAAAATCTGAAAAAAATGATCTGGTCCAATCCAAGTTGATCACCATTTCCAAGACAAGAAGATCTAATAGTCCAGGAGCTGTCCGAAAAAGGCGCCAAGATCTGAAAAAAAATCATTCATGACGGTCAAAAAGGGTAAAATGTCATCAGAAGTCTACAGAAGTACTTATCTAAATTTCGAATGCCAATGTTGGTCCCAAGAGTTCCAGGAGACCAGGATCTGACTGAAGAATGTATCTGGAAAAACTGAAATTAAAAAAAAACCATTAACCGCGGGAAGTCCATAGAGAAGGTGACGTGACATCAGATGAACCTGAAAGTAAGCAATGTTAGTATGACATAAATTTTATGAAACCAAAACGAGTCTAAAGGACGCAAGATCGCGGAATGAAAGCGCAAAGAATCGAAAGATCAACAAAAATTAAGTAAATTATGATTATCGTATCCTAAAATACGGCAAGACATTCTCTCGACGACGACACAAAACTCAGCTTAGATCCCTCAACCACGCCAAACACACAATAACAATTCACGCAACGCTCATATAACCCTTAAAAAAATCTTAATTCTCACTGGCAGACAATCCTTCAACTCAATCCGCTCAAACCTCCGGCCAATCTCACTCATCGGCCACCCAGACAATCACAAATTCAGACCACACATGTCCCAGATACGCATCACAAAAACCCATGCTTATCCACCTCAGCATCCCCATCAGAAATCTTCGCCAACACATTAAACTCTCAAGACACTCAAGATCACACCCTCAGACCTCAAGAGTCCCCAAAAAGTATACATGCCTCTTCTCCATACCACTGGCGGCCTCAAAAATTACAAAAATTTGATAAATCCATCCTTGAACGTTGCAGGGACCATCACCTTTCATCATCGGGCGGCGATTCGGGCCACTCCTGGATTTCCGACCGCACGGTGCGAGAAGAAGGATTCGAACTGCCGAAATTATAAAATTTCTGGACGAGAAGTACTTTCTAGGATTTTTTCAGATTTTTTTTGATTTCGAGAATGGTCAATTTTGTTGAGGGTTTTTGAAAAATTGGATGGGGTGCCTAACATTTTATTCTTCTTGTTTTTTGCGCTCGATTTTGATGTTTTTTCTTGGTGTGTCTGCTGTTTGATTGTTTTGCTTTTTTTCAGAAAGAAGTTTAACTTTGCTTGTTGGATCTGTAATGTCGCGACATGTCGGGTTTATTTATATTTTTTGTAAAAAACCTCTTTTTTGCTTACGGTGACTTTTACTTTATCGAGGAAATCCCGTTTTTGCAAAGCGATATGTTATCTTTGAACTGAATGTCCGTTTGCATTAAAATCACAGAAAAGTTTTGATTATGTGTCTTTCCGAAATAAAAATTCCGAAATCCCTCCAAATCGCAAGCTAAAATTCAACTCATTCCTAACGTCTAGTCTCAATTTGTCCTAAATATGGCTGTGGCTTCAGAAAGACCGTCATATTTCATGACCTCGAAACTCATCTACCACCTTTTCCACCACGTTTTCCACCAAAAACGTCATCAGATTTCGGCGTGGAAGCAAAAACGAGAATTAAAATTGAGTGGAGTAATGATGCAAGAAACAATCAGATTAACTAATCATATTTCCCCTTATTTCCGTTGGTGTTTATGTGAGACAGAGTAAAGACTGCAAAGAATAAATCACCGAGGAGGAAAGTGGGCTTCGAGAAAATGATCGACCACGTGGAGAACTTCGGTTGAAAGGAGTGTTACAGCGAGCGAAATGAAGTGAAGGTTCGGTCGTATGATACAGAATAGAAAATACAGAACACATTGGCGATATTCAATGTCGAAATAGAGCGTCAACAAAGGTAGAAATTTTATATGGCACGATGACAAAAATTTTTTTCGTAATGCAAGACTGAAATTTTGATGACAGCTAACACAAATTTACATACAAGTCTTCCGCACATGTTCCAGAACTCGTAGTTCTCGTGTGCAGAATATATGTATAAAGGTGGTCATATGTATAAGAACTAAGAATTTTGTTTTCCCAAACCGCAATTTTCGGTGCACAAAAAAGTGGACGCCCAAATCGAAAAATTGACGTCAACTTAATTTTTTCAGCACCGAATTCCGAAATGCGGTGCTGACTTAAGCACTTAAGTCTTCGGTGCAGACTTGAGACTTTGTGCACTGATTTCGAAAAACTTGGAAAAATTTACCGAACTTAATTCTTATATGACCACCATTATATGGACATTTTGTGCAAAAAATTATTATGAATTATATATTTTTTTATATTTGGGACATCCAGATTCTCATCATATTACGATACAGCAAACCTCAACAGTAAATTAAAAGGTGGATCAGAGGGAAAAACGGCTTTGAACACTCGACCTAAAAAGGATGATTGTCTCTGCAAAGCAGAGCTCAAAATCGCGGTTATGTCTTGTAACAATGCATTTTTTATTTTGTTAATTTGTAAGTTTTTTCAATCTCCTAGCATCGACTTTTATCCATTTTAAGTTTTCCGTCGCTATCTACAATATTGTTTTGTGGAATCGTTTGTATGGAATCCCCGACCCTGCCTTTCCTCTCCCGAACTTATCAACCCATCTTATCAATTCCCAATTTGCCCTTGATCTTGCGTCTCTTCAAGGGTACCCCAATAGCTGACGGCATTTCTGGTTTTTGTTATCTAAATGTAATCTTTAACCGGCGTCTGTTCGTTAGTTAACTTTTTTATTTCTTTGAGTTAAATGTTTTTTGCAAATCCAACGAATTTTTCGAAAAGTAGGATTACTTATTATTAGTGTTTTTGTTGATTTTTATCGCTGATATTATAGGGTGATGTGAACGTAAAACCGGCCGGGAATGACGACGAATGTTTTGAGAGACTTCGAGTTCTCGAAGATCAGATTGTTATCTAAAATAAGGTTGACTTTTGAAAATACGAAACGCGGGACATGCGTTGTGAAACTTTTTGTTAAAACCAGCAATTCTTGACACTTTAGGATACCAATTTTTACGCACGGTATTTGTCAAAGGACTCTAAAATACAAGGAAATTTGAATGAGTTTTGTGTAACAGGGCGGTAAAAAAATATATGCGACATGTTTTTTATTCGAATGGACGATTCTGAAGAGCTGTGTGCCACCATAGCCGCAGAAATCTTTATTTTATATTTTGATTACAGTGAGGAGATTACGATCAATTTGAACCGAAAAAGACGCAATTTAAGGCGCGAAAAGACCTAATCTTTTGAGCCTGTGACAAATGATCAAAAAAATTATTTAAAATTTTTTAGTGTCATCAAAGTATTTTAAGCGCCTTTAGCGTATTTTACATTCTATTTCCCAAATTTTTGCTAGGCTTTCTTCTTTATTTCCAAAAATTATTCAAATTCGCTCTAAAAAAGTCTTCCGTTTCCCAATTCTATTCCGGATGTCCTTAAGATCGTGAAAGGAGCCCTCCTAGTCTAAGTCACCGTGTCCCCAGATGTTTTGACTTCTTTTGTGATCCCAATCTGACGCAATAATCCGGAGTGTTCAGAGCATCCACAAATTGTAACAAAATCAACTGGACCTTCGGCGTATCTGATGCAATCCTCCGACGCTCCGAGTTCATATCATCAACGGAACATGTCTCGCGGACTCCGCCCAGCCCGCGAAAAGTCTTTAAAAGGGAAATTGGCGACGTTGTGGATTCGATGGGGAACTGGGCAATCATTTGGCGCGTTCGGTGCACCAGATTACTTTTACTGGGACAATTTTTAAAGGTTTCTTTGGTAGTGCTGAGGAAGTTATGGGAAAGAATTTAATGTTAATTGGAAGGTGTTTGGCCTTAATTTATCGCTCTGATTTTTAAAGAGAATGGTGTTTAGAAAATTTAATTTTGAGCTCGTTATCGGGTTTGTCAAAAACAAAAAAATTTTAGTTTACGCGATCAAAAGGTGTTTTTTTGGAAATTACTATTTGCTCCAAGGCCAAAACCCAGTTACTTTATGAGCAACAATGGTATCACTTATTTATGCTACGGTTTTACCATAGTTTTCATTTTGTCAGCAAATTTGACTTGTCTTTATCCATTTCTTTCTTATTGGCAGCAATTTGAATATTTACTTGGAATAAATATAACTTTTGGAATATTTTCTTATCAAATTTTCGTTCCGCCGTCTGATCACTCAAAGAGCTCGTTTTTTGATTTCCTATAATAATACCAAGTATTTCTATTGCTAATTGCTCATTTCTCTAGGGTTGGAGTGACCCCAAATTTGGCCACAATTCCCACAGTTGGTGATACTGCACAGACTACTGCACAATGACTGCTGACACTTTTCTTTTCACTTCTGAAAGTGTCTCCGAAGGGCATCCCGACAAAATGTGTGATCAGGTGGGTTGCGTTGTTAATATTACCGTCATTAATGTCGTTTTGCAACTATTTCCCCAAATCTGCTTGCAAAGTTTCCAAAACGAAACATTAAAATGTCTAGACAAAAAAAAGACGAGCGTTTTTGTAAACCCGACAAAACTGTTGGTTTTTAAAAAGTTCTAAGACGTTCCCCGATCAAAAAACTTTATTGCGTCATGTTGATGACATCGTCCTTTTCTCAATAATTAATGTCCTTTAGCGGGCTGTCTCATCGAAACGTGAGATAAGCGCAATCAGTTTCTTTTGGGGGTCAGAGAAAATTTTTGAAAAATACTCAAACATGTGGTGTAATGGATACATTCCAGATGATGTATTGAAATCCATTTGACTTTAATGAAACTTGCCACAAATTCCGCAAATTGCGTTATAATTCTGAAGATTTCTCCGACATTTTTAGCTTACAAAAAATATTTCTTGGTATTTTATTGCCTCGTTGTCGTAATTTTCTTATTGAATTTGCCCACTGACCCCAAACAATTCCAGATCTCCGATGCCGTCCTCGACGCCCACCTCTCCGTCGATCCTGAAGCCAAAGTTGCTTGTGAAACGGTGACCAAAACGGGAATGGTCATGCTCTGCGGAGAGATCACATCCACGGCTCAGATCGACTATCAGCAATTGGTTCGAAACGTCATAAAAAAGATTGGCTACGACGATTCTGGCAAGGGCTTCGACCACAAGACTTGCAATGTTCTGGTCGCGCTTGAACAACAATCCCCCGAGATTGCGGCTGGAGTTCATGTGGACAAAGACGAAGAAAATGTCGGAGCTGGAGATCAGGGAATCATGTTTGGATATGCGACAGACGAGACGGAAGAGGCCATGCCATTGACGCTGGTCTTGTCACACAAACTGAACGCAAGGTTACATGAATTGAGGAGGAACGGGACCTTGGCTTGGGCTCGACCCGACTCCAAAACTCAGGTAGGTGAAGATAATAGCTCGAAGACATATCCAAAATCTTTGCCACCACTTTGGAGATTTTACAAGGTTACTAAAAGAGCAACCTTTTAAAAAATACATCCTTCTCTCTAACCGATCCTAATCATCCTCCACTCTCTCACGAATTCCGACAACTCCCATCTTATGTAATCTTAATGACTTATAACTCTTTCTCCAAAATTTGATCTTTTCACTTTTCAATTTCCATGAAAAAGATTATTTGTAAACCTACAAAAATTGAAAATAATAGTCGATGATTCCTACTCTTTAGACCACCTTTTTAGAATTCTCCGTGATCATACACAGGGTCAATTTTCATGGAAACAGCTGATTAGATCAAAAGTCATAAAGCGATTTGAAAAAAAACATCTTTTGTGAGGAGAGTGACCCTTTTCCTCCGTGCCATCAAGGTTGATTTTAATCAAATTACCCTTATCACTTTGTAGGTGACCATTGAATACGTTTACGACAAGGGTGCTTGCATTCCCCGCCGCGTCCACACCATTGTAATCTCCACTCAGCACTCTCCAGATGTCACTTTGGAAAAGATTCGCTCCGATCTGACGGAGCACGTCATCCGAACAGTAATCCCCGCCGATCTCTACAAGGACACCAAACTCCATCTGAATCCCTGCGGCAGTTTTGTGGTCGGCGGTCCGATGGGAGATGCGGGTCTGACCGGTCGAAAAATCATCGTCGACACGTACGGAGGCTGGGGAGCACATGGCGGAGGCGCCTTCTCCGGAAAAGACCCCACAAAAGTGGATCGGAGTGGAGCATATGCGGCCAGATGGGTGGCCAAATCTCTGGTGAAGGCGGGTCTGTGCCGAAGATGTCTGGTCCAAGTGAGTTACGCCATTGGAGTGGCGGATCCTTTGAGCATTATGGTCTCACACTTCGGAACTTCCCCATTGAGTGAAGGGGAACTGTTGAAGGTGGTGAATGACAACTTCGATCTGAGGCCTGGTATGCTCATTAAGTAAGTTTCACCTTTTTTCTCTTCTCTTGTAATGATGATAACAACATTTGGAACAAAAATACATTGATTCTTGCAATCTGTCGTACAAAAATCCGATTTACCATGGAAAAATTTTAATCCTTAACCAAGTATTTCACCAACTAATCCTCTCTCTTTCCAGACACCTCGGATTGAAGCGGCCGATCTACCAGCAAACAGCCGAAAACGGGCATTTCGGCCACTCCCAGTTCCCCTGGGAGCAGCCAAAGGAGCTTTTCGTCGAGAAATCGATCCAAGAGAGGCTACAACAACTCAGCCTCTAGACCTATGACCAAATCAAGATCTTTATTGTAATTATACGAGTCCTAATTATTGTAAATTTACATTTTATTTTACATATCACAATGGAATTTTTTTATATAAAATTTTGATCATAAAACTGTGGGAAATAAATAAGGAAATTGTTACAAGTCCAACTCAAGGAATCTGTAGAATCACGAAGCTTCGAAAGCGCCTTTAGCAATATAGCTGGCAATGAGGCTGATCGCGTCGTCTGAGTTTTGCAGCTGAAAGAAAATGGATAAAAATTAAAAATAAAGTAAAATTCAAGACCCCCGGATTTTCTTAGCTCTAAAATGTCCTAGGAATTTTCCCGCCCATTCTTTTTCTAAACGTCAAAAAAATCCCCACCTCCTGTAAGAATGTCAGATGAGATATTCCGTTAGATCCTCGTTTGGTTGGGACCACTTGACTCTCGGCCGAAGCACAGACTGGGCATTCTTCTTGACCATCCGAAAACGACTCAAAACAATGACGATGGAATGAATGATTGCAGACAAAATGGACGGCTGGGACTGCTAAGGGGGCATCACAGGCCGAGCACTTGCTGATTTGGAATATTTGGACTCTAAAATACGAATTATTTCACAATCAAAAAATCTCAAATTAATCTTTTTGACATTCTGTAAAATCTCACCCATGTTCCAAACTATCTGCTTTTTTGTCCATCTCCTCAATTTCGGCTTCGTTTTTTTCGATTAACTTTTCGTGTTCATCAATCTAAAGGAGTATAAAAACAAAAAATAAAACTTTTGCTTACAAATTTATTCTGAGTTTCCAGCCAATTGACAATATAATCTAGAATATCAGCAATTTTTAGGTTGTCGTTTCGAGCCAGAATCTCTAGGACAACCAGTGGATGGACGAAATTTGCGGATTTTGCTCTGAAATTAAACGTATTATTTACTATAAATAACAAAAATATTTTGTTGTGATGGATGAATTTACTTGATTAAGTGCTAACAGACATAAATTTACCCGTCTCTTGAACTCACTTATCAAGCAATTTAATCAGATCTTCCGGGTTCAGGTCCTTCTTTCTGGCCACATGAGTGATCAATTCGATCCACATATCTTTTAATAATCTCTCATCACACATTTCGATTACGTTCTCGAGATCGCCTTCTTGTAGAAGATACCTCAACAAATCTTCTGTTCTGAAATGCACACATTAATTTAGGTCAAGTCATCTCAATTCAAAAAAAAAAACTATATTTCGCCTACTTTTTAGTCTTTCGATAAACGTGGATTACTAATGCTGGGACATTATATTGTCTTCCAAGTTGAATGGCATCAGTTACAACATCAGGTCGGATCAAATCATACAATTGATCCAACTTTTTGGGGTCCTTCTTTTCCTTGTCCGTCATTTTGGATATCAAATGTTCTAATAGGGCGACACTAGTGGCTGAATCTTGTGGGGAGAGGACTCCGGATCCAGTTGGGTTCTTGAAAATCTCCTCGAGGCATTCTCCGTCCTCTAAGACTGTACGGATCAAGGCTTTGGAGACATCGGCTAAACGTAAAATTTAAGTAGGAAAAAAGATGATAAAAATTAAAAAAGAAGTCCAGAATGTAAAGAAAAAAATCTTGTTAAGCTTGAAACAAAAGATATCCAACTTCTTTTTTCAGGCAAAACCCCCCAAAAATTCCAAAATTCTCACGTTTTTCCAGTACCACTTGCTTGATCATTTCTGTGACCGCTTTCCTGTCCTCCTTGAACAAAATTGTCCCATAATTCGTAAGGAATGTCATTTTATCATCCACATTGCACTGCCCGATAAACTTGATAGCTTTGGGGAATTCGGCAAAGTCAGTGATCAAAATATCCAAATACAGCTCCAATTCGCCTTGAATTTTAGCCAATTTGAGTGCAATGTCGCTCAATTTCGCCTCTCGTAGGATCTGAATTGCCGTGGGGTAATCGAATTCATTGATTTTTGGGGAGTTTTCCACAAACTCCAAGATTTTTTCCTGATTATTCGATTTTATAAGGGCGCTGAGAAGCAAGATTGAGTGCTGCCCATTCGCAACTTTCTTTTTATGAAGATGCTCCAAGTATGCGCATAATTGAGGGATCCTGGACCCATCGACAAACTAAAAAATCGAAAATTTTCAAACGAAATTCCAAACTACCAAAAAAACGCAAAAATTTTGTTACCTTTTTAATTACATAAGACGGCTCAATTACGTCGAGTGTTTCCATATATTGTTTGCATGAGTTCTCAAAGTCTCCTTTGGCATACAAATAATCCCCGTATTTCACGTAAATATTTGCCAAATCATGGTACTTATGGCGACTAGCTAGTCTAAAGTAATATAAATGGCATTTAGATGGTGACAACTCTTACCCTATAGCGACATCAAAGAGATTCTTCTTTTTCAAACTCTCCAGTTTCTCTATTAAAGGCTTTTCAATGATTTTCATCAACCTTCCGTCGGATAAAAGGAGAAAAATGACGTCATCCAAAATAAATATCTGGCAATCAGTTGGGATGGGATAATGGAAGGCCAGGTATTTGAATTCGACGTCGTAGATGTTTAGCACACACATCGTCGCGTTCTCCGAGGACCTAAAATATTAGTTTAGCATAGCAATAAAAAACATTATATTACAATTGAGACCTACTTTATGACTGCTGGTTTCTGGGTAAGTAGGACGACGTAATGATTGTGTTTGACAATCTGGACCTTGTCTAGGCCTCTAGCAAGGGCGTAGCATTGGCCCTTCTCGTTTCCCGGCTCGAGGACGTTACTCGCATCGTAAAAATAGACCATCTGAATACACAACAATATAAAAGCTGAGTAAAAACAATTAAAAACACCGACAAAGACCACAACTACCGTATTTTAAATCGCAGTTATGATAATCAAAGAAAAAATTTCACATTACTTTATACTAAACTAATACACTAAACAGAAAAGCAAACTTACATCCCGATTAGCCAAGATAAGTGAATTATCAGAGTTGTTGAAGTAAAAGCAATCCTTTTCGCATCCCTTTGCATCATGATTTACCTAAATTTCAAAAAAAAATGTCAATAAAAAATCAATTTGCTTACTTTTCTGACAACCGCTCCATTCTCCAATAAAAAACTTGTAACGGTTACTGTTTTGATGACAAAGATTATATGGATATTGGGCCGAGAATCCACTGCCAGCCCAATAAGATCCCCACTCGCTGCGGAGTTGTCCAGATTTTTCCAAATAAATTTTTTGTCATTGATCAGGTCACCGTGATAAAATAGTATCGTGGAATCTTTGGTACCAACACAAATGAGGTCTACAGATGATGCCAACGCAATGCAAATAGGGGGGACCGAGATTTTCGACTTTCCAAGGGCCAGCTTGGATTGGATCAGGCAATGGGGCTCGTTTTCGCTCCAAGAATTCATATTCCAGAGCTTCACGATGTAACCTGAGGTATCATCATCGGCCTGTAAATAAAAAATAGGGAGTTTACATCTCAAAATATTTTATGCAGAGGTTAAAACGTGGCAGCAATAAAGACCAATTTTCTTTAAAATCATCACCTAGTGTAATAAAAAATCTCAAATAAATCTTGCACTATGACCCAACAAATTTAACAACGGCAACTTCGTGCCTTAAAGGTCTCCAGAAATACAATTTTAGCCCCCTGCATACATTTTGACCGCATTTCGTATCGCCACTTACCATCAAACGCACCAATCCCCAACTCAAACCCCTCCAAACTCACCCCAACAGTAGCCAAATATCCTTTCTGATATGCAAACCCATTCAAACTTTTCTGATATGCTTTCCAGACTTGTAATTGTAGTTCTCTTTCGACTCGAAAAATCATTCCATCAGTATTTCCAAGCAAAGCAAACCCATCTCCAACCTCTCTGAAGGACAGATTAAGCCCCTTGAAGGCAGAAAATGGCTGCGAAGGGTCGATTGGATCTGGGACGTCTTCTTTCTCGAAGAAATTGAATCGACGCCATCCCAAATCCATGGTCATACCTGAAATGGCCATCATGAGCAAGACAAGGTCACCGCAGTGGTTACGAAATCATGTAATCAAGATTCCCATGCCTTCAAATCATATGAAAGTTCAAGATTTCGAGCCTTCCAATCTACTGCCACCTATTACAATTAAACCTCAAAAAATCCCCAAAAAATAACTTCAAACCCAAGGATCTAAACTTTTCAATATTTTAGGTATTCAACCTTCTACTTACACCAGAATCTCAACAATTATTTATTGGAATAACAATAAAATCAACAAAAACATTCAGCAGTTCATCCTCATCGCTTTTTGTATAAACAAGGCTCCAAAATCAGGCCGGTTGGTCGTTTTTGCTTCACTTTTCCGGTCTTATTGAACGTTAAGAGAACGAAAAAGTCTTTGAGGTCTCTCTAAAATTATAAAATTAACCTTAGATTACAAAAAGAAAATTAAATATTAATATTAACCATATCTCTTGTTACCTTCTTTTTCAACTCAAATCCCATTTGTTCCACTGCTTTGATAAAGTTCTTGACATGTCGGAATCTGCTCAAAACCTCGGCAATCTTCAGTTTCCCTCTAAAATTACCGATTATTCTACGTTTTTACTTCAAAATTGCCAAAAATCATCATGAATAACAAAGTTACCCAATTTTCAGGACTCTGTTTGCTTCTCTGATGAAATCGCCAAGATTAGTTCCCATTAAACTTAGGCAATATACAACGACATCCATCGAGCCATCTTTTAATGGTGTTTTTGTGATATCACATTCAGTCACATTGTCATTGGCAGCAACCAAATCAAAAGACTGAACATCCAGATGAGATCCTAGCTTCTGATGGATCAAAGCTTCCCCGCATCCCATGTCTGCGACTTTGGTACCTTTTGGTAGTTCCTGTAAGTAAAAATTTTTCATCCAAACCCCAGCGTCAAACTTGGGGTACCTCCCCTGTAAGCTTATCATTCTTTTTCCACACAGAATAAATAAAATACCCACCTGCAGATCCAAGATGATGTTATCCAAGGGGTTCATCGGCCATTTCTTGACTTGCGCCGCATATCCCTTGTGATAAGCTTGGAAACTCGCCCGATCAGCTTTGAATATCTCGACAGCATCCTTCGAAGGTTTCGTATACAACTGCTCATTGAGGAATCTGAACTGAGAAGCTGCTAATTTCTCTTGCAGATTCTCTGATGTCGCTTCTGTCGGTTTTTTCTTTGATTTCTTCTCCGCTGGCCCCGGTTTTTGCTGCGGAGCAACTTCAGCGCCCTCTGATTCCTCTTCTGTCGTCTTTTTCTTCTTCTTTCGTTTCTTCTTTTCGCCTTCAGGCCTTGGCGTCGAGATTATTGGGGCATCTGAAGGATAACGTCATGCATAACTTAACTTATGAACTCCTTTAGATACTGCTCTAAAAGCCAAAAAAAACAACAAAAGTGTTAACCTACCGGCTGTAATTATTCCTTCATCAATTTTTCTTTGTCTTTTTGCTTTTCTTCTGTTCGCTTGTCTCCAAGGTCTCTTCTTTTTCTTGGAATCATCTCCATTAACGGCCACAGGAGTTCCTGTCGCTGCTCTGATCTTCTCCACTATATTTAGCTTGGGCTTCCCTTCTAACTTCTTCTTTTTGATCTGAATCTCCCCATTCTCCGAGTTCTTCCTTTTCTTAACTTTTTCTTCGGCCATCTTTACAAAAAACACTATAGCAATTACTCTAAAACCTCACTCAAAATGTAATTATCGGAGAGTTTCGACCAAATCTCAAAATGACTCTACAAAAATTATATTAAACATAACATAACGTTTATTAAAAACAAAGAACAACGACGTTGTTGGCAACAATGAAAAAACAACAAATAAAGGATTAACGGCGGTCGGTTTTGCCCATTCCTCGTTTCCCGCTGAACAGATGCTTGGGTTTTTGGTCGAGGATTCGGCGATCGGCTTCTCCTTTGCGGGCCTCTCCTTGCCATGGCTTCTGGGCGCGGCGACCGGCCTTCTTGGATTTCTCGCGGAGCTGAAAGGCAATGGTATTAGATTGTACCCCAAATAGATCAGAAATTATATTGCACTAAGCAAAATTTGATCAAGAACGCCTCAAGGTTTACCCTAGGGTAAACCTTGAGGCGTTGAAAAAATAATATTTAATAACATAAAGTTAGGATTTATAAAAAAATCTTCCAATCTCACCTCCAAATCCGTAAGAAGCTGATCTTTTGGTGTGGCATTCTTCGGCTCCAAGGACAACGACCTTCCGACCTTCATCTTCTTTCCTCGAGCCACCTTTTCACTAGCGGCCTTCAAATTATCCATCTTTCTCTTCTTCAGGTCGACTCCCAGTGATCCCATCTCATCTTCCAATTGTGTTATTGTCCTCTCACGCTTCCTGACCAACTTTCTCGACACTTGAGGTCTGTCGACCTTCTTCAGAGTGTGTTCCATTCTGAGCAACTTTTCCTTTTCTTCAATCTTGTCTGCTTGTCTCAACAAATCTCTTGTTTCCTCATCATCCGAGTCCAGATCCTCATCGTAGAAGCCGGCTTCGATGCGGAGTTTCTCTTCTTCCTCGAGCTTCTTGAACTTCTGGAATAATTATATTAATAATCAAACAAAAAAAAAACTCAAAATTTAATGTTGATATCAAGCATACTATAAAAATCTCTTACCTCCAAAATTTCTGGATCAATAAAGTCTGCAATATTGTGCCCTTCCCAAATTTCCGGCACAATATCGTACTTTTCATCCTCATTTTTCAACAAATAATTTTTCTTCAGGTCCAACACATATTTGTCTCCCATTTCCAGTTCAATCTCCCTTTCCAACTTTCTGGTTCTCTCATCTCTAAATTCAGAGAGATCCACTTCCATTCCATTGGCCGCGGCTTTCTTCTGATTTTGTTTTTCCACCGCTTTCGGTGGAATAAAAGCAGCTCTGACCTTATCATCTCTGGGTTCTGGGTAAGCCACAAAGAGACGGCTAATTGGGCCTGAATTTACAGTCTTGGTTTGGAGTTTTCTCTCAACTCTGTGCGCCATCAATGTGTCACAGGCCTAAAAACATCAATTTAGGTTCACCCATGGTTGGCAATCTAAAAGTAGACAAAAAATCTAAAAATCTAACCTTATCCCTCAGTTCAATAACTCCATCCTCAGAAACAGTACTCAACGGGATCACTGGTACATGATCCTCCTCAAGCTTTTTGAGAACCTCTCTTTTCTCTTCTGGCAACTGTTCTGGCTTCAGAATATCAATTTTGTTCAATCCAACAAAGACTGGTTTGTTGCTGAAGAGAGGTCTTATACTCTCGAAAAGTTGAACTTGTTCTTCGATCGTGTGATCACATTGTTCCGAGATATCCATCATAAATACAACAGCAGCCTTCAAATGGGCCAACGCAGTAACAGCCTGCATTTCAATTGTGTTTCTCTGCTCCAAAGGCTGATCCAAAATACCAGGAGTATCGATGACTTGCCAGCGCAAATATTTGTAATCCAAGTGTCCAACATAAAGTGATTTGGTTGTGAAGGCGTAAGGCTGAACCTCGACATCAGCTCGAGTCAGTTTGTTGATGAATGATGACTTTCCAACATTGGGGAAACCGCACAGGATTAAAGTACTGAAATCATGAGAAATACAAGTTTGATTGGATAAAAATACTTGAACCTTCCATCAAGCGACATAAGTAAGACAACAAATTAGCTCGTACCATATCAAACAACAATGCATTAAACCTCCTTACCGAGTATTAGGATCAATAGACGGTAGACGACTCAAATGTTGTCGAACTTGTTCTAAATAATCGAAACTACTCTTCTGTCGCTTCAACAACTTGACCATACGACCAAGGGCCGCTCTCTTGAGCATTTTACATCTGTACAAACTGTCGGCATACTTCAACAATCGGACATATTCGCGGGCAATACCATCAACGAGATGCATCGCCGTATTCATCTGACCCAAGGCAATTTTGTAATGGTCTTTGTCGTATAAAATGTTCATCAAATCAGCGTAAAAGGGATGCACATCCTAAACATAAAAGAATAAAGAAAAATTAAATTATTTTACCTCCATCTTCGGGAATTGTTGCAGAATCTCGCTGAGTTTATCATGAAGAGTCTGTTGAAGAAACTTGACTTTCCTGGCATAGAACGCGCGTATACGACTGATGGAGTAGTGTCTGTGAACAACTGTGGGCGTCTTACGTTGTGTTTTGGACAAAACAATATTCTTGAGATCGGCCGCCGAAGGGACGATCGTTATCTTCTTGAAATTGTACAAAGACGCCATTGTTAACCCTGAAAGTAGGTGCACGTAAGTTTTTACCGACATATCGAATTTTAGGTATACACACATTTTTATAATCGTTACAGGATTATAAAAAAATAAGCTCAAATTATCTAAAACAATTCAATGCAAAAACCTGACAAAAATGGGGGTAAACCACATCAAAACTATTGTAAATCTTCCTAAAATACATGAGAAAATACCAAAAATCTAAAACATTTTGAGAGAAATACCTAACTTTGGGCGCAGCTCGCACGAAATTAATTGTAAAAAGTTATCGGGCGCAGCTTGTCTGCAGCCTGCGGAACAAAAAGGTGCGGCCGAGCAAATATTTGTCGAAAGTTCTTGATTCATGAGGAAGATAGTGCATTTTCTTGACCATAAACGGTTATCTTGACGTGTCATAAATATCATTTTTTGGTAAACGCGATGAGATGTGTGTTGCTTTTGGCTGGAGTTGCTTTTGTGGCGACTTTTGCTGCGATTTCAGATGGAGATCATGGAAAGAAAGAGTCAACTGATGTAAAATCTGTTCATGGTGAACATAAGGAGAATGCCGAGCTTGCTCAATGTGAGTTTATCTCTTTCTGTTTGAGGGACGGTTTCAATTTTTGCTTTCAAAGTTTAGGAGGACCCATCTGATGAGGAGAAGGAGAATAGATTGATGAATTCACTTCAAAATATGGTGAATTTCATCTACTAACGTCCTTGCCCCAGAGTGGTTATTTTAATAACAAGGTAGCCAATTTTTAGCTTGCTTTGAGAGGGTTTTGGACATCGTTTGTTATAGATAATGTAAAAACTTGTTCTTATTTTGGTAGATCCTTTATAAGGACCTTTCATTTTCAATTTCAGTTCACGTCCTGTTCCGTCACGCCCGTCAAGAGCAATCTAGGGGCATTTTGACCTTGAAGAACACCTCCAACAACAAAGATCGTGTGAAACTTCTCAAGAACTACATCCAAAAACTCTCTCAAGAAGGTGAGAAAGCCAAGAAGGAGGTAGAAGATAAAGGCTACACCCCAAAAGCTCACGAAATTCCACAGAAACAATCGTTGAAAGAGGCCGTTACCAACATTGTGAAGAATATTGCATTTTTCGCGGAAGCGGTTGCCAATTTCCCGAAGCGAATGAAAAAAGAATTTGTGGAGAACGAGAAGTTCAAAGGGCTGGTTGAATGGGGTTTGGATTTCTCAGACAAAATGGACCTTTATGATGACGATACCAAGAAGATTGTCGAGATCGCCAAGATCGAATTGGAGGTTTTGCCAAGGCCGGAGGGCTTTGTGAATCCGTACTTCAAGACAAAAGAGCAAAAGCAACAGGAATTATATGAAGAAAATAAGAGAAGGGAGGCCGAGAAGAAGGATCCAAAGAAACCGAGGAAGGATAAGAACGAATTGTGATCTCAGGAATTCGTATTTAAAGTTTTCACTTAATGTTTTGTCTAAGTCAAGTCTCTGTGCGGCAAACTGTAGCTGGATTGCAAATTTGGGCGTTTCAGAAAAGGTTTTTGGACCTAAAATCAGTTTTCTGTCTAAAATCCGGGCCAAATTTTTCTTTTAAAATTACTTTGCTATCCATGAGTTCGCTGTACAGTAACTCTCATTTTTACATGTCCCTTTGATCAATTCCCAATTGCAATTGTGATAATTTGATAAAGTATTTATTATAGTTGAATATTTACAACAATTGGACGAAATCTTGAGTTTTAAAACACGATTTCTGAGTCACTGAATCAGCCGTGGACATAGAAAAAAATCGATTTTGAGTTTTTCATTTCAAAATGACCGGAGGCATCCTACTAGCATATTCCCGACACATTTTTGCCCAATTCTCCCGTTAACCTACTGTAATTTACAAAAGTGTGATTTTACAGTAATCTGGTATTACTCAAAAAATACGCATCGTAAAGGGTTAAAATCAGCAGTGTATAGGTTCTGGCATCTTTTGATTACAATGGAAGTCGATTTTTGGCGATTGGGTTACTGTAACATAGCAAAACCTTTGTTCGGCCGCATAAAATCGGGCATAAAAAATTTTTTTCTGAAATGCCACAGCTGATTTTTACATATGTTAATAAGCATAAAATTCTGCTATATAAACGTTAAAAAAAAGTGTAAAAAACCATAATCCAATTTTCGTGGTATATTGGATTTTGTCAAAATTTGTAATCCGAAGGTCCCGGGTTCGATTCCCACTGGACGAAAAATTCGAAAGACCGCATAAAACTTTAAGAAAACAATTAGTACAGGTCAGTTAAGAATATTTAAGCCATGCATAATTATATCTAAGGGAATAATGTAAATTTTAAAGCACTTTTTGAAGATAAGTTCATAATTTTGCTTTCAGTGGATTTTCGAACAAAGTCAGTTGCGGAAAATCAGTAAAAGTGAAATATTTGAAGTTTTCAAGCATACTGAATCTAACGAAAGGGTTTTTTCGAAACCAAGATTACTGTAACATAGAAAAATATGGCTTCGGCCGCTAAAAATCGGCCGTAAAATTTTTGTTTCTAAGCGCACGCAGTAAGTAATTCAATTTTCGTGATCAGCATAAAATTCTGCTCTAGGCACAACCAAGAAACAGTCTTTTATGCACTAAGTTTTATTTTGTGGGAAATTACTTTTCAATTTGAAAATTGTAAATAAAACTGTGTTAACGAGAGGGTTAGAGACAAATAGTTTAAGGTCAAACTTTAGCCATGAATTTGATTAATTTCAGGCCAAAAACTCAAAAAAAAATTTTTTAATTTTTGTGCAAGATTTATGATCTTGGAACTTTCGATGCAAGTGTAGAAAAGTTGTGAAATGCAAAAAATAGAGTTCAAATACGGTAAAAAATATCTCTAGTGCAGAATTTTATGCTGATTCCGAAAATTGGGTTACTAACAGCGTGCGTTGAGAAACAAAAATTTTGCGGCCGATTTTTAGCGGCCGAAGCCATATTTTTCTATGTTACAGTAATCTTGGTTTCGAAAAAACCCTTTCGTTAGATTCAGTATGCTTGAAAACTTCAAATATTTCACTTTTACCGATTTTCCGCAACTGACTTTGTTCGAAAATCCACTGAAAGCAAAATTATGATCTTATCTTCAAAAAGTGCTTTAAAATTTACATTATTCCCTTGGATATAATTATGCATGACTTAAATATTCTTGACTGACCTGTACTAATTGTTTTTTTTAAAGTTTTATGCGGTCTTTCGAATTTTTCGTCCAGTGGGAATCGAACCCGGGACCTTCGGATTACAAATTTTGACAAAATCCAATATACCACGAAAATTGGATTATGGTTTTTTACACTTTTTTTTAACGTTTATATAGCAGAATTTTATGCTTATTAACATATGTAAAAATCAGCTGTGGCATTTCAGAAAAAAATTTTTTATGCCCGATTTTATGCGGCCGAACAAAGGTTTTGCTATGTTACAGTAACCCAATCGCCAAAAATCGACTTCCATTGTAATCAAAAGATGCCAGAACCTATACACTGCTGATTTTAACCCTTTACGATGCGTATTTTTTGAGTAATACCAGATTACTGTAAAATCACACTTTTGTAAATTACAGTAGGTTAACGGGAGAATTGGGCAAAAATGTGTCGGGAATATGCTAGTAGGATGCCTCCGGTCATTTTGAAATGAAAAACTCAAAATCGATTTTTTCCTATGTCCACACCTAACTGGCGGCTGATTCAGTGACTCAGAAATCGTGTTTTAAATCCCTGGCCTGGAATGACTTGAATGATGACGTCATAGATATCTTTATGACGTCATAAATCTCTTCACAACTGTCATAAATTAACCGTTATCAAATTCTTGGATGTCCTAAAACTCTGGCCCTTCCGTGGCCACGGACTTGGCCCTCGTTACGACATTGTAACCGCTCTGCTTCGTATGCTGATTACAGGCCTGAAGCAGGGTCTGTTTGAACTGCAGGTTGAACCAGCTGTAGATAACGAAATTCCAGACAGCCGAAGTCATCGCGACCACATGACAGCCGGCGAAAACTAGGGAATACCAGTCGGAGAAACGGTCGGGAGAAGCGTCGAAATCTCGCATCAAGTTGATGAGGTTCATGGGGAGCCAGGCTAAGACCAGACCACCGACCATGGCCACCATCATTCTGGAAATTCAATGCTTAGATTGTTGTCTTTATTTTCAAATTTCGAACATTTCCGCTTGAAAAGTTTTGAAAATTTTAGATTTTTTTTGATACTGTATGAACTCCGATATAATTTGGAACTCGCGTTATGCAGAAACTGCATTAAAAATTGAAAGCCCCTCGTTTTTGAAGTTGCCCATTCGAAATCTTATTTGAACGATAGAAACCAAGAAGCAAAATTTTTCTCTAAACTTCTCCAATTTTACTTACCACGTTATGCAGAATTAGTAAGTAAAGGCTTACCGATTCGACCGATGTTTTCGATTTTCGAGTCGATGTTGATTATCCTGCAGCAATATTTGTTGTTGATGTCGTTTCTTGATTTGCCGACTAATAATTCGCCCAATACTGTAGTAGCAAAGAGATGAGATCACCAAAGGCAGGCCAAATTGAATTATTAACACTGCTAACCCTGAAATTTTTGTGGATTATAGAATTTAAGATGTGAAAAATCACAGTATCTCTGTCAAAATTAACTCACCGTATGTTTTGCGCATCTGAGAGTCCCCTCGATTATTTGTATC
Source organism: Bursaphelenchus xylophilus (assembly GCA_904066235.2). Lineage (NCBI taxonomy): Eukaryota > Metazoa > Nematoda > Chromadorea > Rhabditida > Aphelenchoididae > Bursaphelenchus > Bursaphelenchus xylophilus. Next base: position 7,743,890 of record CAJFCV020000004.1, read on the forward strand.
CGGCCTGAAATTTGGAAAATTCGATAAAAAGTATGTATGAGTATTACTTTAGTCATCAAAAAAAAAATATTTTTTGAAAATGCAAAAAGCAACATTAGATTTATAGAAAATGTGTGTTAACATACCATGTCTCTTCACAAAACGACCCACAGAATGGATAATACGATTCGGTGGTCGAGAAAATCCCTACAGGCAACGCAAAGAGATATCCCATTATCCATATTAGTATGACGCTGTACAAGGCTTTGTTGAAGTTTACTTTCTGAAATAGGGAGATTGAGATGCAAAAACGACTTGAGAAACTTACAGAAGAAGCCGGATGCTTGATCAGAATATATCGATCCACGGCGATGGCTGTGAGTGTGAAACTAGAGACGAATACACTCCCGCCCTGAAAAATAAAAGTTACAGGGAATCCTCTGTGGAGCTAACACCGGCAGCTGTAACCGGTTGTATTTATAATGAACGATTTCGGTGGAGATATATAACTTTATACCAAGAGGAATCTCCTTACAGAGAACTAAGTTCATAAAGAAATAGAAAAATTATGAGAGTCTTATATCGAAAAATTACTGTACTATCACTCAATTTTTTAACAGGAGCTTGCCACTTCTAGAATGATCAAACAGAACTCACCTGAAAGAGCCCCATCAGTTTACAACAAATCCCAGGGAACACCCAATCCCTCGTAAATATTGACACCGCGGTGATGGGGAGCGATGTTAGCGACATTACAATGTCGCTGACCGCCAACGAACAAATAAATACAGAACGAACGGCAGAAAGAGATACCTGAAAACTTGTTACAATATACATCATCATGTATCAAGTTTTTTTGAAACATTATAAAAGAGAAGAGACTCACCTGTTTCAGTGTAACAACGTATATGACACACAAATTACCCGTGATTGCGCATAGCCATACTGTTAAATATAAGACCGAGAATAAGAGCTGGATGGGAAGGGAGTCTACCTTTTCTGGAATACTCTCCTGAAAAGACTTGTATGTTATTCTCAAATTGAAAAAAAAGTTTTTTACTTGTTTTTTAATTCTCCTATTAAAGATAAAAAATATTTTTATGGATAACATAATTGAAGTTGCAATTAGACCTCAAAGATTTGAACCACAAGTTGAACTTCCCATCCTTAATTATTGTCAATTCATTCTCGGAACTCCTTGCACTTTTCCTTGGAAAGGATTACAATTCAGAGTTTGAGATTTATGTCATCATTTTTGACGTACATTTTGGTCGACAATTATCATAAAATATTCAGAAAATTTGGAATACCTTTGCGATCTTTGTATTCAATTATATATTAAAAATTCAATACTTTTTCTAATTAAAAAAAGTTATTTCAGGGTACCTACTTGTATGGGTGTGCAATTCTGCTGATGATGGCGCCAGAGAAAGTTCTCCCAGACCGGCGAGACCCCATCATACACGTCGACATTGGACATGACATACAAGCCGCTGAAAAAGAGTAAAAAATGTTGGCTGTACATATATTTTCGGTGATAATAGATCCGGACAAAAAATAAGAAAAATAAAAAACGATGACAACAAGATAAAGCAATTTTGAATGTTTTGGAAAATAAATCAAACATTCGATGCAAAAAAAAACAAACTTAATCAAAAAAATAGGTCAAAAATTTGGCTATTTGCCAAGTCCCCATATTTTCGCCGTTTATAAAAGTTAAAACTGTTCTAACATACAACCTCATACAGCCAAAAAAATCAAGAAAAATATTAACACTCAAACTATTATATTAAGAAATGCGATCAAAATCCCGGAGTCTCGAAAGTAAAACTAAAATATTCAACTTTAAAACCAGTGGTCTCCATTATTTTGAAGAAAACAAAAAATACTTTATTAAGAATGGTTCTCATTAATTAGCCGCCCTGATTTGGGATTCTCCCGGTCTAACGGCTGCATTCCGCCATATTACCATAATAGGGGCGCCCGAATATTGGGGCATAATGCTGGCGGCGGTGTCAGGAAGAAAAAGTTCAGGTATCGAGAAAAGAACAATACAATAGAAGGCAAAGTGCATCTGAGAGTGAGAAAGTCGGAAGTAAGGTTGGTTAGTAATGTAATGCAAGAAGAAAGGCCCGTGGTGCAAGCTTCAGACAGTGCATAGAAAATGTAAAGTGAAGACTGTACTCTACGAATTCTCTAGGACCAAAATAGCAATAAAGGCAGCATCTTCAGCCTTAAAAATTGCCAAAAACAAAGTTAAATTTTGTTAAAAAAATGAAAACGTTGTCTTAATAAAAGCAAATTTAATATTTCAGCTAGCGCTTTGCGGAGGCAGTGAGACATTCGAAGTATCTGCCCGACTCCCTTTCTCATGCCTTTACCAATCTGAATCCATCTTAACAACTTTTCCAGCCTTCTAAAGTCAGTAATCTCTCACACACTTTTTCTCATAAATCAGCTTCCTTCCCCGAGTGATACTTCGAGATTTTGTTCGAGGAAACATTCCGCATCTCAAATAATGCAAAGGCCGACTTCTATTTTCTATTTTCTCAAGGCAATAAACTCAAATTTGTGGGTTACATTCCCAATTTTATTGGATAATACCCAAAATTTTTGAAATTCTCAGTGAGGGGCAGGGATTTTCAACTAACGAAAATATCGAAAATACAGAAAAAACCATTACAGTACTGACTAATCTACATGTTTTTTTTGTCGCACAAGCAACCAGCATAAATTACCAAATTCATGGCATATTCCGATGACATTAAAGTCGGCCCAGTAAGTTGAAGGGCGCGCCGCTCTAATCAGCCAGACGCCGTGCTTATTACACCCGAGTATAAGAACTGGGCAATGAAAAGTGCGCGGAAATCCCCTCAAAACATGTCATTGAAAAGGCCAGGGGAAAGCAAAGACGACATAATAACGGACGTTTCTATCACCCCCTTCGCTTGACATGGAAAACACTCTGTTCGTAAAAACAGTTTCGGTATTTTTACATGTTTACGAGGGAGATTTGGGTGGGCATTGCGACAAGTTCATTTGCAGGTCATGTGCAAGGAGGGTATGGTAATTGGAGGTGTAGGGATACAAGAGTCGTCCTTTTTATTTATTTAAATGAATCCATGCACCGAGACCCTCCTATGTATAACGAATTATTTTTTTGGTCTTTGTGATTCGTTGTGCTGTTTTTCAGAAAATCGCAAACAACACCAATTTTGTAAACTTTCCTGTCAAAAATTTATTTGACGGCGTTTGAGGTCAACAAGAATGTTAAAAAAAATTAGGAGGGCGTTTCAGAGCAAAAATTATTTTACCTATTCTTTAATTCTGGTATGAATTCTACGCCGAAAGTTCCAAAAATTTCCCATAAAGGCATACGCGAGGTACCCGCTTCTATAAACCATTTCCATTAAACTATAAGAATATTTATACAGCCTCAGTTATACAAATCCTACGCCTTCCAAACAATTTGAGTGACGGAAAACGTCAAAAGCCCCAGAACAAAACTGAAACTGTCAAAAAAATCTTCACGCACGCGGAATGTACTCCGAACGTGAAACTTTTGAGATTCCTAGAACACGAAACTAGCTCCCGATAAAAGGACAGAGTTAATCAGGATTAATGTAGGGTTTCGGGTGAACGCCGAATGCATTAACATACTTTATATGTAAAATCTTGACGAACCGTTTGATTTGGGAGTCGGAGTATATTCGAAAATTGGAATTAATGGAATTAGATTTTGAGGAATGGTCGTCAAGCTTTGGAAATTTGGATTTGTAGAAGATCTAGACAACCAACTCTAATACAACGAAATCCGTACAAAGAAAATAAATTTTTTGATCCCTTGGGATTTGTTGTACCGAAGTTTGGCTTATTGAAACCATTAAGATGGCATGGCCTTGAAGAATTCAATAAGCCAAGCTAACGCGGGGGCCAAGATCCACATTCATAAATCCGCCAACTCCATACTTCAGAAACCTTTTCCTCCCTCCTCTCGACCAAGCCTGTGACGGTGATTCCGTCCCGACGCTTGGGAACAAAGCCCCATCTCGAAACCCAAGCCATTTTCGGCGGAAAAAACAAAAGCCCCGGAGGGTCGGATTCGTAGAGACGGAAACGGCGAAAAATTAAGCAATTAATTGACGGCGGTGGGACAAATTTTATTATTTCATCCCATTGTTTCCAAACCACATTTGATGCGACGAGAATCCGCCGCCGGCAGTTAGGGCCCGTCCCCGTCTGAGGGTGCACTTAGGGAGCGGCCCAATGGCTTCCGGAGACGGATAAACAGAAGAATTTGAGCCCCCAAAGTGTTAATGGGTTACTTTTTTAGGTAAGAGGTTATTACGGGTCAAATTGGGGAAGAAATTGACGAATTTACGAGGGAAGAGTAAACAAATTTACAGTATCTGAATGGAATTGTCATCATTTTTGGATTGGACCTCCATGTCGGATGAAATTTTCAATTTTAAAGCTACAGTAATCCCATTACACGTTGGACTTTCGGTGGCAAAATTATATATAATGGACTATATTTTTACATCAAGTCCACTAACAAAGCACCAAAACTGTAAAGCACCGAACCGCTTAAAATCTGCCAAATTACCTCTTACTCCGAATAACCACTTGTTACTAATACATGGTCTGTGAATCTACTCCTAAGTGATCGCTCTTCTCAAGTGCTGTGTACGTACACAAAGCCCTTGGAGAACACAAATATTAATTACCGCGAAATCCGATTGTTTGTTTTTTGCCGACGTTTGAAGATCTTCTCTCATTGTTAAAGCAACTTTTTTGTTTGATCAGTAATCTTTTAAAACTGCAGAAAAATCGAAAAAGGATAGTGAAAAAAAGGAACGATTAAAAACGGTAGATGCGAAATTAATCAAGGCGGAAAGGAGATTAGGCAAGGAAAAGACTGTGACCTTTTAAGCTAACGTTGAACTCCTAAAGACAAGGAGTTCAACGGGTTCTGCAAACGACAATTTGTGAAGGGGTGGTCCAAAAAGAAAGGCTTTCTTCAAGTGGCGGTCACCCGAACTTTCACCACCGAATGCGGGTCAGTTCCCGATGTCTTATGAATCAAACGTTTCTGTATCAAAGACGAGGTAAAAGTTGGCAAAGTTTAAGATCAATCTTTAAATAACACATCCCCATAAGCACGGCAGGGGCTTGGCCGGCTCAAAATGTCGGGCCCGGCTCGGACTATGAGTCCTTTTGTGATAGTACAAGGCTATTTCGCATCCTCCATGAACCGTGCAAAACAGCAAGGATGCCGATGTACACAAACTTCCAAAAATATTACCGTTTCCCAAATGTCAACAGCTATAGCTGTAAACTAATCTAAGTATTACAATCAAACTACATTTTTGTAGTTTAGACGCTGCAAAGAAATTTCATGTAGAGAAAAAAGGTTTGAAAAGTCTTATGGATTTTTTCTGTAATCTACTATATTTAGCGCTCTAAACATTGATCTTTATAAAATAAACACGGAAGTTTAATTTAATCAGGGACAAAAAGTAACGTATTTTATGGTTGAAACTAAGGAATTAATAATCTGTCATAGGTTCAATCTCAACGAACGATCATGCAATTTTAAAAATTCAACACGCAAAGCGCAAATTTAAACAGGATTGTACATTTTAAAGTGGGAAGTAAATACGGGTACGGTCAATGATTCGTTCGAAGACGGTCATAATCTCAAAATTGGAGGTTCGTCTTAATTTATGAACAGAAAACTAGATTAAACAGATAAGACTACCAATATAGTCACCGTTATCCGATCAATTAACGAACCGCGGGTGAACCTTAGTTAATTAGGGAGCAAGAGGTGGGGGTGGACTATGCCATTTTTAGATTGATGTTTTTGGCTACCTATGTGAGACATGAACTTGTATTACACATGGGAGAAATTGACCCAAAAGTTAGTTAAAGTGGGAGATTCAACAAGACGTTGCGTCAAATGTGATTGTCCCCCTCCGCCCCCAAAAAATTTTGGAGTAATTACAAGCTTGTCATTTTTCCGTGGCAAATGCCAAAAACATGCGTTTCACCGCGAAAGCAACCCCATTTGGCGCACTGATTGGGAACCTCGCACTTTAAATTCCTTGTCTTAACTATTACTTGGCCGATTGAAGGGCAACACAAGCTCTTCAGAGACCCATTTGGAAGTTGTTATTTGCCACAACATGGTAATTACATCGTCTGACAGATGCTTTAGGACAAAAAAAAAATATTTTTGCCATTTATTAGCACACGTCTACTCCCGGTAATGGTCGTTTTATATTTTTCTGTGCGTAAAAAGCCCAAGCTAAAAGTTTCACAAGTTTAAATGGTGCTTTTATACACTACGCTGTCAAAATTTGACGATTACACGGGGCTCATCGCGAGCACTTTCTTTTTTACAAGGAAAGTACTTCTATGGGGTGTGGAATTACCGGTCGAGATATATATCAAAAAATTCGCAAAAATTTTCTGATTCAGAATATATATAAATTAGCTGCCTAATTTTGGTCTGATGACATGTTTTTGTCCTCAGAAGTTTTCTCGCGACACCATGCAAGTGTCTTTTTGGCCGTGTTTTTACCAATAAAAAAATTTTGTTTTGTGCTAAAATAAATTTTGAGGCCTTGACAAGCCTTAAAATATCAAATTGGATTACAACTACACCTTAAAAGTAGTTCCAATGTAAAAAATGGGTTCTAGTGTGGCAAAAGGAATCGAACCCGTCCCCTTCGGATTCCCAATCTAGCGCTCTAACCACTCGGCCACACCGCTTTCTTCCGAAGGAAGAGACCGAGCTCGCTTTTGTTGCCGCAGATTTTTTTCCTCGAGAAATACATTTATTGATAAAACTCGTTAATAGACCAAAATTAGGCAGCTAATTTTTATATATTCTGAATCAGAAAATTTTTGCGAATTTTTTGATATATATCTTGACCGGTAATTCCACACCCCATAGAAGTACTTTCCTTGTTAAATAATTTTAGCGGCACATTAGGTAACCCTCCTTGTATCATCTCGCCTGTAGATCTGTATATGAACTGGGTTGCACATATTAACAAAGTTCTCAACTCCCACGTCCCAAACTTACACCCGAAACTAAGTAGGCCCTCCGGTAATTATCGCCTTCTAAAAATTGACGTGAGTCAGAAAGGACGCTGACGAAAAAACTCTTCATCCGGAGGCGTTTTCGCTTAAAAATTCACTTAAAAAATCTCGTCTTTCCGCCTGCTGAAGGCCGACACCGAGAAGACAATGGGGCCCGGGTTGTTTAAGACAAGGTGCAGAAGTCCGGTGCCCAAGGTGAACTGATCTGGAAGGGTACTATTTTTGAAGGCAATAACAAAGTCAAAAAATTGGCAACATGGCTGGTGCAGGATGTAAACAGATAAATTTGCAAATAACTAAGGTTTTGGGTATAAAATAGCACGGAATAACAAGGGAAGCGCTAGACAGGCAAGATTTAAAGTTTTTCTAACTTTTACGTATATGGTCAGCATGGGGACACATATCAAATCGTAGAAATATTAGCTCACGATTTTCAGGCGCAACCGAGATATTCAGAAGTCTTTGCAGATTGTATAGAGCGAGGGAAACGTAAAGTTTTTCATTTGCAAAATCGTTTTTTCTAAGAGCTTTAAAATTTTATTTTGCGGTTCCACAAGGGAAAGAACTAAGTATGAGTCGCAATTCACAATATAAATAAAGTCCAGTTTTAGCTAACCGATCAAAAATCACACTGTATTCCATTCATTGCTCTTTGGAAATTCCTTTCCTTGAGATTAACGAGGATAAATTTTAATAAAAGAATTAGCATTGTGAGATTATGTCAGAACATACGTTTAGGTTGGCTAATAAGTTTTTGAAATTTTTTTCTCCGTATCACCACGGTCTTTTTGGGACGGTTTAGCAAGGACAGCAATATATAACTTGTAGTAGAGCTTGAGTACTGTCAAGTAGAGAGGCAACCAGGTCACAGCCTTTGCCAAGGTTTTATAACGGCATGTTGAAAAAGATCATATTTGGAGGTGGTTTGTTCTACAGCGCTTAAAGAGGTCTGATACCCACCGGTTCTATAGCCCAACTAAACAGTGTATAAGGCCTGAACATCGTTAACAATGCCACGGTAGTGTATTGGTCCTAAAGGCTCACTAACGGCGGCTATGACTTTAGTTCATAATAAGACCGCGGGACCATTTTGAAGGTAGTTAAGGAATGCTATTGAAGCTTGTGTGAATTAATACACAGAGCAGCTTTACGTGTATCGTATGACGCAAAAACATTTCCATCTTTTGCACACAATATGAAGATATGACCAAATTTATCATTAGGGCTTGACGGGTTTTCAACAGGGAGTCCATCTAAAAACTGCTGCCTTTTAGCCAAACATATATCTCAGTAGCCCAACTAGTGCTCGTTAATGAGAAGTATGTCCTGTATTATAACCATGTAAACAAGAGCCAATGATTTGACGTGTAGGATTCTGAAGTTCAGATTCAAGCAACAGTCCATCTCCAGGAGGGTATTTTTGAGTCGCTCTTGGAATTGTCATAGGCCTACGCTCTTGCCGTTATTACCAAATGGTAACACAGTAACGAAGGGTGTTTATACATGCTACCTTGGCCAGCTGCCGGCAGCGGGCAAAAAGAAAACCGCCGTTTGGGATACCGGGACGACGCGGAAAGCCATGCGCCACAAAGATGTTAGTAAAAAGTTTCTAAACATTTCGAATGGGATCCACTTCCCCGACAGTTTTACAGCTTGAGCATCGGCGACTGTAACAGACATCAGTTCCATAAACTGGCGCACTGTCTTCAGGGCAGAAACTTTAATACATTTGAACATCCAAAAAGTGACTCCAAAAAAAGATTTTAAGCCTAACTCCTTTGATATGCCTGCTGAAGACGTCGCTTAGCATTGGTATTGTAGGGACTATGTGACTGCTACTAAGCATGGATATAGCATTTATTGTTTGTCAACCGCGAAAAAGTTTTGGCACAAAGAAGAAATCGTAAAAAATTTCAAGAACTTTTTAGCCAACCTAATATTACCCGAAATTGTCAAAAAATAACTTTGCAGTAATGACCAAGACAAAGAAAAGTGTTGTCAGGCAGTAAACGAAAAAAATAACCTTAAAACACGAGAAGCTCGAGTTGCAGCTTCATATGCGAAACAACTGAGAACCTGATACCAAAAAAGAATCTGTAAATTATTCAAAATAAGTAATCCATAAAAAGCTCCCACATAGAAAACAAAAGGTTAGTTTGGGTAAACAAAAAAGTGACAAGTACAAGAATTCCCTCATTCGAAAAAGCCCAATCTTAATGTGTGCAGAGTTATTTCCAGAAACGTATGACGATTGTAGAAGCGTCCGATATTAACATCATCACAAATTGTTCATTATTAGGCACGCAATTAGTCGCCCTGCTTTAATTTATTTCACATCTTCTCAAAAAGGAATAAGAGTGCAACAGTCCTGAATGATTCCCCGTCAAACATCAGTTCTCCCGTTCTCAAGATGGTCATGGAATCTCCGAAGATAAAGTATCGCTGACTACCGACGAATAAATAATTGGATCTTAGAAATTCCCGGGATTCGCCAATAAATTAATTGCCTCGTTCAATAACACAAGAAACACACCCTGCGTCGGAAGGAAACGGCTCCCCGTTCGTCTAATGACAACAGTAATTTAGGAGCAAAAACAAATAAAATTTAAAGTTTTTCTTACATAATACATGTTATTCTTTACAAAAACTCCGAGTGGCATTAAAATGGTGATTAAAAAGTTGCGTGTAGTTGGATTGATTGCAAAAAGCGGAAAGGAAATTGTAAACAGTAAAGAAATACGTGTTCTGTTGTAAAAGGCCTGTAGCGGTAAAACTAAAAACCAAATAGTTCAGCTATAATTTTTCAGGGACTGCACTTCAAAGATCAGAATGCAAAATCAGTTTAAAAAATTGCTTTCTAAGTCAGTCTTTTAAAAATGGCAAAGCTTAACGCCGGAAAAAATATTCTCGGCTGTTTTTTTTTGTTTTTGTCAGAAAAGATGCCAATTTTAGATATATAAGACGATTACTTTGTGTTCCTGGCCAAAACACCAACCTTTCACTATTTTCGTCAAAGGTTCATAAGGGTCAAAAATTTTTCACAATTTCGACCGCACACACAGAAGCCCAATAAATTTTATCACGCTGGTTAAAAATTATCATCACGCATTCAACTATTCTCTCTACCATTTTAAAACTTCCCAAAATGCCAGTTATATCCTGTTCTTCCCTAAAAACGGTCAGAAACAGAGATATTTACTTTGTCAAATAAATCCGGGAGGCACACAAATCATCCTCAAATAAAGACCAATTGGAATTTGAAGACAGCAAACAACCGTCCAATATCACGGCAATCCAAAGTAAAAAACAAGAAGAAACTATGATGTGAGGACATCTCCCAATCTGAATTGTATAATTAATGAAGGCGGGGATACACTAAATTTAGTTTTATTTTGAAGGAATAAGAGGTTGTCAACTCGCTTACAAGTTTCCGAGAATGCATTGCTGATATTTGTAGAACTTTATTTTTTGAATGACACTGGAGCAGCAGAAATAAGAGCGGGATTAGCAACAAGAAGAATGGGCAAATTTCAAGGATCTGAGCTTCTAACAAAAAGTGTCTACGTACTAGAAATTGTAAACTTTCTTCTTCATTACGGTATTCGGTATTCCGAAAAATGAGACTTCAAACCAGACGTCAAAGTTCCATTACTAAAGTAACTATGAAACTTCTGAGAATTTTGCACAGTAAACTCGGATAGTTTCGGCACAGCCCGCACCAAAAATTTTGTATATACTTTCGAATACGTTGATTCAAAAAATTACCAAAAATTTAGACCTCGGTGAATTTTAGAGCCCAAATTTTACCGACCAAAAACCTGACCCCCAAAATATTTTTTCTTCAAATCGAATAACACCCCTCCCATCAATAAAATTGAAAACGATGGAAAACAAATCTGAGTTTGCCCTTGACGGCTCTCGAAAACATTTTAACGCCACAAAGATGGCATCTCTTCAATTAAAATCTGTGTGGAGAAAAACGTCTGCCGTTCTTCGGCGGCCAGACTCCGGTAATGAACAACAGTTTATTACTTCCCGGTTTCCGATAGTAGACAAATGTTTTGGACAAAGCTCGTAAAAACAAGAAACAATCCAAACAAGCGTGATTGGAGTAATATTAGAAGTGGATAAGAAGAATCTAAAGTAAAAAAAAACAGCGAGATTTGCTTCCCACATAAAAAACGATGACTAAATTCAAAAAATATTTTGAGTGTCTTTGGGCGTAAAATGTTTTTGTCGAAAATCTAAAAATATTTCAAAATTCAAACTTCAAATATTTTTCCCCCGAATAAATTCCCCTTGATGACAATAAACGAGAATCCAAAGTAAAAACATTGCAAATGTCACCGCTTCGATGATGCTCAAAAAAACAGTTACTTAGATTCCTCGTGGATCTCAGCTATTCTCTAAGTCATGGCGTTCCTTTCCCACCCAACTCCTAGCTATATACTTTAACGGCTTTTTGTTTGTCCTTTCGATAGGTTTTATCGCCCAAAAAAGGGAACGCAAATGGCCCACTTTGCGAGCTAGGATCAAACTTAGCCCCAAGCTGACAATTAGCCCCATTGAGGACGCCCAAATATCTGTTTGCATATCTCACTGATTGCTCTAACCGCAAGTTCATTCCGGGTTCAACACATAAACAACTTGTATCTCCCTTCCCCGTCCTCTTCCGAGTACAAATTACTCAACGCACAAACTCCCAAGCCATCAAAAAAATATTTATCAAATCTTCTCATGCATGAATTCACATACCCAACCCGTTATTAAATACGCTTTGCAAACTTCTCTACGGGCACACCACCCTTACACGCAATGTTGTGTGTGAATTTTCCAAATTTAGCGCTGATTATGAAAAGAAAGAAAAAGAAAAAAAAATTAATTAATCCAGAAAGGGAGAAAAAGTTTTTTTTGCTACTTCCGGTGCAACATATAAATGGTGAATTGAGAAATATAAGGAAAAATTTGAATACTCAAAAAAATTTTAAATCCAAATATTTTTAAAAAAAATTTTAAACGAGGAAATTTAAACTTTTCAATAAAACAGTCTTTAGAGACTAAATAATCACAAAACGTATTGTTATATAAAGAATATCCGATGTCTGAACAAGAAAATAACAAATTTTTTCTCCAGACATTCATAAATTCATAATGTGACAAGTTTTATCCTGCATGACATATAGCACTATGTACATATAAATATACACTATGCATTTCCAAGACCACAAAGCGCCTCAAAATTTTTTGGCCTTAACTGATTTCCCAGAAAGTTCATGAAGATCGAAAAGAAAATAAACGTCGGCATCTGGCCAATAATTCAATTTCAAATTCCAGATTTAAAACTTTCGAAGAATAAGTGAGAAAACAGACCCAAGATATCGAATAATATATGTTTATTCGATATCATTAGCGATCGGACATGTGTTTATAAAAAGCCTAGTATTTAGAAAACCAAAAAACACTTTGGAGACAAAAATATTTGTCGTTTAGCCTCGGGGCATAATATAAAAAAACCATTATTTATATATAAAGTCTACTCTATTTGGTCTTACCTGACACCGTAAATTTTAATTGTTTACCGATGACTAAATGTAAGACTTAGAGGTTTCTCCCTTTAAACTTATGAATGGGACGGAGACGTCAGACAAATAAAATTTGGTCTACAAAAGAAACTAAGCCTTTCTTGGCTCCTTTTGTATTGTCAAATTTTTTCATGACGTGTTATCTAAATAATGAGCAAGGAAGATACGAAATAAGGAGCAGTTTATACGTATAATATGTGCGTATATGTAAAATAATAAATCTTACAGACTTTCCAAGCTTTGCTGCCTGACTTGAAGTGTGAAGTGCACCAAAAGGCTGCAGCGTTTTTGATTGTTTTTCCGCCAAGACACGCGGGAATACTGCTCCAGTGCAAAAAAAATTTCGGAAAAAATTATAAGTTTTTTCTTTTTATTTTTGTGCACGTCAAGGACGTGCGAAAACAATTATATTTGACGTATTGTTTTGTGGAATTTTAAAAGTGGAATTCCGCAGACGTGACGTTTAGATTCTAGTCGCAATTTTGGTCAGATCACCAGTCTATTTATGTGAAATAATTCAAAGAAAATATTTTTCTATCCAAAATCCTCAAAAAATTCTGTTATGAATTTTGCTTCAGATATCATTCGATACTGGGTGGGCGAATTGCAAAAATTTGTCGGGGGACTCCGTGGGTTGACGTGCGCGGCCGCGAAATTCGGCGACATCTGTAAAGTGATCATGCAGAGGGTTAAAGAAGATTATTATTTGTTTTTTAATCCCAACGTATAAAACTTTGCAAGGAAAATCTTCGCCGGCGCAACGCGTATAATATGAAATTTCATATTATAGGATCTGCGCCTGGAAAATCTTGCCTAAAATCTTACTGAGTCCTCGTTAGGGGAATATTGAAACGAATAGAAAAACAAACTGCCTGAGGATAATAATGTTTTGTTGTTTTTCGTTTGGTTTGGCACGAACCTCCGTTTGTCCAATTTTCATGGGGAAATCTTCCATGACAAACTATGAAACCTCCATAAAAAATTATTAGACGCTCAGAAGAGAGCGGGGGTAACCATGTTTAGGTTGATGCAATTATAGCTGGCTGTTAGGCAAGGTTTACAGTCTTGTTGAGACCAACGGTCATTGCAGGGTCAAGATCATATCCCTATTCCAGTGTTGAAATTCTTTTTTACTTGTTACTCTTTAAAAAATTGTCAGATATGTGACATTGCTGTGGATGACATTGTTTTGTGGTTTCTGCTATTTTTTAACCTGTCCCACCATCCAAACGTACAGTTGGGGGTTACAAAGTGAATAGTTTTAAAACTACAAACGGTGAACAAACACTCTAGAACAACTGGTCGATCTTACCTTTATATGTAAACATTATGCTTGCTTTTTCAACGCACAGTTTTTTTTTTAGTTTATTGCTTATTATCGATAGAGGGCTGGTTGAAAACACATCTACAATCTCTACGATGTGTTAGAAAATTTTGTCACACAAAGTTTGTAAGTGCAGAAAATGACGTTGGTTACTTGTTGAGATGGTATGATTGTTGCGAAGAAAACGTCTGAGTTTATTTGTTTTCTGGCGAATGGTTTGAAATCATGCGGATCAAAGATGCAAATCGAACGGTCCCAACAGTTTTGAGGGTCGAGTAGCAGAGAAAAAGATGTACAGTTGGCCTTAAAGAGGACAAATTTAACTAACTCAGTTCAATTAAATTGAGACAAAAAGTAGTGGTATTAAACCAGAGCCATCGTCAAAGTAATTTGGAGATTTTACATTGTCATCATGTCGCGGCTCATTTACAATAGGCTCTTTGCAAAACCCTGACCGTGAGATATCAAGATATGTAGGCAAACCGCAAGCCTGTATGCGTCACGTTTCGTTTGTCCTCGTGATCCACACCCCCACCTCTTCAGACTAAGCCAGAACGAAACTACATAGACTGGCCAAAGATCAAGATAAAATTTGCGTCATTTGACCGTTGAGGTCATTGGAAACACTTGACAACCCCCACATTGCTACTTCAAAAGTTATGTTCACTTCCGGATAGTTACTGTAGCAACAGACTGAGGAGTCTCTGAGGTCATGAAGAGGCCTGAAGGTCTTGAGTCTGAGCTGGAACGTGAACTTTGAGGAAAAAACTCAATTGCAACATTTCAAAGGTCTTTGATGTTCAGCGGTTGTAAACATGCGGCGATAGCCGGGTTTACTATAATTCTGTACAAAGTACAGAATTTGTTCTTCATGTTATTTCAAATTTCTTTGGCGGAAAACGATTTTTATGGCGAAATTAAGTGATATTTTGATTGCAATTGTTTGTCGGTTCCCTTGCAAGTTGAAAGAGTCATGTTTTGATGAACACTGAACATCATCTGATTCAGGGGTCGTTAAGGTTTTAATGGATATGATCCCTTCTTCTTTACGATGCTCTTTCGTTTGCAATTTTTTTTGCATTTTGTAGGCTTTAATTTTATTTTAGCAACTTTTCACTGCAAAACTAATTTTTTTTTTGAATATGAATTTGTAATGGGAAATACGAGGAACCGAAAAACTTTTTGATTCGAAAAAATGACACTGTTTGTATTCTCGCGAAAATGGTCGTTGCGGACTGCGCTTATCTAAACTTGTTGATCCGAAAAGTTTACTTCCCAGGGAGCTAGAAGACATTGACCGTATGCCGAAAAAGATTTTGCGATAAGCGTTTAACATTAAAAGATTTTTTGTGCAAATCAAACAACCTTAATAATCGTAAAACTTTGTTGTAAGCACGTATGGAGCCTATCTAAATATGCACTAATATACGTATTTGAATATGCGTATTCTGTACGGAAATATTCGATACGATCTGCTGTCACTCGCTTGGTCATCATTTTAGGAATGGACCAAGAAACAGAAAAAACGGCACCCAAAGTATTCAACTCTTCGCTTTGTGAGAAAGCATGCAAAAGGTGGAGCGCCGGGAAGACAAAAACGTTTTTTGCCCATAACGTTTCTATCAATTTGTATTTTTTTCCTGATAAATTCTCTATGTGCCTTACAAATTTATGGCCTAAGTTAGCGCCACTTTTAGCTTTTAAGTAGCTCCCTTATTTTTCAGCCGTAGTATCGTATATCATTTGTACTTTCCGCATGATCAAACAAAATCAAACCATTCAGGGCCTTATAACTTATTCAAAGGTTTTTCCGCAAGTCCAAAAGCCCATTTATTGATAACTGAAGCCGTATTCAAATGTCGCTCAGGGAAGCCAAAGCACATATCATGGTTCGAAACACATTCTAAACGTACCATCTTGATTTGTGACACTCTTGTTTGCGCTCGCACTGATAGGCTCCGAAATATTTCCCAAATCAGACCTTTTTCACGATTCTTGAAATGTTGTTGCATCAGCGTTGAGCAGAGAAATGTAGGATTTGTTTCCGTGTAAGACAAGTGTTTAGTCGTAATTGTATCAAAGTAAGGCCATGGCATCATCTTTATCAAAATTGTTTTGTAAGCAGAAAAAGGGGCTTACTTTTTGTTTGATGTAGTATCTTGTAGGTCATCTTTCCTCCTTACCGTTGTTATTTATTGTTTTTCTAAAATTTACTTTACCAAAACCATAAATAAGTCTATTGGAAGGCTCAGAAACTCTCAAGTTCAAGAGGTAAGACCCAAAAGTTTTTGATGATAAGAAAGTCTCGACTTCGTTAGGGCTGAATTCATTCTTTGATTTTACTTTTAACCAACGCTATCTGAAAGAATTGTTGCTCAAATTTAGAGAAATTCCCGGTACTATCACTCATTTTTAATTGAAAAAGGCGTAAAGACGTTCCTTTATGGCGTTGAAATAATCCTATCCAGGAATTGCAAGGGATCGTTGATTTTTGTCTATAAGCTCTTTTTAAATTTGCATCCTTATTTTTTATACTCTCCCTCGGTGCATTTGAACCCTGAGGTTCATTTGCCTGTCCACAGATCTTATGTCTACAGTCATCGGACTTCCTCGCTCGAGTGGTGGGGGAGGATTTAGTACAAACCCAGGGCTAAAGTGGGTCAAAAAATAGATCCCGAACGCCCACAGTGAACACATGACAACGGATCAGAACACACTTGTTGAAAAGTGCGTGAAAAGAAAACTTTATCTTGAGAAGTGGCCAAGAAACGTTTGAGATGATGGTCAGTCGGACAAGAAGTCGGTCAGAAGTATTATACATACAGTAGGGAAAAAAAGACGATTGAGATTGTAATATCTAGAAAACGAAAGCTTGCATTGACCGAGTGAAATACCAGCTCTAAGTAGGAAATTCCAAGTTAAAGTAAAGTCATTTTTATGCATTGAGATTCCCTTCAAATTTTGCACGCATACTCTGAGTCAGCCACTTATAAACTCTTGAAAATAATGGCTCAACACTTTCAGCGGCAGCTCAAGTATGGAACTGTCTTCTTTGAGACAGAGCATGTAAGAGGAGGAGGGCAGAAAAGGCCAAAAGCGGGTTTGGTTTACACATATCAGTCTGTCGGGAAAATAACGGCGGATCGTCGCGACTCAAAATCGCCAATCATCGCTTTGCGACTGCAAGCCGCGGCTTGGGATTCGGTGCGCGACAGCGGCGAGGCGAGACATTTCGCTGCGACAATTCGCCGTTATTTTTCCGACAGACTGATAACTTCCGCGCTTGTGCTTGAAAACAATTCTGATTGTACAGCAATTTCATAAGTTTTGTTAGTATTTGGGCTTGTTTATACCTTGCAAAAAAGTCTTTGATTTGAGTAGACTCTCAGTTCTGCTTGGTTCCTCATAGTTCTCTTGGTAGAAATCATCCAAATGTGTGTCATCAAAATCTTCTTTTACCGTATTTTCGCTTATTGCTGCATCACTTGATTATCTTATATCATCGTTTCTCTCCACATTGACCAATCCTCTTGCATTTATCATCCATTATTCCTTGTTTGCCGCATAATTCGCTTGTTTTACTCCTCTAAACCCACTAATAAGGAAGTCTTTATTCTCTTTCCAATCATCTTGCAGATCTTTTTAGACCTTTCCCCCGTCATTATTATTGTCTGGCCTTATAAGGGAGTGTTTGATTTGATGATAATTGCCCAAACATTTTGAAACACCCGCTTTATTTGATTACAACTTCCCTCCAAAAGACTGGCTGTTCACAAGATTTACAGTATATCATCAGATGACTTTGTTCAAGGTGATAAGAGCCGGCTTGGAGGACACTGGTGATGCGGAAGTGTCATGGGGCCTAAGGCAATAAAATTATAAAATTTTTGATGAGTCGGGGTTTGTTTTAGGGGGTAACCCTATCGTTACGAACGCTACGTCATGTGGAACTTTAGAATATGATCTCTGAATGGGCCTGAGGGCAAAAGAACACAAAGTTGAAAGGAAATACTTGAAGTGAGAAAAAATCTCTGAATAACCATGGAGGATTCTTTTTTCATTAAAACCATGTCTTACCAAACTTTGTACACATCAATGATTTCAATTGCTCCAGGCAATTTTCGTCTTTCCCATTAATAATTTTTCCGTAATAAAGTCATTAAGAGAGCTTTTAACGTTTTTTGTATGCAAATTTGGTTGATATCACTTATCACTTTTCCGTAAGGGGACCGAACATCTCCCATATCTTCCGCTTTACGGTGGTATTTACGACGGGCTTGTAAAGTTTTTTTCTCGAGGCGTTTTGCCCAATCACCATCTGATGACAAAGCTCTGAAAGTCACAATTTTGTACTCTTTGTGCTCTTTTTCCTTTTTTATTCGAATTTTTGCACAGTGCAAGAAATTAAAGCAAACCTTTCCGCACCGTGCACCTCCAAAAATCCTTCGTGTGAAAAGAGAAATGAAAACTGCACCGTGCAAAGTTTGTTTTCTCGCACAGTGCAGAGAACAAACACAATTTTCATTGCACTGTGCGTTTGCGATTTCACCAAAAAGCAAGAGGCCAAACTGCGCAGACAGTGCAAATTGTGTCGCCGAAAATTAGCGATGACTTCATGAGTGATTCCTGATGTCGCAAAAAATTCAACAAAAAATTTTGTGTTGCACAGTGCAAAAGAGGAGTTTGTTGTTCGTCCAAAAAAAGGTTGTTGATTGCACGGTGCAAGGCATCTTTGGAGCCATGCACTGCGCAGAAAATGGAAGTCTCAGTTTTTTCGCAGCACTGTGCAAGAAAATTTTGCAAATCCTTTGCACCTTGCGGGAAAAAATTGGGAAACAGATCATCAGGAAACTTTTACTAACATTATTTTTTATAACACAGAGTTGATTTTTGGTTATTGTCGGTCTGTCGGGAAAAAACGGCGGATCGTCGCGCCTCGGAATCGCCCATCATCGCTTTGCGACTGCAAGCCGCGGCTTGGGATTTGGTGCGCGACAGCGGCGAGGCGAGACATTTGGATGCGCCGATCCGCCGTTATTTTTCCGACAGACTGATAGAGGATCTCTTTAGTCTAAATTTGTTGCCTTCTCACGACATTTGCACAGTTTATTTTGATTCCTCAGTAACAACCTTGTGCAATTTTCAAAATTTAATTGTTTTTCGTCGAATTTCGAGTCACTCCTGTTTATTTACTCATAAAATGTCCCGAATTACTCAACCCACTCACTTTGCCTTGCTCCTTCATTGATCTGTTTGTTCATTTCATCTGTTTTTGTACGTGGGGTTTATGTAAAAACCCTATCGATCATATCGAATATAGCAGACAATATTCTGAATCATAGGGAATAATGTGCTATGAGTCAAAGAGCGCTCGCAATAACGGAGTTCGCTTCTGCACATAAATATTAATCTTGTAATGATGTTTTTAATCGTATTAGTGGGGGTGGAATTTTTTCTAGGGAATTTTTGAAAAGGTTTTGGGTGAATTATTTGATGAATAGTATTTGAAATTATCAAATATTTCAAAACAAAAAATACTTAAATTAAATTTTGAATAAAAATTGCGAAAATACATGATGAGAGGCGTCGAACTGACAAACAAAAAGATAACTAGAAAACCCTGCATGGCATGCTGACAACCATGTTTAGCGATTTTAAAAGCTGTGTGCTCTTTGTTGAAACGCTGAGAGCCGACTACTTTTGGCCGTTTGTCTGCCAATTTCGCGAGGAAAGGAATCTTTTTTGCTGAAGCGTGGCTCTTGTCAGTAAACATTAGAGGTCGTACTTTGATCACGTATCTTTATACATACATGTGGACCTCCACTTAGCCCTTAATTTTGAATCTCCAGTCCGCGGCACTTCCCTATCAACAACGCCCGCGACAAACCCCGTGTCAGAGAACAGGAGTGCAATCTTTCTGCACTCCTGTTCTCTGATACTACATATGCATTGTCCTCTCGTGCAAACAGAATAGTTATGGAAATTTCCGTCCTTCAAACTCCGGTTGTGGGCTGACGAAGCGAGAAGCAATCGCCGAAAAAAGATAGTGCTTTTCGTGTACTCCTGATCCGGTTATCTTGTCTTTCCGCGTTTGTAGAGCCCCCAGCTTCCCTCGGCGTAAAACATACAAAACATTTACCTACGTGAAATGCGGACATCTTATCGGAACGGTTGTAAACTCCAGCCCTTATCACGCAATGTCTTACCTTTGTTTTTATTATTGTTGCCTAAGGGCAAGAGAGTAATCAACAAGGGGAAGAAGGTACGGTAACTTCATGTCTGCTCAATTGGAAAACAATTTTTTTGCCATTTTGACGGAAGTTTTCGTTGTAATCAAGAAACATTACGATTGATACAGTCCTGTTGGAGATGCAGCTGTGGTGTTTGTGAAATGTGGCGAAGGAGTTTAGGGATAGGCCCGCATAACAGTCCAGGTTTTGCGCTAAATGATAACCGAGTTTTGATTAAATTATGATGATACGGAGGACGTCTAAAAAGTAGAAAAAGCAAGAAATCATTTTCGATACAAACTTGGGTCAAACTTTATTCAAGGTTGAAAATGAACATTTTTTAGGCAAAAATATTAATGTAAAAGCCATAGGACATCTAGCTAGCATAAGCTTTGGTTAAGTTTTGACAAGAAATTTCCGCTGACTTACAAGGAAGGTTCTGGCGATGCGACGGTAGAACAAACCGCTGATCACATCCCCTTCAAACTGTCGCCATATTTGAAAGCAACGATTTTATGAATTTAAATTATTGGGCAGAACATTTTGAAAGTACTAGATGGTCGGCAGTTTGTATGTTCCCATTGTACGCTTTTGGTTTTTTTGATTCCTACAAACGGCGTTACAAACTACGTCCATTTTTAACCCTAACACTGTCAGACTTGCGTCGAGAGTTTGTGGATTGGGAAGGCGACTGATAAAGTTTGCACAATAGAATCTGAAAAAAGATTTTTTAGTTTGCCTAACGTATTAGAAAAGTTTCCCCACGAGCAGTGTCCGTTAATTGGTACTCGGCGGTACGGACTTCACACAGTCCCTCAGGCTTCCATTGGTTAGCGCAGAATACGGTAAGACGGCGAAACAAACCGTTCTCGCTACAGTAATTAAGCCGATTTACAAAGCAAGTTAGATATAAATCTCATACTTTGAAGAACTTCAAAATTCTGAAGTTATGAATAAAGAAGATCACAACACTTGAACAAACTTGGAAATTATTTTTACATTAGTTGGTTCATTCACCACGTCAGAGATATATGTTTGGCTCACAAATTGCGAACGTTCGGAAAACACAAACCAGAACCACACAATCCATGAAAGGTTGGGCTTTGCACTAATATCCGTCCTTTAGCACGTTTTGCTTTTCAGCCCTGGTATCACTGATATTTTGCGGCTCGTTATAATCAAGGAATAAAATAGCTTTAAATTTGGTTGGCGTTTACATAGATTTCTTGGTTGAGGTTTGCCGATGTTTTAGTCTTTATTTTTAGCTTTTAAGTCTGAAAACTCACGGAAGATCATTCGTGGGTTCTCATGTCTGCAGCTCTAAAATTTAACACTTCTCCTCGGTGATTTTCAGATAACGCGCTAAAATTCAGCCAAGCTTTTGGACTTACAATTTTTTATTACATTATTCCTTATAAGAAATAATTTGTAATTTCATTACCCTCAATTACCGTAATATGTCCGCAAAAGCCAGTTAAGTCTGTCTTAGTACCGTCTGGCATGAACAATTGCTTGCACTTTAGAATTTGTGGGTCCAACATGCAAAGAACGCGACCTAGCAGAGGAAAATATTTATTTACCCAAACATTCGTTGCAAAAAATTAAGTGTAGTTTTCTGCACAGTAATTACAAACGTTATGGTCCCTAGCATACAGAAATGTAACTTCTTTAGTCTGCTAAAGTACGTATTTTCGTGCAACGCAAACTTGAACTAATGTTTCGTAGAACGGCACGGTAAAGAACGTCTAGATTTGGTAAATTTGTATATGCAACGGGGCAACAGTTGTGCCCTTGATTTGTATGACTTGTTTTTTTGTGGGAGAATCATGCAAATCCGAGATTCATCTCTGACAAAAATGGTTTTTTCCATAGAAAAGTGTCAAGCGTCGCAGACTTAAAGTTCTCAATTGTTTTTGAAAGACGC
The DNA here is from genome assembly GCA_904066235.2 of Bursaphelenchus xylophilus. Taxonomy (NCBI): domain Eukaryota; kingdom Metazoa; phylum Nematoda; class Chromadorea; order Rhabditida; family Aphelenchoididae; genus Bursaphelenchus; species Bursaphelenchus xylophilus. Next base: position 7,766,039 of record CAJFCV020000004.1, read on the forward strand.
GAGCTCAGAACCTCACATATAGTTAAAAAAAGTAATATTCTACTTGAGCCTTAAGAAACATCTTCCGTCTTATTTCTATTATATTTGTGTCACTCATTGCTGATGCTCCTGATGTCTACAGGAACCCAAGTTTTAACGACCAACCGATTATTTCTATAGTACGTGTTTATTTCAACTTTCCCTCGGTTTCCGTCGTTATAATCAAAGGTGTAATCAGCTTTATTCCCACGGTAAACGTTCTTACATGGGAACTTTATTGTTATTTTTTTTTTGATGTGGTTTTTGTCTTTTAGGCCGTTTCCGTGACCATGTGTTATTTTGAGAGTGCAAGTTGATCAATTAGTTTTACAACAAACATCAAGGAACAAATTTTATATCGTCTTCAGTTCAAAATATTATAAGAAGCCTGAAACTTTGGTGTAAATGAGTTTGTGGTTGTTTACCAAAAACTTCAAAAAGATGAATGACCTGCTCAGGATGTCACAAACTAAAATGTGCTTAGTAAACCCAAACAAAAGTAGTGTTATTATGCTTTTGAAGGATACACGTTCTCTTGTGTACTTTTAAAGATCTGTTCGAGATTTCGAGGCTTTCCTACATCTTTATGTAATGTAAAACTTATGAAATATCTGTTAGTATGTAGGTTTATTTTTCCCAAAAAAGACAGGAATTTTGCTAGTAGAACAAAATAAAACGGAAAATTAGAGGATTTATTTTTGAATTTATAAAAGTGGTATACTGGTACGGAATTTAAAGTTTAACGGTCGGTCACAATTGTCTTCTTCCGGAAGGGCTTTAAGGAAATATGACTCGAAGCAGTTTTTATGGCCTCATTTCATATCTGCTCGTCTGTAGTCCTCGTTGAATGCTTCGGTTTGAGCTGGGCTTCTCGGCAGCGGTATATGATCGGTTGAAATTTGGAGGAAGTCAGAGAACTCCCCTCCACATCCTCGTTGATTTTTTAAACATTGTGGATGTGCGGGTTATTTTTCCTCAAGAATCTTGGCTTTTTATCTTCAAAGTTCCGCATTGCCCCAATTATTCCCCCTCCCTTGCTCGCTCATAAATATTATCCTCAATCTTGCTGTCCATATCAAGTTCCGAGCCCTCTCAGCTGTTCGTTTCTTGGTCTTTCCCTACAAAAATTTCCGATTCCCCTCAAATATTCACAAAAATATATTTTCCGAGCAATTTCCCGTGAGTATACCCGATACGAACGCAAATATTGTGCCTGTATTTTCGTACTCTCTCCTGCTCAGGTGCTCCGAATATCTGAGTATTATAATTTTTGGGATGTCTTTATCGTCTTGCACACATATCCGATATAACCCAAAAATGTTGAGAACGTGCATTATTCATGGGGTTCTGAAAACACATGGTGAAAGTACAACGAACAGAATGGAAGGGGATACCACACATACTATATAGTTGTGAATGGTAAAGATGGAAGTAAGATATCTCCTTGAGAAAGTTAAAGAAACAGAGAAGTGTGATTGGACTCTTTTTTGGCATGAATATACTATTTATTGCCACATTCTTTAAATTTATGTATGTTTTGAAATATGCAAATCTTCAAAAGATTATCAGCCTAGCCTATCAAATTTTTTGTACAAAAAACAACCCGGAAACTTACCAAATGTGCGTATTTCATGGCAGTTTTAAGCCTTCGGCCTCCTGCAATCAGGGTTCAACTTTTGCTTTCATTAATTAGAGGGTCGATAATCAAAAAAAAACCAAGACAACAAAAACGTTTTTCTTCGACAAATTTAATGCTATGTTGTTACCAGTAGCGTCATAAAAGGATGGTATTCACTTTACTATCTGAAGTTACCGTGTCTGCTGACTCTATTGCGTATTATTATTACCACCAATCTTCTGACGAAAGCTCAACTTTTTTACGTTGTAATTAACAGTACTACATAAACATGCATGGAAGCCACCATGTAAAAGTCTAGTACTTTGCTTTACGCAGTATGTTACGTAGGTCTCAATTATTGTCATGTTTACTAACATTTATACAACACGCACTATACATATTGTATTATAAAAGCACTTACAATTTTTTGAAATTTGAAAAATCACGAAGTAAGTAAAACTCTGTGAAAAAGAAAGGTGAAGGCTACAACGGCTCTTAACTCCTCGCTTTTTTGTAAACAGAAAATGTCTATAAAGTGTAAGTGCTTCGTAATGTTATCAGTAAATTGTAGATGGACCAATAATCAGTTTCATTGTTTCAAACCTCAAATTAATATTGTTGGGATCATTGAGTTCAATTTTTTTTGAAATGTCCTTATGAATATTTGAATACAGTATGCCTCTGGCAGGAAAATCCCATCTCGTTGACACGAAATGGTTTGAGGGGTTCCTGTTCTGTATGATCTGCAAACACAGTGCGTTGAGGTCAATCTCAGGGCAAAAGACTGTAGTTTGGTTTGCAGCGTTATCTCCGGGCCAACTTTTACACGTATTTTGAGTATCTCTGGTTTGCAAGGAATCGGTTCTCCGCGGGAATTTTATGGTATGTCCTTGTTTAATGATCGCAGTCAACTAGCTGATAAAAGAACTTATTTGTTACTAGTGGCTTCCATTTCCAATCATTCTTATATCAAAGCAAGGGTCCAAAAGCCTAAAAGGTTGAGTACTTGGTTTCTGTTCTGTTCCCTTCAAAACCCATGTGCTTTCTACGATAAGCCGCTCATTTTTATGAATGCTTTCTTTTCGTATCTTTAAACTCTTCATCTGCACCGTACATCTTGGTCAAATTTGATCCAGTTGGTTTCATTATCTCGCGTTTCGCAGACTGGTACATTATTAATTACAATCTCCCCCTTTTCCCTCCCTTTGAGCGGCGATTCTGGTGACCATAAGGAAGTGGGGCAGCCTACAAAAAACGTCTGCAAACTCAGCGCTTTATTTTTACGACTTTGATTCGCTGCTCTTGTAATCAAACTTCGCAGACTCCTTTCTCTTGGGAAAGGTTTTTGATCTGTTGTAATTTTTCGAAGACAAAAACGATGAATGTCGTAATTAAACGGCGTTAATTGGCTAGATAAATCTCTGCAAATTTGTCTGGGTCGTAGCGCAAAAAACACATGGGAACGGAGGCTTGGAATAGTGAGACTGATACGATTTTTTGGAAAAATTACAAAAATTTAAAGCTCTTGAAATCAGCGGGATTTTAAAATTACGGCCAAGGATACTTTCTGATACTTTTTTGACAAAGAAATAAGACAAAAACTTTATATAGTTGACGCCATTACCCCAAGATCTACGTAGTTATGAAATTTCCGGAATTCATTTTTTATAGCTCTTTAATTTTTTAACTTTCTTTTTTAAAGTAGCCTAATTACCAGTTGATAAGACTCATCTCAGACATAGATACATCTATGCTCTGTGCCCTCCACCCTCAAAGTGTCCCTTCCAATGCCCTCCTAATGGTCCGTTTGTCTGTCCACGAAACTTTAGGGAACCCTCCGTTTTGCGTGCATTTCACAAGTATCACGGTTATCAGCAACGATCAAAGCTTTTTCGAATGGTCAAGCGTTGCTCGAGTCTAAAAGTGCAGCGAATTCCCAGACGGTTGTTAGCAAAAAAAAATGTAATAAAAAAAAGATTTTGAAATATTGCAGATTATCAGAGAAATGACGAGGCTGATATGAACAGTTTGAGGGCAATCTTTGACCAAGGGAATGTGGGTGGGGTAAGGAGGGATTGGACTGTTGAACTTTGGTTAAAATTGTGGTAGAGGCTCAGGCTTTCCTCTCAAAATCTTGTATTTTCATTATAGTTTCTAGTCATTCACAAAACAACAAGCAACCTGATTCGGCATAGAAAGTACAGATAGTTTCAGTCTCTTTAATCCTCGTAAACTACATTCTTTACGCAATCGATTCTAATTCTTTACGAATTTTCTTGACTTATCTACGACATCAACCTATCATCGTATCCGTATCTAAGACGCAAAAGCAGCCATGTAGGTCTCGCAGATCATGAATGTTTATTGATCTTGATACATTGATCTCTCCTTCACTTTGTAACCCCTCATCCATTCTAAGTTTGCAGAGGCGAGGAGTTTGGAAGCTGGCCTCCTCTTTTCAAATTACCGTTTTTTGATAAGAGAAGGCTGATTAAGCGACTCTGTTTGCCCTGAAACTGTTTACACACTGATCTTTTCTACTTTCTAGTATGCTTTATTATACTTTACCACCCTGAAAACTGCTCGCACAACTCACATTTTATTGCAATGATGTACATCACATTTTTACGAAGTATGTCACTGCTTAAATCATTTTTTATAACCATTGTTTGTTGTGGACCATACTCAGCCACTCCCAGCCTAAATCAGCGTGATTTCCGCATGCCCTTTTACCAAAATACAATCGATTCCGCGTGCGTTGAGCTTGCTACATAAAGGACATCAGAATCGCTCTCATGACGTGATACGGGATGATAATGGAGCGCCGCTTACTCGCAAAACACCTTCAAGTTCTTGGTCTTTTCACCCCAAGGCAATCAAGCTTTACGTGTTATTTTCACATGCCACGGGCAATTAAAGAGCCTGTCCCAATCGTAACAACATAAAGAACATGAGATTATTAGACTTCCGAATCACAGTCCTGAGGAAAGTAGCAATAAAACAAAGAAAAGTGATACATACGGTTGTATCTTGAGCTGTGATTTATAAACAAACAGAGTGTTTGTGATCTGTTTTGGGAAAGAAAATCAATTTTTATCAATAAATGAGGCGTAAAAGAACAAAGGATTAAAGAAAAAAAAATAAAAAGTCCAATTTTTGAAGGCTGCTGTTTTTTGATGATAATTCTTAGCGTTTTTTGTGGTGTTTTGTGAAAATTTGGAAAGAATAACAAGCCGATTGCGGAATAAGGAAACAGCGATTTTTTTAACATTTTTGCAAACTCTGCGTACCACAACTTAAAATGTTTTTAAGCCCAAAATCTTTGAAGTCATCGAACAAAATTTTCGGGGCAAGTCCCAAATTTAAGCCTACGTTTTCTTGATTAAACTTTCATTCGTTTTCGATATCAACCAAAAGTTTGTCATTTTCAATGTCCCTTGCATCTCCTCATTGAACATTTTTAAACAACTTTTTTATATCAATTTCGTTCTTTCTAGGCTCGTGCAGTCCGCTGTCCTAACAAACCAAAGGCGTTGCTAATCATCGCTTATAATTTTCTGATTCGCCTGATCTCTTCGCCCTCTTGACGTTATAAATTTGATGACGTTCTTCCGGAGAATAGCCCGGCTTTATTATCAGAACATTAAATCAAAGTCTGACTCATCTTCGGCCCGAAATAGGAACAATAACATCGCAAATTGTCTGATCAAACATGGATAATGCTCGCCGTGTGTTGTTTGAGCATTGTTCGTTTGTCAAATGACTTCCTGAACAAGAAAGCATAAACGTTAACGGGACAAGAAGCGATGCTACGTGGGGGTGGTGATTTGTGGCTCTTGGTGCTGACGTCAGGGGGATCTGGTCGTGACTCGGACAAGAGTTTGTGTCCAAAAAACGTTTTTCCTGATATATGGGGTTTGTGAACACATTGGATAGAGCGGCGTAGGCATAAAGGTTGATACTCAAAGATTAGAAAATAGCGACATCTCTTTGGCTAACTGACCATTAAGCCGGTCGAATCACTGTTTGATAGAGCTATAAAAAAGAATTTATAGCGTTCTCAAATGTCAATTCTCAAATTTTAAACTTTGGTTCTTTCGCTTCAAATTTTACATTCTGATAAGACAACAAGAAAATTATGAAGGATCGGAAATGATGTCAACGGGTTGCAGCCGGGCTGTAAACAATTTGAAATTGACAGATTCTCTAGGAGACCACAAAATCTGTGATGTTTATTGAATCAGAAGGTGATAACTTGTAGATTTACAATAAATACGCCATAGCATCTCGCCCTTTTGTAAAAATGGTGACTTATTCGAACTTCTTATGATCAGAAGTCTTTCCAGACGTCAGACGTCCTAAGATTGCAGCCTGTCTCTTCCGTAATATGTATTATTTTTATTATTATTTATCTTTTTCTTTTCCAAATTGAAATACGTTCTCCTCCATTTCCATAACACACCGCTTAAATTTTATCATTGATTACGTGAGTTCACACCGGGATATTAGAAAACTTGACGTCTTCGTGAACCTTTTCCGACCGTACCCGCTTATCTTTTGGTTCCTTTGACTTGTTGCACTTTGAAGAAACACAAAAAAAGTGTTTTTTCGCGGGTTTCGAAACCCGCGAATCATTGAAAGGAGAATTTTCGATCGGCCAAATTTAGTAAAAATAACAATTATTCATCGATTACACAGCGGAGACCATTCTGGATACGATTTTGAAACACGAAAACATATTGTTTATGCAAATGGGGTGTCTTTTTGAGAAATGCTGTAACAAACAGAAGACAATGGGAAAACACGGGGGAAAAGAAGAATACAGTAAGAATAAAATTGAAAAGCTCGAGGAAACGCGAGAAATCAGAAGCAAAAAGAAGCACAAAATACAGAGATATGGATCAAACATGTTGTAAAATTGTGGAGAAATCTTAAATTTATGGCGATTTTAAAAAATCGCATTAAATTTGATTTACAAAACAATAATTTTTAAGTTTTTTATAGCAAGTGGAAAGTTCAAAGGCTCGTAAACGCATTATATACAATAAAAACGTCATAAGACTAACCATGATAAAGTTAGTACGCATTTCATCTATTTACATTGCCACAAAATATTACGGAACCCACAAGCAATCCACAGAATCAATAGCCCCAACATGGCAGACATAAAGTTTAATTCTGAACTATTTCAATGAAAAAAAAACATTTAATGCATCCACAATCACCTAAAAATTGTTTAAGGAACAATTGTTCAATCCTGCAGATTGCCCTTCAAATATTTGTAACGTTTCTTTTATCAAAAAATTCCACAAAAATCACAAAAAAGACTTCGAAGAAATCAACGAATCGTTGTGCAAGATGACCATTAATCGTTGAGAGGTGAGATTGCGCTGTGGTCACCGATTCATTTAACTTTCCCCACCATTTATCAACAGTTTTTTTTCAAAAGTTACCAAGATTAATTGAACTGTCGGAATTCCTTTGAAAAAAATATTTTTACAAAAACTGTTTACTCTCAAACTGCTCGGAATTTAATTATTTACAACCTTCTTTGCTCAAAATAGTACGTTGTTCTTTGAAATTTAAAAACAAGAAATTGTAAATATGTAATCGTTGCAGTTACCGGAAAAAATAACGGAACTTGTAGGGTTAACCTTTTCGTAACTGTCAATAAACTTTTCCCATGAATTTTTGAATGTTTGCGTATATGAATTTATGATAAACAATTAAATGTTTTTTTCGTTTGAATTCAAATATTGTATTGAACAGTTCCCTGGAGGATTGAAGCGGACTTTGGTGGGACTGATAAGTGGGGCTTTGTCGAGAACCACGTGGTGGAAAGATGTTGTTGTTCAAGAATCCATGAAGCCAAGGGAGCACACATAGATGGAGCTTCGAGAAAACTAACAATTTAAATCTTTCTTCATTGAAGGCAACTCAAACTGATATAGATTCAAAATACTTGTTCAAAAAGTTTCCTAGAGGAAAATCTATTGAAGACAAAACTTTCAGCGGCCTCTAGTCATGCCTTCTCGCTGAAATGTTCAGCGACCTTTCTTGACGATTTAATTTTTTAAACTGAGATGGCTGAGAGCTAAGGATTTGTCTTAAAATTGTTGATTCAAGAAATTTCATAAATTCATTCCTACTCAAGTTGAAGAGTTCAAATGCATTTTCAATTTCACAATCAAATTTGTTCTTTCACTTTCATTTAGTGTGACCTACAAACATCAGTTTTATCTCTGTTGAGAACATTCTAAAACCTTAATAACTGCTCAGACACTTACTGATTTTTTGTCCCCCAAACCTCCCCTGTTACCCCATCTAAATCCTCCCCAAAAAAGTAGGCGGGGTCTTCTACCGTAATCTAGTTTACTAAGCAAATGTTTACTGATCTGTTTTAATCCCCCACGCCTCTTAACTTTACTAGCTAACAGCCCACTTCCCTCTTACTGCTTCTAGAATAAATTTTTAATCAAAGTTCAGGAAATCTTTTTTGACATGCCCTTAAACGGGTTTTGATAAGCGCTCCACTCATTAGCATATCGTCGGCGACACGAGGCTCCGCCCCTTTTGGTCTTTACCACTCGGCGCGTTTTTTCCGAATGTTTTTCGGTCTGCACTCCTCCTCTTTTTTTCTTGTCTTGTCGAATTTAGGGTTTGTACTACAGGGACAAAACATTTTTCTCCCCGGAGGGCGTTGCGGGGTATATAAGCAACGAGTGGGAATGGTGGACGGTCCGAGTCTCAAACGCACAACAGCCTCAGGGCGAGCCGGCCTGTTTACTTGTCCTGCGGGGCCGAAAAGTGGCCGCAGATTGGGGGTGGAGAGGTTCGCGGATACTGTAAAACGTTTTGTTCTCGGCTTGGGGGTTACGGTAGCCATTAGGATTGATATTGCGTGATAAGGAGATAAGTCTGTTGTTTATAAACATGTTTACATGTTGAATATGGTTGACAGATTTTTATTCATAACCATTGATTTCCTCCAATTTTAAGGGTTACACACAGCGGGGTCTATAATTTTTCTAGGCCTTATTGCCTCGGGGCATTTCTAGCCTAAAACTCTCTTTTATCGTGCTAATTAGGCATGCCCAGATTTACAGTTCCACTTTGTTTTACATATCAACCAATGTACCCGCAACTTTTGAATACCGCGATTTCTTTGGCAAGTTTTTCTTTCATACTATATTCCTAAGATTGCAGCCTACCCAACTATAGAATGATTCTAAGGAATGCCCTCGTTTTCTTCTTCTTCTGCCTTAATGCCTACCAATCCGCCAAGATCCTTTTCGTCTCCCCCAATCTCTCCAACAGTATGGTCATGTACACCGGTCGAATGGCTGACGTCTTGGTCAAGGCCGGACATCAAGTCACCTTCTTCATCCCTGAAACTTCCACTTTCAACAAATTGAATGGCACTAAATTGGCCAAGGTTGTTCGAATGCATGATTTGGGCCGATTCTTTGATGAGGTTATGATGTCCCATGGTGATCCATTTGAAGCCCAATCTCCGTCGTTTTTCGATCATCGGATGGAGGTGATCAGCCAGTACAGAGTTTGCGAAGGTAAGAAGCTTTAGGCCACGGTCAACGCAAGTCTTGCTAGAGATGTCTGAAATCTTTTTTCATCCTCTGTTTCCATGAATATAAAATTTGATTTCCAGAGATTCTGAAGCGCAAAGATGAGCTCGAAGCCCTCAAAGCCGAGAACTTCGACTTGGCGATTGCTGACAACGTTGATTTCTGTGATATATCTCTAATCCACATGCTCGAAATACCCGTTCATATTTGGACTACAACCGGGCCAATGCACGAAATCGCTGCGTGGGCTTTGGGGGTTCCCTCTGAATCCGCCTACGTTCCAGCCACCTGGGACAATTTCCTGAGCCCTGTGATGAGCATTGGGGAAAGAGCCTACAATCTGCTTCAACATTACGTTGGCCGAATCCATGCTTTGGAATTGGACATTCAGGTATGCTACCATCTTACTCTCTTCTTGAGCAAGAGCTTAAAATTTAATCATTCAGAGTTCAAACTACAGTATCCCTTATTTTACTTTCTAATCAGTTTAAGAGTTCACAGCATGCGTGAATTTCCGCATGTTTCGAAAAACCAGACAACATGCGAATAAATAAGAGAGTGGGGAATTTTTTATTTCGACATTCCCTTTGACACTTATGTGCACTATAAACACAAACCTTTGTTTCTAGGGGATCAGTTTCCTTCCAGGCTGTTTTTGACCTACCGAGTGCATTCCTGAGCACCTTTTCGAATAAATAGTGCGAGAGTTCAGGAGAACTGTGTGGTATTTCGAAAGGTGTGAGTAACAGGAGAGAACAGAATTTTTGGAATCTTTATGTGGAGGAGCGAAAGTGCAAATTTTGAAATTTCCGTAGCGTTTATGGTCCTCAATTGTTGATGACAAGGCATTTTTGAGAGTTTTATTCCAAAATTTAAAATTTTGAAATGACTTATTTTTTGCGTTTTTTATCCTGGAGGAATCAGCTGCTGATGATCACACTTTGTGGCCTCAATTTCTACTGTATTACCACACAATCAGTTCACGTGCTTTTTGTGACAACGTTTCTTCATCACCCTCTCTTTTCGCACTGTGCAATGATAAAAAACTGCAGTATCGGGAAAAAACAAAAATTTTCTTTGCTCCCTCTTCCTCTGAATTATTGTTTGATCAACAATAATTTAGACCAAACAGTCAACTGATTGTTCCGATAGTGTGTTTTGACAAGAAAACAAATCTAAATGACAATGATGGACTTAAGCCGATTTGCCCGGAAATCATTACAAAAGGAGGGTTGTAAATAATTAATGGAACAGCAATGACGCACTCTGATAGTGAGTCTGCCTTGATGCCTTTGAGGGAATTGATCAGCTAGAGTAGAGGGATTAAAAAAGATTAAAAATTTTGAAAAATTGAAAACAGTAAACAAGAAAACAGGAAAGCTCTGCAAAAAAAATCTGTTTTAAATGCTGATAATGGAAATAATCCTTTTTTTCAGGTAACCCGGCTTTTCCGCAAGTACGTCCGCCCTGATTTCCCATCGGCCGCTGCTTTGGCCGCGGACTCGGCCATCATGTTCATGAATGGCGATCAATTCTTTGATCCCGTGCGGCCTTTGCCTTCCAAATGCATCAACATTGGGGGTGTTGGACTTACCAGGCCGCAGAAACTTTCAGCTGTAAGTTTTTTTTCATAAATTCAACAAATACCTATCCAAAAACCGAAGATTTTACTAAAATGGGTCTGAAATAGGTTCCAAAAAGTCGCAACATTACGATGCCAAGTAATGTTTGCAAAGGTCCCATATTTTCGTTTTTTGTAACATCCGCATCCAGACACAGCAAAGTGCTGATAACGTATTCTCAAAAAACGGCTGGCGCGTGACTCTTGCGTTAGAGTGCAACAATTCCATTCTTTATCAGATTACTTTCATTTCTTACTGTAACAGTCTTTGAGGCCTAAAAGTGCAACAGCTTGTTGGGTAACGGTTATCTGTCTCCGTCATATCATCGAACGATTATTAAAACATAAAAAGTTCAAATTAAAAATCGAAACCGCGGGAAATGAAAGTTTCGGGCCGTTCCTTAAATTTTGGTAAACAATTTTTACAGTACTAACTAACGGCTTTGATTATAAAAATATTTCAGGACTTCCAAGAGATGGCCATGAAAGGAAAGAAAGGATTCATCATCTTTGCCTTAGGCACTGCTGCACCAACTCGCGCTGTAGCGTCGTGGAGAAAGAAGGCTTTGGTCGACGCTTTCGCCAGATTCACGGATTACCACTTCATCGTGAAGATGGATTCTGAAGACTTTGACTTTGAGAACATGACAAGACAAGTTGACAACATTGATGCCGTCTCCTGGATTCCCCAGAGCGACTTGTTGGCGCATCCTCGAGCCAAGCTCTTCATCACTCATGGTGGATACAACAGCATCCTTGAAAGTGGAATTCGCGGAGTCCCAATGCTGGTTTTGCCCCTCTTCTTCGACCAACATCGCAACGCCAAAGCCATTGAATACCGAAAGCTTGGAATCGCCTTGGAACCCTCGAAAATCACCGGCGATTTGGTGGCTTCTAAGCTCTCCGAACTCCTCACAAATCCTATTTATCAGCAAAATGCGGATCGCCATTCCCGACTCTTCCGAACCAAGCCCGACCAGCCGGACGAAACACTCATTAAATGGGTCGACTTTGTTCTGCAGAATGGAAATCTTCCAGAGCTGAGGCCTGAATTGGCCAACATGAACTTCATTGTGTACAACAATCTGGACATTCTCGCTCTGCTCGTTATGAGCGTGACATTGTGCATCTATTTGGCGGTTCTCTTGTGCCGAAAATTCTCGCAACTTCGGGAGAATTTGATGGTAGTCAAGTTGAAGTACGCTTAGACTATTGCCTACGGCTTTCAAATATTTTTTAGATACTCCTTTGTTCTTAGGGAGGTCTTGGGAAATGATGGCATTATACACGGCCATTTTCAGAGTATTTGGGTTTTTTAACCGATTTTAGGGACAAAAAAGAGTAAAAAGAACTGCTATTTTATTTTGATCAACTCTATTCTCTGGCGGATCCAAAAGACCAGTTGAACAGTCCAAGCCCATATCGAATATGGCCGTGTTTTCGCATCTGCCGTCCCAAATCTCCCTCTTGTTTTATTTGTTTTCCTTGTTTCATAATCCTTATGTATCCATGTCCAAAAAACAGAACGGTTCTCTCGAAACGAGCTCGCAAAACAATTCTTTCGCTCTCGACCTTCGTCTTGACATTACGCATGTACTCCATTGTATATTCACTTACATATACGATACTGTATGCCCACACAGCCTTAACACACGCACTCATTGTACAGAACCTGGATATAACGGACGTTATTTTCTGCTTAGGGGTCTATCGTAATACGTAGTCTAATAACGTAAACTACAAATTCTAATGCTTTATTTTCGACCAAGACGCTTCACAACTTTTAATGATCTTCAGAATATTTTTGTTTTTGTTCAAAGGTATTTATTTGAATTGTTTGTATTTATTGCCTGTATGTAAACGAAATTAATAAAATAATAAAAATATGTGCAAATTACATTTAATCGAAGACCGAAATATGAAAATACTAGAGGAAAGTAAATGTAAAAATAGTTTTTTGGCATACGCAATTGTTCTAAGTATTGGACACGATATGTTTAACGAAAACTTTCTGGAGCCGGAAACCTCATCACAATCAGTCGGTCAGCTCTGAAGCTCCAAAGAACTTTTATTGTGCCCAAAAAAATTCATTGTTTTTCGTCAAACCAGCCCAATTTCTAACAATAACTTTTGTAAACAAAGCAAATCTTTTCTCATCAAAAATTAGTCCAACTTCCGATCGATCCAAAGGTTTTTATCAAGCTTTAACTCCCTCATCCTGTATTTCGGGGAAACAATTTTCTTTAAAACCTCACTTAAACCAACAATTCCACCCTCACAACAATCCCGAGACAAATAATAGTTCAACGTCATGTTCTCGAAACAAATGACATCTTTAAGCATACATTAACAGGAAGTCTTTTGTTTCAATAAACATTACATAGACTTGTTTGACAGGTTGTAGGTACTGTAAAGGTACATAAAAAAAGTCATTACAACATAGAGGGGAAAAGACCAACAATCAAGGAAGATAACATGTGCAGTTGTAATTGTAATTGTAATAATTACATGTGCAAAAAACGCCAGAGTCTTGTTTTGATCAACGAAATCAACACGCAATATTTACTACAATAACTACACCTTGTTTTCTCTCTCCGATTTTGCTTAACACCCGTAGTTATGATTTTTGCTCGAGACGAGACAAAAAACAAGACAATAATTACTTCCTGTTATTCCAAAATATCACGTACATATTGTTTACAACATTAGACTAGAGAATAAAAAAAATGTTTCTCTTTTGCGGATATTGTATTCACAAAAAGTAGTGCCGAATGTGTTTTTGATTACCCTTTAAATGGCTGGACTGTAAAATTTTGAACTTTTCAATTATGGTTTGAAAATATTTTGAAGGTGTTTTCTGTGGATGTTCAAATCGCATGAATTCAAGGAACTTGTTTGCCGTTAGTCCGAAGGTTGATGGTCGGGGACTACAAAAAATGGCACAGAAGTTTATATTTACAGTCAGCCTCTTCACAGCGACTGAATACATTACTCGTATTTAATATTTATTAAAACTGTATAAAAATAAAAAGAAAAAAACCGGAATTTTATACATGATTGTATCATTACACCTTGAAACTTGTATTATATCTCAGTCCAATGATCCACATTGATAGATGAGAATGATAATTTTGGTCGCCCGGAACTTGATATACTCCTCGGCACTAATGTGTGAGCCAAAATTTCGGCCAACAATGACATGATGACATCTGTCTGAAGGTTATAAATTCCATAAAAATGAATTGGATGTACCAACATCGTATACAAACCAAATTCATGATATATCGAAATTATCGTGCTTTTTGTTTCTTTTCAAGTATTTGTTCAGAAAATTTTATTTCTAAGGCTACTGTTCCTTACCCGTAATGTCATCAAATCTCGTCTTGATGAAGGAGGCAATTTCGCTTTCCGAACAGCATATATCCAGGGCATGATTGGCGATTTCCACAGCCTGCTTCTGCTTATCTTCGTTAAAAGTTGTGGCCTCGATTTTCACAGACATTGGGATCCTTTCTGCCGCCGCTTTTGCATCGTCCCCATCTTTAGCGTATTTCCAACGACGGGTTCCGTTTCTAAAACGATATTTTGTTTTTTTTTTATGGAAAAATCAACGGTGCCCATGGTTTTATGGCCATTTTCTGCAGCTTTTAGCTCATTTGTTTATAATTTCTTGCAAATGGCACGCCAGAAAGTTCTCCTATCATTTGATCCTTCACGTTGGAGCAGCATGTGGTAAATAAGTCGGTCTTTATCAATTTGAAATGTAAACCAAAACAAATTTAGAATCTTTGCAAAATAAATCTCTAACTATCTATGATAGTCAGCACAACAGATGTTATTCAACAAAAACTAAAAATATTTCAAGTAATTCAGCCGCCTTCACGAATGCTGAATTGTACGATCAGCCATAGCATGCGCTTGGCAGGGCCACATTCTAAGGATCTTTGCCGAGGAGAGAGTATGAAAGGTTAAAGGAACAAAACGTTTTTTTGGCAATATCTATGCGAATAAGACACCGCCAGTTAAAGCTTCTTTGGAACTCCACTTGTATGAAATCCCACATACATAACTAAAGATAGGTATGCACTTGTAAAGTGAAGTGTCCATGTTTGCCACCTCTAAGCACTTCTTTAGTCTACTGTAGTTCAAAAAATATAGTTGAAACCAAACACCGATTACCTCAATGGCCTACTCTACCATTCCACACCGTCCCAGCGACCCATAGCCAACCAGAACTCGACAGATGATACTCTGATTATGCATGCAAGAATGTTCTCGACGTTCACACCGTCGCTTGCGCACATCGCGGCAGAAGTCAAAAGTGCGATCTGGTGGCTTCAGAAGACTGACACGGAAGTAATGTTATCACATTGATATCCGCATCATCACAGTAATTTTACTCTTAGTTATACTAGAAGACAAACAATGGAGATCGTGACTATAGAAATAAGATTATAACGAGTATTGGGTGACAAAATTTTGGCTTCAGATATCAGTTTACGGGTAAATGATCAAAATTTGTCGAATTTAAAAACTTTGCGGGCTCAAATTGAATTAAATCATGAAAAATCACTCACCTACGAACACTAAATCTTCTTCGTTGGTACATAAACTCTCAACTCTTTGCTTTGTAGTAGTCAGATACAGCTAATGATGAACAGCTTACGTAGCAAGCCAAATTTCTCAAATAACTCCAAGATCAAAAAAAGCAACAAAAAACAATACGACTACCAGTTGAACTGCCGGAAATGAGACAATGCCTTCGACTGGACGCCTGTTCGTGGTACGACCCCTGCCCTCCAACCCCAATTGAGTCGCTCGTATCATCCTTAATCAACATGTGTTCTTTTTTTGTTCCCTTCAAGGCTCTCAAAAAACGAGAGAAAAGTAGAAAACACGGCTAATCACAGGTGATATATTGGGCCAAAGGAATGTTCAAATCTTCGAAACGTGGCGATGGCTGGGATCAATTAGTCAGGAAGATAATGAGGAAGATTTCGAAAGAACAAAAACACTAATGATGTTTGAAGTAGCAGAAGTTAAATCGGCGGTTATTAGGATACAGAGATTAAGAGATTAAGAAATTATACAGGATCTCGCTCACTTCCGGGCTAGAAGTACCCCAAGTGCGACGCTCAGATTTTGATAAAACTTGGCACAAATTTAGAATAATCTTTTTCTATTATAAAATATATGCGAGAATCTTACTAGTCGTTCAAGAAAGTGTGTAGACTTTTCGTCGCAAATTTTCCGCACTGTGCATTTGACCTTTCGCACTGTGCAATTCAAAAATCGCCGCGACGTAAGCTTTTGGAATCCTTCGATTGCGACCCCGCTCGATTGCGACCTCGCATCGATTGCGACCCCGCATCGATTGCGACCCAAAATGGGGTAAAGCGACCCCGGGATGAAAATTCTTTGATTCTTTTCGGGAAAAACTTGCTTTAGGGGTTTTCGAGGGTGCTGATTTCGAAAATGATGTTCATTTTTCCTCTAGTATTACATAGTACTGTCTGATACTATATAGTACGAAGTGAAAATATCGCTTTTGACGTTAAATACTCTATTTAGGGGTTTTCGAGGGTGCTGATTTCGAAAATGATGTTCATTTTTCCTCTAGTACTACATAGTACTGTTTGATACTATATAGTACGAAGTCAAAATATGGCTTTTGACGTTAATGGTGTTGGTTTGATGCTTAGTACTCTTCAAAAACACGTATTAAAGACTTGGTGCTATATAGTACTGTCTGATACTATATAGTACGAAGTAAAAATAAGTGTACTAAGCACCAGAACAACACCACTAACGCCTAAAGGCCAAGTTTACACCTCGTACTACATAGTATCAGATAGTACTATAAAGCACCAAGTCTTTAAAACGTGTTTTTGAAGAGTACTAAGCATCAAACCAACACCATTAACGTCAAAAGCCATATTTTTACTTCGTACTATATAGTATCAGACAGTACTATAAAGCACCAAGTCTTTAAAACGTGTTTTTGAAGAGTACTAAGCATCAAACCAACACCATTAACGTCAAAAGCCATATTTTGACTTCGTACTATATAGTATCAGACAGTACTATGTAGTACTAGAGGAAAAATGAACATCATTTTCGAAATCAGCACCCTCGAAAACCCCTAAATCGAGTATTTAACGTCAAAAGCGATATTTTCACTTCGTACTATATAGTATCAGACAGCACTATGTAGTACTAGAGGAAAAATGAACATCATTTTCGAAATCAGCACCCTCGAAAACCCCTAAAGCAAGTTTTTCCCGAAGAGAATCAAAGAATTTTCATCCCGGGGTCGCTTTACCCCATTTTGGGTCGCAATCGATGCGGGGTCGCAATCGATGCTGGGTCGCAATCGATGCGGGGTCGCAATCGATGGAATTCTAAGCTTTTTTCAACTGCGTCGCCGCGAATTTTGAGCGAGCGACAACAACTGCACAGTGCAAAAAGAGAAAAAACGCACTGTGCGCCGCGAAAAAAAGTCTACGCACTTTCTGGAACGACCAGTAGCTCGCGCTTTGCAGAAACCGCCGAGATTTTTAGGTCGCAAGTCGCAAGTCTGCGATCCCTATTTCTACCGTAAAGGTTCTTTTCACAAAAAATTAATTTTGTTCGCACAAAACTGCCAAAGTTATGGCCAAAAAACGTTTTTCTCTCTGACCGCTCTCCACGTTTAGCGTGCTCTCTCGGCGGCAAAAATCCTTCGATATCTCGGCGGCGCCCGCAATGCGCGAGCTAAAACTTTGAGGAATTGATATTTAGTCCATATCCGAAGTGTGCGCAAAATCTAAAGAAATTCTGAGCGTCGCACTTGGGGGTACTTCCCTTGTAAGTAAATTCGGATCAACCAATATAACTCGAGAAATTGTTCGAAATATAAGACTACTGTTGTGTTGGACAACCAATGTATTACGTCCCTCTTCTGAAGCTTGGCCTGTGAAAAGGAATCATTTGAACTTTCAATTTTTCAATTGCTTGTAAAACAGGAAACCCATGATTTTGTTGGATCTAAAATCGTTTAATTAATTATTCTCATTTCTTTGGTAATCAAGAAATAAAAGGCTGAACCGTGAAGGTCATCGTCTAAAAATGCTTGAATTATTTATGTATTTTGTTCCCATTTCCAAAGGCTTGTGCATCTTCCAGATAACTTTAACAAGGTTCTTGGATTGTAAAGGAAATTTTTGAATTGTTTTCCGGTATAAGAAATTTCTAGAACAAAGTTCTACTATTCTTTGAAATTACAAACCAGAACGCAATAAAACACAGATGGAAATTAAGTTTTTCCATAAACAGATGCGACTTCTACCATCCCATTCTGTTTTCCTAATCTCTTCCGACAAAGCCCAGAGTTATGAGTCGAGTGTTTTAACCCGTATTTACTCTTCTTTTCTAAAACAACGACAGCTAATTTCAGAACACTTATTTCCCGACTTTTGACCTTCTCGTTTCCCGCGATAATTACTTCTTCAAACACTACTGCAACGCGTTGTTCCATCCGTTATTCTCTGGTTTTTTCTTCTGTTGGGAATCTGGAAAGGGGGGTTAAAATGATTTCTTATGTCTTATTTCTCAGATTTTACTATGGGAAAATTCGTGGGAAACTTAATATTTGAAACGGTCGTGGCTTTATAGTTGGGACTAAGGTATGTGTAAGATGACGTGATTTTTTTTGATTCTGCAGAAGGTTGATTTTGCAAAAGGCTGCAAGAATATGATATAATTTTTACTCATGATAAATTTGGTTTTTTTCCTAGTTCCCAAAATTTTAAGCATATCGGAATGCCGCGTTAAATCTACGAAACTTTGATTTTTTCAGTACCGAGAAATTTTTAAATGCCGCTTTTATCTCCGTTGCAAATTGCAAAAAACATTTTTTATTGCATTTCTTCCCAGTTCAGTCCTCGTAGTCATCATTTGCTTTTTGTTCGCTTCCAGCCATTGCTCTTACCCCAAAAAACATAGACCCTGTGTCCTCATTATTCCATCTAATCCCACAATTTCCATTTGAGGACATTGCAATTTCCGCAAACGTTAAAGTGAAGTGGATGTGTTAAATTTAGACAGCATTCAGCTTTCTCATTTCTCCATGCAAAATGAGGAGAAGGACTTGGCAAAAAACCGTTGGGATGTATAACTGCGTGTTTCAACAATTTGTATAGCGGCTTTTAAGAGTTTTAACCCGGTTTTCCAAAAGCTAACAGTAAAATTGGGTAACCAACTGTACAATGATAAATGAGTAATGAAACGCACATTCAAACCGTCTAGCCGGGTTATGCCATACCCGTTTTTAAAACAAATCACAAACTATTTCAGCCTCCCCCATTCATAGCTTATTTTTCCGATTCAAAATTCAAATTCTGGGGCAATCACGGTCCGATAAATTTAGTCATCAGCTGCAGTCAGACCCTCGGACAGACTTACACACATTTTCTATACGATTTCTGCCAGACTCTATTTTGAGGAGGAGATTATGTTTTCGGTTTATTCTCGGAGTCTGTACCTTTTGGGATGGTAGTTTTGTAATAATCATTGAGGCGCCTTTCTTTTATTCATTGTTTTCAATGATATATACCAGTGTTTTCTTGTCAAAAAGGCGGCTAATTGAGTCAAAAAATGTGAATTTATTATTAATTCATTTGGATTCACATAAATATCAATGATATTCTGCCTTCGAGTCGGAATCTGGGAGCTGTGGGGTTGTCTTTGATGCATAGTACACACCATTAAGCTTTTAGTTGAGACGTGTAAGAAATGCCAAGAAAATCGGCTCAACCCTGGAGCACAGCTTCCGCATATAAAGGCTTTGGATGTCTGCAGATCACAAGCCCAAACTCCGAGCCATCAATTTTTGGTCCGTTTACTAGTCGCGCCATAAAGTCCGAAGAAACCATATAGAAATTTTAGAAAACCCTAAAACAAAAACTTGAATGAAAAGCTTCACTTGTAAGGCACAGTATGTCTGATTCCGTGATCATCTGAGCATCACAGTTCGGTCATCTCCCCTGTATAGCCTTTTTTTCATCATGTAACTTCTGTTCTCTCCTTTTCAATCTTCAATCCCAAAGACCAGTCCTATTATTCTTTTACTCATTTTTTTCAATTTTCTCTCAAGTTCTCAATTGTCCCGCTGTGTTGGAACGAACTAGACGTTCCTAAATGCAAATAATCCGAAGAAAAAACCGGCGTCTCAAAACTTTTTCTCAAACAAAACCCCTACCGATTTCGCCATTTATTTTTGTTTGCGTCAAAGGAATGAAGTGCATTCAAACAGATCCTGGGGGCGTTTTTACAGGCAGGCAGCGGGCGGACGACAAATATCCGGGAGATCAGTCTTTATTACTTCTTGGCGTGGAATCATGGCTTCACTTTGAGGGAACGGTGATTCAGCGGGCAATAAACTTGCCGTATAAAAAATTTTTGATGACGTTTGTTGCCGAATGGGCTTGTTGTTGTCATATGCGCATTTCCTTTAACTTTTGTAATTACATTCCCAGACGGCTAGACCAAAAAAAATGAGAATTTTACCTTATGCCTTGCGAATATGTCACAAACAGGACTCAAATTCTTTTCCTGAAGAATAATTTCGGTCAAGTCTCGTCAAAGTTTTAATGTCGTATCTGACAATCGTCCACTTGTGTGCCTGTGTTTTCTTAATCAAAAAAATCTAATGTGATCTTGCTTTTTTTAAGTTTACATCTTTTTAACCCTACTAACAGGGGAAGTACCCCAAGTGCGACGCTCAGATTTTCTTTACATTTTGCACACATGTCAGGCATTAACTAAATATCAATTCCTGAAAGTTTTAGCTCGCGCTTTGCAAGCGCCGTCGAGATATCGAACGATTTTTGTCGCCGAGAGAGCACGCTAAACGCGGATTGCGGTCAGAGAGAAAAGCGCTTTTTGGCCATAACTTTGGCAGTTTCGTGCGGAAAAATGTGATTTTTTGTAGAAACATTGTCCTTTACAGTTGAAATAGGCATGAAACTTTTCGTGCCGAAATTCGGCAAAAAGTCCTAAATTTTGGCCGACTTTCGATCTAAAAATCTCGGGTGTTTCTGCAAGGCGCGAGCTAGGATTCTCGCATATATCTTAGAAAAAATTATTCTAAATTTGTGCCAAGTTTCATCAAAATCTGAGCGTCGCAATTGGAGTACTTCCCCTGTAAACTAGGCCTCCCATTCCACAGTAACCAATTTCCGGATAGATCTCTGTAAAAGAGTTTGCTTCTTTGCTTCTCAGGCGGACTAATTACCGGATTAAGTTGCGATTAGTCGAGATCTCGCTCGATTTGGACAGGAAGTGTATAATATTGTGGCCAGATTAGATGGAAATCTCCTTCTTGTATTGAGTCTCTCCAAAGGAAGCTTAATGGAGTGTTTCTCATGTTGTTTCATAGGTCTGTACTGCTTATAAACAGAGGCTGTTGGGACCAATTCTCACGTAGAGATAGCAACGTTTGCCTTACCGGTTGGCGAGTAAACGGAAACCCGATCTAATTAACCGTTCCCCCTTTCACCTCGGTTCCGTTTTCTGTTACTTTTCCACTTGTCACTGATAATATCTTCGTCGCTCCCCCTGTGACTTGTCTGAAGTTCCACATGGCTTCCTAAGGTCATAAGGAAGTTTTTCGGAGGTCTTTCAAAGTTTGAATACTCACAAAATGACAATTACAGTCGATTATACTGTAATATTTAGAGGTAGCTTTGATTTTGCGGGCATTCTCTAGACAGGTCACAAATTTATCATTTTCAATTTTTCGCAAAAAATATCGGTCATTTCTGCAAAGCGCAAGCTGAAAACCTCGATGGGACTTCGGAGATCTTAGCGTTGTTTCGTGCCAAATTTTGTCTACGTAAATAAATGCCTTCCTTGTTGCGCAGCGATCGATATTACGTGACTTTCAAGACGCAAACTTTAAGACCTACTTCAATAGTTTTTTTCAAATAAGAAAAAATTTTACAGTGTTTTCAAAATAATCCTTTAAATTGAAAAAAAACATGTCTTCCTTAGAACTACTCATATTTGCTTTCAGACCCGGGTACTTGCTGCATAAATAGTAATAAAAACAAACATGTTTACTCTGCGTGTTGTCATAACCTTTCCTTACTCGTCTTCACCGCGATTTTCGGTAATTATTTTGGACATATGCATGTCTCTTCGGTTATTGCTTTAAAATCTGACCTCAACGGGAAGTTAAAGACGTTTTTACTGTTCAGAAAAAGTTATTATACGCAGTTTTCACGGCATTTTGTTCTCTAATCTGCTCTACTTTTTTCACCCGCAATGCTCAATAAACACCTCTAGTAACTTTGGAGTAATCATCGGTTTCTTTCCGGAACATTCCCCGTGTTTCGAATGTTTTTTGGCCCATTTCCAGCCTCCTCGCTTGACTAAATCCCCTGAGGGAAAGTGAATTCAAAAGTGTTTGAAATGGGGGAAATCGGAGCTGCAATTATCCCGCTCTCCAATTCTTAAGATCGCTCATTCGTCTCTATAAACAGAATCATTGTTGTGTTTTTGGGCGAAAAAGTTTTTTTTTCTTCCGTCGAGGAAGTGGGAATGGCGGGAAAATATAGTATAATACTGGGGGATTCATATAGTTCTGGGTGTGGGTTCCTGGGAAGGAACGAATGTCTAAACCTGTTCGTTTTTGATACGGCCCATACTTCCAGATAAAGTTGGCTTTACTGCGGTCGTTGGCTCTATTGGGGAGAATAATGGTTCTACAAAAAATCAGTGTTTTATAAATTTTCAAAATTTTGCCCAAAAAAACGTTTTCCTTTCTTTCCGCAACACCTGAGCGACCAAAGGACGTTGAACATCTCAGATGCGACTGAAGAGTACACGCTAAAAATTCTCAGCAATTGCTATGCATTTATTCTAAGTGTCCAAGGGAATTTCTAACAAAATTTGCTCTAAATATTCCTTTAAAGAATCCATTGTAGCTTAATCGAATACTTTTTATTCAGCCTTTTCACGCACGTACAATTTTTCCGCACTTTGCTGTTTTAAATAATCCTCTTGTTGTTTACTTATGCATTGCATCCTCGCTGGTCATTAGAGTGTAATCCTTGGGTAATGAACTCGTGAAGTCATGAGTTTCTTTTTTTTCGAAACCACTCCCAATTACCTCGTTGTTCGTCGAATTTTGGGATTTCTCGATGAGATGAAGGATGTCTTCCGATGTGGGAGTTTTGCGATGCGAAGCGGACTTCACTTTCTTTTATCCGCTAACTCCCGAGCTTCGATTTTGCTTTAACGAACTCTCTGAAGCGCCGTTAAATTTGGAGCTACCGTTAATTTGGAGGTTAGAGCTCTTTTTCTAGCGGATTTAACAAGCAACATTGGAGTTGACGATTTATTCAGATTTTTGGCTAATTTTTAATTGGAAAAAGCTGATTTTTTACACTTTTTTCGTGCTGAAATTAATTTCAGAATGTTACATGGAATTCCGGCAATCATGATAAAGATCAAACGGTCTTATTTCGAGCTCTTTCTTTTTGAAGATTTTTCTATTCCAGTTAATCTAGACCCCCTCCGTTCTCCAGTGAATTTATAAAATCCCGATCCTCTCTCCGATTCCTCCACGAACACCATTTCATAACGGCTTAATTAAGGTAGATGGAAAAGTCGGCGATCATGCGACTCCTCGCGACCTGAGACCCGAGACGTTCAGGGGAGACAACCAGGGGAAGCAGAGGGTGGAAGAGCGATCAGCCAAAGGTAACCGAGTCATCTTCTCCTTGGGAACAACCAAGGAGAAGATGAAAACTGGTTTCCCCTTTTCCGAGGGATTCGTTGATTAGGTGTTGGATTAATGAGAGTGTCGTTTACCTGTCTTTTTATACATAGCCATTTTTGAGCGTCGATTTTTTGGGGGTTTCGAGCGGGAATTGTCGGGGGAGGGGGTTTGGCGCCCGATCAAGTTTCCGCGGGGCGCTTGGCTTTTCGGACTTTGATCCGATGGACTGAGATTTTTTTAATTCTATTTTTTATTTTTGGCTGATTTTTACATACAACCTGGCAAATTGTAAATATTTAATTTCCGAAAGAGACTACAGAAAATTTAGAGAGACGGTCAGATGATTTTTTGACGAAAAAATAAATCTTTTGTCACAAACCGCAAATTTTTTGTACTGACAAAATAGACAAAAAATTTTATTTTTTTATCTCATTTACATGTTTGGGAATTTCCTTCGCAAAACTCTTTCAGCAATTCCACTAATGTTTTCAAAAATATCTTTTTTTTGCATCCAAAACCTTTCATGGCCTCTATTTTCTGTCAGCTCATGGAGACCAATCACCATGTTTAATATTCCCCTGAGGGCGAAATAGTCTCAAAATTTTGAAAACAACCTTTAGACTGTTTACAATCCGACTTTCATGTGTATTGTTATAGCATTGCTCATATGATTGGATTTTCATTGGACTGCTCTGCCTTTGATTCATTGATCAATAAATTTTAACGTTATTGCGAGCGTCGTTGTAATTTGAGACATCCACTCGTTTTTTGGGTTTCGAAAATGGGAAAATACATCGGAAACTCTAGTCTAGGCAAAGGTTGGAGGGAATTTTGTGAATTTTGAAGGTTTAAGGTAACGTTTGAACGATGAAGGTGTGACAAAAAATAGCTGTGCCGTCTCCCCCTAATTTTTCCAGTACCTACCCTCTTACTCTACAATTTTCCCTTCAAAATCCAAAGTATCTCCCGTCATCTCACTTCCACTGGTCTTCCACTTCTGAAGGCTGTCCGAAGACGTCCAAAAACCGGGCACTTCGTTCTGCATCGCTCAGTGTTGGACCCCTCCTTGTCCCCATTCCATTTTCGGCGCCTATTTCCTCGAGGATTCTCGACTTTCCTCTTCCGGTCCCCCTTTTTTTACTTTACTATCCGTCCAAGGTGTATAAAGTAATGTACATCTTTTATGACAAATCCTTTATAAATCTCATTTTGTCAGTTTTTCTCCAAGTCTTTGTAATCGGCTTGCGGAAGAGAACCTTCTGGAGTCTGGCCGAAATTCAGACCTTTTTTATTTGCGCTACTATCGAAAAAAGTGAGTTAAGGATGGGGGCGAGGGAGGGGTGAGAGCGCGGCCTCCTGTTCGCCAGACTCTCAAATGGAAATTCCGGGGCTCATTCGGCCTTAATGAAATGGACACTGGCCAACGCGTCTTTGATTTGGGTGAAATTACGAGTTGGACATCGTAAGGGCTTGTCGGGTTCTCTCAATTTTAATTTTATAAAAAAATCAAAATTTGAGACTTTTCAAATTATTCCGCAACGGTAATAATCCCTTCAAAACAATGCGTTTTCTCAAAATGTAAGATTCATTTTTTGGCTAATGTTTTCAGAATGTCATCTAAAGTTTTCTGAGACTTTGAGACTTCAAATTTTCATCGTTCCCAATTTTTATCAAATTTCCCTCAGTTTTCCCCTATAAAATCCACAAATATTATCCTTCGCTCGTCAAAAAAACGCCCTCAATAAACAGGACTTTGTTTATGACGTTATATGCGGGTCGTTTCATATGGCAAAAATATCCTGTTCAGATTTCCAAAATAAAATTTTCTTTTTTTCCGCTTCAACAGGCGCCTTTTCTCCCCGTTTTTTCTTACTAACCCGCACAACATCGCCTCAAAAACCACCAGCTCCACAAACAGCTACATCATGGAGGAGGCAGGGGAGAGGGGGATTTTTGTGTCGCCGCTTTCCATCGGCTAATATGGTCATTTCTTTTTCGTCTTGCGTTTTTTCGGAAGCTTTTGACCCAACCTTTCGGCGAAACAAAAACTAGTGCCAAAGTGTGATTAAGCAGTGCGTGGGGGCTCTGAGATTAAAAACCGCTTAAAAAAGGGCCAAGTCAGTCCTTTCACTGAATACATAAAAGCTATTTTTTATATTGGAGGTCAACTTTTGACCCTTGTAAAAAATTTTCAAGACTAAAATCTTGACTTTATCCAGAGAAATTCTTTTGTAATCATATTTTTTCGACCATTGTCTGTTCTTTAGAAAAATAACAGAATGTCAAAGCATCCTGCATATCGAATCTATTTCATAGCCGTTCAGCCTTGTTTTACACAATTAACAATCGAATTTTCTAACCTTTTGTTTACCATTTTGCTTCTCGTACTTCCTTTGAAAAGGCCGCTGACAATGTGATGTTCAGCGGAAATGAATCACCCTTTAGTTTTTGTCCTCTCACCCGAAAAATCACCCTGTACTTGGGAATTAGACTTCAGGATCTGGAAGTTTTTTGATGATTTTATGAAATTTTATGTAAATAAATATTGGGGAGGTTTTTTATTAGGTTTTTGGTGGCTCTTATCACTGCGGAATGCTTGATAAGGGCTTACGTTCTCTTTTTGAATGCACGGAGACATCGAAATTGAGGAAATTTCGTCTCGTCCCACATGAAAAGCGATACTTGAAGGGAGTCATTCGTATTTTTAGTTCATTTTCACTACGCAGAACGTCATGTAAAAGACTGCTTTCTCAAAGCGCGATTTTTGGTCGCTCCAAGTTTTCGTTGCGGGACCAAGTTATCTTATTCATGCCAGCCCAAACCCATTATTTTCCCAAATTTCCAGAGGAAACAAATTGATCTCTCTTCTCTGCGCAACTCCTTACCTCAAGTCACACATTCTCCGCCACTTGTCACGTCCCCTCATGTGATTTCCCTCCACCTTACTTTAGGTGGAAATTACATCAGGAACTTGTTTTTTTCTTGATAAGAATAGCCCAATTGATTGATCCGGACAGAACGCATGGGCCTGATGTC
Organism: Bursaphelenchus xylophilus; assembly: GCA_904066235.2. Classification (NCBI taxonomy): domain Eukaryota; kingdom Metazoa; phylum Nematoda; class Chromadorea; order Rhabditida; family Aphelenchoididae; genus Bursaphelenchus; species Bursaphelenchus xylophilus. The sequence continues at coordinate 7,792,678 of CAJFCV020000004.1, forward strand.
AGTGGGTTTATTTTTCGTTTCGGAACGTTCGAGTCCAGGAAAAAAGACGGGGATCACGTCAATCGGCTCTTTTCTTGAGAGCACATGACTTCTGGGCCCGCTTTTCCCCTTTGATTCGACGGGTTTAGACGGATTATCGAGTGGGTTTAGGCGTGGCGTTAACTTTTATCTCATACTCATTACGTTTTTTTAATAACGGTCCCATTTTTTTCCGATTTTCGGGCATTGTATATTTTTTTAGGTACCAATTTTTAAGATAATAGGTATTACTCTTTATTTTCTCGAAATTTCCTAAATGATAAGCATTAAAAATAACCGCAATGCCATCTAAAATCTTTATTTATGCATAAGCCATCTTATTTTGCCATGAAATCAAGTGAAAATCAAGTTTTACCAACGACTTACCTACTACAATATAAAAGTTCATTCGATTTTCATGGAAAACAGTTCCTTTTAGGCTTGAATCACGTTACTTTCCAGGTTAGCTAATTTAAACGTGAATTTACAACGACTTTCGCTTACTTTCGCAATTTCTTCCGTTTTTTTAAACTCCCGACTTTCCCGTTGATGTTTGGATTTATTATCCCGAGTTGAGAAATTACTCCCTATGTTTACATTGTCAATATTACTTTTTTAGTCTCCACAGTTGCGCCAGTTTCGATGTTTTCGTCGCGAATTTTAAAAAAAATTTTGGGATTCCTTTTCTGATTTGTTTATGTTCAGATTCCACTTTCGACTTGAATGAATTTGACTGATTCGGTGTAGAAAACGACCCGTCCAGCCACTGATAACGGGTCGAACTGATTCAAGTAAGTCGCTTCTGCTTTTTTTCTGCTTATTTTATATTATACTAGACGTCAGATTTTTAATCTCTATGTAAAACGAGCCATAGATCGTAGGAGAATTGATGGCAGCATAATTTGTAACATTTGGGATTACTCATACCTGTTTTTTGCACTTTTATAATATGACCGCAAAAGGAGTGATGCCCTTATTTTTATTTATGAGGTTTCAGATGACCAAATCCTGCGATTAGGTAACTAAGTTTGGGTTTCATGGGTTACAACTCACTGGAATACGGATTTAGAATCAAAATGGGGGCGTTTCACAGTTATTTTATGGGTTAAGCCGATATTTTTCGTCTAAAGTAATATAATTTTTGTTTCGAAAACAAGGATTTACTGTTTTGTTCGCTTGGAGTCTTCTGTATTTGGATTCATAAAGAAATAATTTTTGTTTTCAGAGAGCATGGAGGAGAGAACACTGCCAGTGACCAGGCAGGACCTCACCGTCCAAAGCCGGACCCATGGTCATCATCCCTCGGCCTCGAATGCCTCGCAGATCAGCACATCCAGCTCTTCAAACACAGACGAGTCCGAGGAGAGTTATTTGGACTCTCTGGAGGAAGGGCGAGCTCCGTTGTTGGGAGAGGATGACGATGAAGAAAGAAGGGGTCATAGGTATGGAGATGAGAACGCAATAAGGTCACATCGCTTTCCCAAGGAGCGCTTCAAGACTGTCGTAAGTGAATCGAACTTGTTTTGATGTTTTTAGTTTATTCTGAGGTTGATTTTGATTAACTTCGTCTAGTACACTGTAATTTTGAACGTTTTCTTACCTAGAAAGACGTTTTTTGATAGTTCCGTTGGTTGAATTGGATGAATCACTTGTTTTCACGACTGATTCATTCGATATCCGATATAAACATCATCCATTTCCCCTGTGAATCACAAGTTATGTCCATTTTTTATCGAAAAAGTTGGAAAAAAGCATGAATCATGATTTTTAATAAAATTACGGTGCAATTTGTAACGGTAACATAATTTCAGCTAGCCTTGTTGCTCCTGTTCGTTGCGGGCTGCTCGAATGACCTCGTTCTCTCCTACATCCATGACTTTGTCCCAGAAACTGACCCTCTTCCGGACGTCGTTTTCGCGCACACTCCCTACAAACCGGGCCTTCTAAAGGTCAGCGAATATCTGATGTTGTCCTCGTTCGCCGGCATGCTCTTGATGACTCTGTTGCACAGACATCGATGGATTGTTTTGAGGAGAATCGCCACAATCGGGTCGTTGCTGTACTTCGGGCGGTGTGTTACAATGTTTGTTACTCAGGTCCCAGTCGCCGATCAGAATTACTACTGCTCGCCGAAGTTGTCGGTAAGTTGTTATAATTGGTTTTGAAAAAAATGCCGGTGTTTGTGCGGGTTTTCATTTTTTTGATTTTTTGCACGGTGCAAGTTATAAGTTTTTATATCGTGCACAGTGCAAAGACATAAAAAATCAGGACGGTTCAATGGCTAATCCCATTTGTTTTCCAGGGCGAAAATCGCACAATTGGCGCCATTGTACTTCGTGCCCTCAGGGTATTAAGTGGAGTTGGGCTTTCAATCAACGGGAAGCACACTTTGTGTGGAGATTACATCTACAGTGGGCATACTGTAGTTTTTGTGACATGCTACCTCTTTATCCGCGAGTGTAAGTCAAGACTTTTGAGTAGTGATCTGGGTACTAAGGAAGAGTTTTGGACATCTCATGGCCATTTATATCGTTTTAGACAGTCCCCGACGATGGAAACTGCTGCATTACACATCGGCGTTGGCTTCAACGGTTGGAGTGATTTGTGTGGTGATCTCACGCGGTCATTACACCGTTGATGTAATCCTGGCCTACTGGATCAGCACCCGGGTCTTCTGGCAATATCACACGATGGCGGCCTTCTCTGTTCTAAGGGACGGTCGGAATGAAAATAATCACTTGATGAAGGTCATCTGGTTCCCACTTTTCAAGTTCATGGAACAAAATGTACTAAGGCCTCTTCCGAGACAGTAAGTTTTGAGATTTGAGTCATTGAGGGGAATTTGGATATTGTGTATCTGGTGAAGAGAAAGTTGGATTTCGAAGATTTTTTCAATTTTAGCGATGATCAAAAGGAATAGAACTGAACACAAGTTTGGATGCTTTGGAGTATTTTTTAGTCAGCTATTTCGATTTTTTGCACTGTGCGAAAATTTTTACTTTTTGCATAGTGCAATCTTGCAAAGAAGGATTGGCAAAAATGGGTTCTAATGGTTTTCAATTTTCAGATATGGTCTCCCCGCGCCACTCAATAAGATCAAACGTTTCCGTCTCCCCAAACCCAACGACCACTGACCAAATCTCCCCCACATATGACTCTTGTTCTCATTCCCCTCCATCCTCTCTTACACTTGTACAGTTTTACTGATTTCCTCCAAGTTTATGTCTCAGTCATTGAATCTAACTGAATTACAAACGGCCTTACTTAGTTCATATTGTTCAATCTCTGAAGCGGGTAGCCCAAACAATTTTTATCATCAGTAATATGTTGTTTTGTAATAATTATCAAGCTCTCAACTTTCAAGTGCCATTGTCTTTTTTTCGTTTGTCCTTTTCTGGATTTGGAGGGATTTTTCGCTTGGAAGTGGGGAAATTTTTAGGGTTTTTGATATTGTAGAAGGTTCAGTTTTGTGGGTCTTGACATTTTTCGGGGTTTTAGACATTCAGAGACCTTCCCGAGTCATAAATTGTTAAGATTTACCTGCAATTCTCTTAAATTTCATAATTTCCCAGCCCTCTAAGGGATTCCAAGCCCAATCCAGCCATTTCCATCGCCATTTCGTAGTGCTGTTGTACGTTCTTAGCCATTTCTCGCGCCTTATTCTACTTTTTAGGTACTACTTTTTGATTCGGGTCTCTGTTTTCAATGTTAGAGATTTACAACGAATAAATTGAAGATTTATTTTGAATATGATTAGAGCTTCTCGTTGGAGGGTTTCGAAGTCGAGGAAAGATTATTTGTCTCTCCGGCGGTCTCATTGCTCAGTCCAACAGCTGAAAATCAGATTTTGAGAATACTCAGTTTTTGGATTGTCTGTCCTGAAATAACTCACCAACAGGAGCTACTTTGCTGTCTCCACCTTGAACATCTTCTAACGCTTCCGCTGACATCTGTTCCATCAGCGTTTTCTTTGGGTAAAACAACAAAAAGATGACCCAAAACCCAATATTTGTCACCACAAACGGAATGAACGCATAGCCATGGAAGTTATCGAGTAATGGAGCAAAGATCGGAGGGATTATGAATGCCGTTGTGTTGAGAACGAGGACGCTAGTCGATGCGGTAGCTGGGAGGGCTTCTCTCGGGGTGATCAGAGCTCCACAGAAGAAGCCAATCTTCTCCAAAGAGTTCGAAAAGAAGAGACCGAAGATGAACAAGGCCACTGCTATGCCATAGGCCGGGATCAGAGTGTCTGGGTTGCTCTGAATATGAGGTTTTGTATTATCTTAGACATCAGCGTCATCAATTTTGAGTCTCACCACGAAAACCTGAATATTGTTTTTGCACTAAAAATATGCCCCAAAAAGCCGTGATAATCAGCTTATAATCCTATGTTTCGTATTTTAAACTTACATGAGCATAGATAATGCAGCCGGCATAAGTAGCATTGCACAGTGCGAGGACGGGCAAACAGACCAAAAGCAAAATCCTATGGCTGATTTTGGTCAAGAAGAACAATGCAATAAATACTCCCATCAAAAATGATGTAGTCAGACCAAAGTTGAGAATTCCGGCTGTAGTCTGAAAATAGTCTTGTTATATTTTGGAAGGTGAATTAAACTTAAATTTGCCAAAAACATCGGTAGTATACGTGAAAGATAAGGGTGAATATTAACGCTATGATGTTAGTAGAATGTACGCTCACCCTGGTAAGATGAGCTCGTTCCACAAAGATCGAGGTGCCAAACATTCCCATGGCAATGACTCCGGATAAAACTTGAGCTGCTCCAAGACAGGCGGTCAGAAGAAGGGGTTTTCGAGTCTTGGGGTTTCTAAGGACTTGCCTGACCGAAAGTAGTTTGAGGTTCTACAATTTAATACAATTAAACATCAAAAAAACTGTATTGTTTAGGTAGACCATGTGTACTATCAAGTCTAATAATGAAAACTCGCTTACACTTTGATTCATAACTTCGATGGCCTTAACTTTCTCCTCTGCCTCTTCTATGGAGCAGTCTGCATAATATTGGATGGAATAAACCGCGGCATCTCGATCTCCTTGTTGCAATAAACTATGGGGAGTTTCTTTTCCATATAAGAGAACTCCGAAGAAACTAAAATTTTATTAAATTATTTTAACAACGCTTCCCCGATCTCTCACCAAACAAAATTCAGTGCAAATGGGGCGAAAATCAAAAGGGGCCAGAGATCTTCATTGCCGAAGATGACATTAATTCCAAGGAGATTACAAGTGGCGGTTCCAACTTCAATCGAAACCACCACTAAAGAATTCAGAAAGCTGGCGTGAGATGGGTCAGAAACTTCCTAAACAGGATGAATATGTGATCAGTCTATAGGAAGTTACCGCAATAAAAGTAGTAGTTGTGGCGATGCCATAAGCTAGGAAGACGCCACTGAAAAGTTGAGAGAAGAAGAACAATTCAAAGGCGTCATAGTGGGTGAGGATGGCCATTACTGAGCTGAAAAGGTATCATTGGAGTTTGGGAAAACTGGCTTACATTAGAACACTGAACTATATAATTTTGAGATAAAAATTTTTGAGACATTTGATGATTTAGCAAAAATTGATATAAAATTTTTAGCCGCCTCCATTGTGGACTTACAATACCATGAACATGATCTGTACCAGTAATAACATTTGCCTTCGACCAACTCGATTCACCCAATATCCATAAGTCAAACTTCCAATAATCGATCCCAAAGCTAGTGCACTAAAAACACAGGATCACTACACAATCAAAAGCGTAATAACAAATGCACTGGCCGAGTAAAATTAGACCCAACAGCCCGCCCCTGAAGTTTGAGTTCAGCATGGAAATGCTTATTATTAATAATCTTTTGCCCAAAAGTTAAATTTTTAGTCATCAAAACATCTTATCCTACCCTCCGGTCGCTCCAAAAACGTAGGGTCTCCATTTGGCCTGATCCGGATCCTCCAGATCCCAATGGTAGTGTGTCCTCGCGGTTTTGGTCAAGATTTCGTTGAGAATCATCCCCATCGGATTGATGAGCGTAATGTTGAAGCCGAACCTCAACGTGGTGCCCATCACGGCAAAGAGAACGTTCAGAAATACAGTACGATTCGGGAAACGACCCATCCCATCGACCGCTCAGCAACAACCAAATGCGCAGCTTTGAGGCTCAATAAAAATCTCTCATTTCAAAAATTGAAAGGTCAAAAAGGTACTGTAATTTCCCGTGAAAATTGAATTTTACGGCTGTTGAATTCAATTGTCCGCAGTAATAGAAACCAAGTGTAGGGATGCATTTGCAGCTCAAAAACAGAGACTTTATTCTACCGTGAGGGCGTTGTTTTTCATTTGAATCATTTTTTACAAAAAGCGCATGGTTTTATCATCAGAATTTACATGAGGCTTGTGTATAACATAACTTTTTGCCGAAATTTCTCGTTGACAAATCTAGCCATCAAGTTCGGTGTATCTTACGATTAGTTAGTTGATTTATGACCTTTTACAGGCAAACTACCCTTTTTTAAAAGCCATATTACAGAAATTTTCACTGACAATTTTACATAATAACAGCAAGTGCAATATATGTAATCAAAGTCTAGTATTGCGTTTATTTCGATGTAAACGATCGAAATACTGTGTCAGTTCTACTTGGGAGCAGCAGTCATGGTCGAGGCGGCTAGGGCAGCGGTCATGGTGGACCTGCCTAAAAATATTTTTTTAATATTAGTCACCATTCAAAATAATATCTTCAGCTTGAAAAATTAGTCAAACGTCTAAATTTAGCTGGTCTATCGTTTACAATTTAATCTAGAACCTTTACAAACACTCTTACCAGCAGGCTGTCCAACAGCAGTCATCGTGGAAGTGCCGGCGGGTTGGCCAAGAGCAGTCATGGTGGATTTTCCTAAAAAACGATTATAAATATGTAGTATTTAAATCAAAGTGTATCTAACAGCCATAAATTGATTGATAAATAAGCCAACCAGCTATACATAACAGCTCATTTCTCACCTGGAACTCCTCCCACGGCAGTCATAGTCGACATACCGGCTGGCTGACCCACCGCGGTCATCGTTGAAGTGCCTGCCGGGCCTCCTGCAACACCGGTGACGGTCGACAATCCAACTGGTACTCCGCCAACAGCAGTCATAGTGGAGGCTCCGGCCGGGGCACCGCCAACAGCAGTCATCGTAGACATTCCTCCTGGGGCTCCACCAACGGCAGTCATCGTGGAACCGGGAGCACGGCCAACAGCAGTCATTGTAGACATTCCTCCTGGGGCCCCACCAACGGCAGTCATTGTCGAAGCTCCTGGGGCAACACCTCCAACAGCGGTCATCGTAGACATTCCTCCTGGGGCTCCACCAACGGCAGTCATCGTGGAGGTTCCTAAGACCGCATTTTTAGATCATAAAGACGTCGCTTTTTTAATTTCGATAGTAAAACTTCTTTTTTCTGGTCCAAGCGAAAAGATTTTTCAGCTTGTGCCCGAACAATCTCGGTTACGATAAATATTTATTAGGATTAGGCAGGGGCTTACAGGGGTCAAGCTTAGATCGGACCTTAGGCTATTTTTTACTTTTTCTTCAAAAGCCCGCTGCGAAACGTTTGGGCCAGAAACAGAAAGTTTTTCCATTTCGATAGTTATACAACTTCGCACATCAGCTAATACCATTAAAGTTTCACTCACCTGCTGGGGCACCGCCAACAGCAGTCATCGTGGAACCGGGAGCACGTCCAACAGCAGTCATAGTGGAGGTTCCGCCTGGGGCCCCGCCCACAGCAGTCATCGTCGAAGCTCCTGGGGCAACTCCACCAACAGCGGTCATCGTAGACATTCCTCCTGGTGCTCCACCAACGGCAGTCATTGTTGAAGCTCCTGGGGCAACCCCTCCAACAGCGGTCATGGTCGAGGTACCGGCTGGGGCACCACCAACAGCAGTCATCGTGGAGGCTCCTAAAAATAAGACCAAATTTGTAGATCATAAGAATATAAATGTTTAACTTCGATAGTTGAAATCTCGAATATAAGCTACTAATACTTGACTCACCGGCTGGAACGCCGCCAAGGGCAGTCATCGTGGAGCCGGGAGCACGTCCAACAGCAGTCATGGTCGAGGTTCCGGCCGGGGCGCCACCCAAAGCAGTCATCGTCGAAGCTCCCGCGGGAACTCCTCCAACAGCAGTCATCGTAGACATTCCTCCTGGGGCTCCACCAACGGCAGTCATTGTCGAGGTTCCACCAACTGAAATTAGACAGAATTTACTACGAATTCACAAATTTTGAATTGTACACATATGCGTTTTTTATATATTGTTTTAGTGACCAAGAATGTAAAATCAATAATAAAATACCACCAAGGAAGGTATTTTCTTTCTAACTTTTGATCATAACTTGCCTGGAATGGGAGCCGGAGCTCCGGGCTGAGCTCCTCCCACGGAGAAATAGCCGGACTTTCCGGCCGCACCGCCTCCACCAGCTACAATATAAGTGGAAGTAGCACCCAAGCCAGCTTGAGCGCCTGCTCCAATGTAAACGGACTGGTTGGCTGGAGTGGGCACTCCGGCACCTCCAACGGGCTTGTTTCCACCAGCGCCCACACCCATGTAGGCGGACTGTATTCCCCCACAAGATGCGGGAACTCCAATATACGCTGAAGTCATGGCTAAACTGGACCGAACAGACGAAGAAGAAGGACCGTCTCCAAGCTGTCGTACACCGACAAATGGAGAGTTTTGACTACATTGTGGTTGGTCGATGAATATGCCCATTATTTTATGCAAATTTTTATGGAATTGGAAGATTTATCAAACTATGGGAAATTTTTTGAGGTTTTTGGTGAGGAGTATCACGTTTTGTGTTGAATACGGTGATCTAAACTAAAAAAGAAACTATTTAGGTCCTATTCAATTTATATTTACACCTTTGCGCCGTCTATAAAAGGTTCCGAGTCGAAAACAACATTTTGGCATAATGTTTAGAAAAAAAAAATTCTCCGAAAAATCTCGGGAACAAACAAAACTCAAATTTGGCGTTTCATAAATTAATTTCCGTTTCTTGTTACATTTTGTGATGTCATTACCCTCTAGCACCTCCATTTTTACCGTCTTTCAGCTTTCCCAACTTGATCACTTTTTTTCGCTACCCTTCATTTTGGACAGATTATCGAGCCAATGTTTATAGCCAATGTTGCAAAAGCGTTTGACTAGCTAGCCAAAGTTGGCATGACAGCCAAAAAAATTGTTGGCCAGCCTTCGGCCGTCACTCCTCCTTGATACCAATCAAGCTTTTTAGTTTTTTTCAAGGCTTCACAGCCATTCCGAGAGTTTGGCTAGCCAAAAAAAAACATCTTTTTTGGCTATCATAAAAACCAACTTTGTCTAGCTAGTCAAACAATTTTGCAGTGTTGGCTATAAATATTAGTCCCAAATGAAATCTGCCCCAAATAAAAGGTTGCGACTTTTTTATTTTAGGCGTGGACTTTGTGCCCTCTCTTCTCCGATCAGACAACAAATTTTGTGTTCGGATCGTCGAGTCGGCGTTTAGCATTGAGTCTTCGTTGATTTGAATGCTTTTTAAGCGAGTTTACGCGTTCTGTGGCTATTTATTTTATAGTACAAGTGTAACATAAGGTTTCTGAATTGCAGGCGAACTAGATACCGACCATCCAGTGTGAGCCAGAAAGAACCATGTCCACGGATTTTGTGAAGAGTTTTTTGGCCGGCGGAGTTGGCGGGTCCTTTACGGTGATGGTCGGACATCCATTTGACACAGTCAAAGTTCGTCTTCAAACGATGCCAACTCCAAAAACAGGAGAGAAGCCGCTTTATGGTGGCACGCTCGATTGTTTCAAGACCACAATTGCCAAAGACGGCATCACAGTAAGTTTAAATATTTTTGGTTTTGTGGCTTTTAGTTTTTTTGGCGATGAGGAAAGAAGCGATTTTGATTGGGCCAAGTTTTTTGAAGCTGTTAAGTTCCGAAATTCTTGCTGTAATTTGCAGTATGCTGCAGTACAAAGCCTATATGATTTTCTTAGAACGGATATCTGAGCCGAACAGTTCAAAAATGTCAAATGTTCGCATTATGTTTCGCCTTATTTATCGTTTGCTTTGTAGGGTCTCTACAAAGGTATGGCAGCTCCGCTGGTTGGTGTATCTCCCTTATTCGCCCTGTTCTTTGGAGGATGCGCTATCGGTAGATGGCTACAGCCAAAGAAAGCTGGACAGGACGATTACACTTTTATCCAGAACGCTAATGCGGGTGCCTTTGCCGGTGTTCTCACAACTGTTGTGATGGTTCCCGGAGAACGAATCAAGTGTCTCCTGCAAGTTCAGTCCAGTGGAGGACCTCAGAAATACAGTGGGCCTTTGGACGTGGCCAAGCAGCTTTATAAAGAGGGTGGAATTAGAAGCATCTACAGAGGAACGGCCGCTACTTTGATGAGAGGTAAAATTATGATCTTTAATTTGTTTTATCAATACGAAATTGTCCTTCGACTCGGTATAAGTACACACTTTTTGACAGAAAAGGTCGGCGTATGTTTTTCGCATTTCCTTTTCATCCTGTTCGACCGTCTGACATAGCATAATGTAGGAAAACTCCCAATAAATTATCGGAAACTTCCTTAACAGAATTGTATTCCAGATGTTCCCGCCTCTGCCGCTTATCTTTCCGTGTACGAATACCTGAAGCGACTCTTTGCGGGAGAGGGAAATAAAGATAAGCTCACCCCCACGGCTACTCTCCTGGCTGGAGGCTTTGCTGGAATAGCCAATTGGTCTGTGTGCATTCCGGCTGACGTCCTCAAATCCCGACTTCAAACTGCACCAGAAGGCAAATACAACGGGATTCGAGATGTTTTCAAGGAAGTGATCAAGACTGAAGGACCAGCCGGACTGTTCCGAGGGTTCACCCCAGTTATGTTGAGGGCATTCCCCGCGAATGCAGCATGTTTCTTTGGAGTTGAGCTGACTCTGAGTCTTTTCAGAGCTCTGAACCTTTAAATTTCTAAGATTTGCTCACAAGATCTATGTTGTTCTAGGTCCTAGATGTTTCGTATATCCAATAACACTTCCCAGTAGACTCTGGATAGATAGCAGAGGCTGTAATTATTGCTTAAAAAGTCTGCTTATTTTAATTACTGTCTCTTCTATCCAGAGTTTACTAGGCTTCGATAAGACGAAGTAGATTTTTTATATTATTTTAAGTTTTTAATGGTTGGTGATTCCCTCTTCTAAATCCTTGCCTTTCCGATTGTTAATACATTTTAACCCTTTTTTCTTCCCAAGATCTGGTTTTCGTAAGATTTATTGTTAACTTTGCACTGTGCGCAATAAAATTATATTATACATGGGATGTTGGAGGAAAAAGTATTTACAAAATAGTTAAAATTGAGATCATACGCGAGATTTTGAATTTGGAAGTTAAATCATGCAGAACTTGTGGAATTTCCGTTGGGCGACGGTTTGTTCAACTTTTCATACTTTACTTCAAGTTGTACCCGTTGTAAGAACCAGCTCTGAAGAGTGCCTTTCCCATTCGTCATGGCTATGATTGTGATCCGTCGGCGGTCTTTGACCAATGAGTCCATAATATTGAGGAATTGCCTGAGAACTCGACGATTGTAGATCACAGGAGCATCAGAAGAAAAATAGGCATCTGAAGATGACTAAAGTAATATGAATCCGTCTTTCTTACCGCAATCCTCAACCAAAATGACGCATTCTCCGTGTTCCTTTGCCGTAGTGAAGCCTGCTGCCAAATACTTTAATCTTTCATTGGGATCTTCTGATTCTGCAGCCCTCAATCGCAATAACGGGGTAACTTGAGCACATCTCCTGATAAACAAGATAATTTTCTCGGGGCATTCTTCACTGACAAAAAGAATGTGCTTCTTCTTCTGAGTGGACCAAACTCTTGGCTGTTTGAGACGAAAAACGTGGTCGTAAAGTTCGGTTAGCGCTTGGTTTTCGGATTCTGAAGGGATAAACGGTTCAACTGTTGGATCGACTGTAACTATGGCCAAAGCGAGGGCGTCCTTGTACTTTATGGCCTGAAATACAACATAAACTATGGGTAGGCAGGTTAGAAGTAATATTCAATTGTGGTTACTTTTACATTATCTTAGACCTATGTTACCTAAAAATTAAAAAGTGGCCTAAAATAACCTTACACAAGGTAAGACATTAAAAAATGTGTAAAACGCCTAACAAAATACCGAAAAACAGTTTACTTACATTGTCTCGCTCTTTGAAAGCTGGAAACCACTTCTGGACGAGTTTGTAAATCGCTGCAGCAGTCAGACTTCCCAAGAAAATTGTTGCCATTTTGATAAACAGCCGCCGAAAAAAGCGACAAAACTAAGAGTCAAAACACAAAGTGAATAATTGTAACCTTTCTCGACGGCCAGGTAATAAAACGCGAACGGGATAAGAGAAAATTTTAGCCTCTCTTTTCATGAACCCCCGAGTTTAATTACAGGCCTGGCAAATGGAATATTCAAACAGGCAGTAGGCAGTATTCCACGTCTCTTTTAAAGCGACCTTAAAGACAACATGCGTCAGGCGATGTGTTAACAAGGTTTATTAGCATATAAATTAATCAGAATTATCAACAATATTTGTAACAACAAGCTAAAAACGCCTTGGAGAAATAAAGTATTTTACATGCAATGAAGACTATTTACAGAATGGTTTTAGCGCACTGGGGTCCATAACCTCTGAAATTATGGGGGATTAGGTCAACACTGTATTTTACAAGGTAAACTTTATATTCCACTCAGAAAAACGGAAGCGACTTACGATTTGAGAGGATGCTGTAGCAATCTGGAGGTACGTCGGATTAAAAACAACATGATTTATCGTGTCCGTGTGGTCGGAAGATCCTTTTTGGTAAACTGGTTGGCCTGTTTCTCTTTGCCAACCTGTCAGGTATCCTCCGTCTCCACCGCAAAACACAAAGTTTGAGCATGGTGAGAACGTTGCTGTTAAGGGTTCGCTCTAAAACTTTCGGTATTATCAAGACGGATTTGAATTTTACTAGTATAATTTATTGAATAAAATTTGAAAATTTAGACAGATTTTGGGATAAGACTCAGATATCCGTTCTTGGTAAATCACACGTATGGAAGTTCAATAATAAGCACTTTAAATACTTATATCTTGGACTTCAACAGCCATCAAGATCGCTTCTTCATCATTGTCGAACCCCAAAAATCATGGAAAAACATCAAACACACAATTAAGATGCCTCAACCATCATTTCCTCAACTTATCCCACTCAAATCTGGATACTCCTATGACTTACATTATAATTATGGTGTCCACTCAATTTATGTTGCACTTTTCCGGAGAAAGTGTCCAATAGCATGAGTTCCGTCCCATTTGTCATAACCAAAAGGCTCAGACCATCAGGGGAAAACGTTACATCCGTCCAATTGCCATTTATCGGCTCGTATTCAAAACTTGCAAATGGTCGGACATCAAACGTTCGGAGATCGTAGAAGTCCAATCGACTACTATTAGTGCCCACGACAAATACTCGTCCACTCGGATCAAATGCTGTTACTGGACATGCTTCAGTCTTCATCATGCCTTGAGCACATTGAACGCGCATATCCCACACTCTCATGGTGTTATCCTGAGCCCCAGAGAGAAAAACTTCTTCTGTTGGGGAGATCTTTATTGTTGTCACTAGCTTCTCATGACCTTGGAAATATCTGACATACTGGTTGGTGTTGAGCGACAAATACCGAATAGTATCTAAATTTTCAATAAGTTGAAAAACAAACACTTACTATCTACCTTGACCGATGAATGAATCACATTATTGGTACCTCGGACAAAATGAACCAAACTGCATCCATACTTCTTACTATAGACTGTATTGGAACTGCAGCCCTGTACACAGTCGTATAAGACTATTGAGTCGGCTTCTGAAGATGCGACGAGCATTTTCCCGTCATCCGTCATATTCATATGATTGATCTTGGCCGTATGGTCAAAGAAAGCCTTCACCGCTCGGACGGAGCCAACGTTTTCAGCGGACAGGGTGGTTCGTCGATCAGTCCCATTTTTCTTTGGTGTTCCATTCATGATTGACTAAACTCATAAAGTTTGACTAAATTACACTTACGTTATAACTAATTTGACAATCTACCATTGAAGAGGGGCTAACGAAGGATATAGGGGATGAATGAGGTAGCTTTAGGTCCGCATCAAAGTTGAGCAAGGTCGGGACCTCTCACAGAAAAAACTGTGCAGAAAATTATTTTTCTCTTGTTGCGAAATGTCACGAATTTTGGCGAAATGCCAATATTGACCCGCAATTTTTCGGCAGCCCAAACAAGGTTTCTTTGTTGCACAACTTTTGGCATGGTTCCTGATTTTTTGGGATTTGTAATTTTACCAGTGCCCTTTTCCGTGCAGGATGAATGTTTCTGACAATAGCGAGTTTTATATACCAACGTTCATCAGTGCAACGTGAATTTCGATGATTTTTCAGACTAAACCATGGCGGAACTGGTCGTTGGCGGCTCTACCACTACTTCCTCCGGCTCACCAAATGAAATTTCACCATCTGCAGTCCACACTCCGACCAGGACGACCTTCTTTTACTCAAATCAGACCACTCATTATCCAGTTGACGACAGACATGCTCCTTTGATTTACAATTTTCCTCCTCCACAAGCTCACTATGTACAGCCTCATCCAATACAATATGGAGCTTATCCACACAATCAGAGCCATTCCCATGGTGGAAACAAAAGTTTGTTCCATCAATCCACTGGGCCTTTCGTTGCTGGAAGAAGATACAGCAGAAACTCGCGGTACTCCGTAAATCGATGCTTGTTGGATCCCGAGAGCAAGCCAGCTCCTAAGGTGCCTCAGAAAACACAAGTTGTTTATCCAGACGGAAGAACAGTCGATGTAAGTGCCTTTTAATTGTTGTTGTTGATCTTCAGGTGTTGAAGGGACAAAATTATCGAAAATGGACCTGAGTTTTGCCTACTTTTCGCATGGGCAAAGTCATGGAAGGATTTAGCTGGCGAAATTTTTTTAACCGCATTATCGCAAATTTTGGCGTTTCGGTATTTTACACTAGATCCTTTTAGGTGGTTCTGCCTTCCTCTGAATCTCCGGTTGTGAAGGAGATGAGCACTCTGCAGAATGGAGAAGATGCTCTGGACCGTCTGTTGGAGTATGGGTATCGTCGAATCAACTTTCTCTGCCAAACCATGTACCCAGGCTTCAAACTGAACAAATCTTTGCCTGGTCCTCCTGGCCCAGCACCGGAGTCGCCACCTCCTCCAGTTTTCGTCGTCACTCACCCTGATCACACCCGATAAGATCACGAATATAATTCTTTGTTTACTTGTAACAGCTACTGTAGTCCCTAGTTCTTTCACCTTTTCGATCTCACGTTATGTAACTGATTAAAACGGGTCAAAACTCGAATAAACTTGTTCGTTTCTGGTCTCGTATATCGTAATATATTTAGGAAGTCAGAGTTCTTGTTTACTTGCAAACATAATGCTGGCCAATATAAATAGTTTATTACGAGATACCTTAACAATGCTGGATAATATAAATTAATCATTACTAATTAAAAATTGAGACTTTGGATCACAGACACGTAGTTACTCCGTTTACAACTCATCCTTCAGGTCGGGATCTGAAACGATATTGAGGTAGTCAAGGGACTTGAATTAAAATATTGCACTAGAGTCAACCAAAACAAAGTTAAATAGAGGTGAAACCAAAGAAAGACGGGGATGAAACAAGGCAAAATACACTCATCTGCATCTAGTAGTCCAATTAAAATTATATTATACCCTTTCACATGAACTTTCCCATCAGTTTTTTTGCCTCATCCGGGATTGAAGTGTGATCCAAGGTCTTTTCGATAACGATGGTTGCGATGAATGATGCAATTAGAAAAATAATCGCGATTGGAGTTCGATGGAAAGCGAGAATAAAGGCAGCTACGGAGGTTAGTCCGGCGATGGCAATATAACGGAGAGTTCGATCTGGTCGCCAAAATCCATCGTAAGGTTGAGCTGTAAAATTGGATGCAGAAAGATGACATTAACATCTACACTACACGCCATTCAGACAGTAGCTATGTTTACAATCCAATTTCCAGTCAAAAGACAGGGATTACAACACAACGAGACAAAACAGTATTAGTAAAAACCAAAACTTTAACCAAACCATCTAACTGAATGTTAACAAACTCTAAAACAACAATAACTTCCTACCATTTACATCTAGAACGCATTCATCCGTATCGTAATCTCGCTTGTAGCCGTTCTTACATTCACAGTTGTAACTTCCGGGGGTGTTCACACAAATTTCGTTCTCTTTATCACATAATTTCTCCCCGTCTGTTTCGCACTCATCAACGTCTTTACATCCTTCTTTTTCTACCATCCTATAGCCAGTTCTACAGGCAGTGCAGTCCAATGAAGTTGGGCCCTTACAGCTAGAGGCGCAGCCGTCGAAACAGGCTAAAATACGGGGATAAATTGCATGGTAGTGAACAAAAAATGTCTTAGGACATTCTCAAAACGCTTAGTGTCTCTTACCTGCACATTCAATCGAATCATCAGTCTTTGAAACCTCGTAAAAATGGGCAGCACACGTACTACATCTTACACCCGCATATCCGGATTTGCACTCGCATTTACCCGTGCCCAAACGAGTGCCCTCGCCCTGAAACAAGATGAAAAATTACTGATAAGACATCACAAACGTTTCTCTAGTATTTAAACTACTAAATATGAATATTAACTTACGTCACACTTCCCTTTTTTAAAACACGTCAGCCCTTTCAAAGCGCCGGGACAAGGAGAACAATTAGCCCCATAATGACCTTCTGGGCAGCATTTTTTAGCCTCATCTATACATACGTACTTAAAGATCTCACTGTCTTGGCCTTTGAAGAACCATTTTTCCAAAATTTCTTCAGTATCTTCAGCCAAATGATTGCACTAAAAGAAATTTATAAAATAAGATGAAATCACCTTAAATCTGAGGTCTTTGAGATCACTGAACTCTTCTGCATTTTCCAGGTGATCTTTATGGCACACGTACTCCATGATCTCGATGAAGCGAGTCTCACTAAACATTAAGTATCATGTTCTCCACAACCACTTACCTTGTTTTAAACTTTCCCAATTTCCTCTCTTCCCAATCCGTATTTCCACCGGCGAAGTGCTGGTTCTCGGTCTTTTTCAAACCCTAAAGATCAAGAAATAACAATGAAGAAGAACAACTCACGGCTTTGAAGGTTTCCACCATGAATTTACAATATCCGCAGACATCTGAATCCTTTGCCCCATTGACAGTGGCCACAACGCACGCAAAGGCCAGTCCGAATCGAAGAATCATCGCATACCACGGCTGGTCAACCCCCAAGCGACCTGAAAAAGACTGGATTTAACATTTTTTAGGTGAGAGTAAACTGGAACTACTCGAATAACCTTAACCTGCGCGCAAATCAGAAAAGACAGAAGCAACCACGGACGGACAACACCAAGACGTTTCGAGAGTTCCGTTGGAAATTTTCGAGAACCACAAAAAATGCTTTTGTTGGAGCTCGAAATGACAGAATGCCAGAAAAGCGGCATCCATTGGTTTCGTGTTAAGACTCCGATGCAGGGTGTACGCGATATGGAAATTTGAGATTTAGCGATGAGAACTGGAAATTATGGTATCCTGATAGTCGTGTTTGGCTAATTTGAGCTCATTTCGGTAAAAAATAACACCCTTTTGCAACGTGCCTCCGTTTGAAATCAAGTGTAATATAACCAAATATTGCATATGTAATTTTGCTGTGGGGAGCTATTGTATAAAGACGATTATATAGCGGCTTCGAATGCTGCAGTAAAAAATTTCCAAGCATGATTCATCCTAGAGTTGAATAGCAAACATTGAGAAGGTCCTTGATACCATAAAAAGCGGCTAGCCATTGTTTGCATGGAGGGAATGAGGAAACTGCCTTATCAATACCCGGTCCCCAGCCCTGCCAGAGCTCTGTTAATCAATATTTTTGTAAATGAGGTCGGTTTTCAAGCTATAAACAGTGTTTCAACTCGGGGTTACCGTAACAAAAAAATTTTTTGGTAAAAAGAGATTCGTTGATTTCGACGGCGGCTGCTGATCTCTGTGAAAGCTCATTATTAAAATTATGTGTGTATAAGAAAAATTTGGCCAGGGTTAGCTTATGAGACTAAAAATTGGAGACAAAGAAAGAACTCTAATTTTCATAGCTTATAAGGGAATCGACACCATTTTGAATACTAAATTTTGTAGTCGGTTGTCATTGAATGTTTTTAGAGGATGGAGAACTGACAATGATCGACGCTGGAGGCTTAGTTCTGGATGTAACGCCAGAAATCCACTGTTGGTTCCAAGATATCGAGCGCTCGTAAAGCCGATTGTGAAATCAGCTTTAATTTGCACAGCTATTATCCTCTTTATTGTCTATGGTAAGCGGCAAACACAAAATTCACCCTTTGCAATCGTTTTTGCCTGCTATAGTCGATATAATTTTAGTCCGTCGAGAATTTGTTCCGGACGATTTTGAGGCTGAGCCGATCCGATTGATACGACCATGGGGGATTGATGTCAATTCAGCTGCGATTTTTAAAAATGTCATAAAATATTACAGTATGACAGATGCCTCAAAGTCATGTGAAAGGAAACGGATTGTGATTAGTGTAATCTCAGCGCCAGCGGATCAAGAATATCGGGATTACGCAAGAAAAAGTTGGATAAAAGTGAGATTCATGGCATTTTTTGTGGTTTAGGACACAATCACGCGTGTTTGGAGCGATTCGTATTTTGAAATCTCTAAAATGAATTTTGTCCATCGTGTTTTTAGGACCTGCCGTCGTATGTTGCTTATCAATTTTTAATTGGCGCTGTAACCGACTCGAATCTGGAAGAGATTTTATTCAAAGAGCAAGCTGTTTATCATGATATCATTCGTTACAATCTCTCCGATTCATATCACCGATTAGTCATCAAATCTTATATCGCCTTTGATTGGACTCTGAAATTCTGCGATGATTTTACGCATTTCGTCAAGATTGATGTTGATGTTTATCCAAATATTCCGGCCATTTTGAAAACAATTGAACAAAGAATACCTGCAGAGAAGAAATTATTGTTCGGAGAGACGAGAATTGGAACCCCAGTGCTGAGATGGCCAAATAAAAAGTTAGTTGAAAGGAAAAAGGTTATGCCGCAGACCGTTTTTCTCTCTGTGTACGCATTTTACGTACTCTCTTGACGGCAAATATTATTTCATAAAGCGATCGCTAGGAAAAGATCCAACGCATTCATTTTCAGCTACATTCTTTCCCGAGACATCCGAGAAGACATTGTCCCCGTTTTTTCTCGTGGAGCCATGTACATCTACACGAGAGAAGCGGTCAAGTCGTTGTTGGAGAATGCAAAGAAGATCAGTGTGTTCAGGGCTGAAGATGTTTATTTCAACGGGATCGTCAGCGAGGTAGCGGGTATCGAGAGAGTGCATTCGGATAAATTTTGCGTTAATTTGGTAAGACTTGTACAATTATTATAACATACTTCCTTAAAATCAAGAAAATGGTGACTTCGGTATGACTCAAATTGCAGGCAGAAGACAAAAACATTGAGGACGGTCTAACTTACTGCGAACTTACTCCAACGCAACTGATGGAATATCATTTAAGAATAACTGGTAACCGGATATAACAGGTACTTTGTATGTGACTAGGTCGCTGTAAATAAAGTGTAACTTGTCGAAAATTAAAAAAAAAGGAAAGAATTTAAAAATAAGGAAGAAATTTAAAGTATAACAGGTCATATGCAAGGCAGATCGAAGCGAATTGTTTTAAATTATAGTCGCAATAAAATCTTTGGCTACCGTTTCCGCCAATAAAAACGGGCTTTGAAATGGAAAAATTGCATGAAGCATTGATGTTATTGGTACATATCTTTTTGAAAGTAATACATGAGATGGAGGTCTCCTCAGCCCTGTCAAAGAATCGCCAATCAGCCCTGTAGGACTTTGAAACCAAACACCCCATCATACGTTCTCCATGATTGCCATCGCCCGCTTCTGATAAACTCCTAGCTACATTTCGCAGAACTCCGTTTCCGATTGTGAACTTTTGGGCACAATTTGTCCGCTTTCCCCCGCGCAGTCTGTTCGATTTGTATAAATAAACAGAATCAAAACTAGAGATCAGGCTTGAACCGTCAACTCAGCGGCTACATGGGGAACGGCGGATAATCCGGCTCCTTCCTCGAACTTCATTAAAACTTTATGTAACGGGAAATCTCAATTATCCCATCGCCTCAAATCCTCCACCGCAGGCGGAGTATAAAACCCCACCTCTGGCAAACAGCCGCATCACATCAACCACCATGTCTATGGTTAGAGTCGCAGTCCTTCTGGCGTTGGTCGCCTACGCTTCGGCTACTGTCTCTTGTCCCAAGACCAAGGCCGCCTTTGCGAAGTGGATTTCGGACAAAGTTGACGA
Source organism: Bursaphelenchus xylophilus (assembly GCA_904066235.2). NCBI lineage: Eukaryota > Metazoa > Nematoda > Chromadorea > Rhabditida > Aphelenchoididae > Bursaphelenchus > Bursaphelenchus xylophilus. The sequence goes on from CAJFCV020000004.1 coordinate 7,813,226, forward strand.
CGATTTGATCGAGCTGGGCTTCACCAGTATTTACAATGACACACAGAAGGGCGTCGCTTACAACAAAGTGGCTTCTGGTAAGTTTACAATAATTATTGGAGGGAATGCAAGGGCTTTTAACATGGTTTTCGTTAAAATCAAGCTCGCTTCATCTGTTCCAGTAGTTAGAAAAATGCAGTTTCTTCGGTTTCAAGCAATTTCTGATGGCTCTTTATAGAGTTTTGTTAACAATTTTAATAAATCAAATTTGCAGACCTCTACGATTCCTGCAGCAGTAAACTCCTCGGTGAAACCGCATTCTACGGCCCAGCAATGAAGTTGTACACCGGCCTCTCCAACTGGAAAACTGTCTTGAACAAGGCCATCACTCAGATCAAGAAGACCTGCAAACCCTACTATGTCAACAGACTCCTCAAGAACAAGCCCAAGACTGTCGCCGCCTTCGACAAGAAGATTGGCGGATGGATTGTAAAGAAGGTGGTCCGAGGAACCATGCTCAACATCAAGGGCGTCGTCTCGGCCTCTGACTGGAAACAGATCCTCTCCGATTTGTGGACCCCCATCCGATTCGACAAGAACGGCTTCACCAAGCCTTAAGCACCTGTAGTCCGCGCGTTTTTTGTACGATGTGTCTTGGCTTTGTTGTAAGAATAAATTCCGATTTACCTTGTGGACTGAGAATAAAAAGGTAACAGCACCAAAATTCAGCTGGGGTCGTAAGGGATTTACCGTTTTGTCATCATGTTTCGACCAGATTGAGTGCTCGGGTTGCGACGTTTAGATCTGCTCTAAATTCCGAGTACGTAATCCATCAAATGCAGATACCAATTCCTAAAGTCTTTGCTTCGGGTCGGCACAGAGCCAAAAGCATTAGACAGATCTTTGGAACCGAGAGACTATCGGAAATTAGGAATAAAGATAAGATATAAAAGGGTTCTTGGGCGATACCAGTTTGAATTACTGTTCATAGGAAACAGGTTTTATGCTAAAAACATGAAATATAATAGAATAATCACTTTCCTTATCAAAAAAATGAAATTTTTTTGTTTGTCACCTTTCGACCTAAAAATCTCGTAGATTCTGTAAAGTGCGTCCCGAAAATCTTTGTGAGTCTTGATCCTGTACCATTTTAGCAGCACTGCGTACAATCTGGATCCTTATTTCTACATCAAAATCATCAAATTTTTCGAAAAAAGTTTCTTTTTTTTGTGTTTTGCATCTACCATAACCCGAACCCAACTGTGTCTTATGACTCGTATTTTATGTAAAAACAATAAATAAATCCGGATAAACTCGACAAAAAAACCGTCGGCTATTTGGACGAGGTGGATGCTCTCTTGCTGCGCGTGAAATCGTTGGAGAGACCCGCTTTCCTTGTGTTCTCATTAAACGAAGTTGTATTTACATCCCCGATCTGGAGTTGGACCCGCCGACCAGTGCGTGCCGGTGATCCGCAGATCGATTGGTCCATGGAGTCGTGAAGATGGATGGAGTGGTGCTGGGAACCGGCATTGCTGATCTTCGGCATGGAAGTGTTCGTGGTCATACTACTGTACTTCTTCCGCCCCGACTCTTGGCACTAAATTTCAATTTTTAAGGTTGTTTTGATGGATGGGGAAAGTGAAGGTAAGGAAAAGCGTTTCTTTGATTCTTGCCCATAATTAAGACACGAATAGAACCAAAATTAGAAAAGCAGGAATAAATTTGTAAAATACAATAAAAAAGTTTACCAAATGTGAGCTGAGTATGACCATTGTCCGCTGTCGGAAATGTGTTGAGCTCAGACAGAAAAGGACAAAATTCAGGACCTTTCCAGAGACAAGAAGTGTGTTCAGCAAAGTAATAACATTGTTATCCATGGTAACTCCATTCTGGTTCAGGTGCTCCCAAAGAAATGGACCTAGTGTTGGAAGCTGGAAACATACATATTTTGCACTTGGAGGTAAGATACAAAGATCGCTTATGTTATACTACTTTCGACGACAAAAAAATATTTTTGTATAAAATTTAGCCATATTTTTTGTGAATCACGGCTTACATGTGTAACAGTGAAGCAAGTAACAATCGCCAGAACTGTCGCCGTGACCCTCCGTTCTTGCCGCTGCACCGTCCCAGCATCACTGTACCTGCTAAAAGAAGAGCGATTGAAAAAAGCTTTCGGCTTACACAAATCTGGATTCCACCTGTTTATCGGTGACAAGACGAGGTAATATCTCCCGTTTACGTAGGAAATATATAAGAGATACGTTGAGAATGGCAACAGCGATAACGGGGAGCGCGACACCCAACAGAGTCTGAAAGATTTTGGCATATCCAATGTAGGCGATGTAAAACTTGGAGGTGCCGGATCTCTGAAATGTAATGCCAGTGAAATTTTATACCATTTTTTGGGCTATTACATACGGATAAAAAAGTTAGCGAAACCGTATGTAAAAAAAAGCAACAAAAATTCGTGGGAACAAACAGTTTTTTCACAACTTACCTGCGTTGAATGCCGATAAACAGCCTTGATAGTGTTACATTTGGTTGAGATAATCGACACGTCATATTCAATATGATGAGAGAAGGTCAAGGCAAATGCGAAAAGAAAAACAATCGAAATCAAGGTAAACAGTAATCGATCGCGTAGCTGAAACCGTGTGTGCATTGGTCGTCGAACACCCGTAAATCTCTCAATTGAAACGGCCAATACCATCCTGAATTAGAACCAATATATAAAAATATAAGAAAAAGCTGTATAAAACGACCTGGTTAAGATCAAAGAGAAAATACCAATGAAAGAAGCGCTTACCACGACGCCGCTACTGAGAACATGTTGGCAAAGGCGACGGCATGCGTTTTGTAACGAAGAAATAAATATGCAAACCACGTGCTCGAATAAAATAATGGAAATGATGCCAGGGAAAAGGGCAGTAGACAAACGAGGAAGGCCAAATCAGCAAATGCCATGGCCGAGAGCAATGTGTTCGCCTGAAACGACAAGTTTTATCAAAAAACGGATCACTGATATTTGTTGATGTCTTGGCTAGAAAATCTCTTTAGAAAATGGTAATATTAGGTTCATAAACCTCTGCACGAAGAGGAAAACAGACTTTCAAAACAAGCTCTGCAAGAAATTTTGCTCTGTTTTCCTTGAAAAGCACGGCAACTTGCCTGATTTTTCATCCCAGCACTCAACAAAACGATCAAATTGATGCAATTCCCAGCCACTCCAAGGATAAACTGAACTGGAAATACGTAGTGTTGGACATAATAATCCGTAGTCCCCACTGTCAGCGGCATCATCAACTGCGCCGCACAGCCGATCGGGATCTCTTGATTGTGCCTCAGGGCATCGAAGAACTTGACTTGACGAGCGAGCACACCCGTTTCGTTCATGGTCTTGGAGCGCTTATTAATCGGGATGAGTGAAATTCAAATTAAAAGGCCCCAAGATGGAGAGGAGATGGTTCGGCCGCTCTCTCGGCCGTTTTGCTTCAGCCAAAGATCTCTCTCTACAAAACAAATTAAGGAATGTAAGAAATGACAGGCGAGGTCTCGGAATTAAAGTTGAGAATCAAACTATACTTGATTCAAACATGCATTTAGAACTAGGTTTAGGCAATGTGGTAAACGTATGACAAAAAATTACCTTGGTTTCAGGATTTAATTCCAAAACCGCCAGTCACAGAGAGGGGATAAAACCACAACGCAATTGATGAAAGTTATTTTAGAGTTGAGTTCAAAAGAGCAGTAAACACAAAAAATAATCATAAAAGGGATTGATTAACGGTCTTTGAAAGAGAAAGGTTGCAGAGAATTAGTAGAGCCGGTAAGACAAAAAACATTACTTTAAAGATCCCTCTAAAGCATCAGAGTTTTTTAGCCGTTTACGCTCAGCTTACAGTTGATCCTGAGACCTACAAGCCCGAAACTTCGAAAAGAGACGTCAATATTTTGAACGCCCCAAGACTGGCCAGACGAAGTGATGTTAGCTTGCGTTTATTAAACTACAAGCGTCTCAAAACCACTTGAACTTTAACTACAAAACCGCTTCATTATCTCTACAATACTCTCCAAAAATCTCCTAATTATTTATTCATAAACAAACCGACCAAAAAATTAGACCCCTTCTCAAACACCAAACCGGAATTTTTCGGACATTGGAGGGAAAAAAGCGGCGCCAAAGTAAATAATCAAAAGTCGGAGACTTTAATTTAAGCACATGAGGGTTTTAATTAAATGCCCTTGGTTTTATTGTAGATTTCCGTGGGAAAACACGGGCCGGGCCCGGCAATTCTTTGCAGAAATGAGATTTTTATCAAGACCAATAGCCAATCACTGGGGAATATGGACGAGGAGAGCTGTCTAGAGGCAATGATGAAAAGAAAATTTGGAAAGCTGTTGCGATTTGGACGACAGTGTAAATGAAAACAGCTTCCGGGTAGAAAAAATGAGGTTTGGAGACATTCCGAAATTTTTGGGTCAAGTGTTGCTCTGACATAAAAACACTTTTGGGAATGGTTACGATTTGATGCTCAGATCATTTCCAATTTTCCATATACCTAGACCACATATCAATTTCAAAAAATATAAGCTAGAGGCAAGGTCGTAAACCATGCACCTCCCTTTCTCGAAATCTTAGCAGTCCCTCTTATAGGGCACTACCCTCACACTTGTCCTAATACATATAAATAGCTCCATAAAAAATCGTAAAAGTTCGCCTCTTGCTTCATCTTAAATCGTACAGTACACAGAATAAAAGTGTACTTAAAACTATCGAAAATGCCGCGACTCCAAACATGAACGTTTGCTAGAGGCCAGATATGGATGTACTTTTACGGAGCGGTATAAACAAAAACAGCTCCAAGGCGAATGAGATTAGCGCCTTTAACAGGTCTGGATATCTACGTGGACGACATAAAAATTTCAAAACGTCAGAGTTATTATTTTAATCCTGCGGATTTTTAAATAACTGTAAGTAAGGAGGAAATGTAAGGAAAGAGTTAGCAGTTTTCAGTGGCTCTTGAGTGGGATAGATGAGTTAAATTGGGCAACGAGGAAAGGATAAAAATGGATAAAATCACAAAAGGCAAAAAATAATGAGGATCATGAAAAGCAAAAAAATTAAAAAACATTGAACGGGGAAGGAGTATTAAATTTGTATTCCGGGCAATATTGTATATAAATAGACAGTTAATGTTCCTATTCTTCTGTTTACTATTTAAGATTGTGAGATACCGGAAATTCACGCTTAAATATTCGGCACGAAAATCTTCAGTCCCCTTTTTCTAGAGAGGGCATGGGTTCTTGAGACTGTGCTTTGGTACGCAAAATCAGTAAACACATAGCCAAAAAGTATTTTTTTTGACGGCTCCGCGTTCCGCGCACTCTCGTCGGCAAAGATCGTCGAGTATCATCGAGGTCCCCAAAGACGATGGTAAATTTCCGGAAGATTAAGATACGGTCTGTGCAAGCCCTACCGTCCTCATTTTAAGGAAATTCAGCAGTGCCACTTTGGCTCCTTCCCTCGTATAAATTAAAGCCTTACCTTTACTGAAAGTACTTGCTATTGTCAGGTAAATATCCCAAAAATAAGACCACAAGTGCATACGCAGAGCCCTCAAACCTCACGGCTGAGATTAAATTATATTGCGGCAAAGGGCATTAAGTGTTTTGTATCCCATCAAGGGGTTGGAAATGCCTATTTTTACAAGTACAATATCAAATAAGAAACTGTCGGCTTTATAAACGCTAATGTACTTGAAGTTGTCGCAGATTGAAGGGAAAACTGCTGTAGTAAATGTTGGAGTAGTGGTAAAAAGAAACATGTACAATAAATGGAGTATTGGAGACTGAAGATGTATCGAAAAGTATGAACGGACCATATAAGTTTTATAGTTAGAGACGTCGTAGCCACAAATATTGAAATCCACGTAAACAAATGCAGCAAACAAGGTGTTCAAAGTATTGAGAGAACCGGGCGACAACCCGGTAATTGGAAAGCCTATTATTACATAAGCTCGAAATCAACAAAAAAACAGTGAAACGGGCTCAAAAAGGCGGAAAATGGGAAATACGGCGTGAAAAAATGGGCCAGAAATAAGGGCCAAGCACCGAAAATTATGCGAATCACATCATTACGAGTGACATAATACTGGTTAAAAAATAAAAGCGCACCAGATATGTTTGGAGAAGTCAAAAACAAGATTCGAAGCGAGATTTTTCGAATTTATAAATCTTAAACCTCCGTTGTTTCTGCATAACGCGGTCCAGCATTTTTATGTATAATACCCTTTTCAATCATACCAATTTTTATCGAAAGGATATAAAAAAAATTGAAGGTCTCAGCATTGCCCATTACCGTCTTCATACGAGATATGCCTATTCCCGACAGTCACACTCGAAGTCACTGGTTCTATGCTTTTTGGATTCCAAAACAAATTTAATTAGGGTTGTTATTAGTCCGGTCGAGATACAAAGTAGAAGGAGTTTCGCAACTAGAATGCTTACAATCATAATTTCCGTGGCTATACTGTAAACAGCGCAAAGTATACCCAAAATGTTTTTTTTTCAATCTGGTGGGATACTATTAAACGGTCAAAAAATTGAAATTTTAAAAATTTTTGGATGCAAGAATTTCAAATACCACTAATTTTCGAAAAAGGAACACTTAAATATCCATAAAATGTAAGACAGGTCCCAAAAACTTCCTCTTCCCCCACCTCCACATTTGACACTTCCCCTTTTCTCAATCCAATAAACGTCGCTTCAGTTTATCTCGATGCCCGCGAGGCAAACATGACCGACATCCAAACATTTTTCAAATTAAGCTAAATATGGCCCAAATGAACCGCCGCATTTTGGCTGGCTGTTTGGATTTGAAGTCCACTCCAGGACATAAAGTCATTAAATTTAAACTTTTCAAAGTTTTCGGAATGAAATAAAAAGAGTGACGCAGTTGGAACATAAACAGACCATGCTCGTATCAGACGTAAGAGGCAGATGATACTTGCTGTACGACATGAACAGGAAGCGTGTTTGAATACTCCGAAACAAGTTTGGGTATTTGAATACGCCAATTTCTCAGAAAGCATCAATTTGAAAAATGATGACTAAAATCTACATACTGTATAAATAAATTTCTCATAAAATCCAACCGCGTTCTGCATTCACCGAGAAAATCGCCTTAGAAAATAATTGTATCCGTACTTAATCAAAACCTTCCCAATTTTTATAAAACCTACTGTTCGACGTAACCTTTTAGACTTCAGAAACCAACAACTTGCACTTATACTACCATTCTAAAAAAGGTCAGTACATGGCGAAACCGCGAGTCCTTACTAATTCAGATGCTGTTCTGAATGTTTATGTTGTAGTACTTGAAGCTAAATCTGTATTTTCTAGAAAAGCCTGACTGATAGACGTGGCGTGGCAAAAGGACGAGTACAAAGGAAGTGGAAAAACCGTGCAAAAATTGTAAAAAACAAAACTCACTGGCAGATAAACAAAAGCCATGCGAACCACTGTCAAATTGCCGGGAAGGATGCCAAAGTGCATTAAGTAAATTATATAAAGGAAACGCACACAAGTTCAGAGTAAAATGTATTCAGGTCTATACGAGGCCTTTAGCCTGCATCATGCTGAAATATTTAGATCCAAAATTGCAAAAATTCGGTACCGTCTAGTCATCTGCTTGGAAACAGATGTTGTTATGTTCAAGGTGTGAAACAGAAAGAGAACTTTGCAAAAATGTTGTTCTGCGCAAGCCGTCCAACATTATACGAGATATCTTTGCGGACCGTCTCTTACTGTCTCTCGTCTGAATGTATCGAAAGATCGCTGTTCGACTTTCTTCCCTAAAAAAATGTCTAAAACTTTTTCAAAGTTGAAACTCCACACAAGAGCAGTAGACCATCCCTCCTCGGATTAACTCATCAGCTATGTAATAATCGCTCTTCACGGTTTCGGTAAATAATCGCTCAACGAGTTGTCAAAACCATCTGGCCTCGGGCCTAACTCAATTCCGCGCATTTATTATTATGAGGAGGAGAAATGATGCTCCCGCAAATTTCCCTAATGAGTCTTATTCGAATTCCGTGCTTCTTTCGAAAGCCACGGGAGGTCCAAATCACGTGGCCGTTGGGTTCGAGAAATTTGAGAAAATACGATAGAAGATGCCCTGCATAATTGGAAATGGGAGGAAAACATGACCTTTAAGTTGAGGGTAGTTTGGGAGGGGTACTGAGAACAGGAGGAGGAGGCCAGACAAGCAGCGGTTAATGAGTTATTTACGGCAGATTTTTGAGTCCCAGACATAGTTCGCGGGAGTCTAGATGTGTGATTCTAAAAGCAAATAAAAAAGCTGTTGAAAATACCGCTTGTTATTTCTTGAGAACCTTAAATCGAGCATTGCAATATGTAGAAGACGACATGTTCAGCGATCTGAAAGGCTTTACATTTTGTAAAAAAAAATTTTCTTCCTCAAAGAGGAACCAAATGAAGTGCTTTACTGCACCATTCGTTAAGTCGCTGGCGTGATTTCGGCAACATGCACAGTGCAAGGAAAGTCAAGGTATGGCCCATGGCCCAAAAAAAGCCATCTGCACGGTGCAAAAGCCTACAATTTGCACAGAGCAAGGTGAATTTTGTTTTTCACAGTGCGTGTCGCCGATTCCACTCCAGCGACTATACGAACGGACTAGTAGTCTCAAACCTCGCGTAAATTTCAAATTAATAAAACCGTAAGAACCCTGCGGCATTTCCATTGTCTCATTGAGAGATTAAGTAGAAGGAGATGCTTCAAAAGTTTGTATTTTACACTTTGTCCTCACCGAAACGTGAGGACAACGTTCTCAGCAGTTAAGTTCAACCCCATTTCAAGTAACTAATCTATACAAAACAGTCCGAATAATTCAAAAACACGATCGTTGGTCGTATTCCTATCAAATTTCCTCTAATATGAACCGTCGAATTAGACGCCTCGGATTTCTTACATCCCAGATATTCAAACAATTCTCGAATTTAATGCCACCCCCAGAAGTGACAAAGTGTTAAAAACGAACATGGCCAGACGTTTGGGACATTTAATATTATCCTGACGTTAAAAGGGCCCAGAACAATATATAATTCATGCAAATACAGGATATCACACTTTTTTGAGATTTCGGAGTGGATTGTCATAGAAAATGCCCGAATATGGAACAGTAAATGCAATTCAATGGTTACTTCTCAGTTCTGGAAATTACCTACGGCGTTATTTTTTTGGAATGGAATGACCGTAATAAGATTGTAATATTCTATTTTCCTATTTAAAACTTTGTAAGCGTGTTCTGAAAAGCAGCAAATAATTCGCTGAAAGTTGGATCTCGTATTGTTTAGCGACAGCCGAGAAATTTTCCTTCGCAAGAGAGTACAGCGAATGGGGAGATCAGACAGTAACTCCGACGCTCATCCAGTTGTGTCTCTTGCAAAGTCATCAAATTACCCGAAACCAGAACCAAGCAACTACTCTTATAAACCACTTTCAATTGTAAACCGAGCTCCAGCAAACGCAGACACAATAAAAAAAGAAGCTCGCTTCCGAGTTTGTTGACGACTGTCGCACAACGCCGCTCATTGCCCGGGACTTCCCTTGGCCGCTCTACTTTTATCGATAATTAAATTCCAGGACGAACTTGAGTGTTTCTCAGGCTGAAAACAATAATTAAGTTTGCAAATCCCCAGATTGTTAAACGTGTTTTTGTTATTCCTTACAGGGTTCAGCCGAGGGAGGACGCTGGAAATGGGGATTGGTCGGGGAGAGAACGAGGGGTGAATGCAACGAAATGAGATGTACCAACAGTGCAATCCGTGGATGAACGTGGAAGAGATTACAGATGAGGTGAACAGAATGTGGGATTCATGTGATACAGTAAAGAAAGTTCGAAGTTTCTTCAAGGTGGCACACCGAAATCAAATGGAAAAATAAGCAAATAAGCCAAATATTAGGTTGTCCAACAAATAATGACCCTCTTCGAAAAATTTATTTTTTCGGCAAAATTTACCGTAATAACTGCGATCTATTTAATCAAAATAATTATCATGCGCTTTATCACGCTTGTTACAACGTGCCAAAAAATTTTTTATGTCTGTAGCTTTGTAATCCCGGCTTCTGGAGCCGATGAAACTTTTGAAGGCCTTTTCAAGGGCGTCTTGATTGTCGAATTCCCTACCACTGGTGAAACGTGCTAGATTCTTGAACTGATGGTAATGATAATACGCCAGCTTTGACAAATAGGCTGGACGAGGGACAGTCTCGGATCTTTATTAAATCGGCTTCTGGGGGGTCATCTTTCAAACTAGAGGTTCCGTGTAGCCGCTAAGAAATTTTGGACTTCTGCGGCGCATCGTTGAAGACAGACGCTGCCACAAACTGTCTATCTGGATACAGTAGGGGATGGTATCTACAATTTGGCCAGGTTTCAAGAAGCTGTATTGTACTATTCCCATGCTGCACCATCAAGAGCTAGTCATCACCTTGTTTTGGGGGGAGTCGGCTTTGACAAGTGCCGCAGTGATACCCTCGGAGGACGATTCGATCCAGAAAACGGCACGCAAACGCGGGAAATGTAATGCTTCCACTCTTTGCTTTGATCCAATAACATGGGGAAAAGTTGCCGAGCATTGTTTGAATTCCATCGACATTGAATGGTTAACCGCCGATTATTTCAACAGCCAGACGATGTCAGAGACGCGTTGGATGTTGATTCTAGGATGTTCGTCAACCGACGACCTCAGGGAAGATTGATAAAGTTCGAATTCCGTACTTTATCTTTGGGTCCCTTGCCGTCAAATCGTAACATTTAAATCCATCGTTTCACCGTGTTCAGACTCAGAACACATTAGTCGAACATAGCGTTGATACTTTGCCTAGCTTGTGAAACTTTCGCATCCTGTTTTTGCCCGTAAAAGATGACAGCGCGAACCGACTTTTTTTTGATAATTTTCGATTAGGGCTAAATTACTGTAATTTGGTCCCAATATGACAAACGATACATCAAACGAAAGCCTGAAATCTCAGCTTAAAAATGTTATAATATTTCGAAATTCCATCATCGCTTGCCTTTTTTAGAGGCTTTAAACTTTGCCCCTCTCACAGAGGGTCATTATTTGTTGGACGACCTAATACATGAGTATTTTGGAAGAAAACGTTGTAAATTGAATGCACAACTTTACAACTCTTTCAATTATTGCAAATTCAAGGCTTTGACATTTATCGTGCACTAGGAACTTGCAAAAATATAATAGAAAAAGCTTTTTCTTCAACCAAATTTGCTTATGTGCAGCCCAGCCTCAAAGCATTAATATCTCATCTACAAAGCGTTACAGTATGACTTCTAATTTCTGGCGCTGACATTCTCACATACAACGGTAACGTTCTAAAACTTTCTCTAACCTAAAAGATGCGTCTTTTTTGTACTTTCCCAATATCCGTACTTTATTTGCTCTCAAAGTATTTACGCTCCGTTTTCATGATTCCAATTCATTGTATTTCTGCTTGCTCTACATATATTGTCTTCTCCACATGAAATTAAAAACATGCATCAAGAAAATGTTCTCCGACGTAAAAGATCAGACATAAGTTACTGTCCAACCGCAAAAAGGAATGATGATGCCGACGTCTTGATTTACGTAGGGTATTATTAAAATTGAATAGATTTCTATTCAATTGTCCGCTAAAGGTAATCCGGCTTTGGATTTCAACAGAAGACGTTCTATAGTTATACTTGCCTTTTAACCGAAGGCTCTTTGCCGCATCGGTGGTATTTGTTCGGAGGTTGCGTCTGTTCGCGTATACGGTAGGGAAGGAGGTATTACGCGATGAAATTACGATACGTTGACTCTAGGGTTGATATCCGATGTCTAGATTTGAATAATTTGTTCTTATCTAGTAAAACGTGAAATGTCTTCATATTTTTTCTTTGATATCGCTGAAAAGACTGCATAATGGAGGATAAAATTTTTGTATGCTTATTGTTAGCAGAATAATTAGACTTTAGTACACAAATAATTATAATCCTTTATTCTTCTTCAATCTACCTCCGAACACTTGCCTGGATGGGTTTCTGTACTATATCCTGGGATTTTTTTATACGTGATGGACCTGATCCAGTGGCAAAAAACGTACCATTTTGCATCCGGCAAGTATCAAAAATGTGGCAAAATGCTTCCCTCTCCAAGTGAAAAAACTTCGTTTTGAAGAGTGCGCGCGTGCGCCCTTTCCCTCACAAAAAGAGTAGACGAGCTTTTGAAATCGTAGTTTTTTCACTTGGAGAGGAAAGCACTTTGCCACATTTTTGATTCCTCCCGGATACAAAATCGTACTTTTTTTGCCACTGGATCAGTTCCCCCACTCTAAAGAGTTTAAGAATGTAAGATGTTCAAGATTTGGTTAATTTCGCAATATTGTCGTTTCTATGTATTTCTAACAATAGATTTTCTTTTAGTTCTACTTAAATACAGCAACAGTCATCGAGATACTTGGCTATCCATGTGGACGAGTTAGCCACTAGCCATTGTGCTTGGCTAGCGATTTTCCATGAAAAAGGACGGCTTTTTGCGACCGTATTTATAATTGGTCTTTTTGGGTCATAGTCGTAGTTATGTTACAATCGCCTACATACAAATATGTTACGTTTCAAGTGCAGATGTGACTTGAAGCGGTTTGCTTTTTCAATTATTGAATGTCATTGGCAGTGTTGGAAATACCAGAAATATGATTGGGTTAATTTGATTAGCCCTTTTTTACGTCTGGCTTTTAGTGTTTTGTAAACTATTATATTTATTAAAGCAATATTGGGACTGTGGTAATATTTAAAACTTTTTACATTCATCACGTTCTTCTTTGCAAGTTTCTAAAAGCCTGCCCAGCCGAAAGATAGCCCTTGTCAGAGGGGCCACTACCCTTCTGACAATGCTGATTGGAAAATGTCTTTTTTTTGGCAGAAATTTTGTCAACAAACACTTTGAATTTTCTGATCTTATCCTCAGTATCTGAGGGAGCTCATCCACCTTACAATTGATGTCCATAGAGTTTATTGAAAAATTCAAGCTAGATTTTGGGAACTAATTATGAAATCTCCGCGCGCTCTATGAAACACTCTATTTCATACCTAAAAAATTGACCTTGCATTGTTGTTTTTCTTTCACACATCTAACAATAAAACTTTCCTTCTCTCTAGGATGAACCGTTATTGGTTTGAGCCGGAAGCCTATGGCCGTCTCTATAACTGCTCCCGATTTACTTCGGAGGAATGGCATGGCTTCGGGATTCCTGATAAGGTAATTGGAGCAACCTATGTCTCCATTGGTCTGATGTACGAAGTCCTCTACTTTCCCTGTTTGTACACAATGAGCGGAAAAAGGTTTCTGCGACTCTCTTGCTACAAAATTATGTTTTATCTCGGTAAGTTTTCATTTTCATATTTGCTGACCTTTTGGTAAATTTGCATTGATGAGATGATTTTTAGGACTGATTGATGTGGCCTGCATATTCATAAATTCGATTATCGACGGTTTCTTTGCTTGGCACGGAAATGTTTTCTGCGATTATCCGGACCTCATGTACATCTCGGGTGCGATATCGACGGGTGAGTATTTTTTTGGTTGAATTAACTTCAAACATAGTCCAAACTTATGCTGTAGCTTTTGCAAAAAATTTATATACCACGTAGTTAAAGTTTTTAGGGCTTTGGTGCTCTGCTTGTATGGCTTGCATGATGTTGGCGATGAATCGGGTTTGCGATTTGATAAAGCCGGAATGGATGGAGGTTCTTTTTGGCGGCTCCCGAACGTACTTTTGGCTCTTGGCTCCAACAGCGTATGGTCTTTACTTCATAATATTCACTCCTCCACTCATATTCTCTTCAATTTATGACGGGGCCTTTTTTGATCCGTTTGTTGGAACTCCGACGACAGATAAGGAAATTGTAAGTATGACGTCATTAGATGACTATATTTTGATGACTTGCCTTAAGTGAATATTCGTCATTACTAATTTTTGTACTGATGACTTGTTTTAGTACACAAGTTGGCCACATACCATCAATAATATGGTTGTAATCGCCGTTCTGGTAACAGCTTACAGTTGTGTCTGTGTGGTGGTGCTAATGAAGAGTCGACTTCTGAATTCGGGTACAAACGCCTCAAGGAATACAATGAGTGGAATGCAAAGAACTGTAAGTGTCTTTAAACGGCCATTAACTCAATTATTTTGTTATAAAATCTAAATGAATACAAAAATAAGTGCGTATTTTAGATTGTGGCTCAGGCGACAATGATTTGTATGCTGATCCTGGTTGCTGCCACCGTATACGTGAGGATGCAGTTTTTCGAAACAGCAGGGTATATGGTAGTGGTGGGACAGATCACATGGCAGTCAAGTCATGGTAAGGCTTTTTGAAAATGCGACTAAACTCGAAGCAAGAAATAGCTCTTGCATTACTAACATCCCGTTTAGGACTTGCAAAGATATCGACAGAATTATGTAGATATCCAACGACCTACACGTTTGGTGTAGACACCCATAAATTATCACGTATTCCGACCGCATCTCAGCTAGTTCTCCATTTATGTATATATGAGACAGGAGAGACCAAAACCTTTGTTTTCAGGTGGAGCTGTGTTCATCTACTTATTCCTCAACAAGACCATGAGAAATGAGATCCGTCGTGAGTTCTGCTGCACAAAATCTCATCAAATCTCATCGACGACAAATCAAAAGCACCGTACACACACAACATCGAACATGTCCAGTAATCGAGACAGTCACGGAGAAATGATGTATTAAGCCTGAGGGCACAGAAGTCCTGGGTGTGGTGTAAAAATTCAATGACTTTCATGGGAACATACTGTATACTGCAGTTGCATTTGGCAATAACTAACACTAAATAAAAAACAATAATTTTTTTATTACTTGGATTCTCACGTCTAATCGTTGTAATAGTCGAACATTTTTTATATTCATTCACTTTACACTTGGGCAAGTACGATCTAAAAGTGCATTTGGAGGAGTTTCTTTTAAACAATCGTGTAACGGAGACGTTTCGAATGTGCCTAAGGGCATTTGGTGTATTATTTGTTTGAAAAAATTTACTGTAAAGACACGTTTCCTTTTGACGGATGGATGACGTATGATGGCACGCTTAATAACAATTACTCGTGAATTTTACAAGATATAATTTTTGGTTTTATTTTTGCTTGTATTTTGCATGCGTGGTCGAGGTATGTTGCAATGGTGTGTTAGAGAGTACGGAAAATGAGAGAGAGGACACAAAAAAAAAAAAAATTATTTTTTTTCGATTTTTTATGTGGATAAAATTATTCTGTAGAAAAGAGGCAGCAAATGTACTACTGCTTGTACTTTTTCCCTGTGTTTCTAAAATCCCCTAACTTTATTAATCATCCAAAAGTTCCCCTTCCTCTAAACATAATTGTAAAGAAATCAAAAAACATCACACGAAAGATATTAGCAGCGTTTTCCTCCTGTTTTTTGTCATGTTTTGAGGGTGGTCTTTGACCACGGAAGCATTATTAAGAGGAAATCTTGGCTCATTTAATGCGTTGGACTATAGATTTCTATATTGTGTTTCTGCTATACACAATCTTCTTATCCGGCTAAAATATTTTCCTGTGAATGGTTCGTCTTCCACGTCAACCAAGCACACCCACAATGACTTACAGTAGGCACTTTTTGCAAATAGTACAATAATTTCGCTGCAAGATTTTTTTTGGAATTTTAATGGAAGTTAATAGATAGCAATATCGCCGCAGACCGTCTGAGCTTTTGATCGTAACATTGTAATTGATTATGGTCTTCCGCTTTGAAGCTCCGATTGATTTTAAGAAAATTCTACAGTTTTTTTGCAAGGGTTTACACTACGGTCTTGGCGGTTTACATCAAGCATTTTGATGATGAATGATAGTGCAAATTGCGACTAGCAAGGGGAATGCTTAAGTGTGACGCATACATCTTCATGATTGTTGGTACAAACTTTGAACATTTTCGCTATGTGACGTCCCTATCATGCAATTCACAGGAATAATCAATATATTTAGCCTAAAAGTAAATCACAATTCGACATTCCTTAGCAAGTACATATAGTATGTCTATGAATAATTCAGGCCTTATTTCTAACGAGGAATTGTCAAGATATAGCTGAAACCATTTCCTCTTGTGATCTCATAGCTCCTAAAAAGTGTTCTGACAGTTTTATGCTTTGCTCAGAAATTCAACTTCCATTTTTGTTATTTTTTAAATTTTGATTAATTAACTGATCATCTCATTTTTAGTCACAACTTTTAACGGAATGATCTCAACTTTGTTACGAGATACGTCCGACCTTTCGTTGACGATTTTTTTTTAACCTGTAAAAGGAAGTAAAACCCCCATGCTTTACAATAACCTTGACCTTTTCTCAATCTTTACTTTCTGTAAACTATAACTGTAGCCAGTCAGTGTTATCGATAGTTTCTTCTTTAGAAGGTTGTAGTTTGAAAATGGTTACAGGAACGTTGTTCAGAGCAAGAAAACAAGGAATATCGGCAACATAAAAGTTTTGGAGACAGACAAAGTTTTTTTTGAAATTGTGGCACTGCAGTAGAAGCGGTCAAAATTGGGTATCCAAATTCAATATGAGAAGATATTGCAAAAGATTTTGATGCTTTTATAAAGCCAAAGGCAGTTGTTGAGTGTCTTCGATGCGACTGCAAAGGGCAGGACAGTTCATACGCACATTATGTTCCACGTAAAAATCACTGTGATCAATTTCACATAGTGTGTGGTCAGAGAGACTTCAAAAGTCATTTTTAATACTCAGACTTTGAATTACTGTCATTCGCAGACTTTTTACACAACTTCCGTGTGGTCCCGATGATTTACAGAAAACGTAGACAAATCGGCAGACATTTTCTTACCGTGTAACCAACGACCTGACGCGATCATAAATGATGATGTGACAGTAGTTAAAGTACTGGCGGTATTTTTGGATTTCTTGGAAAAAACATTGACCTTTTGAAGTAAGTGGTAAAAAAGTTTGTTCCTGGAAAGTAACAGAGGCCCTTTGCTCACAGATTCCATTGCAAATTGAGTTTTACAAAGATCGTCACTTATCACACATCAAAGTTCCTGGCCAACGGTTAAGCTGTATTAATGTTTCTGATGATAATAGATCCATTAATTTAAATAATTGTTCATTATTTGTCCATGAAACGTGGACTTTACAATAACCTAGTTTTGCTGTAAACAAGGATTTTAATACGTTTGATTTTTAATGTCATATTTTTGTCTACCTCCTTTTGATTGCTTCCAAAAATACAATATCCAAAGGGAAGCTTTAGCGATGAATAACATGGTTTTAGGGGTTTTCAAACCTTTTGTTCTGGTTTTTAATACCAGCGCTTGGAAAGATTGTTTTCTACAGAAGGAGCATAAACTTTTAGTACTTCATGAACATCAGCCACAGTTGTATATTGTTTGCTGCAACAAGTATATATGCACATATTCGGCCATTTTCTTCATTACATTGAGTTGATATTTTCAGTTTTTCCAAATTTGAAAGTTTCAATTTCGCTCCATTTTTTGATATGAGGATTAGTCGGCCGGTTTCTTCCTGTCCTTATCATTTTTCCAGAGCTTAGAGGTCTTAGGAATCATTTCCTAAGGGATCAACGATATTGACATAGGTGATTAGGCATCTCGTGTTTGCTCAATGTTGCATTGAAAGCTTTTTTTAAGCGACTCGAGTCCATAATGATCAGATTCTTGGGTCCCTTTTACGGTATTAAAAATAGTGATTAAGATTTCGAAAGATTCTTGGAGCAAAGAAACGTTTTGGACTCAGATAATCTATAAAACTAAAAATTCTCGGAGGTAAGCTGAGCGGATTTATGTCATTAAAATTTATTTCGTTGACAAAAGTGGTTGTTCTTTGAATCTTAAGGAATTTTTAAATAAATTACATAATGTAAGCCCGCAACATGAACAGTTAGCAACTTCCATGTCGATGGGAGTTTTCTTTTTTAAAAGTTAAAACTTGCAATGTAACTTAGTAATATGATGGCTGCCAGTGAAAATAATAAGTAAAAAAAATTACAGACGAGTAAATCAAGGCAAGTATACTTTGACTTGGTATGTACGGACTTCAATTTTTTGGCAAGGTTGCGCTATAAGAAAGTTTTTGAGACTTAATATCAAAGATTTTCAAGGGCGTTCGGCGAAGATGTGTCTTCGGTTCCCAAGGAAAGAGTAGACTTTAAGCAAGCCGTCGCTCATCTATTTTATCCTCGTAATTCTCAAATTTTTTACCTTTGCGCTTTAGAAAAATGTTTCTAGTCAGGGCATAGAGCTTGGGATTATTACGTCGCTTCAAGAAATTTGCCGTCGTCCTAAAGACTTTCACAAAAGCACAGAAAAGAAACTTTCATTCCACCGTACACCGCTCTAAAAAACTACCGTTGCCAACTCGGGATTCAACGACGCCAATAATTAAAACTCGGGCCACTAAAATTACTACCCTTTTCTATAAAAATAGAATTAAATTTTCGAGAGCTGGATTTTCGCAAAAATTGGTTTGCACTTTTAGCTGAAGGACCTAGAAATTCCGAAGGATATTTGTTTTAGCGGCGCTGAATTTCTTGAATATATTATTCAGATGATTTTTGAGACGTTATCTTTTATTAAAATCGGGGGAGTTATTTTTTTAAATTTTAGATTTCTTGTCTTATTTTTATTGTGTACAGTAACCCGCTGTTGAAAAAATAAACTTTATGTAATGAGATTTGTCGAAAATTTTTAATTTCATATTTGCACTTTTCTTTCAAAATTTTTGCAAATTACATTTTTGTTTTCAATAACCGCCGTTTTCGCGTGCCCAAATACGGAATTCTTGGAGTCTGCCTAATTCGAGGTTTCTTTTTGGTTTAATCATTGGTCGGCCAATCCGAGCCCTCAGGTGGCGAATCTGGTTTGGCGCGTAATTATTGGCTAATTAACGAGTGCAGGTGAATGAACCGTTTGCGGAAAAGAAGGCGCTCTAATCTCCATACGGAAAAAAGGAATGATTTTTGAATTGCAGGTGCAAATCTAAAAACTTTAATTATTCCAAAGAAGGCTGAGAAGTTTCTGCAGTCTGGGAGTGTCGTTGAACATCTCGACCTCGTATTTAAATCTCTAGAAGACAAAAACAGTTATTGTCATGTATCCTAGCTACTCTGCAACCAATTCCCGTGCAATGGAACCTGCTTATGACAAAAAAATCAAGTTTTAGGTCAAAACGAATCTGCGCGCCACAAAATCCTTCTAAATTTATTTGTTTGTTGCGATGGCACAGTGGTTTATCATTAGATTTCGTCGTCTCGTCTCTATTCACGTATATTCTTCTTTCGCTACTTCTTGTAGTATCCGTTTGGCATGGCCATTCAATATCTTGGCTGCTCCAAGGTCAAACAAAAATTTTCAGCATTGACCAAAAGCCTCTGCACATGCATTCAAAATTAAAAAAAACGGCCTGACTATTGCACATAATTTGAGAAACTGCTCGTTTTTGCTACGCTCTGTGTTTTCTTGATCCTCAAATTATCAGTTTTCCTCCGTTCGCTTATTGCTTTCATGCCTCATTTTTATGGATTAAATTTCCCCATCCTAGAGCCATAAACAAAATGCAAACGCAGTTGTTCCTTTCGTGACATCTCACGCCATAATTTTTCACGTAATGTTCTTTTTTTACCCTCTGTTATTAACCAGGAACCTCTCACTCACTTCGATTGTAAATTTGCATGACTTTTGAGGGGTTCCCCTTTATCAGACAAATTTTTTGGAACTTTCGAGTCCATAAATGGGAAACGCCAATCGGCAGTACCATTCGGCGTCCAATTCCGTCTCGAAAATTGCGTCTTTCCGATCTGATAAAAGTCCAGAGAGAATGGCAATAAACCATTTTTTGTGTCTGATAATTCCCCGACCCTTCTTTTTCCATTTTTTGGCCCAAGAAAGCGACAAAAAGACTGTAAAGAGATCAGAGTCCGGGCTTACCGTAGACTGGCACTTTCAGTTCCGTGTCGTGACGACTCAAGAACTGCAGAAAAAAGTTGTTGGGAATTAATGAGTTGGCGACTCAGAACGGCTTCTAAGAGTTGGCCTTCAACTTGTTGCGGACGAAAAAATGGAAACAGACGAAGAATGGGTGTAATAATTGCAGAGGATGGGGACAAAAAAGGGAGTAGACGGTTATCGAGGGGTCAAAGGCTGAACAAATTTTGATTAATCGCCTAAAAATCGATGAGTTTTTAGGCTACGCTATAAAACGAAATCACTTTGAACGAATATTAAGGGATGAAAGATTACAGAATTTGCGGTGGAACCTCTATCCAGCTATCATGCGACAAAGAACCTCTATAGCGAACAGCTTCACAAGAGGCAATTTCTGGCCAAGACTAATATCAGTGCAATGAAAACGCTTCACTCAGAGTAAATGTTTTTGCGGTTCAATATCTGACTGCAATAACATTTCAAACCTTTTTTGTATATTTAGGTCAATATCTGTAAAATTAGGAGTCTCAAGTTAAATATTGCATAAAAGTCTAATTTTCATTCAGCTCTCCAAAAAATCTTTTCAAAGGTTAATCTAACAACTAGTTCTTTTTGAATTCGCCAATGATTTCCATGATTCAAAGTGTAACCTCTCCTGAGGCACTTAAGAACATTTGTGATGACTGTGAGAGAGATAGAGAGAGCTGTGTTCATCTTTTCATCTTTCCTCTTTGCTAAAGATAAACTGCAAATGCAGCAGAAATACCCTTGTCTGTTGATGTCTCGTAAAAAGTATAGTGAAAAAGTCACGCCATCCACCCATGAATAATTCCATGTTGCCATCTGCGGACATTGCAATCTATTATGTATATTGGAGTGCTTATTGGTTTATGCAATCAGTTGATTGCGGGCTCAACTAATCCCCAAGTTACGATACGGGATAAAAACTTATGTGGGATTTAGGACCGGTATTGCTCCAGGGGATTTGCCTAAAAATAAAGAGTCATCGGTTAACCTGGAGGCACAACGCTTTATTGACGCAATTTTAGAGCCGTCCAGGGAACTAAGCAGGGCGCAGGTAGCAATTTAAATTCAATAAGAATTCTGGGAGTGGGACTATGAGAGTTGCCATAAGTTTTGCTTTAATGACATGTCTAGGCCACTTTTTGATTCTTGAAAACTGTAGCTTGCGGTTTGCAAGTAAAGTCGGTATATTCGATGGCCTTTGCCAAGGAAAGGGTAGACCAAACTCATGGCACTTGGACCAATTTGTTGGAAATACTGTCTTAAATTAAACCCGGAAGCTCTTTATGCCTTGCACAGGCGGTAGAGCGTCAAACAAAGAATTTCACGCTCTGATGGCGTTGAAATAGTATCGTACTCGTTCACAAGTCTGCTGAGTTCTCGATAATTCGGCTTTGCTGTGGCTTAGTTGCTTGCTTAAACCGGTTAATTTCTAGTAAATCTTAGTGGAAAGGGTAATAACATTTGTTATGAACGTTTTTAAACTTTAAAAAGATTCAAATTCATGCGCATTCTCTAAAAATCCTTTTTGATTTTTCAAGAGAATTCATTGATCACCTGACCACTCCATCGTATAGCCATTCCATGAACACCATTGCAACTCCACTTCTGCACGTTTGGCGGTGTTTCCGTGTTCGAATTGTAGCATCGTTATCGGACACGTTTTCGATTTGTGAGCTCCGTGTTTTTGACGATAACTCAGCGCTGTTGTGATCGCGTTGTTTTTCGAACCGAATGAACTTTTTTTGCGTGCCTACAGTTTATCGATGGGTCGAAGAAGATCGTTTCGTTTGTTTCTTAGGTGGAATGATCTGTCAGAGTTCTTGAATTTGTTGATCTCTTTCGTTGGATGACCATGTGATTGCCTAAAAAGGATAAGGTTTCTGGTCACGCATGCTGCAAAATAGATAAACAAAATTGCTTTTGATTTTAGAGGTCATTCGGTGGAATTGTGTCAATTACTATGAAAACAACATGTTTTCCCGCGTTTTTTTTATCTTGTTATCAATTTTGACAGCGTATTATATAGCGAAGAGAGGTATCTTGGAAATTTACCGTATTTTACAGACAGTATTATATTATGTAGTTTTTTAAGGTTGAATGTCTATCACATTCATATTACTCCCCTTTATTCAAAGTTTGCAATAACTTTCTCCCACTATCTTTGTAAGCTTTCAGCTTTCAAAGAAACTTGTTGAGCAGAAACTGTGCAAGTTCTGTTTTGTATTCCGAATTATTTGGAACTTTGCTTTTTGTAAACCATTATCTCCAAAATATATCACAAACTTCAGAAAAAATAGTCTGGAACGCAGCGAACTTTGATTCAATCACAGTTTTTAATGCATAATCCATAGGAAATTGTTTTAGCTTTGCTTTAGCAAATACTACATAATTTTTACCTGCTACCATAACCTTTCAATTAAAATTACATGGTACAGTACCTAGTATTTTTTCAAAGTAATCAGAGTTGGAAAGGAAACCTTCTCCTTGCCACGTAACGTTGCTCTTTAGTAGTATCTACGTACGTACACATGTGGTGTAAAATGTGATCCATCTGAACCCTTATCAAGTAATTATGATCGTTAATTGCCAATCAACGGTCTAATGACTTTGCGGAAGTTTTCCAATTATTTACAGTGTTTTTATTACGGGCAATAACTGCTTGATGTATGAACCCTTAGATTTTTACAAAAAACTAGTATGCGTCAAATACCTATTACTAGAGTTTGCTGTGATAGCAGAAATGATAACAAAAACGTTACATGATGTTGTAAACAAATAAGGAAACGGTCACTGTAGCAAGACGTTATCGTTGGCCAAGTAGAAATGTTTGTGTAAACACGGCAGTTAAGCGGTAATAAAGGTTACGAGATAAAAAATAACAGGAAAATATGTTTTTGGAGGTCACGTAAACAGAGAATTGATGAAGAGAATCGATGACGGTCTCTGATTGCATTACAAATTGGTATCAAGGTGTTTGTGATAGAAGGGTTGTACGGAGCTTTATCTTGGCTTAAAGGTTGATTCTTGTGGGTTGTCATAAACAGGCTACGTTGTACTTAAATTTATTTGTAAGAACAACGTGATTTCTAGCTTCCTCCATTCGCTTTACTATAACATCCATGGCTATTTTTAATAAATTGCCCCCACTAAACTGTTTGCACACCTTTCTCGGTTTTTCAGCTTTGTCAATTTCACAATCGGCTTTAGAAGTCTGGAAAATCGATTCGATTTATTTCCTCGCTTCCGCGAGCTTTATTTGCATATACGTCAACCGGGGATTTGAATAAATTATGGCCGTGTTGAGCGGTTTCACCATCGAACGTGGCTTGATCTGCTCGGTTTTTTGCATTTATCTTTTGCGAAATATTTGAGTATCACCGTGTTAAAGTCGGAGAGATTTAGGAAGGTTTAAAGGGGTCTTGTAAACATGAATGGCAATGATATTGACATAGTTATAAGCTGCAGTTTGATGGGTCCATTTTTTTTAAATTATGCATGACCTGTTGAGGAAGTTGATACAGAATTGCTATTCAAATATTTGCTAGTATAGGAACCGTTGATGACTAAAAGTGCGAGGTTCACAAAAACGCTGCGCCAAATGTGATTGTTTTCCCGGCGCGGCGGGATTTTTTTTTGCAAAAAAGAAAATATTTTTCTGGCAAATTACAAGATAAATGCCAAAAACAATCACAGTTGGCGCATTTTTTGTTGAATTCCGCACTTTAAGCGGATGTCTGAAGAAATACCGTAACATTTCTTGGAGGGTATCAAAAAAAGGCTGAAGGTTTTGTTGTGTAACATACGTGCATATCCGTGTGTGTTTCCAACTTTACAAATTTTATCTACATACTCCGTAATTTATTATGCATCAAAGTTTAAATCCGTCTTCGTGACGTATTTTCCTTGCAGTGATCCTGGCATGTATGCTGCGACGTGGCTTGAAAGAATGAGGTCTAGGGCACACCATCTTTAGAAACTCGAGATGTGCTCTTTTTTTGTGTTTTGCAGAAGTTGCCGAGGTATTCGACAATCTTTGCACGCCAGAGAATATAGAAAAATGAGGAGAATGGTCGGTAAAAAATTTAATTCTAGCCGCAACGAACATTTTTTTGGTATGATTGTTTTAGTCTTCGGTTCACACTGTCTTTTTTCCAATTTTAAAATAAGGAAATGGTGCAAGATTGTCACCAACATCTGCCTTCCCTAAAAATTCCCAGATTTTGGCGATGATAACAAGCGACTGAACGTTTTTATCTTGTTTGCACTCTTAACTACATAGTTCTTTGGTGCCCAGAGATGCTGTCTCATTTTGTACAAACTGAACGCTCACATAAAAGAAAGCAAGAATCTTCATCCAGCTTGCATGATAATACCAAAAGGGCACCAGAATTATGGTCCTTGTAAAGCAATGTTCCCTCAACTATGCTTGACATACGGTCACTTTTAAAAATTTTTCATGTCATTTGAGCGCCTACTCCGTACTTTTTAAATTACTTCTTATCCTTCTTCCAAATGCAAATTGCAAACTTAAGTGCGTTCTTTTAATTCGTCACATTTCAGTCTGTACTTTTCCTCTGACTTCTGGTTTCTATTTCCAAACTGTTCTGTCTGAACTTACCCTTTCTTGTGCAAAATCCTCTTAAAACATTACCATACTGTACATTAATGGCTCCAAAATAAAGTTTCCTTTTTACTTTTTTGGGTATTATAAAACCAATGTTTTGGAACACTCGTAATGATCTGCTGTTGCGATGTGATTGGGTTATAACTCATTACATTGGAAAGTCTCAAGAATTAATCATCTCTGTTTTACGTTTTTACAGCGCATTAGTAAACAGTGATTCTGGGAAAGGGAGCCCTCCCTACTTTTTTGTTTTTTACAGTAAAAAACAATAAGGAACGAGGAAATGTTGTGTGCCGCCGTCTTTGTTTCTATTTCCATCTTTAGAATTTTGCAGAGAAAATTGTGTAGTGTAAAAGGGAGAATTTGCAGAAGAAAGCAGGTGGAAAAGAGTCTGTTTTTCTTCGAGCGATAGACGCATGTTACAATGATTACTTCTGAAAACGCATTTTGTTTACGACGAGTAGTTACGGTAAGGTTACTGTAGAGTAATCAATGAGAGGAGTGGAAAAAATGGAGTAAGAAATGACAAGGAATGTGTTCGAAAAGCAAGCTATGACTGAAATGTGCGTTTCTTCATGTTCTGCTGAGAATTGGCGTAGATTTGGAGTATAATTTGATAATTTTGGTATTTTTACTGTAATAAATGATGTATTTCGTCTATATCTTTTCTATATGTTTCTTTACACTGGTCTAAAAACCTTAAAAATCACAACGATCTTTATTACAGCCCAGCATTTTTTACACACGTTCCAAGTAATCGACCAAAAACTTCATAACAAATAGACGGGCTGATATCTTGTGATCTGTGCATATTGATGTGTCTGGCACTGTATCTTCCTCTTGTTTTCTGTCTCCTTCTCCTTCTTGTAACCCCCGCCGATGGGAACAGATTCATCAATCCTACAGACTTTCCGCGTTAATCAATCACATTAAGTCCAATTCTAAGAAAACTACCGTTATTTTCGCTGTAAATGGTCTTGTGTAGCGGGAAGTCAAACATCAACTAATTAACTTTATTACCGTTTTAAGGTCAAATTAGTTGAAAAAGTGGAAAGAAAACTTTGAGAGACGGAAGTAATGTGGAGTTTGTTAATGGTCGAGTGCAAAAATTGCGGGAAGGGACCGCGATTCTAATAAAATTGGTGACTAAAAACGAGGCGAGATATGTGGCTCGGGACTTCTAAATCTCTCCGCAAGAGTCCATCCGAACCCTGCAAATTTAGTACAAAGTTAAAAGTTGCGCAATCTGACATAACATTGCGCAATTTCTCTCTTTGTAAGAATTTCTGCCTTTCTCTGTCGTCTCCTCCTTTTTTGTCAACTTTTAACTTTGGACTAAATTTCCAGGGTTCGGATGGACCCTTGCGGAGAGATTTAGAAGTCCCGAGCCATATATTAATGGAGAAGATAACGTTCACAAAATTGCGAAAACATAGACAAAATTTATAAATATATATGTATTTTTAACGGCTTTTGCCTTGGGAAGAAGAGAACAACTTCCAGAGGTGATGTTTCCATTTCGAAGTCTCTTTCTTCTTCTTGGAATATGCCGTCAGTTGCCATGAAAATTTCAGAGAATGTTCTCGAGATCTTTAGCTCATATTTTACAGGAATCTTTTGAAATTTCGGTGGTCAAAATTGTTAAAAATTCTAGGCCTTTAATAAGCGCTCTACGGCTCACATTGCAAACCGAACACGTCAGGGATTTGTATAGAAGCCACCCAGAAACTGATGCCAAATTCTGTGCGCTTTACGCCTCCTTTGATTCCATAAAACACAGCCTTCAAACTCTCCCAAAATAGTGCTGTCACCTCGGATTAACTGTAACCTCCAGTCGCCGCAGTTCTCTGCAAAAAATTTCGTTTTGCAACGCCGATTTGATGACTTGGTTTCGTCGCACGAGACAACTCACTTTACAATCTATAACTGTAATTCGATTAGAATCACATTGTTACTGGTTAAGGCTTCGTTGAACATTTTGTTTTAAAGTTGTGCGGAAGTTGTGAATGGACTTTTGTTTGTCAAGACATACTATAGCATTATGGGGAATACTTAGTTACAGAGTTGCTGAGGAAGTGTGTGACAAGTCTCCGTTGAAAAAACGTGATTTCAAGACGTTACAGTTTTGTTTAAGGTTAAAGGTTATTTACATATACTTGATGGAATGTCCCGTAGAGATCGTATAAGTGCCTGAGCTGGCAAATCTTTTTAAATTCTAAACGCTAAGTTTTTTCGATTGAGACGGCATACAGATTTTATATCTTTTTAAAATACTATCTTTAAGATATTCGTTAACACATAATGTCAAGGGAGAGTGTGAAGGAAGTAAATGGCACCAGGAATTTTACGTCCTTTCTAACTGTCTCTCTTCATGTCCGTAATCTGTCGTTGGCAAAGCTCATCGAATGCGGCTACAGCCTGCAGCATAATGTAATTCTTGGGCGTCCAAAACCTCTGCTAATAAAATAATTTTGTTGAAACCTTTCTCTCCATATCCGGGCCAAACACAACTCTTAATTACATCGCACTAAACCACCTGGATTTGATTACTTTTGGTTACAAGCCACAATAACATCTGACGCCTTTTGTCTGATTTGGTTTGAAGGATAAATCCGATTTACTCGCATTTTAATACGAATGCCGCAGGCCATAAAGGTCACATTTTAATAGATCTACGATGTAAAAAGTAGCGGACCAACCATCAAGTCACAAATTCGTACTCGAAAGAACTTTCCTGTAATAAACAGCTCTTACGCCGCACTTTTAAAACAATTTGAAAGAGTAAAATTACATCCGTTTATCCTTCTACAGTAGGTTGGGGGATTCGAAATGACGTCCTTTTTTTTGAATGGAATGTACTTTTACAAGTGTACCAGGAGGAATGAGGAAATTGTCAGACAAATATAGAAAGATTGTAATCTGATGTGCGGATTTCAAACCATTGTAAAGTGTAAAAGACGCTTTGCGTTTCTTCATGATTCGAGGTTCACATTGCAATACAGTAATGTCTAAAAACACATACTGTAAAAAAGAAATTTGAGAGGGTCGGTACAGTCCGCATAAATTTAGAACTTAATTTTCTGACAAGGGCTTTCTTTAGGTGGGCTTTCAAATTTTTTCAAAAAATTTTTATACATGTTATGAACAGGGCTTCGTGTTAATTTCTGAAAGTTTTTCTTCGGGGTTTCCAGCAGCTGCCGGGATATTCAAGAATCTCCTGATGAGAGAGCATGCAAAATACGGAGAGTGCAACCGAAGAAAAATGTTTCGGCCATAACATTTTTGTCTCTGCACAGAAATTTTAATTTTTTTAGGATACTTGTACACTACTTGAGCTTAAATTATGCTTTTTTCTCCATTCCAAATTTTCCTCCACAAACTTGTAACCCGCCGATTGTTATTTCCCGCTCTTAATTTCCATTGTTTCCAGCCCATTTTCGATTGTAATCGAATGAGCAGACAAATAAAGATATTTGTTCCTTGCAATCATTTTAATGACTGTGATAGTAGCGTGATCGTGACGGTAGAGACAGTCTAGTTGTTTCCCCGTTTTGACCACCCATCACGCTTCATTGAATAAGAGTGCATTCATGTTGTGCAACAAGATCTAGCTGATAATGGTCGAGGAAGTCCTAACTAAGCGAATGTAAAGGTCTTTTTTGGGGGAGTTATCAGTAGTTTAAAGAAGCTTAGTGAGGTTTCGGATTATTGATTTTTTTATTATTTTCAAATTAAGAAACGACAAACCAGACACTTCTTCCATGTGATTTGATATTTGTACTAAGATAGGGCTGTTAAGGGTGGTCTGATGGGTGATGTTGACTTGAAGTGAAAGAAGTTCTGGCGGTAATAAAAGTACAAAAAAATATTTTTTGGATCTCTTCAACAATATGTTTGTCCTCATTATGACACATTTTTGAATTCTGAAAATGTCTGTCTAAGAACAAAAAAAAATCAAAAAAAAAATAATATGTAAAATATCCGTCATTATGACAAAATTTTTTGCTCTTGAGGGTAAGAGTATAAAATTTTTATTAATTTTTCGCAATCGGTTTGCCTCAATGTTTTATCGACTACACCAATACTTTTTTTTTTGTTTATTCCCATATTACCACAGTAGAACCAACGATTTGTTCTATGTAATAAAAAGTGTGCCAGCTGATGTCATCAGACTTCCTTATTGTAACCATTTCATTTTACGGCCTGTCTCGGACATAGATCCGTTTGACGACATTTGAGAGAAGTGTGAACTACTTATAGTACAAAACAAATAAAGCCGTACGTTTTTGAATTGGTTGTTACGGCTTTGTTACAGCTCTCCACTAATTACAACCTCATGGTTACATTTCTCAGCACCAAAATTGTTCCGTTCTTTGGTCGGGACCCTTTTTCGTATAAAAGGACTTGTTGTTTTTCTCCTGACGGCAGCTGTTAGGTCTAGACGTTCAGAGAGTTCGAAAGGAAGGTGAACTTGTAAATTTACTTCAATGCACCTGCCGGTCCATGAATATATCGGGTTACATAAGGCCTTGTGGTAAACATACTGCGGGGCCAAACTTTTTACCGTAGTCTGAGAGATTTTTGGCACAACGGTGTGAAAAAAAACTCAAGAATATTTGGAGGAGTATACCTATGTTTGGACGTTATAAGCAGATAATAATACGTTAAATTTATGGCCATGAGATTCGCTAAAAGGTATCCAGAATACCCGTGCGTTTTGTCCTCAACTTTTGGCTGAATATTGGCCACGTCGGTGAGGAAAGTTATGATGGTATTACGGAGCAAGTTCAACTGCAGTTTTTGTCAAATTTCGTCAAGAACGAAAGTTACAGTTGTAATTCTCCTAGTGGAAGAGAAATGACAAAGTCTGTTTTTTAGGCTCGGGATCATAACAACGTTGATGCTGTCTGTTGTTACAATCTTAGCTCTTCCTCAGCGTCTTGTCATCTTCATTTTGCCAAGTTTCATCAAATTAACTATCTATCTTTCGACTCCTTGAATCCGTCATCTTAAGGACATCGCACTGCTCTTTGAGTTCTATTTTTGAAGCTCCAATTTTAGCAGTCCTTGCAAAATGACTGACATTTCTAACAATAAGATGCATTTCTGCAACATGAGTGCTCTCATATATCTATTTATCTTTCCATTCAACACTCTTTATATAACCCAAATTCTAAGGATCATCTTTTGTGCTTTCAGTGCCATTTTCTATGTCCTTGGTCACTCCTGTTACCTCATCAACTATTGTATTTGAGCCATGGAAATACTTGTAATAAATCTTAAAACCCGGCGCTGAAAGTGCTGATCATAAGACAGAAAACACAAGTTGCTTGTGGAAATACTGTCCGCCGACAGTGTTAAAGAGTATTGTCAGGAAAGTGCATCAAATTGTAGCCACAAAATTAGCCCGCAAAGAGTTTATTACATTAAATTACCAAGTCTAAACGGAACATTTATACAATCCTTAGCGGGGAATGTAACATCACGCGACGATTAATTAAGTGATCCTCGGTGGGTGTTACAGTAGGGAATGTAAACAAAATTATAAGTGCTTTATGTTTTGGCGATAATAATATCAGGTGGAGGCATTAAAAATAATGAAACCAAAACATGAAGTAGGTGGGAGAAAAAAGTGTAACTCGACGTAATTGGCATGTCAAACATATCAAGGGTGAGATGAATATAAACAAGAGGAAAGACAAGTGGTCTTGAAGAAGAATACGGTTGAAAATGTAGAGACATACGACATGCCGCGTAATAATTGTATTCAAAGTGCGAAAGAATGGTTCTTTGCTCACGAAACTATGAAAGTTCGTTTAAAAAGTAAAAAAAATTTGTCTGCGGAAAATTAAATTTGCGACTTTTTTACAGCCAGTAAAATCTCAAACAGTAAAATTAAAATCATACGAAATAAAGTATTTTTTAGTAAGCCAATTCCTGACAACCTTTGAACATATACTTTCGTATTTTACCTTCCTAAAACGTTTCATAGCTTTTAAGTAAACTTTCCATGTTACACTTCTGACCTTGCTTTAATCGCAGCGACCCTTCATTCCGCCAACCCAAACTACAGCCACGTTCCCAGAACCAGTAAAACTTCTTTTTCCTTTTCATTACTGTCACAGTGATTACATTCGCTCCCGACTTTCTTTTTTCGTTTCTGATTTTTGGCGCTTTAACAGGTGCGACGGAAGTTGGAGGTTCATAAAAAGTTGTTTCTTTTCGAGAGAGAAAACTTCCGGGTCCTTCCGAGCGAAAAATTGGGTGCCAAAGGGCGAAAACTTGAAGGGGGGAAGATGGTAATGATGTCTATCTATCTCCAGGAAAATGTTTCATAATGCTTCTTCACAATAATTGCCATAAAAGGAGCCTTAAAAGGAAGGAAGTGGAAGTCGAAAATAGCGTGCAAAAGTAATTGTCTCTGGTGAGGGGTGTACGGTAGGACCACAAATGATAGACTAAGCAATAAATTGAGGAACTAAATTCCCTTTCGCTGTAGCAAATTGAAGATGGTTAATCAGGTTTCCATTCAGGGAACGGGAAATAATTCAAAGGAAAGTCGCTGAAGGCACGTTTAACTTTGGAAGAGACTTCCAGGTTGGGATTGCAAAAGACCAAGGCCATAAAAAACAAAATTTGAGGAGGAAGTAGGATGAGTTCAAAGAATAGGACTGGGGGAAGAAAAGAAACACGTAGAGGGAGAATAGAGTGAAGATAAGAATAGTGTAGCCTAAGGCTATCTGCAGGCGAGGTTGAAGTGAAATACATGTCCACGGAACACTGTAAATAGATATGATCGCTGAATGTTTGAGCTGTCTCCGCAAATTGAGGACTGTGGTTTTCAGGACAAATATACAGCCAATTCATTTCATTCCTCCTTAATTTTATGTTGGTATGATATTCTACCTTGTAGTTGTTCGCTTCTAAATAATGCCCGTCAATTCTATTCTTACTGCGAAAAAACTCTGACCACTTCGTGTTTGATGCTTCCTTCGAATCCTACTGCTATTTTTATCCTCCTACATCGAATATATTTATTTCCTTGTAATAACCTATTCATCCTAGTGGCATTCTCATTTTACAGTTTTTTTGTCCCCCCAACAACTCTTACATCCTCTACAATGATGTGAAATCTGATCTATTCGCATTAAATATTCGATTACACCAAAAGTTTCATCTCCATTTTATGCCAAAAGGAAGTGAAATTTGCAAGACTAGTGAGTGCAAAAACAGGCAACATTCAGCACGAATACTTTACGATTCTTTTGTACGAAGTTAATTTCGAATTTGGTATTTGCTGCGATGAGTAACCGACAGTAATTTGTAGCAAACTATGTTGTATTTGGGACTTGAACAAAGGATTATTGAAAAATGTTTGACATTTTTTGTAGTTTCAAGGCATAACGCTGTAAAGTCATACTGTTTACGGTCTGCAAAAATGTCAAATGGTCTGGGGATGTTCTTTTTTCGGACGCGTGGGTTTTTGAATGTCGACGGAAAACTCCTATTTATATCCTCATTATTTTACGCCAAAGGCACTGAAATTAGATTTGCCACTACTTTTTCCAACATTTTATACTGTAACTTCCTTATTCACGGCCAAATTCTCGTCACATCCTCCTCTTCGGCCCCCGTGACCTTATCCTTCCTTCTTCCTTGTCCCCCTTTTATTGTCTTCCCAGCTTTTCAGCCATTTTACTTCCTCCAATTTCCAGGCCCAACTTTTTTCTCGCTTTTCAGGTTCAGCGAGTCCAATTTTTAAGGGAGCAATTCAATCTTTGGACCTACAGTTTATGTTTAATAACTACAAAAAGACGGGGGATTTGTGTCGTGAGTGGGGGCTGGTGTTAAAACGAGGCTTTATTTAGATTTTCGAGGCAAACGAGGGGAAATTATGCCAAACTGGGAAGGTAGAAGGAAGCGAGGGTTTTAATTTTGTTCTACTGTAAGCGAGGGCGTAAAAACAGACTGTAAAAATAATTTTGAAAAAATTAGAGGCAAACAGGACAATATTAAAAACTTCAAGCCTTCGATTTGAAACATCGGCATTTCTTTTCGGAAATTTTAGAGTTAGATATCTGAAATATCTGAAGTCCTGTTCGACATTCAAAGTAGGGATATGACACAAGGATATGGCCAGAAAACGTTTTTTCTCCGCCGGTATCTCCTCATTTTTCATGGACTCAGGGCTGTTTGGTGTAATATCTTGAGAGTACCTGCTGAGAGGGAGCTAAGATAGCTAGCAATTATTTAGAACCCATTACAGTAGTACCTACCATGTGCATTAAAAATCTCTGCGAGATATGAGAAAGACACCGCTTCCTATATATGCGCTTATCCATGTCAACACGAATGGAGACAAAATTGCAAATAGGCGATCATCGTTCATCGCAATTATACTTGAGATCCCCCAATAAATAATGGGACAAAATAACTACATATTTACATTCCTCACAAAATTACAAATTATTTTTTGTCTGTAAGCACATTATTTGTTGATTGTCTTGCAATATAATAAATATATTTCCGTGTCTCTTCTACAGGGTTATGGATCGTCGATCAACCACCGCAAAGCGGTTGTTTATCGATGGCTCTGGAAAGATTTTTGACCTAAATATTGATAAATATTGGGGCTTTACTTCCGCATGCGTCCAAAAAATAATAACATTCGGAAATTTTAGAGGGACGGGGGGTAATGGCATGCAATTACCCAAATTCCCAGGCAATTTTGTGACATGTTATTGTTGGGCGCCCAGACTAACCAGTGGCCTTGGGAGAGTAGTCGAGGTGTGGTGCTCAGGTTATCTTAAGATTTTTAATAACTGATCTACGTAGGCGGAAAATCAATTTCTGTCATTTTTATCAAAATCGCCCCTTCATCTTTTAAGCAGTTTTGATTTTCAAAGTTTTGTTAGTCAATACATAGATTTTACGCTAAAAAATTATCGTGTTTTGGTAAATTTGCTACTGTAATGTGTCACAAAAGTCATAGATTTGTACCCTTTTCTGAGAAGACTCTCTATTCCCAAGCCCAAAGTCCGACGGTTACTGTATTCACTGCACAACTCATTTTTGTAAAACACCAAAGATTAAGTGGGTTCCTTGCTAAATTGTGAGACTCTATATTTATTTTCATTCCTTCCGCCCGATAATTTTTCGCCGGCACGGCTGAGTTGAGTTTATTTTTAGATGGCATGCAGTGACTCGCCTTATGGGTACACGTAATCTGATAGGTTAATAAAAATGTTATGGATCTAGGCGGTTAAAACGAGCAAAGGTTAGCGGTCTTTAGTGCGTAGGAAACACTGGGAAAGGAAGTAATTTATGGCGGAAATTTTTTGTGATTTGTTCAGCGGACTTTCGAATTTCCCTGCGAAGGCCACACTTGACCCAAAACATTTTTTATGTTAAAAACTTTCCGAAAGAAAAGTGTCATTACGACATATTTTTCGGAATCCTCATATATAAAAGGTTACTATTCAACTTTGCTGCTTAAAAATGACGTCGTTTTCACTCTGTTGTATAAATTTTAAGTCAAAGACATTGTAGTCAAAGTACTCATTGTTGTATTCTGATTATCTTTCCTGTACATTATTAAAAATAACGCATGTTACGTAGGTGATTGCATGTTGTCTCATATACGAAGATTAGCGCCATAATTTGGGATAAGCATAGGGAAGAAGAGGTAACAGGCCACAACAATAACATTGCCGGTAATAGTCGAGAATAAGACCTCTTTGACAATTCCAAAAAGCCATTTGTTCAGATTTTTTAGTCAGTAATTCTTGTTACTTGAAACTGTCTAAGCGCAGGTGAAATCCGGGGTATTTTAACAGTAGTTTACACAAGGTGTTAGAATTTCAAAAAATGTGATGTTTAGAATTAATAATTAATGAGCCTGTTCTCAGTTCGTAGACATCGTCATGCCGTGTTTTGGTAACAAAATTTAAATCTTTTGACTAGGGTATGCGACATGCGTAGACTTCAAAATTAAAGGGCATCTGATGAGTAACAGAAGGGACCTGCTTTATAAGGGGATGTTGTAATACGATGGCATCCTCGTTAAAAACTGTCAAAATAAAAGTGCGGGAACCATGACGCAGACTTGATAGAATCTGCGATCAATGAAGACTTTAATTTTCAAAAATTATGATCTTTTCCTGAAATTGCACAGAAACAGCCGGGGTTTTGCGATCCAAATTTTCCCACAAATTACGCTCCCTTTTTATTCAATTTTGGAAATCGCATAACCTCAAAAAATCAAATTGCTTTCCACTTTCAGTTTAAAAATCTCGGACGTTTTTGTAAAGCGGAAGTTAAAAATCTCACAAAACATGATAGTTTGCGCCAAGGTTAATCTTTAAATTGATCTTGACCTTGTAACCTAAAAAAGAATGCGTTTGTACTTTTATCAGGGATTATGTCCGATAAGTCATCAATTTTTTACTGCAAACCATCTGATTACAATATGATCACAGTCGCTCTCCTGTTTGTTACTTTTACAATCAATCCCTACTCTTTGCACTTTTATGTTATACTACCTGTTTGCGAATTCTGCTGCGAGTTCCTTTCAATTACCGAGTTAAAAGCATAAATCATGATCAAAAAATTTCCTCGAAACGATTTCAACTGAAAAAATTCAATTTGAAAGGGTAAAGTAATTATTTTTCCCAGTTTTGATCAGTTTCAAAGCCCTCATTCGAGGAAAAAAGATTTACTTGCAACTTGCACTAATGAAGATAATCTCTTGCACTAAATATTATGCAGATTCAGCAGGTTTTGGCGATTGATAATTTGACCGTTTATTTATCAGATCAACAACCAAATTTTCTAAGAGGATAATTTTGAACAAGATGTTTTTAAGGGAGGAAAGAGCGAGATTTTGTATTTTAAAAGTTCTTGGAAAGGACAAGTGTCAATTTGATGGTAATTGGGGGATACTGTAACGGAGTTGCAATTAGAAATCCGGCTGTATGGCAAAGGAAATAGAAAAAGAAGAAAATTTAATTAGATAATATTCTATTGTAAGCTTTTGCTGGTCATTGTTGAAGGGTTAAAGAAAATGTCTCACGGTGAATTAGAGAAACTGTAACTGGATTACAATATGAACTCTTGAGTTAGCGAGACAAGCGAAGAAATCAATTAAATTTAGAAATTTTTTTTATCAAAAACTGGTAGTCTAGCCTCTGCCTAACGCGGAGAAACACGCTGAAAAATCAGGAGAATATTATAGTTTCCTGGCCTTGTCATTAATTCTGTTTCCTCATAATACACTTAAGACATCCCCGTTAAAATACATATATGAGAAAAATTTGCAAAGCAACTTTTTTCAAATTATTCGTGGCCGTTTTTTCGAATGGTAACTTTATCTCACAATTAATTCTAACACCTTATACTTTCAGCCCACTTACAACCCATCAATCTCCCCAACTCAATCTTTATCAGCCCACGGTTTAGCCGGACGGATCAGCTTTTCCCCCCTCCCGATCATTGACCGGCTGAATGCAGAACGAGTAATAGTTTTTTTCCCATAGAAGGGTTCCGCTGCTACCACAAAAAACGGTTGTTTAATTGGCTCCCTTTGTTTGGAATTCGGGGAAACACGGTGAACGAAGCGCTGACCTTGTTATTCTTCTGATCTCGTGTTTACAGCGCCCGCGTCCAGACTTCCGTGTTCGCTAAAGCAAATATTTTTGGGTCGCGTTTACAGTTATCAATGTCGTTAAGAGTTTAATGTTAAAGCCGCCGCTGTTTTGATAGTCTTATTGTTAGGGCATTATTTCCGACTTTCAAAGGTGATAAGGTATTTTGTAATGCAAATTCCATAAAAAGTTCATTTTGACTGGGTGTAAAGAGTATAATGATCGTTTTTCTGGTATTTGACATGTTTTATTTCGAAAGGAGTTGTTTAGGGTTCCGGGTAACATTTATCATAATTCTTTTTGATGACAAAAGAAATGAATTTTGTTCCTATTGAACCCCACTTTTTCTCCATTTTCTTGTCATCGCAAATCTACAGTACCTGTAACACATCAAGTATCGGTCAATTTGCATTTACACTCTTTCAAATTTCTACTGTAGTCCGCCTACATCGCACATTTCGGGGCGGAGTCTTTCGCTTTTCTTCCGGATTTATCGGATTTCCCCTCCCTTGTTATATTCAATAATTATTCCTGTCATTGCCTACGGTAAAAATTGGTTTAAGTTTGACGCAAAGGGCGGAGCTAATGCGACGGGTGTTTGGGTTGATATAAAGGTGCGACGGGGCCGATCACTTATTATTTTTGTTCCCGATTCAGACGAGGGGTGTTACTTTTAGCATGGCATGAAAGTTGAAGGGATTACGAGAGGTGGGACGAGGATAAGGGGAGGATACGGCGGGTAGGGCTTCGGATTTTTATATCCTTAATTCGGCCAGTAGTTTCTGAAAGAGCAACGACATTTTTGAAAGATAAAGTGATGCCGGCTGTAGTCTAATTTGGGGCTTTGTCTGAGCGCATTTTTCCCCCATTTACTGCATCTAAAAGCTGTTATTTAGTCAGAACCCCATTAATTTCTGGTTCCAAGGATGTTCCGCCGTACAGTAGCGTGTTCAAGGTCTTCTCCTCGGCCTCCTCCTTCCTTATTTACTCCTTATTTTTACCTCTTCTACTTCCATTTTCCGACTTCTGTACTGCCAAAACGATCAAAGCCCATGCCTTTCTGCTACCGTAGCTCGGCGAACTTCCTCAGACAATGTTTCAAAATGTCGGACGATAAAAAGAAAAAAGTAAATTTTGTTCCGCAATCGGATCAACAACCGTCTCAATTACCGCTTATCAAGCTCCTTATGATCAGGCATGGGACGGTGCGGCCGCACAAAAGGACGCAATTCGATACTTCTTATCACCTTGTTTGTGGACCGCGATTTCGTCGACATGCAGTGTCTCTTCCAGCGAGGCCCTTTTAAGCGATTACAAGCGATCGTAATTTGCTCGAGGAAAGAAACCCGAGTTGGCGGGCTTTGGACTTGGATGGGTGCCCTGAGGGAGTCAAGGGGAAGTTGTAAAAATGCTGATAATGCGGAATTAGTCCTTGGCTTGCTGGAGTTGTAAAAGTCGTAAGGGTGGTCTTCGGAATAGTGATCTTTAAAGACAACATCTATAGACTGTGCTTTATGTCTTAATAGGATCAACATCGAAAAAGTTGCTTTTCAATCATTCAAAGTCAAGGTCTTTAAAACTTTTCCATAAATTAAGGAGTGCCCCCGTAATTTTTCCATTGTGATCTTCATCTTTTACACTGTGTTCTCGCCTCTGTAGTCATAGTACATTGCCCTTTACGGCCTCGTAAATACGGTCACATCTTCCGAGTATCTCCCATTGTAAAGTCGCTCTGTAAACGGATTACTATTACAATGACCACATCATCCGATGCTATTACACTTCCGTGCACTGTCTACCGTAATCTCCACGAGTAACATAGTTATAATCCGGATGTTGTAAAAAAGGGGCGGAGTCCGCCGCGACTCCGCCCCCTTCTCTTTGTTAATATTTTCACTGTAAAAATAATTGCGCTTT
Organism: Bursaphelenchus xylophilus; assembly: GCA_904066235.2. Lineage (NCBI taxonomy): Eukaryota > Metazoa > Nematoda > Chromadorea > Rhabditida > Aphelenchoididae > Bursaphelenchus > Bursaphelenchus xylophilus. Next base: position 7,851,483 of record CAJFCV020000004.1, read on the forward strand.
AAGTGCTAAAAGCGGATTCATTTCCCTTTCTTTTCGGCCCTCAGGGTTTAATGTGGACGTCTACGGTAAGCAGGAAGTGTTTTTGCGGAATAATCGAATATATGTTTGGGTCATTGAGCATGTGGAACATTTCGGGTTTGTGCCTCATTGCCAGCCTTTTTTGTGGCCCACAAATTGGCCAAGAACTCTAATTTTGCTGGTAGAAAATCTGAAATCATCGTTTGACTAAATCAGGCTGTGGCTGTATTAAAAAGTACTGTTATGGCATTTATAAACCGCCGTTTTTCGCAGTTTCGTGCGTTCTCCAGGTGTCTTTTGATTATTTCACAATTACCATGTGATTTAATAATAATTTAAAGTTCAATTTTAACTCATTTGACATCAGTTCGTGTCCAGTGAACGCTACAATTGTGGCCTCTTCCGTGTTCTCGATATTATTGCCAGTAGCCGAGCAACTAACTCGTTATCACGCAAGCTTCCTTCAGAGTTCACTCATCGAGTGTAATATCCTTTAAAGAACTCGGTAATAATGGGGTTTAATAACTGTTTTCTGCATAATTGCGTAGCTGGAAGTCCTCTGCATTGTTCGGGAATGCTCCCTTTAATGGGCGGATGGCAATACCTCAGGGAATAAGGACTTTCGGACCCTACACTTGAATTCCATTTCCTTATTTTGTTTCGTATAAGTTTCCGAAAGTTGAGGGAGTTGCATTCCGCTGACCACACTTACACGAATAACATGGCCCAGCACAAAGTGTTTTGCTCCAGGCGCGCCTCGACTTTTTGGCAGAGGACGCTCTCCTTCCGCAAGACAAGGGGGCGCTTTGCAAGACGGCCCCGGGGCCAAACAGCATTCCGTTTTTTAGTTCCGTGTTTTTGCCGCGTCCCGGGAACGTTGCTCCCGGAAGAACGCGTGGATGCGCTTTAATGCCTTACGCTCTCGCCTCTCCATTCGGCACGCTCTCTCGTGGGCCTCTCGCTGATTGCCAGCGGGCGCTTTTCGTCCCGCCCTTATTTACACACAGCGAAGAGAGAGAGAGCGGAATTTCCTTGCGGATTCGGTTTTTGGACACTTGATGTTGGTATGTTTTGTCTTCGGCGCTGGCAACAATTCATTGTCCAGAGCAGCACGTTAAACTTCCTACTTCCGCCTTTCCCCCGGACCTTCGATAAAAGCCCGGGGGCACTTTCCGGACAAGGGGCCGCCTTCCATGGGCTGAGGGGACACTTTCAGGGGAGGGGGCTCGAAGAGGCGTCTGTTTTCCTCTCTTTTGGGCCGAACCCGGAACATTTTTTCGTGGCTTGGTGCACGTTGCTTCCATTTCCAGAGATCTTTTGTCACTTTTCCTAACATTTCACTTGAGTGCCGGCGGTTCGCTTCTTTTTCGAGTTGTTTTATTCTTGAACCGAAGGTATTAAATGGTATGTTAAATGTTTTATAGTGTAGTAACTACATTCGTTCGCTACCCTACATACATTTCAGCCTTTCTTTTTTCCCTTTCCTTACAGTTTAGTCCTTTATTCGACGAGAACTTTGATTTTTTTCTCGAATTCTCTTTGAATTCCCAATGTTTTTTACTTGTTTTATTATTGATTGACTCTTGAATAGCATATAAACTCTTTTGAAAACACTTTTTACAAATTCTACTTCCTTATTTGTCTCGAATGAATGGAATTACTGTACCAGAACACTGTAAATAACGTCGGCCTTGCCTCTCTCTCGCGTCCCTCTTGACGTCCCCGTTCCCCATTCCGAGGCCGTCCATATAAACGCGATTGCACAAATAGACGAAAAACGAAAATTTCATATTTGTTTGTGAGTTTACTTCCTCCTTTTCCAGAATCCAGCCGCATCTCCAAAAAAGGATGGAGTCCGCACAGGGTCTGCTCATTGAACAATTGAAACAAAAGGAATTCAACGCCTGTCAGAGTGAGTTGTTGCATCATGGAGGAAGTGGGGTGATCAGCGAATCGGAGAAGCCCATTTTATTGGATATAATAATTGCTTTGCAATCCGAAATTTTTGATTTCTTCGGGGATTTGCAGATTTTCTCCGATTTCTGATCGCTCAAGCTGGATTTTCCCAAATTTAAAAGCTTTTAAAATTATTTTGTATGTGTTCTTCTGTCAGATTGATTTTTAAGAATGTTTTTTACGCAAATTTACCCTTGATTTTTCAGATATCCTCCTCTCTTTGATGAATCAACACATGATCCAGCCCCAAACTTCTCAAGAAGTCAACATCTCCTCTCTCTTCAATCTCCCCGCTCTCTCGCCCCTCACAACTTCGCCCACTTCACCGTCGCCCGCTTCGACCGTACTCCCATCGTCGTCGATTTCGCCGGTAGCGTCGCCGTCCAGTTCGGTGGATAGTGGGATCGACGGGGATGATGACAAACGACCTCACCAATGTCCGGAATGCCTGAAGCGTTTTCGGTTCAAGTCGAATCTGTTCGAGCACAAGACCCTTCATCAACGCTCCACGCCGTTCGTTTGCCCCTTCTGTGCCAAGACCTGTCGGCTGAAGGGGAATTTGAAGAAGCATTTGCAAGTCCACGTCAACTCATCACAGGAGCTGGAAGAGTTGTGGAAGCAGAGATTCTCGAGGTCTTCGGGGCGTCCACGAAAACACCCGTTGCCTCAGCAAACCCCTGAGGGCATGCGACAACAACAGGCACTGAATACTTTCAATCTGTTCAGCTTGCCACCTCTTGTACAGATCTAATCCGACATATTTCCACTTTAACATGGCCAAAGTGTGTTCTCGACTCAATCCAAGGACGTCAACTTCCCCCAAGTCATTGCCAACGGCCATGTCAACGATGTGTCAATGTTCAGGTCAAGTCTAGTTACAGTAGTTAGCGAGAATCTAATTCCTATTTATTCTAATGCCTCAACCGAATGCGACGTCGTTTTTGCTCAATTTTTTCACCAAGGTATTCCACTAGTAATTGTGTACAAATTGTACGTAGAACTAGATATTTATTCTTTTTTTTTTCTTGTCGCAACTGTTGTTAAGTATCTCATTTGCATCAACTATATGTGTATCATGGTTTCATGGCATTGTATTTGAATCTAAGTCAACGTTTCTTTGAATATAACCGGTCTACGAATTCAAAGTGTTTAATAAATATATATAATATAATAAAATTTGCAGAAATGATTTGATCAAGGGGAACCGGGGGTGTAGGTTTTGTAAATATTATTCATTTTTTAGTAATTTTAAACTTGAAGCAGTTTCTAAGCAGTATTTTTTTAAATTCTCAAAAAAATTGAAAATTTCTCAAAAAAATTGAAAAATTTGGGAAATTAAAAAAAAGACTACAATTTTCTGCTTATTTTTTGGCTGTGTTTTATACCTCGAAGCGTTTTTGATGACTTTCCAAAAATTGCTGCCATTTTTTGCCTGAAATGTAAAAAAAATATCAGCGTAAATTTGGAAAAAATGTAATAAATTCTTGCGTATTTCACTTTTTACAGCAAGCCTTATAATTTTCTTCTCTTCGACCAAATTTTTTTCGGATTTCTTTAATCAAAAATCACAGAAAAATCTTTCACAAAAATCTACAAAAGTCTTCCTCATAGCCCGCAGCTAATCCGTCTCCATACGTGACATTAAAAACATTAACAATTTCTTTGACTAGTTAAGAAGATTTGTCCGTTTCGAACACGAGAGTGACATCACTCCCATGTGCTCAAAAGCCGGATGATTTCACATAAGTTTATGTGGCTTTCATGACACCCAGAGCTTTGTATTCTAAAAGCTGTAGGCTAAAAACAACGCTGAATGAAAGTATAAATTAAGCCCTTTGAAAAAAATATTTTACATGCGTTAGAAAGATGCCTACATGTTTTTTAAAAATTTCCATGGCCGGGTTGTGATCTGGATCATGCGTTTCCACAGCCGATTTACAAAAGGAACATGGCTTATGCGGCTGTAAATTTTTTACGGGGCTTAGGATCTGACGATTCTTATAAGCCGATATTAAGCATGAGCGTTGAGAAAAATTCGCTATCTTTATTTTCAAAATGAAAAATTTTTATATTAAAACAAGATGCCTCATGGTCATGTGCCACACTTTGATTTTACAAAATTTTTCGCCGTTTTAGCGGTTAGTAATGCTTCGCAAAATCGAAGTTTCTGAATGCTTTGTGTTTTCAAAACTTCGACCAAAAAATCGGTCTAAAAGTATACCCTTTTATACATATATGTGCATAACCCACTCGTATCTCCCCTCCTTAAATTTGGCATTTTCAGAAAAGGGAGTTTAGCCGGATTAAACTAATATCTTTACACTCTCTCAACTACCTCAGTTGTGATGCCCGCAAGACTTCGAACTTCAGATTAACTAATGCCTTTCTCATTCATTACGCACTATGTTCATCATGGTTTCAGTTTCCAACAATTCAAACTTCAGCTGTTTTATTTTTGCAAAATTTGCTAGGAAATTTATTGGAACTCCGAATTTTTATTGGAACTCCGAATTACTTTCACGAAAACGCAAATTTAAATATTTCCAGACAGACTCCATTACACCTGTCAAAGAGGGAAATAGCTGCGGCCGAATTACGGTATTAGGCAACATGTGACTTGAGCTTTGTAAACATAGACATGTGGCTTGTGATTCCCTCCTCGCAATGCGGGATTTCCTGAAGGGATTTACGAGCAAATGTAAATAATTGTAAGAAGAATTTTCGAGATAACATTTAGGGTAAAATACGCCTTAGGCAAAGAAATTATCATTCGGTTTAGTATTTAGTCGTTTTCTCCCATATATCCACCACAAAAGTTCCAAAATGATTGGACAAAACTATTTCCCAAAGGTACCTCAAATCTCGACCAACTCAATGACGAATTTCCCCATGTATTGCCAGACGGTCAAAGACGTTAGAATCCCAAATTTCCTTTCATAAATGCATCTTAATCCTGCTCCGTGGGGGTGTTGATCGGAATCGTGTCCGCAGGGCATTTACGTGCCCAAGGCTTAATCCGAACTACGCATTCAAAACAACTACACCCTCTGGCGGCGGGAATACCAAATTTGCCTTTCCAAAATTATAAAGAATTCTTTTGTCGGATTAAAATGAACCCTGTTTGGACCGGGAACATGAACCCAGCCATTCAAATACCATCCAAATTAATTACTTTTACAGTAATTTTATACGACGACGCGGCGGATCCCGGAAGTTTAATTAACACGGACCAACAGTTGCTTTTACTGTCCCTAAAATGTAATAAAACGTTTTGAAATGGGAGAAAACTAAAGATTGATGAGGCGATTTACATATACATTTCAAAGTACAGAAGTGTAATTTAGAGTGGAAGGGTCAAAAACCAGCGTATTTAGAGGACGAGTGCCTGCAAAAAATTGAGAGGATTTTTGGATTTTCATGAGAAACTTCCATTTTTTGCGCATAATAAAAATTTCATAGGTTTTGTTTGATTCTAAAAAACCGAGATGTTTCAATTTTTGGTTTTATATTTTTATAATTCTTGCAAATTCGAATGAAAAAACCAATATCGTATTCTGTTAATTCATATTTTTTTCCAATTCCAATCATAAATCGAAAAAAGTATTTTCCGGAAAAAATATTCATAAATATTTATGTATAACTATATAATCGAACAAAAAATTGCAACCAACAAGAGTTTCGTCGTAAAATGATATTATCCTAACCCGCAAAACAGACTGAGCGTCGCCTTAAATGGTCGCAAAACCAACGGTTCCGCAATGCTATGATATGAATCTCTGAACTTGTCCCAACGAACTCTTGCAATCAACGAAACAGTGATTGAAGTTGCGTTTTTCAAACTGAAAATCACATCGCCATTAAATTCCAGGTCGGCCAATTTGGATGGCTCTTTTTTGTCAGATTCTTTGACTTTTTGCCCGTCTTTTGGATAACGAATTCCCAATCTGGCTTGCCAATTGATCGTGAACGGAGAGACTGATTTGAGGAGTTGCTCCGCTTTTGGCCACACAACATTTTCCACGCAGGAAGGGCGAATGCTGGTGGTCTCTTTGAAGGCAGCTTCCAATTTATCCTGAAATATTTTAAGAGTATATTCTGGACAACTAAGAGTTGCTCAAATCCTCTTGAACACTAAACGCTAGTTGGCCTTTTAAAATAATTTTAGCTTTACTATATAGTTAATAAAGTTAATCGGGATTAAGAAAAACTATAGTACATATAATTGTTAACCTACACTTTTAAGTTTATAATTAGACAACTAAAGAACACCTAATTATACGTGGGACATGATGATCTAGTTTAATCCAATTGTGGGATCGTATTAGAAAGCCTTACAAACGCACAGAAAGAAGAATTTTCAAACGTTTTATGGCTTTTCTAAATTTATATTTTTATCCAAAAAACGCGCAAATTTGAAAGGTTTTTGAGACGCCAAAATTAAGTCTTATTCGGACAGTGCAATAAGGTTCATGTAACATTTTTTTTTACCAATATCATATAAGTGAGTTTTTATAATAAAAACCCAAACTTATTGGATCATTATTATCGTATTATGTATACGTATTATACTTTTAAACCGTCCTGTTCTACTTGAAAGTGCCTAGCAATTCGTCTAATTACAATAATTCCATGCACTTTCTGCTACAAATATCAGAATTGTTTGATGGTTTGATGTTTTATACATCAGATACCATTCCAAGAACCGTTACAACAAAAAATTTTTGTCCTTTTTCGACATTTACTTGAAAAGTTCATGGACAATCCCCAAAGTGTTTGTAAAGGGCAAATGGAGGGGAAACCCGATTAAATTATGGCAAAAGATGACTTCAGGTCCAAAAAAGGATGCTTTAATTATTTTAATGAGCAGAGTTTGAGTCACAATTTTACGTTGTTGTTAGTCTCTTTTCCAGCTTGCAGATTGGATTACAGTTTAATGTGTAATACTCTTGCAAAACTGGCTGTTGTCAAACATGGTCAAAAGATTGCAGTACGATTTTCTTATTGGCATTAATGAAAAAAGGTAAGCCAAATCCCCTGAGGCGTTGGTTTATTGTAGACCGCACCGAAGGGATTAGAATATCGAAATGTTACAAAGACGGCTGCAATAAAGTTTTTTGTTGTTTATTACACCAAACCGATAAGACAAACATTGGCCAAACCCGACGGGATGACTACTTGTTAGGCTAATATACTGGATATTAGGATATGGGAGTAAAAGGGGGCTTAATTTGTTCTTTGTGCAATATTTTGAGCATAAGGTGGCGTTGAGTAAAAGAAGTGTTTGGGGATTTATGTCGAGCTATGAATAAGAAAGTATCTAAATTAGACTCTAATACTTTCGTTAAAGTTAAGACTCTGGTTAGAATTACTTATGAAGTTTCCTTGGTTCTTTTGCAAATTTCTAATTCTGTCACAAGATAGACTGTATTTTGGCTTATCTTTATTCACCGTTTTCCGATAAAAACTTCCTGTGCAAAATATTCTGCACCTGGCGAATAAAGCAACCTGAACAACTCACATATTCGTATGATATATTGATTCCGAGAACTGTGTAAAAAAGTGCTCCTTGACGAAGTGACGAGACTGTATGTTGAAAAGGGTTCAAGCAAAACAGGTGTAAAATGCGAGACCTTCCGTGTTGGCAAGAATATTAAGGACTGTAAAAAAAAGATTTTTGGTTCTTTTGCTCTAAATAAAAGGTAATTGCATTCTTATTGTAGTCAGAAACGAATACACAGATCTGTGTTACAGTATGCAAATTAAAAAAATCGAAAAGATACCTTCATGTGACAATTGTCACAACGAGATCCCCCAACGGCTTAGTAATCCTCCGGAAGGCCTAAAAAAGTCATTTTATTACTCAATTGGCCCCAGCGGAACTCCAATAAATCTCTTTTCGTAAACAGCGGGATATCCCGAACTAATTATTGTTAATCGCCCTAAAATTCTTGAGTCATCCACAGACAGAATTGTATTATTACATTTGTGTGATGTTTCTAATCATTTATGCGATTTTCCGGTTAAATTAAGCGCCGGATGTGAAGGGATTTACTGAGCCGGAACTCAGAGCAATATTGACTTTCAAAACAATTAGGGAGATATCATGAGGAATTAGTCAAGAATGAAATCAATTTTTAATGAGGGGAAATTAGTGGTGGGTTAAAACGGTAAGGAATATTTTAAAAAACAGTCCACACCCGAAGCCCTCTGATTTTGGTAAAAATTTTTACGTTAGCTCTAAAGTTACAGCCCAGTGACAGTAGTGGAAGTTGAGATCCTTGTAAAGCTGGGATTTTCGGTTGTGCAATGCTGGGCAAAAGCGTTTTGATTCAATCTACCAAAAATGAGATTGTCATCTCTGAATAGGTATACGAGATCTCTGGGTTGTGATTGACACTCTCAACAAAGCTACTTTCAACTTCACCGTCAAACAATTGCGATCAGACGTCACCGTCTTGTTCAATGCTTGCTTTTGTGACCCCCTTCTATTCTAAAGACAACAATAGATTTATTGTTAGAACTTTAAGCATCATCTGACTTAGTATTAATTGAACTAATGTATGGAAGTGCATTCGGAAAAGGGATCCGAAGTCTTGAATGACTGATGACATCTGCAATACCCATTCCATCTGCTACAATAAACGCCCGCAGTTTCTAACTCTTTAAAACTTCTCTGTCAAACAAGTCCGTTTGGTTTTCACCTGTCCGTCTACGGTATATAAAGACGTCAGCGACCAAACATTAATTTATAGTACTGTAAAGTCCATCGAGTACAATTTTCAGAGAGTCCTTCTTGCTCCGTAATCCAAAAAATGTGACAGCCAATTATTTAAAATTACAAATGTAACAGTGCACTTTTATAAAGCGATTATTTCGTCGACACGAGACGGCCTAAACCTAATTTGTCTGCCAGAGTTCGCAGAGGTTTTAAACCGTTGAATGAAACATCAAATAGTGCGTTGAAAGGACTGTAAAGGGGATCGCAAAGTCGCACAATGCAACTGGCTAGTGCTGAGTCCCGAGACGAAACCTACGACTACGTTATTGGCATTCCGTTTCATCCGAAGCTTCTCAAAGCATGGAAGGAAAAGGGATCTCAGTTGTTACATTTATCCAGCGAATGTTTGGTGTGATGGTACGTATTATTACTTTTACTGATAATAAATCTATCCTTATTATCCTTTCTACATCTGGCTGACTTCGTACCTTCACCACCACCAGTTAACATACAACAACTGGCGCGTGAAGGAGACAACAGCCAGCCACTGGAGATGGCATCTCCTCCTCTTTTGTATGTTCGTTTTATTAGTCCTTCCAGAAAGTAACCGTACTGAAATCGGCGATAATGTGAGGAAACCGAATCTCCGCATTCTAAGTGCTCTGTCGTAGCCGCTCCAAAAACCCGTGAGGTAGGATTTTCTGGGTGTGTAATGTGTCCTATTTAGATTAAATGTTAAAAAATTTATGGAATTATCTGTTATCTTTCTCAGCTGTTTTAAGTTGCCCTTGATTTCATCTATGCTGATTTTTAACCTGTTTGTTACTGTTCAATAACCTTTCCACATCCTTCTTCAGTAACCAGTCACGCCAATTTGAACTTCCGCCTTCGCTTCGAACATTCCGGGCGAAAGAAGCCGGAAGGGCGGTAATTTCAAATTCTTCGTTTCTTATTTTTGGTAATAAACAAAATAAATCTCATTTGCGTAGTTCGAGAAGAAGGAAATCCCCCATTGACACCGTGATCGGTAAACAGGCGGATTAGGGACCGTTTGGCATAATTAATTACTCTCCCAAACAAAAGGATTCAAGTTACATCCCATGGTGTGGTGCTAACGTGTTTACACACTGCTACCGTAACCCGAAAGGGTGTCAAAAAGTGTGGGTTTCGTGAGGAGAGGATTGCGGTGCATTCTCCGCGTCCTCGCTAATCTTTAATCAGCCAAACGCGGGTGTAATTTTGATCATTCTAGGGATTCGGAGGGTCATTTTAATTCGCGGCGGAAATGAGGACATAATTCGACTATCATAAAACTGGAAGACTTATTATCCTGCGTCGTGTACCTGTACTATAAAGACAATTGTAAAGTTAAAAAGATTGGTGTCTACACATAAAAAGTGCAATATAAGAAAGCTGGGGGTACGTAACAACATAAAAATACAACAGTGAAAAGGAAGTTCACTGTAAAAGGAAGGAAGTACCTTACCCACTATCTTTATGCCAAACGCCAAAGATTTTAGCTTGCGAGTTCTCACAGCGTCATCATGAGAACTGTTCAGGCAAAAAACATTTTCTGGGATTCGGGTAGCTACTTTTTTACTTTTCAGCGCAAAGAATTTGTTTGTATAAATGTGGCACACCCCACTGTAAACATTCAAATCGTAAAAGAACGCTCTATATATTTTTTCATGAGGTAGTACTTGCAACTCACAAGTTCAATTTGTCCCATGAATTAACCGATATGTTAAGTATTTCAAAATTAAATTTGCGCCAACTTCATTGAAGTCGAAATCCCAACATTTCAACGCTTCTTTCGCCAGCCCCAGTAACCTACCATAACCGAAACTTTAAACAATAAGCATAATCTAAACAATAGGTTTAGTTTGCTCAACAATTTTACGGAAACCAAAAGTCGGTTTGTAGGCATAAACCTACAATAATCCTACAACCATTAACAACTTTCTTGATGATTTTTGGATGATTCAACATTTACTCACATGGTTTTTAATTAAAACTTTTAAATCCGTTACATTGTGACGAAAAAATAATAATAACTTGATAACCAGTAAAAGGAACGAAAAAACAACGCAAATTACTTTTCGGCCGAGATCTCATTGGCCAAATGAACAGTGGCCAAAACAAGATGAACGGAGGAGGTTTTGAGTGGATGAAACTTTTGATTTCCGGAAAAAAGCCGAGGAACGGAAGGGTAGACATATGAGAAATTATTGTCAATTAATAATTTTAATATCAAGCAAGTTTTTACAATGATCTTTAAAACTCGGTAACTTAAAATTTGGAGGTCAAAATTTTCTTTTTTCGTTTTTTTAGATTTTTACGACAGTCCGAAAGTTGGCCTAATTGTAAGCTCTACACTCCAGCTTGACTAAATAATAAAATAAAAGGGCTTACAGTCTCCACGTCCTTCAACCAATCTGGACCGGCGTTTTCCATGCATACACAAAAGTTCTCGGGGACATGGGCCGCTTTACAATTTCGGTTTGTGGGCACTTCTTTGAAGAGAGATTGACCAACTGGACCTCCGGAGTGCTCGGGGAGACCGAGGATTTCCCGAAGAGTGTCGTGGAGATCAAAATTGGAGGTAAGGCGGTTCTGAAACCCGGATGTTTAGAGGGTTTTTGTAGGTTGAAAATTTTTGAGGGTCTAATTTGTAGAGTTATGACCTCAAGGTAAAAAAACTCATGTTTGAGGCTAATAAGGCCAAAACGGGCGGGCACAGGCCATACCGACCCGGTAGCCATGCTTGCCGACCATGTTTTATTATAAAAAAATTTTTTGCCATCTCGTTTACGCCATAGAAAGCGCGATTTATAAATAGCTCTACTGGCCTTATGGAAGCTTTCACTGCCAATACAAAGAGTTCTGGAAAAAGCGATCACATTCGTCCCGGTTTTGAAAACCTAGCTTTTATTTCTCCTCTTACAATACCACTTCCGTTCTTTCTCTCTCCCTTGAAATCGATCGTACCCTTTGATACGACGTAAACTTCCGATTCTTGAAATCTCTAATTACGGTAATCCCCATTTCTTTTTACGTCCCTCAATGTTCAGAGACGACCTTTGAGGGGTCCGCGAAACAGCAGCGGTGCTTCGGATTAGCGCTAGCCGTCTAGACTGTGGTTCCTCCTGCGATTCGCGTTTACAGTAATCGCTTCCGGTGATCTTTGCATAATTTTTCTTCAATCCCCCTTTCTAAGAAACATCCTAAACGTTTTTTGGAAACTTTGTTGACAATGTGAGTTAATCCAAGCCACGTGTTGAATGTCACTCAGATAAATCACATCATCGTTCGGTTGTTTGCGGCCCTAATTATCCATTAATACATTCCACACCCACCAATATTTTTAGCGCGTGTAATGCTGAGGGGACAATGGTATGACCTCGGGGCAAAAACCCACAGACAAGATCGCATTTTCCGGCCATTGTTCCGGACTTAATCAGTCATGAGCGAAACGGAAGATAACTAAAGGATAATGAACCCAGAAATCCACAAATCTGGTCGTGTTTTTCGGAGAAAACAAGCCAAAGAAATTATTACAAAAATTAACAATTTGGAAATAAGATCATGCACAGAGGAGGTGAAAGAGAAGAGCTTAAAAAAACTGTAGTCACGAGGAGGAAGAGGGATTTGAAGGTCTTCCTAGAATTCTCATATCGCTTTTTTAGAAATGGATACCGCGAACTAAAGGGATTAAAAAAGTTGCGGGAAATTCGTGAAGTTTCCATTTTTTTATTTTTTCCATAAACCCTTATTGTTTACCTGATTTCTGACCAGATTTTGATATTTTTCCGGCTGCGTTTCTCTGAATTTCTGCGGCACAAAAATCCCGACCATTGGCATTCTCTCTTCAATTCTTCCGGTGTATTTTCGTTGTATTGGCTCCTAAAAATTCCAATTTAGCGGATTAAAGCAACGTCTTTTATCAATTGTTTTGCTGTGATAGTAAAAACAGTGTTTTTCAATCTAACAACCTACAATCCGTTGCCCATGATCGCCCATTACAAAGACGAAAGAGTTCTGGAAAAGTTCCGAGGACGAGGCCAAACGTGCAAAACTATTGGCCAAAGGTCGATCGTACAGCTCCAGATCCGATGCTTTGTTGTGAGTCAAAGCGGTAAAGAAATTGAAGGCAAAATGACAATTCTTATGGAACCTGGAGGCAAATCGTTCCCAAATCTCAATGTATCGACGTCCAAGGAAATCATGTTCGATACAGGTGTGAGCGGTCTTGAAAGAGTTGTAGATCTGGGCGTAAAAAGGCCTGAAATTGATGACTTTGGTTATCACAGTGATAATTGGGAGTCTATGTTGCCAATTTTTGTAAATTTTATAGAATTTGGCAGAGCCTTCCTTAATTTGTAACCCTTATTACGTTTTTCAAGCTATGACTTTCAGTTTAAGCCTACATACTATCCATTTCTGATTATTGCCTTGAGAACTTCCTTCTTGGGCAATTGAAAGTTGTCGTCAAACTTTTGGTTTTAAAAGTTCAATTCCCCTTCAAAACCCATCAAAACTCTACGCATAGCTTTTTTTAGCCACACTAAAGCTCTTTCGTCTTGTTAAAATACGAACGTAATTGGATTATCATAAATCTCTCTACCAAACTATAATTAACCGATTTCTTGGACTTCCAGAAACGCTTAATTCTCGCGGAAATCACAAACTAGAGGAACTACTTCAGATACTCCGGGTTCTTCAAAATTGCGAAAGAAATAGTCCTCCGGATAATATGGAGATCTAAGTGAATAAAGTCGTGTAGGCAAATATCTTGGACACTTTTCGGTGGGTAATGAACCACTTGTTATGACCTGTTTTCCCCGAATATGTCTTCAGAAAGTTCCTGAATCTCCAGTGAAAACAGATTTTATGACAATTGTTAATTCTACTCTATGATATTACAATGTAAGCTACCGCTAAGGCTTAGCAAAATCGGATTATTCCTCCAAATTTGGAAGGCCGCAAGCCAAAGATCAAATACTATTGACTCAAAGAGTTAAAACCAAAATATTTGCAGATTATCATCTCCCCTGCAGCCTCCAAAATCCTCTGACGTTACTCGGATTTCGCGGATTTACCTGTAATAATACTCGGCGGGGGGTTTTGCAAAGCCATTGAACTGGTAGTAGTTGAGGAGACCGTAATTCTTGTTGCCAATATCGTCGTTCCACAGCGTTGCACAGCCAGCATCGCGCATCTGCTGGATCAGGAACTCGGATTTCTCCCAATAATCTTGCTTTAGTTGATTCGAAGGGATCTCCTGGTCGGGGCGGACCCGATCCTCAAGCCCGCGACTGGCAGCATGGAAAACGCGGCCGGACAAAAGGGGGACGAGGTTGATTGCTGAGTTGTCACCAACCTGGAAGGAGAATTACACTGAAAAGCATATAAAAAAAATTTCAAGGACAGAAAAGACCTGTCAAGAGGTAGCTTTCTGACATAACTCATGGAATTGCCTTTTCAGAACAACCTAGGCTCATTTTGTTGTTTCACATTTTCTATTTTTCTGGGATCCTCCGAAAAAAAAATTCGTGCAACAAATTTAACTTCAATCCGCCGCAAAGCCCATGAACTACACTACCGTGTCCAGTAGACTCTCTAAAGGTCGTCTGGTCTATTATTATCCGGCTATCAATTTGATTCCCCGTGTTCCGTGCGAATTGCCATTTCTGGACCGGATTAGTTCTAACCGACCAATATTTAATTACCCCCAAGTAGCTTTAGATCCATTTTAACGAGTTTCTAATCACACAGATAAAAGGCAACTCGTCATCGCCCCCACAGGGCACACGGCGGCTATCTTTAACCTACGTTTTTTTCGGCTAGCTCCTAATCCAGTCTCGCCCCCTCGGCCTGACCGTCCATCCAAAATCTGATCCACTTTCACTCTCTCCTTTCTCCCTTCGCCCTCAGGGTCTCTCAGCTAATCCCATCGCAATTTAGGTATTAAGCCAATTTGGGAGTCCTAACCGTTGATATCCGACCCTTTGTTTGAGATATCCCCCTCAAAACGGGGGCCTAAATTAAAAAAGGAAGGTGCCTAAATCTGAGCACGGTTTTGGTAATCCTTGGCCGCTTTTCCGGCAAATTTAATTGACTGAATACATTTTCGAAACAGATAAGCCGATGGGCCTAATTTCTATTATTAGTGGCCTGAGGTATTGTCGAAAAGGAGCAAGATTACAGTAGACAAATTAGAGGGACTTGAGTAATCATTGCGAATAAAATCAAAAAGGCCACGTAAAATGCAATATGGTTACTTAAAGATGTCAGAGAAACCATAAAATACTATATATCCTATAATCTTGGTTTTCAAGCCATTTCGAATTTAAACAACCAAGAATAGGCCACTATGATCTGTCCATAGAATTGAAAATCAGGCACAATCTCACCTTAGTGTGTCCATAAAGCACGGAAAAGTTGTACCGTTTCATAAATTCCACACTCTCGGGCATATGTCGAAGGAATTGAGCTCTGGCAGTACTGTCAAACACAAGAATGTTCACACCAAATCGGTTTGGATTCTCGGAAGCCAGCCTTGGCGGATTCTCCGGCTCTTTTACTCCAGCGTACACATTTTTGAAGACCTCTGGAAAACTTTTTGGATTGTTTGAAGCGGTAAGAAAAAATAAAAGATTTCTCTGTTTTATCAGGTCAAAGGCTCCACCACGTTTTAATTACTGTACATTGCCCCCCATTTTTATCGAGATTTAAACCAACCGCTTTCTTGAATCCTCAGTTGTAAGATGTTATTGGGAACGACGTTTCCAAATGTGCAAAATAATAATACGTTTTCTATCGCGTAAAACTTCCCGAATCCACTTGAACGTTAAGCAACGTTTTTTCAACAGAATTTTGTGTTAAAAATGTACCAAGCTTTCGTTTTGATACGCTACAATTTTCACTGTAATTATACAATTTGAAAATTGGGAAATATTTTTCATATGTCAAGACCTGCCAGAAACGTTGTCAATGATTCCAAAAACTACAATTTCTTTCATAGAGATCGTTGTAATAGAAGGTCTATAAACTATGGCATTGGTTTACACGGAGAGTGGTAAAGGTGCTGTGGTTTTATTGAACTTGGTAAGACTGTATTCGGTAAGACTGTAAACATTTTTGAGATTTCTACAAAACTTTTTTTATGTTTTTCACAACAACAAATGATTCCAGCTTTCCCAAAAAAAAAATAATTTTTAATTTCCACCCTCTTTTCGGCCATCATAACTCCCATGTTTTTGTCGGATAAATTCAGTCATTTTGAAAAGAATCTTTGTATCCCGATAGCGGATATCGGCTTTAACAGTCTGTTATTGAAGCCTAAACCCCCAGCGTTTCGTTGTTGAGCGGCTTAGAGTCAGGGGGAGGGTTTGTAGCTTCTTTAAAGTCACCTTGTGGCTCAAACCCTACCGTTGTCGTTCTTGTCTACGCATTTGACCATAAAATTGTTTTTGTTCACCGTAATCCGTTCGTTGAAGGGAATCTGCAACCAACAAGAAGGGGGTGTAAATTTAATCATCTCTCTAGACAAAGAGTTGGTTCTCTACGC
The DNA here is from genome assembly GCA_904066235.2 of Bursaphelenchus xylophilus. NCBI lineage: Eukaryota > Metazoa > Nematoda > Chromadorea > Rhabditida > Aphelenchoididae > Bursaphelenchus > Bursaphelenchus xylophilus. Next base: position 7,867,745 of record CAJFCV020000004.1, read on the forward strand.
GGAAATACTTACATCCATCCAAGGGCCCTCCATTTTGACTTTCCCCCGGTCCCTTTTCAGTGTCCCGGATAACTCGATGAGTCGACATTTGAGACCTTTGTGATGTTTAGAGCCATGAGGACAGCTGGCAATTATATCACCGGAAATTAGTTGCTCGACGATCACGCCGGACGAGTTGTGTTTGCAATCGATGCGGCGGTAATGTCTTACATTGGGCTCAATGTCTGGCTCGACTTAAAGTCATAGGAATAAAGCAATACATAAAAAAACATCTATTCTGGTAAAAAATGCATGCTAAAACCAAGCCTTATTGTCAGATTGAAAAAAGTGCTTAGAAATTTTAAAAAACCCCCGTAACACTCCTTGTATCGCTGCCTAAATCTCAAGTGGTCATCTAAATCCCACGTCAGATCAAAAAACCAGTCAGTATTGCAGAAAAGCTACTTATGATTCAACATGCGTCTACTAGCCAGAGCAAATGTTCTGTTTTTTAACGAAGTTTTATTTTACCGCCCTAAATAAAAGCATCACTCCTAATTTATTTTACAAATTAACTTACCCGGCAAGAGAAATGGATATTTACAATCATTCTCGAACGGATGTGTCAAACTGAAGTTGTAAAATTCATGGTACTTCACAATCTTCAATTCCTGCCCGGAATCCACCGTAATATCTTTGCTTAACTTGTCATTTTCATATTCAGGCGCTGCTATCGTATACGTCACCGGAACTGTTGGGTCGTCTTTTTTTGGAGGTTCTAAATTCAAGATTCTCATGATATTGCTGTTAAGGAAAATCTGACCTGTAACAAGAGTAAAGCTGCCAGGAAACCCCGTATAAACCGATACTGTCAACGCTACGCCAATGAGAACTAGCTGAAAGCAATTTTAGAGTTACAGAGTCAATACATTAAACATTTTTTCCTAATTAATCGATATAACTCACCACAAATCCTACAAAAACCTGCTGAAGACTTTTTAATCTAGGCATACTTGAAGGCTATCTTGTCGGCATCTGCTTTCATATGTGGATCATGTGCAACATCAGCCACAGAAGAATACCCTGAAAACATTGAATTTTTTTCAATAGTGACTTCAAATTAATTCAAATATGCCAGAGTTCCAGGAAATAAAAAATATGAATATGTAAAGCGTAAAACGTAAAAGTTTCGAAATAAACCTTGGTATCTCAATATCCCGAAATTCGTAAAACGCGCTTCCGTAGTACTTGAAAGGTCAACGGCGAGACTCCAAGGTATGTCAAATATAATAATTATTCACCACAAGTAAAAAAAAACGGTTATATTGAAATAAAAAATTTTAAAATCTGGGAATATAACGTCCAGATGCGAAGTAAGCTTTTATTTTTGCACAGTGCATGTGGCAGAAATCACTCCAGCGGCTTTGCGAACGGACTAGTTTCGAAAGCAATCCGTCCACGTTAAATAATACAAATCTTTTCAAAGCACAAGCTATGCTTCTTGCAAATACAAAAAGTCTACAAGAAAGTCCGCAGAATTGCATAAGAAAGCATTGCCCACGGTCTTCTGAATTGTTTAGTAATCTGAAAGGCCCCAAAAGGTCATGCGAAGAAAGGGGAGACGGGGGATATCACCGCTCTATCCCTCTCTTTTCGGATTCTCACTGTCACAAAATCGGAAACTCACCATGGTAGCGTTTGAAACAAAAGCCCGCACTGGTGTTTTGTTTCCTAAACGGTTTTGTAGCGACAAATAATAGAATCGCGGCCAGTTTTGTTACTAATAAGTCTGCGTAAACGATATACTGCATAGGCAGTTTGTTTATTTACAAAAATGACCTGTCCGCAAGTCAAGGTCTTATGAATAACGTGAGGTGTTTCAGTTACAAGTTTGAGTTTTTCCGTTTTTGAAAATCTCCGATTAAATACGGTTAGCTGTTTAGATTGTGATGAAAAGTAACCGACAAAAATTATTTTTTACTTTACAATGATGACTTGTCCGCAATAGGTAGACTTCTGGCATTAAGACTTCATCACCGAACGTTGAAAAAATTCGATATAGTTTTTGAGATCTTCTGGGATATAAAACATTTTACTTGAAGACGCTATAAAAATGAGGATTTCGTTGGGCGAATCCCAAAATACATATAAAAAAGCATATTCCAGACTCCTCGCTCGCACTTTGCGTATCGCAATAATTTGCATAATAAAGTCTCTTGTAACCCTCCAACAACCTTTGCCGAATCTTCCCTCAAAATATCACGTTCCCATAATCAAAGACGCCACGATCGTGCGGCATGACACATTTTAAAACTTTACCAATAACGTTGCACATGTGGATACGGGATTTTATACATAATCGAAAATTATAAATGCTCAATTTTTGTTTCTAAATAAACATGATTTTTGTCGACGCCCTTTTTTATATTCTTAATTACTACAGCAAAGTTTACTGATTTGTATAATCACGAAATGTCATTCGTTATTTATTCCGGAAGGTCTTTAATGTCTTCCGCCTCCCTCATGAATGGTGTACAATCTTTTTGTCGGCGGAAAACCCTCCGAAAGGCCGTATACAAAACTCGGCCGGTCCCATCTGCCCATTTGGTGGCTCGACTATCCACAACAACACATCGAGGAAGCTCTGGAGAAGGTGGTGGGATGCAATGAAGGTCATTGTCACATTGAAATTTCTGAGCTCTCATATCAGCTCGACATTTGGACATCTTTTTCTCATAGATTCGTTCGTTCGAGAGCTTATGGAATCGCTGAAAAAAGGATCACAGTTACAGTGGTAATGGTTTACCAAATAAGTCTCTTTGTTCTCCTTGATTTTGGTTTGAAATATCCTTTCGGCTGTTGAAATAAGTCCGCTTCGGCTGTCATGATACGAAGGAATGGCTAGCTATAATTACGGCAAGATCAAGAATATGCTTTTTTATCACTTACGTCTCTCAGCCTCGGGTTAAAATAAGGGAAATGAAATTTGAACGCCCAGGCGTCATCTTTGGTCATCAACTTGTGGTCATTGTCTCCAATGTCTAAGCTGATCAATGGATTGTGAAGAAATGGGCGTTCTGTTCGATTTGCAATGACTGCCGGAATTCCAAATGGAGCGACTTGTTGAACAAGGGCTGTCTTTGCAAACTCTTGGATACGAAAGTGCTGAGGGCTTTGGTCTGAAAGTTGTGGAGTGAAGCGTTGACACTCATCTTACACTGATTAGCCGAAGCAGTGGCCAACCTAAATTCAAACGATGCAACACTTGGGTATTGCCTTGATAATGCCCACAACTCTTCGTAAAGATGGTTTGAGAATCTTGGAATAATTAGTTCATCATAATCAGCAAAAATTATAAATTCAGCGGCCCTTCTGTAAACGTAAAGACATTCGTTGGCGCTGAGAAGCCAACCGGCCTTCTCTATTTGAGAACTAACGTCAAATCCAAGTTCCGGCTGAAAAATGAAATAAAATTGCTTCAAATTAGTGACGCTTTTACGGACTGCAGTATCAGCCTTATATATTGCTTACGATATTCGGCAAAACAGGCGCTGTATCAATCCGAATTCCGTCCATTCGTTTTTCAAAATATTCAAGAACGTCGTACAGCTCTTCAATTACACTGTGAATCGGAATGACCAATGCACTCGCACCATACGCTTGGTATAATTGTAAGACAGCCAGGGCTGTTTGCCACCGCTCAAACATATACATTTGATTAAAGCACACTGTGACTGGCAACTTTTCGGACACGAGTGCTCTTGCATCCACTGCCATATTCTTCTCTCCATCTGGAGTTCGCCGACGCTTCACTTCAAACTGATCAACACTTGATGCGAAAGTGCAATCAAGAAAGTAAGGGCGCCAGTTGCAATTGTCATCATGATTGGCGGAAATCCATTTGACTGGGACCTCTTCCTTCTCCGTGGCGCAGACTAAATCGTTGTCCACAGTGTCTTTAGTGCCCACAGCGAGCATTCGAATAGTTCGTGGACCAGTGATATCATAGCTAAAACTTATAATAAAATCTTTCATTTTCCCTACTCCAATATAAATAATATGGCACAAATATGTACATTCAAAGTCAAAACTCTCACTCTAACTCCAAGTTCACAGCAACGGTAACGAAGAGGTGATAACTTTTGAAGGATTTTCGATATTGACTAACCGCCAATAATATAAGTAACAGAAATACACCACTTTTTCTTTTTAAATTCCGGAAAGGCAGAGCAAGTAGATGCCGCAAACTGATCTTCATGCCGACCACAATAAATACAAAAATAGAATCCTCGGCGGGAAAACTGTCTTGGAGCCCACAAAAAGTCAGAGATAAGATCAGATCCGCAAATGTGATCATTTTTCATTGGATTTAGTAAAACTTGTCAATTTTAATTTATAAATTTGCAAATTTTTTTATTTTTGCACAACTCATTTTTTTGGTAACCGTGACCTTTTCTATCGTAACCTGTAAATACTAAATTGTCCCACCCTCCCTATTTGAAACGAAATGCCAAGAAATTTCCAAAAATAGGCAGCTTGCGCCCACCTTGTTCTTGAGATTTTTATTTTTTTACCAAAGAAAATTCGTTTGGCCCTTCATTGTTTGATTAGTTGTTAGATTGTCAGAATGACACCAGCTGCAGATTTCACATCAAAGAAATGCATTGGATTGGAATGCGCTAAGCCAGCTAAACTCAGATGCCCTACTTGTATCAAGTTGGAGCTTCCTGATGCTTTCTTCTGCAGTCAGGTGAGAGGTTTTTTATTCTCTGGGGTTTTCTGAAGATTACAACTGTTGGATAGACCCGGAAATAGACCTGGAACAAAGCTCAAGTTATATTTACCTTTATATAATTGATGTTGACCACGACTTTTGTGTCTTTAATGTACAAAGTCAATTTCAGGACTGTTTTAAAAGCAACTGGGAAATCCACAAGTTTTACCACAAGCCCCAGGACAAGGTTTACAACCCATTCCCTGGGTACACCTTCAGTGGTCCCCTCCGTCCATTCCCTCAGACTCCAAAACGGGCTGTTCCAGAGACGATTCCTTATCCAGATTATGCTCTTCATCCAGAAGGTGTCTCTCTGGAGGAGAGGAACTCCAAAATGGCGGGTCAGATTGTGGTACGTTGTCGTTTCGAGTTTAGTTTATTTGTCTTTAGGTGAATGGTGAAGAAGAAATTGAAGGCGTTCGTTTGGCTGGAAGATTGGGTCGCGAAGTCCTTGACGAAGCTGCCGCGGCTGTAGACGTTGGGGTGACGACCGACGAACTCGACAGAATTGTCCACGAAGCATGTATTGAGCGTGAATGTTATCCATCACCTCTCGGCTACTACAAATTTCCGAAAAGTTGCTGTACTTCAGTGAATGAAGTAATTTGCCATGGGATTCCTGACCTGCGGCCTTTGGAGAACGGAGATCTTTGCAACAGTAAGTGTTCAATTGGTTTTTGTTTTAATTTTAAGGATTTTCTCGATGGAAAATGTAATTTGAAACTAAATGTTTATTTTTTAGTTGATATTACGGTGTATCACCGAGGATTCCATGGAGATCTCAATGAAACCATTTTGGTTGGCGATAAAGTATCAAAGGAAGACCGTGATTTGGTTCGAGTGACTTGGGAATGTCTTCAACAAGCTATTGCCACAGTCCGTCCTGGTGTGAAGTACCGTGACCTGGGCAATGTGATCTCGAAGCACGCTTCAGCCCATGGCTTGTCAGTTGTTCGGCGTTTTACTGGTCATGGAATCCATCGGTTATTCCACACGGCTCCTAATGTTCCCCATTATGCAAGTAAGTGGTTTTGATTCTCGTGGATAATAAACAGAAAGTTGGTTGAGACGGTTTTCAAGGTTGTGGGCATTGTAATTGTAATACCTTAACTTCAGAGAACAAAGCGGTCGGTGTCATGAAGCCTGGTCATATCTTCACGATCGAACCCATGATCAATATCGGCTCTTGGCACGATGAAATGTGGCCCGATGACTGGACTGCTGTTACTGTAAGCAACACAACCTAGTTTTTTTAAACCTTTCCTTCCTTTTTTTACATGTTGGAAATGTTTGACCTTTTAATTGCAACATTTTTTTCATATTGCAATAGATAACTGATCAATTTTCAGCGTGATGGCAAGAAGTCAGCTCAGTTCGAACAAACCATGGTTGTAACCGACGACGGAGTGGAAGTTCTGACCGAGCGCCCTTCAAAACGCCCATGGTTCATGGATCAAATCGACGAAAAATACAAAAATAAGACATAATCTCGAGGTCAGGTTGTTATCCAGATTTATTACCGTTTTTGTTCTTGTTAGTGTCATCAATCCAGGTTAGCTTTTTTGCCGCCCAATGAAGATAAATAAGATAATTATTAGCCTGTTTATGACATTTTTTATGTTATTAATGAGATTAAGCGGCTTCTCCATTCTCCGGGAACACCAATCCCAATTCATCGGCGTACTTTACCGCCTCATACGAGAAAAGGTCTCCCAACTTTGCCCATTCTCTTCTCGCCTCCTCACTTATTGTTGTTTTGGTGGCCATCCAATCCACGAGAATGTCGAAGAAACCTCTGAACATTCGAGGAGAGACCTTGCGAGAAATATGTCGAAGAACATGTTCCCGTGCATAGGCCTTCAGTGTCTCCGGCTGATCAGCCAGATTGGCCAGAATGTGAGTCGCCAGCGCCAATTTGCAGCCGAGTTTTTGGAACCGGTCACTGGTTATTGTGCTGTCCGCAGTGAAGCCGTCGGCCAAGTGATAGAAGGGCATCATCGCGGGCATGTTAGCAAAAGAGCTGGAAAATAAAGGTTTTTGGAGGGAAAGGCAGACAAGGTTTTTGGGAAGGCGTCTTTTATTTTAAAATCTACCTAGTAAAACTTACTACTTGTAGATCTCGACTCCCTGTTTCTCCCCATCTCTCGTTAAGGGCATAAATTCCAAAGATTTGAGCAAAATCTGTCTATCAGCCATCGTTTCCCTCCTTTACAGCAACTTGAAAACAAGTAATCGGAGTTTAAATAGGCCCTTACAAAAGTGCAGTCACGCGTCCCTTTTCTTAGTGTTTAATAATCACTCAACCAGAGCCTCTCAAAGGCCTCGATCTTACAACTAATGGACAAGAGTCAAAACCGATTAGACTTCGAAAGGGAGCTACAAGTTTGACAGTCCAGTTCCTGCTCTGAAACAACGTGGAAGAGGCGTTGATATCGTCGAAGAGTCCTGGGAAGGAACTGTAATCGTGTGGAGCACAGAATAGAGCGGTCGAAATGATAAAATCTCATCAAATTATTTGATGATGATATCATTTTTTTGTATTTTAGTGATCACAAAAACGTCATGCTTGTCAAGGAAGTCTTTGGGAAAATAACTTTTAAAAAACATTTTGATGATTTTTATTGAAGAAAAAAATATGTTGATCTTTGAAATTTTGGGATCTTTTGTGTTTTTTTTTAAATTTCTGGGATGATTTTGATGATATAATTTCATACTTTTGCACTTATGGTAATTTTTATTAAAAACCTTGAATAAATATGCATATTTTAAGGCAAAGACGGACCGAAAATAACACGAGACTAAGCGAGATCGAAGCTTAGTCAGCTGGGACGTCGAGAGGGCTTTATGTGCAATAGAGAGCATTATATTACACTTGAGATTACAGTAAAATTATATCATTTGGGAGAATTTGGCAAAACACAAAGGGAAAGACCGTAGCTGGGAGATCCTTGGGAAAACAAAGAGATGATTCGAACAATTTGAGACTTGACATTTCCGATAGTAAATAATATGCAAAAATGGAGATTTGAACATTCAGATTTTACAAAATTTTTTTTTGCAATTCAACGCATAAATAAACAATGCTAGTGATATTACAAAACGAAATAGAAAATTCATGCAAATAACTTCTGGAAAAGCCGCGGTAAAGATTATAACTCCAGATGTAAATACTCGAGATGTCTAGGCTTTATTTTTAGCCACTATTTTTACTAAAATTAGATTTGAAAAGTTTCCCGGAAGTGACGCAGAAAAGTGGAACACCCACACCGCAAAAGTTTAATGACTTTAGTGAGGGCGTGGAGGAAGAGTGGACTATTTACTAGGCCTGTTTTTCATTGCAACAACCTTCAAAAACGATGTCCTAGTGTCATAGAAGCTTTTTCTCAGCCTTCAGTACCAATATCAACGTATTTTACCCTTACATTTGAAGCTATGACCTCAGAGACTTTTCCATTACGTATGTGTAATACAAAACATAAAAAACCGGTGTCCTAAAAGTGAAGGAAGAAGTTTTGTACAACGCGATGAATAAATTATGTTTAGTACCAGCTGCACGGTCGTTCACACTTCCACCGGCATCGAGACTCCACTCGAAGTTCGCATTCGGATACCCGTCGTGGAATGTCCCTGAAGGAATCGAATGGTTAAAATCATCAAAAATTAAATAAAATGCTATTTGAATTTAAAATTTTTCAATTATTCGGGTTCTCTGCATAATTTCGTTGAAATTAGAGTACCTTTTTGCAGGCAATGATGATGAATTTTATTCAAATTATACGAAATTAAACTATGCGCAAGTACGAATTCTAAAGAATTTAGAAATCTTTAGAAAACATATAAATTAGGAATGATTTTGACATATGCAATTCTAAAGGGCCTTTTTCATAGAACATTTTGATGTGATATTCTTACAATCAACTGTCTATTTAAATATTTTTATGAAAAATGCGACTTATTGAGTTTTTATGAAACCGGGTCGTTATAACTCAATTTTAAACTGTTTTTTGTCGTGTTTTCAACATTTAAAGTGCTCTATAATAGGCTGGGGAGCAGAAACTCACACCAAACACAGGTACACAAGCCAGTGAAATTCGCTGCGTTGTCTGCGTAAACGATTTGCAATTGTCATCAAAGCGTAAAACAGGGACATCGTACATCATGGGCTCGCAGGAGACGTCTGGGAAACGATTGAGAATCCCCATTTTTGTCGGCTTTTGACACACGCATTGGACTTCAGGTATCGTTTGAGGAAGTCGCTGAAAATTTTGGAAAAATTACAGAGAAGTTTGTAAAAGTGTACTTTTAAAAACCTCAACAACTTTTCGCTGGACTGTTAGTTTAAGAGCCTTCACTATACCGTGTTATTTTTTTCGAAAATCTAGACATTGCTGTTGAAAACACGTGTAATTCTATACAATTATTAAAGAGGAACTACGAACATGTTGCGTCATCATAATGAGGAAGACGTAATTGATTACACATGCCCATATTTTGTCATTAACTCACCTTGTTATCAAAGTTCTCGACGTATTGGAAGCCGCAGACAGCCCGATCTCGGATAGGCATGTCCGGCGAGATGTCCTCGTCCTTCTCCTCTTCACACATGTCTTTGTTGATTTCGGGCTTTACAAAGCTGAGATGAGGAGTCTTCATCAGATATCCTTTGGCGTCATTGCCCGTTATCATCCTAGTTATGGCCTCTTGGAGTTCGGGGTTTAATTTGGCCTCATTCGAGCAGTCAGACTCCATTCGACGTATTCGTGAGAATCTGGAATTGTAAAACGGTGGTTAGTCGTCGTAACATATAATTTGAACTTTGAGTCTTCAGACTACATCTTCGTAAATTTCAAAATTTATATCTTGTCTCCAAACTACCCTTTTTGAACTCACTTTGGTCTCTGTAAAAACAACATATCCGGCTCGATGGGCCTCCGATTTGCCGTCCGATATGCCGACGAGAGTCTGTTGAAACACAAGAGAATCTAAAAACAGTTTGTTTGGATTCGGAAAACGTTAACTTACAAGAAATAAGTAGATCGTAATCAGCGTGCTGAATCCCCGACTTGTTCCATCCATTCTGAGATTATTTGCACTGGAATCGATAAATAATTTACATATGAAATTGCAACCGGATGACATTGACATTGTCATATCGAAGAAAGGCGAAGTGTTTTGCGTGGGAAGGGGCAAACAAAAATACAGTAGTAACAGCCAAAAAAATTTTTGGGCCAAAAACGGAAAAGAAAAGCAAAATTTTTGAGCCAAAAAGGGCTAACATACGAAAGCTCTGGTGATCTAAGGTCACTATTTTGAAAGTTGTAACCTATGAAAGAATAAGTAAGCTGACAGAAAAACACCGGGAACAAATCTTTTATACAGCCCGAAAATAAGGGCGATGCAAGAAGACGCAATGGCCAGGTGAACTTTACCGTCTTGAACTTCTTTGAGGTTTTGAAATGCTGCAGGAACAGTTATGAACAACGGGCGGAAATGTCGCAAGGTAAAAAATTTAATAAAAGTGCACATTAGTCGAATTGGTTACGCATAGATGCCTAAATCGGAACCACAAATATAGCAGATTTGAATAAATTTTGCTCTCTAATGTCTTAAATCCCCAAATTTTGACTTACAATTAGCCACACAAAATGATATTAAAAACACCTGGAAGTTCAAATTTTCACTTGTCCAGAAGCACTTTAAACATATCTAAATAGATTTTTGATTAATAGACCGTCTTTTCAGAGACGTTTTTTTCAAGAAAAAATCCTATTTATAAAACAAAGTACAATCAACAGTAATAGAAGACAAATAGAGACAGCTTCCGATAATTTATGAGATGGTTTAGGCAGTTCAATGGCCACAGACTAATGCAGATCGCGGAAGTAAGGAGTTTACCGCCTACCGTAGAGTAAGTAATGTCATTTAGAGGGAAACGATCAAAGACTTTAGACCAGCTAGCTCTTAAATAGGCTAGAATCGTGCTGTAACGGCATCATTTACAATTTTGTTCCAAAAATCTTGTACTTTCCCAAAAATTTGCGGAAAATTACGATGAAATTTAAAATAACAATTTTTTTATTCATTACCTTGCTCTTCAAGATCTGTTGCATTCTAGCAAAAAATTTGGCCAAGAACTTTTGGATTACGTAATTTTGGATTTGTTGGTCACGAATAAACTTTTGAGTTTATCAATGGACAATATAAAAAGGGTAGAGACAAAAAAGGAACCGAAAAAGATGAAGTGGGTTACTGTAGCAGGGAAAAGTGCAAAAGAATCGCAACTTGGGAAAGGAGGAATAATTCGAAAAACAAAAAAATAATAATCGTATTTTTGAAGAGCTTGTAGACGAAAAAATTGGGGCTAAATTACAGTTGCCGTGCAAAAATTTGGGAATTCTGTTATTTACATGGGGAAATTCTCAAACAGTAACGCGTACATTAGACCCATTGTTGAAGTAAAAAAATCCATTTTTTGTTTTCTTCCAAAAATTGCATTTAACATAGATCTTCCTTACAAACAAGGAACTAAAAACCTTTTGGCCGTTTTATCATAAAACGTGACGTTGATTTGGCAATTTCCTCATATTTTACGAGAAATGCCAGAAAGATATCCTTCATGAGAACATACTAGAAAAAATGGGCTGAACGCGTTGAATTGTGACAAACCACGGAGAGCTTTGGTCTTCAAACCTTTTAAAAATATCTTTTTTTACCTAATTTTACTTCCTTAAAATACTATCGGAAAACCGATTATAGTGGTCACTGTAAAATTCGTATGTCTCAAAACAGAACGCCCTCCGGCTAATTAAGGGCACAAACAAAGAACGGGCGTTTAAATAAGGCGAGCCGTTTTGTTGGGTGGGTGTGGCCATAAGCAATGACCAATGCCAATTTGGCCAAAGAATGAAAACACTTACAGCTAACGGGAAATGGAAGTAAAATGTCTACCGTACGTTACGTAGGGGATTTAAAAGGGAAGAGTGAGAGTTCTTGAGTTCTTTCCTTCTTTCGCAACATTCGTAAAAATACTGAATATATCCGAAATAAACAGAATTCTCTGAAAAAGGTGATTAAGGACGAGCAGGTAGCTTCCTTGCGCTCCTGGCTGAACACATGCTTTTTATACAAGACAGTATTTGGATAGGAAATCTAAAAATCTCCGTCCCGCTGCTCTATGCCAATTGGCATCCTTTTTCATACGCCCCAAATATCATCCTAATTTTGCATATTCCCGAATAATCAGCAATCTATTTGCTAATCATTTTTAGACTACCGCTACGTCATTTAACCTAAAAACTTGGCTATACTGTTATCATTTTTCAATTTATCATCTACTTCGTCATCTACTTGCTGAAAATTTTCCATTGGCACAAAAAAACAATAATTGTGGCCACTTCAACTTTAATAAAAAAAACTCAAAGGTGATAAGAGCAGAGAAACATTTGCAGGAAAATAAATTTCCGAAATGAGTTCCACGCCACTAAAAATACATCTCCAATGTGTGCCAAACTAACCCACCCCCACCCGCCGACACCACACATTAATTCAAAGTTATTTTGAACACAGCCGCAACATCACAACTTTCCGCCTTCAACAGGGCCCCGTCGCGCGAAAACAAATGCCGTAGTTATGGGCTGCATCTGGTTTTATATATACTCGCCTAATTTTTCGTATTTCAAGTGTGTTCTGGAAAGTGACGCAGTGTTCAGGGAAGGTTTTCGAGTATTTTTTGGAAGACTCTGTGAATAATATTCGTTATGTCCAAGAAAGATGATGCGAGCCTGCAGCAAACGCGGTACAGTAGAGGGGTCAGGACAGAACTTTGAACGAAACAGCCGAGTACAGAGAACGTTGATGGCGTCAGGAACATTTGCATAACTAAAGTGAGGCTGCAGTTCGCTAGAACATCTTTCAATGCCGCCGACTTTCTTCACCAAGCAAAGAATTGTATTATTCGACAGGCTGAAGCTTGGGTAGAGTCTTTGCTCTGATATTTCCTTGCACTAACTTGGCTGCATACATATACCAATGTGTAAGATCAATTTTTTGAATTATGACAACCAAACGTACGCTGTGTGAAGCCGCGATTTCAAACAAAGACAATGACGTCCAGTTTGAGCCTATTTTCATCAAGTACTTATAAATCGATCCTGTAGCCCCTCGTCCTTTTAAAATTAAAATCCCTTTTTGACTTTTTTGGCAGTTTTGAAGCAAGCCCAACATCAAAACCTCCTATCATCAAAACCCACCTTCTAGCAAGTTTTTTGCAATAGTTCAAAAGACAGGCTTTCGCATTGCGATCCCCCTCAAGCGTTGATCATGTTTCAAAGCCCTTTGTATTTTGGAAGTGACCTGAAACCGGAAACTTGAATTCAAGACGCCAAAGACCCGCCAAAACTGATTTCCTTTCATATTTTATATTGCTAATAATATCTTTGAGAAAAATATGCAATAAAATTTTACTTTGGGAGATCTGAGCTGTTATGAGTCAGCAGCGTAGGAGATGAAAACTGTTTGTTAAAAAAGATGGTGGGTTATGTAAATGACATCAGTCAAATAGCAAGTAAATAGATGTTTCGAATGTATACCTTTGGAAGTTTGATTAATCTTTATAACAAACTTTGGACATGTTGGCAAAAACCTTTTCTGTAATTACTCTAATAAAACATTGTAAAAATATATTTTTTGGACAATGTGGTATTTCCGTTTACTACCCTGTACGAATTCTTGATTGAAATGTTCGGGTTCCGCCAAGGTGTGTGGCGGCTTTAATTTCTAATTACCCCCGGAATACATCAATATTTGCACTAAAGTGCAGGAGATTTACTTCTTTCTTAGAAATGACGCCGAAGAATACCGAGATATTGAAAGTGTTCCAACGCATATGTCTACGGGTCGCCGATACAAGGAACTGCGAGGAATAGAGAATTTTTAACCGCCCTTTGTTTGAGAATGATGTTATTTTGTTATAGAGTATTATAAATAGCAGGTAATGAGCGGGCGCATATTCTGGTGGACTACAGTAGTCGGAGGGAATTCCGGGAAATAGAAAGTTGTGGTCCTAATTATGTAAAATCTTGCAGTTGATTAGAACCGCTATGAATAGGCCGGCAGTGTACTATGGCCGCCGTGGATCTGCATAAACTTGTGTTTACCGCTAAATTAGCAAGCTCTTGGAATTCGATTTTCGATGATAAATTTGTATTTCAGAAACCCAGGTCTTACTGTAGCAAAACAGGGCAACTCAAAAATATGTCATTGAAAATGCACAACTGACTTCCGTGATATTTTTAGTCGGAAGGTAGAATGTCGAAGACATTATAAACTGCGCTTTTCCGTATTCTAAGTTTCATAAACTTCGACTTTGGCATTTTTAGTACGCAAAGGGAAACAACGACATTTTCAGACTTTCATAATTTCAAAAAAAAACACTTTCTTATATAACTTTCCTGCTAATTTACCACCGGCAAAAGTCAAAGAACATTTAAAAAATTCTGACGAGACAAAAGAGCAACATATCTCACATAAGGAGGCGGAAATTTACGTCAAATTCTAGCGTTATTCTTTAATCGCGGAGCCACGGTCTGGCCATATAAATCATCCCGGTCCAAAAAACCGCTCGTAATAAATACATCCGCCGTAAAGCTAAATAAATTCATATTTGTAATCGAAACATTCCGCGCAAAAACACAAGAATAGACGGCTTAAAAGGAGGCTTGTAATTGCTCTTTGAGTGTTACGTATATACGAGGATGAGAAGTTAAAGATTGGCACACATTTATAGATCAGTATGATTCATAGACTAAGTCACAGTTTTTGGAACATTGGAGTACGACGTAAAATATGAGCAGAGCAAAACGTCGGATGGGATTATTCCCTAAGGCGGAAGGTGGAGCAGTACTGTGAAATTGGGGATTTGAGTGATGGAGTTAGTCCAGTTATTATCTATGCGATTGTCTTCCCAAAACAACGGATTTGAATGCAGTTTATATTTAAAAATAGTGTGCAGAAAGTGGTTTTAATCCGGGGCAGAGTGTTTTTGAATAAAAATAAAGTTTAATTGAACGATCAAAAATCATTCTTTTGTTTATGTTAGATTTTAAGTTGGATGTCGAGTCCATGATCAAAGTCTCCGAATACCAACATGGTAATGCTAACGGCAAGCCAAATTGCCGACAAAATATTAATGCTTTTTCAAGTTTTTAGGCTTGATTTTCGATCTATTTGGACCCAACAAATCACAACAGACATTGCGCAATATCTTTCAGACCGCAACCCTCTTTCCGCCGCAGTGGAATCAGTATGCAAATCTTTCTTCGACGGTTCAAGAGCGCTTTACAACCTTCAAAAGTTGATCATTGCTCGTGCCTGTCTTTAGATGCACGTTTTTTTAGATTTTTTTATCGCATGCTGGTTGATTTGCAAAACCATTTGCAAATATATGCTCGAAAGTTTTTCTCTTACAACGCCTTTCTTGCAGATGCCCGATCCAAATGTATTCCACATCCTCCTTGCAATTTTTGTCTGTCCGGTGAGATGTTGGGAAAAATACGAAAGGTCGATGGAAGCGCCGTCAGCGGAGCAAGAAGTCTTTAAATTTGACTTTAATGTAGCGCCCACATTGTCGATGAGTGTGGAGAGAGATTACAAAAAGTTGTTTGTGGTCGATTACAACCCGGATACTGTAAGCTTATTGATCATATTACATAATCTAATGTGCCTCATTTTCAGTTGATCTGGGAAGAACGAGATAACAATCAGCTCGCCGCATGCCTGGCCAAGTTCAACCTGTCCAAAGGGCTGAACCCTCGGAATCAAACTTTTTTCAAACATCGTGATGAATTCGATACCCTCGAGCAGTTTAACGGACAGCATGTTCGCCTTCACGCAGTCAATGGCAAATCGTAATTTCTTTGTTTTCTGTTAATAATAGCACACTTAAAAAGTCAAATTTTGACGACAATATCCCCTCAGCAATTTACATATTCTCTGTTTAGGCCTGGCCCATTATTGATGACAAATTATGGTTCGGTGATGACGATCAGAGTGACCAACAGTATTCTGCTCGACGGACTGACAATGAGAGTTTACGGGCTAGATACTGAGTGGTTCAACGATGGGGTTCCTTATCTCCAGCAATGCCCCATACCTCCAAAAAGTGTTTTCACGTACAGATATGAAATTAATCGGCAAGGAACACATATCTACAGGTAAAGAACCTACTTTTCTTTAACAACTAACAATAACTCATTTATCATTTCTTTTGTTGCTCTGATTATGCATTGTAACACTACGTAAAACGCGATTTCAGATCCACTCAGCCTCATTTCCGACCAGACGGATTCTCCGGCCTTATGGTCTCAAAGAAACCCGAAGAAATGCTGGCAACTCCAGCCGGTGGACGAGTGAATATATCGACGGAGTACCAACTAGCAATTCAAGACTGGCCGTTCGTCGAAGCGAGTCAACAACGGCAATCCGGTCTCTCTCATGGCCTCTCTAAATGGGGACATGGCCTAGACAGAGAGGATAAACAGTGTGCGAGGCCTGGAGTTTACCACAATCAAACTGTCCAAGCGTCAGTAGCTCCATTTTCTATCTTGATTAATAGCAAAGGGTGGTATAATCAAAAAGATATCCTAACCAGGCCTTCGAGGATACCATTAACGACATTCACGATTACAAAAGGTTAGAATTTGAACTTTTATGCGATTTGGATGACTTTCCTTTTTACTTATGGCTGTTTTAGACGGGTATCATCTCTTTCGAGTCGGCCATTTAGGCTTTGAAAGGGCCTTGAAGATCTCCGTTGAAGACCACGAAATAGTTCTGGTCATTGTTGATGGAGCCCATATCAAGCCAGCAGTTGCTCAATCACTTGTAGTTATGCCAGGAGACGTCTTCAACTTTTATATTCACGGTAAAAGCGACCCAGAAAAAAAGATTTACCGGATGATTGTGGAGACACTGCATGCGTATTCGTACGGGGAAACACGGCAGCCGATTTATGGGCTGGCTAACATCGAATATACGGATGTTGAAGACAAAGGGCAAGACCTGGATCAAGGTAGGGCCTTTAAGTTTTTTGCATGGAACCTGAATGTTTATAAGGCAGAATGTGAAATTGGTATTTTTAGTTGACTTCTCCCATAACCGCTGCAAGAAACAAGTTTGCGTCGTTCTCAACTGCCCATCCAACCCATTATATTCCAAAGGGAACTACCGTTGTATCAAGGCCGATGAATTCCAAGACCCGGATCCAAACGATGACTCTGATATGCTCCAAACAAGATCTTATTCTTCTTCTGAGTACGAGGAACACTTTATCTCAATGAATGCCTTGACTGGAGTGGATGGTTACAGTTACATTCCGCCAAAATCAATTCCGTATTTTAATGAGGATATTGAGTCATGTTCCGATTTCTTGTGCAACAAGAAGAACGTAGCGTTGGGCAAATCACAATGCAAATGCTTTCATTACAAGAAATTGGGATACAATAAGATGATTCAGGTAAGAAATCTCACGATATTGGTTTGCGTGAAGTCCTTTCGTAACATGTATATATATTTTAGCTAACACTATACAATATGGGGCCTTCTGGACCAAGAAATGTTGGTCTGGCTATGCCGGTTCATATCCCCAGCACTCACGTGTACGTTCTTAAAATGGGCTTCCCAACATACCACGCCAATCAAACCGTCAAAGACTTCAATTTTGATTTGATTTGTGACCAGAAGCAGGTAAGTAGAGGAGATTTCGCATGGAAGGCTTGTTTCAAAATCACTTTCAGTTAGGTTGTTTTGATGCGACGTGGCGTAATTCAACCTGGATGAATGGAAATCTTCCGTTTGAGAATAGAGAGCCAAGTTATGTCACCAACGTCCTCGTGCCTTATGGCGGATATACAGTCATACGATTTAGAAGCAAAAAAGCCGGCTGGTATTTAGTTGAAAGTATGAGATTGTCTGAGAGAGAAAATGGAGTAGCCTTTGCGATAAAAATTGGAGAAAAGGAGGACATGCCAGCGCCTCCGGAAGATTTTCCAAAGGACTGCGGCGACTTCGAAGCTCCACCGGTAGGTTGAAGATGTGAGAGTTGTCATGGTCTCTTTGCTTTCAGATCCCGACATTCGTTCGAGAAAATTTAGCAAAAGGAGCCGTGCCTTCGATGTGAAGCCATAATGTCTTGATGTATTTATTTAAATGATCTGTTGATTTTATCGTCCGATAAAATGCTTTTAAAGCCTTTTTTATATTGAAGGTGAAACATCAAGGAGCATTTCACAATTGAGGTCTAAAGAGCGTGTAACAGCAGAGATGTCATATATATCGGAACGGATTCCCAATGTATAAGCTAGCCTTTAAATTTTATTTTCAAAGCCCGTTACGCCATCCTTTCCTTGTCCGCGGCCTTAACGGCAGATAATCAGTATGCAAATCTCAGGACTTTTATCGAAGTTTTCAAGAGCGTTTTACAATGCAGTTATACCAACGTAGTTTTGTTCCTCCTCTTGTATCATCTAAACAGCACGTTTTTTGGTTTTCTGTGCGTAATTCAAGTTGAATGTTTCAGACATTGATGCTTAGCACAAACCTATTTTACACATTTTTTGCGTCTTTCATACTCTCGATCAAATGTTGGGAACAATACGAACAGTCAATGGAACTGCCGCCACCTGGCCAAGAACTTTTTAAATACGATTTTAATGTAGCGGCAAAACTGTCGATGAGTGTTGAAAGGGATTACAAGAAGTTGTTTGTTGTTGATTACAATCCGGACACTGTAAGTGAAACAGAGTCAAAGTGCCGTTCCACTATATGATTTTATAAATTGCAGCATTACTTTAGCTAGAATGGGAGGAGAGAGATAACAATCAGCTTGCCGCATGCCTGGCCAAGTTCAACCTGTCGAGGGGCCTGAATCCCCGGAATCAATCTTTTTTTGATCATCGCGACGACTTTGACAGCCTCGAGCAATTCAACGGACAACACGTTCGACTTCACGCTGTCAATGGCAAATCGTAAGTCCCCTCTAAATTTAGCCCTAATTGTCTCTTTTTAGGCCCGGCCCATTGCTAATGACAAACTATGGGGCGGTAATGTTAATAAAGGTAACTAATGGGGCTCTCCTGGATGGACTCACAATGAGGTTCTATGCGCTCGACACTGAATGGTACAACGATGGTGTTCCTTATCTTCAACAATGCCCTATCCCACCGAAGAGCTCCTTCACCTATCGGTATATTGTCAACCGGCACGGAACACATGTTTATAGGCAAGAAAAACTTCGAAAATAATTTTCCTTTGCCAATAAAACGTTAATTCAGAAATCGTTCAGGTCTACCCACCCTCATTTCCGACCCGACGGATTCGTCGGCCTTATGGTTTCCAAGAAATCGCAGGAAACGCTGGCAACTCCAGATGGAAGAAGGGTCAATATAGCGACAGAATATCAGGTTGCACTTCAAGACTTCCCATTTGTTGAGGCCACTCAACAACGACAATCCGGCCTAACGCACGGTCTCTCCAAATGGGGATATGGTCTGAACAGGGATGACAAACAGTGTGCAAGCCCGGGAGTCTATCACAACCAGGTTGACAAAGAATCAGTGACTCCTTTTGCAATTTTGATCAATGATAAAGGATGGTATAACCAGACGGATATCTTAACCAGGCCTTCGAGAATACCGCTGACAACATTCAGGGTTACTCAAGGTAAGGGTTAAAATCAACCTCTCAAAGTCAGCATAATAGACAAAGCACTCAAAAATGGACGATCTTTTCAGACGGCTACAATCTCTTCCGAGTTGCCCATATTGGATTCGAGAGGGCGTTGAGGATCTCCGTTGAGGACCATGAGATAGTTCTAGTCATTTCGGATGGCGCTCATGTCAGACCTTTGGCTGCACAATCGCTCGTAGTCCTGCCTGGCAAGATATTCAATTTTTATGTCCACAGTAAAACCAATCCAGAAAAGAAAGTTTATAGGATGATTGTGGAGACATTGCATGACTATTTGCATGAAGGAAGGCAGCAGCCGGTTTATGGGCTGGCGAATATCGAATATATGGACGTTGAGGACAAAGGGCAGAATCTGGATCAAGGTAAAGCCCAAGGCATCGTAGAAAGTGTACAAGGCAACGTAAAACTATTTTTTAGTTGACTTCTCCCACAACCGCTGCGACGAGGAAGATTGCATCGTTCTTAACTGCCCATTCAACCCGTTATATCCCAACGAGAATTATCGCTGCATTACCACGGACAAATTTCAATTCCCAGACAAACATAATGACTGGGATATGCTCCAAACAAGATCTTATTCCTCTTCTGAGTACGAGGAACACTTTATCTCAATGAATGCCTTGACTGGAGTCGATGGCTACAGTTATATTCCGCCAAAATCAATTCCGTATTTTCATGAGGATATTGAGTCATGTTCCGATTTCTTGTGCAACAAGAAGAACGTAGCCTTGGGCAAATCAAAATGCAAATGCTTTCATTACAAGAAATTGGGCTATCGTAAGACTATACAGGCAAGTTCACCTTGATTTGTTGGTTTACAGGCCCGTATGCAAGACCTTTATACCCAACAACCGCTATTTTAGCTTACAATATATAACATGGGGCCTTCTCGACCAGGCCACGTTGGCTTGGCCATGCCAGTTCATATCCCAAGCACTCATGTTTATGTCGTTCGAGTGGGTTTCCCGACGTATCATGCCAACCAAACCGTCAAGCAGTTTAATCAAGATTTGGTCTGTGATCAGCCTCAGGCAAGTGAAAGTTCCTAACACAAAATATGACAGAAAGCCGGCCAATTTTCAAGTATCAATATGAGTTGTTATAATACCCTAATTATTTTTAGTTTGGTTGCTTCGATGCGGTATGGAGAAACGTCACCTGGTTAAATGGAAACGTGCCGATTGAGAACGAGGAACCAAGTTATGTCACTAATCTATTAGTCCCTTATGGTGGATACACAGTGATCCGATTCAGAAGCAAAAAGGCCGGTTGGTATTTGGTGGAAAGTATGAGATTGTCTGAAAGAGAAAATGGGGTAGCCTTTGCGATCAAAATCGGAGAAAAGAAGGACATGCCAGCGCCTCCGGAAGATTTTCCAAAGGATTGTGGAGAGTTTGAGCCCCCACCGGTAAGTTTGATGATGGCAGAGAGGTTGTGGTCCGGAGGTTACAAGTAACTTTAATTGTACCGGGAAAAAAATCTTAAAATGCTTTTATACGAGTACTTAAAAATAAGTGTTGCAGAAAGAATAAGATTTTAAAAAATTAGAATTCATAGTCTTTGCAGATGGTGTTAAAGGAAGGAAACTTTGAAATCTTCCCCCAAAAATCCAATTTTTAGCCTAGAGATTGCTGTCGTCTTCACAATATTTCCCAAACGACAAGAAAGCTTATTATTTATCATTTTATTCCAGATCCCCAGTTTTGTACGGGAAGGTCTCGCAGAAGGTCCAGTGCCCTCTATGTAACCTCAAACAATTCTTTATGACTATTATGATCTTTTTTCCTGACATTGCAATAAACTTTACTTGAAATCTTGATTAAACCTTGAGCTGTAAAACTTTGATTAAACCGCAATGCTTTTTTTACAATGACCAACTTGAGTGAGGCAGTGTTAACGTCGAAAAACGGAAAAACAACGAAGTAGAAGGGTCTGGGCTATCCCAGCAAGTCTCTGTGAAACGGATACTTGATGCGGCTGCGCCGGAGGGTGATTCGAATCGACAATCTCTACAAGCACTTAAACCTCACGTTCAAGGCTAACCATGCTCTCTAATTTGGGCCGGATGGGCTCAAAGTTGGCGATCAGGCGTTCGATAAGCTTGCGTTTCCTCCACGGATCGGTCTGTTTGAGGGCTTCCATGGTCAGGAAATTGGCCGCGAATATACATTCATGCGGATAATGAAACATGTAGATTTCGCGGAGCTAAAAAAACTACTTCTTAGGTCAGGGACCCATATTTCACACTTCAAAACAACTTTTATTGCCTCAAACTCACTTTATCCAGCGAGAAATCGGGCGTCATCCCTTGTCGTCGATATTCCGTCCATAATTTCTCATAATAAACGCGAAGGAACCGATCTGTACACATCTTCTGAATACTGGCCGAAGTGCTGATCAGGATGAACCGGACCAGGTCATTGATTCCAGTACCTTTTATAACCTAATAATAGACCTATTTACATACCTATGTGGACCGCCTGCCAATCAATAAAAGCGTAGACTTTGTTGGAAATATGACCATGTTCATCCTTTTCAAATAAGATATTATTGGCCCAAAGGTCGCCATGAGAGATCACGGGTTTGATTCCTAAAGTTTAGAGGATCTAAGATTACCTTTGACCAAATTGTATGAGGTATGAGCCGTTTTGTGTAATGTTACTCACCAAAATCAGTGTGTGGTTGATAAGGCTGAGCATAAGCAGACTCCAGCAGTGTCCTATAAGCTCGTTCGTGTTTGATAAAGTAGCTTTCATTCAATCCCAAGATCCTTTTCCATATATACAACTCATCATCGTGTAGTTGAAGGCGATGATTTCCACTGAGCTGTCTCATAATCTCCTCCGAGTTATTCATGCATCGAGAGTATGCATGAAAACGAGCCAACTCTTCCACAACATGACAGCATTGCTCGATTGAGAGACCTTGAACAACATCCGGCATTATGGCCCGATCATTTAGACTCTCCAGCAAGATACGTCCATGTCTTCGGGTCTCCATATCGCTGTCTTCATATCCAAACATTCGAGGGAAATGCAAGTACGGGTAATTTGGCGCCACTAGAGTGTAGAATAAGACTTCGTGGTTGTGGTAATAGATGAGACCATTGGCCATTTGGTCGATAAAGCCGTAAAGAGACTTGTTTTCGCCGAGAACTTTAAATTTATTCATACAGGGAGCCTAAAATGATGTTTTGATGACTAAAAAAGTTAATTACCTTGAGGTAGAAGGTGAATGGAGCAAGAAATGAGCTAAAATAGATATCAACTTTGGCCACGTTAGACAAATATCCGCCACTGATGATTTCATAGGTGATCTGGAACGATCACGCAATTATTTATAACCACAAGCATTTTTATGTCAAAAAAATTTTTTATTACATAAATCGTGTAACTTTGGATCCAAAACAAATTCCTCTATAATAAAAAAGAATAAATGCCCTTACCCGACTAATTTTCTTTCTTTCCTTCCTCAATTTGTCCCACCTCTTGTCTTTCCCGTCCAATTGCTCCACAATCCATTCGAATGTTACATCCGTCGGCTCAACGTACTGACTCAAATTTACCATTGTCATATCAAACAAACAAGTAAACAAGCAGCGCCATGTCTCGGTTGTAAACCTTTGTTTCAACGATTTTTTTTTTGGGGTTTCGAGTTTTTGTATTTTTTCGTTTTATCCGCCCGGATTTATGGAGCCGTTTCGCTTCGTTGAGGGCTGACAAAATCCGAGAAACAAAAAAAAGAGTGCGGGAAACGATCAATTGCCTGCGGGAATGATCTGAATATTAGAGCGGGACTAGCCACAGCCAAATTTCAAAAAATTTCTAAAATCGAAATCTAACCTCACAAAGGATGACGGCCATGAAAAAGTCACATCTTTCCCCGAAGATCTCAAGAATTCCAAACAGCGCTTGTTATTTATTTTCGAGATTTATCCATTTAGCTATGTATAATATAAGAATAAACATTCGTATGAATTGAAGATATAAAATGCTCATTTCTCTATTAAATCTAATGCATTGAGACTCATTCGATCTTCTGAGCGCGCCGTCTGGTTGGAGGTGTCCTTCGTAGATCGCCTAAAGGTTTTTCATTTATTTGAGCGGCTGGTTCCACTCCATTGGCTGTTCCATTCTTAACCACTCCGTTTTTGAGTCCATTCTTGATTTCGCCGTTCTTTAATCCATTCGTAAGCCCGCCATTTTTGACTCCATTAGTGAGACCATCCTCCTTTTTGGCCTTGTATCGATTGTTAGGCCTTAGATATGCCTTGTAGAAAAAGTGACAGAATAATAAAAAGTATGAGAAGTAGATGGTGAAAGAGAAGTAGAGGTTCTCGTCCGTCTGCTGGCAAGGTCGACCCGAGGACTTTATGTTAAAGACTCTGTAGCCAATATAGACGCCCATCACCATTTGGGCAATTTGAAGGACGGTGACGGTCATAGCTCCGACCCGAGGGACTGAGATCTGGGCTGCTCGGAGAGCGTAGTACGAGTACATGAGAGCGTGGACCTGAAAATGGCACCCGAGTTAAGCAATACTTGGCCTCATAAAAAGTTTTGATTAAAACTTATCAGCGATTATAACTTGAAACAACTAACCAAAGGTATTTACACCAGACGCCCCTAGAAAGTGCTCCCCTAAAGGTTGCTTGGGAAGAAAAGTCATCCAGAAAGCAACTCGAAGAAATTTCAATACTTCGGCTAGCGATTTGAACGATTTGACTTCCAATTAAACTTTTTATAACAGAAATTTATGTCATTAAATCAACCCTTATTTACAACCGTGTCTCACAATCCATGTTTTTTGTCTCATCCAAATTTCAAAACGGAGATTCAAGTTTACCATCCCTTCACACACAACGACCTTACTCTTTATATCCTCAACTTACACCATAATTCATCCAGATGAACCATCGCCCACTGGCTGTGTGATCTTTATAAGCATGCCATGTGTAGATCAGGACGGTGACATGATGATACCAATGCAAGAAGATTAGTGGCTTCTTCCGCAGAACTATAAACCATGTATCCACGAATTCAAGCACCTTCGACATGGCAAACATTTCAGTCCAGAAGCCCGTAACTCCCTGAGCAAATGAAGCAGTGCAGATTGAATATTCGAAAGAGTTGGAACCAACAGCCCAGAACATTTCTGGGGTCATTCGAATGAAACCAAAAAGTGAAAATATTGCCAAGAAAAGGTTCCAATAGAACAATGGACCCTCAAGTAGAAATGGTTTGCGCCCTTCCATGATCTAAAAAATATCATATTGCAATTTTTCCAGAAATACCACAAACATTATTCAAATGACAAAAAGTAATAGTATCCATCATAATTTTAGGTAACATTTGCCATTGTCAAAACCCACTTTTTGTCCAGCATACAATGAAATAATGTAGAGGGCCGAGAATGACACTGAATGATGCCAATTCTCCTGCATCCATAACGTTGAAGCGACCGAATCGAAAGATGTCTCCATGGGTATCACAAAGGAGTAATTCTCGATCCCATATCGCGGATGATAGTCGTACTGCGCCATTGATGACCCGACTTAACCCTAAAACAATGTCCTGTAAATCTCGAGACACTTAATCTAATCCAAAAATAGGATAAACTCGGTGAGAAAATAATAAAAAAAGTATAAAATGAATAATTTAGGCCAAATCGTAACAAAAGTCGAAACTATAAAAAAAGATGCTAAAGCATCTGCGGATGGTTGAATGGGAGGTCTAAAGTCCACTGATTCAGAAAAGTCAACATAGCATCGAAAGTCGCACCCATAACTGACAATTTGCATGGCGCTTTCTCCGAGAATCTAAAGTCAGCAAAAAATAGCTAAAGATCAAAAAACGAACCACCGTCTGCTGCTGGCCAATCAGAAAGCCGAACAGGCCAGAAACCACTCGAATTTTGAAGAGATTTTCGAGTAATTTATGGCGGCAAGAAGCAAACATCATCCTACGTTATTTTCATCTAATGTAATGAATATCGTCTAATCCAAAATTTTACCGATTTCTCTGTCTTGGAACACTGCCAAAACAACGCCCTATGAATCTTCTGAATCTCACGTAGATCTAAAGAACGCGTAAATCTAGATAAGATAAAGTTTAAAACTCCGCCCATATGATCCCCCAATCCCTCAATATTTACTTTGTTCTTCGAATAAACGAAGAAAATATTTTTCACCGCAAAAAAAAACTTTTTACCACATTCAATCGGAAAAAATATAAATTGCACCTCTTGGATTGAACCCAACAAAAACACAAAAGTGACCTCTGTTGCAGACAAGGGGCAGGGGCGTTCGTCTTTCCCGTTTCCGTCCATTAAATAAAATTTAACGCTACAGGTTCATAAATAATCAACGGAAAGCCCTCTGGCTGTTAAGAGAATAAGCAAATAGCCACAAAATTCCCACAGAATATCGGAGAACACAAACTAACGAAATGATACGCCCAAATTCGAGGCATTTAACCAAACCAATTTCCACGAAACCCTAAAATGGACATCTTATTGCTAGGATACCGATTATTTAGCAGAATCCCGCCCAAGGTACATGAAATCCGCTTCTTTTTTGGCGACAAACTCGAAACAAACGCAGCTCTCAGAGTCTCACGCATACATTTGCATCCTAAAGAAAAAAGTCTTTGGACCAAAAATGCGCATTCGAAGCAGACGAATGTCCACAAATGGCAAGCAGATGGACTTCGGACAGCCTTCCGAAAAAAAAGTAATTTCTCCGCTCGGGAGGAAGACTAAAGCCAGTATTGGAGTGACCTTTACACTCCGTACGGAAGTCTAGAATATAATGAATACGTTCCGAAAACGGTAAATATGGAGGTTACGAATTAAATTTAAAAATGAAAACGGAGAAGGGGGAGGTACCGAAATATTTGCACCTCCATTTACGTTAGATTAAAGAACAATTAGATAATGGAAAATTAAGATAATCAGTCCTCGTTCGTTTAGTCTTCATTTTGTAAAAAAATTAATTCGACCGCCCGATCAAAATTTAATACCGCCAGGAATCTTCAAGCCGTGATAACAAAAAGGAACGCCGATGAATCACAAAAAACGATTTTAAACTTGCCAACGTCGTCAAAAAAGGGTGTGCACATGGCGTCATCAAAAGACAACAGTGAAGAAATCAAGAAGAGCTCAACACATGGCAAAGAGCGATATGAGGACAATCTAAGTTTAGAAAACAAAGATCTGACAGAAACGACATCCGAGGAAAATATAAACCTGGCCAGGACAACCGAGGAAAAAATCGCTCGCAACTAAGCGACCGGCGGAAAAAGTCGACAACCACAGAACTCGAAGAACAATATTTGACAAGCCCAAAATCCGAAGGAACATAGCTGACGAGAACGGAATCAGACAATTTCTTGGAAAGAAACCAAACAAAAGCCACTTTTAACCATAAACTCGTCAAATACAAAAAGAAGATTACAAGACGAACACCGAAGCACTATTCCAAACCATCTGTAAGCCATGAAATCCTTTTTAAACCCTTGTAAATCCTCTTCCGCCAATGCAAAATGGATTGAAAGCCTTCGAAACCACCGAGTTTCCCTCTCGTGTTCACCTGATTTCCAGCCGCGCAAGAGGCAACTTATTCACACAAAAAAGCGTTCGAAAACCGATGAAAGTGTAATATAATAAAATCCAGTTTCGCCTCAAAAAAGGTTCCGCGCGAAAAATGGTCGAGGATTGAATAACTTGTGGAGAAGGGACACTCTTTTAAGAAACCGTTGAATCTGCCTCAAACCCCTCTTCCAGATCCCTGGAAGATAATCATATCAAGCGAGGTCACAGTTCGGAGTTCCAATTATATATTGTTTTAGATGGAAACAGTCGTAAAAATAACAAACGCGAAAACCGTCAACCATGTCATGAGTAATATAAAAATTCTGTATACACAATTTGGTAGCCCGAAATGGATGAGTAATTTATAAAGTGTGAGCTGTAAAAATGTGAATCAGGGTAATATTACTTATAGGTTAATCCTATTTTCAAAAAAAAAATTAAATTCCTTACCGCGAGTTGCATCGAATGTCAAGATAAACCCTCATGCGACAGAAATACAGAATTTTCGCTGCTACTAAAAGTTACGGTATGTACTCAAAAAAAAAAAAAAACCATAGAGGCAGAGGTCATTATTTGAAAGATTAGATTACGACACAAAACATAACTTTTTCGGGTTGTACTTGCGTGTAATTTCCGCAAAATTTCCTTTCCACCCTCATCTTTTCGGAAGGCCAAAGGTTTTCGCGGTATTGTTTTCGTGGCGGGACCATAATTATAATAA
Organism: Bursaphelenchus xylophilus; assembly: GCA_904066235.2. Lineage (NCBI taxonomy): Eukaryota > Metazoa > Nematoda > Chromadorea > Rhabditida > Aphelenchoididae > Bursaphelenchus > Bursaphelenchus xylophilus. Next base: position 7,895,551 of record CAJFCV020000004.1, read on the forward strand.
TAATTTTTTTGAGCCGAGAAAATAATTTTCATGACAAATTTCAACGCTTCCGGAGAGTTAGCTCCATCCGTCTTTCCTGCTGCAAGTTGTAATTAACCCTCTACTCCAATCAACGACACCAATGGATACATTTGAAGCAATAAAAGAATTGTACGAAGAAGAATTGTATGAAGATGTGCTGTACTATGCTCAAGTCAGACTGCAAATGAACAATATTGACAGCGTGTTGGATCCAATCAACTTGGTCATGTTGTTCAAATATTTGGGAGACTCCAATTTTCATCTGGATCAGTTTGCACCATCTTTGAAGGTAAGAGAATATAATTTTTTCGTATCTTCATTTTCAGTTCTACGACAACGCCTTGCTCTTCGTCCAGCCTGGCCTGAAGCTGCCGAAGGTAGGAAAGTTTTTCTTTGTATGATTCTCTTTTTAGGCATTTACTTCGATTGAAATCAAGTACATGAAATATCGAGCGCTCTGTCGATTAAAAAGATTTGACACTGCGTTTGATATGCTCTCAGCTATTCCAAAGACCGAGCATGTCCCTAAAACACGGCTAGCGATGGCTAAGCTTCACAGCACTCGTCTTTCTTACAGCCGGAACGGCCTGAGTCCGAGACCGTGTAAGGATATGACAGAAATGGTCAATTTCTACGATGGAGTTGTGGCTCAATGTCCGAATGCTTATCACTGTGTCAATAAGCTCTACTTTTTTGGTACAGGTCCAAGTATGGACTTGACCTATGATAATGATGACACGGCACAATTGTTATTCAAAGCTAAAGAGTTGAGGTCATTATTACTACCAGTTGAAGCGATTGAAGTGCTCAAAAAAGCCGACCAGCGTAATGTCCAGTAAGTTTGTTTCTTTTTATTTGTATCTTTTAGTTTTAGGTGGATATATTGAATTTATCGTTTACACTTTCTTCAGAGTTGTCCTTGAGATGGCTGAATTGTACAATATCGTGGGGAACTATCCTAAAGCAAAGTACGAACTGGAAAGGTTGTTGACGTTGAATCCTCACGGAGTACTTGGACTTGATTTTCTTGCCAGGATATATAACAAGTTGGAAAAGGTAATAAAATTTTACTTTTATTTATATACTTTAACATGATAAATTTTTTGTTTGTTTTCCAGGTCTTACATTTAGTATTTTCTAGGACAAAGAGAAAGAACGGCTGGAGAAACTTTTACACCATTGCCTCAACTGTGATGAACGCGCTCCGGAGACGTATGTTATCCTAGGTTTTATGGCTCGCGGTCGACGAGATGATACTGCTCAGACGTTTGTCTCCAAGGCGCTGAGCACATACATGTGTGGACCAGACCGAGTCAATGCCTTGATCTTGAAAGCTAACCTGCATTTGGACAGTCAACGGAAAAATTGGGCTGATGAATGCCTCCGACATGTCTTAACATACGATCATCGAAATGTGGACGCCATGGAAATGCTGGTTAAACTGGTCGTGCTGAGGGTATGGGATGTTTGATCAATGTCAGAACGATTATCAGTTCCTTTTTATCCAGTTAATATAAACTTTTTTCAGAAAACGGCAACCGAAGTCCGTTTGATCGCCGAAACTGTGAAGAAGAATTTAGGCACATCTAATCCCCGAGCTCAATATATATATGCCCATACTTTCACTCATTTTAAGCCCACCAAGCCAGAATATGAAAATATGTTGGATGAGATTGTTAACAAAGCGCCTTACATGTTTACAGCTGTGATGGATTATGCCAATCTCCTGGAGGAGCGGGGGGATATCAAGAAAGCCATAAATATCTTGAGACGAGGATGCGAGGTAAGAATTTAAAGTGCCCTTATTTATAGTGCCCAAATTTATATAATTTGAGCAAACAAATGATAATATATGTTCGAAACTACTCGTTGGATGTAAAGAAACATAGTTTTAGGCCTGTCCAACCCTTGAGCTAAAGGAGACCCTATCAATTTTGGAGGAGAAAATTGCAAATGACTCCCAAGTAATAACTGAATTCAAGTTGTTGAGTCCGAAGAATGAGCCGTTTGATGAACCGACTTCCTCCAGCAATATTCTCAATCCTTCGAGGAATCCCAACGCTACAGAACGAAATACAACTCCAGTCTCAACGCAGGCTCCATCCGCTCAAAGAACTCGACCGCCAGCTGCGCCGAGACGACAAAGACAAGCCAATTTCCGATCAGTGGCTTTGGAGTTTATCCAAGAACCATTGGAATTTCAGGACGAGCCCGAGGCAATGCCGAATGTAGGAGAATTAATCTATGCAGACGATGTGGAGGAAGAGCCCATGGACGAGGCAGAACTTGATGCCATAATGGATGACGACAATGGAGATCCGGGGGAACCCATTATGGAAGATGTGGGCGATAGTCACAGTGAGCACTCACTTTCCGATAATTAGTCAGTAAAACTGAAGGAAAATTTGGTTTTATTTAAGAATTTAGGAGGTTTTTGTTGGTTTAATGTTATCTCATTACTCATTGCTGCGATTATTCATAAGTTTATCGTCTAATTAGCTCGGTTCTTTAGGTCTTTATACGTGTTGTTACAATTGTTTGTAATACTTTTATCGCTCTTTTTTCAAAAATTTTCATGTTTAACATAACGACCTCATAACAATGATCTTCAAATTATGTCCGCATCTTATTAACTCACATATTTAAAATAAAATTTGATTAACTGATTTTTTTGGAGCTTTGAAATGTTTGTTTTTTGCAAAACAATTTTTATGCAATGGCACCCGCAGTTCTAAAAAAGTGCACTCGGGCCCGGGGGTTCCGCCTCCTAACAGAATATGGAGATTCCCAATCAGACAATAAAGAACTCAAGCGTCAATCGTAATGACAATACACATATTTATTTAGATGCGCTTAATATTAATAAATATTTCTTTCTGATCATAACAAAATATAGTACATTCTTCAATTAGATTCACTGGACAGGGCGAGGGGTAGGAGGAGCCGAGCTCAGGGCCACAGTTCCGAATCTTTTGTCCATCAGAGTCTGGAATTCCTCTTGCTTGAGGACCTTATCCAACGGGTCTTTGCTCGATTTTGAGAGAAACCATTTTTTCAGCAAGTCCTGAAAAATATTTTATACATATTTTACTGACCATTCTCACCTCTTTATCACCCATGAAGATCTCAATAAAGGCCGACTTTTTCTTTTCCACCATTTTCAAGATGTCACATTCCAGATCCAGGGACAGAATCGATTTCAATTCTTTGTCCACTTTTCTGATCAAAAGCAGAATGAAACCAGCATGGGTAGCAGCGTCGTATTCAGAGTGCAGGACCAATCCAAACACATTATTCATAACCTTCATGAATATCCTGTTCGATAACAAAACAAGATCAACTGGGCGGAGAAACTTAAAAGACTGTAACATTGTGAGTCCTCTTACCTGCTTCATGCGTAAGATGACTTGCTTTAATTTACTGTACACAATGGCAAACTCATCCGTATCTCCATCCAACCATGCACAGAGAGCGTTGGACGAGAAGGCCAAGTGCTGGTTGGCCAAGAACTCCACCTCTTCTTCGATTACTTTCTTTCTCTCAGACGTGATTCGCTGCAACTGAGCTGGGAAATTCGGATATTTAGGGTTCCTTTTGCACAGCAGCAGCAGGACATGGGTAAGGAACAAACAATCATTGGAGTAACGAAACACATCCCCCATATTGATGGTGCGGGGACGACAGCAAGCGAAGAACAAGTCCAAAATGACCTGGACTTGAACGGAATTGCCTTTCGTGCTCTTGATGCGGTCGTAAACGCAGAAGGCATGATTACTGCAAAAATAATAAAAGATAAACAAACACCACCTACCTGATCAAGTATGCCGGCTCCTGGGCATTATTCTTTAGGCTGTTCGTGGGTCGTCCACCTTCCAGAAGATCCAAATCCTCCCGACTTAACACTCTCAAATTCTAAAATCAAACCTTTTCATTGCAAAGCAAAAATTCCAGCCCACAACAATCGGGCTTTTTTATGGCACACACCTAACCTGAGGCCCTATTTCAAACGAATATGAAGTAAATTATAAAAAAAACCTCCTTACATGCACAAATTTAAGAGCAGGTTCGGACAACATCTTCTTCAACTTATCCATTTGCTCATTTTCGTCGGACGTGACCACTGGGGCGGACTTCGCCACTTTCGCCTTTGCTTTGTCAAGGATAGAAACACGTGAAGATTTGTTTTGAAGTTGTAAGGTAAAGGCCGCCTTATCAAAAATCGACTCCATAACCTGGAATTCCACCTTGTTTTCGGCTTCCAAAAGATGAGACTTCAAGGGTTCGAGAGAAAGCGGAACTTTAACATAATACTGGGGATTATGCATATTTCTGAAAGTAAAATTTTAGATACAAAATTCAGAAAACGTATCAGCGTCTGAAACGGTAAAGTTCGGCCATTCCAAAACTCCGCAACCATCATAACTGGAGAAAAACTCACCGATAATTCAAGTCCACCTTCTGCAGAGTTTCGATGCAAACCTTGGCCCGCTTCAGACGGCTTGATACCTCTCGGATCTTCTGCTGAACCTCTTCGTCTAAATTCCCCGCATCTGTTTTGACATCCCGCAGAATTTCTTCTGCAAAAACGGCTTCATCCTGAGCGAGTTCCATTCTTTCAGCTACGTCATAATGATGGGCCTTCCGATCGAGGGCTTCGGAGAGCCAAACGAATACTAAATTCAAGATTACACAAGTGGGATCAATGAAACACATCTATTATATGAGTTTCTATGAAAACAAAACAAACGTACTTTTCGAAGACCGCCTGTCCACATCCTCCAAGACAGATAAAACGTCGGCAGTACCTTCAGATGCCATTTCTGAAGTAAACTATTAACAAAAAACAAAGCTGGAAAGAAAATAACGGGCAGGATTCTTGGAAATCTTCAAATCAAATCGAGGCGATAAAAAAATGAAATTTTTTCCACAAAATAAGTTCGAAAAGAATTTTCGCGCCCGGGAGCGACATTTTATACGACGAAACCTGCTGGAAAGCGACAGTAAAATGAAAGAAAAAGGACGTTTCGTCGGCGGCCGGAGCGATAACATTGTGGGCAGCCTTTCGGATGGTTTTTACAAAGTTAATTCTTTGGCTTGTCTTTTTTATGCCACTCCAAATCTTCTCCCAGTCCTTTTTAGGCCAACGGATTATAATCGACGCTTATTGGCCAAAAACGCCCAATGGATCATATAGCCAGGATTCAAGTGTACCACGTGTTTGTCAGATGCTTGAATCTCATAACAGCTGCCCGAATGTGATGTCTTGCGACGCAGATCTCTGGTTTTGAGATTAATCCAAGTTACGGTGCGAAGGAAGTACAGCATGTTGCTGATATAGCAGGACGGTCAGAAAAAAAAAACAAAACGGAATTCGGCCATGTGATCAATCCAAGAACATTGCCGCGCATGGTGTCTGGGATTGATGAAATCTGAACGGAACGTCTGCCGCAAACTTCCTCAAAAGATGCCGGTTAGATAAAACATAACGCAATCAGTAATATGGACGATCAGGACGTGGTTCTCCGTGGGCTTAGAACCTATCTACTTTTTATTTCTATAGGTGTGTAAACATTATCACTCGCATCAATTCAAACTTGAGATCCTTTGGTGGACAAATCGTATCCTTTCGGGAACGGGTAATTAAATATTTTGTAATCAAAATAGTAGAGGTCGACTAGAATCTTCAGCAAGTCGGGTCTCGCCATTATTTTGGCTTTAAATTTGGATCTCATCGAAGAGCCAGTAGTAGTATGTGGGGAGTTCTTGGTGGTCATTGATTCCATGATATGATCTATCTTGTCTTGAGGCACATCTCTTTCTCTGAGGGTGTCTTTGAAGTCAGCAAGGAATTTCTCATAACCAGGGGTCCCTTTGGGCGCATATTTGTAATATTTGAACTTGTTAAGATAGTTCCTCATGTCGCATGTCCTAGAATATGGAGTAAAGGGAGAGTCGGTTCTTACCAAGTCATCGGCATGACGTGCCAATCCATGACATTCATGGCATGGGTTCCTTTTACAACTCCCCATAATCTTTTATGCATCTGTTTGATAAAACATTCCAAATCATCGCCACAACCGACTTCTTGACATACCGTCTTTTCGTAGGTCACGCGTTTCGCTTCACTGGGATACAAATGATTTTTAGGATTTGTTGAAGACTTACTAATAGCATTTATCTGTAAAAGCAGCTAAAAATCGATCGATGGGGTCGCGAACGACGGTCATGAATTTGAACTTCTTTTCTTGATTATAGAGCCTTTCGAAGACGTACATCCGATATCGTTCGATCTCAAGACCGCAGAATCTGTAATTTGGTGCGATTATAATCCGATAATTTCAAACAGTATGTCATAGCCGGTCTCTCGAAATCTTGAATTGCCTCTTAACCACTTCCTCCATTTTTCTCAATGGTTTTGACTCTAAGAGCCGTCACTCGAGATCAAGTAATAAATTGCTTGCCGACTGTGGGGTCTCTGATTATCGGTTACGCGGGGCAGAATAATGCCTGATTTTAATTCCTTAGGGCATTTTTTTATCCGTTTGTTATTTCAAAATCCTTATCTCCATCTTGAAATGCGACTGGTTCCAAGTTTTTTCAGGCAAAAGAAACTTTTATTCGTTCGGATGATTACCCGATTGGTTTGCGATCATAAGTTACAGTATTCTATAACAAAGTGGTCAGATAATTTGAAGAGAACAGAAAATACGGTAAACTTGCCTCCAAGCATATTGCTCTGTTTCAATTTTCCTTCCAGCTTTTTCAAACTCCGTTGAATTTTGCAAATAGCACAAGACTCCCGTCAGTATTGTTGACATTACCTTGGGGATCGAGCAAATCGCAAGATTGTACTTTTTCGAGAACTGAAAATAGCGCGAATCACTTTCAAAATCAAGGTGAAAACTTGAACTCGGGCTAAGAAGTATTCCTTACAATCAGGTGAGTGTAGTTTCCCACAAATGGAGGCAAAATTCCCGGAGGATTGACTTCAATCCGAGGTTCTACGGTCACCGCAGACAGAGCAGAGGGATTTCGTTTATCTGGCATGTCAAAGACAATGAAGCCCTTGGCTCTCGCCGCTAACGCCTCGGTTTCGTTATATAAATCGGGCGCTACAGTAATCTCAACTGGCATTTTACTCTGGCGGAAATAGACAAATGTTATAGCCAAGAACAACAGTAATGTCAACGCGAAAAGTTTCCGGAAGAGGAGCATCTCCGTTTTGCAGCAAGAGGTTGTTGACAACTTCTAGACACTCCACTCACTAAATCTATGAACTGAAGGGATGCCCGGCGGCGTTTACTGGTTCCAGATTCCTATCTGCCATGAGGGCTGTGGCTTCGGTTGGCGTGTACTTGAACTGCGTCTGATTTGTGATGGAGTCTTATGAAGCTTTAGATGATGTTTTCGAAACGTCGCAGATAAGATTTGTACTTACAATGGAAAAATTAAAGATTTGTCGACTTTCCTATACATAAAAACTTCTTTCGCTGGTGCTCACTTCTGATTGTGAGAAAAGTAGCAGTAGAATTTCGAGAAGTGGACTATGCAGTATGTATAAAAAAACACATAAATTCATTTTTTGTCAAAGAAGTGATGTTGTCATTGTCTCCTTATGCATGAAGCTTCGTTTTTCAAAATGCTCAAAAAACATACTAACTTTTGCTTCAAAAAATCACAGCAAAAAATATTCAAGCGGACTTTGTTGACCCCTCAATCAGACAGAGATCTTGCGCACCGTTAATTTTTGACCTAAAACCTCAAAGATCGGCTGTTGAGAGAGTCGCAGGAGGTTGTTACAGCGACAAGGTACCTTCAGTTCTCTTTGAAGATAAAGATCAGCACCCTGCACTTGGATCAAATTAAAGTCAAGGTACGCATATGTCACGCTGAGGTTTGAATTGAAATCATTTTTTATGTTTTACGACAAAGATATGAAGGATAACACCGTGCGAAATGCTGCAGAATAATCTTAAACTGGATCAGCTGCTTGCCGAAACCTGAAGCACATCTCGAGAAAGTTGCGTGGTGTTTGAAACTAGTTATTCCAATATTTTTTTATGCATGTATCGCTGCATCACTACCTGTGAAACGCAGCCACAATTTTTTACTTTTCCGGAGCTGCAATGGGGAATATACAGGGTGGGCCACTCGAAACTCCCAACCTCTTTTCAATTATTTCTCCGCCAATAATGCACCAATTTCTATAAAATTTATAGTAAAAGTTTTCTACTACAACTTTTAATAAGGCTAAGTGTATCTCAACTTAGCTATCTACGGTGGATCTTGAACCCTAGTAAAGGTTCAGGATTAACTAGACTATATATAAGTTAACTTATTACTAGTGAACAAATTCCAAAGTCACTAAGTATCAAAAAGGTTTATCGCGCAAAAATGGTACAATCTCGATAAATAATAGTCGACAATAAAAATAAAGCAGATCTCACGATCTCGGACCGGTCCTTCTTTGAATTCTGAGCTCCCCGTCTCCATCCCTTGATCCCCTTTTATACTCCTGCCGCAGGCGGTTGATTGGCCCTTTTTGGTTTCATAATTCTTTCGTAATTATGAACCGGCCTGATTTGCATAAGAAATCGGCCCGCGAGTCTTGAGATCTCTGATCAGCCTTTTCTCTTTGGATTTTGTAATCGCCAAAAAATCCGAAGAGAGATTGAAAACAAAAAGAGCCAAGCTCTTTTACTCCTCCACATCTTCATCTTTGAAAAGTGTAGACAAAGGGAGTCGGCTGCAGACGTTGTCGACGTTGAATGTAGATTGTAGAATTTGCGCGACCTTCCTTGATACCTCCCTGGCCCTTTGTGTTTTCCAGGGTTTTGTAGAAAAATGTTGACCAAATATGTGTGTTGACGGGGAGAGCGGAGCATTTTGAATGCTCTCCCCGGAACTTAAATGAACTTTAGAGTTCATTTAAGTCCAGAAGCTGGGCCAGCTCATAGGAGCAGGCCTTAATATAAGGCCTGCTGCCAATAACGTAGAGGCCGTCGCGACCCCTGGTCAGAGCGACGGTCACTCGCTGGCCGAGCGTGGCAAACGATGGGCCTGCATTTGATGGCAGGCTTTTGATCGTCACATAGATGGCGTAGTCGGCCTCTCTTCCTTGTAACTGGTCCACCGTGCCACTAATGATGTTGGCACGATGGTACTTCTCCTGTAGTTCTCGAAGCAGCGGCTGCGTTTCTCTCAATGCCGCCTGGTAAGGCACCAGCACCATCACTGATTTGTTGCCTCTTCTGAGATTTTCCATCTCCATGAACATCAGCTCGACCAATTCTACCGCCACCAATATTTGATTAGTGTTGCTCCACGACGTGCCCACTTTCCTCTCGACTCCATTCACATGGAGGAAGCCGACCGGCGCATAAGCTGACATATTTGGCATGGTGGCAGCAAATCCTGGATCCTCAATTCGGCCCAGCGGCCATTGCAGTTCATCCGCATAACATAATGTAGAGATTAGACTGGCCAATCTTGGAGCGAATCTGTATGTGATCTTTAAACAGATCTTCTTGATGCTTTGATGACTGTGACCCAGAAGTGTTGATAACAGACTTTTCAGGCCATACTTCTCCAGGCATTGAATCGGCGCTGGCAGCGGACAATTCAACTGCATCAAATCTCCAGCGGCGAGAAGACGATGGACCGGCTTTTCGAGTCCACACAACAGTCCAAAGATCTCTGTAGAGGTCACCATCCCCGCTTCGTCGAGTAAGATTCCAGCGATCTCATTGTGGATACTTGCCGTTAATCGTTGAATCATGGACACGGTACCAATTACGATCAAATTCTTCTGCTTCTCCAGGACCATCCTTCCCATTAAAGTTTCATCGGTGGGGGAAGGCGTATATCTCTTGTGGCTTTTGAGGAGATCGCGGAATCCAATTGAGAGCTGGCATCCAGAAGCTTCAAGTCTCACCATGTGATTCAGTGTTGAGGTACTGGAACTATTTCTCTGTCTCTGGTTCTTTCTGAGCTTTGCTGATGAAGATTGGAGAGTCAAGACATCCGTGGATGGAACTCCTGTTGCCAATACCGCTTCCTCGGCATTGCGCACTGCTTCGTTGCTGAGTGTCGCAATGATGACCATCTTTTTCTCCTCCAGCCGATGAAGAGCCGCCGCCGCGTTGGCCAAGGTTCGGGTCTTCCCTGTGCCGGCCGGTGCCTGTAGTACAACGCAGCTGGGAATGTTGCAGAACTCTTGAACAGCTCGTTGTTGTTCTGCATTTAAACTTTCATCAAAATGGAGTCGACTGGGGTCGACTTGCTCCTTGGGCTGCGGGTCGTCCCATAAGTTGGCGACAGCCAGCAGTGGGAGTGGATGAGGCTGACAGGGGTCTCCATAACGATGTATTCGGCATTTCGGATGTTCCAGGACCATTGCAACCTTGGAATAATCGGTGAGGGATGCTGTCTTGAGGTTGTCTTCACTTGCAGGCTGTACTGAGACAGCTTGAAGACCAATCATTTGCTTGGAGATCTCTACTTGGCTGGAATCCAGCTGAATCCACGATTCCACGCCAAATTCGTTGACATCATGAACCTCCGGTCGATCTTTTGGCATTCTGATCCTGTAGATAGTTAGGCCCAGCTTGCCTGGTGTACAAGCTTGGACACAGAATGTCCCGATTGTTCTCTCTTCGGTGGATAGCTTCACCAATTTTCCCGGAACCAGCCAGCCATGTTGATTGAATTTCTCCGTGGGATTTGGCTGGAGAGTTAGAACGGTTGGGTCGTCTGAGACGCCCAAGAATCCAGTTATTGTGCTGGTTTCTGGATTCTTTTGAAGGAAATACTGGCGGAGCCGGAGCGGCGCCAGTCTTGCCTTCCAAAAATATTCTGGGTGGTCGATTTCTGCCAGATCAAGAATGTGAAGCGGCTTATCCGGGAAGGCTTGGTCGATTTCATCTTCAGACAGAAGCCTTACTCTCGAGATGAATGAGAGCACCCTATCCTCTGGGGGATCCGCCAATCCTCCATCCGAATACGGGCAGCTTTGGTTGACCGTCAGTGGGATGTAGCCAGTTTTTATGCCTTGATGTTCGATCAGAATGGCATCGGTGGGGCACGTCGTTGTGTCGATAGTCAGCCAGGGAGATCTTGGCAGTGCTCGAGATGGACAAATGGGCCAGAAGACATTTAGTAAGTCGACTGGGTTCGGATCTGTTCCGATCATGACGGAGAATGTCCCCTTGACTGGCGACGGCGGTGTGACCAGTAGGCCCACTTGGCTGGAATCGGTGACTTCTTCGGGAATGACCTCGAAGGTAATGCACAATTCTGAGAACAAAAGAATCCCTCTGTCTGTTGCAACATCTTGATCGGCCGTACAGGCTTCCAATCCACCAACATGGAAAAATTGGTCGGGCCGGATCAGATCGCCCACACATACGGTCAGATACTGTGACAGCGAACATGCGATCGGGGACGGGACTCTTGAGAACTCTCGATTGTCTTCTACATCTTGGATGATAGCCACCGCGAGATCTCCTGTGGTTTGGCACACCCGGTATACCAGGTTTTCAGGTCGATATTGCGAGGTGGTGACCGATCTGTCTTGGAGAAACCACGGCAATGGTACTGAGTTCATTGTCTTTTGCGTGATCGTTTGTAGACTAAAAAGAACAACAGATGGCCTCACAACAAAGGAAACTTAAGAAGCGAAATTCACGGCAAGAACAAAAACTCTCAGCATACAAACAAAGGCAACAAAAACAACATAAAAAAAGTTGCTAAGAAAAAATCAAAGTGCCGGATCGGCCACGCCGCGGGCATAAATTAATATTCAAAAAACAAATCGGGGTTGGGAGTCTGTGCTTCCCCGCGGAAAATATAAACTCGAAAATACGACAAAGATCAAAGTGAAGAATCCTTGTTGTTCTCAGGGTCTAGCTGAAAACGGTAGGCCGAACAAAATCAGAAGGGGGCTGTGGACTTAAAGTTGACTGCGAAAGAAGTTTGTCACTAAAATACAATCACTCCGAAAATAAAACTACCGTAAGAAAAGAGAATAAAAAGCGAGAAAAATAAATCCAAACCGCTCTCGAAAGAGGAGTTTCTTGCAACTGGATAAAAAAGTTGCTTCTTCCTTCCTTGGGATTTTGAAACCCAACATTCTTGTGCAAGACGATCCAAACTGTTTTTAAGTGAAATATAAATCCGACTTGGCGGCGGCGCCTTGTCTTTGAATTTCATCAGCCAATGATTAGGGATATTGCGCACTGTACAACACAAAAGGGCAGGTGAAGTCCAATGTTTTTATCCACTTTTCCTTTTGGTGTGCCGCCTGCAGGAACCGTAAAATATCACTGATTCTGAAAGAGACCATCGACGATACCAGCCCAGTTGGTTGGAATGATCCTTGGCCCAGGTGAAGCTATCCGAGAGCTTCCTGTAATCACCTCCTCTCTGTTTTTGTTCTGGGATTTTGCTGCATTTGTGAATTTCGGAATCAAAAAAATGGATTTCCAATTATTCCGAAACCGTATCCCCACTGCTCTGCCAGGCTTAACATACGAGTACGGTATGTTTCTGATTTCCATCCGTTTTCTTTCGAATCTTGTCCCAATTTTGGTAACTCGGTGATGCTTTTAGTGGACGTTCATGTCCGGTATGATCAACTGGGCCGAAATCTCTTCATCTCCGGAACAGTCTCTTGTAAGATTCGGTGTATTTCAATTCCAATTACGTGCACTTTCAGTTGGCGATTACGTAGTTCAACGGAACCCCATAAGTTGGATTGATTCCCACAATTGCAGCTTGTTTGATGCCGCGGGGGCCCGGTTTGATTTGTGGATCGGGAACGGGGCAAACGTATTTCCTACGTTTCAAGTGTGGAGTCTAAGCAGATGGGTAGGGTGTTGATTCTTTCAAAAATTATTCGGCAATTCGAATTGTAGATGAACCTGAACCCCATGCCGGATTGGGGAGTTCCTGGATTCTCATACTCGGCCGCCGACCACCCCTACAACGCGGTGGCAGATTTTGTTGCCGCGGGGCTGGTGGAGCCGGATCCAGATGGTAGGCTTTGTTTTTCGGCTTTTCTTTTGCTGTGTAGTTGTGATTGGGGTTACTCTGGTTTCCCTGCTTTTAGAGCCGAGCGGTCCACCGACTCCCAACTCCATGGACTGAGCAAATTCAGCAAATTCCGGAGACTGCAGAATTATTTGTTGATCAAACCTTATATTAAAGTTTGATTCTTATCTGCTTTCGGCCATGTTTTGGTGATGGTGGTTTGATTCCTTTTTACGCGCAGCTCCTTGGCCTTTCCATTTGAAGCGGGCGCGGTGTCGTCAAAACTTTGTGCGTCCTTTCTGTTGACATCCCGTAGGAATCTGGCCTTGCAATCAGGTCTTTGTGGTGACTGTATACCGTTTCGGCAGTTTCTTCTCCAATTTTGCAGGGACGGCCTCGTCTTCCGCTGCTTTAATTTTGGCCTCTAAGCCCTGTTTTTGAATCTTGTATACCCGCTTCGAAATGAAGGGATGGGCTGGAGAAGGGGCCAAATTTTCTTCGAGCTGACGATTCGATTTGAGCTGTGAAGAAACGAGGGGTCTTGCATTTTATTTCGGAGATTTTGGTCATTATACCAGTCGTAAGTGACTGAGGGCCAAGATCCCGTCATTATTGGGTGACATTGGGTCGATTTGCGAGTCGTTCATATGGATCCTCTCCACATGATTATGTCGTTGTTGGGTTTACCAAATCTTTTCTGGTACTTGTGCGCGTTTGTTTGTTGAATTTTGGTTGATTTTCATTGATGAAATTGGGGTTTGGTGGGATTACATTTCCATGTTGTTAATTTCGTTGATTTCGGGGACGTAGGTTATAACGCCGTTGCACTGTTGATTTCTGCTCGCTCTCATTTCGCATTTTCCGTGTTTTCGGGCTCTTTTGTCTCTCTGGGTCGCTCTGTGGGATTTGTTTTTCTGGAGGTGGTGTATGAGGAGGTAAAATCTGTCCATAATAGGGTTTGATCTGGTCGAGATGAACTTCCTTCCCTTTTTGTGTAGCATTATCGACTGGTCGAATTATTGCATGCGGTGGGACCACCGATTCTACTCGATAGGGTCCATCAAATTTCATCCATTGTTTCCTGGAACGATTTTCACCTTCTATAAAAACTCTTTTTAACACCAGAGTTCCCGGATGGATTCGGCCAGGCTTGGATTTCTTATTATAAAATTTTTCAAACTGCTCCGCTGATCTTCGGGATTCTTCGAGTGCCCCGTTCCAGGCCAGGCGGACATTGGTCGTTAGTCGGGCTCTGAAGTCCAGGACATCATTGTCCCTAACGATCAAATGCATAGAGGGCGCCGACAGTAGAATATCAGACACGAACTGAGGGTCTCTGCCATGAGTTAAGTAAAAAGGGGTTTCCATTGTTGTCGAGTGGGAGGACGTATTATAGGCAAACGTTATGGCCGGCAGAATCTCATCAAATTGACCGCTCGGACCCATAGCTTTTGCCAATAGGGCATGATACGTCCGAAAGGACCTCTCCACGGCTCCATTTCCGGTGCTGTGATGAGGTACCGTAGTTTTATGCTCGATCCCCAATCTTTCGGTTAGCATTTGGAAAAGGTGGGCTTTAAAACACGGCCCATTGTCTGATAAGAAGGCTCGAGGCGTCCCATGAATAAAAATAAGTTTGTCCAGGATCATTTGAGATACTGTTTCGGCCGTAGCGTTGGGGATTGGTACGGAAACAATGTACTTTGTGAACATGTCGATCATGTTTAAGATGTAAAGATTTCCCTTGTCCGTTTTTGGTAGTGGGCCACAAAGATCAAGTCCAATTAATTGCATTGGACCATCATATTGCGATATCCATGGAATTACCTCGGTTCGTGACGATATTCTTGGCATCGAAAACTGTTGACATTTTTGGCACTCCTCACACCACTGTTTAATATCCTTCGCCATTTGATACCAGGCATATCTCGACATTTTCTGAATCGTTTTCTTGGCTCCAAGATGTGCTCCAATATTTGGGGAGCTGTGGACCATTGAGAACAGCGATTGCCTTATTGCTTCAGGTATCAGTGGGCGCTCTATCTCGCTGTCATTTTCCTTTGTCATTACGACCAACAAATTGTCCGCATTGATTTTGGCTTTCTCAAAAATCCAGGCCTCTTCTCCTTGTTCTGGAAGAAAATCTGGGTCTTCTCCATTCAAACCTTTTCGAATCTTTGCCAGCATCAAATCCTCATTTTGTGCACTTTTGAGTTCAAAACTTTTCGTCCAATCGATACTAAGACAAAAGGGATACTCAACATTGTCATCCAGTTCGCTCGCCGGGGGGTAATTCTCTTCTGATTGTTCCTCCGGGATTCTCGAAAGGGCATCCGCTACCACGTTGTCTTGACCCCGAACGTGAACAAGTTCAAGGTCATATTGTTGTAGTTCGACTGCCCAGCGTTGTAAATGAGGGTGAACTGTCCGTTTCTGGTCCAAAAAGCTGAGCGGTTTGTGGTCGCTGTGAACAATTATTTTGCAGTTGTAGATAAATGGCCTTAAGGTGCGTAGGGACCAAATGATTGCTGCCAATTCAATCTGAACCGCTGGCCACTTTCTTTCGTTCAAGGCCAGTGTTCTACTGACATGCGCAATAGGACGAAAACTGCCGTCAATTAATTGCATTAGTGAAGCTCCCATTGCCACTTGTGAACCATCAACAAAAAGGTGAAAGGGCTTGTCATAAGTCGGAAATGTGAGAACACTGTCACTAACTAGAGCTTCTTTTATGGCTTCGAATGCCTTTTGCTGATCCGATTCCCAATGAAATTTTGTCTTATCCCGCAAAAGTCGATACATTGGTTCCGCGATTTGCGCAAAATTCGGGATAAATTTGTGATAAAATCCCGCCATTCCTAAAAACCTCCTTACCTGTTTAACTGTAGTAGGTCGCGGATATTTCTCGACAGCTTGAACGTGCGATTTTTCCGGTCGGTATCCATCTTTGTCTAAGGTGTGTCCCAGAAATGATAACGATTTTGTCGCTAGTCTGCACTTCTTTGGTGATAATTTGAGTCCATACGACCTAAATCTGTCAAAAACCGTTTTGAGATCCGCAATGTGATCTTCTAAGTCCTCACTTTTTGTGAAAACGAGAACGTCGTCCACATAACTTATTGCCTGATCTAATCCCGTTAAAACTGACGTCATTACCCTTGAGAAAATACTAGTCGCATTTACAAGGCCAAAGGGCATTCTAGTCATTTCATAAACTCCTTTTGCCGTAATCACGCCACATTTTCGTGAAGCATTCTCCGTTAGCGGAATTTGCCAAAACCCACTCGCTAAATCAAGCGAAGAGTACCACGTACAGCCACCAACACTGGTTAAAACATCCTCTATTGTAGGCATAGGGAACCTGTCTGGTATTGTCACTGCGTTTAACTTCCGGAAATCGATACATGGCCTCAATGTTCCATCTTTCTTCCTTACCATAACGACTGGACTCACCCATGGAGTCTGTGAGGGTTTCATTGCTCCTGATTGCAGTAATTTCTGTATGTGCTGATCAAATTCATTTTTCATTTGATAAGGCACCCTATGAGGCTTGGAAAAGACCGGAACCTCCGTGGTGGTGTGAATATCTTGCGGTTCCACTTTTGCACGTCCGAGATCATATTGATTTTTGGCAAACACATCCGGAAATTCTTCGAGTAATTTCTGTAGCTTCCTTTTCCCATTTTCATCAGTTGCGGATGTTGTCAAATCTACAAAATAATCAGGATCATTCTGATTGGTTTTGCCTTCCTTCTGGGTTCTTAGCTGTGTTCCCAGCGAGGAAACTGTTGGTCCACATAAGCTTGATCTCATCGCCGTGGGTTGGGCTGAGTTAGATAAGGTTTGTCCCGCAAAAAGTTGAACTTGAGCTCGAGTCGGATTTGATATTAAGACCGTAGGCTCACTCTTTGAGATCAATGTCGGAGGTATTTCCAGTCCGCTATCTTGTAATTTCTGCGTGAGTTCGTCGATGAACAGATCAAAATTCTCTGGCATGTCTCTCAATAAAGCCGCGCATTGTACAGTGATCGCTGATTGTGGTGGGATCAAAATGTTTGACAGAATCTGCAACTTTCGGGGTCTCGTCGTCATCTGTTCTGGAGTCATCAACGCAATTTTACAATTTCCGAATTGTACTGTTCTCGATGCCATGTCTATCGAAAAAGACGGGAATTTAGCTAGGGCATCACATCCCAGAATTACATCATACGAAGTTTTGTCACGGAAGTGCTCGTTGCTTGTAAACGATACCAAAATTTGGCGTGTAATATTTCCAATTTTTGCCGTTACTTCTGCCTTTCCTTCCATTATTAACGCATGCCCACTGGCTGAAGTTGCTGGTTGAACGTAAGACTCCTCCAATTCCACTCCCAATAATGGTGCAAAGCTTACTGACATTACGGTCATTGAAGCTCCAGTGTCAAGGAGCGCAGACATTTCTAGTCCATTTAAAGTTACCGGTAATTGAGTGTAAATGTGCTTGGTATCCAGAGTCGAGACTACAGCGGGAGGCCAATTTGTTACCGAAATCTCTTCTGCCGTTCTCGCTCTTCTCCTTTTTGGGAAATTCCCCTCTACAAATGCCCAAATCAGGCCCAATTGAGCTTCGAAATACATTCTTAAGAATGTCACCAAAGTATGTAATGTGACAATAGCGGCGCAACTATAAAGCCAAATGTCGCTGATGGGCCACTTAGGTAGCATCAGACTCAAAATCGAGTGCTTCTTTAATTCGGGGAAGAATCCTTCTTCATTGGGCCTTTGCCGGCTCGACTCTGTTTCTATAGTAGGCTTATGGAGAGCCTGCCAATGTTGGAACTCAAAAGAGTCCGAAAAATTTGCTAAATCGGTCGCTGAGAAGACTATCAACGGTACCCCAGACATCATCTTTGGCCCTGTCCTTAATTCAGTCATCGTTAAAACAGCTGATTGATTAATTTCCTTTGTCTTTCCACTGCGCGGATCTATTTCCAAAAAATCTTTTCCTCTAGGCAATATATAGGATCCCATAATATTACAAGGTATTGATGGGCTCTCGTCCGTAATAATCAATGTACTTGGATCCAAAAAGGCTTCTCTGTTCGTATAGTGAATTGTTGGGTCCGCAACCGCAATCGGTAAGTATTGGGTACACCGTTTCTCTCTCAAAGGTTGGGGCCAAATAGAGTGGAAGAAGACTGGGCGACAGGGAAATACTTCCAGAACATCTGGTGTTAACATCCGAGCATGAAGTAGCTGATTTTTCATTAGCTGTCTGATTGTCGCAGTCGGATTGGCTACTGCTAAACTTTTCCATTGTTGTGAGGTCCAAGCTTGGTTCCGACAAGTTTGTTCTAAGACTTGACTGAACTGATGATGAAGTAGCCTCACAATCCCTTCTCTGAGTGCTTGCATTGAAGTTGCTAACATTCCAGGCGATATTTGTTTTGCATCTCTTTGATGTCTTATTTTTCTCCGGCCGACTGCATAGCCTTGAGGGGTTAATTCCAGTTCCTTTCCACATGAACTTGTCATCTTGTTGTTGTCTAACAATGTCAGCGCAAACTCGCTATTGTTCGAAAGCCAGACATTCCCCATAATTCTCCCGTCAAAGTTCCCAAGAAACTTGAATGGGCACAATTTTGTAATCTCTGGCGTCCATACAATGGCTGATCCATCTTCCAGATGACTATACCCATCCCTGTACGTGCCGTTGACAACTCTACCCGCGTTTGATGTAACTTCCTGGCTTCTCGTGTCGATTTGAACTGTCGCATTAAAAGTCATACAGTTGTAAATTTCCTCTGTGGTCCACGAAAAACTTCCCAACACAGGCCAGGGGTAGTTCCGTTCAAACTTGTTCTCTGTTATCCAACCGTCATGTTTAGCTACCATTCCACCATGCCTGCATGTTCGCGTAGCAATCATTTGCTGGCATTCTTCTTTGCTTACTTCCATTGCGGTTGGGTGTGCGGCCTGCTCAACCTTGACTCCCGTTAGCGTCGTAAAGTACCTTATTTGACTTTTCGATATTTGACAAACTTGAGCTGGCGTGTTAATCAGTGGAGCATTGTGCTGAAAAATCTCTATCTCCATTCGCTTGGGTTTACTGTCGTTGAGCAGCGACAACTTAGGGCAGTCCGGTGGTCCCGGAAGCTTGACTAATCTTCTTCCAAATTTGTTCTGGCAGATCATAGGGTATTGTGCCATTGTTATCGGTGTAAAAAGCATCATCATCAGCATAAGAATCCACCACGCATGAGTTCTTTCAGGCCATCTTTGGCTCACCGGCTCGTTGTTTCTTAGCGCTAGTACAGTTGGAATATTCTGGCTACGCAGTAATCGTTCGCGTTTCTCCTTCCAGATTTTCATTGCTTTTTCCTTTTCTGCTTGCCTGGGATGGTCCTCTACGGATGTGTTCAAAGATGTGACCACATGATCGTTCCTTGGTCGTTGATTCCTGAATCTCTCATTGTTTTTCCAGCGATTATTGCTCGAACCTTGCCCCCTTATCCCGCTAGAATAGCTTTGCCTGGAAGCTGAACCTCGGAATCCACCACGGTTTTGCTGATATTTCTGCCGATCAAACATTTTCGTGCGACAATCCCTCGCAAAGTGCCCCATTTTATGGCAGTAAAAACATTCCACTTGTTGGCTACCTCTCTCGTTATTTTCTCGCGCTTTCTCTTGCTGAGCTTTCATGTTTTCTGAAATTGTTGCCATAGTTTGCACGGCATGAACCAGCGTTTCCGTCAGGGCATCTTGTCTTGCCAGTTTCTTGGCGGCTTGAATGCTTTCTAAAGCTAACGCTTTGGCTCGCGCTTGCTCAAGATTTTCGGGAATCGATAGCCGAAGAGGTTCAGCAATCTCATCGCAAACCTTGGACATAAATTCCTCAAAAACCCGTTTTTCTCGTGCTGTTGTGGTCGCATCTGGATCTAATCGCGCAACTAATTTCGCCAATCTTTCCAAAAAGGCCGAAATAGTCTCGTCACGTCGCTGCCGAGTCACTGATAACTCAGATCTGGCTATCGCCTGGCCGCCATCTTTTGTATAAGAGTCGAGTAGATCCTTTCTCACATCAGCATACTTTCTGAATTTTTCTTCCCCGGGTTCTGCTGTAGGGTCTAGTGCGTACTTCAAGAGTCTTTCCCTCGCATCTCCATTTAAGTACAACTTTAATTTCTTCAATGTGACGTCATCACTCCATTTCTCTTTCTGTTGATCTCTAAAATCCTCAAATTTCGTAAGCCATTCGGGAAAAGTCATGTCCGCGGTTGACGTGAAAGGCCTTATCAACGGGTTGTAATCAAGGCTAGCTACTTGTCCGTGCTCTTCATCTTCACCATCGTTTTGCAAGTCACTGCTTTCTGAGGTGCCCCTTTCATCGGATTTTCCAGCCTGTCGTTTCTCCTCATGCTTTGAGCCTGTTGCTGTTTTCGCAGTCTCCTTTTTGGTAATGTGCAATTTTTGCATTTGTTCTTCGATGGATTCGTCGATTAACTCCGGGCCTTCAAACGGTAGATTTTGCAAGATTTCAATGTCGCCTTCTATTTTCTTCAGTCGATTTTCCCATCCGTTGATTTTGTCCCACATTTGTTCGTGCGACTTCTTGCAAGTTTCAAGTTCATTCCAAAGTTCCGCCCTTGATTTTTCATCTCCCGCGTGCCTTTCTACAAGTCCTCGAACTTCTTTTACCAGTTCATCCTGTTTTTGCAGGGCCTCCGTGACCTCTGTTGACCACACTGACAATTTTCGACCTCCTAAATTCATCGAATTAAATTTTGTCTTCAGAGCTTCAATGTTTTGTGAAATTAAAATTTTATCCTCCATCCATTTCTTCTCGTTACTAGTTCGGTGCCTTGTATCCCTTGCCACTGTTTGAGCCAATGTTCTGCAGTCCTTTATGATATGCTCGAAGATTTTCTTCGAGTCTGAAGGGCTTGGTGGCATTGCTAAGTATGTGTCCATGTAAGCTGCAAATAGTTTCTGAATTGATCCCAAATCTCCACTCTCCCCTGTCTGTCCTGCCATGTTCTGAACTATGCCCTGAAACGTTTCTAAAAAATAGGTTAGGCAGTAAAAATTAATTTGACGCGTCAAAAATATATATAATGCAGCTTTTGTATGTGTTCTCCTCTCCCTCAAAAAAAATCTAGTCTAGTAAAATTGAAATATTACCCACTCGGTTTTGCAACTATTCGATTTTTCAACCACTCGCTGCTACCAGTAAAAGTTTTCTACTACAACTTTTAATAAGGCTAAGTGTATCTCAACTTAGCTATCTACGGTGGATCTTGAACCCTAGTAAAGGTTCAGGATTAACTAGACTATATATAAGTTAACTTATTACTAGTGAACAAATTCCAAAGTCACTAAGTATCAAAAGGTTTATCGCGCAAAAATGGTACAATCTCGATAAATAATAGTCGACAATAAAAATAAAGCAGATCTCACGATCTCGGACCGGTCCTTCTTTGAATTCTGAGCTCCCCGTCTCCATCCCTTGATCCCCTTTTATACTCCTGCCGCAGGCGGTTGATTGGCCCTTTTTGGTTTCATAATTCTTTCGTAATTATGAACCGGCCTGATTTGCATAAGAAATCGGCCCGCGAGTCTTGAGATCTCTGATCAGCCTTTTCTCTTTGGATTTTGTAATCGCCAAAAAATCCGAAGAGAGATTGAAAACAAAAAGAGCCAAGCTCTTTTACTTTATATCAAATTGAAGCTGAGACACCCCATTTCTTGTCCACCAAATATGGCCCGTCTAGCTTCACGGAGGCACCCGCACTGACCTTTTATATTTTTATTCCAAATTTTAGACCCCGAAATCGGTGAAACTTAGAATTTTTTTTGGAATGATTTTCAATTGAGTTTCTCGGACTTAGAAAATTTTTGGATTACCGGCAAGAAAAAAGTCGACAAATTCGCGGGAAAAAATTTAAAACATTAAAGTTTACGTCCGTACCAAGTGTGTTAAACCCATATTTCAATCAAGTGGGGTACCAATTTGGGCGAATGAGAACAAAAGCTGTTTTCTTGGGCACTTTAAGCCTGGAAAGTTTCTATGCATCTTCGGGGTGGATGTCGTCATGCATGTAGACAGTTTCGCCAATTTTTTAACATTTTGAAAATTTTCGAATAATTAAGCCTATCGCCTTAGAACACAAAAGCAACCTTGAAGAATAATTTTGACTATTCCGTTGAAAGCCACAATTTTTTTCTGGTGCTTATAAGAGTTTTATTTACAGGGGAAGTACTTCAAGTGTGACGCTCAGATTTCCTTTAAATTTTGCACACACATCGGGTATGGACTAAATATCAATTCCTGAAAGTTTTAGCTCGCGCTTTGCGGGCGCCGCCGAGATATTGAACGATTTTTGCCGCCGAGAGAGCACGCTCAACGTGGAGAGCGGTCAGAGAGAAAACCGCTTTTTGGCCATAACTTTGGCAGTTTCGTGCGGAAAAATTTGATTTTTTGTAGAAACATTATTCTTTACGGTTGAAATAGGCATGAAACTTTTCGTGCCGAAATTCGGCAAAAAGTCCCAAATTTTCGCCGACTTTCGATCTAAAAATCTCGGTTGTTTCTGCAAAGCGCGAGCTAGGATTCCCGCATATATCTTAGAAAAAATTATTCTAAATTTGTGCCAAGTTTCATCAAAATCTGAGCGTCACACTTCAAGTACTTCCCTTGTTAGTCAAAAGCGCGAACATTTTCCAATTCCGAGAAACTCAACTGGAAATCATTTCAAAATTTTCCAAGTTTCACCGATTTCGGGTTACAAAATTTGGAATGAAAATGTAAAAGGTCAGTACGGGTGCCTCCGTGAAGTTAGACGGGCCATATTTGGTGGACAAGAAATGGGGTGCCTCAGCTTCAATTTGATATAAATTTTATAGAAATTGGTGCATTATTGGCCGAGAAATACTTGAAAAGAGGTTGGGAGTTTCGAGTGGCCCACCCTGTATTTATCTATAGATGCCAGAAGCGACATTTGCAACGTCGCCGAAAATTTTTAACGAAATTTTTGTTTGTAGTGAGTAATGGTATATGTATGTAATGGAGGAAAAGATATGCGTGTTTGCCCTTAGCGTATAAAATTTTAAAACTACGGATAATTGTGCTCCATAGAATTCCTTTTAGAAGTTTAAGTTGAGCTCGAGAAAGTAAGTAATTCAATTACTCTCATGTCATGGAGTCGCATAAAACAGTCATATATTTGATAGAAGCCTTTTATACTTCTTATTTACCATGGATGCCCATGCAATTCTGCGGCTAATTACAGTAGGCGAGATCCTTTTCCATATCCCGACCATTTCGCTGACTATTTACCTTGTAATTTTGTGTAATCGGCTATCAACGTTCAGCGCCAATTTTAAGTTAATAATTGTAAGGACATACACAGGTGAGATAGCAAAAGTTTTCAGACAGTTGTCGTCCTTTCACAAAGCGTTGTCACCGTGTTACAACCCTTGGAACTTTACGTTCCATCGTCCATCTACAGCGTTGAGGAAGGCCATGTTATCCCGGCGGTTATTTTTTATACGGCAGCCGTAATTCGAACATTTGTTTCTGGGTTCTTTGTCTTGAAATATTTGTTGCTAGCCGTCGAAAGGTCCGTCGCTTTCAAGCAACGAGGGTCGTACGAGGACAGGGGATATGGATTAGCAATAAAATGCTTGGGTACTTCTGTGAGTTAGCCAGAAAAACATTTGAATGCATAAATCTTTCGATTTTAGTCGATGCTTTCCATACTTTTTATTTTGGTTAAAACATTCAACTTCTACAACTCTTCAAAGGGCATGACTTTGGACAGACGTCTTCGTTACATCTTTCTTATTCAGTACGATCTCTTTGGCTTCTTATGGATCTATAATGTGGCTGCCCTTACAACTGTTATTGCCGGACTTGTAAGTGATTTACTGCCTACGTATTTTTTTGCGTTCCAGATGTTTCTGCGACTGCATATGGCAGTAAAGCAACATAAGTTTGCTTTTTCCTTATCCGAGAGATACGAAATCCGCCGAACCAAATACGTAATCAGCTACATGCGAAGGCTTATGTCAGCATTCGTTGTGCTTCTAATTGTATGCGCAACTTGTTTGTCCTATCTGTTTTATCTGAAATACTGGCTCGGCTATAGCGAAGAAGACGATCTGATGAAAATATTTTTGACGGTAACTATGCTTCCGTAGCGTGGAATTCAGTATTTTTCAGATCATTAACTTCTCTGCATGCGTGTATAATTTTGTGACAACCCTTTATATGGTCGCGGAGTTTCCGCAGTTGGCAAGAGCTATGCACGACAAGATACCATTTATAATTCCGAAAGGCAAGGATGTTACTGTTGCACCTCGTCAAATGGGGGCCATTAAGGAAGCTGAAGAGTATTTCCGGCAGCTTACAGATGCTTGGAAATGACACGTTTAAGATGAAACATTGTGCTAATTCTATATCATTGAAGTTGCAATAAATTCGATGGTATTTTGGCAAGGCATCTTTGAGCAAAAAACACATATTACAGTCAGCAAATCCGTCATGAACACTCTTTTAATAATCGTCAAAATCGTCATTGGTCTTCCTTTTTTAGCCCCCTTTCTGCCCGCGCAAACCTTTCTCAAGAATATCATTGACTTATAAACTTCAAAAGACCCTTATTCCCGATCTCCCACGTTAGATCGTCTCTTTCTTTCAAACGATGGAAAGAAATCATTCTGTCAGGTTTTCAACGAACAGGCCAGTTGAGCATCAAGTCCGTGCCAACTACCCCTCCGATGATGCGTTGGAAAAGCTCTTGGCTATGCCAAAGGCTGAGCCCGTAGAGGATAAGAAATTCGATCGAATGGATTTTTTCACTGCCGCTAGTTTAGATGTAGGTCATTTTCCGTTGGATTGGGCTTCGGCTATGAGTCAAATTCTTTCCAAGTTTAGATGTTCAACCCACGGACTGGTGAGAAGTTTAATTTTGGAGAGGCGGAAGCGAATCGAAGGAATTGGGCAGGTTGGACTCCACTCATGTATGCTATATATCTTGGGCATGAGGCTACTGCAACTGTTTTGATAAAGCAAGGAGCAGATGTTGAAGCCAAGAATCAGAAAGGGCAAACGCCGCTGATTTTAGCTGCTGGATGCAATTCAGAGAAAATGGTTGGGACTTTTAAATTCTTGCCGGCTCAGAGATAGGTTCAAAAATTACGTAACCTTCAGGTAGATCTCCTTCTCCGTCACGACGCCAGAATCGATGCCGTAGACGTTGATGGGAGGTCGGCGCTTCATTATGCTTCTCTTTATGATCAGGAAGCTGTTGTTTTTCTACTGTTAAATCATGGATCAGATCCAAATTTGGCTGATAGAAAAAGTGGAACTACTCCGTTGTTGATGGCTTGTGAGGGTGGGAAGACCAAAATCATCCATGAAATGCTAATGCATGTAAGGGAAATTTTTTGTATGATCTATTTAAGGAGATACTCACCTTTTTTTACCATCACATCTATCTTAGGGAGGAGATCCAAAGATCCGTAACTTACGCAATGACTCTGGAGAAGAATTAGTTCAGCATACCGAGCACAAAGAAGCAATCAATCTGGTCAAACAGGTATAAACACCCCATAAATTTGCTATTTTTAGCACATCAATATTTACGAAGCCCTAAGGCAGGAAGGATTGGAGAAGTACATTCCAAACTTTCAAGCGCAGAACACAACTTGGAAGAAGTTTTTGCGAATGGGGAATCAGGAATTTGACATGCTCGGAATCGACTTACTCGGACCGAAAAAGAAGTTGGAAAATATTAGGAAAGGATATTTAAGTCGGTATAACCTGAAGGACCCTGGACAAGGTGGAGTAGTCTTACAGCAGGTAAGCCGCCTCCAAACGATAAATATCTTTTTAAGGCTCCTGTCCAACCCCCTCCAGCCCCATTAAGACCGGTGGTTGAGACGCCCGGTGAAGTGGAGAATGACAACGTACGTTTCTTCGACTTATTGTGCACTTGTAGATGGCCAAATTAAGGATTATCCAGCGACAATTGATTGGGGTCCATCAGAAGCTCAGTGACTTTCTCAGTGCTCAAAGATCGATTTCGGAGTCTGATTTGAGATCCGTCATCAACACAGTGGACGAGATCAATAGTAGAATCTCTCAGTTGTTATAGACCGTATTTGTGAATGAGAATAAATTTTATTATAATTTGGGAACTGGTCATTCCTTGAAAGTTTGGCTATTCAACGGTTTTTGTGGAAAGTTTCATATTTCTTCATATTCATATTTCTCAGAAAACTTAAGCTAAATTTCTGCGAATCGCTTCAAAGTCGGGGCCTCGTGTTTTAATCATCTACCTTATGAAAAGATGATAAATTAGCCAGTGAAAAAAACGACCTTATTATCAATCATTCAAGGCTAATGGTTTCCTTTTTTCATGCCTGAAATTCCATTGTGTTTATGTTTTTTTTGCGGCCAATACTCTTTTCCAATTAAAAAGCCCCATTCCGTGCTCTTTAGGCGAGTAATTTCCGTTGTTTTGGCCAACTGTTTTTTGCTTTTTCCTCTTTGTAAAGTACATGTTTCATTTTTTCGCGTCTTCAAGATGAATTGTCTTTACGTGATCCGGGCTTTCCGAAAATCCGGGCCGGATCAATGTCCTCGAGGCACGTGTTTTGTAAACCGAGAGGGATTTGTTGTAGGAGAAAAACGAGTTGTCCAGTGCGGAGGTGAAGACAAATTGTTATCTTGTACATACTTTATTATTGATAAGTGTGGAGGTCAACAAGTATTTTTCTGGGGACTCTGGGTCGTTGCACAAGTGTTGGCGAGGGGGAGGAGGGGTTTGGGTTCCGGGTCAAAACACGTCATTTTCCGGGGGTTTTAGTGGCAATTTGAGTGGTTTCACTAGGTCAAACCCGCATATATAATGCGACGTTTAGCTCATTCGTGGTTGTGTACGTTGGGTGGACCGTTGTAGTGGAGAGAAGGTTTAGTCGGACGGCACTTTGAGGTCTTCCTTGACTCATTCATTTTCAGGCTGTTACTCCTAATTTTCTGTAGCCTTTTTTCAGCAAATGTTGCAGAATAACGCTTAGTATCATGCTCGGGTTAAACACCCCGACAATTCATTTACGGGCCATGATTGTTAAACCCCACCATTTGTGCCGTCGATCGATCAAACATTAAAACTTTTCTCCTTTTTTTGACATTTTGCACCACCTCTCATTAATCCCCCAAAATTGCACCGTTCGCGAATGTAACCCTTAATTGTATTTAGTGTCCCATGATTACGCAGTCAAAGAGTTACATTTCCATTTCATTGCGGAATGTCGCGGCTCTCTCGTTTCCGCGAACACCTTGTTCCAGACGATGTTCAAAAAACAAAGCGAGCAGAATATTCATAAAGCGAGAGCGGGGACACAAACTTTTTTGGCCAACGACGAAATGGGAATGGAAGTTCTCCGGGGCGTCGTACTTTGGGACTACGTGTTTTTATTTATTCAATGTTGTTGGGGTTATGACGATGCTTCTGTGGGGATAACTTTTAAGGAGGGCTTGAGGGAATATTGGGCAAGGTTTCTGGTAACATACGATGTGCTTAGAACAGACTGGAAGGGGTAGAAAATAAGCGTAGAGTTAACGTAATGTCCTATAGACAAGTCAAGGCATTTCAATGACCCGTCGGCTAGCATGGAATATGTTACTTAAGGTAGACTCCGCGACCTTAAATTTCCTGCGGTTGGTTTATGGGGTGGGCTAGGAAAATTCGTTCATTCCTTTATCTTCAAATTGTAAATCTGTCATGGATGTTAGACTGTTTTGATTAAACAATTCTTTTCTAATTAAATTCCTACAAATAACTTCATACATTAAATATGTTCTTTGGGTAAAATTTGAACGTACATTTCTATGACCGTCTTTAGAGCCAAAAGGCATTCTTTCATCTTCCTTTATAGCGTACTTATTTAGTCATATTCTGTTTGCTGGACCACAATTCACAGAAATCTCCTGCATTCTACAGTTGATTACTTCTCCAAGTGATTACAAATAGTTCGGGTCCATTCCATCTTGGTACCGAGCGCAGTTTGCTTAATCTATTCGGATTAATTTGGTTGCACATTTACGTCAAAAGGTTTAGCTTCATGCATTTTAATTCCAACGTGCCAGCAAAGCAATTGGGGTTCGCTTTAGTTCCAAAATACATACTCCTGCAAACATTTACTTTATTTAAAGATTGAGGAAATTACCGTAATTGAGAGAGAGGTATTAATTGGATCTAGTAGTATAAAATTTAATTTGGGTTTCGAAAGCTGTTTACAGTAAAAACAAAATTTTGAGGAGTCTCCAAGCGACCTTGTGATTTCTCTTTAATTATCTGTTGGTTGTTGTATACATATGCTTGAGTTTGTCCTGTTTGTGAAAATTCTTTGATCTGTTTGACGCTTGGTAGTTTGGATTGTTTTTCGTGATTTAGAAGTCTGTCTTCCTGGCGTCGCATTGAGATTTTTTAACCGAAAGTTTAGTTCCTAATCTTAAAAATGAGATTGATTACTTTTTGCGCTACTACAAGACGAGTAATGCCGCCTTGGGACAAAATAAAAAGACTTGTAAACTCATAATTGCCCAACCTCCAAGCATTTTGACCTTCTTTGCCGTTTAGCATCCTGCTCTCCATGCCTTTCCCCTCCAAGAAAACTCTATCTGCCTGAGGCGTTTATCCCCTGACAATTATTTCCCCATTCCCCGAACCCAACTCCCTTTGCTTTTTAGCACTTTTTTGTTGTGCTTGAAGGACTTTTTGTCATCCATGTTCCTTCTTCTCGTTTTTTGTTGCGTAATTTACCACAATATTTCTTCGCACCTTTTGTCTTTCCGTCTTTCTTTCGGCGTCTGGCGGACTCTCCTCGTCGCCCTCGCTCTGTCGGCCTTTCTCTTTATGTCGCTGGTTCTAAGCGGGGCTGCGTCTAGGCCTGGAAACGACGATGGGATGGGGGAAGCGAGGGGAAGAGCCCCAACATCCAAGCCTCGGGTTCGGCTTTTTCCGAGTTTTCTCGGCTTTTTTGCGCTTTTTTTGTCTTTGATCGTCGGAAGAGGCTTTTTTTGTTCACGCGACGATTTGTTATCACTTAATCATTTCCCGCTATTCCCGATTGTTTTCTCGTCGGTTTGGGTGCTTGGATTTCCCGGAAAGAAGAGACGTTTGAAGATATTGCGGGGATTCTTGCTGATTTCTTCAATCTTTTGTACTCAACATTGGTTTAGGCAGAGGAAAGGCTTTTCAAGATAAAATGAGCACGCTTACGTAATTTTCAGCATATTATTACAATG
The DNA here is from genome assembly GCA_904066235.2 of Bursaphelenchus xylophilus. Lineage (NCBI taxonomy): Eukaryota > Metazoa > Nematoda > Chromadorea > Rhabditida > Aphelenchoididae > Bursaphelenchus > Bursaphelenchus xylophilus. Next base: position 7,924,895 of record CAJFCV020000004.1, read on the forward strand.
TAAAACACAACGAATTATCATTCAAGAGCTTCGTTTCTGTTTAATTCCATCAAAGACCTCTATTAATACTGATTATTTTTGTGCAAACTCTGTTTTTCTTTAGCCAATTCTCTCCGTTCCTCCATTGGTCTTTTGACTTCGACATTTATTAATCTTTGCGTTTAAATGCCCTGAAGGCCTTTAGCCAATTTCTTGTTCCCGAAAATTTATATGGTTAATGTAGTAATTTGCAATTCTTTCAATTCAAAATAATTTCTTCTTTAATTCATTAACACTCATAACCTTTGAGATTTTAGAATTTCAAGTCTACGCGGATGTTACAAAAATTGTGCCAACCAATTTTTTGATAATTAATAAGCGGCTGTACTCTTAAACCCTAAGGGCGGTTAAGGCTGGATACGCCTTTATAGGCTTATGTGTACATAAACAGATTTCTGGTGGCTTAGCGAAGTGGAATTTATGGCTTAAATTTTTTTTACAATCCCGTATTTCAGATATTTTTTTGTGGAAGAAGAATAAATTCTGCTGTTTCTTGAATCTTACAAATTTATATACTAAAATATTGCTAAATTCTTATGAAGGTGTGGGCCGGTGAATATCAATATCAGTTCATCACACTCTTGTCGTAAGTATGTTTTCACAAAGTACGCAAGATCAGAATCTTGCATACAAAGCCTTGGTCTAAGCTTGAGCCGAGATTCATAAAAATTTTTATGTCGTCTCTTCAGCACTTACATAATAAATGTTTTTCTGGACTCCCAAATGTTCTACTGTTTTTCATATTTCCTTAAATCTCAATTACATTTCTCTAATCCCCTTCTCCAAACTCATTAGTTTCGCATAATAATCAGCTAGAAATACATTTTCTGCAGCTCTCTGAATCTTGTGAGAAGTTTAAGAGATTATGCCTACAATAAACTCCTCTTCGAATGCCGTGACCCCACCAGGACATATATGTAGTCTTTTTTTACACCGTTTAGAGAAGCAATATAAGGGACCTAAAGTGGTCAGGTGTGGCCTCATTATGGCCTTGGTTTTTTCTGTTTCATACACTTATGCAGTAAAATTAGTTATGTTTGACATTTAAATGGGTGTCTAAAGATTGTATAGAGTTTTGCAAAAGATTTTGCAGAATTTCATGAGGAGAAAACTATTGATAAAAGAATTTTTTGAATATTTGTGGATACGAGAACATAAATTAACCTCTCTCTTTGCAAACGTTAAGGCTAGATAGAAAATGAAGACATTATGTGAATGCAAGCCGTATTTTCCAATTTGCGAACATAACATTTTTGAATTAAACATTTTACTTTTTACCGAGTTTGTTAACTTGCCTGGTAAGCCATGTATTATACTTTTTTCCCCGTTTTCTGATAACAAAATCAACTTCTGACCCCGTTTTCAGTCATCTCCTGACTTGTGATAACCCGAAGTGTCTGTTTACAACAACATTTCCAATCATTTGGCGATCACAAATGCTTATTTGCTGCTTTCGGAAATACTAAGGATTTTACAGAGGTGTTTTACCTTTGAGCGAATTGCTTTTCCGTTGCAGTTATTTTTGTAAAATGCATTGCAGCTAGACGATTTCATTATGCAATCTGAAGCCGAACGTTGACACCTCTCGATGACGCTATGAGTGTAAATATAGCCGGCCATTTATAAGTATTATTGAGTGTTTGCTCAAAGTTTTTCTTGCTGTCGCTCATGTTTTTCTTGGCATAGGGAATTACAGAAACCTTCTTTTTTTAGCCGATGATATGGAAATGCATATGTGTTCTCTGTTTGCACTGCGAGTTTGTTTGGTGTTGTCAGTTTAGTACGTAAGGATTGACGATGTAAGGTTTTCATATAGGTAGAGGAAGCTTTGGACAAGCCTCTTCTATGCCAACTATTCTTTTGTCTACTCTGAGTTTTGAGTTTGCTCTGCATCGGCTCTCAAATGACCTATAATATCTATTGTCTCTACCTCGGACGTCAAAGCTCACACTGATTCATTTTCCGGCTCTATTCTTTACAAATACCAATTCAAGTTCCTCGGTGATCTTATAATAGCATAAAAATACCGCATTTATGTCATAGCCTTCTCCTAATGGCTTCCGAAGGTCTCCTTTAATGCCCCTGGCCCCAATGTACAATATAAACCCGCGTCCTCTGACCCGTTGTGCTCTTTCGAACCGAACGATCTTTATTTCTCTCATTTTATCTTCCAGTTTTATCGGTTCTTTAACGGTCCCTGAAGTGGGGTGCGGTCCCTTCTCTCTTACTTTGTGGAATTTGCGTCAGAGTCATAAAAGAATTGTGTTAATGGCTCATTTGCATAACTCGGCAAGGAAGACTTGGCGAATGCAAATTTGATAATAAAACATTTCGGGCGGGTTTCCGGTTTCAATTCGGATCCATTTTTACAGTTTGTTTGTAGCTTACGCTGGGTGGGAGGAGAGGGTTAAGCTGGCTGATTCCAGCGAATTTACATCGAAATTTACGCCGAATGCGGTTGATTTTTAAACGAGAGTGGGTTGGAGCTTATGTGTAGTTGCATTGCTTTGTGGTTGTTTGGAGAATGTGGAGATTTTTTTGAAATTGAAAATATATTTTTTTAAGTTGCAGGAAATGGGGGAATTGACAGATTTTAAGAAATATATTATCCTGGAGGTGGTGAAAATTGAAGAATATAAATTCTGACCAACCTCGGGACAGTTTGAAGTCAGAAATTTATGAAAATTTTGTGAGATTTTAATGCGTGCATGGCCAAAAATGCCAAAAGACCAACAGGGTTTCGAATATTGATTAAAAAATTTTTTTTTGTTTGATGACTTCTCACGTTGTTAATATAAAAACAATAATCTAATTTGAGCAATTTTTCAAATTTTAAAGCTTTCTTCCTTCTAAATAAGTAAAATCTTTTGAATGAGCACTCACCTTCGTCCTTTCCATTTATCTCCAACCAGCGTTATAAAGCGTTAAAGAAACCACTTTTAAAACCGGCACATCCGGCTTGAACAGCCTGCGTGCTAAAAATAACTCTTTTAAAGGCCCGGAGGCATGAATCATGGTTTGGAATTCGGCTGGGAAATTTCTCACCGGAAATTCCGCTAGATCAAGGAAACGCCCGAGGCGAAATAAGTGATTTTATTCGAATTCTTAATCGATTCGGAAAAGAGATTTTTTATTTTCAAATTATTTTAAAATTTATGGTCACCTGTTCTTGAGAAAATGAAGGGAGGTGCTTTTTGCGTGCGCCTATAATATTGAGCATCACAAATTGTGGCGAGGGCAGTCGAAGATAATTTTTTAAATTATTTTGCTTTGATAATAAAAATATTTTTTTTATTGTTTGTTTATATTTATTTTTGAGTCATATAAACACATAGAAACTTGGCAGTTATCAAAAAATGAATCAGCCTATAGTTGGATTGAAAAGCGAGGTTTAACTTGTAATGAATGTGCTTGTGACGCCTGGTTTCTGATTCATGAAGGATTGCTCTCAATGGGGTTCTAGTCATTTTTAAAAGTGATGTAACCAAAATAAGCTCCTAAACTAGGCAGAGGATCGAGGGAGAACGATTTTGTGTAGTTTGAAAGTATTGTTTTTCGCGCAATCCAAGATTTGGTCTTTTGCACGGTGGTGACAAAAAAATTTTTTGTTGCACTGTGCACCCATTTCTAATCCAAAATTGGCCCCAAAGCAAAGATTATATTCTTCTTTTCTCCCAAGATTTTTTAATTTTTTCCACCAATCCTGTGTAAATACGTTATCTCTTCTCTGCAAACGTTTCAAAGTGAAACAAAAACGAAATTCTTGGCCCTTGGCCTTAACTTCAAGTGGACCGCCATGCACTTGTATTGTGGCGGATCACGTCTTCCACAGTCTTTGGAAAAGTTTTAAACAAGCTACAGATTTTAGCAAACACTTTTTTATGTTTTAGCAGCTGAAAATGATGTTTTTTGTACAAGAATGTTTACTTTGGATATTGTTTGTGGGAAGATAATATGACACTAGTCAGAACTTTGCAAAAAAGCGCTTACTTTTTGTGATCTTCTGTGCAACACTTTCCCTCTTTAGGTTTTGTAATCTTGGCCGGAAAATTACGGTAAAATTCGGGTTTTAGTTCGCGAGAGAACCGGAAAATTGATTGCAAACCGTTTTGTAATGTTTTTTTATTTCGATTCAACCATATGATATCCATTTGCAAATACATTTGGCAACTTTTTATCGTCTTTGTTTGCGTGATAAGTTATTCCGCGTACAAAGTATACATAACCGCTACTTTTTGCCCCACATGCAACTGTAATACTATTTAAAGAAGGTACCAAAACGACTTCACTCAATACACAAAATCTTCCAAGTTCCTGTTGATGAACCCAACAGGCGCTTATCAACTCACAATCTTGGCCAACTTCCTTCTCGTTTAAACCCTCCGCTTCAACGATTCTAGCTACCAGTCCAGCGCAGTTGGGCGCGTCCAGCCCAACACGGCCCAGCGGGTTCGGCTCGTTGGGGCGAAAGGCCGGAAAACGAGAGAAGAAAACGACGAATGGCCCCATGAATTCGGCCCAATCTCCCAGCCCCACGTTGGGCAGGACCCGGCCTATGCGGATATATGGCGGGGAATCGAGCGATTCGTCGTCGCAGATGCGGCACAGCACCTCTAGCTCGCCGTTAACACCGTTGTCGGCAGGATTGAGCAGTAGTATGCATGGCTTTGGCAACACTCTACTTGGTAGGTCGATTTTGGATTCAGTTTTCGGCGTCTAGGTGATTTGTAATGCTGAGCATACGGTCTAGAGACTTATCGTGAAAAAAAGGCATCAGTAAAAAGCTACCACAAGCAAGAACTTGCGGTATCAAGCGGGCAAAATTCTGAAATGAAGCTTTTCAATCAAGAATTTGCATTTTTTTATTCTCTCGGATCTTACAACTTTTCCTAAAAAATAACCGAAGATAAGATGATATTTTTTGAGAGCTGTTTGCATGAGAATATAATACAATACTGTGTTGGGATTAATTATGGAACTTACTTCTTTCAGAAAAGCACACCCGCTCCTCCCTCTCATCCTCAAGCACGACAGCCCCATTGTCAGCCGAGGGTACCAACTCTCCTCGTCTCGGAGAAGGTCACCTTATCCTTCTTCATCTCCCATTTGGACAACACTCCAAAGCTAATGTTCGATCTGGAGTCTCAGCTCGCGATGCAATCGCTGTCGTTCTACGGAAGCGGAACATAGTCCCAGAGACTTGCACTGTATGTGTTGATGCTGATCCCATGAGTCCGCAAATCGACTTGCAAGCTGATTTGGGAGAACTGGCGGCTCAGCTGGTCAGGAATGAGCTGTGGGTACATTCGGAATGCATGGAGTTGTTCAACTCGATCCATCATGAATTCGTTCCCAAGACTTTTAGCGTGTTGAGTGTGGCCAATTGCGGAGTCTGCAGGAAGATTATACTTGTCAATGTGAGTTCATAGACGAATGTTTTGGATTTGTATGTATAATTTTCGACGGAAATTTCATTGAAGTTTGAGAAAAAATAATTCTAGATTAATTAAAAATAGGAGTAATATAATTCTCGGTATTTCCAGGGCTACCGCTGCAATCGCTGTCAATTCACTTTCCACAAGAAATGCTGGGGCCAAGTGCCCGCCCTCTGCGAGCCCGATCAAATCCCATATGATATCCACAAGGCCAATCAACTCCGAGATGTTTGTGCCAAATACCAAGGACCTCACGCGGCCATGGCGGCCGATATCCTCGACTCTCTCTTACCCACGGATTCGCCGAGTAAGTTGTGATCTACGAACAAGGATTTTGAATTCATTAAAAGTTCTAGTAACTCAATTATTCGTCCGCTGTAATGTTATTGAAGCGTAATTTAATATTATAATATGTTATGAAATTCCAGACGAAAGACCGGTGAAATCTCGAGAAAACTTCCGCCAAACGACGGACGAGAGCTCCACTCCTCGAGAGCAATCAGAATCTCCGTATCCCCGTGACCGATCATCATCAGCCCCCAACATTAACATCATCAAGGACGACTTTTCCTTGTCCGAGCTTCAGTCCCTTAAGATCACTTCGAATTCGCTGCATTCGGGCAGCCAACAATATTCAAGTAAGCACCGGATTTTTTGGAATTTTTATCACGGTTTTAGACGATGCTTTGCCTGCGGGTTCTACCTCAACCGTTCATTCGTTGGGAACAGCTTTGACGCCTCCGCAATCAGCACCGCCGCAAAAAACGGCGCAGATTTTCTTCACGGAGCAGCAACGAATGAGGAGTAAGAGTGAGTTTACAAAACATTTTTCTCTTTTCAAGTTACGGGGAGTGATTTTGATGAAACTTGGCGCAAAATAATATGAGATCTTTAACCGCGTGCGAAAATTGAGCTAATGCTATGCAGAAAATAGATGCTGAGGTACTGAGGTCAAAAACGGCCAAAATTCGAAGATTTTTTTGTGATTTGTCCGTACTAACAATTGGAATTCTGTAGATAGCGTAGAGTTTAAGCTTCCCACCAAAAACATTACTGTTCCGCATTATTTTTGCAATACCATTTCGGTTTATGCCACCAATTCTCCAATAAAAATTCCTGTGCGTAACGGACCCTCTCTCTAATCTTGTAGACCCCAAATTGGTCCTTATTACACTCAAAGACCTCTGTCGAACAGTGTTCGTAATCTTTGGATTCGCGAGATTTACGAAGCTATATATAGTCGGCGATATTTATATTAATCCTGGCTGTTTTTTCCAAGAATTTCCCTCAGGGGATTTATGGGATTGACGTAGGGATATCATGCATATTATTTACATTTTCGGTTCTCCGAAGGTTTGGTTTGAAGTAGTGGTAAACTGGCCGTTAAAGCGTCGTACTGAAGTTTGCGAAAATAAAGGTAAAGTGCGTCAAAGGTCACACCTTTTTTTATGAACTCTAATGTAATAGAATGCCAGGTCTAATTCGATTTTTATGCACACCTTGTCCAAAATTTTCTTGCTCTTAGTTTCAAAGTGCATAATCTCGGCGTGGCCTAATTTACTCGCCAGTTTTTTGATATTTAAAATAAAGGTGAAGGGATTTGGACATAATTCTGTGGGATTATCAGAGGAATCCCCGAATATTTAGTCGGCTTTCTGCCTCTGGTTCATTTTGGAAATTAAAATGGGCCCTTCACATGGGATGGACTTTTCAGACATCTGTTTTCGTAGTTGTATAGAGAGACATTGTATTGTAGAGGGAATGGTTTCTGAATTATGCTCTTTGCTGCAAGCTATCGATTTCTTAAGCAAAAAATATTCAAAAAAGTGCAATTATCTTTCTAAAAACCTCTGCGGTTTCTGCATAACGCGACCGAATGATCTTACATACGTTTTCCGTAATTATGTTCTTGTTTTGCTCAAAATTTTCTAAAAGTCGTAGCATCACAAGCACGCCCCCTTTAATTTTGTACCTAGAGCCCCTTACCTTCCCCCCAAAGCCTGTTCATTCACTACATCTTCCCGAATATTTCTCGTCTGCTCACATGAATTAATGTCTAATGAATCCTGCATGGAAACCCTCCGTTTTCCGCTCGATGCCAATGCCTGTTTCATTTTATTTACAAACTCCGTACACCGAGACTATGTAAACTTTTGGCTTTCCCGTTTCCCTCTGCTCTCCACAAACATGCATATTACCTGTTCTCCACCTCTAAATGGGTAATAAATAATCCCTCGCCGCATTCGCACCTTGTCTTCGTGATGTACACACCGAAATGTTATCGAAAAGTGGGGGGCTCCAAAAACGGTCTCAAATCCCCCCGCTGGCGGCGAGGAGTTTTCGCGTCTGGAAATGTCCTCTTTTTTGTCCCCCAAAAGATGAACAAGTTACTTGGTGGCCGTCTCCTTCATAACGCAGATTTGTTTGGTCTGTGTCCCCTTTAATTCCGTGTGTTTCATTTTTCGCTTTTTGTGCAAACATTTTTTGCCCCGGGTTTGGGTCCGCGGAAAAGTTCGCCGAAAGTCTCTGGGGCCAAGCTTCGCACGGTTATGCCGTTTTGATGAATTTTTTGCACTTAGACTGTCTCTCGAAGCCTTGGTGGTCTTTAAACTTCCAACTCATCTTGCCCTTTTCAACCCCGGCTTTTTCCAGCTTCTTAAAGTGCTCAACAAAGCGCTGCGCCGAATGCGATTGTTGTTCCGCTGATGCGTGCGGGAATTAAGTGCAAAAAATATTTTTTCAAAAAATTACAAGTGCTTTATTTTTCCGTAGCAAAATGGTGATGTTTTCCAGGGAAGGCTTATTCAGGTGAATTCGGAATTTTAAAGTTGCGTGGGTTCTAAATGGCGCTTTTGGTGGAATTCTTCGGAATATTTACAAAGTTATTCCCAACGTATGTTGTGAATGACTTATCGGCCTGAAAGATTATAAGTCAATTTTCTCTGCAAATAATTACATTGCAAAAAAAAAGTATTAACCTACAGGTGGAATTGCAAGGAAAAAATAAACCAAAAACATAAACTTTACTTCGGAAGTTTCAATTACAAATATTCCGAAGTTTGTCCAAAACTGCAGAATTTAAAATTTCGGACTTTTCTCACAATTCCAATTGTGTTTTCCTTAAACGTTGTCTTGTATCTGCTCACTACATTACTTTACATACAATTTCTGATGCTTCCAGTTTCACAATTTTACATTTTGCAGGTCCCGGTGAGGCGCGTCTCTCATCGCCCGGTTCCAACAGTGCCGCGAAGATCGAATCCGCCGGCTCGGCGGCTTCTCTGCTCACGGTGGAGGGCGGGTCGCGCTACGAGATAACGCGCCGCGGCGGCGAGCGTTTCAATCGACGTCGCGCGACGGTCGAGGATTGGGAGATCAGCCACGACAAGGTCATCTTCAAGGAGCAGATCGGGAATGGATCTTTTGGCACGGTGTACAAGGCCTATTACTTTGGTAAGATTTTTACTTTTATTGTTTGAGAAGGATTTAGGTGGGAGTAGAGAAAGTGAATGGGAAAAGAACATGAGAAAGATGACTGTTAGTTGAAGACGCACTTTGCTAAAAAAATAAAGGATTTGAAGCCTTACACACTTCATAATTGTTCATTTCCAGGCGCTGTGGCCGTGAAAAAGCTGAATATCCGAAGTCCAGGTCCAGAATTGTTGGCTGCCTTCAAGAACGAGGTGACTGTCCTCAAGAAGGCTCGTCATGGCAACGTCCTCAACTTCCTTGGAGTCATCAGAGAGCCCGAACTAGCCATTGTCACCCAATGGTGTCAGGGGTCAAGTCTCTATCGGCATATTCATGTCATCGAACCAAAAGTTGAGTTTGAAATGCAGACCATCCTCGAGATCTGCAAACAAATCTCACAAGGGATGAATTACCTGCACAGTAAGAATGTGATTCATCGGGATCTGAAGACCAACAACATCTTCCTGACGGAGGGAACGACTGTCAAGATTGGTGACTTTGGACTGGCGACAGTCAAGACGAGATTCGACGACACTACTCACGGCGTTGTCCCGAATCCGAATCCGACCGGCTCCATTCTCTGGATGGCTCCGGAAGTTATTCGCATGACTTCAACCAACCCGTACAGCACTAGGTCCGACGTCTACTCGTTTGGCGTCTGTTTATACGAGTTGTTGAGTTCGATGTTACCGTATGATGACATCAAAAATCGAGACCAGATCTTGTTCATGGTGGGAAGCGGAATTCTGCGGCCGAATCTGGGGAATCTGAGGAATGACACGCCGAAACAGTTTAGAACACTGCTGGAGGAGTGCATCAAGTTCAAACCGGATGAACGGCCGGAGTTCAGATATGTAAGTCCCTTGTAAAATAGGGAAAGGATAATTTTTTAATCAGAAGACGCGACGGTTAGATTTTTGTTTGAACTTTGCAAGTGCGGTTAATTCAAGACAAAAATCAAAAATTTTGGCTTTACATCCTGAACGTCCATTTACTCGTTAATAAACCCTCAAAAAAGTTCCATTTTCAAAAGTCCATTATTTTATTTTATTTTTTTTCAGATCTACGGCGTCCTCGACAATATCCGCCTCCCAAAGCTCAAGAAGTCGGCCAGCGAGCCCAATCTGCACTCTCGACATCACAACCGGTCAGGGTTCAATTCCTGAAAAATCCTAAATCTCCGGGTTCTACATTTCTTAGTTTTCGTCGTCTGGAAGATCCCTAAAATATTTGTTTCCCTAATGTCCAGACGACCTCTATCCGAATATCACTATCATTTCTATTGGATTTGGAACATTCCCGTTCTTAGCCCCGCACTTACATTTCTGTGAGTCCATTAGGTACTTGTAAATTATTGTATATTATGTCTCTTGGTCATTTTTCAAAAATTACTTACTTACGGGTTATTCAAATGGTTAATAAATTTTTTGTCCATGAAAGTTGCAATAATTAATTTTAGGGAGATTCTTGGGGCGAAAAATTTGCATATTTAAAATTTTCTTTCTGTGGATTCAATATGTAGACCATTCCAAACACCAATGGGCTCTGTTTCGTAGAAACAAAGGGGTTATGCAAATTTAACAAAATACTCTAGGCAAATTTATTCAAATTAAAATTGAGCGTGTTCATCGATAGATTGTACCAAAATGAGATCAAGAAAGCGTGTGTAGAAGAAAGGCGGTAATTAGAACTACTAGATTTATCTGCAGATTACACCCTGAGTCTTTGTCACCGGTTTGTTGAGGCTGTTTTTCCAAGACATGTTCTCCCGAACCTTCTGACTCTTCTTTTTCAACTTTTGAAGCTCCAGAATCCTCTTCAGCGCCACCCAATTCTTTACTATCAGTTCCAGAGGATTCCGTTGAGGTCGGCACAAATGTCTTAGGCTTATCGACATTGAATTTATGTGGGTAAATGCTGATTGGTGGGCCTTTGGTTGTAATAGTCACAGGTCGTCGAGTTGTCGATGTTAGACGATGATGAACAGGCAAGGTTGTGGGGACTTGGAAGCGGTCAGATGGCTTGGTTTCGGTTTTTGGCAAGGGTTTCAGCTTGGTGGATTTGTTGCGATGGCGGGCTCGTTCGGCTGAAAATTGGTGTTTAGATAACAAGAATGGTATTTATATGTCATAAATGATGCCTAACCAAGACAAACTTACAAAACTTCGGCAATTTGACATTATTTAGATAATTCAAAACATCCTTTGAGATGATTCCAATTGACGCCTGATACGGTAGATGTAAAAGACAAGTGGCTGTCATCTTTTTCCTCCGATCAATGAGGAAAACTCTGCTCCGGTTTTTGTTGTCTCCCTAAAGGAAATAAACAATGATATCAATTGCATAATGTGCACTTACTCTCGGTTCAAACTCTGTGTACAAACTGATATTTACATCCGAAGAAAAAGAGTTTATCCGTTGAAGATGGGCATGTTGATGATGCCGAATCAAATGGCGCCGATGAACTTTAGCTCTGTGGGGTCTGGAAAAATATGAACAGATGTCGTATTTTAAAACCAAATCCGTGATTTTCACTTACCTGAATAGCAGATCATAAGAGCATGTGCTTGACAAGTCTTTGTCTCTCTTGTGAACTGCATATAATTTACTTCTTTCTGAATCCAAGTCCATTAGAAATTCACCCGCCATCCGACTCGAGAACCCGCTTTCTAAAAGATCAATTGTTAATTTACATATAAACTCCGCCATAATGACATGCGTATGATGGATTACTTGCCTTCAGCAAAATTCTTGATTACAAAAGGTTCCATTGCCTGTAAGTATCCCTGATAAGTGATCCTAAACTGCCGCACACTCCAGAAAGCGCCAGCAGATTGTGGATCAACGAAATACATGACATCGGAGAAAGTGGAGTCCATGAAAGAGAGATCTACAATAAAAGTATGGTAAGTTACGATAATTCAAATTTTGATGTAAATAAATATCCCACCTGGTTCCAGGACAAAACTTGAGTTATTCATATACGAACAAGTGGCAAAAGTCATCGAGTTCAACAAGGAATAGCTGGAATTGCTGTTACTTTCAAATAAAACATAGTGAAGCAGCGGGAAGGACGAAATACAACGTAAGCATTGCGGCAAGCAACAATAAATGTGTGGTTGAACTTACCTAAAGACTGAATATCCTGCCATTGCATTTTCGGCCGGAAAATCAACCGGCAACAGGCAAATTTGATGTTGACCGCGTTTAAAAATCAACTGAAATCCAACCTTCCCATTGTTGTAAACATCTCGAATATGAAGCTGGACGTTCGACGGGAGACAATAATTCAAGTCTCGGTGAACTTCTAGATACCGTTGAAGTTCGTTAAGTTGATCAGCTCGAGCAAAGACCAGCTGACAATCCTGAGTTAAAACATATACGTAATAGGTCTGGTTTGTGTCAGAAATGGTCTCTTGAAGTCGTCGATGATCGCACTCACTGTGAAATCCCGATGATATGTAGGGTATCACCAATAATACAACTACTACAGCCTCCGCAAAACTGCTTAGCATCTCGCCAAAAGTAATGCAAAGACCTTTAGATACCGCTCCAAATCTAGTCAGGAGCTGGAGAACAGATTGACATAGCTGAAAGGGTTCCTTATAATCTCATAAAATAATAATTGGTAGAAAAAATACAATTCCAGGGCGATAAAAACGACTTATCACTCGGAGCGTGGGGAAGTGTCAATCAAAAAAAGAGGGCGACAAATAATATTGTTTTATCATAAAGAGTCATTAGAACTTCAAAGGGTCATCAAATTTGACGGAGAGAAATTAAAAATTGGAGGAAAATCTCATGAAAATCTCAAATTGAAAAGGGATTCGCAAAGGAAAAAATAATTTATCGTGTTTTGAAAGTCAAACCCTCGAAATGTCCTCTATGACAAGTACAAGATCAACCAAAAAAATTGAGCAAAGGAACGTTCGTTTGGTCGTTCCGTGGCCAGATGACTGATCATATGTCAATGTCACGATTTTAGGGTAGATTTTTGACTAATTACACATAACTCTAAACTTTTGGAGTGTCTGCAGTAAAGTAAGGCTGAGTTTAAAAAATGGCCAAAGAGGACAAAAGTTGACTGAAATTTGGCAAAGTGCTTTCAAAGACATATGCAAGACACCTAACCTGTGCAAAAAATTCATTCATCAAAAGTTAGTTATCTAAAGACTGCCAGCTTCTTCGGTTACTAGAGCCACAGGTGATGCCCTTACAAAGCAATCAAAACTATCCAGGCAAAACGAAAAATATTTTTTGTTTTTATGTTTTCACTCGCAAATAACAATCTCGGTTGGCGCTGAAAAGTTCCGGCAAAGCTTTTCAGAAATGATTTATGACCATTTTTAAACCCATAGCCAAAATTTCTGTCATTCTGAATGTAACACCTGAACGAATTCTTGCTGACAATAAATATCATGCTTCTTGAAAAACCGCAAGGATTTGCTATATACACCCTGGCTAAAAAACAACAACGAATTTCGTTGTAGTGACACACACACAATCATAAATGTAAACGCTCTTCTTTTGTCTACATCAGATAAAATTCCGGGAGAGAGAAGCCGGAGGCATCAAGTTATGGTTTTTGCGCGTTCTGACAGCCCTCTGACTTAATATGCTATGATTTTACGAACTCACTTTTGTCTTCAAAAGCTGTCAGAACACATTAAATTCATTGTTTCGGGAGGGACTATGCTTACAAGGTCATACAAGATGTTCTCAGATAGTAAATTAGATAAAGCCGAGGTAAATTGTGATTTTAAAGTGGACTTGAAAGCATTTTGAAGAATTTATGGGATGTGAAAGATAGCTGAAAACAATTTGCAAAATGTGAAGGGCAAACTGCGATATAGAAATATGAAATTCCATCGTTCCGTGTTGTTACATGATCTATAAAAAGACAAATGAAGAGATGAAATAAAAACTTATGTTATACTTGACCAAAAACGACTTCTTGGTCGACTTTCCTAGTGTAAGAAATACAGATGCTTACAAAACACGAGTCCCCAGAACCATCGCGAAATCGTATTTCATCCCTATAACTCAATCTTCCCCTCGCACGTGACAGCCATATAATAAAACTACTTGGAACTCCATAATAATCAAAAATGTAAACAAACAGTGGCATCGTATTGTTCCGCCCGAAGACTTTGAATGGCCCGGGAAATGGACGAATGATTGATAAAAACGAAAATTCCCCTCTGGGGAAAAACTCTGGCTGCTTAAAAAGGCGTTATAAAGAGGGTTCTGTGGCCAAGATGAACGGGAAACGGAGCGTGCTGAAGAGTTGCGGAAAACGGAGTAGAAATGGAGAGGAATGCGGAGGAGACGCTTACAATCTTGTAGAAATTAGAAACTGTCGCCAAAAAAATGCGCTTTGGTTCAAATTGACGCGTCGGTCGAGAAAAAAACAGTTTTTATCGATAACTTTCGCCTCATAAGCTTGTTTTTTTTTATGGAATATCGTAGCCAAGCCTAAATGTTACAACTCTAAAGCTTTAAATACATTAGGACGTATTTTTAAAGTTGAAGAAACCCGTATCCCCTCATTTTATAAATTCAAGTCCCAAATTCTTCGTGTCTTCCTCAATGAAAACTCAGATGTCCTACAACAAACCTTATAGCAAACCTTATGACTTTATAACGTGCTCCTCAAGTGTTTCCATAAATGGCCGGCAAACCCATAAACCAAAAAAGTAAGTATTCAAAAATAAAAGTTTTGTTCGCGTTTTTTTACGCCGTCGGCAGAAAGTCGATTTCTCGGCCAAATATGGAAATCTAATTTGAGCGAAAAAAACGATTGGCCGAAATTTGCATATTTGATGAGAAAATAAGCTTCGATCTTCCTCAAACTATAGCCGCATAAAAGTAATAGTAATGAAGTGGAATGCAGAAATATGACAAGAACAAGTGGATACATCGTATTTTAAAAAAAATTATCATGCAAAAATCGTGTCTCCCATGATGACATAACAGGGTATTTCAAATCTTTATATGGTTATGTCGACATTCCCAATCCCGGCCTAATGCCCCAAAGCTTGAAAAAATTTTAGGGTCGCATTTAAAAATCTGAATGGGTTTCCAATGTCCTGAACGTCTTCCCAATAGAATTCGCCGGCTTAAAACTGTTTGGAAAACGAAAAATTCCGTTGAAGAGGGCGGAAAAGAATGGGACAAAAACAGCCTAATATAATAGTTGGAACAACGTTCTTTTTCCACTTGAGACTTGTAGAATGGAGGGTAAAATGGGGCATGACAACAAGCATCAATAGAGGTGGCGTCACGACAGGTATCGAGTTCATGAAAATTTGGTGAAATTTTTAAAAAATCTAAAAACAGTAGTGCAGATTATTATAGTCATCATGAAAATCTAGGAAGAAGTTAAGAATTTAACGATTAAAGAAAAGATGACTTATTTTTTCGATATTCAGCCAGATAGTATTCAAAAAACACGTTCTTTCTCTAATTGCCTCTACTTATTCTTCACGTACCAACAGAACTTTCCTCGAAAATAACATCAAAACCAGTGTTTGACCCTCTCAAAAAATATGGAAACATTTCCGTCGTCTTTCTGAACTCTTGACCAATCCTCCAACACATAATCGTAAATCTTGTCGCATCCCCGAGAAAATACGAAAAACGGTGCCAAAGAGTCTTATGAAAACAAAACAAACCCTCCCTTTTCCGGAGGTCCAATTGTTTTTTTTTGTTTCCCGGAATACACTTTCCAGAATCTTGATAGGGAACGTCGAGGACACTATTCTTCGCTAATCCAGGACAGTACGTAACAAAAAGGGCTGGGTCAAAGAAAGTCAATCAATTCTCCCAAGAACACGTAAATGATTCCAAGGATTACCGAGAGAATCTTTGAACTTTTAAATATCAAATTTCCAGGGTTTGGTTAGCAACAATAATATTTGCAACAAGGAAGCAAATTGCGACATTTTAATGCGCGTGGTCACTCAAAAAACAACGAGAAATGAAATTGTGGCAAAAAACAAAACTCGGCTTCTTGGCCAGGATATTGTCCATTACCGAAACATCCTGGAAAGCCATCTAATGGCCACTTGCTTTCCCGCAACGCGCTGCAAAACAAGGGGCGCGCGGATTTGAGCATAATCCAATCAGCTTATTGTTTTTAGCGAGTGCGCCGTTTTGTTTCGGCAGAACACGATAATTATGGGCTGTAGGAATAAAAAGGGTAGTAATGGGAGATCACTTTGTTTGGGAAAATTTTGTTTTTTGATAATTTATTGATTCTTCAGAAAAAGTGATTTGAGTCTTCATAAAGCGGTAAAATATAGAGGAACTAAGGATACCAAAAAATCTGCATACCATTTATACCCTCTCGCACTTGTTTTGACCCCAAATTTTTACGGATTTCCAATGCCCATGATCCATCTAAGATTAATCCCCAAAAATCTGAATATGTTGCCAATTCGCACTCACCAATCTCCCCCGAAATCCGAAAACGGAAGGCGCGCAAAGACGTTGGCTCAAAGCTGGGATTTCCGTTTGCGCGCTCCGTTTCTTCAACGCTTCCGTCGTAGAAGGAATTTTAAATTCGCATCAATTTGTTTATTCATCACAATATTTACAGGACAACGATTTGTATCGAAGACATCACAACCACATTTGAATTACTTTTTATATTTTTCCAATTCCGACATCCTCGGAACTCCGTAAGTATTAATCATTTTACCTATGAGAATGGATTCCCGAAGCATTATGGAAAGCTCTTCGATATCCCGGAGGATGCAGCATATCAAACCGAAGCGAGTCTTGTAGTCTCTTTCACCAATTTTTTGTTTCTCATACCACAACAGTTCGGAGAGAATTTTATCGACAATGTTGCTGTAACGGTAGTCGTTGAAGTAGTAATGGACTAAAAAAACAAATTTGTTAGGGCTTTCGTGGCTATGTCCAAAGTTTTGAAATATTTAGGAACTCTAATTTATATAAAAAAATTCAGCGCAAACCTCAATGAAAGCACAAGGTAACTCGTAGCAAAAGGAAAACGCCTCAAAGGTGTCCGCTCAGTTTTGATTTTCCTTCAAGCAAAATGTTCGCAAAAATTATGAAAATATTTTTTTTTTAACCAAAAGCCACAAGAAATTCTTTTGTGACAATCTTTCGATTTCAATCAATAGAAATTGGGCAAATCTTCAGACTGGAGATCAAGCCTACTATATTATTCAAACTTTTTTATTACCTTCTTTCCACATTATCAGCCCTGCCATTGCCACGACCTCGACTTCGTCCACCTTCATTCTTTTGAATTTGGCGGAGATTGTAAAAAGCCGTGTTTGGGTTTCGATCAAAGTCCTGTAAATGTTTGGGTTACCTTCTATTCTCCCGTTTGTTACCTTAACTTACCGGTAGCTTTGCTTCGGATCAGTGTCATGTCTGAAAAAGCTCTCCTGATTGTCCTTGTCCACATATCGCCCGTAATGCGTTACAAGTCTATTAAGGTCGTCAGGGAAATACAACGTATTCAAATGAAACATGTGCAGCTTCGAAAATCGGAATTCAAAACTTCGAAAAATCTTTTTCTAAAATTATATTACTCTGACTTTTTCGGATAGTTTTCTCAGCTCACTTTATCCTCTTCATCAATATTTCTGAATGGATGAAAATAATTTACGGCCATTTCCAGTATGTACACCAATTGGGCCCGGTTCAGTACAATGTACTCGACGGTTGTTCCGGGTTTAAAAACTTTGCCTTCCGAGAATAATTCTTCGGGATTGCACACAAAAAACAGTTTCTTAGCTTCATCGACAAACTTCTGGTAGCCTTCTAACATCTTACTGATCAGTGGAGTGGGCGAGGCCGTCGGAACGAGGGATAAATGTGAGGTAGATGGCGCGGGATCTTTCGGGGTCGCTTTGTCATAGTTTATGTTTATATCTGTAAGTGAATATACGGAGTTATTACAGCTTTGCAAATATTTCTTACTGTTCCGGGACATCCCAAGATTGAGACATTTTTGGAAGCGACAATGAGAACATATTGAACGGATATCTGAAATATGATAGATACGACTTTTGGACGTTGAAAAGAGCAAGCTCACAAGAATATAGGGAGTTCAGGCTAACAAGTTTGAAGTACAATACGAAAACTTTGCCTGGCGTATTGTCTATTTTTGAAATTTTGGCAAAGAAAATTTTTAGCCCATTACAGTCCAGCGGTATAATAAAGCGCTATTTCCCGCCCACCCGTTTTCTAAACAGCAATAATTTATAGCCTTAGCATGGTGATCATCGATTTGTTTCTTCACTGCCTTCAAGGTCACTCCCAAGGACGTGAGACGGTCATGGCCGCGGTATTTTTGCAACTTGAAACGGCTGATCGCTTTTTGTCGAGTAAACACGTTTCAGCGTTTCTCTGCCGTAAATTCTTCGCTTACCAAAGTACTAATCCAAAAAATGGCTTGTTGCTTGGAAGAGAAGATTAATTTTAATTAATTAGAACAGACGAAGGGTCGCAGTAATTACAGTTTTTTAAAGGACTGACTTACTTTTATTGATTGGGCAAGCCCCTTTCAGTTTACATACAAAATTCCGATTGAGGACAACAGTTCGACGGAAGAAGGCGCTGCCTGAAAATGGAATAATTATAACGTGGAAAATTAAACTTATCGAAATTTTAATATTTAGTTCTAGGCTGTTTCAGAAGGCTTCCGCTACAACAATTACACCAATTTTCCAAGTAAAGCATCATTTAAAAAGCTATTTTTTTTTGGCGTTTTTTCATTCTCTCCGTGTCTAGAAAAAAATTCGCAAAAGCGCCCGAGGCCTTACAAAAGAATAAAATAGAAAGTAACATTAAAAATTTTGCGATAACGACGAAATGTAATGTTGAAAAATGTAACTTGCACGGTCGACAAGACACCACTTCAAAATGATTTCCAGCCGGAGTCGCGCCACAAACTTGGCACACCTTTTCCTCCTGTTGCCCATTAAAATCAACGGTCAGGTAGTCATTACTGCTGCTACAAGGCGGCGAGCTCATTGTCTGAATGGAATGCATCGCTCCAGTTTCTTCGTGGAAACAAAAAACCGATTGGGGATCACTGAGAAGGAAAAAGCGCCACACTAAAGAAATGCGCGGCCTTGATAAGAACACGATTCAGATTTTTATCGGCTTCGCGGCATCTTGCGCAATGGGACAAATGAACCCGTCTTCAGGCTGATTTCAAAGCAGCGATGGCAACCTAAAATGAAACAAAAATTTCCTCAAAAGGTCTAGTCTCAATTTGTGTAAACTCTCGTCTCATTCGAACGCGTTATTCTAAATTATGCATTACCACTTTTCCCGTTAATTAAATCACTTTTTTTCAAGGTTGCAAACCGTTTTGTTGTAACAAAATAAAATTCCTTTCGTCAAAAGCGATTCGAAAGGGGTAACAAATCCGAGCACAGAGATCCCTCTCTTTTGTGACCCACCTATGTAATAGCCCCAATTTTTTTCTGACCAGCGATTGTTTAATACGGAAACAAGTGTGCTGCGTGGATCGAATTCCCTCCGTTTTCAAGGCTGATGCAACTGGTTAAACACAGACTGCACTCGCCCAAAACACTAGGCGTGGGTGCAGGTTGAGGTCAAGAGATCATGACACATAAACCGAGGGTTATTCCAGTGGAGTGAGAAAAAATATATGTATGAGTTTGTGACTTCAAAAATGACCTTTACAGAGCCAGAGATTAAAGAAGAGTGACTCTTGACTGGAGTCGAAACAAAAGGGATTTTGACTTTTTGAGAGGGGTAACTTAAAGTTTTCCTTCCATTTAAAAATCAAGGACTCTACGGCTTTCTAATATTGACTACTCTTCGTCTATGAAAGCTTCGATCCATGAGAGATTTGCAAAACAAAAATGGCCTAATTTTCGTAGAAATCCTTTATATCATCACTATGTTAAATATGATCCACCGCCTGTAAAATGAATTTAAAAGCGAATATTTGGTTATTTCAATAGTCGATTTGCATAAAAATATATTTTTATTGATTCCGAGAAATATAATTCCAAAACCAGGGACCAATTTACTAATACATTGGAAATACATTCCACAAATACATTTCATGCAAATTTGAGAGATTTGGGAATTGGCTCATTTTGAGGGAAAATTATTTTGTTGAACGGCGGCGAGTCGCTGGCAAAATAGAAGAAGAAATGTCGCCAAATTTGGCAAAGTTTTGCAAAATAAATACTTCTTAGTTATCGTATGTGGCTAATTTCACTCGACATTGAAAGGAGGTTGGCTGGCCGCTCTCAGAGAGCTTTGCTTCAAACAAAAAGACGCAATAGAGGAGTTATAAACCTGAAAAGCACACTTAAAATTTGCACAAATACAAGAATTAAGTTTATTTGAAGTCATGAACAAAATCCCCTGGGGGTTTGGTGACCTTTTCCACAAATGAGGAAAAATTATCCGAAAAAAAGGTATCACAATTCTTTATGAGTGGTTTTCTTCCAGGATTGAGACGAAATTTTCATTATCGTGACCAGTAAGGCACATGCTTATGTTAGAATCTTTTAATTGGAAAAATCCACGGGTTTCTTGAGTCCAATATACAGAAATCTACATGACAGTGATTGCAGCAAGTTTAAAGCTTCGTAAAACCACCCTCCTCAGATTTATAATTGTTATTGTGTCATTTATGGTTTGTTTGGAAGGATGTTCCCTACTTTTTTCAATATTTTGACGACTGATAACAAAAGAGATTTATGCATGTAAAAGTCAAGAACGAGGTTTTACAAATTACCTTGTAAAGAGTAATCACAAACCTAAAGAACGAAAATTTAGACGCGTCATGACCTCGGCGTGGTAAAAAAAGTCACAAAATTACTCCACACGATATGTCTGGTGTAAAAAAATGCGGTTCATTAACTGAAAATATTTGATGACAACAAGGAGTACTTATTGACAAATTTCAAGTGTGCTTTTCAGGTTTATAACTCCTCTATTGGGCCTTTTTTTTGAAGCAAAGCTCTCTGAGAGCGGCCAGCCAACCTCCTATGTGAAGAAATGTCATCCAATTATTTTGTTTTGGGTTGCCCAGCCTGTCGAGTCAATCTCGGCTATTCACATTGTTACATTATAACATTTGCTTTGATAGAAGTGAGGAAAATGAAAAACCACAGTATCTAATCTGTGATAAACACGAAATCTATCCTTTATCCCGAGTCGATACGAATTCCTTGGAGCTCCAGAACGATGTCGAGCAAAATTAGCCACATACGATAACTAAGAAGTATTTATTTGGCAAAACTTTGCCAAATTTGGCGAAATTTCTTCTTCTATTTTGCCAGCGACTCGCCGCCGTTCAACAAAATAATTTTCCCTCAAAATGAGCCAATTCCCAAATTTCTCAAATTTGCATGAAATGTATTTGTGGAATGTATTTCCAATGTATTAGTAAATTGGTCCCAGGGCCCAGTTTAGTATCGACCTTCAAATCCTTCCTTTAGTGCAACATTTGAATAAAACCCGAATTTTGCTCATTTATGGGAAATTTTCATTCTGAGGGAGGTCGGTTGACCGCTCTTTCAGAGATCTAAAAAATCTAAATTTTGGGTGAAAAAGAGTTGCGAAGTTATGAAACAATTCGTAAATGGCACAATAACCGTAATAAATGTGAAAAATACGAGATGCTTGATATTTAACACAATCGCTTTCATTCAGATTACCTCTCTTTACAATTCAAACTTATATAAACTTCATTTATCATAGTTCGCCTTAAAAATGCGTTGGTTTTGCAAATAAAAAGTGTCTAATATGCCTGTATCCTGTCAATCACGAAAATGTAATCTCAACCAGAGCAAAAAACCCACTAAGAAATTGTGGTACCCTCTTTTTCGTGGAATATTATAGTTCATTTATTGAAAATGTCAGAGAACCCCCAGGAGATGTTGTTCGTGACCTCAGGTATACTTAACATTTGTTTTTTATTTGTATTTACAATTTTTTCTGAAGATCGAAAAATCTTCAGAGCTCTGAGAGAGCAGTCAACCGCCCTCACCCAGAATGAAAATTTCCCATAAATGAGCAAAATTCGGGTTTTATTCAAATGTTGCACTAAAGGAAGGATTTGAAGGTCGATACTAAACTGGGCCCAGGTCCACTAAAAAAAGATATTGACTCTTTTTTTCTATGAGTTTATTCAAAATTTAACAAATAACTTATTTATAACAGTGCGGTGATAAAAAATACATTTATTTGGCGTATTTAATGCGCATTTCTCATCTTCTGCCTCTGCATCTCCAGAAATCCAGGATCTCCGAACTTGGTCAGAAACATTTTGAAATGCCTCGCTACTTTCATGACCAACACGAGCTCCTCGATATTTCGTAAAATTGAACAGATTTGGCCCATTCGGACCGCTCCTTTCTTTTCGCCGTGCTTGTTTTTCTCATACCAAGACAGCTCAGCGAGAAGATGGTCCGAGTTCATGATGTAGCGGGAGTCCCCAAAGAATTGGTTGGCTGAAAGCGACTTGAATATTTAGCGGCTTGAATTACCTTCCATCCACATTATGAGCCCTGATAAAGCCACCACTTCGAATTCGTCGACTCTGAGTTTTCTAAACTTCGAGACTGTGCTGAATACGTGGCGCTGGATTGGCATTAGCATCCTGAAATGAGCCTGGGTAGAGCCATATATTATTTTGTTATGCTTACCGTTCACTCTCTTTTGGATCAATCTCAGTTCTGAAAAAGATGTCATGCTTATGCCTGTCGACATAGCGCCCGAAATGCGTTACAACTCGGTTAGCATTGTCAACAAAGTACATTGTATTCAGATGGAATACCCGGAGCCTTGCAAAGCGGAATGAGTAGCTTCTAAAAATAAGTTTCTTAAAAAAAAGATAGAAAAGTTGAATTCTGAACACACCCTGGCTTCCGTCTCAATATCCTTAAAGTCGGGGTAATAGTTCATGGCCATTTCAAGAATATAGACCGACTGTGATCTGTGGTACACCAGGTTTTCATATATAGTGTCGGGTTTGAACATCTCCTCTTCCGATGAAAACAACTCCTCTGGATTACAAACAAAAAATAGTTTCCGACTTTCTTCATCGAATAAACGATAGCCTTCAATCATTTTGTCCATAACCGGAGTGGGTGAGATCTTGGGAGCTGCAGTTAAAGAGGTTTGGGAGATCTTGGGCGATGCCTTGTCATAATTTACGTTTATGTCTAGAAATATAAAAAGTGACATCATCAGTCACTTACTGTGGGTATTCATTCCAAGGAAAATACATTTCTTGAAACGGCAGTGAGAGCATATTGAGCGGATATCTGAAAGATTTGTAATCAAAAGTTCAGTTTTGCCGTTTACACCAAATGAAGTTGAGCTCGCCGAAATTACACCAAAAAATTGCACTTACTTTTATTTATCGGGCAGTTTCCTCTTAGTTTGCATGTGAAATTTCTCTGCAAAACCACTGTGCGACGAAAAAAGGCGCTACCTGTAAGTTTCGGTTAAAAATATGCAAGTAAACATATTTTAATTTAAGATTGAAGGCAACAAAGAAGAGGTTGTATTTTACCAGCTGGTTATTTGAGCTTGCACCAAACGAAAAGGATAATAAAGTCATCAATACTCTATTGTTGGAATCAAACATCAAAAAAGCGTTTTTACTGCTAGAACTTTCCATTTTAGATTGTCCCGATAATACAAAAGTCAAAAATTTTCCATTAACCGATAAACTTTTTTTTTAAATCAAAACCAATACACAAAAACATGTCTAAGATGTAACAAAAATTTCCAAACTTACAAGGTCGGCAAGAAATAACATTGAAATGATTTCCAGCCGGAGTTGCGCCACAAATCTGGCAAACGTTTTCTTTATCACCGGCACTAAAATCGACGATCAAATAGTCGACACTACTCGTTTCGGGAAGATCCATTCTCTCAAATTGGACCACCAACACCCTTGTCAAAAGCAAAAAAAGAGCAAATAAGGAAGGGCGGGGAAAAGGAATGTTCTCTTTAGCCTCCGCTGAGCAATACAACTGAAAAACACCAATTCAAGGTGGTGATTTCGGTTTTTTTGTCAAAATAAAACCGTTTGAAACAGAAAAGCAATGAAATATCTGCAGTCTTTGTTGGTTACAGTAAACTAACCAGAAATTCAATATTAGGGCAATCGTAAAAAATAGTAAATTTAGGAATGTTGCTTCTCAAAAGGTGAAAAAATGAAATGGATACGTAGCAATGGTATTCGACGGAAAACATGGTACGGCGCGCCTTTCTATGAATCATGAAACATAATAGACCATTTAATCCTCTCGCGCAACTGTGATCAGCCACAAAACAAGTACAGATTAAGGCAACATTTAGTGGTACAATACATGCCCTAGAACTTAACTGGTGCCCTCCTGAAAAACTGGTCTTTGTTGATATACGTATATAGGATACCCGTTGAAGATGACGTTTACATTGATAATTTGGGTTTTGCATTAATGTTGACGGTTAGACTTGACTTTGAAAATGGCTACAACATATTTTTGGAGGATCCTCCCCAGATCCTCTTCGCTCGATGGGAGTTTTGTCGTCTTAATTGAACAACTGAGTACACAAACCGACCTATCAAGCAAGGAATTTTGCAGAAATACACCCAAATTTAATAAGCCACCATGTTGGAGCACTTGGCGATTCCTATATATTTATATGTATATCCTATATATTTATAAAGACACATAAAGCTGGTCTTGGTCTACATCGCCGAGATTGGGTGCAAACTGACTCCAATTTGACCTGAATTTGGGTCGATTTGGAAACCTTGCCATTGTTGAGCGTTTTAATATTTAATATTATTAATATTAACAATAGAACAATATTTTATGAGATACCCATATCATTATCAAATCGCAGGCCAGCTGCCGAACCAAATTGCATGCATTTTTAACTTCACTGATTACTTATGTGACCTCCTTTTTGTACTTCTCCAGTGCCCCCAATCGTGGCACTCCATAATTACTCAAGAACATCCCAAGGAACCTCGCTTCGAGCATTGTTAACGCCAGTTCTTCAATGTCCCGTAAAATACAACATAACTGGCCGACTCGAACTTGGCCTTTCGTCTCTCCATGGTTCTTTTTTGCATGGTATGTAAGCTCGGAAAGGAGTTGGTCAATTAGGAAACTGTATCGCGAGTCCTGGTAGTACCAATTGGCTGAAAAAGTGATGGTTGAGCAAGGTCTTGTAATTTGAAAGAATTACCTTCCTTCCATAAGAGCAGACCGGATAAAGCGACAACCTCGAACTCATCAACTTTTAGTGTCCTGAATTTTGAAGCCAACTGGAACATGTGGATCTGGATTGGCATGAGGATTCTGAAAATATAATATAAATGCTTACTTCACCTGATTTTAAACTTAGAGTATGCAAGATGCGTTTTTCTTTTGTAACGTCCGTTCATAATACAGTAGACATGGCACGCAACTAACCGCCTGTCGCACTTACCTCATGCTTTGCTTCGGGTCAATTTCTGTCCGAAAGAACTCCTCCTGATTATGTTTGTCCACATATCTCCCATAATGAGTGACCAGTCTGTCATGGTTATCAGGGAAATATTGCGTGTTCAGCGCAAACGTTCTCAGCTTTGTAAAACGAAACCCAAAACTTTGGAATATTGTCGTCTAAAAGTAAAAAAATCATCCATTAATTTGCAAGGCAATTTTAATTAAAGAAAATTTTAACTGACCCTGTCTTTGTCAACAATATCCTTGAAAGGCGGATAGTGATTCGTAGCCATTTCCCAGATGTAGACATTCTGAGAGCGATTAAATACCATGTATTCGAATACTGTCCCTGGCTTGAAGACCTTGTCGCCCGAGAACAGTTCTTCTGGATTACAAACAAAAAATAATTTTTTGCTGTCGTCGTCGAACTTCTTGTAGCCTTCCAGCATCTGATCGATCAGTGGGGTGGCTGAGATCTTTAGGGAAATCGTTGAGTTGCGTGAGGATTCCTTTGGAGTCGCCTTGTCGTAGTTTGCATTGATATCTAAACACGTATAACAGCAGCTGTGATGATTACTTACTGTGTTTGCTCATCCCAAGACTGACGCATTTTTTGAAACGGCAATGCGAGCATATTGAGCGAATATCTGAAAATTGTAAGTTAAAAATGGGCCCCACGTCGTATACTACGAGAAAAAGGTAGTGAAATTTGTTCTTCAGAACATAATTTACAAAGTTACAGAAATTACAAAAGTAAAAGCAATTCAATCAAGAGTACGTTTTTTCCTAATATAACCGAAAATATTTATACAATTACACGTCGCAACTCGCTCCCCTGACACATTGACCGAAGCAACATTCTAACCAAGGTCAACTTACTTTTATTTATTGGGCAATTTCCTTTCAATTTGCAGGTAAAATTCCTCTTCAGCACCACGGTCCGACGGAAGAAAGCGCTGCCTAGAAAACAGTAATATTATTATCTTTATAATGACCTTTCACAAAAAGAAATTTGAACGGAGAAATGAGCAATTAAAATCGATGACATATCAGCATGTGACACACAATACATAAAGAGCCGGAAACAATATTTTTCGAAAAGAAATCTGTTTACATATGACGTCAATTGCAGCAAAGAGCTTTCTGAATTTCTGATTTGTGCTGGGAATTGAACAGCGTGTTATAAGCCCTAATAGATAACCGTTGCTTTTGGACTTTTTTTGTTGAGTAAGCAGCTTGAAAAATCAGTTTCTGAGGGGCACACCTACGTTAACTCAACAGATTGTAGCCTTTCAGGGCAAAGATAAGGGATCATGAAGAAAGATTTTTACATTACTTGAATATGTTTTCATGGACCAAAAAATAATTCTTGGTTTATTTAAATTATTAATTCTAGTGCTTCGCGGATCACATGATTTCCATTTTATTCAAAAATTTCTTTTTCATGTTTCCTTTAAACCTCTCTTTTTTAAAGCACCAACTCTTTTTAACCTTTTAGCCACGCGACAAACGATCATTCCTATTCCCAAAAGCGCCCTAAAAGTGGTTGAAAACAAGACTTACAGGGTCGACAAGACACCACATCGAAATGATTTCCAGCCGGAGTCGCTCCACAGACCTGGCAAACCTTGGCCTTGTCGTCTCCACTAAAGTCGATAGTCAAGTAGTCGTTGCTGCTACAACTTTCCGGCGAACTCATTTTAAGAATGGAACAAATCGGTCTATTTTCCACATAAAAGAAGAGACATAAACTTCAAATGAGTGGAGGTGGAAAAAAGAGCAAATTCTCGGTCTTGATAAGGGCGCGGGAGAAGCGGCGTTAAGTTGGTTGTTCTCTTGTCGTTGTTAGAATTATTTGCCAAGGAATAGAAGTTTGGGGAAATCTGAAAAGTATTTGACATAAGATTTTGAGATAATGTAGAAAAATAAATATCCCGGAGAACCGAAAAACTCATTTCTTTATGTTAAATAATACAGCTATAAAGATAAAAAATCAGAGCTCAAAAAATTATATAAAGTTTAAAAATAGACTGGAAACCAGGTCATCATTTTTTGTAGGGTGCCTTATCGAAGTTTTAAAAAATCATTCAAACATTTCTTCTTGGCAAATAATCAGAAACCACGCCCTTAAAATTATCTACAAATCTCATTTCGCCTGACGAATCATTAAAAAATTTGCGAGATAAAGGGCACAAAACTGAATTTCAGAAACACTTCTAAACGCACTTTTCAAGAATCAAATTTTTAAATTTTTAGTCGAAAAATAAACCAAACAAAAGTCTGCTTACGTGTAAAGCCTACGACCCCTCGGGCCGAGACCTTTACGCAATTCAAATAATTTGGAAAATAGGCCTTTTGATTACAAAACTCTCGAAAATAAGTTGGTTCAACTACATGGACACTCCCCATGTCTATAGCGATGACGCATCGTATAATGGACCATTTAATCCGTCATATTCATTCACCGAAAAAGCTGTTCATTTATGAACATCATCCCCGAGGATCGAGACTTTGTCAAAGAGAGGTTTTGTTTCAAATGAAACAACTGCGTAAACAAATTGAAAGGCAAAGTAAAAGGTTTATCTGAAGTGAGAGGCGAGGTAAACCAAATGAGGAATTGGAAATCGAATACAAATAAATGAAAAGAGAATGTGGGCGTTTGACCTTGACAGGGAATATACTGAACAGCGAGTAGTTTTGTCTGGAGATTATATTTATGAGTGATCGGAAGTCGTAGGTTGCGTTAGAGTGACATAAATACGAAAGAGAACGGAAAAAGAAGCAAGGGAAGGACAGAGAGACTGGTGATCATCATTGCCCATCAGCTTCATTGATATGCAAAGTCTTTTCAAAACGGATTGTTCCTTATATTAAGACCGTTTTTCTGGATGCAACTCCAACAAGGAAATTGAGCCTTTGTACACATAAAAAAATTTTGTTTAAATTTGCAGAGGGACGTTAAGAGGTGGCAATTGGGGTGATTTTTTGATTAAAATTGAGAAATGAAGTACATATAATAATATACCAAAATAAATAAATTACAAATACGTAGATTACATTTGTTTCCATTTACAACAAAAAACAGAACAAGTTGCAGCATTAATACGCATGTCATATTTTCTGCCCAATTTGCTTTGCAACATCATTCCGAGGAACACCATTCATTTTCTGGTTTTGATTCATATGCCTGAAGGCATCCTGTTCTACAAAGAAAGGCACGTGAAGCCCTTGTTCTTACGTCGCCAGTCTCACCACTCCGCTCTCTTTTTTCCGACAGACAATTTCTGTATTTTAACGTTGCTTTCTTTGTATCACATGTGTAGATATTCGAGTTTTACTATTGCCCTGCACATCTAAATATCCAGGAATCTAATATTGAACATTTTTTTCCGAGAATATGTCTCACGTCGCCGCTATAAATCCTCATGTTTATAGAGGCCTCAAATCTTCATGTTTGTTATTTCTTGATATATTTTTTTCGTCGTTGAGTAAACAAAGTTATCGTTGCAATTCAGAGAAGAGTCGGTAAATGTAATCACGGGAGGGAAATGTAATTTTGAGAGGAACTATTGTCCCCAAGTTGGATGATGTCTTAACGTCTGATAGAGTTAAATAAGTGCAAGTTACAAGGGACACACGTGGAGGTGTAGCCTTTGATGATGGGGTTACTTTAAGGATGATGTTTTCTGACGCTTGGTGATGGAAAAGTTTTTGTTTGAGTAACTTCTGACTTCTATTAAAAGTTAATGTTTCCTTTGTTACATCTAAAATTATGATGAAAACGCGTTATAATGAATTTTTGAATATTTCACACCGGAAGCATGATATTGTCCCACCACGAAATTTATTTTACTTTTTATGGCAACTCACCTTGTTGAATCCAACCATTTGATTTTAGTTGTTCAACTTTGCCGTTGCAAACCTAGATCAGTTTGCAACGGCAAAGATCAACTCAGCTTCCCGAAACTTCCCAAAACCCTAATCTCGATATCCTTATAAGGCGGATTTCCCCTTTCTCCTCTCAACTTTCCCCTTTTCATAAATAAATGAAGCAATCTTCAGCCAGGGATTTCCCAAGGCGCCTCGAATGACCCACATTGCCGGAGGGGGAACAAGAGAAAGTCAGGTGAAATACCTCAATCTTCCCTCCGAAATGATTTATCGAATGGATTTCGTCGGCGAATCGTCGGTTCAATAAAAATACGAGGGAGAATACGAAAACGAAAATGTAATTTCGGAATGAAGAAAGCGTTGGATCATTATCGCCGCCGAAAGCGAAATTTAAATGGGATTTTACTGAGGGAAGAGGTTTTCCACTTGCCGGAGGAACTAGACATGGTCGGTGTTCGCGGGGGATCTGGGGGGCAGCCTGAGGGTCAAGCGCCTTCTTTGGCTGGCTGCAGGCATGTTGGGCATTTTTTTAGAGATTTCATAAATGACATCTATATTTTTTTAAAATTTTGAGGAAGACTAGGTTTTCTGAATTTCTTTTTCAGCAATATGGGCCATAAATCGAGGAAATCATCCAAACGTATATGACTTCTCCTGAAAAATTCTTTTTTCTCACAGTAAGAGTTTGGCCGTTGTTCTTGCTTATTTTTTGTAATTGATGACATAAAGCCGTTCAATTATTGGCCTGATTTTGAATTTTCGCCTGACATGAGTAATGATCTTCCATAATATGTAGGATACTCTGTCAAAAATATAATTTTGGATATGTTCGCATGGAATAGTCAAAATTGATGTTTCTTTTGCTTTCGGTATTTCCTTTATCCAATTTTAAGGTTTTAACACGATGATTTTTAATGCTTGTTTTTCCCCAAACTCCTTCCGATTTGTCCGCTGTTTTTTCAAGAATATTCATACTGGATAATCAAATTCGAAATTCCCGCGTGCTCGACAGACAAAAAGTTGACCAAAGTTTCTTGCTCCTTTATGATGAATCGACCCCGCGGCTAACAGGATTTGGCCGCGCGGCTTGCGAGAAATCTCACTCCTTCTGATTCGCCGAAACTTGAAATGTAAAAAAAAGATGAAGCGCCGTGATCTACTGCAAGTTCTGGATCGGGAGAGCTGTTTGGAAGTTGTTTTTTCGTCGAAAGCAGAGTCAATTACTGCGTAAACACGAGGACTGAACCATGACGGAAGATTTGGGCATAATCCTCGCGTTGAATACCTTTTTTGGAGCCTCTGCAAAGGTCGGGTACTCGATTTGACTCTTTTTTGTCAAAATTTTATTCAATCGAGAGGGGCGTTCGGAATAGGGGTGACCTTTTTCCGCGGTATTATGAATATGATTTTATTCGATATTCTTGCGCCCTGAAGCCCATTTTGGCTTACTAACCCCGTTTCTTGGCGTGAATTGTTTCTATTCTAATTTACGACCAACATTATTCTCAATATTTCGTTTTTCAGATGTTGTATGTCCTCCTTACAGTTTGTTTCTTGATCTCCACAGTATTTGCTGAAGGTAAAAATAAAAAATTAACCGTAATCTCTTCATTTTTCGTTCTTTTAGATTGCATTTACAAGAATTACTATATTGAACACAAGAATGTGGTAGAAGGAAGGAACATAGCCACATTTCCGACCAATAATCTGGACGAATGTGCAAAGAAGTGCAGCCAGGTAAGGGATTTGTATTAGTGATTTGAGAATAAGATTCTGTTTTTTATAAATTTTATGAAAAAAGATCTTGTAGCGAAAGTTTTAAGGATGTCCAGCGTTTTTTGCTGATTTTCTGATGATCGTGGATGACCTCTATGATATTAAAGGTTTCACATTTTCATTTTACCAAATGGGCAAATCTGCCCTATAAATTGTCTTTTCTGATCCGCAAACCTTTCTTCACTACTTTATTTAATTATTTCAACATCGTACATGTCCCTTTTGACCCATTGATTAAGTTATTGGTCCTCTGATCATTTCCCAAAACCCAGTTTTAGACCCACGGCTGTGACGCAGCCAATTTCCTCCTCAACGCCGAAGATGACGCGATGTGTATGTTGGTTGACACTTCGGAAGCCACCGCCAACTCGTTGACCCCTC
Organism: Bursaphelenchus xylophilus; assembly: GCA_904066235.2. Lineage (NCBI taxonomy): Eukaryota > Metazoa > Nematoda > Chromadorea > Rhabditida > Aphelenchoididae > Bursaphelenchus > Bursaphelenchus xylophilus. The sequence continues at coordinate 7,956,360 of CAJFCV020000004.1, forward strand.
TTCCAGCCTCCGTTGTTTATTCCCTCCGACAGTTTTGTATGGAGAAGAAGGATGATTGCATCAGACGTCAATGGGCATTCGAAAAACACGAGGGATATGACACGTTGGATGAGAAGTTTATTCTGGGCGAGTTGAGTGGACTGACCTTGGAGCAGTGTCTGAATACATGTGTTAGATCGTAGGTGGAAGGTCTCAAGTTGGTGACAATAGTTTAGGAAGCACTGTGAAGCAGCATTGTTCAACAAGGAGGCACAGACATGTCGGCTTTCAAAAGTTTCGCTGAATAATGTGAATAGTATTAAACAACACTTTGGGTTCTCAGATAACGTCGATTTGTATGAAAGCAACTGCATAAAAAGTAATTTTTTTTCTCGATTTTTCCTTCGATAATGGCTACGTACAAACAATATTTTTTAGGGCGATTCGACACACGGCATTGTGGATTTGTTCGGATAAATCAGGCCGGATTTGTTGATATTTTTGATATTCGAATCGAAAAGATCAAAGATCTCTCTCAATGCGAAAGCATTTGCTTGGATTGGAGATTCGGAGTGTGCCGAGCGTATACGTACAACAAAAAGAGCAAACAATGCTACATTAGCCATAACGGACAAAGAGCAACTGGAAGGTCAGTGTTGGAGACGATAGACGATAACTTGGCTTATGGAGAATTGGATGACTGTGTGAATTGTAAGTCGTACCGAACGTTCAACGCCTCTTTCAGTTGAGCTCGACTGTCGAGCAAAATCGGTTCGCCTCGTCGGCAACTCCTTCCGCCTATTCAAGGGATTTATTCGAACGCGAAAGGGAAAACAAACAATTTGCGAGAGGAACATTACCGAATCCTACAGTTTCGAAGCCATCTTCGGCTTTGATGAATGCGGAATTCAGAGGACAAAGAAGAGCGCAAAAATATATTCCGGGCTTATAATGATTAAAGAGGGAAGCACGGATTTAATTACGATACATGATAAAATGGTGGAAGTAAGCCTTAAACATCCCAAGCGATATGTATAATGCAATGTTTAGATCAAATGTAAAATCCACGAAGCCTATCACGACTCCCAACCAAGTGAATTACAATATCACTTCCGAATTCAAGAGCCAAATTCGAGCTTTTTATTGAGCGATGAAAAGAAGCCTAAGGCATTGTTTGAATCAGTCGACGATGAAGCCCAGTTCAGGCTAGAAGTGTTGGATAAAAATGGAGCCCCAGCTCAAGTCGTAGAGCCCGGAGAAGATGGATTTTTGCTGATTACTTTGGATGGGACGCTGAATTCTGAATCCAAGTTTATAGTCAGCGATCTTGTAGCAGAAGATGACAAAGATATGGTAAAATTGATCGATTCTGATGGGTAAGATTACCATCAAAACTTTGATGAAATTTGTTTAGATGCGTTGCAAATTCAACCCTTGTAACTTCGCTAGAACGGCCGGCTAATAATCAGCTGAGGATTGGAGTCAAATTCGGTGGTTTCCCAGAGCAATCACAGGTTACATATCATACGTTGGGCAAGATTTGCCATGCTGAATGTGACTTGCAGTGTAACAACAAATTTTATATAAAGAATAATCAGTAAGTGCACTTCCAGCATGACTTTTATTCATATTTTTGCCTACTGTCGGAGACTTTCTTAAACTTTAACTTCTTCAGGACAATTACGAATATCTCGGATATTAAATTGGGCCAGAGAAGACGTAGAGACGTCCCAAATAACATCCGAAAGTTCTCATTGGCTGAAGACGTCTACGAAGTCTATGGAAAGCATCCAGTTCGGCTACAAAGACGCGAAATCTTGCCAAATGTTCATGTTCAATTCGACAAGAATTTTGATGAAATGATGAATGATAAGGAGCTGGAAAGAGTCATCAACGAGCTGGAAGAGTCCTCAACAACCAAGCCTAAGAGCAATAAGATTGTAAGTCGCAAATTTTAATGTCGTTGGCCATGAAGCATGTCTAAAATAAAAAAAGTTTCAGCAAGCCCGGCCGCTCCCTCTGGGATGCTTTTCAGGAGATTTGAATTGCATGTTTACCATTACAATGGCTGTTCTGCAGTTCTTTCTTATGATATCTTGCACTTGCATTGTGTACAGTGTTGTCCGAGTAAGCTAGACTATAATTTTGAACCTACAACCGTCTTCAGAAATGGCTCCGTTACTACAAGAACCGAGGCCGTCGGATGTCTCAAATGCCACCAGAAATCAGTAGATTTAGCGATGCTGAACCCTCAGGCATTTCAGTCTCTCAGAGCGATCTCACAGCTCCGTCAAGTCGGCCGACTTCTTCATCGACGGTTAATCCCAATGCAATCCTTGTGACAAAGGAGAGCAAATAATCCAAGATGTACTAATAATAGGGTCAATGATACTCAGTACGTGCTCATCACTGCTTCAATTTTAATGTTAAAACAGCATATTAAATTTGTACATATGAAAACGTTGGATGTGAGCTAAGTCATAACGAACTGCAGAGTTCTTCCATTGCTATGTATTCAGGAATCTGAAAAGTGTCTTGAATAAAGAACTGGGTAGCGCCAATGCAGATAGTTTTGTTATGACGAAAAAACACATATTTCAAATTCCAACAGGCAAAATTAATGGATTATGGAAAAGGCCTAGTTATGTTACGCTTGAGGGAAATCAAAGATTAATTAGTGCTCAAGTTACAAGCTACATACAGCTCAGACAAACCCTTGATAACATCAAAAAGACGGGGCGACAAGAGTCGCCGTGTAAGATCCGCCGAGATATGAATAGCACTTTCGCTGACGAATTTTTTAAGATTCTGTTCAAAGATTTGATTATAAAGTACTTAAATTAATGAGTCAAGTTCCGTGAATAAACGAAAAAACCTCGATTTTGCATTGTTTGATCATACGAGGTTCAGACAGAAACTCCAAAAACATTTCTTTTTTCTCTTCTCTAGTTTTGGTAGCTTTGTCACGACAAAACTTCAAGTTTCCGACTTTGTTTCAGGTACGTTTCAATGGTTTTGATGTTTAGGTATTCGTTAGTCTTGGGAGGCTGACATATTATTTTTAGTGCACAAGTTGAACAGTTGATGTTAATTGAATGTCAAAAAAAGAGTTCTAGCTTATTAAACCGAAAAATGACGTTAGGCTCGCAAAATGGATTCATTTTATTGCCCTGATGACAAAAGGCTGCCTTAGGTGAAAGAGAAGAGAAAGTGATTTGGGGGAAAAACAAATCATCACTTTTAGTCAGGCAATTTTACTCTAAAAACAATAGCTTGTGAACTTTCCTTACAAAAAAATCGAAAAGGTTGCGGTTTCCATAGAAATGATGTGCCCGAAAAAACATTTACGCCGTGTAGTTGACGTAGCACTTCATTTAACTAACCGTTAGGTTCTTTTTGGTAAAACTTCACTTTTCGCGAATTTATGGTAGAGTTTGCTCCGTGGATATTGAAAAATACTCACTCTAAAAAATAAAAACCTTTTCCTCAAAAGTTGTGACAATCAAAATATCGCTGTTTTTAGTTTTTCATGGGTATGGGTCGAGACTCCCGAAGCGTCTCGATTGACGTTGTTGATATCGAACAGCCAAGCCCATCGGAGCCCGCAACAGACGCAACATGCAAAATCTGTGGGATATCTCCGGCTTCTCCGCATTTCGGAGTTGTCAGTTGTCGGCCTTGTAAGTTTCTGTTTTGTTGGCAGGAATTATATTTGTAATGTTTTAGGCGCCGCATTCTTTCGACGAACGGTTGTTTTGAAACGAAGATATCATTGCAACCTGGAAGGCTGTTGTAATGTGCATCATGGTAAGTTCTGTTAAAATTATTTATCTTCTGTTTTTAGAGAAGCGCCCAATGTGCGCATGTTGTCGATATCAGAAAACTTTGGAGGCTGGAATGTCAGTGCAAAGTAAGTGATTTATCGGACAAGCGTACTACGTAAACCCGGAAATGCCCAGTGTTTATTACGGTCTTTATGATATAATTTATCCACTTTTCTATGGTCAAGCCTATATTTTTGATATTTTACAGACATCCGTTTCCACTCTGACAAAATAGGTGCTCCAAAGAAGAAGTCACCAAGATTACAGTCAATTCCTCCGGAACCCGAACCCTCAACGTTGCTCACAGAGATGACGAAAGGCTATCGAAAATTTCTCAAAAGGACAAAGGAGCTATACTATATTGTAAACCCCGGGGCCTTATTTGAAGACAAGATTGAATATAAACCTGCGACCTTGCCAGAACACCTTATTTTCGACCGGTCTCAACTATATTATATGCGCAAAATGTTGGAAAAACATTTTCATCCATTTGGGGAGTTTTCAAAAAAGGATCGGGTAAGAAACACTTTTAGGACGCAGTATTTGCATATTTTCGATTAAAATGTGCGATGATAGTGTTTCAGGCCAAGATTTTCGAACTCTTCCAGCCGTATTTTACCCGGTTAAACATGGCGTATCTAAGTGTTGTCTGTTTTCCTCACATTCCCAAACGTGTAGCCCTTTTTTATGGAGGATATGTTGACGAATCGGCACCGGTACTGCTGTATGCTCAAGATAATGCCCCAGAGGAATCTGCTCGGTGAGGCTCAAAGCAGCATTGATTGTTTTTTGCATTTTTAGCCGGTTTTCCCCAGTATTGAAGAAGTACGTTGTGATGACGGAAAAGCTAAAGGAATTGAAGGCGGATGAGGCAGAGATTGCTGCAATAGCGGGTGTGATTTTGTGGAGAGAAGGTAAGATGGACAGTATTTGTTAAAAGGATGGTTTTTGATGTCATCTTTTAACGAGTGTATATACAGAAACCTGACAGCATAAAGCGATTACTCCAGGCATATCATTTCTGTTTTTACTCTTTTGAACACATGTACCGACGTACATGCATAATTTATGAAGTTTTCAGCCAACATCCACTTCAATACGAACAAATTCAGCGATCGAATCGATCAGATAATCGCGGAAATGTCCAAATATTGTATGGGGAAATACAGTAATCACGAAAGCCGCGTGGGGATCCTCCTATGTCTCTGCCGAGACCTGGAAGAGCTGATGATTGTGATCAGGGCATGCGTTGTTTTGGGTGAAATTATGAACGATTACACGATCCCCTACTTGCATGAGGATGTATTCAAACTGGCTGAAACCCGGACCTCGCAATAGGATCCTCGAAGAAGAGAACGAGTATTGAATACACATGTGCGTATAGACATAAATGTACATACTATATGTGAGTACCGACTATAAGATACGCAAAATAAAGATGCCTAAAAATTATGTCTTATGTATTTTTTTCAATTTGGTTAATGTTCTACATCAACAATAATGATTGACCAATTCAAGGTGCGAAACCTCATCACTCTCCCTTTTTTGTGATAAGAGTAATAAAAAATCCAGTTTGGATGAAAGGAAAATTGCGCAAACAGTCCTCAAATCCTGCAATCTGATCCTCTTGATTTGCGGTTGGAGGAGAAGGAAGAGAGGGAGGAAAGAATGAAAGGTTGGAGGGGAAAAGGAGTATGGTCTTACTTTCTTACAAACAAAAACATTTTACATGTGCTTTGAGGAGGGCATGGGAATTATGGTAACAATGAATTAATTGTTTTGTATAAATAACACTTACTTAATGTGGTAGCACGTTTAAATTGGTGTTTTACAACCCAATTTATACGCCACAGACACTTCTAGTCACAATATTGGCTAATCTTCTTCAGTCTGACCATCATCTTTCATCCAATTGATGACTTATTTCCATTTTTTCCAAATCTCTTCCCCAATTTTTCCTTGGTTTTTGGCCTTTTCCACCCACCGATCCCAGTCGCCTATCCTCTTCATAACCCCATTATTTGCTCAAGTTTTATCCCGGCGCTCTCAAAACTTTAATCTTCGCCGAGCTGTATGTTTCGCGTATAACGACGTGAACTTTGTTTGCGCCACCGCCGTTTGTTTGCGTTTTACGCCGCTTTTTCGACAATTTTCTTTATCCGCGAGGTGAATTGCAAGACAATACTTGCTCTTTCGGTCTTATACGACTTTATATTATTCTTTAAATGCCTTTGGCAAGCTATTTTCTCTCATTTCCCTGTTTTAATATTAATTTCCTTAATTCCAGACGCCTTTTTAAACAAAACAAGTTTGTTTTTACAATCTTTTGTCCAAGTTTTCAACTTTCCAGACCCTTCTTTGTCTTCTGAATCTATCAGAATTTGTTTACGATCCACCGATTTCAATGGGAAAGTATTTGAATAACCGTAAAAGCTTTCTGTTTTCCACGTAAACGAGATTCGCTCTTCTTTTATTCGCTTTTTTCGTCTTTCTAAAAATAGTTTTACGAATTCAAACGTAATTTGGCACCCATAGAAACGAGTAAACATTGGGGGATTTAGAGAAGCGTAGGGGGTAATCAACGGCCAACAAATTTGTTTTTCTGAGTGTTTTTGTAATCATCAGTCTGGCAATAGTTTTCTTGGCTTTTTTTATGAACTTCCGGGGCTATTTTAAGACCACAAGTTTTAATTTCACAAGCCTCTGTTGATTCAGAACCCATATTTGCATTTATTTTCTTTGATTTCCCCAAATCTCCGGCATTTTCCCCCTTTTACCTGTCAGTGCGCCACTTTTTTTAATCCAAAGGCACTTACCGTTTTGTAATCCCTCCCTCAAACTAGATTCTTATTATTTTTAGCACTTACCGTTGGTTTTATTAACGATTTATCCTCATTGTCAGCGTCATAACCTGTACATTTGTTGAGCGGATAGAAAAACAAAAAGGTGAATGGAGAACGACGCGTGCGAGGTGCTTTTCACCTTGACAATACTGGTTTATTTTAAGTAATAACTGTCAATCCAGGGGGTTAGTGGAGTTAGGGGTTATTAGTGGAGGTTTTAATCGATGGGAAAAATATTTTTTCTTTCCGTTGATCAAGTCTTCAGACTCTTTTATATTGCAGAGCAAGCTATTCAACGGCATTTGCAAAGGCAAAGCAAGGAAAAATTGTTTTTTGATGACTTTTGAACATCGATTTCTACGAAATACGGTATCCAATAGCTTGTTTGTTATTTTGCGCCGCTTAATTTGCAAGCTCGAGTTGCGGCGTAATCGTTTTTCGTATTTTCAAGGCTGCTGGAGCGTGTCCGCCGACCGGTTGATTCCACAATCAAAACAAGAAGCGCCATAATTTGATCGGAACAGTTTTGGAATGCCTAAAACAAGCTCGAGATGGGATGAGGTCTCGCGTTTTTAGGCGGCCCTCCTCTGCTTGATCACCGCTTAAACGAAAGCGTCGGCGTTCCGAACTCGTTGAAGTGAGTGCGCAACGGGCTCAAGAGGGCTAAGAATAGGGCTCGAGATCAGGTGTCTGAACATGGAACGGAACGAGTCGTGTCGGCGACGATCAACTTACCACCTCATGCTTCAGATGGCTAATTTGGGGAGGGGAGAGCGGGCGAAAGAAGATCGACCGCTGATAATTAAGAGACTCCGACCTGCGTCGAACACTTTTCATTGCAGAAGACGGGCTGATAAGGGGTTGAAGGATCGGGGATAAGGGCTAAAGGCTATACTGAAGTTTTCACTGATCTTATCGCAGCTATTTAACATTTATTTTCAGTCATAGAGCCATCGAAGGTGAAGCCCCTAGTCGTATTTTCCCTCTCTTTTCCCTTCAAGATATGTATTTCAAAGTTTCCGACCCTAAAGTTTACAGTAAGGCCTTTTGTTTTATACAGTCGACTCCTCTGCAAATTGCCCCTTTTTCTCTCCAAAAAAACATCGGACTCTGGAGTTTACATCGCTTTAAACTTCCGGTGTTCCCAGAATATTAACCGCACCCCGCTTTATGACCAACGAGAGACCGCTGTAAAAATAGCTGTAAATTAGGGGCCTGCAAGGAATTAATGTTTGGAATTTACGGACCTCAATGTTCTGGTGACTTTTATGTTTCTGGAGCTCCGATCATGACGACGATGGATGTCTGGGAGGATTCCTTTGGGGGATGAGTCAACTGCTCGCTGAAATCCGGCTCTCGGGATTATTTCAGAATTAGAACAGCGGTAATTTTTCCTATCGGTCAATTTTGTTGAGTCATTTTGGATCAAGGAACAAGGAAGTATGTTGAAATCCTGTCAATTACTGATTTTTCATATATGCAGTAGCTTTGACTCTATCAAGTCTATTTTCCATCAAGTTTGTCATTGTCTGATCCTCAAATTAAACGATGTGTTTTATCTGTTTCCACACACATATACCACATTTGTCTTACCTAATCCCATAATCACCACCACATCCTCTTCCTCTTACATAATCTTCAAGTTGTTGTCCAATGTATCCCGAGGTAATTACCTTTTTTTGCTAAGTGTTAAGATGTCAAGTGATGACATGAGGGTAGTGATGGGCGTTAAGAGGAAGTTACATCATGAAAAGATTACCGGAAAGACCAAAATAAAGATTTAGAGACAATAATGTTGTTTTGGAATCTTTGTTGGGATGGTGACGAATTGTTTTATTATTATGTTTCGCTGAGATTGCAAATCATTTTCCTATCAAAATGGATGAGATTTTGTTGTCAAATTTTCAGCGTTTTTAATGATTAGGCTTTTATCTGAAATCTCCACCGCCCATAGCAAAAACTATACCTTAATATATATTTGCAAATGATACCCGCAGGGATAGACTTTAATCCACCCGCTAAAAATAGCGACCGCTAACTAGCCCTGCAACGGCTTAACCTTGTTTCGGCTAACCACATCCGCTCCCGACGTCATCCCTTTTTGCTCCCTCATGCCGATCTTCTGGAGATTTCCTTGCGAAGTAGAGCCCCGCTGATGCATTCGCCGATCCTCGGCGTTCGCGTGTTTTTCATTAATCAGCCCCGACTCTCTTCAGTTCAGAACATATCCGGTTCCATTTTCAACGGCTCGATCGCAGCGCCGACAAAAACTTTCGAAATTGTTAAGAGCCCTCTGGAGATATTCCCTTCTTTTTTTTGGAAAATGTAAAATTTAATTTTTTTCCTTTGTTTTTGAAGTTTTTGAAGTCAGAAAGAACATTTGACGGACTAGAAGGCTGAGTCAAAACGTAATATTTGACTGTTTAATTAGGCTGTGTGTCCTTTATTTCGAGGGGGAATGGTTTGGGATACAGATCTGATTAGTTTTTTTAATGTTTTCCGAGAGAGCTATAAGGAAATATTTTGGGGGAAAATTCGACCATTTGATGAGATGGACAGCCGGTCAGTGGAGAAAGGGCTTTACGGAGAGGCTGATGATATTGTGGAACGTGGCTGGAGGTCTGGTTTTATTATCTTGTTTGTAATGGAGGATTTCGGGGGCTTGGAGATATCATTATTGGATAAGATGATGAGGTTTATGACCTCTGAGGAGATAAATCATTGCTTACTGTGGCTTGCATGCGATTTATAGCAAAAATGGGACGTCTGGAGACACCGCAGCTTCATTGAAAGGTTCCCATTCTTTCTTCTGATAACAACATTTCTTTATTTACCCCCAAACCAAGCGCCGCCGTATTGTTCGTGCACTGTTGACCGATTATGAATCCCATTTTTCATCAAATTAGAGCTTTTTTTCTTTTTTTCTCCAATTAACCCAAACCCATTTTTCCCGCTGGAAACCCACCAACCTTCCCACATAAACCCGCAGGAAATAAACAGTAAACCAATTCAAGGTTAGTGATGTGACGGAAACTGATATAAGAAACAAAAAAATGAGCCCATGAATTGGCTGTTTTGTTTTATGGGATTCCATGATGGCGGTGGTTGCGCAACCGACAAGTTTATGGATATCTTGGGAAAGTGGGGTGAGATTTCAGTGGGGATCAGTAGTCGATTCGAAAGCGTTCCCTCGGGTGATTGCCAGTGGGAAAAGTACGTGAGAAATTGATAGGGGAATCTCACGGTTCGAAGAGGAGTAGAGATGTGGCATTTCTAATTGTTTTTTCGCTTGTTTCCTTTAGTTAAATTCAGTTTATGATAATGAAAGCCCCAAGGGAATGCAGTCAATGGATTCGACATACACTCAAATGGACAGGCCCTTATTTGTTGGCGGTCTGACTTTTGTTTCTTCGACTTTTGGTCCTAAGTTTGTTAGAAGCGGTGTTTAAATTTAATTGTGATGTAGTCGAAAACAACGTTTTTCCATGCGTTTCTGGATGAAAAAATTGGACAGTCTGTTTGAACCGTGTGGTGCAACATCCATGTAAAAAAAAATTTCGTAAAGGTAGGACCATTTTTTTCCGTATCTGTTTTTGTGGCCTCACTGTCAGGCTTAAGATGTCCTTGGCATTCTACTATGCTTAAGGCTAGCTATACGTCTTAAAGATCAACCCATGGCCCAAAACGACTTTTGCAAATTTCCACGGAGTTCTTAGCCTTGTAGGTACTTTAGAAAAAATATTTTCACCCTTTGAGCTTTTAAATCTCCAGATCCTTTCAATATCCCCAGTTCACCTCTTTCCCAAAGATCTTAACCTTGATCCGGACAGTTTATATCATCCTTGAGACGGGGGAATTAGGCGAATTAAGAAAAAATCGTCACCCTGCGGGGTTTTTTGCTTCTTCTTTGACTTTTCTTTTTACTTTTGTTTAGAAAAACAACCCAACCTTTGAAGTCTTTGCTTGAAAGTGCTGGAACTGTCTAAAGATGGTAAATGTTTGCTCTGGGATTCTCTGAGAAACTCTTGAAAAAATTGAAAATCGGATTAAAAATGTGGATTAAAGTTTTGCAAAGGCTTGAAATGTGATATCATTTTGAGATTTTTTGATGATCTAGTGCGCTTTTAGTTCCTCGTATTTTATCTTGGAACAGATCATTCTTGACTTCCTAGTTCAAAGCCCTTGACAGTTATCGTTGTTTGAAGAAGTTCCCAGGAACATTTTCATCCAACTTTTTTCGTTTCCTTTTCATTTTTTCGCTGCTCCGACTTTGATCCGAAACGAGCGCTTCAGCCAAAACCGGAATCGGATTTTGTTCGGTTCCCGTGAAGACCAAGAGGTTTTGCTTGTTCTGCAACCGAATTCCCTCCTCGCGGTGTGTAGGGAAAGCGCAAAGGAAACGTACCGCGACCTCAGGAAAATGAGGAGGCCGGAAGTCCAATTCGATAAAGATTAAATTGGAGTCTAAGTTGGGGGCCCGGAGGCGTCGAGGAAACCGGCAAAGGACGGGGGCTTCCAAACCTCATTTGTTATTGTGCTAGTCTGTTCGGGCACGGTAAAGGGAGGGGATTTAACGTAGTTTAGGGGTTTTGCAACAGAAATCCATTTTATTCAAGCTTTAGGGCTAAAATGGCGCGGCGTGCCTGGGGCGGCCTAAATATTATTATATTTTTACTTATTTGTCTGTTTGCTTAGCGTTAGCCTTTTTTTCTTGTTTACGTTCCTTTTTAACAGTTTTTTTTCAGCTATTTCTTGTCGTTAAATCAACATCCGATTCAAACTCATAAACTTTCAAATATTCCAAGCGCTACAGTCCACATCCAACCATCCAATTTGCCAGTTCCGAATCATTAAAATCCCTTGTCGATCCCCATTCTCCCCACTCGTACGGACTGTCCCATTTCGCCTTTCTCTTGACAGTTTTACAGGCAGTAAGAGTAGCCGCTAACCTTAACCTCATTGAGATCATCCACACGGATATTTCGTGTCATCCGCCGCTCCGCTCTCCCATTTTGTGTGGGAAATTCGAAAATAATTCCCTTCCTAAATCCAAATTGATTAGCCATGACGAAAAGTCTTTAGTCGAGTTTTAGTAAACGGTTTTATTGGGCTCAAGGATGGGGCATTCCCTTGCACGGTGCGAGTGGAATTGGCTCTTCAAATGGCCCTTCGATTATCGTGCGGTGGAATTTGAGGAAATTGGGCTACTGTAAGGTCTAGGGGAAGATATTTTGAACGAGTCTACAGTCTATACGCCCTCTTTTCCCCATTTTTTTGAGCACGTGCATTAACCTAGGCCCCGAATTTGTGAAAAACTTTAATGAAATCTGAGCATCGCACGCGAATTAGTACTTACTTTCAAAATTTTGTTTTGTATTTTTGCCAGCTTTCGTTTGCAAATTTGCAACAACTAGTGTTTCCTTATTCATCATCGTGCCATTTAATACGATTTTCCTTTTTCTTTCAAGAATATACATCATGATAAACATCTTTAATCCCCTTAGGCACCATTAGTCTTGAGTCTAATTTCACATCTACGATAACATTGCCTTGCGTCAATGGCTAAATCAGCTAGAGGCCATATGCCATCACCTCCCTAATACTTCCTAATTTCAATATAAAACCCGCCCTGAGGGTTGTTTTTTTTGCTTCCCACAATACCCAAAATGGCAACTCGTGCTCTTAATCCCGTATTCTAAATTTTCGCATTTTTCGCCGGGGAATTAGCGAACAAAACGAGTTCGACGGCATTAAAAAACGCTCACAGCTTTATTCAATTGGTTGCGTTTGAGGGAGTTTTATTGTTATAGGCGTAATGTTACAATCGAGCGATCAATTACGCCACAGCATGCCGGTTAACCTGTTTTTTGGAGGGGAGAAAGGGAGCCGCGGCGGTTAAAAGTGGAATATTTAAATACGAAAAGTGATGGTTAAAGGGGATTTGGAAGGCATACATTATAGCTGGATGGACAATGGCGAGCTAGAGCAGGCTGGGCGTAGGATTTGAGCATTACTGGTTGTGACGTGGTGGGTATGAGAAAGGAGGATCGAGATTTAGTACTATTTCCCAGCATTGTCTTTCCTCTTAATTTTGCCTGCTAATCCAGCTATGAGTCTCCCCAAAAAACAACCCAATTTTTTCCCTCAGTTTTCACACCATTTTTATGTTTACCATAAAATTAAAAGCTAGTCAAAAAAATCGAAAATATCTGATGCCTAATTAAGACCACTTTAAAAATTATTTTTGTCTGCCCCTCCGGCGTTCTTTGTCTTCCGGTTTCCGTAGCAATGTAAGGGTTCTTGGCTCACATCCGAACACGCAACCTTCTCCGTGGGTCCATTTCTTTTTCCATGAAAATCCGGGGTAAATCCGAAAAGATTTGGGCTTTGAGGTTTGAAAATTCCTGCTGTCGTCTGGAGACGTTGTGCAAGATGGGGAGAAAAAGCTGTGATTACCGCAACAAAATATATTTTTTGATGACTTTGTAAAACCTCAAAGAAATTTTTTTTGCAAAACGCTCACTTCCATCTGTAATTGCCGTTTTTAACCTCTGTACTTGCCATGTTGGTATAGTATGACATGAGGAAAAATTGAGATTTTTTCCCAAAAAAGCTTTGATTACTGTAATTTCCCTTTTCGTGTAAAATGCAAGTTTTGCGAAGATTATAAAGTAATCCTAGCATCCGTTTTGCCCTAAATCTTTGACGCCTTATCGGATACAACGGATTAGTCATTAATGAACTTCATTTAAAAGCCCCTAATTATTACTTTTATATTACTTTTTGCTTGTTTCAATCCCGCTTTCTTTCATTACTCCCATTTTTGGCCGATTTTATTGTCCGCGGCCCTATTCCCGGCATTTCTTTTTTCATTTTCCCATCGGTGGTCTCGATTTCCCCACGGATTTGTGGCCGTTTCCATTGTCCCAGAAATGACCCGCACTCTATTCTCCCCGCTTTTACTGACATTACAACTTCTTGAGCAGAGACCAATCCCATTTTTTCTGTTGTGTAATCAAATTATTAGTAGTATCCTCGAATAATTTTTTATGTTTTTCCTCCTTGATATATCGAATTTCGGCCTTCAAGAATGGTAATTGGAGAGTGGATAAATAAAAGTTAAGACGGAAGTTCCCATAGGGAAATCTTTTTTTCATATTTGATTTTCTTGTAAGATTATGTCTCCAGAATGTGTAGTGCTAAAATACGTCATCTCCGCGTCATTTGATGTCGATGAATATTGTATTTCAAGGGGTTGGCGGCAGATTTTGTAAGGTTACGCAAACATTGGGTTTCCCTCATAGCGGTATTTAAGAAAATTATGTTGTTCGAATTTGAAGCTCACATAATTTTTTTAGCCAATGGTACTTTCTAACCACCGCCTATACATATATTCCCATCCGACTGCTCCATAATTACCCCTCCCAATTTTACTATTCCCATCAACTGCCGTCCTCGGAACTAGTAGCCATTACTGACCACATCCCTTGGCTCCTTTCCCCATAAATCTCCGAAATGATTACATACATATAAACCTCCCTCTCCTTTCCTTGTCCCCATTTTTTCTGTTCGGCCAACAATTGAATGGCCATTTCTATTCTCAAAAGGCGATTTTTAAGAGCTCTTTTTTGAGGAGGAAAAAATATCCGCCGCCCGGTCATCCTTCAAATTTTACGCCGCCGGCATTGTCCCTGGTCGTCCACGCATAACTCAAAAGCGGCAGTTTTTTGTCGTTTTAACTGCGGGAGTCAAATTAGAGTCGAAGCGTTGAGTTCGAAGCTAACTCGGTATAAAGACAGGATTTCTTCTGAGGTTGCTTAACGCTGCCTATTCGAAAGTTCTTAAAATATCTTTGGCAGGTAAGTTTTCTTCGTCAATTATTCCATGGGTAAATATGTACAAAGCAGGAGGAAACGACATTTCGCTTTGATTCCATCATGTAGTAGTTCTCTAAAAGACCAAGAATCTTTTGTGACACATAGTTTGAATGCACATACCTGTGCTTATCTACATATCTTGCCTATCGCCATATCCGAACATATTTTGGCCATTTTTTCCTCTTTTGTTTATTACCAAAAAAATTTTTTGATGTTTTTTAATTTTGTTTATCCAGCTTCACCCTCAAATCGGACTTTTTCCCCTCAACTCCCGCTGATCGCCTGAGGGAATCGCGGTTTCCCATTATCACCGCTTAACCCTCAATTTAACGAATTGAGGGCCTGCGGTGCGAAGAAGGGGAAACCCGCTTAACGCGGGGGTAATATCCTCTTCCGACGTCAGCCCTTTCATTGTCAAACCATCTCGCTGCATTGACGTCGCAAATCTTAAACTCTTTGCAAAACCGCCGACAAAATTTTTGGAATAATCTTCGTCGTTTTTTGTGTTTATTCTTCTGTTTATTCGGTGACTGTCAGCTCGTTTTGAGGTCAATCTCCTAAACGTCCGCTCTTTTGGAAGTATCAGGATTTTTAGGGGTTTTCATCCG
Organism: Bursaphelenchus xylophilus; assembly: GCA_904066235.2. Classification (NCBI taxonomy): domain Eukaryota; kingdom Metazoa; phylum Nematoda; class Chromadorea; order Rhabditida; family Aphelenchoididae; genus Bursaphelenchus; species Bursaphelenchus xylophilus. The sequence goes on from CAJFCV020000004.1 coordinate 7,971,491, forward strand.
GATTATAACGAAACAGCGACGGTTTTATTTCGTATATTATACATATTTTTAGATACCAATTGACGGCACGCTCCACTAATCTCATATATTTTCACCAATATATGAGATTAGTGGTTTGAAGTACTCGGCAGATAAATGTGCCGTTTTCTGGTCCTTGCGTGATAAACCAAAGGCAATTTTAATATTCGAATATCCCCCGGTAAACACGTATTTCGGCCGAACCTTGGATATCCTTTATGTATATTGCTTGTTTTTATTTTTCGTTTATCATGTGGCCGTGAATTTCGCATAGGTTTACTTTCATTTCTTCCCTGATTACTTTGTATTACATTGTTTTAATACTTTCAGCCGATCGCCGGATGCTTAGTATACGAAAGTAATGTCTCGCGGAGCCGTTTTCATGAATCCCCTTCATGAGGGCTTCGGATTCGATCATTCCCCCTTCTATCATCATCACTTCAAACGCTTTCCCAGATCGGCCTCGTGTCACAGTCGGTCGTTGTCGCCACATATGCGAAGGAGAAGTGTAGATTCTCTGGAGATTCCGTCAAGTTATGTGCATGTTCAGGAGAGCGTGGGGAAAGGTGAGATAGGGTTTTACACGGAAGAGTTGGTCGGGGTGTGGCTTGGGGTATTCGATAAAAGCAGCGATAAAATTCGTGATAATGTCTAAAATAATCTTTGTTACAAAAGTTGAAAAAAGCAAGGCCATAGCTTCAACGACATTGTTAGGACATAGTTTTAAAGACACTGTTGTCATAACCATTATCTCTCTGTGGTCTATATTTTCTCTTGCAGGTTACTTTGGCAATGTATACAAAGGCGTTCTACGAGATCCAATGAAAGGCACATATAGCCCCGTGGCAATAAAATCCCTCAAAAGTAAGTCCTACACTGTCTTCTTTTTTGTTGATTATATTTGCATATTATATGTACATGACAAATGCATATGACGTATTTTACAAAATTGCCATTTTTAGGTGAGATTCTCTACGAACGCGGTAATGTCGATGATTTTTTGAAGGAAGGCCTTATGATGAAAAATCTCGACCATCCAAATATAATGAAACTCCAGGGTATTTGCTATTCGTCAGATGGAATTCCGTCCTTAATCATGCCTTTCATGAACTTTGGTGACCTCAGATCGTACGTCTCGGATCCTCATAGGGTGAGAAGACGGCTCAATTTGATTTCGTAGTATTTCAGAGTTATAAAATAACATTTTCTTGCATTTCAGACGGTCTGTTTAATAGAAGTTGTGGACTTTTCGCAACAAATCGCTGAAGGAATGACATATCTCTCGTCCATGGGTATTGTTCATCGAGATTTGGCGGCTAGGAATATTATGTAAGCATTTTGACAACGAGCAATAACTCATTCTGCTCTTATGCTGTTTGTATAAAATTTTATTTATTGTATAAAAAAAAACTTTCAGGCTCACTGACTCCTACACAATAAAAATTGCTGATTTTGGTTTGGCAGTCGATTTATCAAGAGATTTTGGGCGAAGAGATCACGAAATGTCATCGTCTCCACTAAGATTGGCCCTAAAATGGCTTCCAATCGAAGTGCTGCGTAATCGACGATGTGTGCATTCGAGTGTAGATGTATGGTCATTTGGAGTGGTCATGTGGGAACTCCTGACTCGAGCTTGTCCCCCATACGAAGAACTCTCAAATTCAGATTTGGAATGGTATTTGCAAACGGGTAAACGGCTTCATCAACCAGTTCACTGCCCCAATGTTTTGTAAGTTGATTCGAAGTCAATGAACATTTAAAAATCACGTATTTTATCTTTACGTTTTCAGATACGATATGATGCTGGCCTGCTGGAGATCGAATCCCGTCTCGAGGCCTAGGTTTATATCGCTGGCAAAGCAGCTAGGAAATCTAATGAATGTAAGTTGATGTAACAAAGTGATCACTAACAAATCATGTTAAAATATTGTTATCTATGCCTCGCTTTCACTGGTTTAACCTCTTCTCCGTTTCAGCACGAGATAGAGCATGCCCGCCGCTACGGCCGGCAAGGCCCCTACTTCCAGAACATTCCCTGCGGCCAAATGTACCTGGACAATATTCCGTTACGCTACAGCAGTTAATCCAACAAGCACTGGTTGGCCCCTCATCTTGCCCAATCTTTCGGTTAATTTGCATATTTTGTCTTCCATTTCCTGCCAAATTCCCTCTTTTTATTTATTCTTGTACAAAGACGCCTACATTACGGTGAGATTTGTCTGTTCTATATTGTTCTTGATTCAAAAAAATATTCAAAAATTAGAGTGTCGTCTAGATCTGTAGAAGTGAAGAAAGTATTCCGTTGATCCTGTAAATACTATTATTACTATCGGTTATAAATAAATAATATCCTGGTTGATTGGAATTTGCAATACATGATCTGTAAGGGTTTTATATTACCGCAAAGTAAATCACGGACACCTCCCATACAGATAGCTATAATTAGGAAAACTATGTATTATATACATGCATTTGTAGTACTGTTTTTAATACATAGTAAGACGCAGCAGAAGCCCAAACATTCGTTTTAAATTTTTATTTTGTTTTTAGTCGTATTTTATCAGTTTTTTACAAATACATATTGTTCAAAATATATCCAGCACTATACAAGATACTATGTACATAAATATGTTATTGATGTCTTTAACATGACTCATGGCAAGGCTCCATACGGAATATTCGAATCATCAGCAGTTTTCCTTTCGTTTTCTTGGCCGTTTGCTTCCCTTTTGGCAACCAGTCTATTCACACACGGAATTTGCAAAGTATGAAGTAGCAGCGAGACCAAAATCAGCCCTCCAAGAGGATACAATTGAAGTTGTTCACCTAAAAATTAAATTACATAACAAAAGTTCTTGACTAAACTTGCCTTCAAGGTGAACAGTCACCAAGTAAGCGATTCCATTGAGAATCAGCGCGTCCAGTGTGACTCTGAGGATAGAATAAGCTTTGATGGCCTTCAAATAATTTGGTTGGAACCAGAAATGTACACCGATCGACGCAGCAAATGCAATTATGGAGATGAATACCAAAACAAGGAAGAAGTAAACAACTGATGCGTGTGGCGAAAGCACACAACAAGCAATGTCGATACAGGAGCAGATGGATGTCAGGAGGACAAGGAGAAGCTGAAAATTGGTTTTTGTGAAGGTTAAGAACATATATTATATTTTTAATTGCAAGGGGAAGCACTCATCAAATTTTTGGTACACGAACCCGAGCATGTTCTAAATAATTTTGGCTAGTGTTTCGCAAGGACTTGACAGACCGTTCTTTCTCTTTATTTAATTTTATACTTATCCGCTTGCTAGTTATAAAAATTACTTCCAGAATTTCACCGAAGCGTCATTCCTGTGAACAGATTAAATTATCATGACCTAACCCGATCAATCACAAGGTCAGAGCAAGAGTAATGTCTTCTGATATTTCCTCTGAAGGCTTCCTATTTCAACGACAGATTGAAACGCTCCGAGATGAGAATACTACGGTAGGGCCTGACTTCTGTAGACATGTGGATATCACAAAAGAAACAACTTATCTTTTAGTCTAAAATTGTGCTTTTTCTACTGCGATTACGTCCGCATATGCACTCTACTGCTTCTACCTCAAAACCAAATCTTAACCGCTTTCGCTGAGATTACGAAAATCCCCGGAGGTGATGTCATATGATGGATTATTAAAAGTAATTTTCCTCAAGTAAATTTCGCTGAAAAGAAGAGCTTGATGGATGGGATTTCCTTTCGAAACCCTGATTATCACAGATCTCCAGAGAGTTTTTAAAAATCCACGGACTTTTGACGATTAATTGACGAGTTTTGGAAATGAAACCAGAATGTAGGGTAGTGTTAGTTAGGGGTCCTATGAAGAATGTGACAGAAAATTAGCCTTGGAAAACAAGGACAGTAAAGCAATTGCACTGCAACCTCCAGAATGGCTGTAGCGGCGCCGCGAGGTTTAAAATAACTGTATTGCTTTAAAAATGATTGTAAAATAATTCGTCTGAGCTCTCAATGAGGCAGACTACCTTTTAGCAGTCCACGTTTTTATCCATTTTGCTCTAATTTTTAATCAGGCCTTTAATCAGAGAATCGTCGCAAAGTCCCAAAGAATAGTTCAGAACTAGCTATTTAAAAGAGTTTCAAGGAAACGGTGAATGCATTAATTAAACTTTCCTAAAACCTTTGCAAGATGGCTGTGCAACGCCTTTCCAAAATCGTAGAGATTCCTACGGTCTCTAATATTCACCAACTCTAGGAGATCACTCGCAATATGCAAATCGAGAATGATTATTTTGTTTTCAGTGCTTCCTACAACTTTAAAATTTTTTTTAACCATTTTTTTACCTTGAAAATTACATGACCGAGCGCTCAAGGCCAGGCTTATACCTAAGCCGCTTACCGTTTCGCAAGTCATCCTCTTCCACCAGTGATACTGAGCAACAGCCAGCGCGTGAGAAAATGCGAGAAAAGCCGGGGTCGTCGAGGCCTCCCGCTTTTATACCGCCAACCTTCTTTTTCAGCGAGCTGGAAAATAATCAGATTGATTTGTCGATTGAAGTTCATCGATAAGAAACCGAACATTTTTCCCAAAGAGTAATGACAACAGTTTAACGAAAGGGAGCAGTAAAGACCGCGCAAACAATTTTTCGGCTCGACGGTAATCGAGAATTACAAAATGGGTCTAAAGATAACTGCAGGGCTGCGATCGTAAAAACTGCCAAAACTTTGTGTTATACTTAATACAACAAAACTTGATGATGAATTCGGTATCCTATGGAAGTAATTAAGGAAGTAGCAAACAACGTAGATTGCTGAAATTATGCAAATCGCTTTGTTGACACATAGTACATAGAAAGGTCACACTGAGCGTTTAGGAGCAACAGAAGTATAGACTTCCATCGATAACCGATTTTTATAGAGCTGTAAACTGATCTGGTGGCAGACTGAAACCTACGAGAGGTGTAAGCAAAAACGTGATGTTTTTTTCTAACAAGGCTATTAAGATGGCCCCAAAAACAATACAACTAAAAAAATAAAAAAGTCTTATTCGGTTTTATAGCTATTATTTACAATGACAGTACTGCCTGTACAGACTGAATTTGACACAGTAGGCATGACTCTCATATGCATCTATTCTGGGGAACTCTTGAGTAAGCAGAGTTAACTGATCGCCGTCTTCCAAAGCAAGCAATCCCTCGTACTGTCCACGGCCCGGCCGTACGCTAATCTTTATCTAAACTGACACATCGAGCATATATGAAATGATTTCTCCCATACCATGAGACTCAGTCAATCATTATCCACCTACCTTCAAGATCTGAGCTCCGAATTTAGCGCCGCTTTCGAAAATCCATGCGTTTCCCAAGTCAGACTCATCCAGTGTCAACTCACGACATCTTGAGGTCAATCCGCTATCCGCAAGGTCTTTGTTGATCCTTTGAACTATAAGCCGTCCAGCCTGAGCAATCACCTTCGTATCGTTGAAAATACGTTTCTTATATTCGCAGAAGCAGTAGTCCAAGGGAACATCCAGATTCAGACAATTTCGTGGCTCTGGAAGCCGATGGAAAAGAGAGCTGCCAAGAAGGGTCCGATTAGGGAAGGAAAATTGGTGTAATGTAAAATTTTGGTCATTATAGGAATCATAAGTGTTCTGAAAACAATCAAAAGTGAATAAATAAGCAAAACCACGTAGAAATATTTTCTTGCAGAGTCTACCTGGCTAATCTCCAGCAATGTTGCGTAGATATCGTAGTGAGTAACCAACTTCCCAGCATTTTCTTTCATTTGATTTCGTAGTTTCTCATTATGCCGTATTGCTTGTGGTAGCACAATCGACAAAGATGGATTTTTCTCCTCCCGTTCTCCAGTTTTTGTAGTCCGGATATCATTAATCCGGTTTCCGTGGTCTCCCATTAACAAAACAAAGGAGTTTTCTAACTGAAAATTAGAGGCTTTAGCTACTACTCGGTCAGAGTTTTACAAACCGCACCTTTTTACTATTCTTCTGGAAGAACTCAAGGAACTCCCCATCAACCCGAAACAATGCATTTGGATCAGCATGGGCAAGGTCGGTAAACCAGGAAAGCGAAAATGTTGGGGTGCTTTCGTATTTTGCAAAAAAATCCTTCAGATACTCAAGCATGTGCTGATGCCCTTCTTTGCAAACGCCTTGATACAAATTTCTCTGATACACTGAGTTTTTATAGTCCTTGCCTGTTGCTCGAATTATAAACGGTCTAAAAAAGTTTCCTTTTGTAATGCCCTTACTTATTGCTGTGGTTAGTAAAAGGTCTTTCAAATCCTTTGCAGCCAGGCCAAGAGAATGCTCCAAATTGCCAATCTTCATTGTTCAAGGTAACATATCCATTCCGATTGAAATCAAACCCAATAAAATCTCGGTTGTCTAATCCGACTTGGCAAAGTTTGGGCTTGAAGTCGGCGGTTGTGTAAATTCCAAATTTATTTTCATACTTTTCAATCGGCTCATCTGTAATACTAAACATATACGTTGCAAATGTTTGACTTGCTCAACAAAAATCCATAGGCATTTGGTCTGCTGTTCAGAGCAACTTTTGTTACATATGGGAATTCGATTGATTGCAGAGTGAACTGCAGATAATCCCTGGTCTTTCTCATCGATCTGATGTATTGGGAATGTGACATTGAATCGATTAGGAGGACCACAACGTCAGGCCGAGAAGAAGAAGCCTCTTCAGGCGCTTTCTTCCTCCTAAAGTAGTAAAGTTTGCTTCAAAATTAAAAATTTCAGCAGTGGATTTGGAGCACCTCTCTTTTACTAACTTACTCAAAAACTTGTAAATGCAGATTCTCGTAGATGAAGGCTCCACTGCTATTTTTACAACGAATTTCCACGGCTTCACATTCCGGCCGGGCTTTGTTGTTCTCCATTTTAAACCAGTCTTTGTACTCTATTTTGTAGTCATTGATTTGTTCAATGCATCTATACGAACACCTGGAGCCGTTTGGCAAATCGGCGGATAAAATTCCGTCTACCAAAAAACTTTTTGGTTTAAAAGTCGGTGTGCACTTTGGCCTCGTAACATCGATATTAATATATGGAATTACATCATCAGCAAAAGGGTCAAGTTTTGGGATTTGGCAAGTCTCGTCGAATATGGTCAAATGATTTGTTTGTGATTTCTCCAGAGAATACAAGTCAGGGATTGCTAAAGTTTTATTGCTTTGCTTTAGGTAATACATTTACCTTTATAAACGTGAAGAAAAACATTCTTTTCTAAGTGGTCGAAATAAAGCAAACATATAAATGTAACCGTCACAAAGGTGATCAAAATGCAGTAAGTAAGGCTGTTGATAAGGGAGAAAGTAGCAGTTGACATAAAGGTGAACGTAACATACTTTTCAGTTTGAGAGGACGATTAATAAAGCTCGTTGAACAAATCCGTGTGTGAATTATGCAAATATATTACGTGCAGAAACACAAAGAAAACAAGTAGCGCAATACTTTTTGTGTATTGATTGCGTGGGTTGAGGATAGTAAAATACCGTAGGCGTCTTCGTAAAGCAATTTTGTTTTGTAATTTTTGCATTAATGCGCGTATTTAAATTTGTTGTGGGAACATTTTTTGCTTCATACAAAAAAGATTTAATGAACAATTTTACATCCGTTCCCCCTATCAACAATGAGTAAAATTCTTTGGTGGTTTTGAATAAATCGCGCTATCTGCGCGATCTTGCAGATTACTCGTCGTGAAAATTCGAGTTCAACGACAAAGATGATATCAAATTTTGCGGGAGTCGAACAAAATAAACGACTATTCAACAAAAAATGAAAGCGCTGAAAATTTGTACTTTTTTGTCAATATTGTACTAGAAATTTATCCAATATGTACTGTTACTCAGAGAAAGAAATTTCGATCTTAAAAGGTTTCAGTAAATGTTTTCAAATTATAATGGTTTATTTTACCCATTTAACTTCTCAGTTACAAGTGCATTATTTACAATGGCAGTACTGTCTGTACAACGAGAATGGGACACACTGAGCATGACTTTCATACGAATCAACCCTCGGAAACTCTTGAGTGATTAACTGAACGTTCCCATCTTCTTCTAACGCCATCGTCCCTTCATATTGCCCTTTACCCGGACTGACGCTGAATTTTACCTGATAAATGCATCATTAATTAATCAATTTTTTGATGCCTCACTTTGAATATTTTTGCCCCAAAGGTGGCTGGAGTTGTATATGCAATTGCAGAGTAGGGAATATCCTCGTCAAATGAAAGCTCTTCGCATTTTTCCCGCAGTCCGTTTTTCCACATATCGTCGTTGATCTTGGCGACGATCAATCTTGCCGCTTTTTTTATGGTATTATTATCCGTGAAGACCTCGGTGTCATATTGACATAAACAAAACTCCAAGGGAACGCCCAGCTCAAAACAACTGTGACGTTCTGGAATCGGATGAAACAGCGACTTTCCCAGAATTTTTTGTTTGGGAAATTTAAATTCGGAGCCTTCCAAATCCCCGTCATAAGCGAAGAACGGCAGCTGAAAATATGAAAATATTTTTTTCGTTTTTAAAATACATGTGGTGATAAAACTATTAAAACATAATACTACTAAAAATTTCCTAACCTGGCTGATTTCAAGCCAAGTCGCATAGAGGTCGTAGAAAGTCAGTAATCTTTTTGAATTTTCTTTCAGGATCTTCCTAATATTCCCATGGCGCCGTATATTCTTTGGCAACACCATGGTCAACATGGGATTCATCTCTTCCAGCAGTCCGACGGCAGTTTGCCGGATTGGATCAATTCGATTTCCGTGATCACTCGTTATAAAAAAGAAGGAATCTTGGAGCTGAAAGACATGTGTAAATATATTTATACGTTCTACTGACTGCTCATGATATACATATAACCCCCTTACATCATCGGCCATTGTTTTGAAGAATTTTAAAAAATCCTCATCGGTCCGATAGAGCGCACTGCCATTTTCATGGGCCAACGTCGTCATCCAGGTGAACGAAAATTTCGGGATCCCTTCGTACTTGCCCACGAATTCTTTGATGTTTTCGAAAATATGATGATGCGATTCTTTACAAGAATTGGCATACAAATTCTCGCTGACATTCGGCTTGCTAAAGCGGTTGGAGCCGTTAGTTAGCTGGACGTATGCTCTGTAATATTGAAAATAAATTTGCGATTGTAAAAAAATACGTCTTCCATACTAAGGAAAAAACTCTGACAGCTGAGCCTCACTAAATACTTACTTATTGCTGTGATTAGCGTAGGGCCGTTGAAATCCTTTGCAATTTGGCCAAGAAAAGGCGCCAAATTGCCAATCCTCATTGACCATTGTCACATAACCTGCTTCATTGAAATGCTTCCCAATGTAATTGTACTTGTCAATCCACTCATCGCATAATTTTGACTTGAATGCAGGTGCCGAATAAACCCCAAATTTGTTTTTGTACATCTCCACGGGCTCATCTGAAAATTAATTTCTTTCGTCTTAATTATCCTCTTTTTTTGATATCCCTTCAATTTTTGCACTTTAAAACTAAGATTGATGAGGCCCGTCAAGTCCAATAAAAAATCGTGGGAAGCGTGCTGATTGAAAATAGTTTCTTTGGCCAAAGGATTGTCAAACACCCTACAGTAAACAACATAGAGATCGAAGATTGCTAGGGCAAAAATAGATTCGATAAAACTTTTCCAACAACGGTAATGGTGGGTTGACTTACTGAGTAAGAAGGCATAGGCATTTGGTCGGCTGTTGAGGGAGACCTTGGACAAATATGGGAATTCGATCGCTTGAAATTCCCAATTTAGGAACGTCCTCGTCAACTGCATGCTTCGGATGTATTGCGAGTGGGAGACAGAGTCAAGTAGCAAAATGTGCACGTTATATCTGGGTTCTCCTTCAGCGGGAACGTGCCTAAAGGTATGTGTTTACGTGTAGTCCTACAATAAGTTTTGCTGTGTATTTACAAGATTTGAAGGTCTTAAGGACGAATGGCGGAAATTTTTGTAATTTTTATCACCTACTTTTCATAAACTTGAGCATGAACATGTTCGTATACTACGCGTCCATTTCTATCACATCTGACTTCCACTACATCGCATTTAGGATAGGGTGGATCATCTCTGTTTATATCTTGCCAGTCTGTGAAAGTAACTTCTCTATCGTTTACATGCTCAGCACATCGGTACTGACAATCAGCGTCGTTAATAGCAACGGTTAATTTTCCCCATTTCAGTTCACTTTTCGGCGTGAAAGTTACATTGCACTTCTCATTGCGAAGAAACGGATTCAGATATTGCCGGATACTTGGGTCAAAAGGGTCTAACTGGGGTATCTTACATTTTTCATTGAGTAGAGTTGGAGGCTCATAGAAGGGCTGTCCTGAAGATTGTAAAAATATTTACTGAAGCTTTGGAAGTCCGAAATTTCTTACTCAGAGGAACAGTATTCACCAAATTTCTAGTACAATATTGATAAACAAAGTACAGGACAACATTCACAGTTAACAGAACTACTAGAACCTTTGCCAGGCCGCCAAGTTCCAACGCTTTCATGTTTTGTTGAATAGCGGTTTATTTTGTTCGACTCCCGCAAAATTTGATATCATCTTTGTCGTCGAACTCGAATTTTCACGACGAGTAATAAGCAAGATCACGCAGATAGCGGGATTTATTCAAAACCGCCAGAGAATTTTACGCATTATTGATAGGGGAACGGATGTAAAATTGTTCGCTAAATTTTTTTTGCAGTCGAACTTCCTCAAACTTTTGCAGAACCGGCGATGAGATGAAAAAACTCAGTTTATACTCTTGGACAATCCATCCTGGGAAAATTGCGTACATGGTTCTTCTGTAAGCTATGTATGCAAGTATAATATATAATAAAGCTATTTAACAAGGAAAGTACTTTTATGGGGGCTCCTACTTTTTGACAGGACATATCTCAAAAAATCAGAAAAAATGTGCTGATCAAGGATATATAAATCCTAGCTGCCCATTTTAGGTTTTTAGGGGTGAAAACTCATTCGGAAGTTGACTTAAAGTCCTGTATGAACCACTTTTCGCTTGCTAAGATTTATATATATCCTTGATCAGCACATTTTTTCTGATTTTTTGAAATATGTCCCGTCAAAAAGTAGGAACCCCCATAAAAGTACTTTCCTTGTAAATAAAATCCCAAATAGCGATTTTCGGTGCACAAAAGAGTGGACGCCTAAATCGAAAAATTGGCGTCGACTTAAATCCGGTGAATTTTTCTAAGTTTATCGAAATCAGTGCACAAAGTCTTAAGTCTGCACCGAAGACTTAAGTGCTTAAGCCGCATTTCGGAATTCGGTGCTGAAAAAATTAAGTCGACGCCAATATTTCGATTTGGGCGTCCACTTTTTTGTGCACCGAAAATCGCGATTTGGGAAAAAAGTTTTTTTAATATTTATATGACCACCTTGATATGAAGCAAGAACGGTTCCTACAACAAATTTATAAAAATAGAAACAATCTTCTTTCCTATGGAAAATAGTCGAGATTCCGTGACAATCCCGACTTTTCTCGTCTCATCTTCTGAACGGGCATTACAGAACCATCATCTTCGAGTACAATCGATTACATGAACGTCACTCAAAATTAGAGACATCTCTCTTGTGAAAAGAGGAGAAAACGCATTGAAATGGGATCATAAAGTGAAGGGAAGACTTTCCAGATCTCACGAAAACTTATGGTTTTTCGCATAACCGGAACGAACGCTCGGCCCTATTGTTTCCTTCAATTCAATCAAATCGGCCGCTCGAACCGTGCCGGAACAATCTCAAAGGACCTGACTTTTGTCAGGGCTTTTTGTGCCGATCAAAGAATGGTCGACCATTCCATCCGCTGTAATGAGGGCCAGCTGTCTTTGGTACGAGTTATTGCTGGTCCGCCCATTGGTGGACAGCTTTCGATTGGTATATAAACCGAACTGTTGGAAGGGTGATAATAGAACGGACTGACGATCAGTTTCGGACTGCAAATCAATTCATAATGGCTGACGTTCGCACTCAACTTCTTAACTCGATGGATTCGGTTCATCTGGGAGTAACTCAGGCCGACAAACAAGCGGGCGTTGACTTCTACAAACAGTAAGTTCTTGACACACAATGTTACCGAAATACATATAATTTTGCATGGAGCACTACCTTATTTATTTGTTTGTAGCCTTTTCACCAGCGCCCCTCAAGTCCGCCAATACTTCAAAGGAGCTGAAAACTACACCGCCAACGATGTCGAAACCAGCGAAAGATTCCACAGACTCGGCCGTCGTCTTATTCTTGCCCTCCACTTCATTGCATCCAACGCCGACCATCCAGAGACCATCAAAGCCTACGCCCGGGAGCAAGCCATCTTCCACCATGGCTTCAAAATGGACCCCGCTCTCTGGAAGGCCTTCTTGGACATCTGGATCGCCTTCTTGAATCAGAAGGGCCCTGTTCCTCAAGCCACTATTGATGCCTGGTCCAAGACATGGCCCATCTTTGCTGAGGAACTAGTCAACCACGACAAGACTCTTTAAATATTGTGCTGAGTGTGGTAAAGGGAGAAACACCGAATTATTTTAAAGTAAATGAATAAACCCAATTTACGCTTTACTAACGTGGATTTATTATGTCCTTCTAATGCATAAAACAGAGATGAAATGTGATATAAATTGCAAAATCGATGATTATTTTCAATCGTGTCCAACTCCGATCTCCTTGCCATATCGAACGCACTCCTCAGCGAAAATAGTGCCGACCTCAATCCAATCCTTCTTTGTCTGCTCATCCACAGGTCCTCGGCTGGCCAAATATCCAAGCCAAACGTCAAAGAATGCTCTCCACAGAGCGTGTTGCATCTTGAATGGGCGATGGCGGATAACTTGTTCTCGAGCGTAGGCCTTTATAATCTCGGGCTGATCAGCATTGGTAGCAAGGAAGTGGCAGGCGAGTATCAAGCGTCGGCCTTGTTTCTCAAATCGTTCGCTTTTCTGGACATCATCCGCAGTGTATTTCTCAGCTCCTTTGAAGTAGACGCGGAGATCAGGGAAGTTGGTGAAGAAGCTGAAAAACAAAAACACCAATTTTCCAATATAACCGGTTTTACTAACCAAAACAAATCTCTGATTATCCACTGAAAGTCAACTTACTACTTATAGAAATCCTTTCCAACTTGTTCATCATTAGGCCCAACAGTCACATTATGGAGTGAAAGGGAAGAAAGCAGCCGTTGTCTAACTTCAGTCATCTTGGAATAAAGTCTGAAATACAGAGCAATACATGGCGATTTTATATACCCACAAAACAACGCGTAAATTCTCTGTCGAAACCATCAATCTACTAAGAGTCACGCAGAAACCGCCCGCTTTGTTTGAAAGTTTAAAGACAAGAGATCAAAGTTAAAACAGAAAAATTGCTTGGGAAGGTTTATTTCGCTGAAACAAGCTTGTTTTCATCAAGGCCTTGTTTCACATTTATGGTACATTTCCAGTATGATACATGCGGTTAAAAGGGGCTGTGGCCCTCTCTCTGTTTACACACATAAATTTGATTACTAGAATGCAAAGTAAGCTTCCTAATTGCTACACCTAATAAGATTTATGATACGGTAGCTGAAAATTCACCTGCGGATGTATAAATATTATGAATCTTAAATAGAATTAAATTTCCATGAAACAAGCAAAAGAAATCGTCCCATTACAATGCCAACGGATAAGTCATCTTCCAGACACTCACAGAAAAAGAGGTAGATAATTAAACCTTTCTTTAACCTAAGATACCCGAATTACAAATCAAGTTTTATTGCGTCTATAATATTTACTTATACAATGAGCAGTTCAAAGACTCACTTCAGAAGCGTGAGCACCGTGAAGCCTCGACGAAGCCGAGGTCAAGAGAACACAAATGCAACTGTTGTGTCTCTTATTTTAGCTCATTTACTTGTCTACCTCCCTTAATCAACCGTACTTGCGGATTCCCTCTCTTTTATACGCCGAACGGACAAAGACCAACTACGTCACTCAAACATAAAATACTTTTGTGTCGCTGTTAAGGGATAGGTGGGCGCTCCTATCGTGCTGTCTTGCCCTTTTCGGGGATTCGACCGATCAACGGGCCGGTCGAATAATAAACTCTACGTACCGAAAACAAAAACAGAGCATGGGACAGAGGCACTGCTGTAATCTAAATTGTTCATTCCAAGGACCTTCTGATCTTGCGACGGAAGATTGTAGTTTACTTTTAGTCATCTTTTTTTTTGGGGAAAGTTACCCGGCGTTGGCTGAAGAATTCTTTGAACTGTTTCAGCTGGAGTCAGTGCAAATCAAAAGCTCAAATTAAAGGATATTCGTCGTGTTGAAGAATAGCTATTATTAAACAAACTATTAGTATTTAAAATTCCCGACATCAAAAAAATTACAGAAATTTAGTTGTACTCTTCAAAGTTGGGTTTAAGAATGTATTAGGTTGTCCCACAAATAATGTCGTTCTTCAAAAGGTTTTTTGTACAAAGAAATTTACCGTAATAACGAGAATATTTTTGATCAAGATAATCACCATGTGTTATACCACGCTATTGCAACGCGTTGAAAGCATTTTTTTTGTCAGCGGCTTTGAAACCCCGGCTTCTGGAGCCGCTGAAACTTTTGAAGGCCCACTCAACAGGGTCTTGATTGATAAATTCCCTACCACGGATGAAACCCATTTGATTCTTGGAAAGGTAGCAGTCTGTTTGAGACATGCCTAGCGAGTACTCCGGACGAAGGAGAGTCCCGTATCTCCATTAACTCAACTTCTGGAGCGTCGTCTTTACAACGTGGGGTTGCGCATCGTCGTCTCGAACTTTTGGAATTCCGCGGCGTGTTTTTAAAGGCTTATTCTGCCATAAGCTGCCTATCTGAATGCAGCATGACCCAGCATTTACATTTTGGCCAACTTTCAACGAGCTGCATTGTGAGATACCCATGCTGCACCATCCAACAGTGCCCATCACCCTGTTTATGGGGGGTCGCTTTGCCAAGTGCCCTGTTGGTACCCTCGGTGGACTCCATTGGGCACACCTGATTGTCGTACAGGATCTGCTCTTCATCACGGGTCTCGATCCGATCTAGAAAACCCGGCTCTTCGGATTGCAAAACGAACAAACGTGACACCTCGATTCTGTGGTTCGGTCCATTAATATGGGAAAAAGCTGCCGAGCATTTTGTGGAATTCCATCGACTTCCAACGGTTAGCCGCCGATTATTTCAACACCCAGACGATGTCAGAGACGCGTTGGATGTTGATTCTAGGATATCTGACAACTAATGGGTAAATTCAGGGTAAATTCATAAAGTTCAGATGCTGGACTTTATCTTTGGGTCCCTCACCGTCAGATCGAAATTTTTTGAACCATCGTTTCACCGTGTTCATACTCACATCAGACTCGCCGAACACGCCGTTGATATTTTGTGTAACTCCTGTAACTTTCATACCCTGTTTTTGCAGGTACAACACGGCGACACGAATCGGCTTTTTTTTCATAATTTTGGATAAGGGCTAAAAAAGTTTAATTTGATCCAAATTTGACAAACGATATATCGAACGAAAGCTTGACTTCTCGACTACAAAACGATGCAATATTGCAATATTTTATTGTCGTTTACCTTTTTTACAGACTTTGGAAACTGCCCCTCTCGAAAACGACATTATTTGTGGGACAACCTAATATATATTCAAATTACTGCGGTGTACTTATCCTTTTGTGTTTGGTTTGCCGTTTAAAGCCTGCTTTTAGTTTGCACTTAACATAAGTATTGCAAGTCGATAGGGTATTTTCGTTTTTTGTAGCAGAGAACATTCCAACCATGAAGGCACAGATTGAACCCTGTTAATCCTACTTCCGCATGTCTCTTTATCTCAGTTTTACTGTTGACCTCAACAGATTCTTTTTTTATGTCAGCAGGAGTAAATAAACGTGATTGGAGGGAATTTACTCTTTTCGTTTTCCTTGAAATTGCAGATAATTAAAAAACGAAAAACGTGCTCCAAACCAGGCAGCGAACCCGTTAAACTTACAGATTTATGAGTAAACCACAGAAAATTTTGTAGTTTATGCGCACAAAGAGACCCACAACTTCAACACGACGTTTCCAATGCTCTTTCTAAAGTTCAGTCCGCGCAAAAAGCTAATTCAAAAATTAGCAAAATGGAGAATTCACTCTCATTACAGCGCTATGGGGTTAATTGTGCCTATCCCAACATAATATTATGTTAAGCTCCTATTGTAATGAGTGGGTTAAGGCGATTGATTGTTTTGTTTTTTACAAAAATTTATACAAAGACAGTTGTACTTTCTTCTAAAAGTATAAGGTAAGAACATTGTGTAAATTGTCCATAAAAGAAATTGTTGTAATCCCACCCAGGTCAGCAATTCAAATCTTTGAAACATCATCTCAATTTTGAACCCGGACCAACCGCAATTTCAAGAACCGACATGCAAATCACCGTAAATTCGGATCTTTAATTTCCTACGATACAAATGTCAGAACGATAATAATTAAGACTCTGTGGGTGGTAGTTCACTCAAGCTCGTCAACGCATCAAAAAATGTTTAACTAAAAATGTCAAAGATACGCATATAGCAAGGGGAAGTGGAAAGTACGTAAACACAGATCGGAGATTAGGTGTAATTTTATGAAAAAAGAGGTGGGTAGAGTTCTGTGAGTTACCGAGATCGTATGTCAGCCAGGAAAAGCTGATCCTCTTTCCAAGTCAGTGAATTGCATCATGTTGTCAATTTTCTTAACAACGGGGTGCTGGAAGCATATGAAAGTACATGTACTTTGGAATAATAACCTTTGCCAGTTTGTCAGTTCTTCATCTTGTTTTTGCTATATAGGTGTTTATCGTGGCTGTGTTATTTATTATATTACCACACCGACTTTGAAAATTGAAGTACTTGCCAAGGAGCATAGAGTTTAGTCTGGGTGATGCTTAAGTACATAACCACCCACATAATCCTCACCAATTCGAACTAATGTTAACACTTTTAGCAATGGCCTTTTCATACACATCCCTTCATCCAAAATACTATATTTGAGATGTATAACAAGCTGTAAACAAATCGTTGTTTTCAACTCATTACATGGGCAGTTGTCTTTGTCGTAGATCAAACTGGACTGGTTGGCCCGTTTCAACGGTGACTTTTGATTCGCGCCTTTTCCGACGTGGGAAACGAAATGTTTAAAATTTTTTTATGTTCTACGGCAAAAACAAAATTTAGGCCCATTATTAGTATAAGTGCTATCAAGCTACATTTGTTCGCTTTGTTTGTCCCGTAGTTCAAAAACTTTAAAAAAGAAGGCGTGTGCAAAAAAATCATTGTATAACTTTCAATATAATATATGTAAATGTAGTATTGCATCCATTGAAACCTATTTCAAAAGTTCCATTTCATGCATAACGGCCTAGAACATGTATCCGCTTTGATGATTCGCTTATTTGGCATTACAGTAGACTTCTTCACAACAAAAAATATAGTGGGCTTATGTGTATGAACCTTATGACATATCGCTGCCACTTAGACCGTACTGTCTCTAAATGCCTCTCACACCTTTCTTGGTTGGAATAATTATAATATACCGTGATGAATCTTAATAACAAAAATCGCACTTCCGACAGCAGGGAGGTGCTGAACGTACTTTGGAGTATGTCTTTTTCTCATTTTTATGATTATATTTTCTGCAGAATCACCCATGCAAAGATTAGGTCAATGGGGAATGCAGAGGGCATTGGGTGGTCTTTTTTTGTTTATCTATCTACCGAAGATACTATTTTACTCGTAATTGTGTAGTTCTCTCAAGAGACAATTACCCCGTACGTGATTTGTTTGACCTGTACGGTTCAAAATAAGTAGGACTTTTATGAACCTCCCGGCCCACACAAAGAAAACTTTTTGACTCGGTGGCTTCTCAAAACCTGACGAAAGGCCAGTTTCATCATCTGAGAAACACAGAGAATTAAGAAAAATTTGCTTTTGTATTCCTCAACATTTTAATGTTCCCTGCATTTCGTACAATCCGCCTTCGTGATTCGGCCCGCAATAATCCCAAAGACTGTTTATATCCTCCTTCTTTCTAAGCTCATTGTAAGCAATCCTCGAATAACATTTGATTTGATGCCCCAGGCAGTAGCGGGTTTCTTTCTTATGTTCATCTTACTGTTGATAATTTTTTTAAAACTGCCTCAACCATAAATCAGATATACTGTATATTGTAATGTGCTACGTATTTGCATGACATGACCACGCAGTTTTACTTTTAAGTTTATATGGTTCTGTCTTTGAGAAATTTGAACCTGATACTACAACGAACTATAGTATAAATATAAACAGCACTTTATGTATGTTTTTGGTAATTTGAGAGCTTGTTTTTTCCATGAACTTAGTTCAATAGATTACTGTGGACAGAAATCTGCAAGCTGGGTATGAAAGCGCTAATAAAGTTCAAATTTGGGCAACGATGACCAAGCGTTCACCTTACAGTTACAGCTTGCTCGTTATGGAAGTTTTGAAAGTTAATGTGTAAACAAAAAATTTTGGAATTGAAGACAAGACTGCTTTTCGAAGCTATTTATTTCTACCATAATGCCGCTGTTGACAGCACAAGATTAAGATTTGTGAAAACTGAGTTCACAGGGCCTGCTATGGTCGAAGTTTCAACCAAGGTTCAGAAAATCTTATACGCCTTTCCTGGTCTTATTGAGAAAATTCTCTAAAAAATCATTGTTTTATACGCAAAATTCGAAACGGCATGGCCAAAGTACCGTCTTAAACATTTTGTAAATCTTGCCGTCCAGCCATGCTCTCGAACCTTGACTTTCTAATTACTTTTTACTTTCACCGCTTTTTACTAGTAAATACTACTCATTAAGTCATCATAGCAAGAGATCAAACACTGTATTGGTCTGAGTTTAACTAAATTGCCGCATGCAAGGCACGCCCCTTTTGCATAATATTGGGTAAAGTATATACCAGGTCAGTCTCAAAAATTGTCGCTGTCGCAACAGCAATCTCTGTCGAGTTCCTTGTTTCGAGATTAATGATTCAAGTTTTTCGTCTTGGAGCCTAAACTTAATTACGTACACCCGTCAGACCCTTTCAAAAACATTCTAATTTTGTTTTCAATTCCCTCTGACTGCTATTCAGCTGTTTTCTCGGTACGGAATGTTGCGATTTGCCAATTGCTTTAGCGTTTGAGGTTTGGTGTATGTGTTCCAGGTTAACTTGGAGATTCTTTCAGAGAGGAATCATGGAGGTATACCTCTTCGAACCCGAAAAGTACAATCTACTGTACAACTGCTCATTTTATGATTGGAATATCATCCCAAGAGAAGAAAGAAGACACCGGTTTCTGGCGGTGATACTGCTCTTCTTCTACTTCGCCACCATTGTAAGTAAAAAAGCATCAGCATTATTTAGCGAAGACATCATTTTTTTGGGCGAATAGACGCGCACTGTGCAGTTTCCCAAAACATTTTAATTTTAGTCTCTGTACGTTCCCTGCCTTGCTGCCATGATGTCTTCCGAGAACCGTCGACGCTCCAGCTACCAATTGATGTTTCTCCTCGGTTGCATGCACATCTGTGGCCTTCAAACTTGCGGGTTGATGACTGGAATCCATGGGTATTATGGTCACGTCTTCTGTGATTTCCCTCGCGAAATGTATTTCTTCGGTTCGATGGGAGTCTGTAAGTCCAATCTGTTCGATTACAATTTCTTCACGTGTTTTTTACATCAGTCCCTGTATATTACAGCGGACTAATTGAAATTGTTTTAGCCATGTGGTGTGCCAGCACGATGACATCATTATTTTTGGGTATTAATCGGTGCGTGGAATTGTTGAGTGTCTATTGGGCTGACGTTCTGTTCGGAGGGTACTGTAAATTGTTCTGGATTATCACTCCAATCGCATACTTCTTCATGTTCTTCTTTTTCACGCCTAGTGCGTTTTTCAATGGCCAAATGATGACTTGGTTTTTCAATCCGCATTATGGCTATTACGAGGATGTGGATCTACGGGTAAGATTGCAAAAAGACGAGGCAAAATACATGTAGGATATGAATACATACCCTATTTTTCAGTATGAAAGCTTCTTTCACTCCGTCAACAATTTGTTTGTGATCGTCGCCCATTCCGGGGTTTATGTCCTCTTCTTTTTCATCTACATTCGACGAACCAGAATGGCGCAAACTGAGAAAAAGCTGAGGGACAACTCGGTAAGTTTAAAACAACTTCTAATGTCAAATACAAAACCAACATCTGCCAACCATCAATTTCCAGACTTATATCCAAATTCTGCTCCTCGGACTAATCCATCTCATTGCCGCCATATCCTACGTGGTAATCCAGTACCTTCCAGTGAATTTCTACTCAACATTGGTTGCGTCTGCAGCTTATTTAGGATCGCATGGTAAGTTATCTTCTCCTTGATGATGTCCAAGGTAAAAAATATTCAAACCTCGCGATTTCTTTGCAGGCATGCCTCCATTGATCTACATATGCTGTAACAAGACGATACGAATGTGGATTCAGCGGAAAATATTTGGACTTCATCAAAAAATTGGCAACTCTGCCGAATTTTCAAAGTTCAGATCTCACCGAGTGTCGTCAGAAGGTGCGACAAATCTACATTGATCTCAAATAGAATTGATCTCGCAACAAAATAAATGCATAATGCATAATAAACATAAGGAAATAAACCTTTACTAAACATATTTTATCATAGATAGTATCTGAATAACTATAAAGTCATCGCTATTTCTTCGCAATAGGTTCCAGGTTGCTAGAAGTGATTCTGGAGCGGCTTCGCTCGCTAGAGGCGCTGGAACTTCGGCTTCTTCTTTTACGAGATTTTGAGAGAGAGGTCTGAGAAGAAGATCGAGATCTGGAACTCAGACGAGAAACCGCAGTTTCGTCCTTCATTCGGGAAAGAACACGCGAAAAGCGGTGATTTTGGAACTCTGGAAAAGGGACAATCACTCCAGTGGGTTCAGTGTAGCTTCCAGCGAGGCAAGTAATCACCATTAGAAGGCCAAAGATGTAGAAGACCCTGAAATTAGATTAAATTACGCAATTTTGAGGGAACTTACGCCGTAATAATCAGAATGCAAAAGAATTGCTTGCTGTAGTACCATCTTTCCTGCATTAGAGGCGCCTGATCCAATCTGTTCTAAAAATTTATATTTAGGTAATAAATCTAACAAAAAAAAATTTTTTCATAATATTTGATCGAATAACAAATAACTCACAACAACAAGACTAACTGGGCAAGTAGAAACCGTTTGCTTCACCGTAATTTCCTTAACTTCTCCAGTCCATAGTTCAAAAAGGCATGAATGCGGAAACGTTGACCTGCCTCCCTCTTCCTCGATGGAAACAAAAGTCCGGAACACGCTCACGTTGAATGACACCTCTCGAAGAGAAATATTGTCAGTTGTACCTAAACTTAAAATACAACCAAAAATGTTTTTGCTTACCAGTTAGAATAGCCGCTCTGCTTTTGCCATCAAGGAAGTAGCGCGTGTCGACCGTGAAAAGACGGCATTCACCCGCAAATAAACTTATCTTTTTGGATTTATTCCTGAAATTGAAATTGGAGCAAAACTTGGGCCTAAGGAGAAAATAGGTATGTTATACCACACATTACTTACAAACCACATTTCATCATCGGTTCCATCTTAAAGAAAACATAGCCGTGGTTCAACTTTTGCTGAGTGTACAATCCAAGCTTGTGATCTTGACATAATACATCAATCTTCCTGTAATACAACAGCTATTATATATTATACATTGCCAGCCAAAGAAAAGGTTCAAAAAAAATTTAAAAAAGGTTCAGAAACTTCTCTGAACCATTTAGGGACAGTTATTAGCACTTACACATTCCCGTCATCTAGCTCTGACCGGGACTCGCAGTATGCGGACGTTCTTATTGCATTCGCATCAACATCTATGGAAATCCCGATCAAAAATGCAACCGTAAAGAGAAGCAGCCAGCTCGATACCATGGTTTCTCGTTGGAATGACCATTTTTGCAGACTTTTTCCATCAAGAAAGCAAAGTGCGCAAAAAATTTACATGAAATTTTTGTAGGTTTTAATTTGTCGTATAAAATGGTGCTGCAAACTGCAGTTTTTTTGTGGGCGCAGGTTGCGAATAACCTATTGCCGAAAAAATATTTTTACAGAGCTTTTTTGCAAATTTGGCGTATTTGATCGAGAATGTAGCTGAATTTCGTGGTTTTTTATGTTTATCTGATATGGATTTGTTTTAGGAACTTCAATTTTAAAATGGGTGTAGCGAAGCGTGTCCAGCCGAAGAAACTGAAGGCCAAATCAACAGTTCGTTTGGATAACAAGTTTGCACAGAAACGTATTGTGTTCGACGACGAAGAAGAATCAGAAGAGACTCCAGAAGTTGTTCGGAAGCAGATTCAGAAGCCCGAAAAGAAGGGAAAGAAGACTCTCACTGCAAAGGATTTCTTGAAGGATGCTGCTGTTGATAAAGATGATGGCTCTAGTGATGAGGA
Source organism: Bursaphelenchus xylophilus (assembly GCA_904066235.2). NCBI lineage: Eukaryota > Metazoa > Nematoda > Chromadorea > Rhabditida > Aphelenchoididae > Bursaphelenchus > Bursaphelenchus xylophilus. The sequence continues at coordinate 7,994,086 of CAJFCV020000004.1, forward strand.
AGTGAATGTTAACAGCAAAGTTGGCCAAACCAAGGCAAAAGGGAAGAAAGCTGACGTTGGCGCTCAAAAGAAGGTCGTGAAGAAGGTTGTTATAGAGAAAAAAGAAGAATTAGACGACGAGGAGGGTTCGTCAAGCGATGTCAGGCAGAATGTTGCGACTAATAAGGCTGGGGTAAAGAAAGCCGCAAAAGTTGTCAAGGATAAAAAGGTTAATAATAAAGTTGCGGAAAATGGAGCAGCATCAACTCCGGAATCTGCGAAAAAGCAGAAGAAGTCCAAGAAAACCGACAAGACTGAAGAGAAAGAGCATAAACCTCGATTTGACTACAATACGGCTACAGATCGGACTGTTTTTGTTGGAAATGTGAAGATGGAAACGAAAAGAAAAACAATTGAGAAGCTGTTCAAGCCCTATGGAGAAGTTGAGGCATGTTATAAACGCTCTTTGCTTGGCAAAACTGAGAAGTTGACCAAGAAAATGTTTGGAACCGATAAGAAATTGAACAAATCTGTAAAGGACGCCACCTTTTATGTGAGATTTGTGAAGGCGGAAGATGCCAAAAGAGCTCTTGAAGTGTAAGTTCTCTTTTTTTGTTTTTCGGGTTTTAGAGAAAGTAGGCGACACATCAGGATGTAATTCCCTTTCTTACACGCCTTTTTTTAGCAACGGAACCGAGCTTGACGGCCGTATTCTTCGAGTAACCATCAGTTCTAAGAAGCAGGTCGATTCATCCAGGTCCGTTTTCGTTGGAAATCTTCGACGAGAAGTCACTGAGCAAGAACTCTTTGACTTTGTCAAGGAACATATTGGAGCTCCGGAGGCCACCAGAATTGTTCATGACAAATTTACTGGATTTGGAAAAGGAATCGGCTTTATTACTTTCAAAGACGCCTCACAAGTTCCATTGGCATTGAATTTAACTGGTCAAGTGCTGAGAGGAAGGCCAATTAGGGTGACGAAGATTGCGAAGAAGAATCAGGTAAATTTTGAGCTTGAAGAAATATTTTGATGTCGGATTTGACCATCGATTTTTTTTTATTTCAGCGACCGGTGGCTCAACTGAAGGATCTCAGAAAGAAGGGAGCTAAGATCGCCAAGAAACAGGAAGAGAATAATTTGAAACAGAAGCTGGCTAACTACACCATCACCAAGAAGACTCAGATCGCTGCGACAACAACCAAAAAGATTTCAAAGAAGGCGAGGAAGGTGATCCAGAAGAAGAAGAACAAAAAGTCCAAGTCTCTATTGGCTTAATGCAACGAATTTTACTGTTAACTGTACTTGTTATTTGTTGATCAGTTGTTTTTGTTATATTAATCTAAAAAATGTTTTATATTCAAATGTTTCCGGTGTTTTTTTTTTTGATTTTTTTCGAAAAATCTGCAATTTCCGGCGCACGAAGGGGACACTCAAGCGGAAATGTCCGAATGAATAAAAAACGGTACAAAAAGCGGAAGCGTTTTTTTCGGTTCGGCGGGTTGTACTGTAGGCCACCGGAAATGGTCCGGGCCACAAACTTTGACTCAATTCAAATTTTTTAACGCTTCTTTGGAGCACTTGACATTGTAGCAGAGAGTATAGACCATAGATCTCCCAAATATTGGCGTTTTTAGCTTTGTTTGTATTCGCTGTCATCGTTTTCATTAATCCCATTACAATTTCAGAAGTAATTTGTGAGTGATTCAATTTTGGAAATTGCAGTTGATTGGGTGTTTACAACTGTACAAAAATTTGTTTGCGGATAGGTTAATAATCACTGACGGAATATTTGAGAGGAGGGGCACTTGTAAGAGGCTTATCTTGGGCGGAATTCCACAATAAGCGGATAAGGGAATGCCGCTTATATCCCGTATGGTCGTCGTAGATGGATGTTTGTTTGTATTTTGGGGTGAGGTGGGTAGTCGGCCGAGTACCTTCATTTTAAATGGCCGCTAATGTTAACGATGATGGTATTCCTGCTTGTAGGATATTCATTTTTTCCAGCGAATTCTTTGGAGATCCTATTTTTGGGATTCCTCGACAGGATACCCCAATTTCTCGTCAATTCAACACATTTTGTTTATCAACGTGAATATCTTATATATGCAAATGTAAGAAGCTCGGTTTGATTCTTCAAGGGAACGTTTGAAAAGCCGGGCCTGGTCAGATCTTTTTGTTTCTTCGTAGCATCAAGCTTCTGAATCTGCTACTTGATCCTATGGTTCCGAAGACAGCTTTTGTCATCATTGTTCTTCTCATGTTATCTTCCATGCTTCTTTGCGAGCTTCTTCATGCAACTGAGGTCATCATTTTTCCTTTTGCTTTGCTTCATCCAATTTATGTTAGCGTTTGCCTTTTCTTTGTTGATTCCTGCTGAACCGTAATTGCGCGCTTTGAGTCTTCACTTGATACCATCAAATTCGGATTCCCCGATTTTTCGAACCTCATTTCTTCACGTACTCACTACCATTTCCCCTCGGGTTGTTTCCGGTTCGGACTGGCCTCGCGTGACTTGGCCTAGTTGTTGGACTTTTGGCCATTTCATTTACTTGAGACGGAAGATTACGCAATGCCATTCCGTGCAGGTAGGTGGGAAGCGAAAAACGGAAGTCGTTGGGGGAAATTGTAAAAACAATTCATTTGTATAGCCCCAACTACGATCCCCCGAAAACGCATCGAAGTTGCTGTTTATAGGCAAGAAATTGTAGGATAATGCGGTGGATATTGTTTTCCTATGAATAATTTAATGTTCTACGCGAAAATTGAAACGTCGTAGTTTAACTGGGTCAGTGAGGCATTGAGGCTACTGTAATGAAAATGGAAGTCTTTAAGGCGCTAAAAATCGCTACGATATGGCCCTTCAAACTTGATCATTTCCCCTTTAACATCAAAGATTTGATTTCTGTTCTCTACAAATTGGCTCTAATCGACATTGTACTCAAATTTGTAGGTGAAGGGTCTATTTTTGCGTGCGTTTGACGTCAAACGCCTTGGCCTAAAACGGGAAGGCGGAAAATGAAGCCGGAAACCACCTTCTTATACTATGACATGGCTTTTGAAACAGTGCTCTATTATTAGTGCGAGAACGGAGACGGAATTCGTAAGGCGAGGAGTTCAGAATTTCGGTGGTCAGGATGTGTACCGGCATGGGATTGGAAGGTGCTTGTATGGCCAAAAATAATGACTGTAATGCATTTTTAATGTTGCGGGTTGAGTCTGGAAAACAGGTCTTTTGACGTTATTGAAATGGTTCCAAATTCTAACAAATATGTCTGGCCAAAAAAGGTTAAAATATTAATATTTTAATATTACAGGAGGGTTGTAGAACCAGGCTAAAAATTTGAGAATAGATGTGTGGTCTTTTGGAAGGTGTCTGCAAAATTCTCAAGAAAATGAGAAAGAAATGACTGACAGGCTTCATGACACATATAGAATAGTCACATTTTAATGAAGGTTAGTGTAGGTATCGATAAAATTTTACAACAATAGTTTGTGCGGTTTTTGGCATGAGCTTTGCAGAAAAGACCATTATTTTTAGTCGGATTTTTCAGAACCTGTGTTATCCGGGAAGTAATAGGCGTTTGCAAACTTTCATGGAGAATCACTTTTTCAAACATATACAAACACCTTAAAAGTTTTGCTTACAGCTCGTGCTCTGTCAACTCTAAGTCTAAATCTTCCGATTTCCTTTTAACAAATTGAGTTTATCGAAGTTGTAGGTGTCTACGTGCAGACTCTTCTTTTGAAATCCCGAAAACAATAGCCCCCACAAAAGTCACTACCAAGTACGTCATCCAAGGAGTACTTTGAGTCCTTGTCGAGTAATTGGTTTACAATTTATAGTCTTCTCCCATAACAAGCCGATTTATAGGTGGCACCGTGAACATTCCGCGTTCATATGGTGCAACTAAGAAACGTTTTACTTTGTCATTGTACGATCCGCTGCGGCTGTTCCAGTAATTTCTTATGTATGTTCCGTAATGGCATTAAAATCCAATTTTATTGTTAATATAATCAGCAGTGTGTTACGAAAACATAATATGATTACCGGCCCTCCTTCTCCACCCAATTACCCCACATATTTCGAAGGCCAAAGAGACGCGATTACCTCAGAAATGCCGCCCCAAACCCGAGCTATTTAGTCATTGGGGAGGGAGTCGGTTTGCAGCCTTAAAAATAGGCATTGTTTATTTAATAATGGTTATTTTGGAACTGGAATTAAGACTTTGAATTCCTTCGGGGATGCGAAGTGGGAGGAGGAACGGGCAGTTAAAAACCCGCGCATTTCCCCCACTTAGCCCAGTGGAGATGTGAATTATGAGTGATGGGAATGGAGCTGTTTTTCCGGCATGTTTATACAAAGCGATGGGAATTTTTAGAAATTGGGGGTGGGATTATGGACTCTGTGGGTGGTGGAGTGGGAGAGGATGGATATGTGGTTCTGGCAGTTTGTTTACGGAAAGTTGTTGACAATGATCAGCAGGAAAATTGACAAATCAAGAGCCGAACTTAATGGCGTTCTTCTGTTAATCCATTTTTTAATTTATCATGTTTACGTAAAATGAACTGGTACTATTCTATACGTAATTTGGGAATTAATATGCTTTTTAATAAAATCTGGTACTCATGGGAATCCCCCTCACAACGTCCTCCGCAAGTTCTTATTCTACACTCTTCCTTCTTTGTATCAGTCTGTCGGGAAAATAACGGCGGATCGTCGCATCAAAATGTCTCGTCTCGCCGCTATCGCGCACCAAATCCCAAGCCGCGGCTTGCAGTGGCAAAGCGATGATGGGCGATTCCGAGGCGCGACGATCCGCCGTTATTTTCCCGACAGACTGATACATGAATATTTCGAACATCCATGAATTTCCCAATTTTTATGTAAAATTGAAGTCCTTCTTAATTGTAGTTGTTGTATTCAATTGACGACTTTCATGGCATCCAAATAGTCGTACAAAACATTTCCCGTCCAAACCCATTACCCTGAGATTTTTTTCTCTTTCTCTCAGGAGCAGTGTACGTACGTATTCTCGTTCATAACATGGTAAACTTTCTCGAGGGCAATTTCACAATTTCGAAACACTTTTACATATTTCCCTCCAAAATTGAATTTCGCTCTTCCTTCCTCGTTAACTCGATTGTTTCTATAAGAGCGACAACGGGTTGGCGTGCGGACGACATATTTGTTATTCAAATTTGAAACATTAAAGCGTAGGTGGTCTCCGAAACACGGCGACAACGCAAGAGCCGTGGGAGCGCCCATGTCTCCAGGCACTGTTTTCTGCCCTCAGGGCTCACATATGTTTTTGATATGCGTTTTCTGATTCCGTTCGACGTCACAAACGCGGAACCATGAAGCGTCGTTGTACGTGAATGGTCCGACTTCCGTGGAACATTTTATTTTTGGAAGTTGAACTTTTTGAGTTGTTCATTGAGTCCTGCTAATCGCCGGAGGGCAGTGACGGAAGATGGAGGAAGAGGAGCTATTATATATTCTAGACCGTGCTAATTCCGCCTCTCTATTTCGAATTACTAAGTCGTCGTAGACTATGTGGGAAGGCATACTGTGGCCTATAAAAATGAGTAAAAACTCAATGCTTTTATGTGGATAAAAAATATTATACTTTTTTGCAATAACTTTAGTCATAAAAAGTTAACATACTTCGAACTGGTTTGAAGTGATATGTTTACTTATCAATTTTACCTTCCATTGTGTACGTATTGAGTTCATAACTATTATTTTACACTCCTAGTGAGTGTTTTTCTTTTTGGTATTCATTTTCCCGACCAATTTTTTGAATGTCCATTACCATACCCAATCTCCTTTAAAAACCTCTGCCCACAATGCAAAGAAATCTGTCCCCCCTTTGCTTGTGACCCCGTTAAAAGTTTAGCGGTTCTCCCATCGTCGTTTTCTCCCCGCCAACTTCCGGCGGAATCGCGCTGTGGACTAATAAATTGTCGCTGTGAAGTCGTTAAAAATTCCCCGAGCCGTTCATCTTATGCAACGGAATCTGTGATGGATTCGCGCCATTTGTTCGCCGGAAGCGGGTCGTGGTCGTAAAACGCGTCGTTGTCCACGTACGGTCGCCCGACGTCCTTCCGTTCTCCAAAGATTCGCAATTCCTTCGCATTGATAAGTTCCGGAGCGCCCACGATTTGGTGGAAAGTGTTCCATTGCAGCTGTATAGCAGTGAAAAGCCTGCAAGTTGAGGAATCTGGGTTATGGGGGATTTGGTGTTTTGGTTTTGGGGAGCCTGTAAGATAGTAAGCTTAAATCAATGAAACATTTATACGCATGTGATTATTGATCAGATATTTCAAAAATCTAAAAATTCTGTGAACAGCTTTTAAGCTTGAAATCTGACTGACTTCCCCTCCAGACATATGTTCCCGTAATAGTGATAAAAAACGGAAAAAATTAATTAATTTACTCATTAAGACCGTATGAAACACTTTGCCAAAGAACAGTTAACCTCCTGCAAGCAAGTTCCTTTCCTCGAATTGTCATCATCGCCTTCAGACTTATCCTTGCAGAATAAAACAGTAATCCAACCTCCCACTCAAACATCCCAAGCATCCTCCCACATTTTCCATAATATTCACCTGATTAGACCTTTTCAAGGGGTTTTTGTAACCCTAATCTCCTTTGACCTGTTGGCCTTTGGTTTCTGAGAAGCGACAGAATTTCCGATGTCATCTAAACCGGCAGACTTGGACTTGAAATTTTGCTCTTTGCTCGTCTAAAATTTGAAACCGAGTTCCGATTTCAGAGTATTTTTAGGTGAATCTTAGTGACAAGAATTGTATTAAACATCTTTTCGGATATTACAATTTTTGAACCTCTGCAAAAAAACCGTTTTAAAACTCCAGTTTTCGGACCCGTTTGGCCATGCAACATTACAATATATTATAGTTGGTTGGACCCTCGTGTGATTCCTTTAAATCTTTTTTGATCCCTCCCAATCCTTACTTATGGTGTTTGTAACACATGGCTTGCGTGTCTTCTACAATACGTCTTCTGATTTCATTTGATTGGACCCACATTACAGCCGTTTTTTTTCTAAATTCCTCCTCCTTTTTTTGTGTTTTCGTTCCTTTGGCTGTTAAATTTTATAAGCTAGTAATTAGCAGCGTTCTTGCCCTCGGGCTGTTCATTCCGTGTTGTGCTCTGTGGCCACAGACGGCACACAGTTTATGGGCCTTTTGTGGGTTAATAATTACATCCTTCGGCGAGGACAATAAACATGGCTGCTAAGGGACCGGAAGAAAGGAGTTTTTTGTCTGAACTTGACGTGCTAATTGCGGGGTGTATTACGTAATTCCTTGTGAGTAATGGGAGTGATGAGGTATGTGTCGGGAAATGACTTGCCCCGAGGCGGCGAGCGGCGTTTTTGATAAGAAAGTGGGCGGATTTCTTTTTTGCGAAACAATTGAGGGAAGCGCCTTCGAGTGCAATTGTTCTTTGAATTCCCTTATTTTTAAACTTCAACTTGTTAGGGCACGATTTGCGATCTAATGAGGAGACTCTCGAGTTGTGAGATTTCCCTCCCCCAAAAGCCCGAAAGGACAATAGAGTGTTCTAGTTCTTGTTTTTAATCTGTTTTTATAGTTTGTTTTCTTTTACACTATTCTTGCGCCGTTTTACAACCTATTTTTCCAATTTCCGCTAAAATCTTGTCGAGTAATTGATAAAAAAGTAAGGTAATTACTTTCCAGCCAAGTCATTATGGCATCATAGGTAGTAGTGTTGCACTTTACTACCGGCGCTTTACTTGATTTCCCATAAGGAAAATTAGGTTTGAGAAATAAGAACCTTTAACGGAGGGAAACGGGATTACTGGAATCAAATTACCAGTATTCAAAGAGTGTTTCAGGAATACCCAACCCGGAACTCGGAGTCAAAAATGATGAAAGGACTTTAATCTTCACCCTCACATATTTTATGTATCTTCGAAGGGTGTTCTTATTAGCGATTCCACTCCCACATAATACAATACCTCTAACGATGGTATTCAGGCTATTTTGAGCCCGCCCTGGGGCTATTTACGAGTCCATCCCGAGTAGAATATAGTTCAACCGCGGGCAAAGTTTGTCCGGAGGTGGGGAGAATGTCTGAGCTGACAGGGGCGACTGATACTGTCACCGCCGTCAGTCTGTCTTCCTTTCTTCCTGTCCGTCACTTGCAAACAGAATTCTCCATTGCCAGACCAACCTTCAGCAACGCTTTTGGGGACCAAAATTTAATAAAAATGATGTCGACTCTTCGCCGCTTTTTATGAAATTATTCTTCCCGCCGATGACGGGGTTAGTCACCGTTTACCCGGGCCTTCTTCTCGAATAATAAACTAGATGTTCGACGCAAAGTCCCATGTCCTGTATGATGTGAGTGAGGGATGGGAAGCTGCAGGGATGGAGATTAGTTTCAAACCAAAGCCTGTGTTAATACCTCGTTGAGCCTTTATTTCCCATCATGCTTTTTGTTTGGGCGTAATCCAGCCAACTTTACGTTGGGCTGAAGGTTTTGAACCCTCTGTTTACAGTTAAACGAATCTGTAAACCATGTGGTTGTTGAAAAGAGTTCGGTTTGCTAATTAATTACAAGCATACTGTCAGATATGTATTCAATGTTGTTCACTGATAATCTTCTCAATTTGGGCGTATCAGAACCGATGACGTCCTTTCCCCCTCCTAATGATAATTGCTGCCAAACAAGGGCAGCAATATTTGCTCGAGTTGCTGTGTTTACAATTTTCCGAATATCTGTTTCCTTCACCAACATTTATTGCTCGCTTCCAACCCATTAATGTCCTAATCGGCGGAAAATTCTCCCCTGTGATTTTCACACGTTTCCCTGCTAAAAACACCAGAGGCGCCAAGGGTCCATCGATGGGATTCGTCGACATTCCATCGCTTTAAGATGCGGTTTCGAGTCGATTCGACAGCGGAGGGGCGAAAAAGCGAAATGTTTTCTCGTGGCGTGGTGTGCTTCGAATGGAATTCCATTCCCCATTTTTTCATCAATTAAAAAATGGATTTCGTTGAGCTCGCCCATTTTTCTTTTGTGGTGTTCCCACTTCCGGATGTTTTGTTATGCTCTCCCGCCTCCCCCTTGCATCCCCCCGTTCTGCCCTCGTTTCGTCCAGCTTTTATCCCTCAACACTCACGCCCTCCACCCCGAATATATCCCCTTTAATATTGCTACTAGACCAAACAAGGACTGAATGGATGAAGAGGACGAAGAAGGGGGCTGAAGTCACACAGAGTCAGGTGGTTGGACAAACAACGTCGTGAGCAATAAATGGGATGGAACAGGTGTTGTGTGTCCGGCTCGACCCCAGGCATAGGTCGGTACCCGCCCGAGGCCCCCAATTCAAAGGCGTGGGAGAGTTCTCTTCTCATTGAGGTCTCTCTTAAAACCATTTTTTATCCGCCGGCTACACTTTTGAAGTTTGTGTGTCCGTAGTACGTTTCCTAAAGATTGAGGACATTTGGGAGGGCCGGAGGACTTGCGTGGTGTCCGGATACGTCGTTTAATTTTATGGGAAATTAAAATTTATTATTTTTCCATATGGGGGTTTACTATAAATAGTATTTGTTTACTATAGAAAACTTCAGGAATATTTCCTCATTACACCAATTTCCACTTTTTTAGGTAAAATTTCGTTTTTCTGGCCCAAGCGAAAATAAGGTTTTTGCAGAATTCTGTCGTGTTGCTCATTTCTTTCATAAACCGCTTTTTCCTCGGATCATATTTTTCGAAATCCCGCATAGGGTTCAAGCGACTAGTGGCGTCAAATCGAACCATGTGATAGGGCCGACGATTATGCGTCATTTTGTGAAACCTCGCCCTCATTTCCATATCATTCTCTGCACTTAAACAGTAGGACATTCTCTACATTCTTGTTTTTTGCACACCGAGTCCCGTGGAAGTTAGTCCCCAGCCGGCTCCCTTAAGTCGGTTGGAAAAAGACCCCGGCTGGCCCGTATTTCCTCACCCTTTTTTTCTTGCTTTGGGCCACTTCCGGTCCCCTTAACTTAAAGAATTTTTTCCTTCTTCCTTTCCCCCCATTCCAGAACGAAGCATTCCCCTCGCTCCTGCTTTTTCCAACTCCCAAAAACGCCGCACTTTCCACATTGTTTCGCTCGGTTTTCACTTTTTTTGGTTCGATTATATTCCAGATCTTGAAGCCGTTCCTTTCTTGCGGTCTCTTCGCAAGACTTGTCGTTGTCAACTGTTGCCCCGAGGGGCGTTGATCGGTTGTTTACAATTTCATTTTTGACGGATCATGTCGTTTCCCAGAAGATATCATTGTTTTTCCCCATTTTTCTTATACTTTTCGAAACGTCGGCGCGACTTTGAAGCCCTCGCGTGTCGGAAATTTGAAAGCCCAAAGTTTTTTTCAATTAAAATGCGCAATTTTAGACGTCCAAGGCTTGGACAAGAAGCTACTTTAATGATGCTGGAACTGCAGTCCGAGTACCGGATCGATGCCGACCAGGCTAGCTCGTCGGTGATCGAGGATCCTAGCAAAATCAGGAATTGCTCATCCTCAGAGTTGGCGATTTGGCTGAGGGATGACCGAGCACACTTAGTTTTGTTGGACTGTAGACCCACCTCCGAATCGACCACCACCTTTGCGGGCGCGCAAAAGATCCTTTTACCCACCGTTCTCATGCGCCGACTACAGAATGGAACTCTCTCACCCGGAAGTTTGGCGCCTCAGTTAGCGGAACAAACCCAACAAATTAGGGTGATAATTATTCCAGACAGATGTGCCAAGTCGGTCATGGCATCCAAAGTGTACGATATGCTGAACAAACGGGGCTTTGATGTGGTTTGTTTTGATGGTAAGTTTTCTTGGATGTCTGTTAAATTCATAGGGAAATAGTTGCCAGAATCACACAGGTCTAGAGTGCCCGAAAGCGTACTGCTATTTCAGAGGAACCAGAAGACTTTGCCCGGCATTTCCCATCCCTGGTTGAGAGCACAAACTTTACGGCACCCCGCAAAAAGGGTGGATTAAATCTCTGTTTGTTGGCCAACAAGTTCTCGGAGAATGTCATCAAGCCGAGTGCGGATCGAGGATTTCCGGCCAAAATCTTTCACTGCGTCTATCTTGGGAACGATGAAACGGCGAAAAACAAGGAACTTCTGAAAAGGTAAGCGAGATGATTGCATGTTTTCACATCGAGGAAATGATGGCATTTCCACTAATCTCTGATTATTCTAAAAATAAAACTTTTCAGTTTTGGAATCAGTTATGTCATAAACGTCACCTCGGATCTGCCCAACTATTACGAAGCGGATCCGGACTTTCATTATCTTCGAATTCCGGTGGATGACTCCCACTCGCACAACCTCGCCAAATACTTTCCGGGTAAGGGTTTTTTGTATTCATTAAAGTTATCAGTAACCGGAAAAGGACTTCATGTAGAGAGCTTATCAAGTTGTTCTACAAATACTTTTTGTAGAGACCTTTCTCTTTGTTTTGGGCGCTATGTTTGATGTAAACAGGAAGTAATCGAATTCATAGGACCCCTTTTTTGCACATCTTGGAAAACCTTAAAATTGAGGATCTTTTAAAAAACGCCTCATTTAAAGTTGTGATCTCTGAGCATTTGTCATTTCTATTGCTTTTCCCATTGTTCATGAACTAATTGCTCTCGGTGATCTTGCTGACAATTTTCCACGCTAATTAGCACATACAGCGTGCACTTTTGATTACTATTTCCCATTACATATTCTACTTCCTTCGGGTCAAACTCCGGGCATCGTTTTCGCGAGGGCGCTTGTTTACGAGACATCGCGTGGTGGAAATATTTAGACAGGGCAATTAGATAAAGTGTCACACGACTTCCGGCAAACATCTCACCTGTGGGAGTGGGGGGATTAATTTTAATAATTCCGGCTTTACTTGGAAATTAATCTCCTGAATTGGCCAGTGCACCGTCCCTTCGGCCGCTTGTTCTGACGGCGGATTTAAAGGGCTTGTTGACTGAATTGAATGGAAATTATTGCGGGGGGATGGTTTCTCATTTATGTGGGAGCGGAAAAGGTGTGAAGAAAAGAAAGGGGCATCGAGGGACCAAAAATTGCGAAATTACCACGTTTTGATAGCATGTTCTCTGTATGATTTGTTTTTTATGGAAACCAAAATGGTGTTTATTTATCCTTTATTACTTATATCTCACTTCTTATGTTTTACATCCAAATTTTCCCAGCCCTCAAACAAGCATGTTTTGTTAATATTGTGTACCGTACTGACCGTATTTCCTTGCAGATGCCATTTCATTCATCGAGAAGGCGCGCTCCGAGAACACCTCGGTCCTCGTCCATTGTATGGCCGGAATTAGTCGTTCCGTCACCGTATGCCTTGCCTACCTGATGTACGTGATGCAATGTTCCCTGGACGATGCATTTGATCGGCTGCTCCATCAGAATGCGTCAATCCAGCCCAATTTCCATTTTATGGAATCTCTGTTGTGTTGGGAGCGGGAGATCCGTAAAGAAATGCACGCATATGTTGATGAGAACTCCACCATGCCCTCATCTAATTCTTCGGCAGCTTCGTCAACATGTTCCTCGGCATAGGAACCAAAAAAATTATTGTACATAGCTCCAAGCAACCGGGTACTTCCATAGTCGACTTTCTTGAGTTTTTTTTTGATCTACACATGACATGACTGTATCAGATTCTATATGGAAATTATGCAAAATTCTACGCGGACTTTATATTTATTGTACAAATACACTCTACGCTCTCTCCCCCTACATACTATATACAATTGTCCGATCCGGGTGTTCTTTTGACTCTTCTCCAATGTGCCTTCAGCTCTTTTCTTAGCCAACTTTTGTTTGAAAGGATTATACAGCGATAATAAATACTGATTGTTCATAAAAACCCCGGTTGATTTATTGATTTTCGCCAGGACTTGTGACCGACTTTAGTTGCATGAATTGACAAATCTCTTCGTCTTGTGAGTAAGGACTTGGGATGAGGCATATTTTTAAACAAAAATTGCAGTAGTATTGAGCAGAAAGAACTTTTAAACAGTTTGCATTTGTTTATGTTCCCATAATATTTCGTCACAGGGTGTTTCGAGCATTTAGCCTTATCTATTGTGCTTCAGAGGTACCTTACATGTACACAACCTACTCTGTGGGAAGGAAAATAAAATTGATTGGAGCAAAAATTAAAATAAATTATTCCACGCACTTTTACAGGTCCCGTTCCACACGTGACACGGCCATAAACCTTGTTGGTCTGCCACATTGCGCTCAGCACTTTGATTTCGAACGTTTTGAACGTATTCAAAACAGCCATGAATATTTATAGCTTTCGAAGAAATCCGTGACGTTCCAGAACATCCTACCACGCCGTCCGGAAACTCACCGGGGTGATCATTGGCGTTTGCACCGTGCAAAAAAGTCAGGCTGCAAGTGACAGAAGGGAAGAGCCATTTGCACAGTGCAAAAAAAGAGGAATTTTATAGCGCAGGGTGAACTTTAAATATATGTAGTAATAATAAAAAAATAATCGGGTTTAATGCCGTCCGTTCTTGGAAAGTCTTCTTGTATGGGATTTGGCGGCTTTTTCCGGAACAAATGTCAAATGCCTGGGGGCATCAAAGCTGTGTGGGTCCTTAAGCCCAATTTTTGAAATTTTGAAACTTCAAGAGCAACTAAAATAACATTTTGCAGGTGAAATCTTGGGCTTAATTGATGTTTACATCTGGAATATTCAATGGGCTTAAGCTGTTATGTCCTGAATATTGTAGATTAATTATGAAGTTCACAACTTCCGCCGACGGAAATTGTAATTGTTTTTGAGGCCCTAAGGCAAAAAAATTCTAATATTTCACCTGCGGTAATGTTCTGGAATTTTTTTATTTTTAGCTGTGAAATTCAGGTAGTCTGACAAACGTAAATCACATTTTACAAATTTAGAAATATAAGCGAAATATTAAATTTCTGTGTTTATTTATTGGTAATGTTCATTATGAATGGATTTCGTTATGGTTCCCAGACTGGTGGGACGATTCGAGCCGGTTTTGGGTCTGACAACGTTCTGGACAAGACAGACTGGCGTTGAAATTCATGCCTTTGCTTCGATCTGATCCTCTGATATACAATGAACAGAGTGATTACAATTATAACACAGGTTGTAAGGAGTGCCAATGGTACCCAAAGATAAAGCAGATTTCCAGTTGTTGACTGAAATCACGAAACCTATATCCGCCCTGTCTGATAAAAGCGATTCAAAGCCCTTAAAATTTGCCTTACGTTTCCTGGAGTGACATCGAGTCGATAATTATTGGAAGAGCCAGCGCAATCCAATGGTTCCACTTTGATGTGAAGCTTTGAGGGTTTTTGATGGCACTAAAAATGTCTTAATTCGCTTTAGCCTTTTGATTACATACCTTGAGGACGTCATCCAGCTTTACCACCACATTTGAGCTCTCCAACTTCTTGGGCTCCGATATGCAATCAGTTGAAGTTATTCTCAGCATTCCATGGCATTTATCGCTAAAATTTGAATATACATATAAGGCTAGTATGCTTGAAAAATTACTCTTAGAGTCAGGCTCACCCGAGTTCAGTGCCTTCAAAGATCTTCAAGTTGATGTAATCGTCGTCATCGTTCAAAATGACATCCAATTCGAGGCTGCTGGCTGCAGTTTGCGCCGTCGGAGGACTTTGCGGAACTGTAATACGCTTTGAATAAAATAACTCGAAAAAATTTCTTGTATTGGTCATAATAGTTATTAGAAAAGTTGAAGAATACAAAATGAAATTTTAATGCAAAAATTCCTTTAGGTTAAAAACTTTCTAAAAAAAAGTGGTCAAAGCGTAGCAAATATAGTAATACAAAAAAGTAGCAAGTAATGCAATTTACCTTCACGTTTCTTGCGGTTAGCCCTTTTAGACGTTTTTACTGCCGTAGTCGTTGCTGGGCTTTGTTTTGCAGTCGCCTTAACTGCTGTGGTTGTCTGTGCCGCGTTGAGTGTACTCTGACTCGCATTATAACTCTGACCTGAACTCGAGCTTCCTGTACTAAAACTGCTTTGACTGTTTCCAGCAGAAACTGTCGTTGAGCCTGCCGGCGTATTTGGTGCTTCTAAATGCTAGAATTTAGATATAAATTCTGTTCATACTTGTTGTAGTCGCTGTGTTATTTTTGAGTATCAGTGCATTTATTGTTGCTTCGGCCGATGATAAATTCGCTGGTTGGATTAGCAGCTGGATTCTAAAAAAAGTGAAATAATAAAAATATATGGAGAATACGATCCTACAAAGTTTCATTTGACTGCGTGGAAGTTGAATTACATTTGGTTCGAGATTTCAAACTGTGTAGATCCGTTCGCGATATCATTTTACTTATTGGGCCTGAAAAGGGCACTTAATATTCAAACGGAAAAATACGTCGTATTGTACAATTATTTTAAGATAATTGTAAATACAAAGGTCCATGATTATTATATACCTTTTATCCTCGGGAACAGCAACACATTCCTTTCCTGTTTACAGACAGTCCCATAAACATCAAAACCCGGGACTGATTCATCCATACTCGAATTGAACATGAGGAAAACATCAGTCTCCCAGGAGGGCAGCTTGATCTCCACCCAAACCGGCTCATCCAATCTTACCGTCGTATGCGGTCGATTCCTTTCCGTGACATCGATTCTCGGCGCCGCATTTACACACCAAAAACAAAAGCCGAAAGTCAGAAGCGACCGGAGCTGGAGGGTCGGTTGCATTTGGTCCTTCCTAGAGGTTTCCCCCATGCATTGATCATAGTCATGGGGGCGGACAGTGATCGTCTCTGGACGGTTTTGAATTTCTAATTTCCCGTTTCTTCTGCTCGAGGCCCTTAATGGGAATGTCCTCGGATGTTCGAACATGTATTATGTGATTGGGCTTGAGTCAACCCGTCATTGGGGCTGATTGTTATGTATGTAATGCAATCATAAATGATCGAGTAGGCGGGTTATTTGGCTGAGAGCCGGGGGAGGACCATTTTGAAGCGAGGTTGTAATTATGATAAGCTTCAAACTCGGGGTGAATTATTCCGGTTAAAGATTCTGAATTAGAAAGTTGTACCAACTTTGCGCTGGTTGTCTTTGCAAAAACTCCATGAATATTAATTAATAGAGTTGTAAAAACACGGTCAAGTGACCACAAATTTCGACTTTCTTTTGTAATTCACAAACTGTAACGACTATCTCCATTATCATTTTTACATACTACCAAAACAAAACAGCAATATTTATTGAATATTTCAATTCTTTCACCTCATCTGCAAATAGAGCCTCACTTCAAGGAAGTATAAAAGAACTTATGAATCACTTTATTTGACCACAAATCCGATGAACTCAATGTCTGCTCACTCTGGAAATAGCGCGTCGTACAAAGTCATCCACCTTAAGAGCGCCTTCAAACACATCGAACTGACATCCCATTTCGAAAGTAATGTTCTGCATCAAACAGGGGCCGGAGCGCCATAAGAAATATTGACCATCTGATTCTTGACGCTCCACCTAAATACGGAAAAAATAAATAGATTTATTACAATAAACGTTTCGTCATACGGTATTGTCTTAGCTACAAATGCAATTTTTGATCTTTTAAATATAAAAAATCGACAATAGAATTGAAGAAATATTATCTTACAATTAGTCATCAAATTCAATGAAAAACCATCTCAACTTACATTATAATTAAAATGCCTCAAGCATTTGTTATTATTATTCGGCCTTTTGGCGATAATGTAAGCACTGGATGCAGTCTCGCAGAACAATGGGCAATACACTCGATTCTGGCCATTTACCAACCTCTGAAAGCGTGATATTTTGAAATCAAATCCACGTTGTTTGTCTCATATTATACACAAATTGGGGGTGCACCAAAAGTACCAAAAAGAATTCTTACATCAAAACATTCAAATCCAGGAGGGATTGAGGCTTTTTCATCATTGAAATCGCTGCCGGTCTTTTCTAATTCAATGGAGCATTGTTTTGGGCCCTCTTCTTGACCGTATTCGCAAGAAAATCGACGGATTTCTAAGAAATGTAAAGAAAATTAGGATGGCATGTTAACAGAGGCTAAAGTATTACGCATTACTTACGATTATGGCTTGATCTAACCCCCAGCGCCGGCACCACCAACAAAAACACACTTGTTAACCGAAACATTGTCAAAAAAAAGCCGCTGAAGAATGTTGATTGTTTCAAGTGAAGATGGATGGCGAGAGCAACTCGAGCCAGTTCAGGAAGTTCCGTTTTTCACAACACTTCATTCGGGATGAGAAAGGGAGAGTTGACAAAGTTATCGACGACCTATTAATTACTCTTATTACAAAGTGCAAATTAGTTTACACATTACAGTGAAAAACTATTTCATAATGGCAGAGCTAAAGGGAGGGGCACTGAAATGAAGAAATAACTGAAAGAATGGGAGCTGAGGTTTTGGTAATACTGAAATTTGAGCTGTAAGAAACATGCTATCGTCTTGTTTAGACAGGAAAACTTACATAAGAAAGACTGTCGCTTGTGCGAATCTCGGCCGCGCTTTTATAGCACATAACATACAATTTCCAGCAATTGCTACTTGGCATAATTACATCAATCCTACAAAATTTTAAGTAGATGTGTGCTGGTCCTTGACCAATTTCATTAATGGAAATATTTCAAACATCATCATTGTCTCCTTTTCCATATCCAATGTTAGAACGTATTTCCGGCTCGTTTTCCACCCTGTGCTCTAAAAAGTGTCTCCTTATTCTTGCGAATTGTTCATAAGTCGGGACCATCAGTTATGATTTGATTATGCGATCAGCGGGGCAAGCACACAAAAAACAAAGGAATGGCCGCACTCTCTGGCCGCTCTCCGCCGCTCGCTCTGCTTCCCTCCGCTGCTTAGCCGCGCAACATGTCCAGTTTGTTCGCGATGCACTCGACTCTGTGGTCAGTAAATCCTACGAATTGGCCTCGGGGCGAATACGAATGCGGGGCCTTGGGGGAAATGCGCGACCACGCCTCGACCTGACAAACAGAATACAGTCGATTTCCCTCTTCCCCCTCGCCGGTTGACTGCGAAATATACTGCGAGGCGGGGAAGGGGGGAAAATGCAATCAATTGATTGTATTACAAGCCGTCTATTGATACTGTCACGGGGTTGGCGCGTGCGCTATTTTTACGCGTTCCAAGGGTTCCGAGGTTTTTTTTTCTTGTGGCTTTATCTTTTGGCCCTGACAGAACGATAGATTTTGCATTATAAAGACAGTAACTACTGCACGATAGACCTTTTTTTACCATGGCGTTCTGTTGATATAACCCTTGGCCCAAGAGTATCCAAATATGCTGATTTTTTATGATCATTTAAACCCATCTTACTATGTTTTTCGTTTATTTTCCTCCAGTTTTCCTATTTTATTCTCAGATGTTTGATCTCTCTCAACTTTGATTTAGGAAATGCCCAAACATGGAAGCTGGGTAATATCAGCAATACTGTTATCGACTGTTTCTTTGGCTCAATCACAATGCCCACAACTGCAACCTCCTTGCCAATGTGCCCCATCTATTTATGAACCCGTTGCCATTATTTGTGAAAATGCTGGAAGTTTATCCAACGCTCTGGCTGCAATTCAAGCAGCCAAGGGAACACCGGTAAGCTGAAATCTTAATGCGATATATTGCAACGTAATTTGGGTCATGGCATGTTTTGCATCTATGATGTTTAACACCCATTTTTGTCACATCGTCATCTGCTTTTTGCTCCTATAATTTACCTTGTATAACCATTTCCAGATCGACTCGCTCACCATTGTTGACACAGCCATCTCCTCGCTACCGGCAAATGCATTTGAAGGGTTTTTGATCCTTCGATTGGTCCTCAATCGGAACACATTGAACCAGATCCACGACGACGCCTTTAATGGGCCCCTTCTCGACTCCCTTGTTGAACTCGACCTCACGGATAACCATCTTGGAGGAGTTCCACAAACCGGGATCAGACATCTGCGCAATCTTCGGAAATTATATTTGAATAGGAATAGGATCAGTGGGTTGGATGCGAATAGTTTCACAAATTTCGAGAGCAAGGATATTCTGCTGAAATTGGAGTTGGCCGGGAATCGGCTAACTGACAGTGCGTTGGGCGATGGAGCCGTGCTGAGGCCGTTGAAGAGCCTGCAAGAGCTGAGTTTCGAAACAAACGCTCTTACTCAAATACCTAGTGCTGCACTGGTGAATCAGAAGAACTCGCTGACTAATTTGAACTTGGGATTGAATCAGGTAAAAAATAGGGACATAGATGGTCCATGAAATTTTTTTAATCGAATCCTTGACTCTTTAGTCATCAAAAGAAAGTTTTTTTCTTTTTTTAGATCAACGATGTGCCCGTTGGAGCGCTTGACTTCCCCATCTTGACCTCTCTTTCTCTCGAGTTCAATGGAATCACCGTAATTATCCCTCAGGCTTTTCAAGGCGTCCCAACTCTTCAATATCTCTACTTGACCGGCAATAAATTCCCAGCATGGCAGCCGGAAATGTTCCGTTATATAAATCAGCTGAGAACGCTGGGAATTGGCGAAACTCCAATTTCAGTCATCCCTTCGAATGCTTTTATTGTAAGTTTATTCTTTTTCATGGGGGACAAGTTTGGTTTCTCCATTATGTTCGGTTCTTTCAGCACACACCCAATCTTATTCGCTTGGAAATGAGCGAAGCTGCGGTGGATACGATCGAACAAGGCGCTTTCCAAAGGACTCCATTGATTCAAGCTATTATCATGAACAAGAATCGACTTACCACGTAAGAATGTTCCTAAAATTTTAGCTATTGTAACATCACATTTCTTTCTATAATATTTAGAACTGTCAAATTTTTATTACCTTCAGAATCCGCGCTGATATGTTCCAAGGTCTGAACGATCTCTATTCCATTGATCTCCAAGGTAATAGAATCGACACAGTCGAGCCAATGGGTTTTGCGAACCTCCCCAGTCTGCGGCATTTAGACATCAGGTAAGCTATCTAATTTGCTCCAAAGTTTACCATATTTTAGTTACAACCAGCTGCAAACTATGCCATTAGACACCTTCGACGGCTCCTTCCAACCAGTCCCCAATGACCGTCGGGTAATCTATGCTTGTGCCAACCCTTGGTTATGCGATTCCCGGCTTGAATGGTTCCGTCAATTGTTGAGAGACAACCTGGATATTGACATCGATAAACCGGGCTGTGTGGCGGCTTGTATGAGCTCTGTGAACAACTGCCCACCGGAAGGAACTCCACTGAGGGCTATCGACTTTTGCCCCATAAGCGACAATCCGTTGCCTTTGACTGGGACGGCGTTATCATTGGTTGGGTGGATCATATTGGGTGAGGATTTTATCAATATAATCAAGACATTTTTCTATAATGCTCAGAGAAGTCGAAATTCTCTATTTGTGAATTCAAATTCTTTTATTTCTGCGTTTTCAGCGATCATCATGACGATTCTGTTGATCAGCATCTGCCTGATGGCGTTGATTCGTTATGGAATGAGCCACCGTCACAAGAAACAAAAGGACCACGAGATCGAAGATGAACAACGTATTATGTCCTGTAAGTATCTCTTTTCATTTATAATGAAAAGCGTGCGCACGAAATTAATCCGATCCGATAAAGTTGATTCAGTGCGTGCAGAAAGTTCATTGATACGACTTTTGTTTTCTAAGGCTAATGGAACATTTGCACTGTGCGCGGGAAAAAAATACAGTAAAACTATTGCAAAGGGTCGCAATTTAAAACTGAAATAAAATCCTAAACGATCAAAATGATGACTTATTTTTAGCATCAGTCTACAACACCTCGATGTATCGATCATACGCTCCATCAGCAGCTGGTGGTGTGGATTTGGACCTGCCGGCCGCTCACACCTTGGATGACAGGCCTAATTACTTTATATAAGACCATGTTTTGTTACAAACTCTGCTCAAAGATCCGCTTGGAATGCTTGGTATAACAGTAATTTGATGTAAAATACGTGACGACTTTAATATAAATTTCTCTTACTGTTGTATTTTTTCTCTTTCGGTCCTTTTCTCCCCCATCTTATGCAGTCTTTCGCCCACATATTTCAACTTTCTGCTATTGTAAACTACTGTTTATTTCGAGCATTTGCCCAGCGGGTTCTCGGGTCCTTTCCAGTCTTCCTTTCTCTGTAAATATCGCGCCATATCATGTTTTCTGTACAATAAAAAGGAACTTGTTGAACATGATGTCTTGACCCATCCGCACGTGGATAACGGGGAATTGATCCGCGCGACGAGAGAACCGGATAAATAGTAATGTTATTCCGCGCGTGGAGGGGACAAACAAATGGACGAGGGGACGTGATCGGGGTCTCGACTACCGGAATGACATGCACGGGATAAACGAGTTCAGGAGATTAGTATAGTGGTGAAAAAAATGCAAAAGTTTGAAAGCTGTTGCAAATTGCCAATCAGACGCCTCCAAATTTTTAAATGCTTAAAAAATTATTTTTTTGAATAGAATCAATAATAACTTTTAAATTAACCAAGTTTTCTGAAGGTATCATGGATCAGATAATGGATCAACCAGCTCAATTCTTTTTAAAGTCCTCCGAGTGCAATGAATAAACCTACACTCTACAACAGAAATTGAATTCTCACCTTTAAGGTTCAAACAAGATAATAGAAGTGTCGTCTCTTGCATAACATTTGTATCAGCCCTCCTTTCGGGCAGATACATGATAAAACCTACAATTCTTGAGAAATTTCGAAAGCTAAGAAAGAAAAGCGTCCAACAGATTCGAGTCTTCTGACTTTCCTGAGTGTAGTTTCCCCAAAATTGCAAGCAGAGTAATCGAGAAGTTACCTCGTTTGTATTCTGACTATGTTGGTTGGATGTTTAGTCTGCCGCATTTTGCAGGAAAACGAGCTCTTTTTTGATTTGCGCGATTAGCTGAAGGTAATCCAAGAAAACTTCACGATATTGTTTTTATGCTACCTTCATGGTTCACAAATATGCCCTGTCCAAATTTTAACTGTTTATCAGGTAGAGAATGGGCTTATTCCGAGCTAGCAAGAAATTTTATGTGGTATAGGTGCGACTAAGCCTTGTACATATTTATAAATGCTTTTAAGCCTATTTATTATACAATATGTAACTATCAAGTGTCATCAAAATCCGGGCCTTGCAAATTTAGAATTTTGATCTGAAAACAGGCCTTGCTTCCAAGACTTTTCAAACATTTATTGTTAGTTATTAGCCGAATGGTTGTTGTTATTTGATTTTTACCAGCTCTAAAGTCGAAACAAAACGTTATTTCAGTAAAGCTACAATTTCAAAACTTTTCAATGATGACTGCAAATTCTTTTTTTAACGTCATTGCAAACCTTGTATTTTAATCCATCTTGTTCAGTAAAATGCGTCGGCTTTACAAATTTTCGTAATACTTGATTCTTTCATAATGCACTTATATGTAGGCGTCGTGATGTGTACAATGGTAATTATTTGACATCAATCAAAGAATGGAAAGGCCGGCAAAACTGCCAGATCTTTTGATGTCCGATCTCCCGACCGGGGAAGAGATATGGCTCCATCAATGCGTTCAAGGCATTGTGTTGTTGTTTGCTTCTGTATCTATGATATTTACTTCAGTCACCATTTTGAAAGCAACAGGGAAAGGTACGAAGGAGTTTTGAAGGTTTTGGCCCAATTTCATTTTTATTAGGCTTCGAAGTATAAACCAGAATTTTTGTTTTGAGGTATGGGGATTTACAAACATTACTTGCTCAATGAAATCTTCTGGAACTACGCTTTCGACTTGTTTCTGTGCATCTGGACACCGATCGAACTCTTTCCACTGCAATGTTCTTACAGTGCCGGGATCTTCAGAAGAACCTCTGTGGGATTTCAGCAATTCGCGGTCATCGCGGCCTCATTTTTTGCCGTTGGGAAAGTTTTTGCGCTTTTCATTGCCATCGCTTATCGATATTCTCAGGTAAGAAGGGTCGGGCTCAGTTGTTGAATATTTTAAATCCAAAACAAAAAAAAAGTTAATTTCTATTTTCGCTTTACCATGTACTTTTTTAAGGCACTTCCGCCATCCTCTCATTACATCCTTCGGACACTTGTGCAACCGAACATTTACCTCTACGTCATCGTTTTCTTGACTTTCCAATTTGCAATAAATGTAAGTTGACAAAAACCTTAACATTTACACTTATTTAAAGGGTTTTCAGGCGCCAATGTTTCTAAATTTCAACAATCTTGCCGCCGTCAAACTTAACTTAACGTTTGCAAATCGAGCCTTGGAATATGTCTATAATACTGAGCCTTCAACTCTGTGTTTCGGCGCAACGAAAGGGAACACAGCGGCCTTGTTTTACGTTGTTATGGGTGTTATTGGCCTTTTGTTTATCTGTTCTGTATCATTTATGTTGACGCATCTTTGGGAGCTGATGCGAGATGGGTCTTCTATGAGTTGCGCTACGTATAGAATACAGGTAGGGCTTATTTAATCGGGAGATTTATCAAAACCTGGGACATGAAACAGAACATCTTTTTCGCTAAACCGAACTTATTTTACCTCGATTTTTTTTTCAGTTAATGCTCTTCAAATCCATCAGAATGCAGCTTTTTTCAACGCTCATCATTCTGGGAATTCCCGTGATTATTACACTCGCCTGCGTAGTATTCCGACTCCGCAAATCCCCCATTTATATCATGGTCGCAGCCACCGTAGCGTGCCTACATTCAACTTTCAACTGCTTGATTCTAATTTATTGTGTGAAGCCATATCGTCAGTTCTTGACTAGGAAATTGGGTCACCATTCTAAGACCGACAGTCGTGTAATTTCAACAATTCGTGCGATTGGCGCTGCAAGGACCGTATAATTTTAATTATTTTTTTATTTAGTGTTAAAGATTATGAATAAATTATTGTACAGTTTGTTTATTGAACAACCAGTGAGCCTTACAGAGCTCATTTTCACACCTTTGTAAGCATTTAATCATATGTTAAAATGCCATCTTTTTGGTACAAGTGGATGTTCAAAATTCCCTTAAAAAACAACTGCATTCATCTGTCGTCCCCTCTTGACCCAAACTCCGTTCAATTATCATCCGGAACAACCCAGACAACTCACTCCAAACCAGTAGGTAAACATGACCCGAACCCCTTCATCTTCCCCTTCATCATCTTCCGTTCTCTTTTCCGGAGGGGAAAAGAGTCACAAAACAAAGACGCGCGAAAACCCTCAGGAAAAGAGAAAGAATAAGGCCATTGGGACAAGAGATAGGTTATTTGGGTAAAAGACGGGAGATCAGGGAGGAGGAGGAGAATCCAGAAAACAAAGACGAGGTGATAGACAAATAGAAACAACCGCTGGAGGGGAATGATTTGTTCGAAAAGTTTTACGTTTGATCGAAAAAATAAATCGCGCGATTATTTTTAGGATTCTGAGATGTACAGTTGCAAACTGCTCGGGATTAAGTTCACTGGGTGTGTTGACTTTGAAATTCGAGTTCCTCAAAATAAGTGTTTGGCTGTTTTTTGTGTATTAGAGTTTTTTGAGTCGTGATTAAAGGTGTGAGAACTATCTTTGTAAGGCTCTTTATTCTTTTTTAATCATCTCTGAAAGTACCAGTTTTCTTTGTTCTTGTCAAAATTATATTTTGCCGTCACTAATGACTTTCAAAATTATCTATATCTCGTCTAAAGTTTTCTTACCCATTTTTGACGTTTATTGATGACAAATTCGCTCCACCTTTTCACTTGTTGACACCTCCTTTCAATGCCTACAAACGTCGTTCCTCCGCATTAATCCCTTCCGAATTTTCTTGCAACAATTCCAGACCAACTTCTCCGTTTTGGCCCGGCATGGTCGAGTGGTCCAAGCTGTTGGTTTTGGAAATGTTTTCCGGTTAAACTGTATTCCGTTTACGGCTGAGATAGTTCGGAATAATTTTGTTCCATTTCCAGCTGCAGAGTTATGTTCGGAGAGCCTTGAACCCGGCGTTTTCTCATCATGGGAGATCCCGGAAGGCGGAATTAAAATATGGGTAAGTTACGAGTTCGAGGTGTGTTTCTTTTTTCTTCTGTCGTAAAAAATTTTAGCTTTTAAAATAGTCTAAATTAAACAAAATCCACAGATTCCTTATAGGGGATTTGAGTTGGGCGTTGTTTGAAGTTTTATGATCGCGTTGTGCAGAAAAATATAATATTCTTTGAAATGAGAACGGGATGAAAAATTTCGTAAAAAATCTTGAAAACACAAAAAGTTTTTTGATTTTTATTCATAACGCAATTTTTTAATCCACGTAAAAAATTGTTTTGAATATTTTTTCCTATTTTTAAACTTTTACTTTGACCTAGATACAATCTGTATTTCAATACGTATCTCAATCCATTGAATTAATATTATACTACATTTGAAAGGCCTTGCACACACATAGCCGACCCTTTATTGTTACAATGTCTAATCAATCTCTATCAGAGCTTTGTGCATTCCCTGATTCATGTGGCTGCATTTTAATTCCCCACGACATTCAAAAAAGGGCTATAGCGCTTTGAATTTTTTCCGCGAAAAAGGAGGCCTTATCAATTTCGATCCAATTGGTTTTATAATTTTTTAAGGGAAACGTTAAGCAAGTGAGGAATAATTTAATCTAAACCGTCATTATTTTTTCACTTTTTTGGAGGATTCTTGTCTCATGAATCACTTGAGTCTTCGTAAGCTCGGCGACGAGAGTTTTGGAGGTGTTTGGGGAATTCGATACGGAGTTTTTTATACGGTTTTTGATGATATATAATATAAAGAAAACCAAATTTTTTGAATTACTAGTTATGGAATTTTGATCTTACAGCGGAAATGAATAAGACTTGAACTTTATATTTTAAAACTTTGGGACAAATCGGGATGGCCGCTTTCTGTATTCCGCGCATTCGACCATTGGAAAAAGATTGTTGAATATCTCAGCTAGCCGTGTGAAGTGGGAACGTAAATTTTTAGTATGTGATAAGCGAAGCGGGCGCTATGTCTGCGAAAAATAAAAGTTGAGCCTTGCACTTTGAACGCTTCCCTTGTAGGAAGCGTTGTTCAGTTTGCTGGAAATTGTAATAGAACTCTTGCTGTCCCTTGTTGATCGGTTCCAAGGTCGTATATTTTTGCATAAATGGGAGTTCTCTCAACTCGCAACTAACCAATCCAATCGGGTTTATTCCGAGTTGTTCTAATACGTTTTTCAATCTCATTTCATAGCTTAAGCAGTTTTTATTCGTTTCCAGGCCCCCTAGAACTCATTTGTAACTATGTTAAACATAATCCAAAATTTTCGTAATTGATTTTTGTGTCTTCTGAAGTCTCAAACATGCACCTTATAAAAAACTTTACTAGAAAGCCAGTTTTTTAATCTCTACTATAAAATTCAGACTGTCCACTCGACTGTGCAGCCGTTGATCCCACTTTTAACACGTCTCAAACCCCCAAATCGGATTACTCTTTTCGAGTTTTGACTCTTCCCAAAAATATTCATAATCGAATTGTGAAAAAATCAAGAAAAAAGAGAGTCCGAAATTCAGATTCCCGGAGAGAAAAAGAGAGCCGGCTTTTTGCGAACGATCGGCGCTTCATTTGAAAGTAATGCCACCGCTGATATTTTATTCGATTCGTCGGTTTTCCGGCTTCCATTTACACTTGAGTGGTGTCAGAATATGCGTTATTTTTTTGGCTTCACTCCAGAAAGTTTTTAAGCACCGAACATAGTTGAGAAATTAAAAATTGTTTTCTTTCTGGGTCAAGGTTTCTGGTCTGCAAAATTACGTAAGATTCTGGAATTTCCTGGGGTTTTATTGTGGGAGATTCAATTATCTTTATTTCCAAAGATTTCAAAGCATAAATCTCGCAATTTCGGGGTAAATACTTTCCCAATCAGTCTCATTCCTTCCTCTGATTGCTTATCTTTTCCCAAGGCTCTGTTTGATTTCCCGGTTTTACAATTTTATCGGCGTTTAATAGTAATTATTAATTTTTGAGTTTTTCCGATAATTAGCAATCATTGAAGGAGTGATATTTTCTAAATGCATGAGTAATTTGTATGCGGATGTGCACACAATTTTGTATCTTTCCGGGCACACCCTTTTTTGCCTTTATCGCGTTTATGAATTTATTTTTTCACTTTGAAATGTCTTTAACTTTGACGTATATCTTGTGTTTAATTGTTGATTTTTTACAAAAATTCCTTATAATTTTTCATTGAAAATCATTTTTTATCCATTGCTAAAGTTTTTAGCTCCAAAGTCTTCTGCTTCCGCATAACGCGGTTTCAATACTTTTTTGATTTTTAAGATTATCTAAAAATCATGCCGCAATTTCTTTTGATCATAGTTTAAAACAACCTTCATTATATATAAAAAACGCTTACCATTTCCATTTCCGTTTCAAAAAACAGAATAGCCATCACTACATAATGTTGCTTCCGGAAATTGTCTTCAAGATCTTTTTCTCATTTTTTCCTTGCATTTGTGGACTGTATGGCCATGCGTCAGCGACTAAAAAGCAGTCAGATTGAAATTTATTTTCTTTTTCATTGTATGTTTGTATATTCCGAAGAAAATTTGTTGATTTTATTGCCGGAATTTGTAACTTTTAAATCGCGTTATGCAGAAACTCCGGAAAAAATCGTAATTAGAAAAAAGATTTTTTAAATTGACGAGATTTAAATTTTCTTACAATAAAAAATTTTTAGTGTTAAAGCCTTTTAAATCAGCGTTTTGCGTAAATTTCCGTGAAAAAACCAACGCCTTGAAGTAAAAAAGTTACAAAATTTTTAGTGTTTGGCGCATGTTAACTCAATTTCCAACGAAAAATATAAAAACATGCATTTCCTTAAACCTTATCGTGGGCCAACTTCCTTCTTCCACTTTTATTGTATGTAATATGTTCAAAGCTTTGTACTGATTGTCAGATAATAGCCCTTCTAATTCGATAATTGTTACATTTAGCAGATAAAATTAGTTTCAATGGAATTTTTTATTTTCTTTGTGAGTAATTTTTTCGCCTTTATGACTCTGTATGTTCAGCTGACTTGGCCCTAGAGGTGCGGCGCGATTTTTTCGAAATGATAATTTCTATTATCGCTACACCCATCGGATACCGTGTAGGACCCTTTATACACTTCTTATTACCATAATTTGTAAAGAGTTTCCAAAGTTTATCACACCGTACAATCTTAGGTAGGATGTCTAACTTTATGTAGTAACGTAAACGTCGACGAATCTATAGCTGTTTTTTCTTCTGGTATATCTTGGACTAAGTATTTGTAATGTAAAATTTATCATTTTTTAATTTCTAGTCTTTAATTAAAACCACATATTGAAATTATCCATTTCAACCTGAAATCTCCCTACCCTTGTTTTGTTTTCATATCTGCTCCTTATTACCGATTTCGTATGGCTAATTAACGACATCAAACATCAAGAAGAAGAATGCGGCCTCATCTACCTTTCGTTTTCCTTTTCTTGTCCTGCCCTCTATTTTAAGTGTACAAAAAGTCCTCATACTAAAAAAGCTCTCATGTAGACGCCATATAACACTTGACCACGTGTGTGTCGTCATACTCTCGTAACACCACATGATTTAATATGTAGCCTTTCCTAAAAGGGGGTTTATGGCTCTCTTGGGTTTTGTTAAATATATTACAAACAGTAGGGGAATCTGACTGTTACAGAGGGTGTTTATGGGTCTGAGCGTCTTGGATATAAGGAAGTTATTTAAAAATAGTATATATTCCTATGTCGAGATTGGGAAAACCTTGGTGCTTTTAAAATAACGATCGTGAGAGACTTCCCGTTGCAATTTTCTTCAACTCACCTCTCCTAGGGCACACAAATTTTACAATCTTTTTCTTCCTTCATGTCTCTTCTGGCCACTATTTCTTCTGTATTAACTGAAAAGTTCTCTTAAAAACAGCCTAGCTTTTATATGATATTTTGGTCTTGATCTTTCCTGATTCCCGACATCCAAAGAGCTTCGAAAGTCTGCCCCAGGTTTACGCCAAATGACACAGAAAAATGAAAAAAATGTGCGCATCGTAACGAATCACGGCATTTCGCAACTCCCCTATAATTTCCCACGATCGCCGTGCAGCGCCATCTAAACTACAATGCCAAACTTTCGCACAAACTACTGCAACTGCTACTACATATTTATTCGTCCGCCACGTGAAACCCGCTGAAGAATTGCCATGGTAATAAAAAAAGAACCTGAGGCCGCTCCTTTCCCGTCTTTGCTGCCCGGAGGGGCTGCACCTTTGTCCCTGAAAGAAATACCAAGACTGTCGTCTCATCCTCGCCTTCCTTTCGTTTTTTGTGCGGCTTCCAGAAGAGGACCGGGACAAATATACATGGAGAAGAAAGCAGAACACAGAAACCGTGGGGCCGAACATCAGAGACGCCCTCAGGCGTATTTTTGGGCTTTTTGTTGTCCGTCTCATTGTTTTACGAATTTGCGATGAGATCAAACGTAAATATGGAGATGAGGATGAGACAAGGGGAGCTGATTGTTTCCGAATTTTTATTGAGATTTATTGTGATAGCTGCGTAGTAATTTTTGAACATAATGGGGATTTGATGAGATGGATTTTGATCTTTTCAAGAAAATTTTGATTTTTATTAAACGGATTACGTGATAAGACATGTCGGTGGACGAATGAATTTATGGGAAAGGATAGATTGCACGTTTCTTTGAGAGTTAGTAATGAAAGGGCTTCCGACTTATTTTTGAAATACTGAGGAGCCAAAAGTAGAAATTATAACGTCATTTGTTAATTAGCATTCTTAGAGGTAACTTGTTTTTATGGAAATTTTGGATCACTTTGGCAAGACCTATTTTTAGTAAAATTTCAATTTTTGTTATCAAGTTGATTACCATCTCAAATAATGTTACGTTCAATCAGCCGGCAGCGTACCAAAAAACGGGCATAAAATTGCACCTGTCCTTTGTTTTGTCCAATTATTTACTCCTTTTTTTAACTTCCGCACTTTTATTTATCTTACAGATGAATGATTTTGCTTTGGGCTGTGCTCAAAGAAGTGTTACTTACTTCTCCTTCACTTGGCCATGGCATATTTAAATTTCTTGCAGATTTTATTTTTTCAATTTGTGATTTTCAAATTGAAAAAATAAATTTCTACACTGTAATTTTTATCCAAAGATCACTTCCAACTATTCATAAAAAAAATCATAAATCCCTACTTATTTTACTAACTTCTTATCCGTTACAGCTTAATCCCGGCTTCCGGATTGTAATATTTTAAGCCGCCACATTCTTGGCACAGTTCTGGTTTCTTTTTTGATCTTTAAATTAAGCTGTTATCCAGTAATATTCCTTATCTTTTCGATCCTAATGTCCTTTTTATCATCTTTCTTTGCAGGGGACTCAAAGGACGAATCAGAGCCGCCGAAAAGGCAAAGGCCTTCTTCCTTGCACTTGCCATTCGCCAGGAATTTTAGGTAAGTTAAATTAGTCTCGCCGATTCAGGCTGGGTTCGTTTCGCTCTTCAAGAACGGCCATGACGTCCATGTCAGGTTACGTTTTATTTTGAGGTTCAGTCCATTCCCTGTACCTGTTTTTGCCATTCTTTTGTTCTAGAACGTCCTGGAGCTGGGAAGTTCGGCATGAAATTTTCCCACAGAGCGTTTTCCTAGAAGATTCTGAAGAAAAGTGGGTTGGGAAACCAAGCCGAGTTGTGATATGACATAAAAATATATTCTATGACCGGAAATATAATATAGGCTATGCTTTTTAAATGGTTTAGTGAAAATAAAACTAATGCTGCAATAAGAATTGTTAAAAGTATTACATTTGATGACTTATATTACTCAGCAAACATTGTAGATCCCCCAGTCTGTTGATCAAGCCCCAGGTCGGGTGTGAATCAAGTCCGGAGACCGTGTCGAAGCGGCTTTTCAGCCGTCCTCTTGGTTGGAATGTCAAGATGCTGGAACGGGTGGCGCGGCTTTGGCGCCGGGATGTTACACAGCCCAGCCCGTCCGCTCATCCACAAACGCCACAGATAGTGGCGACCGACACCGCTGGCAAGCAGACCAAGCTGAATGGCAACGATGCCCAGCAGAAGAGGCACAAACGTCAGCGGACGGCCAGCGACAACTCCCATCTGGCCATGGAACGGGTATTGCGCGCCAACGATCGGGAGTTTAACAATCGCTTCAAGTATGCGGTAAGCCAATATTTTAGGAAATATAGAGGCATCTTATGTCAATTTTTTGAGCACAGTTTAATATTTGATGACAAATATTTTCAGGACAACTACATCAAGACGTCCAAGTACAATTTAATTACATTTTTGCCCAAAAATTTGTTCGAACAATTCCAACGTCTTGCTAATTTTTATTTTCTTGTCCTAATGGTGTTACAAGTAGGTTCATCTCCTCGTTTAACCATGTGTTCAGCTTATTCCCTGGATCTCAAGTATTGTGTGGTATTCCACGGCCATTCCACTTGCCATTGTACTCGGGTTTTCTGCTGCCAAAGATGCCTACGATGATATTGTGAGTCCTAAACATACCAGAAATTATTTTCTTTTTACTCATGTGTATTACATTGCATTTTATTCATATCTGTCATATTATCCATAAGGTGTTTTAGCAACGTCATCGAAGCGATAGTCAGGTAAATAATCGAATATCGTATGTTGTCCGGAACGGTCGTCTCGTCGAAGAACGATGGCTGAACGTGAAAGTTGGCGATATTGTTCGCATGCAGAATGAGCATTTTATTGCGGCCGATCTTCTCCTCCTCTCCTCCTCCGAACCTCACGGACTTTGTTATATCGAAACTGCCGAATTGGATGGAGAAACGAATCTAAAGACACGGACTGCCCTCAGGCAGACCAGAGATATGGGCGATATTGTTGGTGATATCTCCGCTTTTGATGGTACGCGCCTTTTACATTGTAAATAGCGCATTGTGCTTTTAGGTGAGATCATTTGTGAGCCTCCAAACAACAAACTTGATCGATACGAAGGACGGTTGACTTACAAGGGACAACAGTATCCACTGAGCAATAATAACTTGCTACTTCGAGGATGCCGGCTGAGAAATACTCGATGGTGTTATGGGCTGGTGATCTTTGCCGGAAGAGATACAAAGTTGATGATGAACAGTGGAAAGACCAAGTTCAAGAGGACCAGTTTGGATCGGTTCTTGAATATCTTGATTATGGGGGTAAGTATTCCTTTACATTCTATTTTTTCTCTACAAGAAAGGTGGCAATACGAATAATCTTTGTAAAATCATTACTAAATATATGTACGATATTTTGACCTTTCAGATTGTCCTCTTCCTCATCGCCATGTGCTTGATCTGCACTGTCCTGTGTGGTGTTTGGGAATGGGTAACCGGCCGTCATTTCACCGCCTACCTCGAATGGGAGACCTTTGTCCGCGACCAAGGAGAGCGAGGCTCCCGTCAGATAGCTACCATATCCTTTCTAATGTTCTTTTCTTACATAATTCTGCTCAACACAGTCGTGCCCATATCACTTTATGTTTCGGTGGAAATTATTCGGTTTGTTCATTCGGCGTGGATCAATTCCGACCTCAAAATGTATTACGAGAAGACGGACACGCCGGCCAGGGCTCGAACAACAACGCTGAATGAGGAGCTGGGACAAGTGCAATACGTGTTCAGTGACAAAACGGGAACCCTGACTCAGAATATTATGTTGTTTAATAAGTGTTCGATCAATGGGAGGAGTTACGGAGATCTTTTGGACAAAAGGAACGAAGTTGTGGAGATTACAGAGGACACACCGACGTTGGACTTCTCGTGGAATCGATGGCATGAGCCAAACTTTAAGTTTTATGACAGCACCTTGCTTGATGACACAAGGAATCAAGTTCCTGAGGTAAAATAATCTGATAGACTTCATATTTGCTTATAAGTTTCACTTTAAACTCCGTTTTTTACCATCGTTTCTGTAGGTGGAAGAGTTCTGGCGTCTCTTGGCCATTTGCCATACTGTAATGCCCGAAAGAAAGGCTGGCTCAACTCTAGAATATCAAGCGCAATCTCCAGATGAAGCTGCGTTAACATCGGCGGCAAGGAACTTTGGGTTCGTCTTCAAATCTAGAACTCCGGATAGTATCACTATTGAGGTGAATGGAAAGGAAGAGGCAAGTCGAAGAGGCAAAGATTATAGTCGTT
The DNA here is from genome assembly GCA_904066235.2 of Bursaphelenchus xylophilus. Classification (NCBI taxonomy): domain Eukaryota; kingdom Metazoa; phylum Nematoda; class Chromadorea; order Rhabditida; family Aphelenchoididae; genus Bursaphelenchus; species Bursaphelenchus xylophilus. The sequence goes on from CAJFCV020000004.1 coordinate 8,027,315, forward strand.
GGATTGACAAATTTAATCATCGATTTTAGAGATACGAAGTCCTCCAGATCCTCGATTTTGACAACGTTCGCAAACGAATGTCCGTAATCATCAGAAATACCAATGGCGATCTTAAATTGTATTGTAAAGGTGCTGATACCATGATTCTCGATCGCCTTCGACCTGACACAAGTGATCTCCTCAAATCAGCCACCATGCAACATCTCGATAAATTCGCATCCGACGGCCTGCGGACTTTATGCTGCGCTTACAAAGACATCGACGCAGAATATTGCATTCAGTGGATGGACAGAGAGAAACAAGCTCAGCTGGATGTGTCCAATAAAACCCAAAAGATTTTTGAGTTGTACGAGGAAATGGAGAAGGATATGACCTTGTTGGGGGCTACTGCAATTGAAGACAAACTTCAAGATGGGGTTCCGGACACGATCGCAAATTTGGCCAAGGCTAACATCAAAGTGTGGGTGTTGACGGGAGATAAGACTGAGACGGCCATCAATATCGGGTATTCATGCAAATTGTTGACCGAGGATATGACCGAAGTCTTTGTGATCGACGGGAAGGATGAGAAACAAGTGGAAGTTCAGTTGAAAGACATAAAAAGAAGAATGGACAAGTACACCCATCCGGTAGGCAACATAGCCCACAGAACTAAATGTTTGATATTGTAAAGTCTTGTTAACAGTTAGAAGCGGTCGTTCTAAAACTTCTGTCCTCTCCACAGGCCTTGTCCATCACAAATCTAAGCTTCTTGAGATCTCCGAACCATGTTATAGTAGCTTTCTTCTCTTACTATTCCCATTTGTGTGTTTTGCCGAGTGCATTTCCCGTTTAGCCGGTGGTTGAACCCACTCTTCGATTGCGCTGGAGATTCTGGCGTCCTCAAACTCGTCGCTCTCGTTCACGTCCCAAGATCATCGCCCAACCACTGGGAGAAGATTGGATGCCAGAGAATGTCAAAAGTTACATTCAAGAGCAAATTCGGATCGTAAAAGAGGCCGAGGAAAGAGAGGCTGAGGAGAAACGAGAGAAGCAAAGTCGGTTCTACGTCCGATTCAGTCCATCGCCAAATTTCGAGATCAAAAAATTAGAGACGATAGCGACGATTCCCATGGATAACGTGTCCGAAAGTTCGGAAACTACCGAAGAAGCGGATGTACGAACATTTTCTCAAATATTTCCTTGGTTTCCTTAGTTTGCTTGAGCTTTCAGCTAGACAAAGACTTACATTAGTTCTTTACTTTCACTTCAAAGCACTACTTACATTTTAAAGCAACATTTGATTCCTATCTTGCACTCTGTTCTAAGTTTCCGCTTATGCTGTGGTATGATTTTGACGCACAAACTCCTTGCCAAATTACTTGTCATCAGCATGTCTAATAATTGTGATAGTTTGCTAAAAATATCTGAGTTAAATAGGACGTAGCTTAGCTCCGCGGAAATACTTTTATTTCTGGGATATCTGAAGATTACAATTTCAGCAAATTGTTGGAGGATCCAGCTTCTACGACGGCCCAAAGACACCGATCAGTCCGAATAGTGGGAAAGCCACTCCATGTAAGGCCCTTTCCAAACGAGTTTTTTCCAACGTCTTACCATTTGAGATATCTTCTTTCCTTTTAGCCTTATCTCCAAACGCACAACAGCACAATAATGTCGCGTTTGTCAACGATGACAGCATTCCCCACCATCCAATTACTCCACACGCCCCGTCCCATGAATTTATGCATACGGAAGACGAGAATCTCAGTGGGGGATTTGGATTGGTCATCAATGGAGACTCCTTGGCATATGCGTTGAAAAGAAAATACGAAAGGTTGTTCCTGGAAGTCGGATGTCTCTGTCAGGTAAATATAAAAATAGGTTGCAGAGAAACAGAGAAAGTCTCAAGTGCGGCACTCAACTCTTAATGAGTCTTAGCCCATATTTAAACTGCGTTTTTCTTACACTCTGAACAAACTCTTTTTTTGTGTTGTCATAGCCGCTATAAATTAACTTTCAGGCAGTAATCTGTTGCCGAGTAACCCCTCTACAAAAGGCTCAAGTTGTTGATCTAGTCAAACGTCATAAAAAAGCTGTAACTCTTTCCATCGGTGATGGTGCCAACGATGTCTCGATGATAAAGACTGCTCATATCGGTGTCGGAATCTCAGGTAAATACAGTTCTTCTTCCTAAATCAACATTTAAATTCCAGGCCAAGAAGGTATGCAAGCTGTCCTCTCCTCTGACTACTCGATTGGCCAATTCCGATATTTGGAGAGACTCTTGCTTGTTCATGGAAGATGGTCGTATTTCCGGATGTGTAAATTCCTTCGCTATTTTTTCTACAAGAACTTTTCTTTCACTCTCACCCACTTTTGGTATTCGTTTTTCTGTGGGTATTCGGCGCAGACAGTTTATGATCCCATTCTGATTGCATCGTATAACATGTTCTTCACGGCGTTGCCTGTCCTGGCCATGGGGGTTTTCGATCAAGATGTGTCAGAGGATTACTCAATACAGTATCCGAAACTGTACATTCCCGGGCAGTACAACTTGTTCTTCAATATGCGAATCTTTACTTATTCGGTGATCCATGGAATGCTCAGGTATTTTCAAATTTGTTATCAAATATCAACTTTCAACTTTATTGCGCTAGACAATGTTATATTTGTTTCAGTTCCCTAGTCCTCTTTTTTGTCCCATATGGAGCCTTTTACTATGCGGTTGACTCTTCTGGAAAAGACTTGGGCAACTTCAATATCCTTGCATTCACCATTTTCACAGCGTTGGTGATCGTCGTAACTGGTCAAATAATTTTGGATACCTCGTATTGGACGGGATGGAATCATTTCTTTATTTGGGGATCTTTAGGATTCTACTTTTTGGTCGTCGTTTTGTACTATCAAGGTAGACTCTAATTGACCTTTATAATTCTTTCCAGTGATTCCTTACTCCTTCATTTCCTACGGTCCTACTGGTAACTTCTACGGGGTAGTATGGCAAGCAGTGGTCACGCCTCATTTCTGGTTCTCCCTGCTTCTCATTTGTGTCCTTCTTCTGCTCCCCGTATTCCTCAATCGGTTCTTCTGGCTGGACACCAAGCCTTCGTATGCGGACCGCCTCAGGGCCCGATCGAAACTGCCGTTGCACGAAAGACCGGAGGATGTTCAGCCTACCTCGCAGATCAAACGAACGGCCGCCACCACTCGAAGAAGTCGCAGGGGTTCGCTGCGGAGTGGCTACGCCTTCTCGCACACTCAAGGCTTCGGAGAGCTCATTGCCAAGGGCACTCTCTTCAAGAACATTGAGAATCTGCGAGCACCCAGGTAATTTCTCGCCTTTTCACTCCGATTGTTTACTTTTTATTGGGCGGATGATCAAGTAAACATTCGTTTTTTCAGTGGTAAAGGACAGTCGTTTTTACCAACTAGTACAATTGATTTCCACCATTTTTTATTTATTTTCAGCTACCGCAGTAATATCTCGGCAAGTCCCACTCAAAAGCCCAAGTTCAGTATGGCGACGATTGCCGAGAAGCCCATTGGTTTGGCCACGGGTCTTCTTAATGTTCCCCTGTTAGCCAGAAAGAACTCAAAAAGCGAGGCACCCAAGACTCCATCGCCTCCGGAGACCAAGGCCAGCAGTAGTTCAACCCAGAGTCTCATCATCACCCGGGATCCAGATCAAGAGACCAAATCGAGCAGCGGATATCAACATAATATCTTGGTTGGGGTTGATAGCGACCCACTGCCAAACAACTGGTAAGTCAAGTTTATTACAAGCAAAAACATGGAGGTATCTATGATAACAAGGTATATCACAGCTTAAAATAAGCGTCCCTGAGAAAGACAAGCGTGGTTATTAACAAGAAAGTTCCCTGAGTTAAGACATAAAAATTTACAATCTAGCAAGTTACAGGTAAAATACGAGATGTTTAATGTTTATGGATATCATCAAGAGTCTTGATATCATCCAACAAAGTACCTTTGCTCTTACGTTTTTCCACAAAATCTTTGAACATTCTGATCTGATCCTTGCTGAACATCTCCATCACCTTTTCATCAAACATTTCATGCGTATTCAAATATCTGCTAGGCAATCTTGCGTATCGATCAATAGTCTCTTCCAAGGCTGCAATCTGAGCGCTCGTTAGATTCTGAAGCTCTGGATCCGACGGCGCTTCGATGGCTTGTTTCAACCTCAACCGTATCTGCTCCATAATCTCCGAGGAAGGCGGAATTGGCTGACAACAGTGGGTGGTGATTGTGACGAAAGCGATCAGCGGAACGATGACTCGGAACATTAACATATTTCGTTGGAATAACAGTGTTAGACTATAGAAATGCGATCGAATTGAGGTCAGAGAAAGGTGTTATCAACCACAAAACAGACGAGTAACCGGCCGTGGCGTGCAGCTTGACTGAGTAACACTATTTACGAAATCCAAACTATTTGAAGCGGGGATTTGCATAAAAAATTAGTTACGAATTCATTTTGAAAACATGCTTCGAGAGGGTATAAAAGCCCTCAGGAAGCCAGCATCACTCAGCGGTCCGATAGAAAACTTAACTTCGATTGAACTTCAAGTGTGTTCAAGTGTAAAAATGAGCTCGAGATTAGTGCTGTTATCCCTCTTGGCGATATCAGTTTATTGTCAGACGGATGACGGGATCATTACCCTAAGTCCTATTGAGAATCCTTCAACTGAGACTGCCGCTACTACTACTACAACCTTAGCGCCAACTGGCCTTCCAACTACAACCACTCTAGCCCCTGTGCCAACTACAACAACAACGTTGTCGCCTTTTACTGATAACAGTGTCACAGATTCCACGGATGGATTTATTGATTGGACCATCATCCCTTGTCCTTCTGGTGATTGGTTGGACTGTCTGCTGAATGGAGGAGGCAGTGGAGGGGGTCACAAGCATCATCATCATCATCACCATCATGGTGGATCCGACGGAGGGCAAGATGGAGGATTTGGAGGCCGCGGAGGCGGCTTTGGAGGCCATGGTGGCCAAGATGGCGGCTTTAACGGAGGCTTCGGTGAAGGAGGATTTGGCGGACGCGGTGGAAATGGATTCGGTAACGAGTTTGGCGACAGCGAAAGTGAAGAAAATGGCCAAGGATTCGGAGGGCGCGGCGGTCGTGGAGGATTCGGCCAGGACGACAGCGGATTTGGAAGCTTTGGTCATCACGGTTCACCACGCCGTGGGTCGGATGACAACACCGGCTCTACATTTTGGTCCTTTTTATGGTGAAATCGAAAAGCGCATGAGATAATCTGATAATCACGATCTTCCATTTTATACAGGTGTTTGCTGTAACGAGTATATCGAAATAAAATTTGTAATTATTATGTGAATCGAATTAAAATGAGGAAACGCGGTAGATAAATAGGAAAGCAAAACAATTTGCAATTCATTGCAATGACCAAAAAATCTAATTACATTAATTTTAGGGTACCCAGCACTCCTCAAAACGACTCGTTGTCCTCTCAAAACTCTGTCTCATCACGTCCTCACTCTACATCAAGCAGTTCCAGTAGTTTTACTGGGCCTTTGGAGCCAGCCGTTCCTGGCCAACCCAAGCCAGTCTTTGGCATTTTCACGGCCAGACCAGCCACCATCGAGATTGAATCGGACTCAGAGATGGAGTTAAAGGCGAGAAAAGCCACAAAAACCTATGAGTTTGCTCGTGGGCGAACTCAGGATTCCAACAAAACCAACAGCACTTCAAATGGCCGAACAATGGCGGGTACGCAGTATTCAAGGCATGGCCAACCGACCAGTCGCGAACCCGCAGCCACAACGAATCGAAAATACGGTGATTCATTGGTTTAGAGCTTTAACCGATTTTATCTTGCCTTATTTTTGTATTTCTATCTACCTATCGTATATTTTCTTATTAGATACCGTATCTTCTCCTTAAATATCATCTCGTCTATCATATTTTTTTGACATATACACTTGTGAATTGTGCCTTATCCCCACGTCCTCAGATGTCTAATCCGGCTTTTCGTTGCTCCATAAAATTTAAAATACGGGCCATACAGTTAATATTGTATTACTGCTCTATTTGTGCAATACTTTCAATTCTCCCATCGTGCCAAAGAGTCTTTATATCACTTGTAGTTTCTTGTTGTTTGTAATAAATTTTTTGCGAACTTATTTCGAGAAGAGTATCCGTCGTCTTGTGGGAGCAAACGTTGTTTATACCAACATGCTCGAAAGCACATGGTTTTTATCAATTTGTAGGGCAAATGGCCAGCAATCGCTACGCAAAGTGTAGTCGGAAGATACGAATAACACAGTTACATCAATCTTTTCTGAAGAAAAGACTTATCATAAATGCAAAAAAGAAATTTCCTTTAAATTTTGCATCCTCTTCCTACCTTGGTCACAAATAAATTGCTGAAAAGTTAATTAGTGCTTTTTAGAGCTGGTGAGATTTTATCGATCTTTACAGGTAAAGGCCATGTAAACAGAAAAATAAAATTTTTTATTCTTCTTCAACGTAAAACCGTGTTAAATGCTCACTGTAGTTTTAGAAACAAACCTTTGTTCCAAGAAATCAAATCAACAAGTTGAAGCAAAAATAACCCCTTATCTTCTGTTTTGTTAGATGTTACTTCATCATTTTTTCATTTCATTAGTTCCCTTCTTGAACTTTGTTTTATATTTGATTTTTTTTCTTCCTTGTTTTTCCAAATCATCCCTACTTTCCTCGAACGTTATTGTGCGAAAACAACTACCGCCGTAGTGAAGTGCTTGTAAAATAATGTTAATGCATTTAAAACCAGGTTGCTCTAGACATCAACAGTAGAAGCAGCATGCTTTTGGAACTGTTCTTCGTTTTACTTGGTCTGGTCGCATTTTATAATTGTTGGTGGAAGCGGAGAGGGCTCCCTCCGGGCCCTATGCCAACTCCGTTAATCGGTAAGAGTGGTAGAAAAATATTTGAGTTGACACCCATAAAAAACAAAAAAGATTTAATAAATCATTAAATTTTGAAATTGGCTAGAATTAAGACGCTACTTTGTAAGCCAATCCACGTTGATAGAAGATGTGATTTTTTTTCTCTAACTCTTCGTCCTCATTTACCCGAATCTCTGATTCGAAAAGAACCTTTCCCCACTTCTATTGTTTAACTACAATGATTTTTTAAGGGAACGGCTATCAACTAAGCAAGTACCCCTCCAGCGAAGCAGCCTGTAAGGTATGGAAAGATCAGTACGGAGATACCTTTACAATATGGAGTGGAGAGCGTCCAATCGTTTGCGTCACCGACTTCAACACGATCATCCATCACTTCGTCAAGAATGGAGAACAATTCCAAGATCGCCCCGATGACAGCAACTATTTGAACTTTGTTGGGCGCGGCCTTCATGGAGTGTTCCTAGTCGATGGGGAATTATGGAAGAATCAGCGGAGATTCGCGCTACATACTTTCAGAGATTTTGGATTGGGGAAGAATCTGATGGAAGAAAGGGTAAGAACGAATTCTTGCGGCCCGGCCACAAGAAACAAACATTAGGTCGGCCCGGGGCCTTTTCAGGTTTGATCAGGCCGTCAGATTGCCACCTTTACGCAAAACAAAAAAATTTCAATTTTTTTAGGTCATTGAAGAATGCGATTCAATGTTTGAAAGAATTGAAAAACAAAGGAAAGGTGGCAACCCTTTAATCAGCTTGGTCGATCACGTCGACATTGTCATCGGCTCAATTATCAACAATCTTCTTTTTGGCTACCGTTACAATGAGAATAACCTCACCGAGTTTAAAGACTTGAAGGAGCGCGCCACTCTTGCCATTACAACTGCAGGATCGCCTCCAGCAATGATCTGCAGACCAAATCCGGAGTTTTATTTAAAATGGCCAATTTTGGGGAACGTCTTGGCCACAGCTAAGAAAACGTCAATTCATTTGCAAGATTTCTTCAAGACCAGAATCCAAAATCATGTCGATGAGCTGAGAAATGTCGACCTTAGTCAATTGGAGCCCACTGACTTCGTGGCGGCATTTATGAAAGAGCGATATCGTTTAGATTCTATTGGAGAAGAGCATTTCTTCTCTGATCAACAACTTGTAGTTTTGGTTTATGATTTGTGGTTGGCTGGACAAGTAAGCTAGTACTTAGAATATCGTATTTTATTGTAGGAAACGACAAGTAATACGATTGGTTGGGCCATCGGATATCTTATTCATTACCCAGAAGTTCAAAAAAAGGCCCAGGAAGAGTTGGATCGAGTGATTGGATCTGACCGGACTATCACCATATCAGACAGATCGGATCTTCAGTATATGCAAGCGCTTTGTAACGTAAGTGAACGTTTAATACTTTCTATTCAAAGGGGACGAATGACAACATCCTTCTAGAAGTTGTCACCGTTTTTTTTCAAAAAAATCGCAAAAATTCTGAAAAGTAGCGACAAATTTTGATCTTACCATGTGAGCGGTTTCCGAAGTTTGCCAGGAGCCTCGCGCACCCTAAGCAACACAACCGTTTTCAGGAAACCCAAAGAATCTCAAATATGGTCCCAATGAACATCATCCACGCCACTGCCGAAGACGTTGTGGTCGATGGGTATCACTTGAAAAAGGGAACAGCCATTACTCCGTTGATTGGCGTTGTTCTTTATGACGAGAAAGTAAGCGTTTCTCTTCGAAAAATTGGAGTTTTCAATTTTATAACAAAGGATTTTTAGATTTTCCCAGATCCCATGAAATTCAAACCCGAGAGATTCTTGGACAAAGATGGGAAAGTGAAGAGGGTTGACGAGTTCATCCCATTCTCCGTTGGCAAACGACAGTGTTTGGGAGAGGGGCTGGCTCGGATGGAAATCTTTCTGGTCATCGCCAATCTACTCAATAAATACAAGGTATGGTATATGTAATATAATACAACTGCCTTGCGCATAGCAAGTCAAGGATATTGCAAGCAAAAAAAGCAGAGTCAAACAAACGAACAATTTATATTCGTACTTCTTTCAGTTCCTTCCCGGAGAGAAGATGCCCGATCTCAAGAGACACCATGGACTCACAGTTCACCTTAAAAACTTTGAATGTCGAGTGGAACCCCGGTTCAATTAATCTGATGCATTTGCTAACAATAACAGTCGTGCATCTTCGTTGAGGATAATAAAAAATAAAGAAACTTAAACAGTAAAGCAAAAGTTACCGAGCGAGCTGCGTAGTTTAGATATTTTTCGCAAAAGCGATCTTTTTCACCCCAACATGATCGATCAAACCAACGCGTTTTCTTATCAAGTTAACGTGCAGATGACCAGTAACCACTACACAAAGTGTTGTTGGATGATACATGATGATGTTTCATTAAATGGTGTAAATAAATAAATCACAGACTGCCCTGTCATCCACGCCCAACGTAATTTTAGCGGCTATAAAACACAGCGGAGTTGAACTTTACCAAAGATTGCAGACCACAAAACACATTTCTTATGTGCGTATATAAGACGCGTACGCGTAGAAATACTTTCAGACAAGGTTTTGGTGGTTCATTTGGTCATTTCTTTGATGATACTTTGGTTTGGCTTCCATCAAGGCATATTAGTTTTTATTGTTTTTCCAAGGGCAATCTTTGTACATGTTCGTTCGCAAAGTCACTGGAGTGATTTTAAGCGTGTACTGTCCAGAAAAGATTATGCCCAAAAAAGCGATCGACAGCCCAAAAAGCATGGTGCACAGCTCAAAGTAAACCGTTGTTTTCTCACAGTGCATGTCGCAGAAATCACTTCAATGACTTTGCAAACGGACTAGTATTTCGAGGTTACAAAAAAATCAGTGATCGTTATATTTACTGAACTTCATTACATATATGTAGTGGTTACGTTTTGTGTTGGGAGCATTACAACGTGTCATAAAACAGAGAGGTACCGTTTCTGGTTTTCGGACTTCCCTTTGACTTCTTTTCATTCTTAGCTCTGCGGTTTTTAATTATAGTAGTAACCTGGCCCTGACCAATAGATTGACGCAACAATACGTGGCGTTTTATCGTCTGTTATATAATCTGCGCTAGGTAAATCAGCGGCTTTTTGTTATCTTTATCTCCATTTTGTACTTAAATTTCTTAATTTTTTGTATTTTGTGTTCCTGGTTTTTCAACATATTCTCGCGCAAAGCTACGATCGCCGTAGTGAGCTTTAATGATCACCCAACAAATAATAAGCCCATTTAAAACCAGGTTGCTTTGCGCATCAACGGTAGACGCAGGATGATTTTGGAACTGCTATTTGCTTTTGTTGGTCTGGTTGTACTCTACAACTGTTGGTGGAAACGGAGAAGCCTTCCTCCCGGCCCTATGCCGATTCCGTTAATCGGTAAGTACGAAACTCTTTGGATATGACATATCGTCAATGAACATCTTTACTTTTTCGAACCTGGCCCAACAATATGTAACAACCAATATTCCAGGAAATGGCTATCAACTGAGCAAGTATTCCTCCAACGAAGAGGCTTGCAAAGTCTGGAGAGAGAAGTATGGCGATACCTTTACGATCTGGATTGGCGAACGTCCAATGGTTTGTGTCTGCGACTTCAACGCAATCATCCATAATTTCGTCAAGCATGGGGAACTATTCCAAGATCGCCCCGATGACACTAACTATTTGAACTTTGTTGGACGCGGTCTTTATGGGATTCTTCAAATCGATGGGGAATTTTGGAAGAATCAGCGGCGATTTTCTTTACATACTTTCAGAAATTTTGGATTGGGGAAGAACCTGATGGAAGAAAGGGTAAGAAAAAATTTGACACAATTTGTGGTCGGCCAAATGATCCACAATTCATGTTACGGCATAGAAATTTGAAGTTATTTTTTAGGTGATTGAAGAATGCGATTCAATGTTCGAACGTATTGAGAAACAAAGGAAAGGCGGCAACCCTTTAATCAGCCTGGTCGATCACGTCGACATTGCCGTTGGCTCGATTATCAACAACCTTCTCTTTGGCTACCGTTACAACGAGAATAACCTCAGCGAATTTTTCGACTTGAAAGAACGTGCTACTATCGCTACAACAATGGCAGGCACTCCTCCAGCAATGATTTGCAGGCCAAATCCAGACCGTTTTAAAAATTGGCCAATATTGGGAAATATCCTGGCCACGGCCAAGAAAACGTCAATTCATTTGCTGGACTTCTTTAAGATCAGAATCCAAGATCATGTGGAGGAGCTCAAAAATGTAGACCTTAGTGAATTGGAGCCCACTGATTTTGTGGCGGCATTTTTGAAGGAGCGACATCGTCTAGATTCTATAGGAGAAGAACATTTCTTCTCTGATCAACAACTTTTGACCTTGGTTTTTGACTTGTGGGTGGCCGGCCAAGTAAGCGAGTTTTCGAATATTGTTTTACGTTTTTGATTGTAGGAAACAACAAGTAACACGATTGGTTGGGCCCTCGGATACCTTGTTCATCACCCAGAAGTTCAAAGAAAGGCCCAAGAAGAGTTGGATCGAGTGATTGGATCTGATCGGACCATCACTATGTCAGACAGACCGGATCTTCAGTATATGCAAGCTCTTTGTAATGTAAGCAGTTTGCCAGTTCAAGATCTCGTGTATCCTAGAACATCATAGCCACAATTATACGTCTCCAAAATCTATGCATGATGCTTGGGATGGTTGCCCCTCCCAATTTTTTCAGCATATTGAACTATAATTGTTTTCAGGAAGTCCAAAGAATCGCAAATATGGTCCCGTTGAATATCATCCACGCCACCTCTGCAGACGTTGTGGTCGATGGGTATCACTTGAAAAAGGGAACGGCCATCACTCCATTGATTGGCATCGTTCTTTATGATGAGAAAGTAAGCCTTTCCTGTTGTTTTTTTACTGAGTAGTTAATTTTTTTCTTGGTATTTGATATTAATACAACTACAATTTTTTAGATTTTCCCAGATCCCATGAAATTCAAACCCGAGAGATTCTTGGACAAAGATGGGAAAGTGAAGAGGGTTGACGAGTTCATCCCATTCTCCGTTGGCAAACGACAGTGTTTGGGAGAGGGGCTGGCTCGGATGGAAATCTTTTTAGTCGTCGCCAATCTACTAAATAAGTACACGGTATGTTAAAACTCGCATTATCTTGAAGCAAAATATTGAAAACAAGAATGAGTACCCAATGGACCCCTTTACTGTAGTATAATATTATTTTTTAGCTTCTTCCCGGAAAGGAGATGCCCGATCTCAAGAGACGTCACGGAGTCACAGTTCATATTCGAAACTTTGAATGCCGAGTAGAACCTAGGTTCAAGTAAGCTCATCCATTTTCTAGCAATATAAGCCATAAATTAATCTTTTGTAATGCCGAGAATGTGACACAATTTAACTTTGTACATTAACGGCCTTAATAAATATTTTATTTCTATTTGGATGGGTTGGCTGCAAATCAAAGTCTTTGATGACGAGGGAAGTTGTTCAAATCGTAAAAGGCACCCCAATAACTTCAAATCAAGCTGTCTTTCAAGAAATAGCTTCATTTCTTGGCTGTTTAGTTTACCTTTTTCAAAAGACATTCAAAGGTTTAAAGTATACTTGCTATTTCGTCAAGAAACGATGGGAAGAAATTAAAGTGGCATTCTGCATACTTATATAATACTAACAGTACTGTGTTTGCAGTTTTCGCAATGTTATTGTGAGTGTTCATTATCACTTTTCACTTCTTTGCGAAAATCTTGTCAACAAAAAATCACCTAGTTTTTCTGTTTTTATTTAATCTGCAACCACCTGGCTCTGGTTGACGCAACAATAACTTCTTATGGTCTGTCATATCAAATTATGGTTTATCAATCAGCGTCTTTAAACACCTTTACTTTTGATCTTCTTTTTATATTTATATTATAATTTATCAAATATTTCTGTATCCTGTGTTCATTGATTTCCTGAACGAAATGTTGCAAACGCTACAATCGCCGTAGTGAGCCTTAATGCGCTTCCCACTTAATTTTAAGTCCATTTAAACGGTTGCTCTGTGCATAAACGGTAGAAACAGAATGCTTTTGGAACTGTTCTTCGTTTTACTTGGTCTGGTGGCATTTTACAACTGTTGGTGGAAGCGGAGAGGGCTACCTCCGGGCCCTATGCCAACCCCTTTGATCGGTAAGAACGGCAGATATGTCAAATCGCGGCAGAATATATGTATGTAAATCAAGATTTCCATTACGTATACCTATGTGCTTTCTAGGAAAAGAGATAAGGACGTGATAATTAGATTCTCATAAAAATTTAAGGGTTTTGAAATGTTTCTAAATTTTGCCATCCAGAAAGTTGATTTCACGTTTTCATGTATGGGAGGTGCTTTATAAATTTCAGCGCGCTAGTCCATCCCAACATCGCGGATTTAGTCCAAAGTTGAAAGTTCACAAAAAGGGGGAGGGGAGGAGGAGCCGACAGAGAAACGCAGAAATTTTTACAAAGAAATAAATTGCGCAACTTTCAACTTTGGACTAAATCCGCAGGGTACGGATGGACTAGCACGCTGAAATTTATAAAGCACCTCCCATATGTGCAAACTTCATTCTGTACCACGTTCTGGTCTTCGTTTCCAGAGAGAATTTTTTTGTTTCAATTCTAACAACCAATATTTCAGGAAATGGCTATCAACTAAGTAAGTATCCCTCTAGCGAAGCAGCTTGCAAGCTCTGGAGGGAGAAATATGGTGATACATTTACTATCTGGGTTGGCGAACGTCCAGTTGTTTGTGTATGCGACTTCAACACAATCATCCATCACTTCGTCAAGAATGGCGAGCAATTCCAAAATCGCCCGGATGACAGTATCTATTTGAAATTCGTAGAGCGCGGTTATTTTGGAGTAATTCAAGTCGATGGAGAATTATGGAAAAATCAGCGGAGATTTTCGTTGCATACTTTTAGGAATTTTGGATTGGGGAAGAATCTGATGGAAGAGAGGGTAAGAAAAAATTTGGCACAATTTGTGATCGGCCAAATGATCCACAACTCTTGATACGACATAGATATTCCAATTTTTTTCAGGTGATTGAAGAATGCGATTCAATGTTCGAACGGATTGAGAAACAAAGGAAAGGCGGCAACCCTTTAATCAGCCTGGTCGATCACGTCGACATTGCCATTGGCTCAATTATCAACAATCTTCTTTTTGGCTACCGCTATAATGAGAATAACCTAACCGAGTTCTTCGACTTGAAAGAGCGATCTACTGTGTCTACTACGATCGCAGGCTCTCCTCCAGCAATGATTTGCAGACCAAATCCAGAGTTTTATAAAAATTGGCCAGTCTTGGGAAAAGTCATGGCCACAGCCAAAAGAACCTCAATTCATTTGATGGACTTCTTCAGGACCAGAATCCAAGATCATGTGGATGAGCTGAGAAATGTCGACCTCAGTCAATTAGAGCCCACTGACTTCGTGGCAGCATTTATGAAGGAGCGACATCATCTAGATTCTATTGGAGAAGAGCATTTCTTCTCTGATCAACAACTCTTAGTCTTAATTTTTGACTTGTGGGTGGCCGGACAAGTAAGCTAGTTTTAGAATGCCTTTTTACGTTTTTAATTGAAGGAAACAACAAGCAATACGATTGGGTGGGCCATCGGATATCTTATTCATTACCCAGAAGTTCAAAGAAAGGCCCAGGAAGAGTTAGATCGAGTGATTGGATCTGACCGGACTATCACCATGTCAGACAGGCCGGATCTTCAGTATATGCAAGCGCTTTGCAATGTAAATTACAAGTAGAAACATAGAAATATTTTAGAACATGTGAATATAGCTGCCCAGATAGGGCGCTCTGATTTTTTGTGGCTGTTATTTTTTGACGGGGATTTTTTGAAACAATTAGTTTCCTGTAGCAAACTTTTATGGCGCCCTGGTTGAAAACACACATTTCAATGGCAAAAATCGAAAAAAGTTGTTTTTGGTCTTAAAACTCAGATTTTTTTAGGAGGTCCAAAGGATCTCAAATATGGTGCCAATGAATGTTATCCACGCTACCTCTGAAGACGTTGTAGTCGATGGGTATCACTTGAAAAAGGGAACAGCCATTACTCCTTTGATTGGCGTTGTTCTTTATGATGAGAAAGTAAGCTTTTCTCTTCGAAAGATTGGAGTTTTCAATTTTGTAACAAAGAGTTTTGTTTAGATTTTCCCAGATCCTATGAAATTCAAGCCCGAGAGATTCTTGGACAACGATGGGAAAGTGAAGAGGGTTGACGAGCTGATCCCATTCTCCGTTGGCAAACGACAGTGTTTGGGAGAGGGGCTGGCTCGGATGGAAATCTTTCTGGTCATCGCCAATCTACTCAATAAATACAAGGTGTGTTAAAACTACAGCCTTGACACCAAAATATTGAAAACAAGAATGGCAATCCAATAGACTCTTTACTGTGGTATTATTTTTTAGATTCTTCCCGGAAAGAGTATGCCAGATCTCAAGAGACACCACGGAATCACGGTCCACATTCAAAACTTTGAATGTCAAGTAGAACCCCGGTTCAAGTAAACTCATGCATTTGCTAGCAATAACAGCCATAATGGTGGCTTTAAAATGCCGAAATAATAGCTCTGTTTGTAAGACTTCTTAATAAATATTTTTTCAATGCAACGTGGAACGATCAATAAATTAAGTTTTAAGTGTAACAATGTTCGGTTCGGTTCTTAGAAAGTCAAGAAGATGCTGCCTTCGACAAAAATAACCGTTTCATCAATGATTTTAACTAAAGATAACCCATCTTTTCAAAATCAATCTAGAAAAAGCGTAGTTTGTAGCTGAATCGAAAACACAAGCCCTTTAAACGTTAAGGTGTCGCCGTGGTTTAAAGAGTCGAGACGCTTTACCCATTTAAGAGACATAATTGTTTACTCATTGCAAAGACCATGGTCTTGCTTTACCTTTTTCTCATCTTTGTTACCTATATATTATATCATACCTGGTGGAAACGACGGGGTTTACCTCCTGGGCCAACTCCGTTACCGTTGTTTGGTAAGTTAAGTCCGAATGGGACCTCTGTTTTCCTTACTCACTGAAGAACTTCACGGTGCAATCAACCAAAATTTTTTTGAATAAACAACTATCGATCGCATTCTATGGACAAGCGTGTTTCAGGAAACGCTCTTGAAGTCTCCAAATACCCATGTACCGAAGAAGCTCTAAAAGCATGGCAAAAAATCTACGGCGATGTTTTCACTTTCTGGACGGGCGATAGAGCTATCGTCGCTGTCTGCGACTATGAAAAAATTGTTCATTATTTCGTAAAGAACGGAGAGTTGTTCCAAGATCGTCCCGATGACAGCAATTATACAAAATACGTTGGCCGTGGGGACCACGGAGTGGTCCATTTGAATGGAGACTACTGGAAGAACCAAAGGAGATTTGTTCTTCATGCCCTCAGGGATTTTGGACTGGGAAAAGATTTAATGGAACAGAGGGTAATCTTGCAACATTGTCGCTGACAAAACAGTTTATAGGTCATCGAAGAATGCGAAGATTTGTTTGTCAAAATCCAGAAAACCCTGAGCAAATCCTCTTCCGATGTAGACCTCCCTAATTTTATCGATGTGGCCATCGGATCCATTATTAATAATCTTCTCTTTGGATATCGTTACACCGAGGACAAACTCTATGAATTTGATGACTTAAAACAACGTGTAAAGCAGTATGTAACCGCAAGTGGGCAACCGGCTGCCCTAATTTATCGATCAAATCCACAATTCTATGAGAAGCTACCGTATTTCAAAGATAAACTTCATCGTATGCGTAAACAGGCGATTCATCTTGTCGATTTCTTCAAAGTCAGAATCTTGGAGCATGTGGAAGATTTGAAAAATGAAGATATGGCCACATTCACGCCCACTGATATTGTGGCTTGCTACTTGAAGGAAAAAAGAAATAGAGAAGTTGACGGGGAGGACGCTTATTTCACTGATCAACAACTCGTAGGACTTTCTTTCGACTTGTGGGTTGCTGGGCAGGTAATCAAAGTTTTGGATTAATTCTATTATAAAGCGAAGGAAATCAAGGAGAAGAAAAATAATGACTGAAAACTTCAGGAAACCACGGCAAACACCCTTGGATGGGCGTTCGCTTTCATGATCCATAATCAAGACGCTCAAAAGAAGGTCCAGGAAGAGCTGGATGCCGTTATTGGCTCGGATCGGGTGATTACAACGGCTGACCGGCCACAGTTACCGTATCTTCAAGCCGTTTGCAATGTAAGAACCGACTTTTAAGACGATTACAACCTCACCAAAAAAATTCTACAAAACCTTTAACCAACCGTTTAGGAATCCCAACGCCTGGCCAATTTGGTGCCGACTAACGTTTTTCACGCAACCAGTGACGACGTTGAAGTAGATGGATATATTTTAAAGAAGGGCACTGCGATTACTCCTCTGCTATGTGCAGTATTGTCGGACGAGAAGGTAATACCAATAATAATCATAAAATGGGAAAATGTTTTAGTACTTCCCGGAGCCCCGGAAGTTCAAGCCTGAGCGATTCCTCGATAACGATGGGAAACCAAAAAAAGTGGATGAAAATATTCCATTCTCGATCGGAAAACGTCAATGTTTGGGCGAAGGGTTGGCTCGGATGGAGATTTTCTTGGTGCTGGCTAATATTTTGAACCGATACAAGGTAAGACGCCCATCGAAAAACAAAATGCACGCGTGCACAGTAACCCGGAAAGAAAAATAGCTCTTTTCGACTTTTGAGATCCGTCCAAACGAAGTGTCAAAATTGACAAAAAAATCCGAGAAAAATATTTTTCCACCAAAACCAGATGAAAAATTGTTGACTGTGCATAAAGGAATGAAACATCCTTTTACTTCGAAAATTAAACCTTTTTCTGTTTTCAGGTTCTTCCTGGAGCTGAGCTGCCTTCTTTGGAGAGAACTCGTGGATTCACTGTTGGTCCGAAGCCTTACAAATGCAAATTGCAACCCAGACATGTCTAAACACACCCGCTAGACTAAACTATAATTTAAATTTACAAACTTTCTTACTGTACGGCGGCGGTCATGATCTAATTATCAAAGACAAGACACGCAAGTCGAGAACCTTTTCGCGGAGTTTTTTCCCTTTCCGGTCTCAGATCGGTTCCGATTGTATCAAGACCACCACTGCAAAGCCCATTTTCAAGCAATCTCATACTAGCAATAACAGCCATATTGGTTTTTGCCATAGTTTATACTGTGGGAATATTTAGCTCCGTATGCAAAAAGCCTGAATAAATATTTCTCGTCAACAAAGCAATTAACTTATAAACCATTTTGATGTTGGACTTTTAGAAAGTTTAAAACCTGCAACCTTCATGAAAAACAACTGTTACGTTAATGACTCTTGTCTGATGATAACCAATGATTTCTAAATCGATCAAGAGAAGCGAACTCTTTGTGGCTAATTCGAAGACACAAACTCGGTAAAGGTTAAACATTCGGTACAGCCCGAAGAGTGGAGAGAGCCCATTTAAGGGAAAGCGCTGTTTACTCGTTGCAAAGACTATGCTCCTGTTGTATTTGGGCTTCCTTTTAGTTGCTTATATTTTATATCACACCTGGTGGAAACGACGAGGCTTGCCTCCAGGACCAACCCCTTTACCATTTCTCGGTAAGTTGACTTCGTATGGGACGACTTGGTTCCCTATAGCCATTCACCTAATGTAAGATGGTTATGTTCCCAGGCCGTTGATGTTTCTATTTCTATATGTGACTGCTCGCAATGTCAACGCTAAATGCTATATTTTACCCCAACAGTGTAGCAACCGTGTAGACTTTTAGATTAAAAAAGAGTATACTTTAAAATACGGACCACTAGGCTCGCACCCCACAAAAGTATCATCTAACCCCAAATTCTACTATAGGAAATGCCCTTGAGATCGCCAAATACCCATGTACCGAAGAGGCTCTAAAAACGTGGCAAAAAATCTACGGCGATGTTTTCACCTTCTGGTCGGGCGAAAGACCTATCGTCGCGGTCTGTGATTACGACAAAATGGTTCACTACTTTGTAAAGAACGGAGAGCTGTTTCAAGACCGCCCTGATGACAGCAATTATATGAACTTCGTTGGCCGTGGTTGTCACGGTGTAATTCATTTGAGCGGTGACTACTGGAAGAACCAAAGGAGATTTCTTCTGCATGCCCTCAGGGATTTTGGACTGGGAAAAGATTTAATGGAACAGAGGGTAATCTTGCAACACTGTCGCTGAGAAAACGCTTTATAGATTGTAGAAGAATGCGAAGATTTGTTTGTCAAAATCCAGAAAACCCTAAGCAAATCTTCTTCCGACATAGACCTTCCTAATTTCATCGATGTGGCCATTGGATCCATTATTAATAATCTTCTGTTTGGATATCGTTACACCGAAGACAAACTCTATGAATTTGATGACCTAAAACAACGTGTAAAGCAGTATGTCACCGCAAGTGGGCAACCGGCTGCTTTGATATGCCGATCAAATCCTCAATTCTACGAGAACCTACCGTATTTTAAGGAAAAACTTCAACTTGTGCGAAAACTAGATGTTCATCTTGTCGATTTCTTCAAAGTCAGAATATTGGAGCATGTGGAAGATTTGAAAAATGAAGATATGGCCTCATTCACGCCCACTGATATTGTTGCTTGCTATTTGAAGGAAAAAAGAAAAAGAGAAGTTGACGGGGAGGATGCTTATTTCACCGATGAACAACTCGTGGGACTTTCTTTCGACGTGTGGGTTGCCGGACAGGTAATAAAAGTCTTGGATTTTAATTCGAATGCCAAGAAAAGCAAGGAGTTATAATTAATAATGTTGAAAACTTCAGGAAACCACGGCAAACACTCTTGGATGGGCGTTCGCTTTCATGATTCATAATCAAGACGCTCAAAAGAAGGTCCAGGAGGAGCTGGATGCGGTTATTGGATCGGATCGGGTGATTACAACGGCTGACCGGCCACAGTTACCGTATCTTCAAGCTGTTTGCAATGTGAGAACTAACTTTTAAGGCGATTACACCCTCCCCAAAAAATGTCTACAAAAACTTTTATCGACCGTTTAGGAAACCCAACGCTTGGCCAATATAGTTCCCACTAATGTTGTTCACGCTACCAGTCAGAACGTCGAGGTAGATGGCTATATGCTGAAGAAGGGTACTACAATTACTCCTTTGCTATGCTCAGTATTGTCCAACGAGAAGGTAAACAAATAATATCACCCAATACTAATCTATCTCGAAAAGTCGCTGAAGTGATCTGCGAGAGAAAACCTCGCAGTGGCAGCCGCATTGAAGGAATCGGTGAAAAAAAACCCAAAAATGGACATTTCCGCGTGTCGCTCGCACTCTTACTTTTCGTTCACTGAAATGCACTGTGAAAAAAGCCAAAATCACTCAGCGACTTTTTGGAAAGACTATAAACAAGCTTTTAGTACTTCCCGGAGCCCCAGAAGTTCAAGCCTGAGCGATTCCTCGATGACGATGGGAAACTAAAAAAAGTGGATGAAAATATTCCATTCTCGCTCGGAAAACGTCAATGTTTGGGCGAAGGGTTGGCTCGGATGGAGATTTTCTTGGTGCTGGCTAATATTTTGAACCGATACAAGGTAAGAAGCCTCATGGAAGAATCCCTGTGACTAAGACTCGTGAACAGTTAGTTAGCTTATCTCAACACTGAAATGCCTAGCCAAAAAATTGGAGTGATCACCTCTCCAGTTTTTGGGATAACCATTTCAAGTTTTAAAGCAACTAAGCTTTACGATGGCGGGTTCTAATCGAAGTTTTCCCTTCTGGAAATGGAAATCCCCTTTTAACATCGACGAACACTTTCTGTTTTCAGGTTCTTCCTGGGGCCGAACTGCCTTCTCTGGAGAGAACTCGTGGTTTCACGGTCAGTCCAAAACCATACAAATGCAAATTACAACCCAGACATCTCTAATAATACTCAATGTAGCTAATATTAATATCAATTACAGTATCATCGAGACTAGTTTATTATCAAAAAGTACCAGTTTGTTGATCAAGTTTGTAAAAATCAAGCGAGAAAAATAAACTATGGCATGATTCGACTAACTTCAATGTGATGAGAACAATATTGCCGGGGAATTGAATGTGAAAGTTGGGTAATAAATAGAAATTTAAATTAAGATATGACAAGAATAACAAAAATATATGAAAGATTTGGAAAAAATCACAGATCAATGAGTGTTGTCACGGTTGTAATACTTTTAAAAATCACGATCGGGTCATGTTCTCTACCAGTAGCTAAAAATTATATTGTTTTAGAGGCAAAAACAAGCGAAAATGACATAATTTTACGTAAAATAAGGCCAACTTTCTCTAAAATATGCCCAAATACGGTCTCAAAATTAAACATAAGCCCTTCTCTAAAGGCTAAACGACTTACATGATTAAGTTCTTGAATTTTCCGGCTCAATTCAACGATGGTCCTCTGATTACTCCTCATTTGTTCTTGAAGATCTTTCATATCCAACTGGTCACTATCCACATTCTCTTCCTTCAACGAAATCGCTTGCATTCTCGGGAACCAATCCAGATTCTTCTTTTTTACACAATCGGCTACGTAACTTTCGGGTCCAGTGAATTCGGTTTCATCTTTTATTTGAAGCCAGACAATAAAATATAGGTAATGCCAGAGGTTATGTTCGAATTCATTGTGCTCCTCAAAGGTTATGGCTTTGTTATCAAACCTAAACAATATTTGTACCAGAAGAATATTTAAATCGATCTTATACATGATTAAAACTCACCGTCCTCTTTCCAAGCCGCATATAAAGCATGTGTTCTTCAGAATATCCTCATTTTCGTTCTTTTCCGTACGCAAATCTCCAAACGTATCGATGATCACACCAAAAATCAAGTTCAGAACAATAACAATAAGAACTATGTAGAAGGAAAGATCATAGACGATACGCCACATCCAGTACGGTTCCTAAACATCGAAAACTTAACTCAAAAGACCTTAGCTTACCTGAGGATGAACAGTTCTCAAGACATCGCCAATTCCTCCACCATTTCTCATACCCCAATTCAAGGTCATCAAGATGCACATCCGGAGAGAACTACATGTAAGAAACTTGTCGTCCTCCTCTGAAATCTGCGGTGGAATCGTAGCGGGGCACTCAGAATCCTTGCTATCACATTGAGGCCAATCTGGAGGTTGAACGCTGACCAAAATATCATCATCCAGCTTCTCGACTTCTAATCGGAAATCCTTTTGGAAGAAGATGTAGCCGATGATAGAGAAGTGATAAACCAAGATCAATCCCAATACCCCGGTCAAGATGATGGACTGCCAATTTCTGGTCACTGATCGAATAACATTCCGTAAGGTTTCTTCGTTCACAACAATATCGAATAACTAAAAATTGCAAACTCTCAAAAACAATATTTTCACTTACCAACAGCGAGTAAAAGAAAGGATGGCAAAACACTCCGAGGGCACAGCATAACAAATAAACCAGATAATACCAAACTGTGGAATCGGTAAATCGCTCATTCCATCGACGATCGATCAAACCACGGTGTCCAACATAACTTATCAAATGTAAGCTTTTGTTTAGGATCTAAAATTCAAACAAAATAAAAAATTAGCATACAACTTACCTGGAAAAGGCCAAACAAGGCGATCGACGACTTGACTCCACATATGGCACTCATTATCATCATGAAACATATAATTACTCCAAATATTCCCAACTGAGAACGTAGACTTGCACCGACAGTATCACTGAAAGAAGAATAATCTCAGAAATGTTATTCTAATCAAACCGTTATTTGCAATCCATCAAAATAATAAAAATTTTACCCTTCCTCCCAAGAAGTGTATAATTGATAACCAGCAATAACCATCGAGACATACAAAAACGGATTCCCCAGTCGAATCGAATCTCCAATTGGCGACTGATCGAATGGATAACAAATCGCAATTATAATGTTGATCAATACTGCATTGAAAAACGCCATTCGTCCCCAAACTCGAAGTCTTTTTGTGATAGCACTAAGAAGTGGCTGACTTTGTAATTTCTTTTGCCATTTCATCTCATCGTATAATTCTTGCCATTTATCGAAGAAATCCGTTACTTTGGATCCTTGCGCATCCCTCTCTGTATTTATAAATACATGAGCCTTGGTTTCCGGTGTAATATATGAGCAGACATCATGAATGGGAAATACGACTCTCTCCAATTTTCGGTCTGACCTGACGATTTCAATCTGAGCCGTGTGGGTTCGATAGAACTCGAGGGCATCTCGCATTGCGTCATTTGGAGCTTTAGATGGGTCAAGGAGTCGGGCCAATTCTTCATTATGACGTGAGAGTTGGTGGGCGAGGATGTAAACATTATGTCCGACCTCTTTCGGGTCAATCAATGATGTAACTGTTGGGGAGACCACTGGACTTTCGGATTTTACATCAGCTCGATTAATGGAGATCTCCGGAATCACTGGAGTTGAGGCTTTTCCATTCTAAAAAAGAATCATTAGATAAAAATACAACACTAGGCACTTGATACCTAAAACAACATCAAAATAGTGATTTATGCCTAAAGCGCAACTCAGAAATCAAGAAACTACTTACATTATGAGCGATTAATTGATGCTTGACCTTCGTAACCTTGAAATCATTTGAACTGGACATCTCATAAGCCTGAACAATAGCTTTGATCAATTGAGCGGGACCTCCGGATGTGTGGAACATGTTTCGAAGCACTCTCTCGGCGTTCTCACTGTCATGCCGACTCTCCATTATGGCCAAAAGTAACTTTGAAGCGTTACTTTTGATCTCCAAAGCAAGATCCATGTGTTCATCGGCCAAAGGCCGAATATCATTGAGGACAAGGGATATAATAATGTCCAACCCATTAGATTCATGCATGGCCAAAGTATTCTAAAAGAGAAATAAATCCACAAAGAATGCAAAACCCACCTGGTTTTCATGACAAGGTCCTTGACAAAACTCTGTCAACGTGATCAAAGTCTGAGTGATCAAGGAGAAATTGTGTTCTCCGATCTCTCCGAATACTCCAAGACTTCCTTTGGTGCTTCCACAGATTGTATCCAGGAAAGTTAAAGTTTCCCCGACCAGATTGTAGTCAGGTCGACTGTTCTGGGTTCTCAGGAAATTCTGGAGAACATTGTTGTGATTCTCGCAGAGCAATTGGAGGAATCGGAGGATTGGCTCAATGATGGAGACCTCAGTTGGAAGGTATTCATTCGGTCTAAAAGTTTTCCAATAGAAATCTGTAACCTATCTTGGTAAAAAAATGTATAGCTCAAGATCAAAGAATTTCGACAATTTTTTCTCAACTTTCGGTGGAAACTGGTAGGGCGCAGCTCGCCACTGACAAAAATTTATAAATTCGGCGGGTTGCGGATTGATTATTCGCGCATAATGTAAAACATTCGGCTTCGTGGAAATTGGACAGAGTGAAATTCGACAGAGTGAAATTGGACAGAAATAATTTGGACAGAGCGTGGAAATTGGACAGAGTGAAATTGGACAGAGTGAAACTCGACAGATTTTTTTTCACTGCAAAAAATAATTATTTGATGATTCAATATTGACATTTCGTACGATTGCAGCGAAAATCTGTCCAATATCACTCTGTCCAATTTCACTCTGTCCAATTTCACCCTGTCCAATTTCCACGCTCTGTCCAAATTATTTCTGTCCAATTTCACTCTGTCCAATTTCACTCTGTCCAGTTTCCACGAAGCCAAACATTCCATACGAATATCCCGTGCAGTAACTTACTTGTCGTCCTCATTGCAATCCATCGTACAAGGTAGGCTTGAAACATTAGAATAGTCCGAGGGTAATGGTTGTTTGGGACCACTTTCAAATGAGTTTTGCGCATTCAGCTTTGGATTGGGATGCAAGGTCTCTGTTAGAGGGCAATCCATCGAATAGGGGACGGGGGTCATTACAGTTGAGGCTAAAATTTATCCATTACAATATGACCAAATTAATTTTGATGATAACAAAACGATCATGAACAAAATAAAGTGTCAAACTGAGTAACAGTGAAGGGAGGAAACGTACAGCGTCGACTGATCGAAGTGGAAAGCGCTGAAATAGAAAAAATCAAATTTATGGGCACTGAAAATCAAGTGGCCAACAAAATCGCATTACTAAACCAAAGTAAAATAAGATTCGGAAGCCGTCTGGCCTACCTGATTTCCCACGATGACTTTTTTCCGACATCATGTCGCTTTTCAACCTGTTCTGCGCTGTCTGCAGTTTGTTAATCAATGCTCTGAAGAACTTGTCCGCCACTTTTTTATGTTTCAGACGTTCATAAAAGGTCATCTGAACCTCGTGATTACCCTCATAAAGAAGAGCTTTGGCCAACTGGCAGGCCTTCAAGAAGATCTCGCATGACGGTTCCATTACTATTAGGTCAATTACAAGATCTGTAAAACCATAATGAGAACATGGGTCAGAAATGTTGACCAATCGCAAGCACTTTACTTACCAACCGCTCCAGCATCATTCAATTTACATTGGACTTGATACAATGACACATTTGTCAACGGTCTCAATTCATTATCGAAAATGTATTCTAAACGACAAAGATAACCTTGTACCGTAAGTGACTACCTTTCTTTTTGCCATCGGAATCTTTAATATTGCTCATAATGCTCTTCTGCCCGCCTTGAACCGCATCGATCCCAAAGTATCTTTGAAGAAGTTGCTTTCTCACAGATCTCCCCTTAAATTGTAAGTATTATAATCTCCCTACTCCGTATAGAGCCTAAGCACACCAAGCATTAGAGTTTGCGGAAAAAGAAATGGACGAAAGAAAAAGAGGAGGATAAAGGAACAGAAGGAGGAACAGTTCCGGAATGTTACTCATCAACTTCTTTAGTAAGACTACTAAGGAGTCGACGAAGTACAAGAGAAATGAGAGGAACACCAAGAACACAGATTACTTTTTCAATGAACACCTCATTCCCTTCCATGCCCAAGATCGAACTCTGGAACGCAGACTAAAATCTCATCGCAATGAAGATAGAACAGTTGGACAATGTCATATTATACAATAGGGCAGTCGACTTACCTGCAGAATGAAGTTATGTTTGGCACTTGTGGCCATTCTACACAATGTAGCCAACACTCGACTACAAAGACCTTCGTGTTTTTGTTGGAGAAGAAGCTTACAATGTTGTATCAGCCTGAAGAGTAACAACATGTCTTTGTAAATATTGGTACTCCTGTGATAAAGAAGAATAACTTACTTTGAACAGACACCTCCGTGTTCACATCGATCTCTCAACATACTGCCAATTGGGAACAGTTTATCCGGAAGATGGAGAACATCAACCAAGACGGAACATTCCGCCCCTTGCAATGGCTGTAAGAAGATCCTCAGCTCGGCTATAAGCTGCTGGTAACACATTACAACATTGTTCATGCTGTCCACAGCTCGCGAGTACCTCGGGGCATTCAAAGTTCGATTAGTCCGAATGGATAGGGACTGCTGATTTCGCTGAAATTACGTTGATTTAGTTTCAGCTTACGATTTTATCGCTTACAGTGATAAATCTCGCTGAATGCGCTGCACTTTGCCATCGTTGTTTTGCAGTTGTGGCTGAGCTGACTGGAGGAAGCGCGTAACTTGTCAAAGGCACCACTCCCAGCTCATCCGCACACTTATTCAACCGTTTCGTACATTCAGCTACTCGATACCAATTCTTGGAATGGTTACTACTCTTCAGTGGACCATTCTGAAGCTCCGTCAGTTGCTGAACAATATGAGTGAATCGTTTCTGATGTTGCTTGATATCAATCATTGGCTGTTGACTATACGGTTTTTCAAAGAATTTGATGAGAACTTCTGTCAGTTGCTGACAAACATATCTTTCTAAACTGATCAGCTCCGGAGTAGGTCGGGTTTCGCGGCTCAGTTTATAAGAGAACTGTCGGATATCAGCCAAAATGTCATCCATAATTTGTTCCAGGTATTCAGCATTATTCGCGTCCTTTAGTTCAATGTCTGAATCGATATAACAATGAAGCATGAACTGGAGGTAGACTGATTTCACTTCGACAATACATTCCTTGGCTGTTACTACTCGAACGATGTGGTCCATTGGTAAAAATGAAGCGCATTTCAATTCCGTACTACTGTTTTTACCCTTGGTACACATAGCCATCAACCTTAACGATAATATTATAAGAATAAGCAATATAGCAGTAATTTGATTTCTCAACCTACTTAACGAGCTCAGTATGATATCGTAGCGGAGAGACCACGTCCAGATCAACTTCATTTCTCATCATTTCCAGTAACTGTTCGAAACTCGCACTGTCCACATAAAATGGACGGACTTCATCGGATGCCTTTCCAATCTACAGAAAAAGAAAAGATAAACATAATGAGGTGCAGTCCATACCTCTT
Organism: Bursaphelenchus xylophilus; assembly: GCA_904066235.2. Taxonomy (NCBI): domain Eukaryota; kingdom Metazoa; phylum Nematoda; class Chromadorea; order Rhabditida; family Aphelenchoididae; genus Bursaphelenchus; species Bursaphelenchus xylophilus. The sequence goes on from CAJFCV020000004.1 coordinate 8,054,691, forward strand.
CCACAATTTTCAGCTGGACACTGTCAATTTCTTTCTCACATGATGACACAACAACTTGTAAGAACTCTAAGAAGATCGCGTTCCTTTGTTTATGCTCTATCAATCCAACAATATGTGATATCAGACTCTCCGAGACGTTCTCGCAGAGTTCTGGGTTATTCCGATAGACGGAAACTAATGTTTGGACTTCTTCGACCTAAAAGATTATCTATTATTCCTTCGGTTCAATTAAAATTACAAGATTTTCTCTAACTTACCGTATTCACCGACAGCGACCCTTCTCTAGCATCATTATCAATCGAAACGTATAATTGAAGGCGATTTTGATTTTCCTTGTTGTTCTTACAGAAGCTTCTTAAGAATTCGTGAGCCAACGTGACCAATTTTGGCATTTCCGTATCGTTCTTTTTGTCATAGGGAACAGAAAGGAATTCCAAAACGACCTCGAATACACGCATATTGCGTAGCAATTGTTGGTTCATCAAATCATTGCGAGTTCCGGAGATTCTCTCATAGCCTCGGAGATCCCGGGAATCTTCGAAACAGAGATTTCTCATTCGTTTTACAATCTCCTTGACGATTGGATAGGCGACAAGTGGGGCTTTGTCCATCAGGTCATGCAAGGCAGTCGACATTGTGTCTCTTTCGCTGTTGTTGAAGAGCTGAAAAGAAGATGGTAAAATTCATAATTTTTCGTCGTAATTTCTTATTTTGAAAGGCCAGACACGTACCTGCTGAACAAGTTGAACACACTTGATCTTGTTCTGAGGATAATGCTGCTTGATGAAATCGATGAAAATCTGCGGTGGAAGTGGTCCATTATCCGCCGAGAGCTCATTTAGGTCTTCAACAAGCCTTTCATGGTCAACCTCGTCCGTATTATCATTCAGTAGGTCGTCTCCACTCATACTTCTTGATCTATCCACACTCAAATTCTTTTGTCGTTTTGTTGTTGATGCCACAGGCTTTCCAAAATGAACCCAGAGCTCACTTTTCTCGGTCAAATTCTTGAGTATAAAGAGATCCCGATCAATTTGGTGATAATTGTCAACATCTCGATTAGACACAAGTAACTGGACTTGTTTCAAATCCTCAATCAACTCTTGGTATTGGTTGAAATGACGGAACAACACCTTTAACGCCATGCTCGTCAAAGGTGGATAGTCATTCATGGTCATTTGAAGCAGTATCCTTAGTAACTGTTGACCTTGTTCTCCATCAAAATCAAGTTCTTGCTCGGTCTTATCGAAGACCTCGGCTCTCATTTCGTTAACTATCTTCTCCGTGATCACCGGAGCTTCCAGTAACTCTCCGTTTTCATTACAAGGAAATTTGTTTTTGAAATAAGACAAGGCAACAGTAATCCGATAGTCTCGGCGGACATCCATAATGAACTAAATTAACTAAGGTTAAGCGGAACGGACATGTTAATCTACCTGAAGGAGTTCAACAACGATCAGTTTGGTCTGCAAGACCATCTCTCTACTCTCCTTGGCTTTGGCCGTCTCCTCGGCGTCCGAATCGCTGTGTTTCAGCGATGTCGGACGTTTCGGAGTTGATGTTGTAGTGGAATCGGTTGATGCTTGAGTGTTGAGCATTCCCCGTGTCAGTTGACGCATGAGTTTTGTGTGCGGAGCAAGACGTTCTGAAATCAAATCAAGTTGGAACGATGGAAGAGGTGACACACGAGAGGTTATCGACTGTTTCGGAGAGCAATCAGTGATTGCCAGGAGGTTCTGGGCGAGTTTTAGCAGTTCTTCGAAGGTGTAGAATCCGAATTGAGCTAGGGCTCGGGCTAGGTTGACTATCTGAAATCCACGTATTAGAATGCGCGATCTTCATAAACTATACCTCAAAAGTTAGACGATTCTGATCGCAGTAATGTGGTGACTCGGAGAGAACAACATCGCCATTAGAGTAAATACGTCTAAGTCCGGCCAAGTAGTCATCAACAACACCCAGAAGGCCCTTGAATTTTTCATGCTGTAGATGTCTAGAGGGCCCTGCGTCGGCAAAACTGGCAGTTAGATTGGAATGATAAGTCACAACATCAACTTGATTAGGAATATCTCGCCATAATCGAGCATGTCTGACGGCTGTTACTGGTGAACCTCGAACAACATGCAGGTGAAGCATTAGTCGAGTGAAAGAAGCTCGGATGTCACAGGGAAGACGGGTGTCTGACATACATCTGAACGATGGTATTACATGCGGCTCTAATTATAAGTTCTTACTGTAAAACAAGATCAATTGGGAGTTCATGACTGATATTCAACAACTTCCTCTCTGGCGGTGGATCAATCGCCAAGTACTGTTGGTCTTGACACATCTGAGCGATCAAGCCAAGTTGATGACGATAGTAGTCGATCATATCTCGATCTTCTTGCGAGTTCGATTCTGCACATTGAACTAATAACCGACAGGCGGTATTAGGGAAATTCCAACAGATATAGACGTCGGCTGTCTTCTTTCCGAAACTTGGAGCCAATTCGGTTTTCATGAAGATATCCCGGTTCTTTTCGCTGAGAACTGAGTTACAGATGAGCTCTTGGATCTTCTTGTTGGCTTCGTCTCGGCATACACAAAGATCTGCTAGGTAATCCAAGAACCTACAAGAAAGAGATCGTTGCAAAGAAGGTATTATTCAAAGGGCCACTAATTGATGTAAATCTCAAAATGACTTACTTTCCACATCTGTTGTTTCTCACCAGTTCGACGAACCTCTCCACATGCGGTGTTTTAACGTATTTTTCAAGTAATTTAGGGTTGTTGTGCAATACCGCGGTCATCGTGTCTTCAGCCAACAAGTTGAACCCTATCTGCTCTTGGATTTGGTCGAATTTCTCCGCCAGAAATTCTTGGTTCTTTCTGTAGCGAACTTGAGAATATCTTAAAAGGGAGTAACAGAGTTGGAACATCCTCCTGAAGACTTCATTCCTATTTTCCATCAGTTCTTGAGGTGACGCTAATAGTGGAGCTACTTCACCAACACCTTGACGAGGGAGGAATGGTGCCTTGAGAAGGTCGAAAACCTACAACAAGGAGCTTTACGGTCAATTATTGCGATCACATACCTTTCCAAGGACTCCTTGTTCTCTCAGAAGTTTTTGACGGTCTCTCGTAGGCTCAAAGTCGATGATATTTAGTGGGTCAGTCATATGATTAGTGGTGTTAGTGACGAAGTAGATACATTCAATAAGTAGTTGCATTGTGAAACTAAAGTTTAAAAGTATTAGAGTTATTTTTAGTTGTCATCGTTTCTGTCTTGTCGATGACTTACTTGATAGGCTCTTTCCCCACAGTTTTTCCACTTTTGATGACATTTATAAATTGATCCAGCGCTCGACAAGCATCATTCGCAAAGTCCAAGTCTCTAACCTCGTTTGGTGAAACTGGCGACAACGCAAAAGCCTCCTTGTCAATCTTGGTATGCTCACAGACAACTTTTACCCATCCTTTCTCATTCTTACTGGTATAGTAAAGGTTTTGCTTTAACGCAGGGTCTGTTGTGTGCAACCACCGACTCGTTTCCATATGTTGAAGTCTCACAAACGAATTGATAGGGACTCTCGCTTCTTTCGTGGAGGTCTTAGCACAAGGATCTAACAAAAACAATGTATCTTTTTCTGTGATCGAATCGTCAGCTGAACTTGGAACCAAAACATAAGGTTCATCTTCTCCTCTGGAGTCAAATGAACTGTCAATACTCAACTGGACTCTAATGCCACTAGCCCGACGTTCAGTTGCGATTTGTTGCGCCATACTCATAGGGACAGCGGATAAATAAAGATCCGTGGCCAGATGTTTGAACTTGATTTGGCGCCGCCAAGTCGCCGCTCCCCCTCGGAATGCCATCTCTTTGTTGTAAACCTAAATCGGTAATATTAATATACTATAAATTGCTCACCTGTATCTCCCATAATGCCCTGGAGGATGTAGCGTCTGTAGCGGAACTTCTGTTAGTCATTCGAAGGAATACCACGTCTCTTTTTGTCTTTGGATTCTTATCTAAAGTTAGGAATGTTTGTTGATCAGCATGGAATAATCGGACAACGTCGCCGGATTTGACATTATCTGGCCGGTTCTCATCGAATTGCAGATACACATTGACCTGCCATTCGGTGAGTTCGTTGAGACAATTCACTTCCCAGCCAATATCATGATCATGTAAGCGGAAATGTGAAAGATGTAGTTGAAGTTTCGGTTGGTTATTGTTGGAAGTGTTTGTGTGACCCGTTGTGTATGGAATGAGGCAAATTCTTTCACCGGACATAACCTGCAAAGACAGTAATTTGTATTATACGCTAATAAATGCGAGCAGTTGTGTATGCCAAATAGAGCAAGTTTTCTTACGTTATCACCGATAGCAACGTGTTTGTACACCGGTTCCACCGTGAACCAAGATCCTTCATTACCCGTTCGATCCAAGTAAACCCGCATGGCATTCCGTTCTTGACGTGCCGGCGAGTTCCTTTGCATTGTCACATACTTGTCGGACTTGACATGGAGTAGTTGAATTGCTGACCCGTATTGAATGGCTGAGCCCATCATTTTTCGGTATTCGAGATCATTCTGTTCGCGTTCTTTTTCGGCCGCCACTATCAATTTCTTGAGCATCTCTTCATCGTAGGGCTCGTTGAGACAACTCTTCTTTTGCTCGGTCCAATATTGCTTTTGGGCGGCATAACGGTTCACCGGACAAATTCGAAATAGACAATCTATAATTCAATTAACATTCGTGGCCTTGTCTCGGGTATCTTACCTCTAAAGGTCTTGGGTGGATTCTGAAGTCCCCCATTCCCTTCTTCTACTATCAGTCGATCATCGACCAACCCTAGGGTCGACAGAAATCCCTCATGTTTCCGATCGGCCGACCCTCCATTTGGATCTAAAGCAAACAATGAGACAACATCACCGATTCGAAGGTGTGTCGAGTGGAAGGCATCAGTGGAAGCTGCCTGAGAGAATCGTTCTCTCAGCTGAAGAAGTCGATCGTCCATGACACTGGAATAAAGGGGATCGTTAAGTAGGGTCGGCGAGACATGCCACCTCTCCAAGTCCACCAAACAGTCTCCCTGACATTGTCTTTTCGCAAAAAGTTTCCGTCGATGTGTCCACGTTCGTCGCCGTTTTGTAGGCGGCGAAAGGATTGTGCCGGGCGGGGTGATAGACCCTCGATGTGGCGGGACTTTATCGATGGAGATCAGGTCAATCTCCTCGTCTTGGACACAAATTCGGACCGATGGAGATCTAGACATTCTGACGCCATAAATGGCCCTAGAGACCAATAATTTCTTTCTTCAAATTCCGAGATCAATCTTTAATTTCAAAATTAGACGCTTAATACACCCGTGAAGATTATGAATAGTCAGAATAGGATGAGTATTTGGAACGGATTGCTCATCGCAAAAGAAAACTTTGAAGTCAAGAAACGAAGAGGACGGAAATACGCATTTTTCATTGTCATACCAAAACTAAATCACCATATCTTTAACCCATAAACCAAAGCAAACACTATGGCTTGAAGGAAAGAAGATAACAAAAAATCTAGCTTTTGACGAGGAGTTTGAAACACTCAAAAAAGGATGTTTGGTTTACCAGATTACCCTAGAATGTAACTTGATCACAATAAATGGCCAAGCCTTATGTTAAAACAAAAAATAAGGCATGAGTGATAAAATTGGAGCGACCGGGAACCCGCAAAGTTAAAGATAAATAAATAAATTTAGGGCCGCGAGAAATGTGTGAAAGCGTTTATCGAAAAAAGGTGAGAACAATCGAAGAAGAGCAACAATTCCGGCCTAGCCGGCGAGAAATCATAATAAAAAGGAACAAGACAATAAAAAAAGTCCCGCTCGGAAAAGAATTCACCGAAAATATCATTCCGAATCCACCAAATATTGATAGAGACGACTGAAAAAAAGAAGAAAGCTTATCGAAGCCGAGTAATAATTAAACACCCTGGGGCGACGGTCGGGAGAATTTGTGTCCATAAAACGGAATTCTATTCATGTCTTTTGATAGCATCCAACTAATGTCATTTCAACCGTTTGGTGGACGGAGATTATGGTGAAGCTGTTGCGTAATGACGCCAGCCTCACTTGGAGTCTCATAACAAATGCTTAAGGGCCTTAATCGATGTCACGTCGAGAAAAGGGGTTGTATTTGTTGGGAGATTTTCGAGTATAAGGAAACATAATAAAATTCGGCTAATCAAGGTTACTCACCGGTCAAATATCGTGGATCGTCTCCTGCGGCCACGGGCGCCGGCGTCGAAACTGTTGAAGCGATGGATCAGCGAGTTGACGGCGTTAGGGCCTTGCGTTGGCGGCCTTGAGGCATAAGAAATTGAACGGCGCTTCTGGCTCGCCTAAAATGGCAATATTGATTTATCATCGTATCACAAAATATTGTATTTTTTCAATTTCATCTACATTTGCGGCTAAAATACGGCTGTAAAATTACTCAAAACCCTAAAAACCGCTTCTGTAATCTTCTTCTGCAAAAAACAAATAAATTTACTTTATAAACCCTTTGCACATTCAAAAATACAAAACGTAAACCCCGCTGTACGATAATATCAAAACTTTGTAAGCACCGAAACTCCTGGAAAAGGCGAAATTCCCGAACATTTGGGGCACGGAACGCGGAGTCAAAAGTCCATTAAGCATGTAAATCAGATGAGATTGGAAATCGAAAAATCAAAGAAAGCCTCAATAAACCATTTGACTGGACACATGATTGTCAAAACAGATGAAACATCAGCCAAAACTGGTTCGCGCCAGTTTACAACGAACGGCTCAAGCGTCTTTGTAAGATCAGTGGAGCCCAGGGCTCTTATGAATTAGAGGCGGAGAAATGTTTAATATTATTGCAATAAGGGGGAAAGAGGATGTTTTGAATCAAATTTCAGGGCTTAAAAGTTAACATAAACTTGAAAGTAATAGTCCAAATGCATTATGATGCGGTAAGCTCTCGAGACTTTCAATTGAAACCCCGATTTTCCAGGAAATCCCTCGTTTATCACCCTTGAAACCGCTCGAAATCTAAATCATGTCCATATGCCAATATGAAAAAGCAGTTTTCGAAATATTACTATCCTGCCCGCTACAATGACAAAAACAATCAAACAGTCGTCAAAAAGTACAAAATTCGTTTTGATTGTAATAAACCATCTCGAACAAGCAAAATTCTTCAGAATTTTATCAGTAGTCAGCTAATTGTTTCCTCTGTAATTTATCATGAACCCTCTCGGCTCCCTTTGAGAGTCTTTTACAAAGGTTGTTTTGGATTTTTCCCTGCGGATATTTTCGCTTTTTTCGAAAAAAGAGTTGACGTTCGAGAGGCGCGTTGACACAGTCAGTCAAGAACAGATCGCAAGAGATTAAATCAGCCGATAAACACAATGGTTTCGGAAAAGGAGAACAGCAATGTATTGAGAAATTTTTGATAATACATGTAGGGCGTAACAGCCATTTTACACGTGAAAAATTAAAAAGTTATCGTGAAAACTCGATGAGATTTGATGTTTTAAAACTGCGCGAACTTTCGAAGCAAGTTCCCCGAACTGGGCGCTTCAATTTTGGCGGACCCTACGGCAAATTAAGATTAAAACAATTGCCTCCCGAAATCTGTATAAAAGTGGAAATTGAATCAGATGAAAATTTGCTAGATTTTGAACGTTTTTTTTTTATAATTCATGTCAGAGATTCTTAGCTTGCGATTTTCCATAGCCACCGGACTTTTTTGATCGAGCTTCAACCCCACTTTTCAGGTTTGAAAATTTCTGGGGCATTACTAGCGCGGCGTGAAATTTATTTTGAAAAAACAATGTTTTTCATGAAGAAAATACAAAAATAACAGCCTCAAAAAATTTTTATCTTGCCGGGTCTCCCTATTTTACGTTCTATCTCTTAAAACAGATCGTTGAATATTTCGGCTGCTCATGAAGCGTCAGTGCAAAAAATTATTGAAATCAATATCGGACCTGTTTAGTTAACTCATGCAAAATATGTTAAACATAAAGGGAACTTAAATAATAATTTTTGTTTACTAGAGGGGCGTTACCAGAGAGCTTCATGATAGAATTCCAGAAGGAACTATGATTTAGCTCTTTTGTTCTGGATTTTTTTCCAAAGCAAAGTAACATTCCATGTTTGATTCATCCTTAAATTAAGAGTATGACGACAATTTAGCGTTTTTTTTTTACATTTTCTCAAAAATAATCAAACTTCTGATCTAATCCCTAAACCTTTCACAAAGATGGACCTGATACTCCGATTTCTCGGACAAAATGCAAACAAAATAATTAGGTGAGGCGTTATGAATCATAAGCCCGTAAATCACAATTCTTCGGTTATAAATCTCGGAAAGACCACGCAAACTCTTGCTGATGACGTCCTGAGATAAATTTGAGACGATCAAGTTGTTTAAGACTGATGTAAAATCAAATCATGACCCGGTTTTCGACTAAATTTGAGCTAGGAGTGGGGAATTCTTACGTTGTCTTGGGGGTCTTGTGTCATCATAATAATATAGGAAATTGATAGATAAAAGGATTAGTCTTACAAGGTCATAAAACAATTGAGTTTTGCAAAAAAAATTTTGTCACAACGGCGAATACAAGGTGTTATTCTCAAGGTACTACAACAATCTTCTGTTATATTATGCAAATTACAGATCATAATGCAGCATTACCGTCAAAATCAACTCCACTTTAATTGCAGCCCCCAAACAATAAGCCTGTTTCTGCTTCTAATTGCCCGCAGGGCCTTATCAACCCGGGCCCGGGACGCCCATAAAACTATGGAAAATGCACCCGAAAAACATAAAAGTATCAAGATCAACAGAGTATATGATGAATAAATAAATTAATTCGGAACGGAGCAAAGAGAGAGAAAAAAGAATCACTGACAACGCCAGCCCGCAGGGCGTGAAGCGGTATTGCAGTTTTTGGGGGGAAAGAAGGCGAAAAAGGGAAGAAGAAGATGCGACCGGCGGCTGAAGACGATCGACGTTGCTTTCTGCCGCAGGCTCCAAAAAAGTCGGACGTCAGATCTGGCGGAACGCCGTTCGGCTCGCTTCAATGAGGTCTAATCCCTCTAAATCATCGCTAAATCAATGTTTGGGAAGTGGTAATCTGCTCGAGTCGGAGTCATAAATCATCATTCGTGTTTTATGAAATTTTCCCGGCGACGCCTTGAAGGGGAACTGTTTGCGATAAAGCGAGAAATCTTTTCCCGTTTCCGTATTTGTGTGGGTGGGTGCAGGTGATAGGGCGTCTTCAATATATTTTTATTCAAAAAATGGCAGGCGAAAAGCGGCTTAGATCGAAGTTGTTGCTGTTTTTTGTCATCTTTCGAGTATTCTTGCATGAAGATCGATTTCAAATGCCATAAGAGAAAGAAATGAGTTAGACTACTTTTAAAAATCATCATGACTAAAATAATCAAAAAATAATATGCCTTTAGGCAGTAAGATTATGTTCTGCTTGACTCAGAGGGCATGGTTATTACTTGTTCAACGTTATCTATGGAAATGACTTGATCTTCCACGATTATTATAGCTTATCCCCCGAAAAGACGCTTTGCGTTGCCTTGGGAGGGTGAACTTTGCACACAATTGTGCACAAGCCCCGCAAAAAATTTAAAAATGAAAGCAAAAAATTTTCCATTGAATGAGCCATAACTGACAGTTTGATCCAACAGCTTACCTGCATGATCCCAGAATGCGCCTTCAAAACTTCGCTGTACCTTCTTCTAGCTATATTAATGAGTGGAGCCAACCTTTCCTCGTCCATCTCTTCGATATCACTCGAACTGTTCGACCTGACATCCATTTTTTCGGCCAAACTGTTCGCTTTTATTCATAAGAAGCAGATAGTTCCTGCCTTGAGGGCCAGAAGAGACCCGGAGGGCCGACTGTGACTAACAGTCGTCAGACATCTCTACGAACAGTTTGGAAGCACACATTCTTGGTTCAAAATAACTGAAGGTACCCCAAAACAAACTTTACTCTCTGATCGACCGAATTAAACATTCTTGCACTTTATTCATTAGCACTGGATACATAACATTATGCATATAATAGACTAAATGTACATGGTGAGCTGAATACTTTCACAAGGTTTTTGGGGGAAATACCAAGTAATAAATAAGAGGATGCTAAGTGAAATGACTGATTCTATGAAAACGTTGACAAATTCTCGAATCTGATAATAAATTAATGGGTTATTAAAGCGATCAAACCGTAGGAAAAGACCAGTTAGACAGATCAAAAAGAAACAAAATTAAACGGGTTTGGCAGCCAGAATTTGGCTGGAGAGGATGGGAGCGGCCCCAAACGGGTCTTCCTCGATCCGCTGCTCCGTGACCGCGTCCAACTGGAAGCTGCCGTTCTTGAATAGCTTGGTGTAGCTCGAGAATGTCTCATCCAAATTGGTACTGACGTTTCTTCGATCAGAGGTGTCCGAGATTCTCGAGCCATCCATCGATGAGTCCACTGTATTTCTTCGATTTACTCGGCGGATTTGGTCGAATCTTTCTCCAAAATCGTTGTCATCCATGACGTTCGCCTTGATCTCGGCTACAAATGGGTTCAGGGATTCACTGGGGACTCGGGGTTCCTTATCGACGCTGCTCGATTTGACAGGTTCGGGCTGTTCCGAGTCCGATTTGTTTCGATGTGACATAGAATACGGCCTGGAAAAACGAAATTAGAAACTACCAATATAACAAAAACCAATCCCGATTTCCTTCCTCTCAACCCTACTTACTGGAAAGCGCTGGTTCTCAAGGCTGTTGCTGGCAAAGTCGCCGCATTCCTCGCTCTTGGCTGTGCCGAAAGCTCGGCCACCGTGAAGGGTTGTTCTTCGATATTAGAGAAGGTCCTTTGGTAAGCCGCGTCCGTGTAATCCGGCGCCGATTTGGAACTATCCGTGGAAATCTGCGACACCTTCATTGCATCGGCAGCAGATGTTGTTGGATAGGATGAAGTGATCGCAGTCGACATCTTGGTCGAAACTGAGAAGGGCAAAGGGTTTTGGACTGAGTTCTGGGCCGGAGTGGAGGTTCCTGGCTGTTCCGAAAAGTCGGGTCGGCTCGAATCGTACGAGTAATTTAATGAGGCGTTCGTGTAAGTGACCTCCGGAGGTTTTGAGGGAGTCTTGGTCATGCGGGGCGACTGAAAACAGCATGTTTAAAAATAAAGAATACTTGACCACCTAAAGTCATATAAAAAGAAAGTTTTCAATCAGAAAAAATTAATCACTTTACAAAAGCACTTGTTTACTAAATGCAACGTCATTAACCTTAACTTTCATCAAATTCTAAATCAAATCCAATCTAAAACGGCTGGGAGTTGGTATAAAAAATAAATTAATCTAAAAAACTGTGTCTCATTGACATCAAATATGGCTCTTACCGTTCCAACTGGTGGTAAGAACTGTCCTCCAACCGTTGTACTAGCCTTTGGCCTGAGTCTTGGATTCACAGAAGTCGTCTGCGTATTTTGCCGGTCCTGCTCCGTGTTCACAATCATTCCCTCCGCCGATACTGGAATCGAAACTTGCTCTCTTTCCTGTATTTTATCCGACGGTGGGGATGAGGCGGCTTTCTCGGCCGGACGTTCTTTTAATTCGGGCTTCGGAGGTTGAACCTTTCCTTTAATTTTCTGTTCTTCAAAATCATTTAGAGCCTTCTCCAAGCGCCTGGCATAATTTGCGCCCAACTTTCCGCGAAGTTTGTAAATCTCGACAGCTTCGGTCAGTTCGATTCTGGGACACTTCTGAAATAACGCAGTTTTAGTTGATAAAGTACAAAAATATACTGGTACTCGAAAAAATTGAATAAAATAGGTCCCTTTTCAGGTAATTATAAATTAAACAGATCACATATAATCTTAAAAATACGTTCTCTAAGTTCTCACCTCAATATTATAGACCGGGCACTTCCTTTTGGCCGCGGAAAAGGCCAAATACGAGGCCTGATAAATATTGGGGCGATGCTTTGCACTCGCCGTCAACAAGAGATCTGAAAATAGACCCTTTGATAAACAAACCGTACAGATTTCAATCCAGTATACAAGTGCAACCTACTAATAATAGCTTTGATTTCATCGGGGACTTCTGGTTGATCGGGGAAGGAGAAGGTCCCATTCTGAATGGCCAGAATCGAATCCCCAAATGGGAGGGCAAAGTAACATAATTTATAAAGAAGTACTCCAAGTGCCCAGATATCACTTTTTGTGTCTAAAACCAAAGTAATTTAATTACACTAGACTTCTGCCTACCAATTGGTGTTCCCGCAAACAGATCAATCATTTCTGGGGCTCGATATGACGGGGTCGTGTACTTCTTGATCTCCTCTTCGAGATCATATTGTGTACACGTATCTCGGGACATAACTTTTGTGGTGGCGCTTCCAAAATCACATAGAACATAGATGGGACGTTCTCCACCTGTTCTCTCATCAATCAAGATGTTCTCCACCTTCAAATCTCGATGAATCACGGGGGTTTTGGAGTGATGTAGACGAGCGACGGACTCACAGACATCACAGAAAATGTCCAGAATCTCCGCCGTCGAAAGCCATTTGTTATTGAGGAGGCGAGAGTTAAGTAGTTGCAATACGTTAGCTGAAACAACATACGTTCAATTAACTAAACATTCCAGCGGTCCCTTTCATCATTTCTGAGACCTAAAAAAAGAAGAAAACAAAGAAAAAAACTTACATTTATAATACACCGTTAATAGCATGTAATCGTAGATTCCTGCTTTATTTACACCGAGGGAGTGGTCGACATACGCGACGATATTCTTATGTCCATTGAGGTTTTTCTGAAAAATCAATTTTGAATTGAAACTGGCGAAATCGTGAGAATTTTTTATATTCACCATGAAAATTATATTACTCATGAGGAACATAAGGCGAAATCCAGCCCAGCGCGTTCGAAAAATGAAAGTGTAATAATCAGCGAAAAACTTACAACAATCTGGGCTTCAGTTTTGCAAGCTTCGACCTGTCGTGGATCGTCCCTAATCAATTGTCGTTTCAAGGCATAGCACCGATTATGTTTGTCCTGAACCAAATAAACAATCGCATAGCCACCTTCAGCCAGCTTCTTCTCGATCACATACGACTTCTTTCCGAGCTTTATGGTAGCACCTTTGGACTCTTTGATCTCTACGCCAGCATTCGACGAGGCGACATCCTTGAACTTCTTCTCCTTTTCGCTGGTCAACGGCTGCGGCTTGGGCCCGTCTTTGGAGGAGTTGGACGAGAAGAAACCCAAAGGCATCTGGATTTACATCCGCCTAAAGAATGGAGGTAATCGTAAAAATATATTATCCATGACGCGGAATAAAGCAATAATCTATTGACACATTTCGCGGAAGTGTTCCACACGTCATACCAAAAGAAAGAAATGGATGTCAACGGCTATGTCAAATTAGGAGAAAAAACGGATCGTCCTTTTTTAACCAGCTTCAGCTGACATAGACAACATTATCAAACAAGCCGGAAACTGCATGAATAATTCATTCAATTTACTATGAATCATCTTTTTTTCTCCTTGAAATTGACCCCAAGTCATTGCAAAATAATAATCAAGCTGTTGAAAGAAACAAAAATTCTTGGGACTAAAACAAAATAAAGAATCCAGAGTTCACCGTAATTGTAAATCAATACCCATAAATCTTATTCTTTCCTCAAAGGCATGAAAAAGACAAGTGGATAGAAAAATTATTTCTCCTCTCACTCGCCATGGACGTCAAAATAACGTAAAAATAAAAAATACAGCCTTGAGGTATGTGCACTTTATCGGAAACAAGACGAGGTTGTTGGGACTGAGGTAAACATGTTATTCTGGATTCTTTATATCCAAAGGGTCAATAAAAATGCGATTTCCGTTCCTTTTTTCAATAAGGTCTTATAAACTTATTACACCCTCTACAATCCAAAAATATCCACCAAATTTTGGCCTAAAGTAAGTTCTCCTCAAGTACAACATAACCTCTTTCATTGCGTGGAAGTTAATGGACCCAAACCTAAAACTGCCCTCTCTTTATTGCCTCTCATATAGCCGGCCATTACACCCTAAAATTCAAGAAAGAACATGCAAAGAACTTACTTTAAGCACACATGAATGGCACAAAAATTGCGGAGAATCTAAATTCATTAACACCAAACAAAATTCGAGAAAGACGTCAAGAATTAAAAACCGAGACCAAACACTGGAATGCGAGGGCGAATATCTACTGGGAGGTTGAGGAAGAGAACGGCCTCACGGCGTCCTAATGAAGCCGTTTTCCTTTCTCTCTTCCTCTTCTTCCCTTTTAATGTAAAACGGAATCAGAATCCATCCGTATGCAGTCCATGAAGGGGAAGCATAAATGCAAACCGCTGGAGACATTCACAGACTTGGAAAAACAAAGAAGGTTACGTGAAACTGGAGCTAATATTATTCATCCCAAATTTCGTATCAAAATAAAAATAAAATCTAAAACAAAGGGGAAAATTCTTCAGAGAATAACAAGTGACTACAAATATACTGCGGGTTGAAAAACAAGAACAAATCACGTACAAAATCCATGGAATTTCACAAGAGAAATAAGTCCGGAACAATAATTTGTTTTTCGATAAATTTGTGACACTTCGTCCAAAAATTGAATAATATTTGTGAAATTTCGCTTTAACGGTAGTGAGAATGACTGGAATTTTCGGAAAGGTGGTCGAATAGGAAATAAGATTGGAAGGGGGTAGTGTTATAATTTTTGTAAAAATTTATATGTCAAAGTATTGACTTTAGATTTGGTGTATTTTACTCTTGTTTTTCAAGAAGGAAGTAGTCATTCTTGTGCATCTGCGTTTTAGCATTTGGCAGTACAATAAAATTCCGACCTAACCTAGCACAAAAAATATAAATTAGTGTACGAGCATGGTATACAAACAAGTTATTATTGATGCCGGTGACATTCCTGAAGAAAAAGTTGATCGTCGTTTTCGATCGCGATTTCTTATTTTTTGTATGACTTTTAGCGATTTTTCCCGCATTGTTTGCAGCTCTTCAGATTCTGCATATTCTTTGCCTATGATACTAGTCGGGACAAAAAGTCCTGATAATTTTGCACTGTGCGGATTTTGCGCGGTTTTTGTCGCACTCCGAAAAAAACGATTTGTCGCTCCGAAAAATGGGAAATCGCGCGCGACGTAAGGCAAAAGCAAACGAAAATGCACTGTGCAAATGCACTTTTCGGGTCAAATGCACCGTGCAAAACACTTTTTTTCGCGATTTTCGCAGCGACAACCCAAAACGTTCAAATCCGCACGGTGCAAAATTATCAGGACTTTTTGCCCCGACTAGTAATATTTTACAGTAAACCACGGTAAATGCACGTGCAAATCACGAAACGCACCTCTTCTGGCTGCAAATCAGAAGAAGTGTTACATGAAGCACTCTTATTTTTGATCCGTTTCGTAGTTTGTGCCAATTTCGTCCCATGGCAAGCCTACAAAAAGGGCGATTTTGATGGGAGTACCTTAAAAGTGCAACCGCTTATCATCGCGAGATCTCTTCGGAATGTGATCTTTACCTCTGCCCGATGTGTAGGATGTGCCATCGGTTGGTTTGTCGCGCGCTTCTAGAGATTTCCGTTTTTTTGTCGAAGAAAGAACGAAGGGCGGGACTGGGAAATATGAATGGCGAGATCAAACGCCTCTTCTTTAAAGATCTCGTTATCGACCTACCGTATTCCCGAAACAGGATTTCATTTCGAGGTGACTTTCGAAATGTTTTAAGAATGGTGGAAGAAAAGTTGTTGAAAAAATGGGTTATGATATACATATTGATGGTCTATGATGATCTACAAAATGATGGGAGTTCAAAACAAACGGTGGACCAATAAGTGGGTAGCCCTACAAATCTGCGAGTAACGCGGCGATAGCGATCTGCCGAGGGAAATTCTTAAGGTATCTCTGAAAACAGTTATGCGCGGATATCACGTCATACCTATTTGGGAGAAGAATTAGTTGGAATCTGGTTGAAATGGCTCTGTAAGACTTTGGAATTTGCAGCTCTATCAGGTTGCGATTTGCTGTCTATAGTTCCTCACTGTCAAAGGTCCTTTTTAGAATATTTCGCATTCTTATGACCTTTATCGATAATATACACATTATTTTTATCGTATCTTTCAATTCCTTGTTCGTTTCATTACAAATCTTCCTTTCTTTTGATAGGCGGGATTCTCCATCAGAAAGCCTTCCAAATCTCCGACGTTTTTCCGAAGTTTGTCATCAGATCTCTTTCGTTTTGCACAATCCTTCTTCCCAAAGCACAAATCAGTCATAGTTGTGTTCTGTTTCCTTTGCGGCGTCCCCAATTCCACCGGGAAACGGTAATTGTCGGGGTGAAATCACAAGTTTTGGTCAATGGTTTGAACGATTAAATATTATAGATAATATCCGTTTTATGTTTTGTTACGAATGCGTCACCAAAACAAGCCATGTGGCTAAGTGGAATTTAAGATTTGCACAGAGATAGGGTCCGTATACAGGTTGGGAATCATTTCTCTGACCATCTGTCTATCATTTCCCGTAGTCTCTCGCCTAAAAGGGAACTAAAGTTTTCAGAGACGTTCTTGAGGTCCTTTAGCATTAATTTCAGGAAATTTGCGCTTTGCAACTTGACCATTTATCTTATAGTGGTGGCTCTTCGTATTGCCACTTACATAGACATCGGTATCTTGTGGTCACGGCCTTTGTTGGTTCATCTGGCAACAAGCTTTTTGCCTCTATCGTATCGCCTCGTCGATGTTTACTTCTTCCATTTGTCTACTGTAACCACAAATTATTGCACTTTATCTATTTTTCCAACGTCCTGCGAAGCTCCAAAGTTCCTTTATCATCATATTTATTACGGCACTTTTAGCGGCGCGCCGACTTTTTTCACAACAGTGATCGGTCATCTTCTTGGAGCAGAGATCACAAAACAGACAGGGAAATCTTGATGGGAGTGATATTTGAGGAGAAAAAAGAGTTTTCCATGATAAAAGAATAGTAATTACTGCCTGTCATGAAAGTGACTACGGGAATTTGTATTTTTGAGCTGAAAGTTCGGTAACCTTTTCCTTGCTTTATCGGCCATTTTTTGTGACGTCTAACGCAGCTCCAATTCGACTGTCTGATAAGCCCTGAAATTCATCCCTTTCTCTTCAATTTGAACTGTTTTTGAGGGGAAATTTGCAGCACCTGCATTTCCTTCTCACTGTTATTTGCATTGTCGAGCACAAAAAGTTCAACGAACATCCC
Source organism: Bursaphelenchus xylophilus (assembly GCA_904066235.2). NCBI lineage: Eukaryota > Metazoa > Nematoda > Chromadorea > Rhabditida > Aphelenchoididae > Bursaphelenchus > Bursaphelenchus xylophilus. Next base: position 8,071,994 of record CAJFCV020000004.1, read on the forward strand.
CAACGCACCCTTCTTCTCATCACATTTTGTCGGATGAATGATTTATGGCGGGATTTGAAGGGTACATTGAAGGGTTCAAGTATCCAAATGGCATGATTACAATCACGGCCTTGTTGTGATCCTATTTCTTCTTTCCGTTATCGCGCCGAGATCTCGATTACGCGATTCCTCGGAGGCACGCCGCTTACTAGTACTGTCCGGAGGGTCGCTGGAATGAAGTTTTTCTCGATGTGCACGTAGTCATTTCATTCCGGCGACTGTACAGATTGGCTATTGCTAGTACACACCGAATTCATGATGTTGTTATGAAATGGGTGGGTCTTTTGGCTTGGTGTTTTTGGGCAATGCATGAGGTAACGTGGCGATTTGAAAAGATGACCCTTTGAAAAGTTCAAGTTCATTGAACTTATGAATCATTGCGTGTTATTTGACTAGATTCTTAAGCCTTTGCCAGTTTTAGTTCCGTCTTGTTAGTGAAGTCCAGCTTCCGAAATAAAAATTTTGCTCCTTCTTTACCAATTTGGATCAAATTCCTCTTCGAACATTCCCCTTTTCATACTCTTCTTTATCTACCTTTCCCTCGAACCCTTCATTCCCCTCTTTGTTCACAAAATGACGAATTTCTGTGGCTTCATTTCCCGGACCTGCAAGCGTACAAAATCCGCAGCAACCTCTCGTGTATTTTAAGAGCATTTATCAATCCTCTAAGGGGTTCTCATTGCAGATCGACCTTCTATTGTGTAGTCTGTGATCTTAGCTTATGATTGTCCCTTGTTTAATTGTTTCTTTCCTCCTTTATGGAAGTAATGGCTAGTCGATGGAAGACGGAGGAGCGTCTCTATCATTGACGGGGCTTTTCGGTCGGCTGATTAATTCAACATCTGTACTTTATGACATTCATAATAATATTAGCGAATATTATTCGCGCAAACCCGTATGCAAATACTATGGCGATCAAGGAGTGATCGCTGACTTGTAGTCTAACGAAAGCAAGACTCCGCATTTCAAGTGTGCAGAGGGTATTTTGAAACAGTCGAACAAACATTTCCCTGAACTTTACGACTAGTCGCGACCATCCATTTCTGGACGGTGTGGGGGGTGGGAGTTGTGAGCGAAGAGCTGTTTGGATTGAATGTTTGACGACTAATGTTAAAATACAGCATATTTATTCATACTATAAATTGCATCGAGAGACGGATTAACTTGATCTTTGTGTGTTTTGTACTTTGTGGAAAGGGAAAGCGATGTTTTTTATATTTTGATCTTATTCGCTTGTATCTCGATAGGATTGTCGGTAAACAAGATCGCTCAAACAGAACGTGGGCGGTCAAGGGATGTTCAATGCTCATAGCGGGAGGGCTAAATGTTCCACATACGGATTTTGATAAAACTCGGGACAAGCTAAGAATGATCTTTTTTATCCAACTGCTAGCCGAAACACGTCTTTTCTCTCACTCTCTCTGGCTCTCATTTTCTGCCATCTTTTAGCTCTCGCTGAATATTTTGGGGTTTTAATTATTCGTGAAGAAGCGGGTTTTATCACAAAAAATTGTGCTACGGATTCTACGCAATTTTACGAAGTTTTGAGCTCAAGTTGGAGGATGGCCATCCTAGAATGGTACAGTGTGGTGGGTAGGCTTTAGAAGCCCATACACATTAGGCAATCATTAAACAAACGTCATTTATACAGATGGTCAGACCGTTGTAGTTTGAAATCAGTTAACTTCTTATAGTTTAGATTTCAAACCAATGTTTGCACTGTTTTCGGCCGCAAATCAAACAAGCACCCTTAAATACAGTTTACGACTACTTCTCTCCGTCTCTCTGCAGTCAGAATCCTAATTTTTGCGATGTGTGATCATTATTTCCCACTGCTATCGGTTGCAGCCTCTTTGATATGACTATACAAATTGGAGCTGCAGAGCCGGCTCCCCTATCCCAAACTCAAATCATTGGCAAAACAGGGGCATAACATTTATTATTAGATTATTTTGAATGTCATTTACAGTGTGATAAACAAGCAAAGCTCGTAGGAAGCATTGTGTTTTGCTCTTTAATCATTCAACAATTTCGTAGTCTTTCTCCGTTTGTTCGGTGAGAACTCCCCTTTTTTGATATCTTTAAAATCATTTTTATCGAAATTCCCAAGTCTGTAGACGACCGCCGACGTCTTCCAATACTGTAGCCGTCTCTGCGCATCCCTTCTTCATACCGCTTTCCTTGGTTTTGCGTGAGGAAGTAGTATTTGGTGGGTTGCGGGCGACGGGTTCGGCAATTGATCATCAAACTACGGTAGGGGCAGAGGGGACAGGGAAAGAGGAGAAAGCATTCCTTCCAAACGAATCGATCGAACAAAACAAAAAGGTTATTTGAAAGTTGTTCAAATAGAGGTTTGCGTTTCCCATCAGCGAGATCTTTCCGATTGGATCCAAACGGGATTCTGAGGGCACTGCCGTGTTTTGTGCTCGGTTATCTTGTACGGTTATTCAGATTATATTTTGGGATTTATTTATCGAGGATGCTGGTCGAGTTTTCATAGGGGAGGGCGATATAAAATGTGTATAATTCAACAATAAGGGTCAGTAATTTAACGCGACTACAACCAATTTTTTTGGTCTGGATTTGTAGTGTTTACGGTAGCGGTAATAGAGAGGTTAGTTGAGCATGATGAATTCGGGGGAACCTCAGATTTTATTAAGGACATAAAATTCCATTGAATTTTTTATCAGCATCGCGCGTGAAATTTGAAGTCGTCTCGCGAAAAGTGCATGTCGCTTGTTTAAAACTGGGATATCGCAGCGACAGATGCGAAAAAGTCGGAAAAAAGCGCACTGTGAGAATTCTTTATGTCTTGAATAGTAAGATTTGGGTCTTAAAACGTATAGAAACAACCCGGAAATTACTGCCAATTACGGCCTCCCGCCTTTCATCTCTTTTTAGTCTCCCACGAAAACGCCACCTTTGAAGAGGCTTGTTTGGCATCATATTGGGGCCAAACACTATTGCCAAGCTACAAAAGATCTTAATTACTGCGATTCTCATTCTTTTATTTCTTACCTCCAGTTTCATTATGGCTATACCGTGATGACAGAGGCAGATAACACGTATGTTTTCGATTCCGGCGATGAGAATCTCTTACTTTTTCTTACCTACTTCTCTCATGACTTCCTTAATTATAAATTGCGCTCCCGAATTCAAACATCCCAATTTTCGACAACCTCACTCTTTTAGAATTTGATTGCCAGACAGATTGTATAATGACACTCTATTGAACACGTTCAGTATGAGTAAGAGCGTCCAAGCGTCGTCTGGTTTTAATACATATTTCAGTTTCCCACGCAATCCTACCCGTTTCGGACGGTGTTTTTTGCTCTTTTATCGAGAGTGTAGGAATCAATTTCGTGTCCAAGAGAGTTCATTGTATCTTAGTACATTATGGAGTACAATGGGAACTTTTTGAAGGTCCTTTCGCCCTTCAAAAGTTTTTTTTTAAATAGCTGTAAAGCATATTCTGATGGTAGCTTTAACGGTTTTGCCGCTGTTCTTGATGGGTTTTTGAATAATTTCGAGAGAGTCCTAGTGTGACACTTTGTTCCACAGACGGACGAAGTCGGAAACCGGTTTAATGTGCCTAAAATAAACGGGGTACGATTTTTAATTTGAATGTGAACGCTCTACTGTAAAGCACTCGGAAGGTTTTAGGTGGCAAGACACATTAAACCGACTTAATTGTTGTCCAATTTTCAATTTTCCGGCTTTGTCCTAGTTCCGCTTTCTCTTATTTCTTCATTGACACTGCTCTACAAAGATTGTAGTGTAACTCTGGCCATATTTACAAGATTTGAAGAGAATTTGATAGACTTGCGTGGCAGGGTTTGCAACCGTTTCAATAGGGTTCAAAAATTAACAAATTCGACTCCTTTATTTTCCTCATGATCGTTACTCCACAATAGAACTCTAATTTCTTTTACGCAATTTTATTTTTTTCCTTGTTTGTTATATGAGGTCATCCTCGAAACCATGAAGCTTGAAATTTAATTCTTGCGGATAAGATTTCGGACCAAAGTACCCAAAGTCGTTATTACATCTAGGTCATAACACCCAGAAACACAGCCCCCGAGGCGTATTATTTCCTCACTTTTAAAACATGTGAGTACTTTTTTACCTCGCTAACTCCCTCATAAAGTATTCGTGCGTGCAGTGAGCCGGTTCTCCGTCTATTTGCCTAAGGCAATGTTCAGAAATGAGATTTTGAAATTTGGGAATGTCATTTGAAATGTCGCTTTAAATGATGATCGAAAGTTTTTCGTCTTTGTTATTCGCATATTACATATGGACGGTTGTTTATGACCTTTATGCACGTACGCACACTTCGTGTTTTGTATTCGTATTTGAACACCCGTGTTATCTCCAACGACACATCTATCTTCTTTTTTCCATTCATTCCGCGTTCGAATTTTTGCGGAGAAATTATCTTAACCTCTCCGAACACGTGGGGTTTTCGAGGACAACAGATATCGTCCAGAATGGCTGAAAGTGGTGACAGTTATCATCATGAAAGGTTCTCTTTTCCCTTGGCCTGTTTTACCTGCTTATTTTTCTGGGTAGAAAATGTGGTCTCTTTGATTTATCTTACTGATTAGTTCTTAGAATTAGTCCAAATCTCGGGTATTAGTTTTCCTACATAATATCCATATCGTACCCGACAAAATTAATACATTCGAAAAGCAGGTGTCGAGTCCATATGACCAATGGAGTTTTCTGTTACATACTGCCTTACTCTGTCTCCATAATGGAAACACTTTTATTGCATTATCGCGTAGATTTTCACGCCTTTTGTCATGTCTTGAGCATTATTATTGTCGATATTCCTTCAGGATGAAAAAGCCTTGCCAAATATGTGGGACCGAGACCAAGTCAGTTTGTTACAAACTCTACATCTGCGCTGCTTGCACCATGTTCTACCGTCGTAATTATCGGCTACAAAAAGAGTTGAAGTGCCGGCTTATGAATGCGTGTGATTTGAAGACTTGTAAGTTATAAATCTTTATGAATTCTGAAGGCTTACTCATGTAAGAGAGATGGCAGTTTATGATAAGAAATTTTCAGCTCTATTCTTTACTTAGATTTTCTGAAACTGGAGCCTTGAGTGAAACGACATTTTACTCTCTAATTGCTAATGGATGTTTAGTAATGATCCCTGGGGAAGGATAATTTTTCGAAAAGTCATTTGACTGCAATTTAATGACGTCAAGAATGCTACTGATAGCCTCCACGCTTCTCATTAACCTTCATTATCCACCTGATAATAGGAATACAAGCATAGTATAAATTGTGAAGTCTTTTGTGTCGCCCTAGAAACGTCAAACTTAACTCTACGTGCTTTTCTCCGCGTCTAAAAACTTTTAAAAGTCAGACTTCCAAAAAATGATTGCTCCGCGTCAAAACAACAAGCCCGTAATTTAATCCTTGCACTTTTATCATATCGGAAGATTATCTAGTTCAGCGCTCTCTGAACCTGCATCCTTCGCGAATTCACGTCAATCACTGGCCTACATGACAATTCAGCGGTTCCTCCAAGGTCGGGGATAAATTATTTTTGCGATGATGTGATAAGTTCACAACAAATCATAATACGAGTTTGGTAGATGATAAATCGTTAACGGAAGAGGTTAGGATTGCAGTATCGCGGAATAAATATAGAAAAAGACAATCCCGTTTTGTCGATTATGATCCATAGAAACAAAAGAGAAAGGTGTCAGAATCCAAGACCCAATTTACAAGCAATTTAATTATTAATTAGAAAGTTATACAAAATCACTGGTCATAGTCTCACAAAAACCCAAAAATTCAAATTTTAGCTGACCGTCGCATCTGCCGCGCCTGCCGTCTCAAGGAATGCCGTGCTCTCGGCCTGCGGATGGTCGGCAAGTCTCTAGTCGTCCAACAAAACGGAATCCCCGAAGATGACATGCCTGATGAAGACGCAGGCACCCTGCCCGAAGGTTGCATCGTCTCAGCCAACTCCCCAGCCTCCTCAACTCCCTCTAGATTCCCCGAAGCCGTGGTGTGCTCAACTCCATCAACTTCGATCGCGCAAACCCATTTAATGGATACTCAACATATAAATGCACTAAATAATATGCGGGTCCAATTAGCGTTGGCGTTGAATGGCAATTTAACTGACAATAAGGACAATATTCATATCACCGGTACCAAAAATGAAATAGTAAGTATAATAAAATACGTCCTCTTTTGTTCAGTAATGTTTAAAAGCGGCTGATTTTAGATTAAATTATACTTGAATTTTTAGCCTCATCTCTTCTCTCTCAACCCGACTAGCACAATCATGAAAGCCATCCGTCTCTACACTCAATTCGAAGAACGGCATAAGCGATTTGCCTCACTTCATCGTCTCAACGTTCCGCCAGACGTTAGCGTCACTGTTCGTTGTCTTTCATATCAGCCAATCGAGAGTCAGATTATGACTTTCAGTGGTTATTACGCAATCGAATTGCTCGAGGAATTTGGGGGCTTGAGTTCCGCGGAAAAGGCGAGTTTCAAATCAACGCTTCCGTAGAGGTTACGGTAGAAAAATGTGGATTGTGAATAGAAACTTACAGTATACTAAGAAACATCTGAGACAGAAAGAGCTCACCTATCTTAGCTGTGTATTGACGATAAAATTTTTAGTTCTCAATCCTCAAGGGAGTCCAGTCTACTATGATCTTTATGCACAAAATGTTCCTAACCTGTGATCAGTACCCCAATCTCGGTGATTCTCGATTTGCCGTTGCCAATGGCCATCATTTTGACCTCAAGCAATATGCCTATTTTCTCAGCGAACTCGAAAGCGTAAGTTAGCCAAAGTGTTGCGACAGTCTAATTACGTCATCGTTATGAAATAATACCATAACATCGATTATTTTAGAGCATGACCCCGGAAGAATTGATTCAACAATATAATCGATGCAGAGTTATCGTTGAGCCCTTCTTTGACGCCATTTTCCAGGCTTGCGAAAGCGTTAGACTGGTCATGCCCGATCCCATTGAATGCGCTGTGCTACTTTGTTCTTGTGTGCTAGAAAAAAGTAAGAGAATTTGAATTTAAAATGCAGCTTTCAATGAGCTTCAAAATATTTTGTTTTTTTTTTCAGTGGAGCAGCTTCGAATTGGCGCTGAACAAAGTCGCCAGTTTCGTGATGCCCTCTTCGCTGAAGTCAGTGTATACCTAGGCCAGAAATACAGTGTCCAAGAGTTGGGTACTCGCATTATGCGACTCACAGCGACGTTATTCGAGGTCAAAGTGAGTCTTTTAATCTCCAACCTTTGCCTTGAAGATGCTTGTAGTTTACTTCCGTTCCAAATTTATAGCTTTCCCAACTCTTTCTCGCTTATTCCAACTTTATATTCCAGGTAATTGCCGAGAAATACGATGACATGTATTCTCTTCTCGGCGTCTTTGTAGCGGATCAAACAAATCGTCATCCCTTCTTGCAACGTCCCACAATCCCCGCAGATCAGATGAAGAACATCTTGGCCATGTTGAACCTCTCCTCACCGCTCACGGCCAATTCATGTAATCCTGTCTAAGGCAAAAATTTACCGGTCGTTTCAGTGATCTTCAGTTCGAGGCCATCGATGGCTTTAATGTAAAGTTACTCGAAAAAATGTAAATAAAAGACGACCTCTGCTTTCTGTACGGCCCCTGTTCCCTTGGACGTTGTGAGTTGTTGTGTGTGTACCGTGTACGTTGTTGTTGTGCTACTGATCACCTCCCAACCTTCCCCGTCAGTTCAACTTGCGGATTTGCGATCAATAAAGTTTTTTTTTCTGTTTCGTGTCTGTGGTTGTGACTTGTTGCGGAGAGCAGACGAAACGCGTTATCAACGCGTTTTCGAAGCCAATCCTAAAAAGAGTTTAGGCCTACTATTTTGAATATATGCAATTTAAACATTCACTTTTGGAAATTGTAAATATTTATAAATGGTTCCTATTTTTTGTAATCACTCTTTTCTCACACATGTTTTGTTGATAGTAACCGTAGCCAGTCATGCGCTTACTCAAACTGATACGCTCTGAATGATGGATACTTCTGCACCCATCGTCCCCCCATCAAATATCTGTTATTTCCCACATGCAGGTCACAGTTTCGGTAACTGTAAACAAGCCCCAATTATCAAGCAAAGGTCATCATGCAACAGAATTCGTATCAGCGATACTTTGACTGTCAACTGAAAAACAAGCCCTCTCTAAAACTGCCTTTTCAAATTCCAAAAAAACAAAAATTAAATCGAGAGATGGCGTTTCCAAAGAACGGCACGGCACCGTGTAAGAGAATCCTCGATCTTGATTGGCAGCCCTGAGAATCATGTGAAATTGGCGTGGAGCAAAGATCAGCCAACCTCTGAAGCGCCGGTTGTATGATCGATAGCTTCTCCGTAGCAACGTCAATCAGGAGTTGTTGCAGTTGAAAAAGCTCGAAACATTTTTCGTAACTAATGTCATCATTTTTGTTTTGGTTCAGAGAAAAGTCATTTTTAGACTAATTGTAAGGGAAGGAAAGGTAAAACTTCCTGATATTTGCGGTGTAAAAACATGGTCATCAGCATGGATCGATTTGAAAAAAAGGATTTCAGCAAGCAGAGACTGCTACGTGTTGTAGAATTATTATACAACGATAAACATAGTATCTTTGTAAGCATCTTATGTAAACCTTGAATTTTTCGTTTTTTCCAAAGCCCGTTTACGAACAAAATAAACAGGGCTGAGAATTTTGAAAAAGAACAGCAATTATGACCGAAATGTAATATCGGAAATATTTTTTGATACAATAACGAAAATGAGCGATAGCGATAATCATAACAATTTCGCAAAAAATTACTGCATTTCGTTGGAATATTCTAAGGTTTGTAAATGTCGAACTGTTTGCAAACGTGGCGTTCGATTTTGTTTAAATTTTGAATAAGGGTAGAGCCGAAGCGACAAATCAACCCTTGAAAATCTCTGTGCTGTGCAACGACAAAGGATATTGGTAAGAAATAAATTTCGGAAAAGTGCTACTTATTCCTCAAGGATGAAAAAGAAACGACGAAAAAGTTTGAAAAAAAGTGGAATCAACTGTGGTCGAGGATGGAATTTGAGAACAGACGGAACAGACTGCGCCAATCAACTGTTTGACATGATAAAATTGAAGCAATCGATTAAAAATTTTGATGATTTTTTAATGGTTTTCTTTATCAGACGAGTATTATAGCTAATTGTTTTTCTAACAAAACAAAGCTAACAACATATAAAATCAAGGACACCGGTAAAAAAGCCTTCATAATTCATAAGTATGACAATCTTTATCGCAACATATTATACGTTACACACGATGTAAGGGGATCCTTCAAATTGCCATTTGACCTTAGCATTGCGTGTGAACTCCGTCTGAAATTTTAATTCAGACAGAGGTTCCTGCGATACCACAATCTTTTTGCTGTACTAAAAACTAATCAGGGAAAATTAAGCTTGTTTTGGTCGTTTTTTAGATTAACGGACATGCCCAAAGTTTTCTTGGCCAGACTAAAAAACGAAAAATTTATAAATTTTTGCTTACTTTCTTCGTCCCATGCCTTCAAAAGAGAAAGCAGTATTGTAAAAACGTTGAGGATGTATTATTTTACGGTCTGTTTGATTATTTCGAATTATTGCCGGTTTTTTCATGACGATGGACAAAAAATTTTCATGACATTTCGTCTTCAAAGCCGCAAAGGTGAGATTCAAGTGGAGTGATTCAAACCTTGTTATGCTGGAATTAGAAAAGAAACTTTCGATGTCTAGCCGGTAGACCACCCACATCTTTCAACGAAGATGAAGAGTAAAATTAAAGGAGAGGTACTTTTTGGTCAATCTCTCCATGGTCGCGCAGAAAAAAATGTTTTTCTGTGGAAACATTGACCACATCAGTTTAAGTTATCATCCAGATTTTTAGGCCAAAACTGATAAAAAAGTATTGAAAAGTTACCAGATTTCGACTTAAAAAATTTGGTGGTTTCTGCAGAGCGCGCTCCAGAAGTCACGCATTTTTCTTAGAAAATTCAATTGAAATCTATGCCCTGTTTCATAGAAATCTGAGCACCGCAATTCGAGCACTTCCTTTGGAATAAATTTGCATTATTTTTTAGGAGCTGCAGGCGACAAAAGCAAAAACATTCAATGATAATGTTCTTATCAACAGGCGCGCATTTCTTCTAGTCTTATTTTATTGTTAAATTTTTTTTGGAAACCAATCTTTATGCATAGAAGTTGTACTCTGTAAAACAAAAAATTTTGGTCTTTATTTTCCCATTCACATTTCCAATTACTTTGTTTATTAGGCCTCAAAAACCACGAAAAGGTTGATAATTTGTAATTTTCTCGGCCTCGAGGGCATTCCTCGTCAGCATATTTGTTGTTTTCTATTTGCATGTGCCAAAGTGCACAAAAACAAAATTTGGAAATCCCGCTTGCGGCCGGGGGTGTTCTTATTTATGTATGATTTGTGAAATGGATTTCAATTCGGGTCTAACTAACCCAAATTACAGAAATCTCTGTTGTTAGAAGGGTGTTTATATCTTCCGCTAAAAAATTTTATTCACATCTGGGAAAGCGTTTGAAGGACTGTGAAGAACCTCGCAGAAATCCGCTATTTATGCAGAACTAACTCAGATATTAGGGGAACAAATATCGAGAGCATCTCCTTCCACTTGCACCAAAAGAGGGTTTCCCACCTACTCCCGTTCTATAGTTTCCGTGGTTTCTACTCTTCCGTTAACGTTCAAAATCTTGGCTACATTTAAAGGACACAAGCTGAAAATATCAGGGATTCTTAAGTTCCCAAATACAATTTTTGTTACAACATTTGAAGCCATCTATAGAAGGCCCTCACTCAAGGAGTTCCCTTACAACTCCACATTACCGTTTCCATACTTCTTTCTACAATATGTATACCTGCAAATTACTGGTTCCTTCACAAACTAAGATTAATCGAACGTTAACTCCACTTATCCTTTGTTAACTACCTAATGACAAATCCCCCTTGCTTCATCAGCTAGGCCCTTATTATGTCCCTTGGGTTTAATATAACTTTCGTCATGGGAATACCTTTCTTTCTTTCGAGCTCTGAAGAGCGCGACGTTTACACAGCCGCAATGGCAAATAATCGGGTCCCATGCCGTTTCGCCGTCAATTAACGTTAGACATTCCACTGCCGGCTACAATGTTCAAACTTATAAACAAAGCAAAAAATGTAGTTTTAACCGGCAAGGAGATCGTTTAGTCACATTATAAACGGGAGTTTAGGAAATACGGGAATTCAAAATATTTGTTTTGTAATATAAGTCTTGAAACAGTCCTATTTTTAAAAAAAGCGTAGAAGGGATTTATCCAGTTTCTTTGAAATTTCGTCGCAATATGTAGTCTAAGTTGATCGAATAAATATTTTCGCCTTATTTTCCTCCGTGTCCTGTCTGGACATGGGGTACTCTTACGCCCCGCCCCCTCGTCTGCCCCTGTATGTCGCGGTTAAAATTAGCCATATTTGAAAAATCGCTTCACTAATATGCCCTTTTATCTAACTTTAAATATCTAAACCCCGGTTTTTTTTCCGTTTTCCGCTTCTATGTAAGCATTGCACTTTTAAAAAATAAACAATGCCAACATACATTTGCATTTTTTACAATCCCGTATTGAATTTTGCTCTCTGCTCCCATCATTTTCCTAAAAAGCCCTTCTTTTTTGGCGGGCGTTAGTCTCCCATAAAAATATGTACGTTCAATTTGGTCGACAAGCATTTGTAAGTCCAAAAGCCTCAGGGAACACTCGGTTTTTTCGTTTTCTCCCTGTCAATAAACGTTTCCCCATTGATAAGATGGGATGTAAACACGTGTGCAAGGATTGTTTTGCCATCTTCTCCATGTGCTTTCTACCATTTCTTTCGGGAATGCAGAAAAGATTTATTGCAAGGAAACGGAGATGGAGAAAGTATCAAATTTTGTTCTGTCTTCATTTGAATACCCTCACTGAAAAAATTTACTTGACGTCAATGTGAAGTTACTTTGAGACGAACTCTTGGGAGAAATTTGGTTTAAAATTAAAATTTACTTACATTAGTTTTTCGATATTTGAGAAGAAACATAAATTATTTTTGTGAGTTCCAAAATGGGGTTTTCTTTAATGGAGCTTTGCAAAAAATTAGATTAAAATTTTCAAAGACATACGGCAGATTTACAGTTTGTACTTTGAAAAAATTTTCGGTCAAAAATTTAAAAAAATAAAAGACCTCGATTTTTTGTAAAACTTTGTCATCGTGCAACATAATTTTTTTAAAAGCAGACTTGCACTTTTTCCGTCAAAAAGATGGAAATCCAACCTTTAAATGCCATTTTTTAAAAGTTTTCTCTCCAAAAAAGTAATCATTGATCTACTTTCCGATGCACTTTAACCCTTTTTTCCATTTTTCTTTCGGCGTTACGTTTCCTTTAAATATTTTTTGTTTAAAAAAATCTTTGAAGAACAAAACAATCTAGCGGGTGATGCGGACGACTGACGCCCTTTTTTCAACCGTCTCCGCAATTTTAAAGCCACAACTACAGGAACCGTATTCAAATTTTGCGCCTTTGTTTCAAAAAAAGAAATTATTTTTCGGTTTAAAAAATTAATTTACCTCGAGGGTAATATTATAAAAGTTCCAAGCAACGCGTTGCCAAGTAATTTATCTTGGTTTTAAATTTTTTTTTATTTTTCAAATTCCCCATGGGCATGCTACCTGCACTAATTTATTGCGGAGAGTTGTTTATAATACTTGACTGGAATAAGATAAAAGGGAAGATGTGAACGATTCTCTTTCAAAAACACGTCGAAACGTGAAGAGTTTTTCGGAAAACAACCTTTAGCCATGAAAAATCTCGCTTTTTCAAGCTTGTTCGTTGTAATTCACATTTTTGCCTACTTTAGATTTAAGAATCTCGGTTGTTTCTGCACAGCGCGACCTAGCGTGTCTTAAAAATATTTATCTAAATTTGTGCCAAACTCTGTCAAAGTCTGATTGTGAGGCGTCGCACGTCAACCTGAGGAGTCCGGTGACCGGAATAGACTCCTCGCTATCGGTTTTTTTACAATTGATTTTGCAGAGAAAGAAAGAGAAAAGACGCACAAAAACGTACTCTCTCGCCCCAAAAGTACCCCGTTTCTTCCCCGACAAAACTTTTTTTCACGTCTTTTTTGGCAAATTGCCAATCCATTTACCGGACTGTTTTAGCTTATAAGTTTGACGTTCGTCGGACTAGGAGCATTCCTGATGTTACTCGCGTCTTCTATTCTTTCTTTTGCAACTTGTGTCAATTCTCTATGGAGATTAACCTTACCATAAATTCTCTGACGCATTATTAAGTGAGCTATCGTAAGCCTCAGTAGACAAAAATACTCGATATCAGATTATCTCATCAAAAGTAATTGTAGAGAGAACAATAATACCTTTTCTGGGGGTTACTTTATTTTTAAACGCTGTTACTAGTAAAGTACTGTTTTTAAATTTTGGGATCCTCATAAGTGTCTAATTAACTTTTTTATTTTTGGACTTTTTCTCCCAAATGTGCAAAACAAATGCGCGTTGTTTCCCTAGAATTTCACGGGGCTCAAGTGCGCAAAGCTTTAGCAGGTGCGCAGACGTATTTCCCCTCAGGGACGAGTAGTTGAAAAAAGGCAACATAAACCCTGAGCCAAAGATCCTCGTCCTCAACCAACGTCCTTTGCCCTTCAACGGGCCTCAATTATATTCGTTAACGTCACTCTCGACTAACAAGTTTGTAGTCTTACCTGGAAAATACTTCCATAAACAATTCTGAGGGCTGCACTATCGTATGTTTCGATTTCAGAATATACATTACTTTAGATGGAAACCAATTTGACGAACTTGAGGATTAAAACAGTTATTTCCACAAAAGATTTAATAGTTTTCCTCGTCACAGGGCGTTTTGAATGTGTCTTGCATTTTTTATCTACAAAAACAGTTAAAAGTACATTTTTAGTCTGGTCCTCTCTTACAAAACGTCCTGCAGACACGCAAAATTGAACGAAGAAGCTGCCAAAAAGCTCTCCGAATGAAATCTCAGCTCATTTTTCACAGCAATCTCAAATTTGTAGCTTTATCTGGAAACCCCTTCTCCCCTTAGGCAGAAGTAGCAAAACACCCTTGGTTTTCGATCTTTTCCGTGTACCGTTTTTCCGTGAATTCCCTTCCCTTTCGACTTACTTCTTCCCTACACCACTCTATCATCGTTTTTCGAGCCTTTGCGTCTTTGTCCCTCACGCAACGCCCTCTCTTTCTCTGCCCGTCTCTCTCTTTTTGCACTTTCTTCTCACGCTCGGCACATACGACTCTTTTTCTGCCAAACCCCTCCATTTTTTTCTCCCGGTTCCATCAAATTTTTACCTTTTCCTTTCAAAAGTTTCGAGTCTCGCCTCGTAATTAGTCCGCGATTTAAACCTTGCTCTTTATTCCTCTCCTTTTTTTGTACTACATCATCTTTTGAGGGGATTCCTAATGGACCCGATCTCACCCTAGACGAAGGACACTTGCTCCGAAAACGTGCGGGAGATTTCAAGCGTTTGATCGCTTTTTATTTTGTTTATAAAAAACGAAACAAGCAGCCATGTGATCGTTTCACCTGATCGCAACGCTGTGATCGCGTCCTATGCTTGATTTCGTCTAGTGAAAAGCAAATAAAATTTTCACGTTTCTCAAATAGGAAGTGGAGGGTTAATTTCAACGTCTCGAAGCGCCTTATTTCCAAGTTTAGTTTAAGCGCCAAAAAATTAGGCCTTTCAATAAGCGTTGAAATCAAATTCCTGTGTCTTTTCAGAAGGTCACCTTGAGCGATAGACGGAGAGGAGCTGCGAATTTTTGGGAAGTTGAGCCATAATAATGTAGTCTAACGCCCATGTAGTTTTCTACTCTGTAAATTAATATTCATTGATTTGTTGTCATGTTTTAGCAGGTGAAATTCTGCATTTTACATTTGAATTGACTCAAACTGAAATTATCGTTTTTGATAGTATATGTTTAGCTGGCGCTTTGCTGTAGAAGTAATGACTTTAAAGCGTTATTTTCATTTTACTGAAACTTTCAGTGTAAAAATTGGAATTCTAATGACTTTTTACTGCAAAACGGGCGGCCATACCTTTCTGAATCTCGCACAGAAAAAAAAAGTAATTCTTAAAAATGGACTTTAGTCCACAATTTCGGTCGAAAAATCATATTGGGTTCTGCAATCCTCTCAGCTTTGGTACCAAAAAGTGCAATTTATTGTATTACGTGCATCACTTACTCTAGCTTTAGATAAAAAATGCGTCACAACTCCCTATTCCGCGAATTCTTCCCTCGTATGTAATTTGCACCTTTTACAATGCCCCTCATATTTAGTTACAATTCCATTTCCTGGTTATATTCAGTCTGGTCACTCGTATGTCCCACTAATCTCCGGATTTGACTTTAAAACGTCATGTAAGAGGGGCAAATCTTATTTCGCAATGCGTACGAAAGCAAAGACGATTCTTATTTACCTCTTATCACCATGGACTTTGTTTGATCTCGAAATACACTAAAAACAACAACCTTTCCGAAATTTCCAAAATTGACCCTTCTTTGCTCCCCCGAGGCGCTAGTTTGCACTTTTGCCGCAGGCATGGTGTCAAAAAAACGCCAGTGGTGGTCAAGGCAACCGGCTCTATTATTTAGCCCATTAGTTTTAGGGTAGTAAACGCGAGATAAAGAAGTAAAACTGGGTCTATTAATTTATTTGGGGTATTATATTTGCATCAGGTACAATGTTGAAGTATGTATATCCCCTTTCTCAAAAAAATGTGGATATTTATGTCATCCTTTGTACTCATTACTATTTCACAAGACTTAGCGTGTTATTACAAGTATTCAAGTACTTTTTATTTTCGAATATTGTCAAATCCCTTCGATCCTTGATTCACAGGCCTTCGTTAAACCCCTAATTGTCTAGCCGAGCTTTGATTTTTGATGATTTTGTTTTAAAGTGCACAAGACCATGTCCCCATAAAGTTATGTTTTTCAGCCCCAGTATGAAAGAGCCCTGCAAAATATGCGGCACAGAGACAAAGAGCATCTGTTACAAGCTGTATGTCTGCGGGGCTTGCACCATGTTCTACAGACGGAATTTCCGATTCTGGGGAAAACTCTCGTGTCGGATGAACGGGAACTGTAATTTACTGGCTGGTAAGTTTTTTTTGACCAACCAATAAACTTTTAAACAAGATTTTTTACGCGAAGCTTGGCAACATTAAGACTAGAATTAAATTGGTGAGTGATGCAGGTGCGCTCGTATTTACCTCAAATTTTGCATGCGTGAGAACTCTAAAAATTTTTGCTTGTGCTCTGCAGGGCTATTCTGGACCACTACGAATTCAACCTAAAAATCAGGGGACGGTTTTAGAGAACCCTGATTTAAAACTTTCCCAAGCTTCATCAAAGCTTTTTTGCATCCCGTAAGGATTCCATCGACCAATAGTTCCCTCAAAACTCTAAATTTTTGCCCGTGTTATTTTTGATAACATTCCTACCGTTTCAGGTGCTTCAAATGACAGACGAACCTGTCGGGCATGTCGATTAAAGGCCTGCCGTGACCTTGGCCTTCGAATGATCGGGAAATCCCTAGTCGTCCAACAAGATGGCCTACCAGAAAACGATATCCTCGAACCAGACGAGGCCAAGTCTTGTTCATGCACCTCGAGTTCCTGTTGCGCAACAAAACAACCGATTGTAAAGCGAGAAGACGCGGATTCCTGGCCATCGTCGTCCGAAGCCTCCCCTGGGGTAAAGGTACTTTCGTGTTTTGAGCAACGCAAACGCCTTCATCCAATCGTTATGCACATTGATTTACTTGGTATTTTTAGGACATCATGGAGGTAAATCCAACCGCTGCATCGCCCGTTTCTCCGTCAACATCTCAAAACTCCCACTCGATGGCGTCAACACAACTAGCTCGAGATATTGCCATAACTATGAATGAATATCCTAATTATATCCCAAGCGAATCCGGTTTCCGACCTTACACTCAATACCAATACGATGTGGTCAGTGGATTCCACGAAATGGATCGATATCCTCACTTAACGCATTTGAAACGTATCGTTGAAGTCTTCAGGCGATTCAGAGAACGTCAACGGAATATTTCCATTGAGGTGATGAATGTAGATGTTGATTTGGAACCCGAGCCTCCGTTGGTGCCCCCAATACAAATTGGGTCGTTACAATTCCCGGTAATGGAGAGGAAAATGGTCCAGCTTGCCTGTATTGCCATTATCGAATTTTTGGAGGGTTGCGAAGGACTAACTATTGATGAAAAAGTACGTTGACAGTCCTCATGTTACCACTAATTACATTTCTCTTTAATTTTTACGTCATCCTCTTATAGGTCCAAATCATGAAGCCGACGATGAACGACATATCACTGCTTTTCAAAATGTACCTCACTTGTCGTCGATATCCCCAGAAAGGCGATTCTCGGATGGGAATGTGGACCGGAGTCTACAATGACGTGGATGCCTATGACACATACATGTCCGATCTCTTGCCTGTTCTTGGTCCCGATGCTTATCTCAAACATTACAATAAGAGTCGAACGTTGGTGGTGCCGTTCTACGAGCGCATGAAACGGGTTATGGATAGATTCCGCGACTTTATGCCGTGCGCAGTCGAGTTCTCGGTTTTGGCGTGTATGATGGTCTACGAAAGAAGTAAGTCGAATATTTGAATTGGAATATTTCGGTTTTAGTGGAGACTGTGGAGATCCAAACAGTTCTGGCGATGAGGTTGAGAGACAAGCTGTGTGCCGAGTTGAGTGTTTATTTGAGTGATCGATATCCTCCTCATGTCGTGTCGGTCCGGATGATGAGAATGTCCACCCTGTTATATGCTGTTCGGGTAAGTCTAAGCCTACTTTTGGAATTCTTAAACCATGACCTTATCACGCCTAAAATCATCTGTAATTTCGCCCAAAAAATCGCAGACTTACCGTATCCATGACTTGAAATCCTATTTATTCCGTTAATTAGGAACTGATCAAACCGTTATTTCTTTCAGGAATGCGATAACCAATATGCAGATATGTTCTCCTTGCTTGGCGTGCTGATCCCCGAGAATCGCGACCAGGACTTCCAGACTATGCCAGACGTTGTTCCGGAGATGATGCGACGCCTTGTTCTCGAGCATTGTACCCATCTCAAACACCTCAAACCCAAAGAAGACATGGCGTAAGAGACCTCAAGTATTCGCAGAAAATTCTGTCCATTCCATTCGTATTTTGAACAAAGCTTATGCAAAAACACTGTCAATTTGACAAACTGTAAATTATTTTGAAGAAAATAAAGTGATTTTTACTTTTATCTTTCGGATTTTTGATACCTCAATGACCTAGGAGGTGTTTTGCCATGATTTTTTTGCATCGATTTAAATCTTGATCCAACCTCGAACTCCCATTACGTTTGGCTTCTTCAGCAGTAAATTTTGAACCAAGTGGTCTTTCTGGTCATTTCCTTCTCTTACTATTTAAATATTTTATTGGTTTTATGATCCCTCAAATCTCCGAGACCCTTCAAGTGTGGACATGCAAGTGAAAACACGCATAACACCCTCAAACTCTTTTTTCTCCCCTCTGGACATCCTCGAGGGCTTTTTGCCCCCAGGTCGGGTGCAAAACCGCAATGAAATCACGAATGCCCCCGGGCAGAAGAACGTCATCTGGTCAAGCGGCCCCAGGGGGCCGTGGCCAGAATTCGATCCGCCGTCACTGATCGCCCCCATTTTTTTAAAACATGAGTTTCCATTTTGCTGTCGAATTGGAAAGAGTTTTTTGCTCGAATGGTTTCCGGCCGGTTTCGGCCCAGTTGTTTTAGAACAAGACGGCCTTTTGTTTATTAGTAAATAAGAGAGGTTAATTGAATCGTCTGGGGGCCTTGGTTCGGCATGGGGAAGCTCATAAACATTATAATCAAGTCAAAATCTTAATTCTACCTTTCTAATGCAGTGCAATATAGGCTGAAGTCAGGCGTTTAGGCTTGAAGTATGGGTTTGCAGGGACATATCGGCTTTCAAAGGCATCTAGGACCTTGACTTTTAAATCACTTAAAAGCTAGGATTCATTTGAAAAAGCGAAATCCGCTATTTTTTATAAAGTGGATGATTTTACATTATTTTAGCCCTAATTAGTCCTTTTGACTCTACTCAACAAAGTTTTCATCCTATAAACACTATTCACGCAGTGTTTACAATAGTTTTTTCCAACAATTTTCGCATTTTTTTCCTTTCAAAACAATGGCCTTCAACCCCAAAGACTACAGGAAAAAGAGTCCCCATATATAATCCTATTCTCTCCGTACTTTGCTCAAAATATTTTCCCTTTCTAGAGTTGTTTCCTCCCTCCATTTTCCAATGTGAAACATTAGAATCCGCTTTTTCTCCTCAATAAAAAATTTCATTTCTTCATTTCGTTGCTTTTGACTCTCAAATGTCCTTGAAGGACACCTGCGATGTAACAAGTCGTAATGTGTCCTAAAGGTGATCTTGCGATTTTATTTTACTTCGTTTTTGGGGATAATGAGCTCTCGAGCTTTCACGTGAGACCTCTCCAACCAAACGTGGGTTTCTAATAATAAGTAAACAGACTTACTTTTGGAGTATTCGCGTATTTCGAACAGCATCAGGGAGTTTCCAGATATTTTGCCGAAACATTTTTGATTTTTTTTACGTTTTTTGGACTTTATAAACTTTTCGAATAAAATGTCACTTTCAATGTGCGCCCAAATTATTTTACACATTTTGACAATTTTTTGGGATAAAATTTGCTTTACATTCCGTGGAAAGCAATGTTCGTGGTGAAATTTGTCGTAGACCCCATCGTTTGGTATTTTTATTTTTTTACTTGGATTGTTTTAGGATACTACAGAAAATTGTGAATGTCGGAATCAGAAGCCTTGCGATGGGGAATCTTGGGATGCGGGAATATCTCCGGAGACTTTGTTAAAGCCTTCACCAACACAAAGAAACCACACACGGTAAGGAAGCTAAGGGATTTTGCAACTTTCATAACTTTTATACCTAAAATTTTATGTTTCAGTTGGTTGCGATTGCTGCGATGGGTGGAATAGAGAAAGCCGAGGCTTTTATTGAAGAGAACAAAGTCCCCGAAGCCAAGCCGTGTGGCGATTATCAAGACGTTTTGGACAATGAAGACATCGGTGAGTTTATCGATGTTATCCCTGATCTGATCTTTGCTCTCTTTAGAAATCGTGTACATTGGTACGCAAACCTTTTGGCATTACGAATGGGCAATCAAATCACTTGAAGCTGGCAAGCACGTTATTGTTGAGACTCCAATCGCTGTAACAGCAAAGCAAGCCGAGGAATTAGCGGAGAAGGCAAAAGAAGTCGGAAAGTTCTTGATGGAAGGATTCTGGAGTCGGTTTTTCCCTGCATACGTTGAAATTAAGAGACTCTGCGAGACAGAGGACTTTGGCAAGCCCAAATTTGTGAATTGTAACCTGGGATTTCCGATTGCCGAGCCAACGCCGTCCAATGGACGGACAATCATGTCCACCATCGGATGTTATTGTGTAAACCTTGCGCAATTTGTGTTTGGAGGCGAAGCTGAGGAAGTGAAAGCTGTTGGAGAACTGGATCCTGAACACGACAGTAAGTTTGGTCGTCTTTGATGGTTTTAGTTGCCTTTTTAAGACACTTGTATGTAAATTATACTAGACACCATTGACGATTTTGCTTTTCAGATGCCGAAAAGTGGGCCACGATTAATATCAAGTTTGGCGACGATAAGAACGCGATTATCCATACAGATTCAAGAGTATTCTTGCCCAATTCAGCTTATGTAACTTTCGAAAATGGCTATGTGGAGGTGAGATACTACAATATAAAACTTGTTGAACCTTTGATAGATTTCCCCCGTGTTTGGTCCGACATCATAATTTACTTCCATTTTCAGATCCCCGAATGGATGCACGCCCCCACCAAGTTGAAGTATTATCAAATGGGAGGAGATGATGGGTATGGAGAACATGCCCAAAAAGAGTTCCGATTGGACGATCGGAGAAAGTTTGTTTATCCGAACAGCACTGGATTCAGATACGAACAGGACCATATTTACGAATGTGTAAAGAACGGTGATCTGGAGAGTCCGGTCATGTCTTTGGCTGACAGTATCGCTATCAGAAAGGTGATCGACGAAGCCCGCGATCAGATCGGCGTCCCTCAACCTGATGTGTAAGAAGTTCAATTCCATTATTAGAGGAGTTTGTAATATATGTTAGTGGTTTGTATTTTTGTGATAGTTGTTAGACGTATGAATAAACGGATAATTTAATAAATATTTTTGAGTTTTGATCAAATGCGATGTTTCAAGGCCAAAATTGGTAAATAGGCTGGGGATTGTTGTGTATTGTGTCGGTATAACCAAAATTACGTCATATAGGGGTGGTGCGATTTAAAATTTTTCGTCTTGACTGGCAAAAACCCCCGATTTCTTGGCTGTAGGGCCTCCAGCCAAGAATTTGATATTCTTGACTGAAATTCAGACAGCAATATTTCGTTTCTTGACTGCTTGCTTATTTTTGACTGTAAACCAGCCAAGAAATCAAAAATTGTTGGCTGAATTTCAGACAGCAAATTCTTGCCTGAAACTCAGACAAGAAATCAAAGATTTCTGTCTGAACAGTAGACAAAATGTTTCTGTTCAGTCAAAAAGAAATTGGCTGGCAACTCAGCCAAGAAATCGAAGACTTCTTGGCTGTAGTTCAGCCAAAATTTCTTGGCTCAGCCAAAAAAACTGACTGACATTCAGTCAAACTATTTGACTGGGAAATTTTTTTTGTATTTATTGGCGTTGAAAAGCGCAGTAAATTTGATGGTATTTAATAAAATAGCGAAAGATCAAGATTTATCACATAATAATAAAAAAATTGATTATAGCCTAAAAACTTGGCAAACGATTTAGATCTTGTTTTAGCCGAAAAAGCCTAAAACAAGGTATAGTCAAGCGCCATTTGCCAAAAATCGTGAGGAAACTATACGTGTATGTACTTGGGGCTTGATTCCTTGTTGTTTTCAACGGAAATGTGGACTTGAAGAAGTTTTTTCGACCAAAAGTTATATTGCACATGGCAAGTAAAACATTTTGAAACGTCAAAGTTACCTAATACGCTCCCTTTTGACATCAGGAATTGACCAGAAAGCTCATGCAGCACGAAACTTGGCTCCTCGAACGGGCAGTTTAGCTAAAACCTCAAAAATCAAATAAATAGTACTCACAATTTGTTTTCTTCTTGGACGTGACCTTTCTGGGTGAGAAACTGGAGTTCCAATGGTGAACGGGACAAGGCAAGTTCCATTTTGTTGTTCCACAGGTCTCCAAAGGTATTTTTGAGCTTTACCTGCCGATACCCGAGTTATTTGGCAGGAAACATCTAAAACACAGAGAAATTAAAAAAAAACTAAAAAAATTAGCTGAAAACGCGTGGAAATTCAAGTGTCCAAACAATAAAAACAAGAAAGGAGCACGACATCGTGCATTTTCGTTCCTGATTGTGTTTGATCCCAGCGCGAAAAAATTCCCATTTTCGGCCAGAAGTTTTCGTTTTTTTGCATGTTTCGAGTTCTCGCGTTTCGTGAGATTTCTACGTTTTTGACAGGAAATGTTTTGAACCTGTTGTTATTCGACCAGTCATTTTTTGGCCGACCTGTCCACGTTACCCGCGTTCAATTTGTAAGTTGATTATGCTTTCCTTTTCTTTTAGGTAAAAGTATGTTATCCAAGGGCAAAAATGATGGTTTTTGTCTTTTTTCGCTAGGGACAAGAGAAAAAACTGGTAAAAGTTGGAACATCTTTATGTTAGCTATTTTTTAGATCGTAAACTAGAGGTACTCAGTCGATTTCTCTCGAGCCTTTTATTTTCTGTCGAATTTTACCTAAAAAAGGGCAAAGAGAAGTGAAAATAGCTTACCTGTCGCCGGGAAACATTGTTTATGCCTAAATTACAGCACGTAATCTACGAACCTGATGTAATACAGCTCCCTTCTGAGATGTGCGCTGCAAACAACTTCTGATTGGACCCGTCCCTTCAAAATCCAACGACCCGACCGCAAGAAAAATAGTCCAGCTTGCTGTCTACAACTGACAACCGGCGCATCAACATTTGGATGAACGGGTATGAAGCCACACTAACGACAGTTGTAATTTTTTCCGGAATACATACGAATCTCATTTTTAGGGCATCTTGTTTTGTTTGAAATGCAGAAGTTTTATCCAAAATCCAGCCAAGAAATCGAAGATTTCTGGCTGAATTTGAGTCAAAATATTTTTGCGCAGCCAAAAAAGCCTGGCTGAGATTCAGACAAACAAATTCTGGCTGAATTTCAGCCAAATTTGTTTGGCTGAGCCAAAAAAGGCTTGGCTGAAAGTTCAGCCAAGAACTCTGAGATTTCTGGCTGAATTTCAGCCAAAATTTTTTGGTCCAGCCAAAAAAAAATCGACTAAAATTTAGTCAAAAAAAGGGATTTCTTGACCAAATTTTGGGCAAAAATTTCTGCCTGAATTTCAGCCAAGAATACCAAATTCTTGGCTGGAGGCCCTACAGCCAAGAAATCGGGGGTTTTTGCCAGTCAAGACGAAAAATTTTAAATCGCACCACCCCTATATCTCAATCCTGTCCGCACGGTGCAATCTCAAATTTAGGTACAGTCCTCGTTAGGGAAGTCTTTGATTCGAAAACAAATTTAGGCAAATGTCATCTCAAATCTTGAGGATTCTAAGAATAAAACATTTTTGCGATTCATAGCTGATAGTCCTTCCGGAAAGTCGCCGGGCTGAAATCGGCGACACGCACTGTGCGAAAACAAATGTTTTCTTTGCACTGTGCAATTTCTTACTTTTTGCACCGTGCAATAGGGTTTTTGGGCTGTCGCTCGCATCGCATCCTGACTTTTTTCGCACAGTGCAAACGCCAAAAATTACTACTAGGCGGGCCAAAAAGTCTTGACATGTCTGCACAGTGCGCCGTCGTGCATGCAATTTGTCGCGCGGCGACAATAAAAATTTACGGTGCAATGCGACACCGCACAGTGCAAAAAAGATTGTTTTGAAAAGGGTAAACAACGCACAGTGCGTTCTTCATTCGCACCCCGCCAAAGGTTTTATCGCGCGACACCTCGTCGCGACACCGAATTCATGCGCCCGCACGGTGCGAAAACATGTCAAGACTTTTTGGCCCGCCTAGTAGTCCGTTTGTAAAGTCGCTGGAATGATTTCGGCGACGCGCACTGTGCATGAAAACTCAGGGTGCGAGCGACAGCTCGAAAAAGCCTATTGCACTGTGCAAAAAGCCGAAAATTGCACAGTGCAAAGTGAACTTTCGGTTTCGCGGGGTGCATGTCGCCGAAAACATTCCAGCGACTTTACGAACGGACTAGTAGTCCGGCGACTTTCCTTCGCGAAGGACTATATAGTATTGCCGCAACCCGTTTTTCATTTCGTCGACTCCTCATTTTGAGTGTTTATCCCAAAAAAATCCGTGAATATCTCTGCCGAAACGTGAGAGCTAAAACTTTCAGGAACTGGTTTGTGGATAGGTCAGAACTTGCATAAAAATATGATGGAAATCTAATCCAATTTTGAGTTTTACTTTTAAAAAATCGATTAAAATATGCATTTTACTTTGCTGACTATTCCATTGCTCATTACAGACCTCAAAAGACGTACTATTTTCCACTGCTTTGTTTTCTCTTTACCATTGTCGTCATCAATCTTCAGATCTACAATCTTTCGCTTTCCACCTCAAAATATTCGAGATTTCTGTCTAATCATAAATTTTGCAGTTTAAATTTGAAGCGAAAATAACGCATCGGTACCAACCAGTACCGGTGGAGATTTGTACAAAATAAACTCGAAGAAACACGGACAATTCCACAAAATACGGTGGTTTGAAGCTCACGTCTGATACAAACTAATGGTCAGATTGTACCCGCAATTGGAGTATATGACATTCTTGTAGAGCGTTTTGTCTTTCAGCGGAATGTTGTAGTCTAAAAAAGGTATACGGTTGTTGCTTTTTTGATGAATCAAATTGTAGATGTCTTGCATTTTCTTGAGTTGTACTTGGGGGGTTACAGTAATTTGGATCTTCGGAAGCAACAGCTGTATTTGGAGTGCTGTTGTGAAGAAAAGAAACGTGAAAAAGGTGAATTGCCCTTAAAATTTTACATACATTTATCAAAGTCGCAGACGTTGATGAAACTAAACAAAAATAAGAAACGAAATTTACTAACACAGGAAGTAATTGGTATGATACAAACAAATCTCTTTTAATTTTGGATGTGGGTGTTGAACTAGTCGCGTATTCATAATATTCACTCCAAATTTTCGGTTCCAGCGGAGACAAAATCTTTCTGCTTTTTCGAGAGGGTATGTGAAATAAAGAGAGTCGGCCAGGCGAAAAATGAATTTTTTCCATAACTTGTTGGTTTCTACATGCAATAAAATTGGGATCTTAAATACATTGTACCCCTGTGTGGTAGCTGAGGCTGAGTTTTACATTCCTCAAATTGTCGCAAGATCATGAGTTTTCGACCTACGATCGAAAAACCTCAGCGATTTCTGGAAGTTTGAAGTTACCAATGTTTTCCCCTCGTCAAATACTTCCTTGCAAGACCGTTATAGAGCACAAGGTTTGCATAAAAAACAAAAACTTCCCGGCAGAAAGGAGCAGATTACATAGCGTTTCGAAAAACGCGTTTCATGCCTAGCCGACCCTCCTAATTCGTGAGCTGTCTCGCAACGAAAAAAATTGTGCCCAAAATGCTATGTAATCGCTCATTCATTTTGCCTATAAAATATTCTGGATAATTCGATAGTATATACTACCCGGTCCAGTATGTTGTGCGAAGTGATGTGTTGTCATTCGGCAAAAAATCGTTTCCCAATTTTAATATCTATCCAATGATTCGAAAGCGAATACGGGTTCAACTGTATATGGCCTCAGGTCGGTGGAACACTTGTTTGTTATTTCGGCGCTGTTTTCGGCTATAATTTGATGAGATTGTAGGGGAGTTAAGCAGACAAAAAAAATGGAGATTCGAGTCTAAAGATAAACCGGAAGAGAACACTTCACTTCGTTTACTTGATGTTTGTTTTGAATCCCAGTGAAATTTGAGATCAGATCTCGTCATTCTCGTAGCCTTGGTAGAGAGGTACGGTCAGGTCCAATCTGCTATGGATTGGATTATGCATGATAGATTATGTACATGGCGGCTATGAGTCACGTTGCAAAACAACAGAATTTTGAATAAGATTGCGGGGGAAATAGTCGGAGTGTATCGATCAGATTTCGATAAAACTTGAGGCCAATTGCCTTATTATAACAGACTTAATTTCACATTATGACAATGATTGGCTACCGTCGATTTTTTAATGGAAATATAGTAACATATTTTAAATGTTGGGTCCTCTCAGATTGCCCGGGTTTGATCTGGACGTGTTGAGGTTGTGTAAACACCACCGTATCCATGACGGGTTATGTACATAGGGAAGCGATAAGTTGTCAACAAGTTTTGAAGGTAAAGAAAATAGGATACTCTGTGCTTCTAAACTGCGCTCAGAATTTTAAAAGTATGTCTGCTTTAAGGTTAAAAATAGACAAGACTAAGAGTCCAAATAAACTTACTTTTTCGAGCATCAGTTTTACCCAGGTTTTGCGGTACCGTCTTCTTGAGTTGTTAATTTTAGCAAAGAACCCAAACTTAATATAGGATAAATGAACGAATGCTATTTAACTTAAGAACTCAGGTGGGCCTGCGCACAAAGAGTTAAAATTTTGGGAAATTAATGTGTGCCGTCTTTGCAAAATATAAGGAAAACGTGAATGTGGTCGACTTCCTGCAAACCTTGATATGCTGCCCAAGAAGCCTCTGAATCGTACATGCCGCACTTTGTGGAACGATCGAGTCATTGCAAGGGCAATACCTTGTTTGTCCCACTTCTGAATTTGGTCTATCCTCCCTTTCTAATCATTGAGACTTTCCTTTTTAACTGTTATCATTTCTTGTAGAATTACGTCGTTTCCGCAATGTACTTAGAATACGTATAGGGAACAGTTGGCCCATAGTATTTAAAATAATTTCCGCCGAGATCAAAATAAATATGCAATTATTTTTGTTACGGTAGAAAGGCGCGTGTACTTTAAGACTGATCTTTCCTATTGATCCCAATATTCCTGTGTTTTTTTAGACTAAACATTAATATCCAATCCGATTGCCTTCTGAACATGCTTTTATTAGATCAAAAAAGTAGGACTTGTCTGTAATGCAAACCTTTCGCGGAAACCCGAACACGCATCTCTCGGGTGGTCCTAAACTTTTCCCTCAACCTTACGCATTAATTTTTAGCCATTTTTTTGGTGAGAATGGCGCTATATCTGGATTACAATTATCCCACTCAATTGCCGTAGATGCGGTTGTTTGGATGAGGTGATTACAATTAGAGGATTGTAGTCTTGGATAAATTGGATCTCGTCGCCACTCCTACTGTACCGGAAATCTTTATGAGGGGGACCACGTGTTTACAGCTCCAATTTGGGGCTGTAAAAGATTTCGATGACGATGTTTCCGGACTTTTTTACAGGGTGCGGCAATTTTTCGGCCGGATTTTAATTGGCCATAACTTTTTTAGTTTTTGGGCAAATGTTAAAATTCTTTTTTTCCCTGAATCCATAGACAACCCCATTTTGTTTAATACCAAATGTGTTATTCCCGTTCATTAGACTACAGTAAAAATTCGAGACAAAGAAAAAGCTCTAATTTTCATAGCTGATAATGGAATTACCCCTAATGCGACTCTCAGATTTTCTTTAAATTTTGCACATGGGCCGGACATAGGCCACACATCAAGTCCTGAAAGTTTCAGCCCGCATCTTTCAGGGGCGACCAAGATATTCAACGATTCTTTGCGGTCAGGAGGGCACATGAGTGGTCACACAGAAAAACTTTTTGGCTATATCTTCGCTAGTTTTGTGCGGAGATAGCTGATTTTTTGTGGAAACGGTATTCTCCATGGCATGAACAGGCATGAAACTTTTTACGACAAAATTCGTAAAAGAAGTCATTTTTTCTGGCGATTTTCACACACGCCGAAAAAGCAGGGAAACCGACCGAAAGGCCAATAACTGTGAACTAGGTCCCTGTATATATAACATATTTCTTATTAAACAAAATGGGGTTGTCTGAGGATTCAGCGAAAAAAAGAATTTTAACATTCGGATAAAAACTAAAAAAGTTATTGCCAATTCAAATCCGGCCGAAAAATTGCCGCACCCTGTATTAAAATTAATTCTTTCTCATAATTACTGTCATTTCTGGTTGTTGTAATTTTTTGGTATGTCCATTATGAATTTTTCTGATTTAAAAAATTTCCTTGAGAAAAAAGGTTTCGGAAAAAAAATAGTTTTACGACAATGTATTCCATGAGTGAATTTGAATTTTTCGACAAAAAAAAACACCATGCAAAATTATAATCGCCAGTTTGCATTGCATGGAGCCTCAGGAAAATGTAGAAATATGAGAATGTATTATATTTGCATCTACAGTTTTTTGTGTGATTTCTAAGGCGGAAGAGACGGTTCAGAGAAACGGCTCCGTGATATTTTGGAAACAAAATTAACTTACATTTACCTTATTTGGAAAACATCTTGCAAAATGTATCACGTCAAAATTTCTGTAAATAAAAATAGCCGCAAAGTCAACTAAAGGTTTTGGCTGTTTCCTTATACATATATTTACAGTAAGAAAAAACTACGTCAAGTTTTATTTCCTTAATATTTTATTTTTCGATGATGTTTCGTTACCTCACGGAGATAGTGCAAACATATGCTCGTCACAACTCTTCGCGTAGCATTAAAAAGTTCAAACTCCATTATTTATAAGAATGGAAGACATTCTTGTGACAAAAGAATTTTCACAAATGTGTACCCGGATGAGACATATACCTAAATATTGTGTTTTTGTGGTCGTTGATAATGAGGTTGAGTCATGTCCTTGTAAATTTAACTTCCTCAGTCTGAGTGCTTGTATTTTGACTATGTAGACAATACTGTTTGGATCGGGCAACACTAGGTTCTAAAAATTTATTTTATTTGTCAATTGATGGGTTCGTTTCGTAGTTTACAACAAACGAATTAATGAGCAGGTTGAGTCAAAAGCACGGAACAAGTGTAACGTTTCCGAACATGTTTTTATAAGTCTCTATGTAAGTTAGACTGGTTCTTGACGTTTAAGAATAGTTTTAAAAGAGCACTTAAACCAACGACATTTTGTTTTTGCATGGCGAGATTCCGGGGAGATTAACGGTCCGAAAATTACGTAATGGGATTACCGGATGTAAATGGACAGATTTCTGATGTTCGGAGAGTCAAAACAGCGAATTCGATCTAAAGAGTAATTGGATTAGCCGGTGATTTCATTCAGAACATGGTAGTGCACTTGTATTGGGTTTTTAGTCGACGATTCTTTATTTATTTTCGGAATATACTTTGACCACTCCAAGTGCACTTTTCCAAGACGGTCTTGCAATGAGCAGCGAGACTTTAAGGCTGCATGTTGACAGTAGACTGTCCTTTCTGCAATCCTCGGTACATAATAAATAGCAAAGGCATCAACAAAAACAATCGCGTGATTTTTATTCCTGAAAATGTCCAAATTAATCAAGCATGTATAGTTTTAATTTGCAACTCCTTAGAGCTAATATTTAATCATGTTTGGCCGCCTGTGATGCAGATTTCGGTGACAAACAGCATGCGTAGACATTGAAATCCAGATATAAAATCTTTTATTGTATAATTTGTAGATTAATTTTCATTGTCCGAGTCTTCGAAAAGAGGCTATTTCTTTAAGAAGAGGCTATGATCAGCTCTATAGTCACACTTCCTTCTCCGTACTGTGCTGTAACGGCCCTCATGAAGTCATCGCGCATTATTTCCAAATTTTTGCATCCATGTACCCGATGGCCTCTCCTTTCTCCTTGACGTCCACCTCCTTCTTCCTATGCGTTCTGGGTGTTCCATCGTTTTAGTTCCTGATGTTTGAGCGTCTTCCTGGATTCTGAAGTCAGTTCTTCGCTCCCCCAATTTCCGGCCTGCAACTTGGCCCCCAACGAAACCACGTCTTCATCAGCGGAGGTCGGCGTTTTGGAAGTAAAACTGTCAGTTAATGAAACTGCCCTGGTGACATCAAAAGCTTCGTATTTGGAACTTTTTCAATTTCCTTTTCGAAATGAAAGCTCGAGCTGGTACGACGATATGACTAGGGCTCCTTTTAGGGTATATAAATTGAAAAGTCTTGACGGAAAAGTTGTTGTTTTGAATCTATTATTGGGAAATTGTGGGGTATTTTTAGGCCATTCAATTTGATTTTTCTGGAAGATTTGTATTCTCACTTCATTTATTCTCTATGTATTTTACCGTTTATTTTACAGGTTAAAGTTCACCTAGTCCAATTATTAATCGAAACATTTTGTTTTTTTACCAACTTCCAGAAGTCAGAATTAAATATTCTATGAACTACCGAGCCAGCTGAAAACTTGCATGTTTACAGAAAGGCAAAATTCCGGATAAGTTGACATATTTATACGAAAATATTAATTTTAATGCCAAATGTATAGCAAAACAAGATTTTTAAAGTTTATGGTGACTACAAAAGTATATTAATTTGAATAGTTAGGCTGCTGCAATAAAAAAAATCTTGTAAAATTTGAGGCGGCGTTATGCAGAACTTACTGTGATATGTGACTTTATAATTTAAAAAATCTTTTTTTCAATCAGGCAAATTCTAAATTGTTTTTCTTCGGTTGCTGTGAAAAAAAAATTTGCTCCGTTGTGTAGAAATTGTTGAAAAATGAGTTTTTCATTCAAAAAAATCTTGTATGATAATCTTCACTGATCATTCTCCATTTCTACATCGTAAAGCTGATGTTTGCCGCTAAGAAAAAAGCTTTTATTTCCCTGCTAAATATTGATACATTTTGTGTTGGAACATTCGGAAATCCCGGGGCTCGCTGACTAATCCTTCGCTGCAAGCCATTTCCGATTCATGATCTTATTTTTGTTCTCCGTTTGTCGTCATTCACACCTACATTGTCCACATTTATGCATTACGTTTCATCTCCCCGAAGTTTCGTGCAAAATACGGTTCTCTTCCTTTGCCCAAATATCGTCGTTTTTGTGCATCCTCATAATCGTATTATGTCTGATGGACATAGTGGATTTACTGTAAGTCCGAGGTGTCAAAGTACGTACATATTACGTCTGGAAGGGTCGGGAATTGGGATTGATATGAGCAAATGGGGAAAAAAATTTACGACCGAAAAAAAGAAATTTTAGCCGAAGTTTCTTTCTCTGACTGCCTCTCTTAATTTTCCATAGTCTCTCACCCTGTAAAGATACTTGCTTGCTAAAAATTCAAGGTTCTATTTTTTACACCATAGGGAAATAAATTCCAAATTTCAAAAGACCAAAACTGCTACGTAGTTCTTACTTTTAAACTATGGTATTCGGATAATTTATGTTTATCCAAAAGTTCAATTCAACAACATTTCCATGTTCATTTCGATGCCACGGAGATTTATCAATAAAAACCCGTCCTCTTTACAATGGATTACATTAAAATAACTTTAATTTTTTAAGATCAAATGCCCTTAAAAGGACAAAGAATGGAATTTGTCCCCGTTTCATCCACTGGACCCTTTAAAAAATTAAAATTGAACTTTTTAATCTTTCAACGGCTAATGCAGATTACCACTCACTGTGATTTGCAGACAGATTTTTGGACTTCTTTTGTTGGCGGCGTGCACTATTATCTATTTTAGAATACAATGCGACATGTATAATATCAATACTCATGTACATGAAGGCCGAATTACACAGTAATCTGGGCTTACAACCCTTCAAACCCTGTAACTCCCTTCATAGAGTCTTGTGAAAGCGCTGTACGCGGACGTGCTGAGCTTCGGGCTTATGACTTTCTGGTTTCTCTGGCTTTGTGAAATGGCCTGAACTTCAAATTTGCTTTTATTTCCGCTTTGAAATTATTGTGTCTTCAATAGAGCTTAATCAGCACAAATTTAATGTTTAGATTGACAGGGGGAGGTCAGATTTTAATGAAACAAGCACAAATACATAACGTATATTAAACATTACCCTGTTCTAAGACATATTCGAGACTTACAGCTTGCGCTTTTCAAAAAAAAAAAAAAAAAAGAAAAAGAAAAAAAACACACGATTTTTAGCCGAAAATTTGGTCCAATTTCGACAGTTTTTGAAAAATTTCAGTCTTGCGTTTCCTCTGTATCCGCTCTCCGCATGTTGTGCACTCTCTCGTCTAAAATGATCGCTGCTAATTTGGTTGCCCTTCGAAAGCGCGCGTTGAAATTTCCAAGCATTTATCATTTAATTCCGTCATTTCCTAGGGCAGAAATGACGGAATTAAAAGTAATCTTTGAATTAGTCCCACATACAGGCAATTGTAAACAATTCAAAAATTAATATTGTTTCAAATAAAGTCCTGGAAATTAGTGGGAAGCAGTCGGGTTCGGGTCGTTTTCTTTAATTGAGTTGGTCTTCTTGGCCATTGTGTAGGCCGTTATTTTAACTGCTTCCGATTACAACTTTCTACACTAAGAAGGTCATGAGACATTTTAATGGAAGTTTGTATGTGCAGACATAGTATAATATAATGGTTGCCCAGTCCGAATGACCTTTTTTACTGTATAGTTTTATCATCATTTTAAATAGTAGTTATAAACTGGACTTAACCCCGTCCAAGACCCACAATCTTGCGTGCAAAACAAATTATAAATGACTACGACAGTTTATGAATATTTCATATTGCAATGACGGCTGCTACAAAGCGTTTACCAAGAAAGAGTCAGCGAATTGCACCACAAATGGTTGTAGTCAACTATGTAATGTTTTTTCGCCATTTACATAGAAAAATAATTTACGAGATTTTTTGATAACATAGGCATTTTTCACAAATTTTTTAAGCGTTTAGTACGGAAATATGGTAAATGATGACAATAGCTCATTGCCGAAAGATGAAGTATTGGTCAATTCTTCGACTTTTTAAAAGTGGCTGCAAGTGAAGTTTAAAATTTTGATGACTCTCCCAAAATTTAGCTCGAACTTTTGCAAAATATTCAGCAATCTTTGATGATATACTTATAGAGCATAAATACAGAGATCGGGCAGAGAGATAAATACTGTTTGGCCTTATAAATGTATACATTATGATCTTTGAATAGTCTTTGAAACAATTCTTCTCAGATGTTTATCCACAGTATTATACATTGAGCTAAAAATAAATATCAAACACAAATATACTTTGAACCTGTTTAGTTTTACATATTATACATATATCCAAACTTACCATCGGATTTCCCTTTGATTTTTGACCGAAAGTAATCTCACGATGCATCATGACATATAACCCCCCCCCCCAGTCTTTTTTGGTCATTAAATTTTGTTAACAAAACATTTGAATGGCTAATCCATTCAATTCCGGGACGTAAATACCCGAACCCTCGAATTGGACGACAACAGGAAGAGCCTGGATCGGAAATTCTTGCGCCTTTTAGGCCAACCGTGTCATAAGGAATGAGCCAGGTGTCGGATACCGCTTTTTTGAACCGTCTGTAAATCTTAAATTCACACAAAAGTTTAGGTCAATAGAAGTATCATGGATTGCGTAGGACCCAAATTTTCTCCGTGACATAAAAGATGTTTGTTGGATGACATAATTGGCAATTCGTTTGAGACACTCGACAAATTTGGGTAATTTATGCAAAACTTGGGTAAACAAGTAAATTCTTCGGCTATTCTGAGGTTATGCGATGAGATTAGTGTAATATCACATAAGTCTTATCGCAGAGAAATTTAGGGTTGGCTCATGGAAAGA
This sequence comes from Bursaphelenchus xylophilus, assembly GCA_904066235.2. Classification (NCBI taxonomy): domain Eukaryota; kingdom Metazoa; phylum Nematoda; class Chromadorea; order Rhabditida; family Aphelenchoididae; genus Bursaphelenchus; species Bursaphelenchus xylophilus. Next base: position 8,106,042 of record CAJFCV020000004.1, read on the forward strand.
GAGCATGTAAAATCAGGAGGTCGGTCAGAATAAAACTGGTTTTTGTCAATAACCGGGCAGTCGTGTTTACAAAAATTTGATTTTGTGAAGAAATATTGTGTGACATGGCGATAGTTAACGCTGAATTTTAAAACTCAAAAAAACAAAAAAGAAGCAAGTTTTTTGAGGAATTTCCCATCAAAAAATCTCGAAATTTTTTGATAAGCGAGGGCTATCAGGGCTAGAGGTGGCAATCGGGCCGGGCCGGGCCGATTTTTGCGGCCCGGCCCGCGGGCCGAAGTGACCAGGCCGGCCCAGGGCTTTTTCAAATTTGCTCAGGCCCGGCCCGGCCCGGCCCGACGAAAGCCCAGGCCGGCCCGGCCCGGCCCGGTTTGGCCCGCTAATACAGAAAAGTTGGATAAAAGTTTTGCACTTTCTACTGGAAGTTCTTATGCTTTCCAGAAGGTTTTTACGTGTGTCTGCGTGAAATTAAAAAGTCTAGTCGGATAACTGGAACATCCGTACAGGTAGCTAAAACTTACAATTAGCCAAAAAGTTGGATTGTGTTGAATTTTTTAATCCTACCGGAAGTTAGCTATATAAAAGTATTGACGTTATAAGGTACACGGTTAGCCAAAAACTGTTTAAACACTTTCATTTACATCAAGGAATCAAAATTACAGTGAAATTTTTAAATTTATCATAAAAAAATTCGAAGAGTTTTGCTCGCCCTTGCATATTTTGGTGGGATTTTACACATACATAATAAGTTACATATACATATACTACATAATTTTAAAAAGTAGTAAAACAGCGTATAAGTCAAAAAAGGTTTTTAATTTAATTTCCATCCATTCTACAAAGCATTCGTGCTTTATTTTGCTGGTTTAGCATTAAAATTTTTTACTTATCTACCTTCCGGGCCGACACTTTCGGCCCGGCCCGCGGGCCGAAGCGGTCAGGCCGGCCCAGGGCTTTTTCAAATCTGCTCAGGCCCGGCCCGATTGCCACCTCTAATCAGGGCTTAAGATCCTACAAGCGTCTTTGAAAGTGTTGCTTCTAGTCCAAGCCGACTTCCTTCCACTGAATTTTTGGCTACACATTCCCAGCGTTTTCTAGGCCCACGATATTTCAAATTCCCTGTCATTCTGTCACTTGTACTTACTCTTGTATAAGATTGTTTTGATTACACAAACTCTCAACCCTTATAATTTATAATAGAAACTTTATGACTACAGTTGCATGTTTTCACACCGCATAGATGACATTCCAATTGTATCGGAAAAATGTCTCAGTTAGAAGCGTTCGTATTCGGAAACAAAAATAATTTTGAGACGCCCTCATAGAGTGGAGTTGCTTGTAACATTAGTCCAAATTTGAAAACAATGACTTTGTTTTCAAATTCAATTTTTGAATCGGAATATTGTAGTAGAAACAGTAAACTTTTGTTTAAAGTTGTCAACTACTCATAACTACACTACTACAGCTTTAGTAATTTGACAGACTAAAGTTTATTTTTGTCTTTCCTGTACTTAAAAAGCCGCAGCGGACGTTGCTTCTCCATCACTTTTGACGCATGTTTTCAACAACAAAAATTGCAATTTGTTTTCGCCCATCCGTGAAAAAGCATACAAGATGTTTGTTATTTTACTTGAAGCATTTCAAAGTTTTATTTTGACAGTAATTTTCCCCTACATTGAGAACGTAGTTTCTGACCACCGAAAGGTTGTTTTTACAATACGCACATTCATGTATCTGACACAAGGACAACAGGTCCAAAAGAAAAATTTTGGAATAAGGTTCAAAGATGGCCTCGGGGAAATGATTAGTGCAGATGCAGAGCCAAATTGTCCGGTTTTCAAACTTTGAACGTGATTTCCTTGAACATTTATAACCGCGATAATCCTGTCTACATGATTTAACTTTTGTGTGGGAATTTTCCGAAGAATTGGTTCCTTCATTTGTCCGGTTGACGTTGAGGTATGGTAGCGCGGCGGCGTCTGATTTTTTGGGCTCTAGCGATCGATGACAGGCTATCCTACCCGTTCTTATCAAGTCGTCTTTCAATTTATTTTTTAGCTCACCATTATCTTCGAACTCTTCTTTAAAGTTTAATTTATGAAAACTTTCTTGACAAAACCATTTCCAAATTGGTCTCTGGCAACAAACAAATTGACCTGCTGCTATTTCTGGCTCCATGAAATCACTCAAAACGACCACCATTCCCCGCTCTTCCATCTGCCGGTACACCTAACCCAATTACGGTCGGTATTTCCCCACTCATGTAGCATTTTGTTTTGTCTGTCCTTGGGTACATTTCGGGTAATTTCAGGCACTTCATTACCTTTAATTTTCTATTTTGGTGATCTTATATAAGTCACATTGAACCTGTTTATTTGTTGTCCTATCTCATCAACTTTCTTAATCTCTCCATGGCTCTAAGATAGACCGATTACGAGTACTGAAACTAGTAGGTGTTAGATTAAGTGTCCATGGTATTTCCAGCTCGATGTTGCCAAATCCAAAACCCCAATCTTCCGTTATTTTGACCGCAAATCCTTGAGGTGCCTTTTAATTTTAGGGGATAATTTTAAAAAACACTTTCAATTTCTTTACGGGGGTCTTTTCCGGGCGGAAAAAACACAGACTTTCTGCTGCTTCGCCGGAGGGCGGGGCAGTCCCTCCCTTTTTCGGTGGCGAAGCGAAACGTAGGCGCAGAACGGAAAACAGAAGTAACGCGAAAGCATTTAGGGGTGTGGCCTTCTGTAGATGCGGGTTTTGTAGAGAACCTTTCGTATTTTTATATTGCCCGAGGCATTAAGGATGTAGCGAGAGCCGTTTTGAGTTCTGTGCGTGTCATCGCTGTGGCCTATGTTTAGCCATCGCTTTTTATGACTTTACAGAGTGTTTTATATTGTGCTCTTCTACATTGCTGGTTTAACCTAACTTTGATTCATTTTTTCTATTTTGGAAAACTGATATACCACAGGTGCCTCTCTGTCGTGTTATCATTTTGCAAACATCATTAATTTTTGTGTCATTTTTACATTTCCCTCATCTCCAAAGATTCATTAGAATACCTTGGATCACCCAATTATTTACCGTATCTCACATAGACCGGAATCTTTGACCTTTACAAGCCACTGATCAAAAATCTTTTACAGTTCTGTCCAATTACTCTAGTGTAAATCCACTTCTCTCCGCAATTGTAAAAAACGGAAAAAACGTTTACAGTTATTTGGTTGCAAAGAACACTTGCTGATAAAAGGGAATTGCAATTATCAGCGGTCAAAGTAGAGTTTCCGTTATCTTTTTTTTTTTTGATTCAAAGATGCTTTTCAATTTGTTTTCGAGATTTTTAATCTATTTTCATGCTTGCTCCCAATTCTGGAGATCACAAATAATCGTATTCTAGAATTTACAGTATGCTTTCGCTCCTTTCTCTTCCCTCATATCAGCCGCAACTTTTCTCTCTGATCTCTCGATGCTGGATCCTTCTGATCGTCATCAGCTGTTTACCCGGCTGTCAAGGAGTAACATTCTATTTTGGGGGTAAGTAAATAGACTGCTTAGGCGTCAGTTTGAGCACTTATCTTGTTACACAGTTAATTCAATGCCCTTGGGAGCTAAATTTAAAACAAACACGGTTGTTGTAGTGTAGCCTACATTTGACGTACTTGAAATTAACATGCTCTCAGGTTAATTGAACAATTTTTAGCCGAGAAAACACCGCTAGAACAACAAAACTTTGCGACGTTGGCGGCGAAACCAAACTCATTGAGTAATGATGAGCTGAAATCGGTCTATTCCTTCTGCAATTTACTCCCTTTGCTACAAGCAACAGGACGGATGAACATGGACAAAAGATCGTCAGAGACCTGCACGCAATTGATGAAGATTCTGAAGCCCATCTTCGACAAGCGATCCACGATGAAAAGATCTTCGAATTTCGAAGCTGAGGTGCCAACTCACAGGATACGAACCCCCGGATCCAGGAGGATTTCACGGCCGTTCTTCGACCTCCTTTAAATTGTAAGTTACTGCTCTTTTAAGCCTCCAAATTTCTCTTTGTGTCGGTATCTTTGACATTTTTTTTAACATGGTCTTTATTCTATAGCCATCTTATCCTCGTTTTTTACGGTAATGCATTCTTCAAGAGATCTTCTAATCCTCCGAAATTCCCGTCAATCTACATATTTTTGTATCAATGTGCGGGAGGATCAGATTACCAAGATTAACCGAGATTAACGCTTTTCTTTCGAGGAGTTAATCGAGTGTCGCCTTCCCGGATTACATGTTGTCATTTACAATCTAACCGCAGACTTTGCTGCGAAAACTTTTATGCTTGTTATGGCTGACAATGAGTAATTTCCGTTGGGATTACAGCCAATGGAGAGCCGGATGAAGGGGATTTCTGGGATCTCAGGTTTTCCCTCTTGTCATAGGAAACTGACGCATTTCGGGAAACCTTGGACTTGATTTTTGCCCAAAATTTATTGTCACCATAAACTTTCATTTAAAGCGATTAGTTCCAAATTTCATCAGATCATCAAAAAGATCCAAAAATAGCGGTCACTTTTTTTATTTATTCCTATGACATCACCCATTACCCCCACCTCCTACTTGTTTTTGCTTTGCTGACTTTGTAGGTGGTATAATTTTAATATTTCTTTCAATGATTAATTTCTCAAAAATAGTACTCAGTTTGTAATGCAAATTAGATTTTTTTTAGTAAAGCTCCTGCAGGCATATTAGTAAAGGTCCACAACATTACGCCTTAATTTTATTTGTCCTTTGCGCGTTTATGACATCAAGGATTAAGTTGATATCCGGCGCGAAAAAAAGTACTCTTGAATCTTGACCTAATTTACAAAAAAAGTCCTTAGTACAAAGTCCGATTGGCTGAACAATCTAACTAGTTGGATAGTTAAAGTTTAGTCATCGTATTCATAACTTGCACAGATATATACGTAGATAATTTCTCACTTGATGACCACTTTTAATAGGTCAAATATAGCTCATATTGGGGTGGCCTGAGCACAAGAAAAACTAATTATTTATCTAGATCGAGTGGATTACACCGTAAACACTTAACAATTAGACAGATTAGAGAGTAATGAATCGTATGTCATCATTTGGCTCTTAATCCGGGAATGTTTGATTGGACGGGCTAAATGGGGATACCGGATGTCTTGGGGTTTCTTCATGTCTTGAATTATCGATATTGTGTACTTGAATATTTGAAAATGTCTTCTTGAATAATGTTTTCTCTGATTTTTGTCTTTTTCCTGAAGCTTCCATTATCTCTGACGTTATTTACTAATGTTTCCAATTCCAGATTTCAATACAACAAACCACAGTATCCCCACGGGTAATCTCCATTCACACAGTGCACATTCCATGGATATACATATTGTTTCCCGTCATCAACCGTGATGTGGAACGAGATGAACTGAAATCTGCTCCAATATCATCACTCTCTGCGTCGCCTGTTTTCGTGTACATCACTTACAAAAGAAATTGTCCCCCAAATACCTCATCCTCCGTCTTCTAGGCCCAAAATACGCATATGTTGCCGATCGTTGCTGATCTCTTATGTTGTGGTAGTAGTTGAGATTGTAGTGTAAATTTAATAATATGTAATCCAATAAATTATGATGACAGATTTGATGGAAAACTAAACTAGAAACACTTTCCGAATCGCGATTCAATTTGCGTCGTGTAGCCAGTATTAATTGCCTGAGGCAAACAACACTTATATATGTTTTGTAGCAAGGGATGTGATGTTTTGATGGCTTCTGTCACATTGAGTGTGCAATGCAAAAAATGAAGAAAATACGAAAGATAATAGTGGTTTCGGTTAACTGAATTGCAATGTAATTTAGGCAATAAAAATTATTAAAATTAACTGGGGAAGCGGCCGAAGTGCGACGCTCAAATTTCAATGAAACATCGAATAAATCTAGATTAATTTTTTAAGGCTTGAATATCTCGGTTGTTAAAATGCGAGATTGAAAGTTTCAATTTATTTCCGAAATTTTTTCTTTTCTTTTTCCCTTTTATGGACAATATTGTTTTATATTTCACATTATTCAGACCTTTCCTAAACAACGTATGTAAATCAAAGCACACAAAGGCAATGGCCGTATGTTTTGAGACAAAACACTGTAAATGACGACAATAGTTTTAACCTAATATGTAATACATTTAATGACACTGGTAAACAACTAGCAATTAATAAATTATAAGTCATGTTAACAAATGTCTTTTTCTCTGTGACGCATATTTTTTGTTTGTAAGCGGATATGTTGAGGAGCTAATATGTGTGATTAAAGTGTGTCTTGTGCTTCTAAGGAAGCGAAAAGATGTGGCTCGCGGTTGTAAAAAGAGGTGTAACCTGCGCTTAAAATTTTGAAAATCCGGATATAAGTTTTCGGTTTGGCAATGAGTTAATTAAATTCTTGGCCAAAAATATGTAATAACAAATTCCTGAAGAAAAATATGGAAATTTTCAAAAATAATTTTTTATATTTTTAAACAAAAATTTTTGCTGATTGGGCCCGGTTTTGTCCCCAAGACGGTTTTGTCCCCAGGACGTTATTGTCCCCACTTTTTTCGAATCTTTTTGTCCCCAGACCGGTTTTGTCCCCAGGACGGTTTTGTCCCCAAGACGTTTTTGTCCCCACTTTTTTTATTTTTTTGTCCCTACACCGGTTTTGTCCCCAGGACGTTTTTGTCTCCAAGCTGGATAGTACGATTAAAAATTATGCATTCAGATGTTAATGCTGTTGGTTTGGTGCACAGTACTGATCAAGCAACATGTTCTTAGCACTTGGTACTGTATAGTACAAGGTGGTACTATATGGCACGAGGTAAAAATTAAGCTATAACGCGTGAATGACGTTGTTTTGGCATGCAGTACTGATCAGACGTTCACTTTGTGCAAAAACAAATTCGTGCTATATAGTACCAAAATGGGCTAAAGCACATTTTTGAGAAGTACTGGGCTTCAAACCCATAGCATTGACGGGTTACGGCTTAATTTTTACCTCGTGCTATATAGTACCACCTCGTACTATACAGTACCAAGCGCTAAGAACACGTTGTTTGAGCAGTACTGTGCACCAAACCAACTGCATTAACATCTGAATGAATAATTTTTAATCGTACTATATCGTACTATCCAGCTTGGGGACAAAAACGTCCTGGGGACAAAACCGGTGTGGGGACGAAAAAATAAAAAAAGTGAGGACAAAGACGTCTTGGGGACAAAACCGTCCTGGGGACAAAACCGGTCTGGGGACAAAAAGGCTCGAAAAAAGCGGGGACAAAAACGTCCTGGGGACAAAACCGTCTTGGGGACAAAACCGGGGTGGGGACAAAAACGTCCACTACGATTTTTGCTATGGTTAATTTTGTCAAAGGCTATTCAAGTGCTCAAATAACATTATGCAAATTTTTTAAAAATAAAAATTATGCAAATTTTCAAAAAATAATTTGCATGATATCAGAAAACAGAGCTCATTATGGTCTGTAAATCTTTTTTTTTATTTTCCTAATAGTAGTCGCTTTTGATTGCGAAAGTAAATTCCTCTCTTTATCAAGAATTTTCATCCGTTTTTATCCCTACTAATCAGCCCTTGTTAGCTGTCCGGAACCGTCTGAATCCACTTATTATGCTCGGTTATTAATCTTTCTACTGTAATTTTGAAATTTCTTCATTTTTTATAAATTAATTAATTCAATACTCAAGAATTTAAATTCCAAAAAAATCGTGAGCCCTTGCAAGGTCAACTTCTGCTCAAGTTGGCCCTTATTAGCAACACTCTCGTTCTTAGAACGTGCTAAATTACTTTAGGTTAATTTCCATTAACTTTTTGATCTGTTCCTGGTAAAAATTTCCTTTCAAATTTCCAAATTTCCTCGGATAACGCCAAAATAACTTTGGAAGAATCTTTATGAAATTTTGACGTTGTTATTCATGTAAAATACGCACGTTCCGGCTGAGTGTTTTGTTTTCTCGAGTCTAGTCAAAGCCCTCATTTCTGGTTCTTACTGTATTTTTTTTATTTTCTCGTCTGGATTTTCTTGTTCTCAAAAAAGTATAAAAATAGTCAAAAATTATTTGCACTCTTTCGCAAAAAAAGAGAACGCCTTTAAACATCGCACTTTTGCATCATAATACTCGAAAAAGCAGAGTGTAATCGAATTGAAAATGATTTATTTTTGGTCCCAACGTTTGTTAAATCTAGACGACCGCTGAAGTCCCTAAGGGCAATCTTACAAAAAAAAGTTCAGACCCGGAATAAAACCCAAACGTCATGCCGCATCCGGGGTCTCGGTACATTGAGCATGCTGGGGGATCTGCATAATTGAATTGGAGACATGAACAGGCAGCAAAAAAGCACAGTAAAAAGTTTGGATTTAAGTGAATAGGGCAGGTCAATTTAGGCGGCAGATCAACCGAATAACCGACAAAAATATTTTTTTATTTTGCAAATAGCAATGCATCTAAAACTTTGCAAAGAAAATCTAATAAATCATCGTCCAATTTTTGAAAATTTGAACCGGCTTTCCAGACTCTGATGAGAAAATTTCGATATGCGACGCTCGGATTTTAACAGCTATCTCTGTCTGGTCTATGATATTTTTTCCAGTAAGTTAAGACTCGCAAAACATTACTTGACCAAAAAAAGTTAAGCCCTTATTTGCAGCCGGTTAATCGCAGCATTCTTGGGCCTTGAAATTGGAGTGCTTCAAAAATTAAAAAAAAATGTTTAGTAATAAAAGAGTGAAAATACAGTAACCTAGATGAAGCCGGCCCTAAAAAGCGTAATATTAAATAATTTCGGGTGCATTTTCACTTTTTTCTTATAATTTGATTACAGTGTCTTCTGCGAAAAAATCCTATTTTTTAATTAATTTACTGAAAGTTTAGATCACGCTTATTCCGGAAATCCTCAAACACAGGGCTTTAAACCTCTTTATCCTCGGTTTTAGGCCGTTTGCATACGCTTTAGTCATCGGTAACAAAGCTTGCATCCTGCTCTCATCAACTAATTCACCAAGTCTTTTTGTGCTGATTGTTCGTTTTGATCCGATAAGACGTCTAGGCCTCCCTCTCAAAACATAAAATTCAAAGGTTCCTTGAACGTCTTCATCGGCATAGATTTAGTTGGTTTATTAATGCTGCTATTGTATGTTTTACTGCCTTGTTTTTACAGTAAAATTTTTTGTGTTACCGTTCAAAATCTATGACAAAGCAAGACCATCAGTTCCGTGGAGAAGCCAGCTAAAATCTTTGAATAAATTGAAGCCAAAAATGCAATGTAGACCAAGGAAGTCGAACGAAGGATCTTGAAGACATACATGAACGGAGACGGTAAGAAAACGTCTGAATGCGACAATTCTAATACCATTACGGGGTCATGTGAGTAAATTTGGCACTCCTCAGACACCCTACAATTATTCCTACGAATTATTTCGAGTGTTCTCTATTATGTTTGTGTATTTATTACAGATGGTTATGTAATGAAGCAGTGGATACAATAGTAGTGATTCGATGAAAATAGGGAGCCCTGAGGGATTAGGAGAATGTTTTGCGGATCACGAGAATTCACATGGGATTGTATGTGGAAAGTGTGAATTCTTGAACTGACATGATGATGACAAAGGTCAACAGATTTTGGTGGGAAATAGTTGATACAAGGCAATTGGAACAATAGTTAATGTACCGAGAGAGAGACCAAAATTGATCATTCTACAGCCTTCCACTAGCAAAAATATTTTAAACAACAAAATCACTCTATTTTTTAGAAATCAAGAGAAGTTCTCAAAGTGTGACGTTCAGATCTTAACGGAAATTTCCTTGTCAACAACGTGTCCTCAAACAACCAAATTTGCCAAAACTTTTGCAGCCCACCTTTGTCTGCCAAGATCAGAAATTATGCAAATTAAAGCTTCCACTTTTGTACCTCGTCTGGCACGATTACCATTTGTTTTTCCTTGCATTCTTCTTTTAGCGAGACAAACACTCCCGGAACCCGAGCCGCATGCTAATTCAATTGACTTTAACGAGCGCTGCAACGGACACCAAAACATCCAAGTACAAAAATACAGTCGTTGTTCAAACACCAGTAGAATACCAGTTGTAATATTGTTAACGGAACACTTTTGAGCAGCCAATTACTCAAATTAAAGACAGGCTCGGAAAAATCTGTAGTCTTTATACTTTGAGACCTTAAAAGGCACTACTTACTGCTGGTATGTTTACAAATACTTGAGCTACACAATGATCAATGAAATTTGCAATGGAATTTTTGAAGCTGCATTGTTAGATTAAGGCAATGACGAAGTTCCGCTCTTTTTCCGGCGCCCAATATTACCGTATGTTCATTATATTAAAGCCCTTTCGTAGGCTTGCCATTAATTATCGACTTACTATAGAATTAAAGGCTAAGTATGAGTAATCAGAAACTTGACGTAGAAGACTTTGAAAACTGTCTGGAAATCTGACAAACGTACGATTTGGGAAAGAAAAATGTAATCTAGGCAAGCAGATGGGTATAAATATAGTGTGTAAGTGTAATGCCAAGATTTTGATGGAACTTGGCACAAATTGAAAATAAAACTTCCAAGAAGATATGACAAGAGAATATAAGGGATTTTCGACCGGCTTTGCAGAAACCGAGATTTTTGAGTCAAAAGTTAATGAAAGATACTTTTTCTGATGTTCCATAGAAACGTTCCAGCTTGATTTCCGCTAGAGAGGTCTCTCGTCAACAAAGATCTTTGAATATATCGACAGCTCCTGCAAAACGCAAGCTAGAATTTTCAAATATTGATGGGTGACCCATCCATAAAAGAAAATATGAGCCTTGCACTTGATACACTTCTTATGTTGTAGCCAGAGATTTCCACGGCTCCGAAGCCGGCTCTTGGCTCCGGCTCTGAGCGGCTCTGGCCAGAGCCGGAGCCGGAAATTTTGGGGTCGGCTCCGGCTCCCGAGCCCAAAGTCGGAGCCAGGCTTCCCAGCGGTCAGAAAAGTAAAAATTTTGTGATCTTGTTAAACCAAATTGCTTGAAAAACACTGCGGAGGATGTGGCTTGACAGCAAAAACGTTGGATTTATGATCTCTGGCATTTGGAAAAATATTTTTTAAAAAACATTTTGCATAGGAGCCGGGTTTCGGAGCCGGAGGCCTTTTTAAATTTTGCGCGGAGCCAAGAGCCGGGGGATGTTTCACGTACAAAAAAGGCACTAACTAGAGTTAGCGGCATCACAGAAAAAGCGGAGAGAGCAGAGAAAAAGAGGAGTGGTAACTCGAGTGACCTGACTTTTTATCGACTTTGGCCGCACATTTTCGGCCATAACTTTTGATACAGTGGACCAATTTGCGCCCTTCCAAAAAAATATTAATGCTGGTGGTACAGAGAATAGATGGACATAAATTTGTAAAATTTTCTTCTAAATTATGCAAATTATATGCAAATTTTTTTCTTGGTATCTTAAAGCTCGTCTTTTATTAAAATCTTTATATGGGCATGCTTGTTACGCTCTCAGCATCAAAGGGTTTTTTGAAGGGTGTAAATTGGTATGCTGTATCAGGAGTAATGGCCCGCGCAACAGTGGGCGAGATTTTTTTGGTCATAACTTTTGTCACAGTAAACCAATTTAGAAATTTTTAAGAAAGTTTTAAAGCTGGGACTATGATGCGTATGACGGTATCAAAATTTTTTCCGTATCTTGCATCTTAAATATCAAGAGAAAAATTTGCATATGATTTGCATAATTTAAAAGGAAAATTTACAAATTTATATGTGTATATTCTGTGTACCGCCAGCATTAATATTTTTTTGGAAGGGCGTAAATTGGTCCACTGTATCAAAAGTTATGGCCTAAAATGTCCGGCCAAGTCCATAAAAAGTCGCCCGATTCGCCAATCAAAAAGAAGAGGGATCACTCAAGTTACCACTCCTCTTTTTCTCTGCTCTCTCCTCTTTTTGCGTGATGCCGCTAACTCAAGTTAGTGCCCTTTTGTACGTGAAACATCCCCCGCACAGCATTCCGAATTATTTTTGCCGCCGACCGGCGTCCGAAAAAATGAAAAAATGAGATACACCTCTTACATTTTTGCCAATATCTCGCTAGCCTCGAAGTGTAGCGTGAATCTGAAAATTGTGTTTCAAAGCTGACACATTTGTTCTTCAGAATATATTAATTTTGTAATGATACTTATTATGTACGGCAAGGAAACCGTTGCTGAAAAATGGCAAATTTCAACATTCAATGCCAGAAAAATGTACTTTTGAAGTGCCAGATCACAAAATTATGGGCCTCATTGTGTACAGCATCTTGAACACTATAAGATATAATAATTTCAGGCATTTTCTGGCCCGATTCGCAGAGTTATAGCCAAAAAACTGCAATTTTGGTATTCTTATTGTGCTATCTGCACTTTAAAAGTACATACAAAAAATCCCTCTTAAATTATTGTTGCCCAGGTTGTGATGGACCATTGCGCAAAATCTCAGCTTTCCATGACTCCTCCGGAAAAAGTTATAACGGTTACAATGTGTGACCCTTGTATGCCCAATATTTTGTAAAATACAGTACACCATGGTAAAAAATAGCTCTATATGGCCTACGTAAACTTACTCGAAACCTGAACACTGTCTCTCAGATTTTTCCGCACGAGGGACACGATTTCAAGTTTTCGCTATACTAAAGGGAAAACAGTGAAAAGTTGGGGACATATAGCTGGGAAATTTTTTTATGTAGTTGACCGTGTAATTACGATAATTTTTTTTTGCCCCAACCAATGCGACAGCAGCAATAGAAATTCCATCATTTAACACCATATTGCACCATAGTTCACCGTATTTTACTAAATATTGGACATACGAGGGTCCCATATTTTAACCGTTATAACTTTTTCCGGAGGAGTCCTGGAAAGCTGAGATTTTGCGCAATGGTCCATCACAACCTGGGCAACAATAATTTAAGAGGATTTTTTGTATGTACTTTTAAAGTGCAGATAGCACAATAAGAAGACCAAAATTGCAGTTTTTCGGCTATAACTCAGCGAATCGGGCCAGAAAATGCCTGAAATTATTATATCTTATAGTGTTCAAGATGCTGTACACAATGAGGCCCATAATTTTGTGATCTGGCACTTCAAAAGTACATTTTTTTGGCATTGAATGTTGAAATTTGCCATTTTTCAGCAACGGTTTCCTTGCCGTACATAATAAGTATCATTACAAAATTAATATATTCTGAAGGACAAATGTGTCAGCTTTGAAACACAATTTTCAGATTCAAGCTACACTTCGAGGCTAGCGAGATATTGGCAAAAATGTAAGAGGCGTATCTCATTTTTTCATTTTTTCGGACGCCGGTCGGCGGCAAAAATAATTCGGAATGCTGTGCCCCGGAGCTGCAAATTTGGCCTCGGGTCCGGCTATGGGAGCTAAGAGCCGGAGCCGGAGCCACAATTTTGACCGTGGCAATCTCTGGTTGTAGCCTATGCTCCTTTCCGGCCGGAAAGACCATTGAGCGTTACGATGTTTATGTAAAAAATTTTTCTTTAAGTATTGTGAGATTTTTTTGGGATTGATACCAAAAATTTGTCGAAAATTTGAAGAAAGCCCGTTGCAAAAACCCTCTGATAAGATGTCAATTTAAGTTGTAAGAGAACCCAGCTTAGTGTTACAGTAATCCTCCAGTCCGATTACTCCAACAAAAGCTATTCCGAGCATTTCTTGTCGCATTCCGTGAACTTTCGTACTTCCATTGACGCTGCAGATTAAGGAAAAAGCATTCCGGCTCAAGTGTACGCTACTTCCTGAATCCCAAGCATTAGTTGTACCACCCGCCTCCTCAACTTCTTTTCTTGCGAAATCTCTGGAAGGATTTACTGACGCTGATCTATGAGATATTTCTGCACCTAAACTAAAATTATATTTGCGGTTTTGCCGGGATTAAAGCGCTTACGAAATCTGAAACAGCGGATGTGGGATTCGAACTAAGCTTGTAGTAGCGAGAGATCAACGGAAGCAGGACAAATTATACATCCCCAGTTTTTTTCAATAGTCGAACCCCTAGGACTTGATCTTCGCAATATTGCAAAGAAAGTCTTCAAAAATAATCCCGTAAAAAAAGGTTAAAAAGTAAATTAATAGGTCTTATGTGAAGCCGTGTAATGTCTATACGGTCTGTAGAAAACAATGTCAAAAGCTGTGACCGAAAACAAAAATGTTTTAGCTGATGAGATTTGCAAGAAAAGGTTTCTTGATTAGATGTCTAAATTTCATCAGGATTGATTACAAAAATTGCCAAAATCCCTGTCAATGTTTTCCTTATCAGCGCAATGGAACTGGGACGATTGGGGAAAAAGACGATTGGGGAAAGGGACGATTGGGGAAAAAGACGATTGGGGAAAAGTACGATTGGGGAAACCGAAAAGTATTATTTTTCTTCCATGCAAATGTCGAAATTAGGATAATCGAGGGTGCTCATTTCGAAAATGACATTCTTTTTTTTGATTCTTACTTTTTTTCTTAAGTAGTACTGTAAAGTAGTAATTTTTGATTTTTTTTCATAAATACTCGATATAAGGGTTTTCGAGGGTGCTGATTTCGAATATCGGGTTTATTTTTTCTGAACATTACTAGTGTTCCTTAAGTAGTACTGTTAAGTACTAATTTTTAAAAAATTTTCGGAAAATACTGGATTTAGGGGATTTCGAAGGTGCTGGTTTCGAAAATCATGTTCATTTTTCCTCTAGTACTATATAGTACTATTCTGATACTATATAGTACGAGGTCAAAATATGGCTTTTGACGTTAATGGTGTTGTTTTGATGCTTAGTACTCTTCAAAAACACGTTTTAAAGACTTGGTGCTATATAGTACTACCTGATACTATGTAGTACGAGGTGTAAAGTTGGCCTTTAGGCGTTCGTGGTGTTGTTCTGGTGCTTAGTACGCCTATTTTTACTTCGTACTACATAGTATCAGACAGTACTATATAGCACCAAGTCTTTAAAACGTGTTTTTGAAGAGTACTAAGCATCAAAACAACACCATTAACGTCAAAAGCCATATTTTCACTTCGTACTGTATAGTATCAGAATAGTACTATGTAGTACTAGAGGAAAAATTTACATGATTTTCGAAATCAGCACTCTCGAAAACCCCTAAATCGAGTATTTATGAAAAAAAATCAAAAATTACTACTTTACAGTACTACTTAAGGAAAAAAGTAAGAATCAAAAAAATGAATGTCATTTTCGAAATGAGCACCCTCGATTATCCTAACTTCGCCATTTGCATGGAAGAAAAATAATACTTTTCGGTTTCCCCAATCGTACTTTTCCCCAATCGTCTTTTTCCCCAATCGTCCCTTTCCCCAATCGTCTTTTTCCCCAATCGTCCAACTCCGCAGCGCAATAACTACTGATCTAATGTTGTTTTTTAATGTTTATTTACATTTGCTTTTTTGCAATCATCTCCGTTTAAAAGCAAAGTTTTACAAAGGCCTATATCAAATTACACCTCATAGAGAACGTGTTTTTATCTTTTCGATCAATTCTTCTAACGCTTTTTTCAAAATAATACAAGTAACTTATACTTATAGTATTTATGATTATAAAGCCCAGTTATTCTATTCTAACAACCCCTAGAGTTTAGCTACTGTAGATTTGAAAACCTCAAACACCGCACGAATTCCATTCTTATCCTTCCTGTTGACTCTACTCCATTTTAAGGCCATTTGATCAGATAAGGACTGTTTCTTCTCTTTGCAAGAGTGTCTTCTAAACTCAGCATGAACTTTGGAGGCCAAGTGGATCCCTGGTTTTGGCCAGGATTTCTGAAGAAATATGACGAAACTTGGCCCAGAAAATATTTATATGCGGTAAAATTTTTGTCAAAATTCAAATGAAGATTAAATTTGCATAACTTTTTTTGCAACATCAGCATACATAATTTACAAAAATTAAACCTTTTTTAATAGTCAAAATTTTGTTCAAAATCTCATCCAAAGCCATTTGGTGACAAGTTCAGTCTTTTTCGCTTTCAAAATTCTTGTTTTTCCCAAAAGATTACCCAGATTTGTCCCATTTGTTTCCAAATCACCCCAGACTACCGTACCCCCAAATTATTTCCATTTATCTCCAATTTCCTTGATCCCCCCGCCCTGTCTTCTGACGCTACGTGAAATCCTGAGATTTATTCAAAAATTTCCCGCAGACTGCACGATGGCCATTTCCAGACCCCATTCAACGTGGAAACTGCCACGTTTTGCGGAAATGAGGACGGCCCACAACTTCCTCCCGTTCCGAACTGGTTGGGGCCTTTAATTGGATAATCCCGTTATGTCCTCATGCAGTAATTTTGGTATAATCGTAAAAAAATGACATCAAAAAAACGAGGTTAAAGTGCAATTACATAAAAACTTCCAGAACCTTCAAGAACAGGGGTTAATTCGGCCAAGGAATGCGGCCAATGGACAGTTGGATCTAACACTCGGAATAAATGCCTTATCGGGTTACTGGCACAAGATCTTAATCGAATTGAATTCATTACAATGCCATTGGAAAGGGGCTCTTGTCTGTTAAAGGTAGGGTTTCGTAAACAAGAACGGCCAAGTTCCAGTAAGTAACACGTTCGAATACGCGAAATACGGGTCACGTCAACTTTTCATAACAGAACTATTAGTCAATTGGTACGAAATTCGTTTTGTCCTGATCAAAGTACGGGTTGCAACAAAGATCGAAATTTTATCAGGAGATATTATATCCGTTTTACATAAAAATGTGAAAACCTGGAAAGGTAAGGCACAGAACATCGTCAAATTTGATCACGGAGTTCCCAATAGTCCACAAATCAATGCCTGAAACTTTCAGAGAGCAGTTGAAAAAGGCCATTAGGATATTCAACAACGAGGAACAACCCTTTTCAACTATCTTTTGGGAACTCTTTTGGGGGAAAAAGGTTCTATTTCAAAACACAATGATGAATATCGCAGGGGCGTGAAAATTTCAGCTCATTTTTTGCCCGAAAAAAAGCGATGGCTCCTCCAAATTGCAAAACGAAAATTTGATCTTCGAAATGCAAAATTTGAATTCCGATCTGCATCAGATACCATCAAAATCCATCAATTGCCCTAATACAACTTTCCAAGATTCAAGAATACTCCCCAGCATATCAATTACATCATCCACATGATCTCTGTATCTCCAACTGCTCAATTAGTTCCAATTTCCTCATCCAGAAGGCGAGAAATGCGGAAAATTGGAATCCGAGGAAAACCTGAAGATGCTCACGCATTGCTGTTGTCTTTTTCGTGAGGACAACATCCTTTTGGTGGGCTTTGGAATCTTTTTTAAGCCATTTTATCTGATAAATAGAGTTTCTTCCGGTGGGAGAATTGAAGATAAACACGGAAGGAATCGTCTATGTCAGCCACCTGTCTGTGACCGCATAGACTGAAAAAAATAAGAAATAATCCTTTTATAAAATACGACCAAATCCTAATCCAACATTAATCATCCAAAATCGAACACATTATCGATTTATTCGCTTTTAAATTTGAGTATCATTAATTTTACCTGGGAAAACAAAATAAAACCATAGACTGTATGACATTAAAAAACATATTTCGAGTATATATTGAAACACTTTTCCCATAAAACCTCAATATAAAATCATCCAGATCAATAAAGTTTTTTTTGACCTCCAAGTCTAAAGTAATATAATGTGGATCAACTATGACCATAAAACTCCAAAATAACTAAAAAATAGCATTAAATTAACTCCAAGTCATACTTTGGATATCAAAAATCTTCTATTTTTACACTAAAAACCGTGTACTGTATAAAGTTCTTTTTCGGACCCGGCTGAGACGAAACAATCTCAAATCACTTAAAAATCGCTGCAGATTGAGACAATACTACATACAAAATAGAAAAAGATCCCTTAAACTCATTTTCGGACTAAAAGATTTGTACTAACCTACTTAAGGTTCGGGTATTTTGTGTTCATCCGTGGCCTTGTGTTCAAACTCATAATCAACATGAACAAAAGCCCGTTCCACCTCCTCCAAACTCTCTATGGCATTCTGAAGGCTCTCTGCAATGTCATGGGCTTCTTTGAGGCGCATATTCTCATCCAGAACAATATGAACTTCGACCAGAAAACGGGTTCCAAAGTGATAAACATAGACCGTGTCTATGTAATCGATGCGGTAATCATGGTCGATGCACACCTAAAAACCGTGATTACTTTTTGAATAACATTACTGGACTACATCATTTTCCACAGTAATGTTTGGCGAGCTTTTAATTTTCAGTGTTTCAATTCTGATGTCGAGTGCAATATAATTTATTAGTGTAATCCTCGTATCGACCCCAACTAATTCATTATGCTTTTATTCATTACGACTTTTAATGGTTCAGAAATGCAGACTTCTCTAGATGATTCGAGATAAGCACCAACTTTATGAATTCATTAATCTCCAATGCCATGGATAAGATTTAAAAAAAGTCAAGTTCACTAGCTCAACTGAGCAAAGAACTAACCCAACCCACAAATCAAGATGCAGCGACGTCTACAAAATTCCGCAATCTCAGTCAAAACAACCGTAAACCCATATATTCTAATCCAAACAGCTCCGTCTACTACAATATTGTCTACCGGAGTGCAGGATTTTGTGCAAGAACTCTAATTTCAAGTCAAAACAGCTCTAAATTTGATCTAATTTTACGATATAATCCGTTTCCGCCCTAAAACCGTGCCATGGGACCAGAAATCGGGAAACGGCTCAGCGACCCGGAAATTCATTAATTCCTTGGTAACTCGTTTATCTCCCGACTTTCCTGAAGCTTCAGCCAACGGTTAAATTTAGCGGGTCGTGCAGATTCCTAATTGAGTGGGGATGGGAGTGGAATAAATGCAAACAAATCATTCGGATGCCAGAAAACAACGTCTACGGTGCATGTCGTTTTTACGAAGTTTCGAAAGTGATGGGGGTGGGAAAAGAAGGTTAGAAGGTACACTACACCTTCATCTATAACCAGGGAGGCATCCACAATAAAAATCTCAATAAATCTTTGCATCCCTCAATATATTTTAAAATTTCGCTACAGATCAAAAGCACCCATCTCCAAAAAAATGCCTATGAAATACGCTATCCTATCTAACCGTTATTTTCCACAGCCCACTTCACGATAACACCCCAAAAACCGAAGAAAATTGAAAAATTTTACCTTGATGACCCTATTGATGAAATCCGGTTCGGCCGTTTTCCCGCTCAACCGTATCAGCTGTTCTCTTCCGGTCATAAACCAAGTCGTTGCAATGTAGATGGCAACAGCGATCGCTCCGATTGGATCCAAGTAGATCCACCACTGTTGGGCGCCAAAAGCGCAAAGAAGAGCGGCCGTGTTCGAAAAGCAATCATTTCGATGATCCATGGCCAGGACCTGACTGGATGGGTCTGATTGTCTAAAAACAAAATGGTAGACACATCTCTCAAACCGCCAACAATACTTCAAAACAAGCAACTTACGTCCGACAGACCAAAAACAATATAAACTTGACGATGATTGTGGCAATCATGATGCCGATGGTCGGTAAGTCAACATGTGGATGCATACTGTTGTTAATCATGGATTCTGTAGACTCTACTATCATTTGAACACTTGCCACAGCCATTACCACACTCACAATCACCTAAACCCATAAAAAAATTATATTTACCATCAGATCTCATGAATTATATCCAAAAAATCGCTTACCAAAGCCACTGGTTCAAGTCTTGTTCGTCCCACTGGATATAAATATGGGTCGTGTTTTCGGATGGCTCTTGATGTTAGCCAAATGACCAATCCGGATGTGATATCGACCAAGGAATCGACCAGAGATGATAGAATGGATAAAGACCCGGAGAGGTAGGAAGCTGTGCCTTTGGCAAGAACCAAGGTGATGTTGACGAGTAGCGTTATGATGGCCAAGTAATGAGCCCGTTTTCTGTTCGATTTGCCCTCATCTTCGGGACTGTTTGCAGCGGGAAGGTCATCTTGGCTGAAATTAGGCAGATTTATATCGAAATCACATCAAAAATTTTAAATTCTCTCCCATTTCTGTCTATAAATCCTTTTCTTACCCTGTAAAAACCTTGGTTCTCACTCCTACCTTCTTGGTCATCTTATTTTAGCCCAAAGATTTATCAAATTCAACTAAAATAAGGTGAGACCATCAAATATCCAGCGAATTGAGCGCAACCGACCCGTCTCACTCTGATCTGGAGCTCGCTGAAGATCAAAAAAGGAAACTTTTCTTGGGGTTATTTTCGCAACGAACTCTCGATTTCTTATTTCCTTCATCAGCTCGATAACAATATAAAAATGAGGTCGTCTAATGGTATAAATAAGGGCTTTTAATCTATCAAAACAAGAGGAACAGGTGATCAACTATCTAAAAAATTTCATAACCGCTTACAATTTCCATCAACTAGTTTTTGATAAGGAGATCTATTAAACCTTCTAAAGTTTTGACAGAAAAAATAACGGAAATTGATGAAATTAGTTGAGGAAACAAAAGAAACAAATGACTAAAGAACGAAAATTGGGAAAAGACCGCTAAAATCGTCTCAGGAAAGGTCAAGAACATCTAATATATAATCAAATTAAAACCACAAATCATAAACATTATTTTAGTTTACCGAGTAATTTCCAGGTCAAACAACTCGCTAAACTCCGTTGCAAAAGTAAGTTTATACTCCCCCACACCGTATACAATAGTTTATTCTACTCTTCTCTAACCTATCTTAGTTCTGTTTTCAAAAAATTTTAATTTTCAAAACGTTTCTTTCAAGAGCCATCTAAATCAATACAAATCGAAAGGGAGGAGTGCTTGCAACCTTCTCCAGGTTTTATACTCCGCAGTGTTCGGAAGAGTCGGCGATTTTCTATTGTACCACAGACCATAAGCCCTGAATGTCGCTGGGAACATTGACTTTTTCGTTGAACAATCGCTCTTTATAGCCATGATTCCCCAAAAATAAAGTCGTATGACAGAAAGCGTTCCGAATTCGGGCTGCCAACGTCAAAGACGCTTGCTGGTGCGGCTTATCATAAGTTCCCTCACCGAATAAACGCATTTCCTGCTACTTTTTAGCCGCTTACCTGCTGCATAAATTTATCCGCGGGACCGGGTGCACCCGACGGGAATTGTTGGTCAGAGAACGACGATGGGTCTCATCGCGACATCCATCTGGCTGTTCACATAAAACAAGCTCATCTTCGTTTAGG
The DNA here is from genome assembly GCA_904066235.2 of Bursaphelenchus xylophilus. Classification (NCBI taxonomy): domain Eukaryota; kingdom Metazoa; phylum Nematoda; class Chromadorea; order Rhabditida; family Aphelenchoididae; genus Bursaphelenchus; species Bursaphelenchus xylophilus. The sequence continues at coordinate 8,127,337 of CAJFCV020000004.1, forward strand.
AGGTGAGTCTCGGGATTATCATCTGGCTGATCTGAGCATTGGGCTAGACGCTGCTGTTGTTCTTGAGCTTCTGCTGGTTGGAGACGAACGGATCGACGTTGACGATTGTCCTGAACAAAAAAACGGTAAATTTTAGAGCAGAAATACTCCTCGGACTTTAAAAGAGCCGTTACAAATAAAAAAATAACCCCTTGTCACCAAAAAATCGTTTAAATATAAAAATTTCTTCATTAACCTGGTGGATAACATAATTCTCCTCAATTTTTCAATTTCTTCCACACCCAACCTCATGGATAATTCTTCGAAAAACAAAACCAAATCCTCCTCAAAAATACCCACATAAATCTGCCGACTGTCGTTCTCATAATTCTCCAGCAGATCACACTGTTGTTTGTAGAACTTGTTGACCTGATGTTGCTTTCCGAATGGCAGTCGAGGCAGTTTCGGTGAGGCCAAACGACATCCATTTCGGGCTTCTTTCATCGGCCCATCCAAAGGAACGTGCCGTATGCCCTCAGGGCGCTCGCTTTCTTCCTTTTGATCCATTTTGGAATAATTTGATTACAAATCCATTATGATACAAGTCCTGAAAATTAAGCAAAAATTAGCGTCAGCAAGTTCAAGTAAAAAATAAAAAAACCAATAACAATCTCGAATATCAACCATTTAAATTGAAAATGAATCCCAAAAAAGACAAAGCGAGACATAACACAAAGGTGGCAATATTTTAAATTTTTAGGGTAGAATCTTATATTAAACTACATAAAAACGAAGTTGAAGGTATGGAAACTTCTTCAATACGGCGGGTAGAACAAACAGAGAAGATCGGAGAAACGATTCAAAGAAGAATCCGAAATTTACACCCATTTTTAGCATCGAATCCAAACAAATTCATATTCTATCACCATCTCCATGACGCAAGTGAAAAATATGCAAAAATGAAAGTGCAAGCCTTGCGAATGAAGACAACCTATTTTATAAAAGTCAACACGGCCCACTGAAACCATAGTAGACGTGACATCGACCATATCTGCACAAATTGTACTAATTTAGCCATAAATAATAAATAATTCTGATAAATAATTCAAAAAAATCGCCCAAACTTGAACCTTACAAGCAAATAGTACACGCTGAAAGGCCACTAAAAAAATATCCTGACCTCCACCCACCGGCTCCTTGTACCTCTCGCCACTCCGAATTCGAAACGTTTCCAGCTGATAAGACCGCAAATTTGTAGTAACAAGGACCTAATTTCATTTATGAAATTGACAAGACACTGCTCAATGATGATAAAAAATATTAATCCCTAATAAACTGGAGAAGATGATGTGAGTATTACGACTCTCTTCGGTCGGAAAGAACTATTTTTTGGGAAGGCAAAACACCTGGAAGGGGTAAAAAAGGCCTGTGTTATTAAAAATTACATAATCCTTCAAAAGTTGAATATTATCCATGGAAAATTTTTGATCAAAACGGCCACCAAATGCCCACATACCATCTGAATTTTGCGTCATAGTCAATTTTAAGCCTTAAAACGTCAAATTCCGCTCTCAGAATCTTCTAATTCTCAAATTACACCTTATTTTAGATATAAAAAATCACCTTTTAGCCTACAAACTATTTAAACCAACATATCCCCCGATCCCGAATTTCCAAAACAACAGAAAACTGCCCTCTGCTTCCGAAGAAACACTCATAACATTCAAAAGCCTTGAATTTTCCCCGAAAAACAAGCTTCAAAGACAATAAAAACGCCTAAAATAATATCGCTTATTGTGATTCAAAAACAACATCTAAAGACAGGGAATCCCTCATTTCTACGCCATTTAGAATCTATTTAAAGAAAAGAGTCAGTATCAAGCAATAAACCGTGGAATGGGACCTTATCTTAGAGATCAAACAACCTATGCCAAGTTTATGTCAACTGTAAATTTTTGGACAGACATCGTCCAAAACAAAGTCACATTAACGTAGCTGCAAGATACGATCAAACTTTCAAGGGGAGAAGAGGTCACCGTCTGCCAGATCTTTATCTTCTCCATGAACAAGAAGAGGTAAGAATTGGGAAAAGGGAGGTTATCTGTCATTTACAGTCTGCAAAGGGTAAGTCGATCACATTCAGAGCAGGACACCAGTTGTAAAACATTAATTATCAAGTTCTTTTCTTATGTTTTTCGAAGACTCACGCAAAACTTTTTTTTTAAAAGGATCATGGGAAAATATAAATATAGCCCATAGAATTAAGAAAAATAAATTGGAAAAGGAAAGAAACACAACAAATATTCATCACATTCAATAATTTAGCAAGAGAATCCCAAAATAGACATGAGTAATCAAATTTTTAGCTAAAAATGCCATGAATAATGAAAAGAATTGATGTTTTAGGAAGCAAACCCCTCATAAATAAGCCAAGAAACTATAGAATTGTATTCTCAGACACCTGAAGCCATTTCCCACGGTCTCCGAATAAATCCGCTTATTACGTAACACGTCTTCACGCAAACAATGGGCTTACCTAATATAATATAAAGATTGACCACAAGCCCCCCGCAATCCCCTCAGAACTCCCGACAACATCGTCGACGGGGTAGAAAACAAGTTCTTCTCCACGTTCATCCACCTTCAATTATATCACAAACCGAAAAATAATAGGGATTTCCACCGAGCTTGCCCCAGGGATGATAGAAAAATCCGAAAACTCGGGTTCAAGTGCAGAACAACAGGATTTGCCGGAGAAAAAACAGTTTTGTTTCGAATTTCGGAACCCTCCTTTCGGGTAAACCGAAGATCGCAAAGCGTCCAGAAAGAAGGAGAGAAAGAAAAACGGATGGGGGAAATCCCAGCTGTCCCTTTCTCTTCATTATTATATGAGAAAGAGCAGAAAGTGGGGGAGAACTGTTCGAAAAGCACAAAAAACTCGATAATTCCCTGTAAAAAGCTTGAAAACAAAAGCCGAGAAAAGCTTGGCCGAGAAATATGGCCTTGAAACGGAATGCCAAGAAGACAAAGTGAGTGCCAAAAGCCCGCGAAAATCTAATTTTGGAAATTCTGTTTGCGAAAAACTCGAATCCATTTATTTCGTTTATAATCTACACAATAATTACAGTAATCTAGACATTGTTGAGTCCTTTCTGGCTATGAGATCGACTGAGTGAGGTCAGATGAGTGGAAGTTGTGGACTGGCAGCCCAAGGTGGCCACAGTCGCGGCCGAGACTTTGCTCGAGGGCATTGCCCACCATTGGCGTTCATCCGAACCCCACAACGTGAACACCACCACCGGCAGAGCGGCAATGACGGCGGAAATATAAAATACAAGAGCCCATTCGCCTTGAGTCCCATGTTGGACTATCCATTTGGTCAAGATCTTATTCCCAATCGAGAACCAGGCGACGGCGAAGAAGGAGATGCCCGTAATAACACCGGAGAAGGGAGGGGCAAGTTGGAGGAGAGCGGTTTGGACTCCGGGGGTGTGAAGACCTAAAAAGTTTTATTTTTATTTAGTACAATGTAATCATTTGACAAGATCTCTTTTCATTTCAGTTGATACGAAAATTGGAGTCTGATCTTACCTGCAAATGTCATTGCGAAGCATAACGAGATGATGGCGAAGAACGCGGTGTCCTTTCCGAACTGCGGCACGCATAAAATACTCAACGCCAAGCCAGCTGAAGCGATGGCATTGAATGTTTTGCAGATTGTAGTTCTGCTATAGATAGTATTCGCAGCCAGCCATGACGACAGCGAGGAAGATACAGTCTTGCTGACGAACAGGAAAAAGATCGGCAAGGCCGAAAGCATTCCATTTTGTGTGGGGGCGAATTCAAGGACGTCTCTCATGTAATTGGGGAGGAATTGAAGCATGATTACTAATGGATATTCATGACAAATCAAGGAGAAAACTCCCACCCAAAGGGGGACAGAGCGGCTGATGTGATACCAAGGGATTCGGCGGGCTTGTGTCCTTTTTCCAATACTTTCACAGGCAATACTAAAAGAGGTGTGGGTGTTAAACAAGATTTCATATATTAGCTGTCAAGTAAAAGGTCAAATTCACTTACCTTCCTTCAATGAAAACCCTTTCTCTATGGCTGATGCAATACTGTTTGGCGGGCTTATCAGCTCCCATGGGCAACCAGCAGATCAGCACAATCGCGGTAATGAAACTGGACAAATAAAAGATGGCCGGCCATCCTCCTTGGATGTCAGTCCTTGTGCACAGATATCCCGCCGTTGGGAGAATAAAAAGTGTTCCAATCTGTCTTCCACCGGTGATAATTCCAATCGCGGCAGCTCTCTCAGTCCTTGGAAACCATCGTGTGATCAGCGAGTTAACGGCCGGCGACATACAGGCATCCGAAGCGCCGATGGCAATCCTGGCCACAACCGCGTACCAAAACGAGTTGTGGGCCAACATAGGCAGGGTCAGATTGCCGACTCCGCAAAGTAAAAGCGACGCCAACACCATCCATTTTCCATTAATGCGGTCGGCATAAAGTCCGGTCAGCAGCATCAGCAAGGAGCCGGCATTTTGTGCAGCCAGCACCAGGCCCTCTTGATCCGATTCCCAATCCAAATCCCCCGAGTAATTTCGAAGAGGACACTTGATCATACAAATCAGCGCTACCGCCATGTTCGAGGTCGAAATCGACATTGTAATATAGCAGCAACATAACAAGACGGCGATCAGAAATCGCATTGAAGGAAACAGTCGGGATTGCGGTAGATCGTCGTCATCATGCTCCTCGGAGTTGTTTCTAACGTTCATCCACGGGTACACACAGCCATCGCCGTTTTCTTTCATTGAGGGATTCAGGCCCGTTCGGAAGATTTGAGCGGGGTGGTAGTCACTGGCAGATCGAAAATACGACGTATGTTGGCCTGGTGGATGGAGAACTGCCGAAGCGGTTTTGCGTTGAAGTTTTGGGATAAACTCCTCTTCCGGCGACACTAAAGATTGCTTGTCATCCCGAGTCGAAGTCGACAGTTTCTCTCGGACCTCGTCCAATATTGTACTGGCATCATGCATGAAGGAAATCTGTGGCTCTGAAGCTTTTGGGGGGAAATCTTCCCTTTTTACACTTAATGTCGCTGGCTGGTCAGTTGAGGAATCGCTATTGCTTCGAGATGAAAGCGATTCTTTCACCGCCTCGAGTCCAAACGCATCACTTTGGGACCGTGGGGCCAAGGCTGGCGGTGATAAAAATTGATCGTTAAGGGCTTTGACATCCAAGGAGGTTCTCCTATTTGCGATGGATTTAGCGAATTGCGAAGAGTGTCGGCGATTTCTCAAGGGCTGAGGCTGCAGTTGGTCGGAGATCTCATCAAAATGTTCGGAGGAAACGGAAGGGCCAATGGAACAGTCAGGGAAATCAAAATGGCCCTGAGTTGTGGGAGTTATTGGCTCTGGCCTTGGAGCCATCACTTAAAAGCTTTGAAAATTCTGTAAAAATGGGAATTAGAGGTGATGACTAAAACTACAGTAAGCAAATACGCGACACGGAGAGTTAACAGTTGGTTTTGGGGATCCGAATCAGCCCATTTCCAAACAATTTCCCCCCAAAAAACAGTTGCAAATTAACCCTCCGTTCATGTGAAAGAAACACTCATTAACGAACCCCAGAAGCCCCGACGCCAGCGAAGTGAAACGTGCCGGAAGCCGGGTTGCTGAGAAGGCGAAACGGACAGGTACTGAACCGTTTTCCGGTGAGAAGCGAAGGAAATATATGATCATCGTCCGAATGACCGAACCCCTAAAAGACGTTTTTTGCGCACTTCCGATGTTAGTTTTTTGCCCCAAAGAAAGAAAAGCTGACTGAACCCATCTTCCGGAAATTAACCCAAGTATTGTTTGTTTCAAAGAGAAAGGAAAGATTTGTAACGGATGATGCAAAGGTTATGGGATCGGAAGTTGTATACGACAAATGACCGTGTAGCGCGAAAGAAGGTGGGCGGTGACAGGGATACGATGATCAGGAAGCTCGAAATGACAATTTAGGAACGCATTATAGATCAAAAAACTATCTTGATGACAAAAAAGTTTGTGTTCTTGAAAGGTTAAGTTGCAAGGGAGGCAGGAGCAGTAACGACAATTTATTGTGAAAAATGGCACGAACTAAAGTTCTGCTTGTCTACGCGCGATTTATAGCTTATATTTGGTCATGTGACCATTAAAATTTTTAGGCTAGAGGTTGCATTTTTTTGCGATAAAAATCTGTTACAACCTTTGTAATTTGAAGGTCAAAATGTTGGAATTCTACAAATCTTGAAGTAAATTTCACGTTTACGCCCATAGTAATTAGTATTTCGTAGAATATACGTAATAAGATAAATACATCCAATAAGACGTGGCTGCATTCAAGGAAGTATAATTGCAAAACCTCCTTCCTGATTTTTTGCCAAAATATGGTTTTATAATAGCGATAAAGTGAGAAGGTTTCGAAACCAAACAATAAATTACAATTTGATGTGTAAAAGTCGTAGAATCACGCACAAGTCATCCAAAAATATCAAACGCAATCTGTCCTTCAAAAAAGTTACAAAAAAAATCATCCAGATCGCTAGCTTCGACTGCACTTTTATCAGCCAAATCCGAGAGAAATAATGATTACTTTTCTCTTTTTTCCGCTGTAAACCGTTCAAAAGCTCTCCGGTCATTAGTAAAGAAGGACTCCGATAGATAAGGTCCTTGCACATTACAATTAAAACTGTTACATCGCGCGGTTCAAAAACATTATGAATGGGGGTTTGGTGGGATGTGCGAAGGCCGTCGGAATTATATTTTCGGCGCCATCAAGACCGATAAAAAACCAATTAAACTGTTTCAAGTACCGGTTCAATTGTAACTGATTGTAATTCTCGTAAAATTTTGACGGATTTACTTGCACGTTGTAAGGAAGCAGCTTTTTCAGAGAGAAGGGGCTCAAGGACAATCTATTGTAATCGGCTGGACGGATGGGTTACTGTGGGTGTCTATGATGACAAATAAAAAAGTGAATGGTTCAAACAGAAAGTTCAAGTCATCGGTCATCAGAATTTTGAATCTTCATTAAAGAAGTCTTCAACGTGGACCCAACTTGTTTTAGAAACAAAGAATTAAATACTAAAAGCCGCATGAATTTACTAGTCCTTCCGGAAAGTCGCCGGACGGAAATCGGCGACATGCACTCTGCGAAATCGAAAGTTCACTTTGCACTGTGCAATTTTTGGCTTTTTGCACTGTGCAATAAGCTTTTTCGAGCTGTCGCTCGCACCCTGAGTTTTTTCTCACAGTGCATGCCGCCGATTTCCGTCCGGCGACTTTCCGGAAGGACTAGTATACAAAAGAGATTTTCGAAGGCGACATGTCTTGCGCATTTTTGGATTTCATGTCAAAAATGATGATCCTGTATTTGAGATCCTTGGCAAAAGGTACTTTATTAATAGTGTCGCAAAATATTTTCAACAAACAATATGAATTTTGAAAGCCAGTGTCTCCTCATTTCGTATGCTATTTCATCTCATAAAGAAGACCGCTAACATAAGTATAGGGAATCCTATGAGTACCGCAAGTTTCATCTTTCAGAGGATGCTTCTGCACGTTCAGAAGCCACATGCAAACTTTTGGAAGACTCTAGACTTTGATTTAGCCTACTTACTATTGCAATCAAGTTTCTTTCTGTAAACTATCCTCTCCGTGTTCTAGTTTCTCAATTGCATGCCCATTTATTGTAAATTTTAACGCCTGATGTCTGCCCCAAGTAAACTTCAACCTTTCCCTCTGGCTTTATAAAAAACAATCGCCTTTCACGTCCACGTAGCCCAGTTGTAATAATTTTGCGCCAAAAGATTGATGTTAATTGAAAACAATAACCTGCCGGAAGCAGTTTTCTTGTTTTTTTTATTTAAAAGATATCATATTACAGTTACATGGATCATAAAAACTTTTGACGTAAGTTTTGCACTTCCTTTGACTGTTTAAAGAATCAAAGAAGTTTTAAAAATGATCCCATTAACCGCCCGGAAGCCTCATTAAACCCCATACAACTAAAATTAAGAAAAAAAGATGATCAACAGTACCTCCAGAAGATCATGTTCATCTATCACCACTCTCGTAACCTCTTTTCAATTATTTTTTATTGAAACCCCGAACAAACCGCTCATTTATCTTGTGGAAGAAAGGTTACTTCTTAGGTTACTTTCATCTTGCTTTTCCACAAAAAAACACTCGAAACAGAAACCGCGAATCAATCAAAAGGTCGGTTACTGCGCGATTGTACAATCTTACAGCAAACTCTTGTAATGTTGTAAATGTAAACAATACGAAGAGTGGCGATGGAAATGGGGTGATAATTCCGAGAGATGACTTTTTAAAATCAGGGAAGATTAATATGTTCGGGTTAGTTGGAACGGATTGCATCATAAGGAAATGGCTTCAAAAGACAATGGGAATGGAGTGGGAGGGAGGGTCATACGAAGGGTATGTCGAGCCAAAATTCCAAAAAATTTTGGAGATATTATTGCAACTTGCAATGCTACATATTCCGCAAAAATCTCGTTCCATTAAGGAGACGTTCCAAAACAGTGTGGCACAAGGCTATATGCAAATTTAGATTAAAATCTTTTAGGACACCTGAACCTTGCGGTTTGCAGATATCACCGACATTATGGATTTAAAGATCACCCAAAACTTGTCACCCTTTTTTGGGCCACAGAACTGAGCCTCTCAGGTTTCCCTAAAAGAAGCAAAACGTAACACATTGACGTAAAAAAGTACTGACAATGAGCTATCATCATTACTGCTACTCCACGTGAGCTTAGTACAAGAAGTGTCTAATAAATTAACTGTAAGGTCGTTTTTTATCGTAAAAGGAAAACAATTCCATCCAGAAATTGAGAAGGGTCCGCAAAGTTCATTAAAAACAGGGAGAAAAAATAATAATCTTTTAATCTTAAAAAATTATTGTCACAGATTTTAAAAAAAATATTTTTTTTCGAAAATTCAAATTGAATGACCGAAATGAAAAAACTTGAAAATTCAAATTTACACTTTCAAGTTTTCCTCAAGATTTTTTACACTTTCGTTCGCTCAAATCGCAAGATGGTCGGTTGTAAGTTCTCGACAGCCCTGTTGCTCTTCATTCCAATTGTTTCGGCCGGCCTCATTTTCAATACGGAGAGACTCAAAAAAGAGAGAAGTTGCAGTCCAAATTTGAATGTTCGATTATTTGGGGAACTAAAGTAAGTTGACTTCGCATGAGTCATAATCTTGGACATGTATAACTTTAGTCCAGAATTTGACTTACAATGCGAAAAGAATGAGATGGTAATTCAGTTCACGAAAACGGCCAATCTGGAGGTCAAATTGACTCCACCGTTGTGCAAAGCGAGGTGAGATTTACTTTGCCATTGATATAATAGGATAGTAGAGAATCAAACATTATGCTGATTTTTCAGTCCTCCAAGATCCCTCGGATTCAACGTTGAAGGCTGTGAGTGGTTTAAAGCTGAGTACAATCCAAAAGATTATCAATGGAACATTCAAGTTGGACACGTTGTTAGTAAGTGTTTTTCCAGTCACGCAAAACGGGGGTCGGAGAGTCCGGAAGTAAAAATTACAGAAATTAACTTTTATCGAGGACACACTAGGCTGCAGACCTTCAAATCTACATTTATATTTTTCGGATCCACTACGTATTTTACTTTCAGAAACCCTTGACTCAATTGAATTGAACGTTTTCATCGATGGAAACTTCGTAGTATTAAATTCTCGTCTCTTCGAATCCAATAGCTGTTTCTTGAGAACTTTCCATGCCGATGAAAGATCAAGCCTCGAAATCTTAACCCCGCCAGCTCCCGGAGACGTCGATTGCCCATTCAAGCTTAAATTTGTAAGTTTTTCTCTATAAAAAAACTTTCTTTTGCTTTTCAAACATCAAATCTTGCCCTTCAGAAAAGATCGATTAATATTGCCCCATTGGCCGTCACTCAACAAAACGTCGAAGTTGTCTATGGAATTTACCTCCTAATTGTGGTCATCGTCTATTTGTAAGTTATTTTTGCAATTGGATTTACGTAACATTGCATGCCACATAATTACAGCCTTGTTTCAGTATGTTCGCATTCGTCCTTCTGGCCTCCCTGTCTACTTTCGTCTATCGCCGTCCTGAATATTAATGGGATATTATGATTTATGATGGCAGGATGTGTGTGTTGGTGTAGAAATAAATTTTAATCCGAAAGGAAACCCTATTTTGGCCTGATATATTATACATGAAGATTGCTTTGTTTTTGTCGGTTTTTGATGACTTTAAAGTTGTAAGTGACGGATAACGTTTGAAAATGACGCTGTTAAAATTAAACTTCAGCAAAATCAAAACAGTTTGCTTAATTTTTAACGATTTTTTGTTCGAAAAACTCGGAAAATTGTACAAATTTGATTTTTTTTACAATTTTTTTTGCACTTTTAAATAACCTTAATTTTAAAGAGAAACTGTTGACGGCTCGTATTTTACCCATATTTTCTTCAATTGTTATTGCAATAACAGCCTCCAAATGCAATCTTCCCGCTCCAAATCCCTCAATTCTCCTTAAAAACCTCAAAACATTGTCGAGAAATGAGGGTCTTTTGCCCAGTGTGCACTTTTCTTGTTTAGATTTCACGTCTTTTCGCTCCGCTCTCGAACTATTGATCTGCCCGCACACTATTTCGCCGGTGCTCTGACCTCGGGTTTTGGGGTGGGAAAAGTGGAGGAAAAGCCTTTTTCGTCTTCTATTTCCCACTTTTTTCGCTTTTCGGATAAAAAAATGCGAAAAATTTAATTGACAACGAAATTGGCATCTTTTTTGAACATCGTACTGCCCTTCCTTGTATTATAAACGTAAAATCCGTGGAGATTTTAACGCATTCGTCTATCGGATTTATTGTCGGCCGTTTTTTCAGGATGCTAACCAAGACATGGACGGATAAAGAGCGGGAAGTATTGATCGACGAGGTCCACAAAAGGCCCGAACTTTACAATAATGCCCATCCCGAGTTCAAGAACAAAGAGCGCCGAGCTCAGGCCTTTGATGATATCGCCCATCTTATTGCGTCCGTCTCCGAGAATCCGGAGCAATCAGTTGATGGTGGGTTACTGTAACATTTGAGTGATTATATCTTTAGGTCGGACCGTATCCGCGCAATGGAAGATCCTCAAGGATTCGTTTAATCGGACAAGGAAAGCCGCAGCCAACTCCAAAACGTACAATGTGCCGGTTTGGCGTTTTTATAGACAGATGGAGTTCCTAGTGCCTTATACGACAAGATACGACCATTTTACATCCAGTCCAACACCAGCACCGCCAGTGAATTCGCTGCCAAATTCGAGTTCCACTCATTACAGCGATACCTCCGGTGATTTGGACGATGACGACGTGGATGATGTCAGGTCGAAGAGTAGTAGTAACCATGATGATCATTTCGTATTACAATCACCCGAGCAAAAGGTGGTATTGAATAGCGGGCAAAGCAGTTCCCATGGGGATGAGAGACACATTGAAGTTCACACTCCAAACGGCTCTCACGAAGTTCACGGCCCTCATTTCTTGGCCGCAAGCTCTTCTTTCCATTACAAAGACCGGTTCAATCATGATCCAGAAGACTTCTCCTTGTCCTCAATCACTCCCACCACTCACATTTCGAATCATATTCTCCTCTCCACCATCGATCAGCCCCGGAAACGCCCTCATCAAGAAATCTGCATCCCAACCACAGCCTTGGTCAGCCATGGATCAGCGTCCGCGTCCTCGACCAACTCTTCCTCAGCCTCAGTGCCTTTTACGACCACCGGAAACCTCGAGGATTACGTGGTGGATGTGGTAAAACGACGGGTTTTCGACTCCAGGGAAGACGACTTTGACCTCTTTGGCCGCTTGGTGGCGTCGGCCGTGCGGGAAGTTGCGCATTTTGATCAGAAAATGTTTTTGGAAATGAGGAGAGAGATCAACGAGGTGGTCTACAAGTTCGAGAAGAAGAGATTTGGCTGAGAGAGCGCCGCAAAACCCCTACTCGCCTTTTCCCATCCTCAACCCGCTAGCCTCCGTTTGTGATCCGTATTTTAGCTGTTTTAATATTCCCTCGCCCACTGATAACCTCTTAAGTCGTAGAATCTCCAGATTTCCCACAAGGATTGCACTGCCCTGGAGGCACCTGTAGTCCCAAACACTTTTCGTTTTCGTCGACGTCTTGTAAGCCCGGTCTAAGCATTTCGATGTCAGCTTGCATTATATTCTTGCTTCTGTTGATAATATTGGACAAGAATTCAGAGCTTTTGATAATAATTTCGTCCAATAGGTTCACTTTGCGATGAATTACACTACTTTAAAAATTATCTATTCAACAAAGAAGGATACGATAACGTGATAATGATAATAAAGTTTTAATTGATGATTCAGATTTGCAAAGATTTCAAGTGACAATCTGTTCTCTGGAGGGGAAACAGAGCCGTTTTAGAGGAAAGAACGACGTCTTCAGATCACCGAGATCCCACTAAAAACTTGTTTTTGTAGTTTTGACCCTAGATCCGGATCCTTTCGCCAGAATCCCGCCCTTCAGTCATCATGACCTCACATTCGCCACACCAATCGTTTTTCGTTCGCCCAGTCGTGCCGTGAAATCACTTAACCTTACGCAATCAAGGTGCCGCCTCGAAGTCACGCTGCGAAGTCTTCTTCCAAACCATCTTCAAGACCGAGATGGAGAATCAATTCCCTTGCACAAAAGGCGAATTAAAAGAAAAGAAAGGCACGGGGTCATCCCGTTCGATGAAATTTTATTTCTCCGCCATCTCTCCTTCCCCAAATCCGCGCGGTAGTTTTTTCGCCGCCTTTTTGATTTCGGTTTCTCCATTTTTGGATGCCAAAACTTTGAGCTTTATTCAAACTTGTGAAGCTTGAGCTCTCAGTCAGGAAGCTAAAGTCTTTTTCAGACCGTTAGCAATGATATCATTTTTTCGATGGGTTGATCTTTGCCGTAACGAACAACCCATTATTTCTTGCGCGAAAAAACTTTTCCAGTTTGACCTACATCTAGAAAATGAAAAAAAAGTCAGACGGAGCGGTTTTTCTGTAGGCACCGCGGAGTCGTACCATAATTGGGTGGCTTGCTAGCTGAAGTTTTGGTTTCTAGTTTATATTATAGAATAAGCTTTGCTTATTTTTTATACTATAGCTTCTCAACGTTTATCCCATTTTAACAATCATCATCTAATCTCAATATTCTCAGAGATGACGGAGGATCCCGGTCCTCCAGCCGTTTCTCGGCAGCGATCAAACAACTCCGAGCATCTCTATCACAATCAAATTCTGCATGCTCCAATCCACGAACCAAAGCATGCCGCTGACATTAAGGCTGATGATCTTGGGGAGAAACTAAAAAAATGGACAGCCCATGCTTTCGAAGAGTACGGAGAATTTGTTGGCCGCCATCCTGGCTATATTTTGACCGCAACTATCTTATTTACTATTGCAACTTTACCGGGATTTGCGTTTTTGAGGATTAATTTGGATCTTTACAAATTGTTTGTCCCTTTGGACGCTCCGGTTCGACGAGAATTTGAAGGATCTCAGGTAGGTTCTATTAACCTTGTTTCTTACTATTCCAAAAGTTACAAAAGAAAGGAAATACCTTCAGATTTTTAATGCTATGCCCGCTGGAAACTTGGATTTCATCCCGCCACCGAAGAATATATCAACAAGGTCAATTGAATTCGACGAATTACAAGTTTGGAATGACCCACAAAATCCGGCAGTAATTAGGACTGGCAGAGCTACGAATCCGAAGAAAAAGAATCAAAAGAAGAAGTGTAAGGACCTACCGGATCTTTACCAATAAATTAATAACTACAACAACCACCGAAAGATTCAAAATCACTCTACTTTTTCTACTTTCAGCTGTCGATGCGCCTATGCACAATGACATTCTCCGGTTCTACGTGGTCCATAAGAACTACGATAACCTATTGGAAAGCGACATCTTGGGAAGACTTTACGACTATACCAATCAGATGATGACGGTTCGAATGCAATATGAAGGAAGGGAATGGGGTTTGGAAGACTTTTGCAAAAAAGCTCCAACTGAACCAGTAAGTCAACAATTGTCTATTTCACGCCGCTAATTAAACAGCAAAGCTCTATAACAGCAACCTTTTTAGAAATGCAACAACCATTTGAATGTATGGCTAAAACACGCCGAGAATCTTTTCAAAAGCGAAGGATCAAGGTTTAACCCTAATCTTCAGTTGTCTTATCCAGTTATGTATCTGTTCAACCGTCCCAAGGATATTGGAAATGTAAGTTCCCAAATCTTGGACACTGTAACCATTTATTCCAGATTATCTATGGAGTCAACGTAACCGGGCTGAAACATGAGATTGTTGGAGCCAGAGTGCTCACAATCCATTGGTTTGTGATGTTCCCAATTATTGGAAATAGCAAAAGCGCATACTTTGCTTATCGCGAAAAGTTGAATGAGTTCTGGGAGACCAAAACCGCAGAGTCAGATATCAAATTCATCCCTCACAAGTGAGTAAAAAAGCCCTCAAGTCAGGGCTTAATATCGACAACACGACTACTGATAACTTTAGTGACCGCGCTATGGACGACGAGCTCATGTTAATCATCCAAACAGCCGTTCCCTTTGCCGTTCCCGCCACCTTACAATTGATGGTCTTCGTCTATCTGACCAATCTGTCCAAAGATATTCGAAAGTAAGCCCGGTGATCAAATTATGATACGATTGCAAAACCTTCGAGTCTAGAATACTTTCTGACACACTCCATTTCCAGATCAAAACCTATGGAAGCCTTCTTCGGCGTAATTTGTGTTGTCCTCGGCCTAATCACAACATTCGGATTGACTTTTTACTTCGGACTCCCCTTTAATCCCATCTCCAGCACAATGCCTTTCCTTATTTTGGCTGTCGGTAAGCCGTTTCTCTATTTTACTTATCAAATCAGCATTTCGCCATTTACCGACCTTATTTTAGGTGTTGACGACGCATTTTTGATGCTGGGAGCCTGGCGAATGACGGATCCTAGGCTCTCGGTCGAAAAACGAATGGGAATCACAATGGGAGATGCTGGTGCTTCAATCACTGTAACTTCCCTCACCAATTTCGGTTGTTTCGGTAAGAATTGTTAGATAATAGCAAACTAAATCTTCCAGCTCTCGGCTACTTCCTGTCCCCAACCCCAGCTGTCGCAGATTTCTGCACCTTGACTGCTGTGGGTGTAATTTTGGACTACATCTATCAGATCACATTCTTCGCCGCAATCATGGTTTACGGAGGAATGAGAGAAGATCAAGGCGGAATTAAGAGCTACTTCAACATGAAAGACTTCAAGGCTAATCTCAGAATGCTCAGAAACAAGATATGTTGTTGTTGTCGAAGTGAAGTAGTCCCGGTGGAAGAACCTGCCAATCAAAGTAAGGCTAAACAGATAAGATAAACAAAGGTCCACAATTGGACAATATAACCTAAAGTCTGCTCTAAAATACGAAGCAGAAGTTAGACACCATTCATTTCGCGAAAACTTTATCCGAATTAGGTCAAAAGTTGTAGAAAAATCAAGAATTTATTAATGTTGCACAATGCCAAAATTCAGGATTTCGTAGTGAGAAAAAAACAGGCAGGCGAAAATTCCAAAATTTAAATCGGAAATGATCTTCATAGGATCTCGGACACCTTGTGGCATCACTATAAAACATATTATCCTCAACTTGACAATTTCAGTGCCCCGTCAGAACTCCGAAGAGATCGAAACTCTATTCCATGAGCCCACGATTATGCACCGTTTGTTCCGCGATTACTATGCGCCATTTATTCTCAGGCCATGGGTAAAGGCGATCAGTTGGCTCTTCTTCTTGATCTACATCTGCATTAGTTTCTACGGTTGTGCCAACATGAAGGTCGACATCAGTCCCAAGAAGTATATCCGAGATAATTCTCCCATTCAAACTTTTGTTCACTTGGCTGGTAAGTATAATCGGAGTAGAATTTAACGTGACCTATGACTTTCAGACAAGTACATTTGGGCTGACAATGTGATGCCGCATATCCATATTATGAAGCCTCCAGATTTCCGAAATGATTATGACAGGAATCGATTAAACGAGCTGGTGTTCCGTTTGGAGAATACGGATTACTCGATTGGCAGAGTCTCGACCAACTTTTGGCTTTGGGAATATCAAAACTTCCTCAACGATTTTCCCGAAGTTGTTTATTCACGGGATTTCTACAAGAGAAAGTATTTGAAACAATTCTTCGGTCAATTCGATTATATTCAATTCCGACAGATGGTTAAAATTAATGACTCCGTCCCTGATGGAGAACCTTGCATCTCCGCATTTACTTTCCAGACCTCCTTCTATGGGTGGGTACTTTAATTGGGCTTTTTTTTTACTTACGAGGGAATGGTCTGAACTTCCCCCAGCGTTTGGGAAAATGACTAGTACAGGTGGATAGAGCATGTCAACTTTGGTAAAAAAGAGCCCTTTTCTAGCTGCGGAATAAGCTCGGCCGACGAGAAAAATCGACCGAAAGTTCCACAAAAATTTCCTCTTTCTCTTCCCTCGGAAAAGAAGAGCGCTGTCCAATGGTTCGGTTAGCCGAGTGGATAAAACATCTTGCTCATCAAAGCCTTATCACGGTCCTCCACGAGACCCCGGAACCGAACCAACCCCCAAAAGAATACCGAGCGGATGTTTTTTTATCCACTCGGCTAACCGAACCATTGGACACCGCTCTTCTTTTCCGAGGGAAGAGAAAGAGGAAATTTTCGTGGAACTTTCGGTCGATTTTTCTCGTCGGCCGGGCTTATTCCGCAGCTGGAAAATGGCTCTTTTTACCAAAGTTGACATGCTCTATCCACCTGTACTAGTCATTTTCCCAAACGCTGGGGGAAGTTCAGACCATTCCCTCGTTACATATTTTTCGAAATTTGCAAAAAAATTGTTTAGTCTCGACTCCTGGGACAAGCGACAAGCCGAGCTTTTCCATTGGCGCCGAATCATTGATGACTATCCAGAATACGATGGATTCTTGGCTAATATCTTCTCTCCATTCTTGATTGATCAACGTCGAACAATTGCGCCATCTTCCATGCAGTCGGTGGGGTCTGCCATTGCTGTTATGGCACTCATCTCGATGTTCTTCTTGCCGGATAAGGTGAGATCTTGATTCAAATCGGCTTGTTAGACCATTTTTTGTGATACAGTTAGCTCAAATTTGTTCTTTACAACTCAACATGTATGAATTTACATTGTTTTCCAGCTCTCCGTATTCATCATGTCCTTTTCGCTTATCTCGATTTCAACGGGCGTCTGCGGCTTCTTATGTCTCTGGGGATCGGACCTGGACTCGGTCTCCATGGGTTGCATTATCATGGCTATTGGGCTGGCCGTCGACTTCTCCATCCACATCTGCTACCGTTACCATCTTTCGGAGGAGCCTACGGCCGATGGAAAGGTCATCGATACCCTCTCCATTGTGGGCTACCCTGTTCTTCAAGCTGGCTCTTCTACGCTCTGGGCGATGACGACGCTCCCATGGATCCCGGCTTATCTTGTTCGAGTATTCTTCCAGACTGTGGTCTTGGTGAATATCTTTGGGTTGTTGCATGCCCTTTTATGGCTGCCTCAGTTCATTTCGGCTATTGATCCCATTGCCAGAATCCCCAGAAGACATGCTCACAGTGATTAAGAGGGAAGGCACGTCAGAGAAGGCTCAAAAACAATCGAAAAGAAGAATCAAAATAAAATTTTATATATTATTTGACGTGCATGGTAATAACTGTTTCCGTTATAGACTGCCATAAACTCGTATAATAAATATATTTATTTGCTCTATAAATATCCGATTTCCCGAAGGCATCTAATTACCTTCTTTTCTTCCTCCTCCTCCTTCAGAGAGTATAATCATTTACTTTTTACTTACTATGTAACGTGACGAGCCTGCCTACGCGTGCCCGTATTGGCAAAGCGTAATGAATTGGGAGTGCATTCGGAGCTCATTCTAATTCAAAAATTATTATTTAAAATTTGCGGAATGTTGCATTTTTTGTTTTTGGTGTATTTTTACCTAGTTTGAGAAGGAAATGCCCCAAGGGTAATTCTAAGATTTACTTGGAATTTGTCTTCACTGTTATTTTTAGGCCAATTTTTAAATCCTCAAAATCTTAATTCTCCTTTGTAAAGGCGGCCATGGGCCTCAAAAATCTTTGCCGATAGCACGCGACGCGCGGAGAGAGACCAGATCTGGCTAGAGAATAAATACAGTTGTTGACCATGTCTGTAAGCCCGAGGAAAAAATTGTTTTTTTTTGTGAGTACGATACTGTCTTCGGAAAAAATAGACTTAAAACTTTTTATGCCAAAACAAGGGTCGAAATAAACTCATCTGTAAATCTCATCATTTCTGCATGAATCCCGTAAGAATCGATGAACAAATTTTGGCTTGGCTTGTACAAAGTTAGTTTCATCAAAACCTCTGCATCACACTTGATTATTTCCCCTTGGGCTGTTTTCGTCTTCCTAAGTACCCTTTGCCCCAATTTATGCCCCAATTTTCCCCTAGGGCCAAGACCAATAAAACCTGGGCTCCTTGCACAATTATTTAGTTAATGTGGACATCATCAATGTCGTTAAGTTTTATGTTGTTCTGGAAATGTTTATCCGACAAAGAAAGTTAAAAAAAAAAAGATTTCCTCATGTCTGGCCATAAAATTGGAATAACAAAAGAACGTGGTAGGATATAGTACTAGGCGTGGCCCACGCAAAAGTCACACGCTATTCGTGAAGAGAACGGGCTCACCGTGTTCTTTTTTGGGTTCGGAAATCCGAGAGCGTTGGGTTAGGAATTCTTGCGTTGAAACCGACAGAATTTTAAGTCGGAGGTTTCGCATTAACACCTTCATTTTCGAAGAACCCTGGGACATTTTCATGCGGTAAACGTGTTCTAAGTGCGACGGCCAGGTTTTATCGAATTTGGTTCACGCAATGTGCCTAAGCCACATATTAATTCCCGGAATTTCTAGCCCATGCTTTGTAGGGTATGATATTCAATAATCTTTGCCAACAAGAGAATTTGTGAAATCTGGAGAGTGATCAGAGAAAAAAACTCTTTTTCCCATATCTTTTCTAATGTTGATAAACAAGTTTTATTGTGTGAGAAGGTTGCTTCCTACAGTAGGAATGAGGCTGAAGATTTTAAAGCTAAAGCAGTTGCAAAAAAATCCCAAAATTTTTCCGATTTCCAGATAAAAAATCTTGGTTATTTCTGTAAGGCGCGATGTAGGAATCTTGAATCGGTTTTGGAAAAATTTAATCTAGATTTTGGTCACGTTCCATTAAATTTTGAGCGTCTTACTTTGGCCACTTCGCTGTAAACTTATTCTTTTTTTTACTGGTCTGGCAATTCCGACCTCTCTGACCTTCGACTTTTCCTCTTCTTTGTAGCTCCAGAGGATCCACTCTGCAAATCCCGCCAACTTCCGTTTCCCATTCAAAGGCATGGGATCCGAAGCCCTAAACAATGTGAAACTTATTCCGTTTTTGTTTCCCCCACGCCGTACTTTTCCAATAAATGACGCGTTCTGACGACTTGTTGTCATCCTTTTTCCGCTTCCGTCAAAAAACAAAAAAAAATCTTGGATTCCATAAAGTAGTGGGTTCTGGGACCGCCGGAGTCTGGGTTCCCGTGCCGGATGACGCGAGGTTTCCGATTTTGAAGGTTGTTTTGAGGTGAGGCTTCGTGGTTGGCATGGTAAGGGGAGCTGGGCGATCTTGGGAATGTTGTTTATAACTTATGGGATTAAAGTATAAGGTTTTGCGCGCAACATCCCAAGTTCCGCTACTTTATTCTCAAACAAATTCTTTTTTTACTGTCCTCGTCATAACTACGTCAATTCTAACGTCTTCCTCTCCAGCAAATCGAATGTTCCTCGAACTTTTCGCTCAAAAGCGTGCCCTCCAATTCAATTCCTCTTCTTCAGTCTATGCCCAACTTTTTTTACTATTTATTTATGATACGATAAATAAAACCGAGGTGATAAATTTGAAAAAATTGACTGGGCCCTAAGGTGTTCGCAGACGTCATGAGCCATTTTTATCGGCATCCCATGCTTTCTGTTTGATCGCTGCCCGCAATTTAATTGGCCGAAGGAACGGCGAGTTTTCAGCGTGAACGTGAGAACGGCGGAGGATCTTTGATTGGGTGTATTGACGCTTTGAAGTGAAGTGGACGGGTTGAAAAGATTAAGCTGAAATTTTGACAAAATTCGGGACAAATTTATATTAGAATTTTTGAAGAAATTTGTAAGGGTTGAAGATTGCAATATGCATAAATCAAAGAGTGATGACGCTTTGGGGACAAAAAATTAAAAAAGTTAAAATTTCCTCTTCAAAATGCCATTATACAAATTGCATTTTGCGGTTAAAAAAATTTTCTGGCTATATTTACTTTTTATAAGGTCACCCTCAAAATAGAAATTTACAAAAACTGATGACGTTATTGTGCTTTGCTTTACTTGGAGTCTCTTCTCCGGCCACGGTTAAATTGAGCTTATTATTTAAATATTTGTCGGTTTCTGATAAGTACGTAGTATTGTGAAAATGTTGAGTCCGACAATCTTTGCTATTTTCATCCAGTGGTGTCTTCTTTCAAGGGTTGTATTTAATGGCCGTTCTAATAGCTCCCAAAATCCAATAATTTTTTGGAATTTTTGGTGGCTTGTAAAAAGGATACCCTTAGGCAGAGATTATTGCCGTAAAATTTTTTAAAGTTGGGCTAAAAAATTTAGCGCTAAACTTTTAACGTTCCCCCAAGCTCTGACTAACTCTAAGACAACAACTTCCGAGAACGTGGAAGGTTCCGTGTTTTGCCCCCGGCTCCCCGTTCGGTTTCCCCTCAAGAAATCCGATGGTCAAATACACGGAGGAGCATGTAGATGGGTCGGTTGATTGGAGACATTTGATGCACAACTTTTTTTACGCCTCGAGCTTTTTGACTTTTTTGTTTGTGCAAGACCTGGGGCCAAGATGTTCGAGGCAAAAATCAGGGGACTTTCCGAACAGACAACTCGGAAGGGGAAGAGCGCGAAGTATCAGTGGCTCCCGTGTTCTACCAAAGTTTACATTTTCCAAATTTTGGGGTTAACGTCACAGAAAGAGACGTTAAGATTACCAGAGGGTTGTTTAGGATTATACAAAAATTTGATTATAGTTTGGCATGAAATTAAACTTTGTATTGAAGACAACGCCCGGCAAATAAGTCATCTTTTTTGTCCCAAAATCAGAGTTTCTACCGTAGGAACGGCATTTGAGCCGTTGAGCCCTATTTTGAATTACTTTTTTTACTTTTTTTCAGTCTTGTTTGCTCTGCCCTGCACAATTCTCATGTTACGATGATTCTTGATATACAAATTTTTTTCCTCGGCCCGGACCCGCTTTGCTGACGTCATCAGCTCACGCTGATTGAACAGCTCTTTTTTAACCCTTCTAAAAATTTGTAAGGACAATTAATTCGTGTAATTACAGAAAAAAAATTTTTGCTTTGTAACAGCCTTTTATTTATCTTTTCAGCTATTGTTTTCCCTCGGATTATGGTTGTATAAACACGCTCAATCACCGCAAACACCCACAGAATGACCCCCAACAAGGCCAATATGATGAATGGCATTCAGAATGGCCGTCCTCACATCACCCACATTATCTTTGATTTTGACGGAATCTTGGTGGACAGTGAAGACCGATATTCAATGATCCATAGTACTTGTTTGAAATCGTTTGGGAAGGAGTTCAATATTCACATGAAGTATGCCATTTTGGGGTTGAGGAAACAGGATGAAGTGAGGACTTTGCTGAGACTAAATGATCTGGATGGATTGGTGGAGCCGGAGGAATACATAAGAGTAAGTTGTTTTGGACGCTTACAGCTCCCCATTGCTAGAAAATTTAAATGTGTGACATCGATATTTTTTTGCTTTAATTTTGACCACTTTCCTCTCTAGTAAAACTGCTGAAAAATCAAGATCTATTCACTCCAACCTTTCAGTTATACGAGGCGCAATACGAGACCCTTCTGCCCGACTGTCCACCCATGCCCGGTGCTGATGATCTAGTCCATCATCTTCATCTCAACGCTGTTCCCATGGCCATTTGTTCGAGCTCAGGAGAAACAGAATTCAGGATAAAAACGAGGAAGCGCTTCCAGCATTGGCTGAGTATGATCCCAATTCAAGTTTTGACAGCGACAGATAAAGAAGTCAAGAGGGGGAAACCCTTCCCAGACCCCTATCTCATCACTATGTCCCGTTTTAAGGCAAGTTTCTCTCTACAGAGCCCAGGCCTTGTCCTAAAATTGTTTAAAAAATAAATTTTAATAACACTCTGCCATAAATTTTGAGATTTTTAGTCGTCATTATCTAATTTCTTGCGTAATCCCTCCATTTTTTCCAGATCCCACCCGCCTCTCCCCGGAACTGTCTCGTTTTCGAAGATTCGATAAATGGTGCTGAATCAGCCCTGAATGCTGGAATGAATTGCATTTTAATCCCCCAGAAGCAGTTCAATTGCGAAGAAACGATGAACAGTATCAACCAGCTGAGGCCCCGCTTGACGGATGTCTTGGATTCAATGGAGGATTTCGATCCGAGTTTATACGGATTGCCGGGCCGATTCAGCGAATTGGAGCAATGTCCGGAGCTGGAGACTCCGGGCGCCGCGAATGCACAAGCGCCGTGTCACGTTTTCGACTGATTCTGCAGATCTTATATTGTTTTGGCTTTGTAAACACTTCCCTTGATGTTTTAATCTTGTACAACTGGAATAAACGCAAGTATAATATAATTTATCGTCTTCTAAATGATTCCAGAGTCTCTATCGCTTCAAATATTTACTTGTTCATTCAATTTTACATGATCTTACACTACTTATGGCTTGTTTTATAACTTCTTCCCGTATCTATGAGTATTCTTTGTTGAGGGCTCTTCCGATGACCAATCTTCGGACTTCCGAGGTTCCAGCTCCAATCTCATACAACTTGGCGTCCCTCAGCAATCTCCCAGTCGGGTAATCATTAATATAACCATTGCCTCCAAGCACTTGAATGGCATCCAACGCGACTTGTGTCGCCTTTTCCGAGGTGTATAAAATAACTCCCGCACAATCTTTGCTGGTGACTTTCCCGGCCGTAGTTGATCTCGCAATCGTATACAGATAACTTCTGCATGCCGAGAGGGTCGAGTACATATCCGCGAGCTTTCCTTGGAGTAATTGGAAAGTTCCGATTTTGCTGCCAAAAGCAGTTCTTTGATGGGCATAATCAAAGGCAATATCACAGGCACTTTGCATGATTCCCAATGGTCCTCCAGACAGGACTAGGCGTTCCACATCAAGCCCGGTCATCAGCACATAAACTCCTTCATTTTCTTTGCCAAGAATGTTCTCCACGGGGACTTCCACGTTGTCGAAGATCAATTCGCAGGTATTGGAGCCTCTCATTCCCAATTTATCCAGCTTTTCTCCTCGACTGAAGCCTTTCCAATTCTAAACCAACTCGGTAAACCCTCAATCCTCTGTTCACTCACCCTTTCAACAATAAAGGCAGTGATTCCATGAGATTTTTTGGTGACATCAGTCTTGGCATAGACAACATAAGTGTCGGCGTCGGGGCCATTGGTAATCCAGAACTTGTTTCCATTCAAAACGTAATGATCGCCCTTTTTGTCGGCTCTCAGCTGCATTGAGACCACATCGGAGCCGGCGTTGGATTCGGACATGGCCAAACTTCCAATATGTTCGCCGCTGATTAACTAAAATTATATTGCAAAAGGTAAAAATGTCGCCAAATTTTAAAAATCATCGAGCAAAATCAGACTAGATTATCTCCCAATAACTAAATTTTACCTTGGGCAAATATTTAGCCTTCTGTTCGTGCGTTCCATGCCTCACAATTTGATTTACACAGAGGTTTGAATGGGCGCCATAGCTCAAAGCAATAGATCCACTGGCTCGTGACAGTTCTTCCATGGCAATAACATGGTCAAAGTAGGTCATTTCCGATCCACCATACTCCGCGGGTGCTGTGACTCCGAGCAGTCCGGCATCTCCGAGTTTTCTCCAGAATTGACGGAGGTCTGCGAAGTTGTTTTGCTTGTCGATTTCATTGGCAAACGGGGCCAATTCTCGTTGAGCTAGGTTGAAAACGGTCTCACGCAGCTGAAAGAAGCTTTTTTTGTTAATAAAGAGATTGAAAACAAGGCAAAGTAAACTTAATTTTAACTCAATTTAATTACTACTACAAAATGATGACTAAATTACTATGAAAAATTTTTTAAAACGAGAGCTACAGCGCCAAGACCATTTCCAAATTTCATGATCGCGCACTTGTTTACCATTACAAACTCAATGACTCCTGACTTACCATCTTCTGTTCATCAGTGAGTCCATAAACGTCATCGTTAACTGGATAGGTCCGGAATCCATTGCCGACCACGCTGCTCGAGCTGGTTGAGGACGAAGCTGCAGTGCTCTGACAACGCAACGACCGTAAGACGACTCGACTCAACATTCTATTCTGAAGAATCGACCAAATCAAAACAACCGCTTTTATAATAATAAAATTGTAAATTCCATAAATTCCATGTGTAAAATGGACTCAAAATCACGATTCTCGCCGAATAAAACATCTGAAACATTGACTAACAAGACAGATGATCATTACCCACCATAAACAACCCAAAACCACAGAAAATAAGGCTTTTTGCCTACTGTAATATATTTTTTTGTCTAGTGCAACCCAATTTTTTATAAGTTTAGTACCCATTTAGAGATCAACCGCCCTCCCAACGTTCAGACCATTCAAGTGACCAACGACTTTTTCTGTCGCTTCTTCAAACCACGTTTCTCCCGCCGCCTGAGAAACGAACATCCAATCGAAAAAAAGGCGAAAACTTGGATGTTCTGTGATAACAAGCGAAAAAATTAGACCTCTCAGACTAAAATAAAAGGCTTTTTGATGGGGAAATTGATAGTAAAGTCAGGGGTCGGCTAAAGAAAACTAAAAAATAGGTTATTACAATAAATTTTTGAAGTAATGGTTGACATGGACAACAAAATATAGCCAAGAAAGGTGATCACAGAACATCCGCGTTTTTATACGACTATAAGTAATTTCTGCCTAAGCAGAAAGAAAAAGAAATTACATCTATCTCTTGAGCAAGTATCAATATTTTAGACCACCTTGTGGGTAATCAATCCAATTTGCATCAAAGCCAACGAGTTTTTTTTTTCACTTTTTAGTGTCTACCCATCATTGAGAACCTTTTTGTCATCTTTAAACCAAAACTTCCTTCAGATCTGCCCAACTGCTGATGGTAGAAAGTAAACTCATTACCGTACTACACCAAAGATAATGTAGAAAATCAGCCAGCAGTCAGCATCGACAACAGATCACTCAGCACGTGTTGACGACAAAGCTGACAACTTTTTCGATGCCCACGTGTCTCTGCTAGGACCCCAGGCACTCAGACAACTGTCTCATTTCCCCATCTCGACAGTTAATCATCCGTGCAAATTAAAAAAAAAGGAGACGAAGCCCTGGGGACATTATCCATGAACAATTCCTTCTTACAATTTGGATTAAATTTACTTGCAATACCCATATGACTGTATTCGGATAGATAAAGGTGCAGATAGCAAGACGAGAAGATACGGACGAGATTCTGATCTGAATTTCAGTTATCTTACAATATAAAATTACGGTATTTGCTGGATATATTATATATGGAAAAGTGGAGGAAAGCATCGGAAATATAGGAAGATATTACAATCCTACATGGGAGCTGGCAACATCAAAGGCTTATATCAGTAAATTACAACATATTCTGACACGGTTGCAACGTAAAAAATATAACACTAGATAAGATATCAATCACATTAAACTACGTTAAACTCGATGCAAATCTAGGTAAATACAAAACAATCTCGCGCAATAAATACTAGACAATAAATGTAAGGGTGCAAGGCAATCAAAGACAGCATATCAACAACACAAAGCAAAGAATTCAATATTTTTCAACAACTCTAAGATGGCATGAACCATTCATCCAAGAAGCTGGAGGGTTGCTCCTTTCCGAACCTCGATATTAGTTGTTCCCGGCAAGAACCCAGTCCCAGTTGTTTCATGGCCAATTCGCTGATCCCATGGAAGTGTACGAAGGCGGCGATGATCACAAAAATGTGGAAAAGCTGATGCGAATGACAGAAGAGATCACATCGCCCGGGGCAGAATCTCTCGGGGAATCTGAAGGCATAGATGGCAGCTCCGACCAGATAGAAGACGCCCATTAGTACTATCCATTGGAGTGAAGCATTCTGTACCAAGTAATCAAAGCCGTCCGTGATAAAAAGATGTGTTACTGGCGCAAAACCTAAAGAAATTACGGTAATTTACCTTTTAAAAAACAAATCCCTATCTTTCCAATGTAACGAAAATGCCTGGGAGACATCAAAAACTTACTGCTCAATCCCATTAACACGAACACAATCGCTCTCAACGCCCTGAATTTAGGTTCTGAAAACTTGTCCCACAAGGATACGACGAGGGCTGCAGTTCCTAGGATCACAATCATTCCAATGTAAATAACTTTAGGTATTGTTCGGCAATAGAAACTGTAGTAAATCCATGGAACAAATGATCCAACAATGAGCATTGTAATTCCGGAATAATCAAGTCTGTAAATGAGATAAACATAACAAATACATTAATTTCAAAAGTAAAAAAGGACACACTTACTTGCTAAACAGTTTTCCGACTCCTTGCGAATGGCATTGCACAGTATGAAAAGAAAAGGAGAGGCCGAGACAGAAGATGGCACCAGCGAAAAAATTGGAGAACACCAATTTATCGCGCCAATTTATCATATCATTCGGTCTAGTCAGAAAGTACGCCGCTACTCCAATAAATGCCACACATCCGTAAAGATGTGTCCATATGTTACCCGTCTCAGTATGCAGTTGGAAGATCGATTTGAAGCAAGAGGTAAAACTCGGAAGAGGAGGTCGATGGCCGGAATGAAGAAACTCGTTGTCTTGAAGCCATTCTGGTAGAAGATGAAAGTCCTGCACCTTCCACCGAGCTTCCCATATCCGCCTGGCAATCCGGAACCTTGTTCGTCCCGGATCCTCATCTGTCACGTTGATTTCTTCCTCGTCGTATTCCACCTGTAACATGGATAATTTACTTGACATTCTAGGAATAAAACCCGATTCCAATCAACATAAAATGGCTTCTCTAAGACTGCAGAACCATTCAGCTACGTTCTAAACCTCAAATTAAACAACAAACTTGAAGACTCACCTCAATATCATCTTCGACGTTAAGATTGAGATTCGTCGTCTCGATAAACCGATTTATAGCGGCCTCGTTTTGTTGATGGTACGGGTGGAGCCTGTACCGTACCAGATGCCGTCGATGCGTACCTTCTTGCTAAAACAGACGCCTTAATCAACCAGTCCCGAAAGTGCGAAACTTTTGAATAAATCCGTTTTAGCGAAGAGCTCTTTTTCCAGAAAAGTTTTTGGTATAAAACTTGAGAAAATGCCATAAAAACTCACTCGGAAGTCGTTTTCTGCAACTACAAGTAGTGCTTTGTCCCGATGATGGGCGTTTGGCATTGAAAATGCTCGTCTGTGTCCTTTCTTGAACTTTGCTTTACCTCCTTTTGTTTCTGCTGGTTGAGGATCACCATTACCCGTCCGATTTTCCGCATCGCACGTCAAGAAGACACAATCTGCTCCATTCTCTGGAATACCAACATTTTAATGGATGCAAACGACGTGCAGACAGACCAATAATATTGTACATGATATCTAAACCAAGAAAATCAAATGGAATGCACACCTTTCTCAACAACGTTAAACCCCTGCATCTGAAGGGCATAGTTTACTTCCCTTGCCGGTCCTTCATCGTCACTACTATCATCTTCTCGATTGGCTACTACCTTTTCAATGTTCTTTACAATAATGTCAAGTGGATATGGCACTTCGTCCGTGTTTACCGGCCTAAACAATCAGCATACATAGCCAGGAATTCAACTTACCCATGTGGTTCATTGCCCAAGGATTCTAAGGTTGTTTCCGAAGTCCCGGCTTCATTTACTTCCTCGATCACAGCCATAACTCAAAAGAAATTGAGTTGTGACTGGTGAAAATAGTAGAGCCTGCAAAGAAATGAACTGAACTCTGTTTCGAGTGGAGCGAGCACGACGTCATAAGGTAATCAATCTGATAAATGAAACACTAAATTGTTTTCGTTGTCTAAATCAATATAAAATGGAAAATTGATAGAAAATCGATGCTTATCTTTTGGAAAATAGACGGCAAGAAACATACTTGATCTGCTGAACCAATAACTTCTAGAAGTCTTCGAACAAACGCTTCAACTTTTCATAAAAACACAACTACCACAATAGTGCAATATAACGATTATCGGGGCTTTATTTTAAAATAAATGTATTTACAAATAAGTATTTCATAAAAAAGGTTTGGAAATCCTACACAAGACATGAAAAACAAGACAATTTTTGAGAGAGTTCGACGAAATCAGACGAAAAATAATATTATCCATGAGAGAGAAAAGACTTGACCCAATTCCCCGAAAAGAATTTATAATTAGGTCTCGACCAAAATTGCGTTTGCTTGGCATTAATAAGACGGAAAAGAGTCTTTGTAGACGGCGGAGAACGCTTTTTTTCTCCAAAAATAAGCTTCTCCATCACGCCACACAACAAAGTCCGTTCGAAAGGAACGCGAAGAAGCCGTGAATGCTCCTTTCCGGATTTACATACGATAACACGAAGAGAAGCTGCATAAAAGAGCATAAAGGAAAGAGGAACGCGTCACGTGCCCTTACAAGGCGGCAGTATTCCAATTTCCCGAAAGTGAGGCGTCTTTATACGAAACAGTTTCCTCCGAGTTATGGCCCTTTCCCCACTCTGGTTTGGCGTTTGTTTTTCGAATTAGGCCCTGTGGAATTTATCGGGGGAGGATCGACAGATTCCATAAAGAATGACTCAGATTACAAGCAGATTTTGGAATTCCAATCTATAGTAATGTCATGAATAAGGTCATTAGAGAAAAATTCAACCGTTTCTTTGCGGGATGGCCTTCCCAGACATCCAGAAACCGCTCGCTTACATCTAATGCTTCTAAATTTGTTTGTTTTCGACGTGAAGTGCATAACTTTGAAGAAAATATGGAAGTGCACCTAATCTGAAATTGAGCCAGAACTGGCGTGGGCCATGTCGAGGAGGCCGCTAGAGCGTAAAAAATCTGTTTCTTGTGGAATTCAGAGTGTGATTCAGAAAACAGCAGGTCAATTTATTGTTCTCTGAATAATTTAATAATCGAAATATGTAAGGTACACGAAACAAACTAGAATCGTCTATTCATATCATTTCTCTCAAAGGTGCATGTCGATTTGTAGCCAGTGGGGACGGAAGAGCGTGAAACTGAGGGCTTCTTAGAATCGATTCAGATATAACCACATTTGAGGGTCTTCGGCTTGGGCGGATCGGCCGAATCGGACCAATGGGGATTTGAGGTCGGGAGTTCGGGGGGAGCGTTTGCCGAATCGGATCAAGGGGTTGGAGAGGACGTCCTGAAAGTCGGAAAACCAATATTTCAGTCTATTAAATTTTCATGCAATGATAACGTGTCTAGAGAAAGCCTAGGTAAAAATGATGACTTTAGGATTACTGTAATTTTTCAGCTAACATTTTCACCTAGAAATTTTGGGAAAAATTTATGGAATGATTTTCAATGAGGTATGGAAAAAATAGCTTGCATTTTCCAGAAACCATCGAGATTTTCTTGGCCGGAAGTTATTTAAAAAATGGGCACTTTTTTGGTATGTACTTTCGATATAGAATTTCAAAGGTAAATTACGGGTTTACCGTGCAATTTGTCTTTTGAAAATCCTATTTTTTCGCGCAGGAGCGAAAGAGGCATTGAAGAAACCCGTTATTCGTCAGAGAATTCTCTACATTTTGCGTGATCTCTCGCCAAAAGTTCGATTATTTTGGAACCGTGAGCTAAGAGTTTCAATGACTCTAAAATAACTCGCTTTCGCCAAAATTAGTGTACCCCGCTTTTATATCCATGACTTGTAGTTTGTTTGTTACACCACAATGTTGAAGAATCCATTGTGTAATAACCTAGCCTACGCTGCATTGGCGCCTCTAACGGAAGTATCGCTTTCAGCGCTAGTTGGAGCAGACAGTGTTGTCCGTGACCATTAAAAAATAAAAATTCTGATTAAAGTCTCGGACGACTGTATCTGTTTACATGTCTACGGACGTCTTCTGTTTGATGAGAAGTTATTTGGGAGTTTTGAATGCAGATTTATATCATAGATGATTTTTTTCTCTATCGTTTTTAATAGAACCCCTTCAAACCCAGTAAAATCAAAGCCTAAAAATCAATATAAATGTGGAAAGAAGGGGTCGTCGTGATAAAGAAGTCATCAAACTGACCACTCGAGCGATCCTTTGTAATCCACTCTTACGCCAGCGGGTTAATGGCGCTTCGTATGGCTCCTTGGGTGCTTGGAAAGAACGGGTGTTTATAACTGGAGCTGAAATTGAAGGAAAGGATTAGTTTACGATAGACAAGATCTTGCATTCACAAGTGGGATGTGCTAACATCGCTGTGCCATAATTGCCTTTGTCCCAAATAAATTCAAAAGTCGAGCTCCGTTTTTGGTATAACTCCCTTGTGAGATAGACATGTAATCCCTACCATTAGGCCAATCCAAAAACTTGATTTCTGTGGAGTCGAAGGCTGTGATCAGTGGTGTAATATATGTGGCGATGAAGAGCAACGATAACACGAGTACATTCATTGTGTAAGTGACCCTCAAAATATTGTATCAATACAACCCGAACCCTTTATTGTATGGTCATTATGTGCCGAGTTTTGCACGCATATTAATGGGCGTTCGTGTCTAACAAACAAAATTTTAGCTTACAAAAAAGTTTATTTCCGGGGACCCCTGAGGCGTTTAACATTCAAATCATTGTAAATTAAATACCGGGGAGTTCTAGCAACATTAAAAATACGATCCAGCTATGTATTAAAAAATGCATATTGCACACTACATAAGATGTATAAAATCTTGATCTGGCGTTTACAAAGCCGCTAAATGACTTTGCAGATGGAAAACAAACAAATTTATATATTCTTTCTTTACACGTGTGTTTTCGATATCGCAAATCCGTTAATTGGTTTAAAATTGTTCTTAAAAAAGGTGAACAACGTGCTAAACATTCGTCATTGCGAAGCGAGAAGACAAAGTCTACAACCAGCACTTGTGGGGTTATTTTGGGAGATGTTATGGAAATATTTAGAGGGAGATTGATCAAGAGACGACATCAGAGTAATGATTATAAAAGATAGAAAACTGTAGCTGTGAAATAATCTTTTTGTTTCGCGATAGAGTACGCTAACTTTAGGGCTTTAAGGATGCGTTATGTTGTGCGAGTACATGTTCTATGACTTCCGTCACTTGTACCGCGCTATTCAATACTCGTAGTGTTTTACTGAGGAAGATAAAAATCCTTAACATTTCTTAGAGCATTTATTTTTGGTCTGCCCCTAAAGTGGATCAAAATTAGACTCTTTCGGTTCGAGCTTCTATTCTGTAAATGACCCAATAATATGTACAATCGTAAGCTAACCTCCATTGACCTTATAAAGTCTCATCAGTCTAGTCTCGTCATTTTCCCACCCCCGCTCCTGCCCTCAACACAAATCCCAGCACTCAAAAAAACGCATTATTACTGCACGGCCCATAAAGTAATCAAACCCATCGGAAATTATGAAAACTAAAACCGCTTTTATATAGTTTCGGGGCCCAGAAATGCGGCAAACGCAAACACTGGTCATCCTGCCCTCCGCCCATAAATCGACTGGATTGGCTTTCATTGGGGGGAGGAAGTTGATTCCGCGTAATGTGGGGTCGTCTTCCGCCCAAATGGTAAGCCGATAACAACAACAGTGCGTCCCATTCTTTGCAAAATGATTCAGGGCCGGATGCCGGAAATGCCTACATTATATTTATACGCCAAAAACAGGTTGGGTGGGACAAACCAGACGAAATATAAACTATAAGTGAATGCGGTGCCCGGAATTATCATGGTCCCGTATTTTCCTTGAACATCGGTCACTGCATGCATACTGAAAGAGTTTTAACTCTAACAGGGCTAAATGACGTGATGGTGAAGGTTGTTACAGCTGCCAGGTGGTTAGCTGAATTTTGTGGAAGCTGCAACGCTCAAGTTTTGATGGAGCTGAACGAAAGTTAATGTTAAAATTCCTGAGATATATTACAGATCTTTATCCCAAATTTTGAAAAAATT
The DNA here is from genome assembly GCA_904066235.2 of Bursaphelenchus xylophilus. NCBI lineage: Eukaryota > Metazoa > Nematoda > Chromadorea > Rhabditida > Aphelenchoididae > Bursaphelenchus > Bursaphelenchus xylophilus. The sequence goes on from CAJFCV020000004.1 coordinate 8,159,769, forward strand.
AAAGCGGCTAAGAGAAGAAAGTAGCCATAAAAGCTGCTTGATTTTTGAGAGTCTCACAATTGTCAGGAAATTGATATGTCAGAGGTAAATTTTAACATTTTTTACGAGCATTTCTTGTACACAATATGTAGTCATCAAGTGTAGGCCGTCTTTACAAAGTTTAAAAAGCAAGCTTTGCATTCAGTTCAAGTTGTATCACACAATTTTTGTTTTTGTTTGAAGGCATCTTTTCAAGCTGCATTACAATTGTAAATATCAAAAAAAAATATGCAGCATCAGAAGTCATTTTTTGTCAAAGAAACTATTACTTTTTGGTCAAGATTAGACTCAAGTTTAAAGCCGGCTTTGAACTTTTCTGTCGACACAGATCAAATAGCTACACTTTACGCGATAAAGGAAAAAAATAATAATCCATTGGCGGAGAATAAAGTCGAAATGACCAAAAATAGTAGGAACCGGCCCAATCTCAAATAACCGAAACGTTCTGGGTTCCGTCATCGAAAACCGCTTTCAAAACTCGGGATATTTCCTTGCAGAAGTCGACCGGAAATACTGTAAACAAACACAGCTGACGTAGAAGATAAATGATGACGCGCCAACTTCTCCACACACTTCTTGACCTCACAATGAAACGGCTCGGATTCCCTAGGCCATATTTTTCGAATTTTGATGACTTATGAACCTAGCCTTTTATGGACTTGTAAACGTTGTTCTCAATGGTCGAGGCTCAGAATTGAGGGTCAAATTTTACGTATTTTTGGCTGTGTTCCTGTCTGTGGTTTCTGTAGGCTTTGACTTGAGACAAGAATTCGATGAATGTCGGCTCAATTTTGAATCTTATTTTTTTGAAACTTATCCAGGTACCAAGCTCGCACCACCCGGAAAACGCTGACATTTTTGGACGTAGTGTTTTTAGAAATTGACTTTTTTCGCTCTATTTGTTATGTAAATATAATATTAGGTTAAATTACAATAATGGATCCCCAAAAAAACAAATTTTTACATGCGTAAGCAAAAAAGTCTTGATAAATATTTTTTAGCTGTAGAAATTTAAAAATGAAATCTAGAACTTTCAAAATGACTTTTTACCGACTTACAATTGCTTGAATTTTATGCCAAGTTGATCGAAACATGAACGTCGAGCGGTTAATAATTCTTTTTCACAATTCCCATGCAATTTCACACCAGCAAACTTAAAAATTTAAAATATTTTACTCCAGCTCAAATGCTAATATTCCCTCCTTTCATTATTTTGTAATTCGAGCGTTTATTTAGTCCAATGGTTTTAACATTATCGTTTATTCCCTCAGCCTCGCAGAATTACAGTAAGCTTTTTTTTTTTTTGGGAAATGCGGAAGTAATATCTGCTGTTGAGACTTGGCTTTCCTCACAAAGAATTCGTCAATAATTTTGAGGGAAAAATGCAAAACATGTCCGTTTTAGGCCATGTGTAACACAATATAATGTCGTTTCGATGTGCGTAAACAATGACTCGAACAAATGACTCAATACGAAAGGAGTTGTTTCAACGTCAGAAATTACAACACGTCATTCCCATGCAAACATAATAAGATACGGTATACTTATGCAGTGGGAACTACAAATGGAAATGCGACGCTCAGATTTTTTTTAATTTTGTACACACGTTTTCTTTGAAGCTGGAAAATTTTTATAAATACCAAAATTTGAAAAAACGTCAGATTTTTTGAGTTAAAAATCCCGTTTTTTGTCATTGAAAAATTTAGTCTAAATTTTCGCCAGAGTTTGCAATAATCTAACAAGGGAAGTCACTTTTTTCGCAGATCGATCCATACTGGTGACCTAGTGGACTGTGAAGGCCTCAGGCTGCGTAAGAAGAATCTGGCGTCCAAAAGTGTTTACGGGCCCTGAGGGCAGAGTTATGGCTCATCAAAGTTTGCGCAAAAAAGGTTCCGAAAAGACCCTCCAAAAAAACTGGATCGAAGAAGTGAGCTTCGGTAGCAGAGTGGTTCGCAGATTTTTCTTTTGTCTGGAAGGGCCAGGGTTCGATTCCTCTTCCCGGCAATAACTAAAAATAATATTGTAAGAGTAGCGTAAGTTGCAAAAAAAATATTTTAAAATATTTTTTGAAAAATATTATTATCCTGTCGTTAAAATTTGGGGAAGTCGTTGTGAGCTTGGACACAGTGAGGGATGCGAGGGCATTTTTCCACCGAGGATCACATTCAATTTCTGGAATAATGCGGCGATTACGGTGGATCAAGACGCCGTATCATTGGAGAAAACTGCGGGAACTTTGGCGTAAAGGTAGGACTGGGATTCTCAATATGTATATCTCTGATGTTTTAGAAGACGCCCTTGGTGATCGTGGTATCATGCTGAAGCGTTTCAGTCGAACGCTTGCTGTCTGGGCAGATGATAAATTTAGTGACGATATGAACAAAATCGTCATTTTTTAACGACAGGATAATAATATTTTTCAAAAAATATTTTAAAATATTTTTTTTGTAACTTACGCTACTCTTACAATATTATTTTTAGTTATTGCCGGGAAGAAGAATCGAACCCTGGCCCTTCCAGACAAAAGAAAAATCTGCGAACCACTCGGCTACCGAAGCTCACTTCTCCGATCCAGTTTTTTTGGAGGGTCTTTTCGGAACCTTTTTTGCGCGAACTTTGATGAGCCATAACTCTGCCCTCAAGGCCCGTAAACACTTTTGGACGCCAGATTCTTCTTACGCAGCCTGAGGCCTTCACAGTCCACTAGGTCACCAGTATGGATCGATCTGCGAAAAAAGTGACTTCCCTTGTAAGCGCCCCATTTCGAGCAATTCCCCAATAATTTTTCGTATTCCTTATTCCAGATGTTCAACCATCAATTGCTTCTTGTCATTCTGGCTGACAAATGCCAATGGCCCACCATTTCCAATATTCATCGAGGCCGGTGGTGGAGGGACTATGCCTTGGGCGATTAAAGATGGATTTGCCCACCGAAGCGCCTCCAACGGATAGATGGAACGGTATCTGTTGGGGATCAGCGTCCAGCAAGAGCCGTCCTTGTCACTGCGATAGCAGGCGCCACAAGTCAACAGGGAGATGAAGGACTCGCGGAAGGCCGGAAGGCAGATCACATTGGCGAAATAAAACGCGACCGGGATGTATAATTGAGTGGTCTGGAGGAAGGAGACCACCGGTTTTAATTTATCCGCCAATTCCAGGAGGGACGCCATGTCCAGAGAGGATCCGGAAGTCGTATCGGAGCTGCTGGAAGACGATTTCATTTCTTTCATGTATTCCGTAACGGTGGGGACAACATTGAGCATGATGTAATTGAACGAATTCATCAAGTTCTGAGTGGCAACGAACGTCGTCACAATAACTATGTTGAACCAGAGCATGAATAGATCGATAAGGTCGGAAAATTTCTGTAAACGGGATTAGGATGGGTAAAAGAGAGGACAGAAGAACAAAAAGGGAAAGGAACTGCAAGCGGATCCTGGCATTTGGTCCAGGCAACATGTTATCTATTACATACTTATTCAATCGCCCAATAGCCAAGTTGTTGGATTGGCCCCGAGAATCTCACAGCTGAATTTTTGTTCTTAAAACGCCTTTTGAAAAAAAATTCTGTGATTTCATTTTACAGTAAGACCTTTTTGATGTCATAATTTCGCCTCCATACAGGGAAGTTTCTGGCCCCCATTACTGTCTGTATATTTCGTTAACACCTTCATTAACCATTTGCTCTGCCATTCCTAAGCCTACAGTAGGTCGTGTTCTATTCGCAATTTCACCTGCACCGAGAATCCACGCACCTGTTCAGAAGTCTCAACAAAAAAGACACGCCCACGATTACAGAAGCACCGCAGTGGTCATACATTTTAAAATTCAACTCGATTTCACAAGACAATACCAGAAAATTCTACCGAACTCCTAAGCACACTGCACGCCACGTACGTTGCCTATGTAACCGAGGATGGCGGCCAGTAAACGCATCCCAAAACCGGGCGTATAGACTCTCCAGCCACCCCACCACACGTTCCAACTCACCTCGCCCAACCGGCCCTCCAAACTTTTACAATTCAACAGCGCGAAGCAAATAAAGTAGCCGGCAGAAGCAAGCGCAAACAGCAGCAGGTAGATGACGGTTATGTAGCCGCCTACACAAATGTAGAACTGGTAGGCTTCGAGATAAGTGCCAGTGGGAACTTGACCGTCTCCATCAAGGGCTTTGTACTGAAATGAAGAAACCTTTGGATGAATGGGATAGATTTGAAAAGGAATTTTGCAAAGAGAGGGCCACGTCAAACTGAGGAGTCCGTTGACCGGAATAGACTCTTCGCTATCGGTTTTTTACAGATTTACACTGATTTTTAGACCAAAAATTCGATACAAATTCGGCACCCGAAGCGTGAGCTAAATATTTCAGAATATCGTCATTTGGTGCATAGCCTATCTTCGCAAAATTTGATGCGAAGTTTGCACTTTCACTGCATCGCTTGATGATTTCCTTTGCGTAAACCTACGTAAAGGAGCGCGAGGAAACCATTGGCGCCAAAAAGAGCCCCATAAACGATCACCCAAAGAAACCATTTGAAGAAGTAAGTGCCGCGAAGACTCGAAGCGCCATAGGAAATCAAATATATTGGGACCATAATCGTAATTGCTGAAATTTCATTCATAATTGTGTAGCATTTAATATTGTACGAGTTGAAATTGATACTCTAAAGCCACTTACAAGCCGGGAAAGCCGAAAGAGTAACCCATTGAATCGCTTTTTGGTGTACCGTAACATAAACATTCCTCATGTAATCTTGCCAAGGACTGTCCTCATCCACATCGACGAAAACAAACTGAAAAAAGGTGTCATCAAGGTTAGTGGTGGCTAAAAACTTACCAGATTGATGATCATGAAGATGGTGACATAAAGAACGTGCCATCTGGTTCCATCATTCCTCATTCTTCGGCCGAAAATACAAGTCCACAGCTGGATAATCATCAAGACAAAGCCGAGGATACAGAAGAAACAGAACTTGATGTTAGTCCAGTCAGCGGTCTTGAGCTTGCCTTGGGAGTCCGTGTAGTCGTAGGTGTCTTCTGGAGAGATATTAGTTTAGAAATGGAAATTGGATTTATTTGACAGAGCAATTACAAAAATCGCTAGATATTGCAATTTTTGGCTTAAAAATTTTTAAGTCTGTGGTAAGCAAACTTCTCAAAAGATAAGTCGATCACACGTGTACACGTCAATCCAAAATAGAAGAAAAAATTTCCCGCGCCTTTTTGGTGATTCGTTCAAAACGAAATGTCACTATCCGATAAAAAAAAATTTCTTATCTTTCTTCTTTAAATCGAGCTCTCCCTAGTATTACAATATCACCTTACCATCCTTGTGCTTGTTCTTAGTTGCCGCTCGTTTGACTCGATCATGAACTGGCTCATCCGTCAGCAAATCCACATAATCGTCGTTCACATACTGATCAGCCGCTGAGATCAAGACCACCACCAACAATGGGGCCAGATTACGGACGGATAATATTCGTCGCAGGGCCAACAGAAATCCCATTTAGATACCGCAAAAGGGCGGTCGAAACGCCGCGAGGAACTACTTGTAGTAGCCTGGAAGTTTCGGAAAATAAATACAAGGCAAATCTGTCAAATACTGTAGAGATTCTACAGTAAGATTGTAACGTCAGCCCCAAACTTTACTCCCCGAGAGTTTTAAAAACAACTAAACCTTTAAAATGCGGAATTCAATGTGAAGACAGCTGAAAACTCACGCTTAAATAGCCCGAGGCGGCTTCACCTGGCCCGGCATCGCTGATGAGCCGTGATTTCCACTAGACCAGAGGAACAGCAGGTGATTTTGAGAATCCTTAAAGACAGCGTACAGCTTCATAATAGGCCCATCTAAATTAACAAACTTCTGGATACAATGTTTCTTTGTAGTTTTGAGACTAAACTTGTAAAGAGTGTAACAATTGAAACTTGAACTTGAATAAACATGGATAATATATATGAAGAATAAGAAGAATAAAAAAGATCCGAACCATCTAGAACCTTTAAAGATCACAAGGAGACCTCATGCGAGTGACCAATGATAAGATAACACCGGAAAATAGGATGATGACCATCGATAATCGTCTTTTATTTTCAACCATTCACTATGAGCAATATTTTTTACTGTAAAAAATAAAATTTTAAGGCAAAGTTTCCTTGTCTACTGTATTTTCAAGACTATCTCAACCTTCGTGAAGCTCAATGTGTCCTTTAGAGTTCATCTTGGCCATCCTGACGCACTTTTCTGTTATTTTTGTCTTAGTCCACTGGCTGATAGACGAACAAGTCATTGACAAATTGATAAAATTCAATGTAATTCGCTCCAAAATTATGCTCCCTCACATTTATCGAAAACGCAATTTTGTTTCGGTTCGAATCTCTGGTGCACCGAGAATTGATAAGGAATCTTCCCGGTTAATTTTTTTGCGTCTTTTAATTCCATTAGAAAAATGTTTAATCTGGTCTAGAAAAAAGATTTTTGCGGTAAAATACGACTTATTCATTCGGAACCGACTTTTCTCACCTAAGAAATGTTTATCAAGCCCTACAAGCTCGTATTTTACAATTTTCGGCCAAAAATTTTGTGTTTCGCAACGAAACTTTTGGCCCGGCAAAAAACGACTTCAAAAATAAAAAAAATCAATTTTTCGGAAATTTGTCGACAATGTCATCACAAAGATAATAAAATAACTGATATAATCCGTGATTTTGGGGTCGAGAAGACCGTTTCTATCTCCTTATCAGGGTTCCCCTGCTTCTCCACGCATTTTTAGATAATTTTCTAATGAAATTGAGTAAAGATAACTTTTCCATCCACCTGCATTTGACGTGAATTTACCTTCTGGAAGTCGCAGTTTATACCTAAAATATATTTCCGAACAGTTACAGCTGTGTTTATTTTTTTAGGCTCACACATTTGGGAGGGTCAAATAGAAGTGCAACTTGAGCTGAACAGCTCACAATGGACGTTACAACGGATGTCGAGGCGACCACGAGTAATGATTTTGCAGATGACCTAACTGGAATTGATGCATTCTGCGGGGAACCGCTAATGGTAAGACTTTTGTATTATTTTGGAGTTTTTAGATATGCGATGGGGTAAGAAATTCTAGAATTACGTAAAACCCCTTGAAGTGGTACCCAAAATAAAGTTCGTGCCCGTTTTGGCAACGAAGTTTGGCTTTATCTTACTTTTGTAAAAAATCTGATCTTTTATCGTAACCCTAATAAAATATTATTTTTCAGAGGCCGGGCTGGCTAAACAGCTCATCTCTTCCAGTAATGACCCAATGCTTCCAACACACTGTAATGGTTTGGATACCGTTTATTTTTGTTATGGCAAGCGCTCCCATAACAATATTTCGGATATCCATGAAAAAGAATCAACCCCTGCCTTGGACTCAACGACTTTCTGCTAAATTAGTATGTTTGAGCTTTCAGTAGGCCACCGATGGGATGTAGACCTTCTAGGCTGATTTAAAATAATTCCTCCGAATTCCTTTTGGTTTTCACAGATCTTTCGTCTTCTACTACAATATAATTTTTCCCATTTTTCAGACAATTACTTGTTTGCTAATATTGGATTCTGCGTTTTTGTTTTTGTTGGCCTTCTACGAAGCTCTCGGAGAAGGGATTTTGAATACAGTGGATTTTGTCTATCCGCTTATGGAGTGTTTCTCAATGGTAAGTGTGCGTTATATTTTTATACTCCGACGTTTAGATATTGATGGCGACGTTTACATTGGCATGCCAGAGGTATGGAAAGGTGACGTCAGGAGGCATATGGCTGACCTGGGTGATCTTTGCGATATGTGGGATCCCAGAGTTGCAATATTATCTAAATCTTGGGTTCAGTCCGTCGGTAAGGTGGATTTTTTGCGTAATGTTGTGTTAAGATTTTTTGATGACTAGAACGTTGTTTGAAATACTGTTTTGTTCTATTTTTAGCAGTTGCACGTCCACGAAGTTCCTCGATACATCTCATTTTTAATCTGGTATCCCTGCATTGTTGTGCAGGTTGTTTTGTTTTCATACGCGGATGTTCCGGGGTCGGATCGGTATAAACGGCTGGGACATGAGGTAAGGCAACTTTTTGATTGGTTTACTTTTGTGTTTAGAAGATCTCAGAAGAGAAGTTCTCTTCTTTTCCCAATCGTCAATGCATGTGGTGGTTCAACAAGATTTGTGCAATTGGTATCCGAAAACCCTTGGAAGTCAGCGATCTCTACTCACTGAACGCCGATGACACTTCTGCTTGTCTAGTCCCACGGTGGAATAAATTGTGGAATGAAGCGATGAAGAGTAAGGTCCACTTTTATATTATTCTATGCCAAGTCGAGTATTCTAATGATTTTGATTGTTTTAGAGTATGTTGCAAACAAGAAATCATTGGAAAAGCGTCGAAGAAGCGTACTCGAAGCATCGACTCAACTCGAATCAGACACAACGCCATTGTTAACTGTCAATATTGATAGAACCGACTCCAATCTCTATGGGACAACATCTCCGGAACCTCAATCGAGACCTTCAGTGTCTCCTCCATCAATCTTTCTGAGATTGTTCTGTATGTTCAAGTGGGATATTATTGCTGCAATGCTTATCAAGTGCGTCTCCGATTTGCTGGTTTTTGCCAATCCACAACTTTTGAGGTAGGATAATATTGAAAAGTGATTGTGTTGGAAGTTTTTATTAAATTTGATGTTGATTTTAGCTCTCTCATCAAATTCACGGAAAATCCCGCAGCACCCATGTGGCATGGGGTTATCTTGGCGTTCGGAATGTTCTTCGCCGCCGAATTGAGCTCTTTACTGCTGAACAACTACTATTACTTGATGTACAGAGTTGGAACTCGAATCCAATCTGTTCTCACTGCTGCAGTTTATAGCAAAGTAAGTTTATTTTCGATTGATTTGAGTCTCTTCCGTTTTTAGACCCTGCGGCTTTCAAATTCGGCCAGAAGAGAGAAAACCGTCGGAGAAATTGTGAACCTAATGGCAATTGATATCGATAGGTTCCAACAAATCACCCCGCAGACTCAGCAGTACTGGTCTACACCTCTGCAAATTGGATTGGCCTTGTATTTCCTGTGGAAACAGATTGGAGTATCGGTTATTAGTGGAGTCATGGTCATGTTCTTATTGTTGCCAATTAATTTTTTGATCACAATGCAAACAAGGAAGTATCAGGTGAGAATCGATTTTAGAATTAGACGCAGGGTAATTTATCTGTCGTATTTTACAGATTTAATTACGAATTTGATGAGTTTTTGGGTGGAATAGACCATAAAGTTTTATCTCATTTTAGGTCCGTCAGATGCATGTAAAGGACGAGCGAACCAAGATGGTGAACGAAGTCCTCAGTGGAATCAAAGTCATCAAGCTGTATGCCTGGGAACCCCCAATGGAACATGTCATTAACGAACTCCGCTCCAAAGAATTGGCGTTGATCAAAAAGGCGGCTTTCCTCCGAACCTTCTCAGACATGTTGAACACTGCCTCGCCATTCTTGGTAGCGGTCTCCACCTTCACGACCTTTATATTCCTCGATCCTGCGAATATTTTGACCCCTGAGATTGCGTTCGTTTCGCTGACTTTGTTCAATCAACTGAGAACTCCGATGAGTACGGTGGCTGAACTAATCTCACAAACGGTCCAAGTGTTTGTCAGCAATAGAAGATTGAAGGAGTTTTTGGTCTCGGATGAGCTAGAAGAATATGTGGAAAAGGCACCCGGAGACAGTAGGTGTTTTTTTGGGAATAAAGTTGTATTTTGTTGTCCATGACACCTCTTTGTTTTCAGATTTCCGCCCAGACGATGACATTGTCCTAGTCCAACAAGCGAATATCACCTGGGACCGAACCGAGCCGATCCCATCTTTGACTGGCCTCAACATGGCCGTTCCTCGAGGCCAATTGATTGCAGTGGTGGGAAAAGTGGGAGCCGGAAAGAGCTCGCTTTTGATGTCCTTGTTAGGAGAAATGGAACGCCTTAGAGGAAAGATTGGAGTTTATGGAACGGTCGCGTATGTCCCACAACAACCATGGATGCAGAATGGATCCGTGCGACATAATATCGTGTTTGGAAAAAGATTTGATGAGTACTTTTATGGACGAGTTATGGATGCGTGCGCTTTGTACCCGGATATGAGTATTCTGACGTCGGGAGATATGACTGAAATTGGCGAAAAGGTAAGGTTACGTTGATTTATGGGTGGGTAAGGGTTATTGACGACTAATAACCCCACTTTTAGGGTATAAACGTCTCGGGAGGACAGAAGGCTCGCATCAGTTTGGCAAGATCCGTTTATCAGAACAGGGATGTGTACCTAATGGATGACCCCCTTTCAGCAGTCGATTCCCATGTCGGAAAACAATTGTTTACGAATGTCATTGGGCCTGAAGGAATGCTGAGAAATAAGACGAGGATTCTGGTCACTCATGAACTGTCGTACTTGAAGTATGCCGATCTGATATTAATCATGGCTGGTGAGTTGTGTTATATTACAATTTTGTATTGAAAGATGACTTTTTTTATTCTGAATATGGCTGTTTTAGACGGAAAGATCCAATCGGAAGGCTCATTCGCCGAGCTGACTCAAACTGGCGCCTTCAATCAGCTCCTGGAAGAGTGCAAAGAAGAACAATTGGTTGCCCAGACTACAGCTCCGCCTGAGGACTCGGACGAATATTCGGAATCGGACTCGGAAGACATCTTCGAGGATGAAGAAAACACTGTGGATAAGATGCTGGGCACCAGCGCGCTGTCAACGGTTTCTGGAATTGCTACGAGAAGGCGGAAAATATCAAGCACCAGATATACAAGAAGAAGAAGGCATTCAACGACGAGAGACTCGGTTTTGTCCACGGAAATTGGAGGACGGCAGCTGACGGGAACTGAGAAGGTCGAAACTGGAAGAGTAGGTGATATTATTATAGGTTTAATCAGGATTCTGGTTGAGGTGTCTAGTGCAATATAAAAAATTTGCATTGTGTCAAAGTTTTTATATGAAATGCCTTTAGGTCAAATTGATCGTCTATCTGAACTATTTCAAAGCCATGGGATTCTTCCTGTCGTTCCTGTTTGTATTCGGAATGACGACATCAACAATCGCGTCAATGTTGAGGAATCTCTGGCTGACGGACTGGTCCAATGACAACGAAAAACTGGCTCAGAATTCATCTGCAGTCCCTAAAATGGATATAGGAATGCGATTGGGAGTTTATGCGGCGATTGGATTTAGTGAAGGTAAGAAAAAGAGATTGATCATGAATAATATAAGAATATGTTTTTTGTGGAACTTGTTTGATCTAAGATAGTGTAAAATAATGTTTGCAGTGGGCCTAGTGTTCTTCGGAATGTCCGCTCTGCTGTTTGGTGGAGTGTCGGCCTCCAAGAATCTTCACGCTCCACTTCTGCGAGCCATCTTCAGAGCTCCGATGAAATTCTTTGATACAACTCCGTTTGGCAGAATTCTGAACAGAATTGGGAAGGATATCGAAACCATCGACTTCCTCCTACCATACAATGTTCAGTTCTTTTCGCAATGCGTCTTGCAAGTGGTCTCAACTTTGGTGATCATCATGATATCAACTCCAATTTTTGGAATCGTTGTCATCCCTTTGACTGTCATGTATTTGATTGTGCTGGTAAGTTTGTGATATTATAGGAACCCTAACCTCCTTCAGAGACCATTTTATTGGAGAGCGGACTTACAAATGATTCCAATTTCAGAGGTATTACATAGCCACATCTAGACAGTTGAAGCGTCTGGAATCTATTACTAGGTCCCCAATTTACTCTCACCTCGGAGAGTCGATCAATGGAGCAGCCACTATACGAGCTTATAATGCCGTCGGAAGGTTTTGTCGAATCTCGGAACACAAAGTCGATACTCATGTGCAATGTCGGTATCTCAATTACGTCGCGAATCGATGGCTTTCAATTCGATTGGAATTCATTGGAAATTGTGTTGTCCTCTTTGCAGCGCTATTTGCTGCTTTGACGAGGGAGACGACCAGTGCTGGAGTTCTTGGTCTGAGTGTTTCGTATTCGTTAAATGTAAGTTGGGGTAGGAAATTAAAGTTGATGCGTTTTGAGGATGGTTAAAGCTGTGTGGAGGATTTGGAAGGTTTCTAATACTGCGGAATTGATTGCGGAGTTGGACTTTATTGTATTCCTTTCTTTCAGATTACATTTGTCCTCAACTTTGCCGTCCGTCAGATCAGTAAGCTGGAAACGAATATTGTGAGTGTGGAAAGAGTCAAAGAATACTCGGAGACCCCGCAAGAAGCCCCATGGGTAACCGACAAGAAACCCCCACCAGGATGGCCAAGGACCGGATCCATCGAATTCAAAGATTATTCGACCAGATATCGGCCAGGCTTAGATTTGGTGGTGAAAGGAATCAATGTGAAGATTGAATCTGGCCAGAGAATTGGAATTGTTGGACGAACGGGCGCAGGCAAGAGCTCAGTGACCTTGGCTTTGTTCAGAATGATCGAACCGGCTTCAGGAAAGATCATTATCGATGGAGTTGATATTTCCGGTAAGAGGGCATTAAGTGTAATATACGCGTTGGTGTATTAATATTTTTTTGGCCAAAGGCATTGTGTGTTACATAGATGTTATAATGAGTTTATTATTTGTAGAGCTTGGCCTCCATGATCTCCGTTCTAACATCACCATCATCCCACAGGACCCAGTCTTATTCTCAGGAAGTCTTCGATTCAATTTGGATCCGTTTAACAAATACACTGATGATGAGATTTGGAGAGCACTGGAATTGGCCAATTTGAAGACCTTTGCCGCCTCTCATCCTCAACTTTTGATGCACGAAATCACGGAAGGTGGAGATAATATCAGGTGGGTACTGTAGTATAGTATCGATTTTTTTCGATTTTTTTTTCTTTGGTAAATTGAGTTTGTATTTCTCGGTGGAGAGGTATATGACTAATTGTTGAATTTAGTGTGGGACAACGTCAATTGGTTTGTCTGGCCAGAGCTTTGTTGAGGAAAACGAGGCTATTGGTTCTTGATGAAGCGACTGCCGCGGTGGACATGAACACGGACTCGCTGATCCAACGGACAATCCGGGAAGAATTCAGCCAATCTACTGTGCTCACAATCGCCCACAGACTCAACACCATCTTGGATTATGATAGGTGAGATATTTGCTGGGCATGTATAACATAAACTTATTGAATTTTTGCAAATGTTTGTTGTTAATATGACTTATTGTTATGTTTGCAGGATAATCGTACTGGATGCCGGCCGAATCCGCGAATTCGACTCTCCCGACAATCTCCTAGCCGATCGGCACTCCATTTTCGCTGGTATGGTCCGTCAATCCCAGACCCCCACCGCCACGACCAGCGCCCCCATCCCGTCGACCAGCTCTTCTTCATAGGACCCGTAGAACTCTCATCTTATATGTTGTAAAAATCCTGAGGTTTTCATAGCTGTTACTATAGCCATAGATTATTATTAAGTTTATATTTTTGTCAATTTTAATAATTTCCCAACACCTTTTTTTTGCTAGATTTTGTATCTATCTAACCATAAATAATCGATAAGTTAGTTTTGGAATTGAAGGGCGCGAAGAGAAGGAGTGCAGTGTTAGCCAAGTCATATACTGTAAACCGTCATGGCTGGAGCAGTCATCAAGATTTCCAACATGCCTATTTTTCTTGATTTTTGCACTTGGCTCAAATTAAAATTAAAACCGTCAGAGATCTTTTCTTTCAATACAAAAGTGCAAGAAAAAACGGATTTTCTGAATGTCATTATTTTTTCATTTCTGTGATGACTACTGTATACATTGCCTTGGTTTCCGACGAATTTGATTTTTAGAAAGTAATTATCAGCTGATCATCATCAATTGGAAACAAAGCCTTGAATAAAACTTTTATAGTGTATTGTAGAGCTCTATTGTCTCGAGAGTTCAATGTCTTCCTTCCACAGCTCTCTTTCTGGCAAATTAAATATGGCTTGTGTAACTTACATACTTATCCAACGGCTAGCCAGATGGTTGGAGCGACCCAAAGCCTCATCTAAATTGTAATTCGACTCTCTGGCTAGCCATTTAAATATTTGATTTATAGAATTTCGTGTAGCCATTGGATGGTTGTGAAATAAATCACAAAAGATCTGTCCAAAATAAGTTTCTGGTCGCTTTATTTTCTGTCATCAACTTTGTTCTCTTTCATCCTTCATTAATTACATTATCCTTTATTCCTGCATCCCCGCAGCTACCCGGAGAAGAACAACTTTTGCTCAAAAGAAAAGATTCTAATCGAAAATTGGGCGCAAAGGAAGGAGAAGGAGAATGAATGTGTTCTGTGGGGTTTCTCGTCCCCCCTCGCCTCTTGTTTATCTTCTCTTTTCTCTTTCGCCTCCGTTTTTCGTCCCTTTTTTCCACTTTTTCTTCCTTTTACTGCGCTTGAAATTCTAAATTTTCCGCTCACAAACCCTCTTTTCCGACGTTTGTTGGCAGCTGCGGTGTGTGTTGTAAGTCAACAATAGTTTTTTTGGAAGTTTTACACCGCTTTGCTAAAAAAATTACTGTGCTCTGCCGAAGATGCGTCATTTTCTTAAAATTTTTAGCTAAAGTAATATAAATTAGCGTAATGGTCAACTAATTTGATTCTTTTATTGATTGTTTGTGTAAATACTTACTGTCAGTAATAATGCTACTGTTTCATTTTAATTTACAAGATCTTTTCCACCTATTTTCTTATCCATGTGATCTCTGATCTTTCAGAAGAATGGTGACGTTAACTGTTGCTGAACAACATTCTCTCTTCGCCATCTGCGCCCCATATCGGAATTGTCTCAAGGCGAGATTAGTGAACCCTGTTGAGATCGATGGACAACTTCGGACCATCAATGCGTCCATGAAATGCGAAATCTGGAAGAAGATTCATTCAAAATTCTGCGCAAAACATCCCAGACATTCGAGGACTACGGTGAAAGAGATCCAGGTGTACTATGGATGTTGGAAACAAAAGTCCAAGATGTTGCTCCAAAGATTGGCTCGAGGAGAGACACTGTATGAGGTGAGAGTCTTATTTATAGATCATGATGACTGATGAGGTACTATTTTTTTAGGCTGAACTTGACTCTTTAAAAGCCAGTGGAGTTGATCTAACCAAGTTCAAGACCACTGGCAATGGTGCTGATGTTCCAATGGAACGAGAACTCGAGAATTTGGCCACCAATGACACCGAAAGTGCAAGCACTATTACTGATACCAACGACTTCTCGATCGAAGCGCCATTAGCCAAACAGGAGATTGAAGAAATCCCAACCAGCAGCTTCAATGATGACACGATGAACTTCAGGAACTACACTCTCAATGGAAACAGCAACGATGGAATAAACATTACTCCAACGGTAAGATTGATTTCATAATTCGAAGGATGATTCCCACTTTAGCCTTTCCAATTCAATTATCAATCGCCCATCACACCCCGTCCATTGTGTATCACCGATGCTCTAAACATCGTCGACTTCTGTCAAAATAAGGACCTAAAATTTGAGATGAACGGAGAAAACCTAGTGTTCAGACCAAGAGAGCCCGAAGAAGATAAAGCCATCAACATTCCCATTCAATTATTCAAAGAATTGGGAAAATAATTATGTTCTGAATACAATAAGTAATAATTCTAAGTAACCTAAATTAACTACTGCTAAATAAAGAATGGTTTCTACTTTCTAGCGCAATTCTAAACCACTCGGAATATAAACAACGAGTTTATCAATAATCCAACATAATAAAAACAACAGTAAAACCGAGAGCCGACCAAGAGTTTATTCTTGGACAACAGTGGTCTTCTCCGAAACGTAGATACCGTCCAAGAACTTTCGGATATCTTTGTTTCTGACGTTGGTTGACTGTTGGATGCTGGCGGCTGAAAAGATTGAGGTAAAAACACTCATAAATTTTGGACATTGCTTATAACAAATGTAAAAAACCATGTAAAAAATTTGCTTACCGGCCTGTGAGACCAGTTGGAGGTCGTTTCCTTCAATGATCAACTCGTCCTTTTGTTTAGTAGACATGCTGGCAGCAACACCTTTGGGGAGGGTAACGCGTCGGATCAGCTTCTCACCCAAGAAGTTACGGATCTAAAGATAAAAATAATATTTTATACAGCATCCCAAAAAATTACAATCGCAGTGACATAACCGAAAAAGATTGTAAAAGATTAAAAACGAAGAAGAGACCGACGTTGTCAAAAATTGATCAACGTTTTTTCCTATGCACCCCCAAAACCCGCTCAAGTTCGCCTAAAAACAAAATACACTCGACAAAAAATACTTACATCAACAACGGTGTTGTTTTCCTGAAGAGAAATGTTGATGGGGAAGTGAGCGTATACGGAACGCATCTTGTAGATATATCCCTTGGTGACCCCCTTGATCATGTTGTCAATGTGAGAGCAGACGGAGCGGATGGCGGCCAATTCCTTGCGAATACCGAACCATTTGCGCACACGGAGAACGCTCTTGCCCTCCTTGAGGATCTCGACTCCCAAGTGCCGGAAAGAACGGGCCAACTTTCCGCGAGGACCAGTCACCTGGACCAATCGGTTGTTTACGGTGAAGGTAACTCCTTCGGGGAACTTGACGATGTCGCTGCTCTCGATCAGCTTCATGTTTTACCTGGAAATAACACAAATGGTTGAAACTCTTAAAAACTAGAGAAAACATCGAAATTTTGCATCAAAACACGCAAACCCTAAAGAAATATAAAATCGAACATTCGAAATAATGTATTACTAATCAAAATAACTGGTAAACGCACCAAAATGTGCAATTTTGCACTTTTTTATCAATTTACCCCACTTTTCAATAAAAGAAAAATCTTCCGAAGGCCTTTTATTTCTACAGTTCGTTTGTTTTCGTGGTGGGACGGGACCTCTGGCATAATGTATCGAAAAAAATTGACTGCCGAGCTGCGCCCAAATTATCCTTCCCATATTTTTTGCCCAAGAGATTTACATCTATAATCATATTCTTATCCGTTATTCCCATATAAATATAAATATCACAGTTTATTATCATAGGTTATATAAATAAAACTCAATTACGCTGTTGATTCCGTTGCTGCTGCTAACCGTGAACCGACCGACGAGAAGTCATAGTTCTCAATCTAAAATTGGGGAATTAGTTTATTTCCCAGTTTAAAATACGTCAATCCAAACATATTTAAACAAGCTCCCAAAACTCACAAAAGTGTCATGACTAATCTGCGATTGAAAGTAGGGTTTGAAACACGTCTCGAAGGAGAAGATCCCTTGGAAACACTGATTTAGGAACGGTGCAAAGTGGATTACGATCAATTCGGTAGCGCGTTTTCTGAGACTCTCGTCTGCTGGGTCTCCAAATCGTTGAATCCATTCTAGAACTGCATGCAGCGATGATTTCAAAACGTTGAATACATCGTTTATCTGTAAATAGTCCATTGTCACTCATTCTGGATAAACAAACACCTTTTCAAACCACCTTAAGCGACCCAAAATTTAAATTACACTTACATAAACAGGAGATAAAGAGTGCCTGAGGTCGTTTAGAGCATCAATAATCTCATTCCCATATACACAAAGGTCATCCCAGACGCATATTTCGACTGGTGCTGTTGATGACTGTGCTTCTGCACTGGCTGTTTTGCCCTCAATATCATTTCTGTTTACTTTGAAGATGTCTTCATCCAAAAGATCCAATTGTTTTTGGCCGATAAATCTAAACACCAAATTCAAATCAAATTCTAAACTTGCATTTCCGTGGCTTTCTGCACTCTTCTGGAGAACGATTCCAATGTCATTAATGCCAGTTCATTGATGATCAAAGGTCGGAAGTCCATTCCCATTCGTCCAAAGGAATTGGCGAAGCTCATAAGTTTCCCGCCGATGGACTCTAAATCAATTGGTGATCTTCTGTCGGTTGATCGAATTCTCTCAAACATAACGTCAATATTTCTGTGGGCCCAAGATTGTAGTAGATAGTTCTGGGATCCTCCAGTCCACCGCTCCCATCTTGGATCATCGGAAGATGACTGAAACAATATACAAAACAATATAGGTCGTTTGTAAAAATTGAACAGTGTCATCACCCTTTCTCAAGCCATATTTACCACTTTACAAAGTGACTTACGTATTTCTTATGAGAATCAACACCTGGGAACACTGCGAGATATAAGACTATAGTATCATACATACAGTCTCTGTATACGTCCACAATTTTGATCGCATAATCCGGTTCTGACTAAAATCCAACCATCATAAACATTGTGATAATTACATACCATCAAAGCCATTGCATTCTTTTCCAGATACACATCTCTATATTGCAGTAGACATACTCGGAGCTGTGTGTTTGATATGTACGGGATCTTCCTGATGTTATTTACAATTTGAATAGACTTGGCAAGATCAATAGGACCGGCGAATTTGTTAAAGAGGACATCCAGAAGACCGTGACGTGCTTCGATTAGTGTGTGAGAAACTTTCTAAAAGAAAAATAAAAAATAAAAAAAAATAACTCGCCTTGATAATCTGATTCTCCCCCAGTTTGCTTTGTTGAAGATTAACGGCAAAGGTTGTCAAAGCATAAGCCAGATCGTATTGGCCATGTCGAATACATTTATCCATCATCTTTGGCAAATTTACGATCTCCCAGATTGGCGATTCGTCCGAAATTGCATCATCCAAATGCATAAACTCCCGAAATATGTCTTCTGAGCTCTCGATAAAAGCTTCCGT
The DNA here is from genome assembly GCA_904066235.2 of Bursaphelenchus xylophilus. Taxonomy (NCBI): domain Eukaryota; kingdom Metazoa; phylum Nematoda; class Chromadorea; order Rhabditida; family Aphelenchoididae; genus Bursaphelenchus; species Bursaphelenchus xylophilus. The sequence goes on from CAJFCV020000004.1 coordinate 8,178,568, forward strand.
CTCTTCTATCAGCACAGGCAATCGTTCTTTGACATGCGACATCTCCTTGTTGATGTTATCCAACTAAAATGATACAAATATTAATAGATCGTAATTCCAATTGATGATAATGGTGCACTAAATACTCAAAAGGAGCTACGAACCATATCACTGCAGTTCTCGGCGGTTCTTCCGGCATCAGCATAGATTCTGTAGTTATTGAAGGCCAAATCACTGATCTTTTGAGTCAAATGTGAAATTTGTGATGATAATCCCGCTCTTTTCGATTCTAAATGGCAAGTACAAAAAGATTAATGAAGAACATACCAAGTTCACTCAGACTGCAGTTACGAAAACCTGCAAAAGCTTCAATTGATTTCAATCTGTCATCCACATTCCCATCAAATGAACTCTCCGATATTAGCCGATCTTTTCTCGACATTCTGGCCGTATTTGAGGAGGGGTCCTATACAAAGATAAACCAAATGTCACAACAACGTTGTTGATCAACCTCAAAAATATTATTAACGTTGGATTTTTTTATAAAATATTTTATAAAAAAATCCAACGTTGCAACCAGAATGCCACAAACTTTTGGCATTCCAATTTTTCTAGTCAGTGTTTAGAAAAGTCAAGGTCGCTTCGCGCTAAAAACTTTTTGTTCTCTTGCACGCGTCGAGTCAGCTGGTACGATGGTATCAACTAGCATGCTAAACACTTTGTTTTGCTCCTCTAATTCTTTTCAGTTTCTTTTAGTTTCACCCGGAGCTAGTGATGTGTACTAGTCGTTTCAAAATGTCTATAAGATCTTATGGATGTGCTTTCAGGTCAATAAATTGCTCAAAATGGCTCGTCGAGGTGAATTCTTGGACGCTAAAGTCTATGTTGGTGGTTTGCCAGAAGACGCGACAGCTCAAGAAATCGAAGATTCTTTTCATCGATTTGGTCGAATCCGCAAGGTCTGGGTCGCTCGTCGTCCTCCAGGCTTTGCGTTTGTTGAGTTCGAAGACGCCAGAGATGCCGAGGATGCGGTTCGAGCGTTGGATGGAGGGTAAGGCATTCCTCTTATTTTTAATCTCAAGTTTAGTCGAATCTGTGGAGTGAAGGCTCGAGTGGAACTCTCACATGGTCGTAGACGCAATGGCGGCGGCGGTGGTCGCGGCCCTCCCTCTCGTGGTGGAAGGTATGTTTATTCTTTTCATGTCTACATCATGTGTAATATAATCCAAATTAATAGCGGATTATGTGATGTTTACTAAGTTTTTTGGTTGAATTTTGATGTTGTATTTGGAGTTTTTATTGCATTTAGCTCGAATTACATTTTATATGTTATCCATGTCTTTTGGACTAATTTTCCATTCTGATCGTTAATTTGGGTTTAATATTTTTAGCCGTTTCGACGGTCTATCGTCACTTCGCTCGATCTTCTTTCCTAGTCGACTCGTCGTCATCTGAGCGTTTCTTTCGCGAATTCAAAATCTTAGCGACATCCACCATCAAGAACAACCCTCTCTTGTTGGTACTACTCCAAAGTGTCTTCTATCCGACTCGGCTAACAACAGCGTCCATCTGCGGCAGCTCGGCCAGTTCGAAAACAGTTTAGGCGGAGCAAGGGAACCTTGTTTGTTTGGCCATGTTGTAGCTGCTAAAATTTTATGGTTCATACTGTAATATTCTGGTGGACACTACTCCGTGAGCCCGGAAACCCTTTGGCCTTGCTCTGCCTAGCACCGGGATCTCCGCATCTTGCCTAGAACTACTTTTGGTCACCTCCCACATCCCTCCACTTAGCGCCCATCCCCTCCCCACTCACCCATCGTATCTTCACTATTTTCGTTTGGCTGCGTCCCAAGGTTCTATCATCTTTTGTGTTGTGGTAAGGCTACAAGTATCGGCAGCCATGGACAAGACTTCAGTTGCAATTGGACACCATCCCGATCATGTATAATATAATTTATGTTCTAATTTCAGAGGAAGAAGTCGCTCCCCGTATGGCGGTGGAGGTGATCGTCGCCGCTCCAGGTCTCCAAGATACGACGAAAGACGTCGCTCTCCACGTCGTTCCTACTCCCGAAGCCGTTCTCGTTAAGGAGTTTGAAAGAAAACGAGTGTCGTTGAGCTCGTTGACTGATCTCCGAATTATTTGTAACCGGCCTCTAGAAATCTCAAATGTATGCCTCTTCTTTTGGTTTGTATTTCCGCAGTATTATTGAATTTTCATAATTAAATAAAATTAATGGCTGGAAATCAGATTTTTTGATGTTTGGATGAAAGAAAAGTTATGTAACAGAAGGTTGTTGTGACCGAAAAGGTCTTTGTTTTTGTGATAGTGGATTTGTCGATAATTTACAGAGTACAGGGACCTGATATAGTGGCAAAAAACATACCATTTTGCATCCGGGAATTATCAAAAATGTGATAAAATGCTTCCCTCTCCAAGTGAAAAAACCCCGATTTCAAAAGATTTTGTAAGGGAAAGGGCGCGCCCTTCAAAACGAAGTTTTTTCACTTGGAGAGGGAAGCATTTTGCCACATTTTTGATACTTCCTGGATGCAAAATGGTACGTTTTTTGCCACTGGATCAGGTCTCTTACTGTAGTATAAGATGCTAGACATAAATTTCCTCGGCTTATATCGATATAAATCACCGGAAGTTGGGGAATTACCTTTAAAAACTAATCTTCGCTCTTGCAACTATAGGTCCCCAACTCTCCGAGCCAATTATGAAGTGGAACGAAGCCCAATATTCGGGCTTGTCTTTTGACGTAACCGTTTGTGAACTTTATAAGAAGCAGTGCCCGGAGTCCAACAAATCCCCGCGAAATTGGCGCCGCTCACGATTCGCCCCCCGGGGATTGGTGTTTTTTTCGGCTGCGTGGAGTTCGACGCATCTTCACCATGACATCGGTCTGGGCGGAATTTCTTGGGACAACTCCGGGAACGTGGAGGGATGGGTAAATCTGGGGTCCCATTTTATTTTGGAGTGTGTTCTCCAGATTTGGAATGAAATATGAGGATTTTTTTGGGTTTTAGTAACCGTTTTGCGTTCTTAGTTGATCTTTGGGCCGTTGAAGTTAGTTTTGCGGGTTTGATAGGGTGCTAAACCAAGAATTAAATGGTGCCGATGAACGTTGAGAATATAACGTTTATATTATTTCAGTAAATTACATCGTTTAGAGTGCGGAGTTGTCATCATTTTTATCAACTGCCATGTATAATATTCATGTTCTCAAATAAATGTTTACCCTATTTTTGGTTCCTTGCCCTAACTTTTTTCTAAAGCCCTATTGCATTCTCGATTAACTCGTTTGTCCAGTTGATGTATGTTTAATTTCCTCAATGCCTTAAAAAGATAGACAACATCCAAAGAAGATCCAACCAACACTTGATGACAATTCCTACTTTTCATCCAATACTCTTTTATGACAAGTAAAACCACCCATTCCGTAATTCAGGATCTTAGTTTTCAATCTTGAAGCCTAATTTCCGTTACAAATTATGTTAACCATGGCACCCGCGGGGTCTAATCTCCGATCCAAAGTCAATATTTTGTTATTCCAGACCCTCAATCTTCGCGTCTTTCTCCTGCGGACATGCCCGAAAGGACATGCAGAGAATGTGTTCTATGAATTCCCTCGACTTCTGGAATGTAGAGCCCGGATCTTGACTCATCAACACCTTCAACCTCTCTTTTCTACTGCCAATCTCTTCTACATACGGGTTGTTTTTGTAATCGTCGAGAGAGTCCCAGAGAGCTTTGGGATTTGTAAGGAAAACGGGTCATGAAGGTGGAAGTCTTTGACTTGAAACTGATCAAGGAAGATGAGAGGCCGTATATTGGTGGGGATGACATCAAGGTAAGTGGATTTGACCGGGTTATCAATAATTAATTTTGGTTTCGGGGGGAGCGTTATTCATCATGACAATGCTTCAGAAAAATATGACTTATTTTTTTTTTTAAAATTTTTTCTTGTATCATCTAGACCCCCTTGAAAAAAATGTCGAATATCTAGGCCGGACCTGCAAAGTCACGCTAAAATTTTCTGTATCTTTTACATTATAGTAATATGATTTGTGCATATCCTTCTTAAAAAATGTGAAGATAATATTTATGAAGCACTTCATTTTTTTATTCATCAAGACGATGATGACTTATTTGGAAATAAATACCTGGAAGTTGTCGAAAATGGAAGAAAGACTATCACAGTTCTTTCTTACATAAATCTCATAAAAGCATCGATGATCAGTTATAAACGCCTTAGTTTCCAGGGTCAGATCATAATCCAGGTCCGAGAGCCAGTCCAAATCACCCGTCTAACTCTCCGACTTCAAGGCGAATCACAGACCGCCTGGATCGACAAGTACAGTGAGATCATGTACAAGAGCAAGGAATACGTCCTCAATGAGTACATCGATTTGACCAGTGAACTTCAACGGCATTGTACCGAGTCTATGCTGTTCCATGAGGGTAAACATGTAATGAACTTTCGAACCAAACTCCCTTTGGATGTGATCTCGTCCTTGGAACGAGACAACTTGGGCTATGTCAAGTATGCTTGTGTCGCTGTGTTGGACATCCCTGAGGGCGGAGACAGCGAGTTGGTTGCGGGTGAGAACTGTTTTATCTAATTTTTGTATTATCCGTGATATTAAGTCATCATTTAAAGTTGTTTTTGGTTGTTTTATGGCAGTGTGGATTTCAGAATGTGATTTCCGAGTGGTGTCATTCCTGAATCTGGACGCGCCCTATCTGCGGGAATCAGCATCGGACGAGGAGCGAGTCCATCTCATCGGATATTGTTGTCGGAAACCCAAAGGATTTATTCGAGCCAAGATGGAAGTAGGTCCATGTTTTGAGATCATAGAGCAAGATACATGTGTTGTTGGTCATTCTGAGGATGTTATGGACATTAAAAAAAAGAAAGATCATTCCTACATCAAAAAAATAGATATTTTTAGACAAAAAACCATAATTTTCATATTTTTTATGTAATGTATATTTCAGGTCACGGAAACTGGTATATTGCCTGGGGAGACCGTTAGGTTGAATGTAACATTCGAGAATACGATCAAAAAGAGGAAACGGAAGAAAACACCAAAATGCGCACTAATTTCATTATGTCAGCAGCTCGATTTCCGGGCCGAATCCACCTTGGAGAGGGGCCGAATGGGCGAAAGATCGATCACAATTGCTTTGAAAAGTCAGGTAAGTAAAAATTTATTCAAGCTTTTTTAGCCGGCCTAATATATATTTCGATTTCCAACTTTTCTCATCGTTTCAGGGCGCCTGTAAATCAGTCCCCGGCAAAGGTCCGGAAGATCGCCAAATCGACTTTGACGTCCCCGACCACCTTCCGCCGACCTCTATCAAGGCCCATGGACTCGTTACCGTCTCCTACTTTTTTCGACTGGACATGGAACACTTTGATGTGATCGTGCCGGTGGTAATCGGCTCGGTCAAGACAATAGGCTCACAAATCTTTCATTGAAGCTCAGTTTCTTGTTATTTAGATGCATAAAGAGTTTATATTTCTATTTCATTGACTAGGTTTGGGCGAAGCTCTTATTTATTGCAGTATGTCTTTATTTACAAGCTAGAGTCAATTTTTTCGTGTAATTTGTACTTCTCAATCAGCAGCAAACTGTCTTCCATGCAGAATCTGCATTTCAAAGCCGTCCTTGCTTTGATTGCTTCGAGCTCCGACTTGCTGACATTCAAATTTCCAGTCAAAATTCCAAAGAAATTCTGCCATTCCAAGGCCTGCAAGACCGTGGAAAGATCATAAAGCTCTTGGCAAACCTCCCGTGTGAATCGGGGATTCGGATATTCAACATGCCTCAAGTAGGCGTTGAAGTATTCGTCAATAGCGGCCTTTTCAACTCGTCTTCTTATATCAGGATCAGCACACGACAAGAATCGGGCTAGGTCGAATAAGGGATTGCCGCAGAAACTGAGCTGCCAATCGATTATCGCAGCAATCTCGTTTGATAAGGTCCCGTCCGACTGGAGAATTAGCATCAAATTACCGCCATGGAGATCGCCATGAATGAGCGATTCAACTCCTAATTCTTCGGCTCGAGTTTTGATGAGATAGGCAAAGGATTTCTTGTTGACAAATGGCTTCAGCTTCTGGGTTAAAGGGAAGAAGACTTCTAGAAAATTTTGTAGCAGTTTTATCAAAAATTTTACAAGTGAAATCTTGTGGAAAATATATAATATATTTTTTTTGTAATTAGCTTACTGTAATCGTATTCCACAAGTGTCGGAGTATGATCGATCATCAAATTGTAAAGCAGATCAGACTCCAACCTAAATGGATCACTGAGATGGGCATAGCTTTCCAAAGGTACTTCAGCCATCTCTGCTTTAAACTTTCCCAACTGATTTGCCATATTCAAACATAATTTATCTGTAATTTGACCAAACATCCCCAAGACCCCGGCCCTTCCCACCAAACTCTCCATCATCAAGTAGCCAGTGTCTTTGGCCACTTCCACAATTTGTTTTGCGCCATAAATTCTAGGAGCAATAGAGATTTGGTCTTTAAAAATATCATAGACTTGACATTCTCTGTTGTGGACAAGCGATAAAAAGTTCAAGTCATCTTTTTCAATGTCCAAACAAAACGCTTCAATGTAACGGGCGGTTGACGGCCTTTTCAAGACAAAAGAAAAACTCGAATTGTCATCAAAAAATACGGTAACATGGTAGATAATGGAAAGGTAACCGTCTTTGGAGAGGACTTGAATTAGCGTCTAAAAGGACGATTAGCGGTTTATAGCCACCTACTTTAGCGATCAATCTGTCCTTTTCTAATTGACGGAAATGTTTTGAGGAACGAGCAATCGATAATACAAATAGCTCGGAGATATCATCAATCGTCATGTCAACGGTGAAAAATGCACCTCAAAGTGAGGTAGTACAAGATAGAGTTGGTATTTATACGGGTAACCAACATTGCAAATTCTTTGAAGCGAACATGATTGGCTGCGAAATGATGATATAGGATCTAAAATTGTAATACTTTACTGCATTTCTATTTTATGTTGTAAAAGGATTTTGTTCTCTAGAATGTAGCCATCGCACTTCCTTATGTGTTTTGTGGAGTGTGTTTTTTTGACAAACAGTTCAGTTTTCTCGTTTTTCAATCCTCCGCTCACATTTCATCGTATAAAACGTCCAATAAATCAATTGTGGTGTTTCGTCGCCCTAGAATATTTCTCTTTTTGCAAGATTTTAGATTTTGTTGAATTAGATACCTTTTCAACATGCAGGCCGACGATATCACTTGGCAGGTTATAAACAATGGGCATTGCTCATTCAAAACAAAGTAAGTTTCTTATCTGGCGTTTTTATTCCGTCTTTAGGACCAAAACACAGAACTTCTGCCGAAATGAGTACAATTTGACCGGTCTCTGCACAAGAAAGGCCTGTCCTCTCGCTAACAGTCAGTATGCCACGGTTCGGGAAGAAAATGGTGAGTTGGTTTATTATACAAGAGGTTCAGAAATGAGCTTGGAAGTCGGAGGGTTTTGGGCCTCGTAAAATTCTATTCCCTAGTTTGAAGGTTTTGTGTAGTGCTTAGACGATTATTTTTTCAGGTATATGCTATTTGTACATGAAAGTAGCTGAGAGATCACATTTCCCTACCAGACAATGGGAGAAGGTAAAATTGAGAGCGAACATGGCCCAAGCCGTCGGGCAGATCCACGAAAACCTTCTGCATTGGGATGAGTTTGTCCGGCAGAAATGTAAAGCAAGATTAGTTCGAATCCATCAATATCTATTGAGGGCCAGAAAGATGAAGTTGAAGGGAAGGTAAGTATAATACTTTTTGATGTTATTGTTTCTTTAGGGATAAGAAACTAATTCCAATTGGACGTAAGGCTGAGCGCAAAGAGATTAGAAAGGAAGAAAAGGCTTTGATTGCTGCCAAGTTGGACACGGCTATTGAGAAGGAACTTTTGGGACGGCTAAGGCAAGGGACCTATGGAGATATCTACAATTTCAATCAGCAAGCCTTTGAGAATGTGCTGGAAGAAGAAGAAACAGAAGAGCTTGAACAAGAAATTGAAGTTGAGAATGAAGTTAATGAACCAGAACGTCAATTTGTCGAGGATTTCGAAGAATCCGATGAGGAAAATAGTGATATTGAAGATGCGGACAGAGGCTTTGACGCGAGTGGAGATGAAGAAATGGACTTTAGTGGCTCAGATGATTCTCAGGCAACAGATTCGGAGGAAGAAGCGGATGAAAATGAGGAAGAAGGGGCCGATGAGACATTGGAATTGCCGGATACTGATGATGAAGAGGAAGAGCCAGCTGCAAAGAAGGCGAAGAAGACAAAGGCCAGTGGAAAGGTATGGACTTTACAGAGTTTTAGGATAGAGAATTTATGATTTTTTTGGTTTAATCAGAAAGACAAATTTGGATTATTTTTATACCATCCATGTCATTTCAGAAGAGCGTCAGCTTCTCCAAGGCCCTCCCAACTGTCAAAAGGAAACCCCAGAAGAGCCGGCTTCGGCCTCGGATCGAGATCGAATACGAAACAGAGCCCAAGGTCCGCGAACGACAACGCCGTTGATATTGTTATTTGTTACCTTGTTAAGTTTGCTGTTCTAATCTTGTTTTTACCGATAAAATATAATTTAAGAGAAATTTTATTATGGCATTGCTTTTTTTTGCTAATTGGCTTCGATCCACGAAAAGTTTGTAAATTGCTGACATAAGGTGGAATCGAAAAGTTTGGCTTACGTAATCGTATTATAACATGCTTGGGGTTATTAGCTATGGTCGAAAGTTTTTTCCATGAAAACATATGGCATAATGGTAAATTGGTGCTGAAGTTTAGGCGCCAATTAGAGAGTACTGTAAATTCTCGCAGTAAATATAAAAATCCAATATTTTTATTCCAAAATACGAATATATCTGGCTACTTTCCCCCCGAAAAGAAAGACTAATGTCGCTACTTCCGAGCCCCTTCCATATTTGGCGCAACAAAGCTCACACTTCTTTGGGATCTTGTCGGATCAATGACATACCGACCAGAAAAGTCCGCGAGTCAAGTGCACTGTTGGGACACAGCAGTGCGCCAAAGATTAGGCCAGCGCCTTTCTCTTCTTGTTCCTGGCGTTTTTGTTGCGCGAAAATCATCGGAACTGCTGTTTTATTGTACATGGGAGGTGTGGATGTAATTTGATTCCTTGAATTTTGAATTATAGTATGTGTAAATGTATGTGTAATATGTATATATATGTGTAAAATTAAAAAAAAATATTTTTTGATACATTTTATGTGACCGCAAACTTAGCAGTCCATTTGTCCCTTTCAAACCCGATAGCTTGGAGCTATTTTGAACTTTAAGCCGCTCAATTGCTCCCCATAACCATATCCAACTCATAATTGGTCGGTTAATCTCATAAGCCGCCTGTAATTACATTACAGGGCCATCCGATCCAATTATGATATGCACAAGATCTGTGGCTTTAGGCGTTCGAAAAACTGGTGTATAATTTCACGTAAGAATCGGTAATCGTATCTTGGGTAAGAATATCAGTGGCTCTATCTCAAAGAGGTCGGTCGAGTTTATTGGGAACCTTTTTTTTATATTATCCTTGTCTTTTCGAAGGCTTAACAAAACGTCCCGAGCTTCGGTCAATTCTGTTTAGCCCTCTAGCCATGATTTATTTGAAATCGGGACAAATCGAGCGTTGCGTGTCCCGTAAATTAAGCCTAAACGGAAGCGAGTGAAATGGCCGTATTTTAGTCCCCGCTTGCACCTGCCCGTTTCCTTCGGCTTTATCGTGTCTTTTGTCCGAATTGAATGGGAAATTCGGGCAATGTAATAAACGGCCAATGCATGTCCACTGGCCGGGTGAAATCATCGCGAGGAAGGGCGAAGTTGAAGATGCTAGGCCATCCTTTTATGGGCGATTTTTTGGGATATTTTAATAAGAAAGTTTTAGCTCGCGCTTTCCATCAACAGCCGAAGTATTCGATGATTTTTTTTAGAGAGAGTGAAATGATGAGATCCGGTCAGATGATCCTGAAATTTCTAAGCCGAAAGTTGCAAAAAATTATGAATTCTTTTCTGATTTGTAATCCAAAAATCTCTGAAATCTCTGCATTTTTTGGACAACGCGAGCTAGAAATTTTGCTAAATCCTTATAAAATTATACTCTAAATTTGAGCTGATTTTCTTTCAATTCTGTTTGCCCTACTTTTAAATTTCCTTGTTAGAAAACTTTGAACTAAAACTTTGTCATTGTCTGCCAAAGTCGAACCAACATCTTGGCTCACTTTACCATTCTCCTCGATTAACTGCCATCACTGTTGCCTGATTACAATTATTGACTATTTTCCTCCTCCAATTCCCTTCTTCCATCCCTTTTCACTTTGCAATCTCTTGTTTACTCTCTTAGATTTGGGTACCCCAAATACCCCGAAGTCACAATCCATCCAGAAATCGCTTAATGGATTTGTTTACACAAGATTCATAGCCTCTGTCTATTTCATTTGCATATTTGTGCAATTTTTTATTTTCCTAATTTTGGTCTTATTCTCCAAGCTGAGGCAGCTCCATAAATATGATCGGAGATGATTAAAAGAACATAAAACTTTACGTTCGTTTAATGATCGCCTCGTAAATGGCCGATCACTTTTGCCTCTCCTCCCGTTCTTTGCCACAAAATCTCCCAATTTGGCGCGTGCTCGCGTTGCGCAACACCAGCCACCATTAGGGTCGCAGAAACGAAAAGATGATGCGAAAACAGAGGGCACAGAGCGAAATGTAAGCGTTGTAATGGGTGTTGCGCTATAACGGAACAGACGGCGAGGGGCTGGGGAAAATTGGATTCAACTCGAAACGATCCCCATATATGGAATAGATAGAATTACCGGGGATTTGAGGACAAGCCGTCACAATATTGAGGTCGATCGAGAGTTGCGGCTCGCTCGGCATCAGAGGGTAAATATGTGGAGGATCATGGTTTGATGGGGTGGTTTATTTGCTGGATTTTATCAATGGGTTGGTCCTGGTTTTGATCAAAATTTAGCTTTTCAATTTATGTGATTAAGAATATTTTTGATGACATTTGGGAAAGAGGATGAATCCAATTTTCCACTGGCTTTACAATTTTTTTGAGCTTTTTAAAGCTGATTTTTGTCTTGACGAAGCGTGGGTCAAATTTTAATTTTAAAAGATTTAATTTTTTAAAGTGCATGCAAATTTTTTAAGTAAAAATTTTTTGAAAATCATATTTCTCCAGCTGATTTTTCTTATATTCAACTACACCTTTTTCCCATCTTCTCTCTCATGCCGCTGAATTAATAATAAAAATTTTTTATTTTCTTGTTTCCAGGACCCTCTTGACCTTTCTGTAACGGGCGTTCGTGTCATCGTTTTCATGAGTAATTGATTGCGCACTGGCCCGAAAAATAAGTTATATTAGTCCAAATGCTTGCTTTTGGTTTCGATTTTTCCATGGGCTTTGGATTCCTCTGTATTTTCGGTCTTATACTTTAATTAAAATAGTAACGTGATGATTTCAGCTATTATTTTTCTGTCTGTGAGGCTAGGTACCTCATAAACGGGGGTTTATTTTTATTCTCATCTCCAAATTTGATTACAATACGGGTGAATTTAATTTTATTGTGTTTTGAAATACTGTGACTTAAGGATGGCCCCATTTTGGACTGTTTCAGACCCCATTATTCCTAATGTTCGCCTTATGGAAATTTTATGGGATTTTGGCGGAAAATTTGGAGTTATCCATAAATGGGACTTCTATGAGAATTCCCCTCTTATTCATTGGTTCCAAAAAAATGTTTTGTCTTTTCGATCTTATAACTGTTTCTCAGTTCAGGAAAAGTTTTTTGAATAACAAAAAGAGTCTTTTTAATTTTTGGTCATCTAAAATAATATAAGTGGTAGAAACAGGGTAAAATAATGTTTTCCCAATCTTTATAATGCCCTTATCGGATTCGAAATCAGTCAGGAAATCCCCATTGTGTTTGGAGACTTGAGAAAAAGATGGATCGTTGATTTATGCAATCGAAATGGCAGCAGTGGATATAATGTGTGGTGATGTAAGAGGTGGTGTAGTTTTATGGGAATTTTGAGGGTTTCATTGAATTTCATTTGTATTTCTCTACTGTAAATTGTCAAAATCAGCGTGGGATGTCATTATTTCTTATTTTTTTGAGTTTTTAGGCTTGAGTTTTGATTAAAATTTCTAGCAATTCTTTGACGGGGAAATCAAAGCTGGGCAAAACAAGTCACATGTCCCCTCGAGAGGACCCCCTTATATCATTCTGCGTATTCAAATTCGCTCTGAAATCCCATAAAAACTGAGAACCCCAAAGAATTCCGGAGCTCTTAATGGCCTCCCCACAATTGACCTCCTCGGCACGGCGCCGTTTCTCCGAACTTCCGAAGCCCCCCTCTTCAACCTTTCCTTGATCGGGTTTTGAATTTTTTGGAGGGTAGGAAAAACGGTTTTAGTAGGTTTCAAGGATATTAAGGAGGGCGCGCCATGAAGTCTATTTACTGGGTTCCTCGGAATTTGAATTTTTTTTGCGGTCCGCGAAGCTGTCGGCTGTTATGATTTAGAGAGGAAATGGGGGATTTGTCTCGTTGATTAGTTGCTGGGGCGATTACAGTAATAGACTGAGTGCTAGAGGTGAGATGGATATATTTTCTTGGATTTTTTGCGGGCCTTAGGCTAACTACTGCAATTTTTTGGTAAATCAGATCACCTTGCCATATCTTTGGATAATTTTTGCGCCAAAAAATGCCAAAAAACTAAACGCGTTCCTTTAGTTCTCGACGGGAAAAACTGTCGCTCTCTTCCAACTGTATTCTTTCGACATGAAAAATGTTTTTCTGTCGAAGTCCGAAGCGATACAGACAAAAACTTTTTTCTCTGACCGTCTCTCTTCATTTTCTATTGTCTCTAGTCAACGATAACCGCTGAACATTTTGATCCAGATTCCTTTAGGCGTTTGAATGAGGCCATTTAATTGCCTTGCTTCCTATTTTTGCTATTTTTTTTGTCCACGAAAAGTGATCAAAACTTATGATTCAAAGATTTGAACTTGACTTCACATCTCACCCCAAGATATCCCATTTCCCCCGTGATACTAGCCTTCAAATCCCCGAGCATCCATAAACCACCTCCAAATATGTAAAACGGTGCTTTGCCCGCCTTTAATCGCATATTTCTCCAATTACTGGCGCTGTCCCCGATTGAAATGTTGACAAAAAGAAGCCAGCGAACACCTGTCGCTTGGCCTCGAAAACTTGATCTTGCGCATACAAAAAAAGTTGGCTGAATCCTCGAGATTTCTCGACGCCAAAACCAGACGGAATTGTCAAATAAACACTGAAATTGAGACGTATATTAAGCATGTTGGACATGGATAGGGATATCAAGTTGTTATGGAAGGCAGAAAGTCTGGCTGACTTTTGGCAGATCCGGGATTAGATCACCGAAAACACCTGCACATGCACTCTCGACACTTTGCGCGGCTCTTTATGGCTATAACGGCACTTCAGCTCCATATTGGATATTTCCGGCAATGCGGAGCGAACGATCTGGATGGGGATGGGACAAGGACAATGTTTTTTTGTAGGGTCAGGGGGAGTTTTGGGATGGATTCAGTAGCTGGCGGGTTTGTTTTGTAGGCAGGTTATTTTTATTTATAAGTTTTAACACTGTCCTTTGTACATATTATATTTTTTTATCCACTAACAAAAAATGCTGACTGTTTTCAGAATTTGCTTAGACGGTCATAATGCCTCGTATATTATTCTATGAAAATCTTATCCTCCGTTTTGCAGTTCTAGCTAAAACATTTGTAAATCTAGGGGCTATAGAGTGACTGACGGGTAAAAAAGTTCTTTCGTTATGAGCTTTTGGATGACGGCGTGCCCCAATTTACTGTAAGCTACGGTCTAAAATCCCTGTTAATCAATACTTGAAAGTCCTATAAGTCTTAGACAACCATAATTGTAATTTGTGTCCATTTTTCTCAAAAATATTGCAACTAAACTTCGCCTACTTTCTTTCCAAAAGACTATCTAATGCGTTCATTATCCACCCTATAATTTACATGACCCCCGGTCTTGACGGACATTTCACAGAGTAACCGTGTGTGTCCATCACTTTCCACGTCTCCCCCATCCCATTTCAAGACCCATTACTTGAAGTCACTGAACTTGAAGCGTGTCGTTCTGCCTCCGTCTCTTCATTCCCCTTACTATTTCTCCGTTCTCTCGCCTCCACTTGACACTTTGAGTTGCACAATTTTGCAACTTGCAGTTGGTCCACTCGCTCGGTGGGGGCGAAAACACCTGCGGTCATTTGGCTGGTGGTCGGAGGCCAGTCCACTGGTTGTTCCTGTAATTTCCAGGGTGGCCTTGTTCTGGATGCGCGTGAATGCGGTCGGACAATGCCCCCAAACCAATCGGCGGGATGTCTGGACATGGTTTTTTTGGGTTGTTTTTGGCGGCTCTCTGGGGTTTTTATTTGCTTTTTATTTTTTTGAAATTGATCGTTATAAATTCACAAAATTTTTTTTTTGTATTTTACAACCTAATGAGAGCCGATTCCCTTTACAAAAAGGATTAGTAACTCGAGAGTTGATCAAAGGGCGAGCCCTTTTTAAGGCCGGGGAATTTGTCCCTTCCTTTGCAATCCAATATCCTTAATCAGGGCCGAGAGTGTGTAAAACTGCGCGGTCTTCCTTTCTGGGAGACTTTATGAGGTCTTCGGTTAATAATAGGTTAAAATACGACTTATTTTTACTGATAACAAGTCAAAAAAATTATTATTTTTGTAAAAAATTTCGTTTATTTTACATTTAAAGACTTTTTTCCCTTGATTGTTGCCCTAAATTTGCAAGTATTGATCTAAAATCGTCTATCCTGTCATCTTTTCCGTTAAATTTCCCCGACATTCGAGGGGAATTCAAATTTTTTCCGGGCCTTCTTACCTGGCCCAGCCCCGCATTCAAAGAAATTTCGTGTCTGTCTAATTAATTTATGTTAATTTGTGACCGCTCATTGTGTTCGGAACATTCGAAATCATGATAAAGAATGTTTCCTTGCCGAGAAACCACTACTGTAAGGTTTTACTATTCAAATTATTTCTAAAGAAGTTGTCTATTCAATTTCTGTCTGGCATTTTCTATTATGTTTACCGTCTCGATTATTATGATAAATTTTTAAGTCATTACTATTGCTTGTGGGACAAAAACATTCGAAAACCGCAGTTTAAACGGTAATGTTTTATTCGCCGCACATTACCTTGATTTATGAGGGTGTTTTCGATTAAAAATCGTTAGGAATGCCACATGTGTTTGTATATGATCCTCGGTTCCTTGGCTGATCTCATCCGCGAGTTCCGGCAAACGCGCTGATTTTTTCTGGACAAGCCATTTCTCGCGATTTTTGTGGGTTTCGGGAGTTCTGAATGGAAATTTCTGGTTAAGTAGGGTCTTAGATAGCTTAATTTAGTCATCAAGAAGTCTTGTTTTTGCTTTGATTATATAATAACCGGGCAGGCAGAGATTTTTATTAGTTGGAAAATAATCTAGCCTAGATTTTAAAGCCAATCCAACACTTTGGCGTCAAATTTAGGCTGTAAGATCATAAGATTACGAGGTTAAGTTCAGTCTGTCCAAAACAAAATGCCACCGGGCTTTATAGGCAGAGTGTTATAACCTAATAATTGCCCTTGATTGTAACTTTTAAAACGTTTTTATTCGTACCAAATCCCTGTTATTCTCGGCTTTTTTGAGTCATTTTGGCAGCCAAATAGAAAATGATTACTCATTCGTCTTCGATTATACTTATTATCTGTATTTGCTTACTTTTAACCGCGTTTTGAAATTTTTTTATGCATCTAAAACTACTCCTTTTTTCTCTACAAACCCTTTCTTTCATTTGTAACTGATTTTTGAAATGACATCTAACCTGGTTGCGCAACCTTTCTAGTACAAAAAACTTGGCGCATCTTCAGTGTCGACCCTTGGTCGCTTTGTTTTTTCGTTTATCTCGCACCTGTTGGAAAGTGCAAAAAGCCTGACATAATTCAAGATAAATATTTGAGATTAGACTACAGACATGGGGGAAGGAAATGCGATCACGTTTGCAACATCTGTCCATTGTTTTTTTTTGAATTTTTGAATAGCGAAAAGTTGAGCAAACTGGCTTTGAATTGCAATGAAAGTAAAAAATTGGGTGTAGGATGACAGATATTGTCTTTATAAGATAATAATGGCACAATACAGGCGTCTCGGGATTACGTAATTCCATTATATGACTAGTAATACACCGTACCATACTAATATGGACACAATTTACAAAATATTTCGAAATATCATCCTTTTTTGGCCCCTATTTGACTATTTACAAAATGACTGATAACCGATCAATGACCTGTTTATGATGGGTTTCTAATCTTCCATAGGTGTGAAAGAGTTTGGGCAAACATTGGCATATAAATCAACATTGCTGGACAAATGACCGGGCCAGCAAAACAGTTGTGTCAACAAGTCGAAACGAGGGGTTTTCCGATATTTATTCGCAATAATTAATTTTTATGACGGTGTTGGGTTTCACGGAGAGATGTGGAGGTATTTGGAGGTTTAGTTAACGGGAATTTAAAACTTTTAAATAGTAAAATTTAGGAGACTTTTTGTAAATATTAATGTCATCATTATTTTGACCCCAAAAGTTCATTTCTCAAATTTTGCCCGTAAAATCAATTTATTTTACAAGCTAAATATCTGAATTTTCCACTGTAACTTGGTGAATTCCCCTTGTAAACCGCTCAATCATGCCTTTCTCACGTCCCTCGCACCTCCATTTGCCTTTCGATTGTTGCATCAGAGCCGGATCCGCTTTCATTTCGAATGGGGGACAAAGAGAGCGAGAGATCCCCGATCAATTTGTCCATTACAAGACAGCCTTCCGTTTGTAACGTCACATACAACCCGATGGTTTAAACGGCGTTTTGCTCTTTCTGTTCAGGCGCGTTAATCCCAGAGCCGGAAGCGCTCTCTTCAGCCGATTTTTGACGGATCAACAAGTGCTACTGCAGGCTACCGATCATCGTGGCCGGTTGTGGTTTGAGTCGGGATTACTGTAGACTAAAAAAGTTACAAAATTGATGTAAAATCAAAATTAATTTGACTTCATAATCATTCCATTGGTTCTAAAATCGCCTTCCGTTTCATTGAATTACTCGTTTTTGACTATGCCGAAAAAGGCATCATTAAGGTGCCATTGATCACCGCGAAAAGCGAGAATTCGAACTAAAGGGCCGTCACTGTTTTTTAAGGAACGCCGATGTTTTTTGCAATTGATTAGAGCCGAGAGGGAGAGTTAAAAAAACGAAGTTGGAGGTTATGTCAAGGCCGAAGGCATGGGTACTAATTCTTTTTGATTTTTTTGAGTGATCGATATCGTGTTGGGTCTTGAAGTTATTTTTCAAAATGAGTCATCGTAGTCACCGTTACCACGGTGGTTTTTATATCGTTAGGTTCATTATTGTTTCATGAAAGTTCTGAAATTTTTGTCTCGATTAAAGTCATTTTTTGCTCTGTAATATCAAATTCTGAGAATTCCAAAAAATTACAGTACTCTTTCTCTCGCCTATAACATCCCGAATGCCCTAACCATCTTCTCTATCAAATTTCCCGTCCATTCAATCACTCTCGCCCAACTTGTAACCCCTTATTTCCCCCCTCGATAACCTCAATATTCTGGGTGTTGTTTTTCCGCTTTTTCAGTTCGAAAACTTGGCGTTCTCGGCAGGAGCTTAACCGTTTCCGTAGCGCCGTTTGATCCGCTAAATATGGGGCTCTTTGAATTCGATCAATCTAATATGCTTCGGACTAACAAGTCGTCTGGTTTGTCTTTGCATAACCTGTGATTTGCGAGCAATTTTCTCGCGAGAATCGAGGTCATTCGCTTCTTTTTTTTTGGGGACCGCGTATGGTAAAGAGAAGCGGGGTTGTATTACAAGGGAATTCTGGATTTGGAAAGGTCCGGCTGGACAAGAAATTAAGTCAAAAAAAAATTATTTTTGATTTTGTAAAATTTTTTTATCTAATAAAATTTCAATATTTATCCGATATCCGCATTAAAAATTGGTATAGTAATTTATTCCTTAGGACATTCACCATCTAAAGAATATGACGAAATAATTTTAGATTCTAAAATACAGGAGTTTTCGCGGTTTTATTCCCCTTTATCCACCTAAATCCTTGTTTTGTCATCACGTTATTTCCCCATCTTTGAAATCTTCTTCTCTCCCCGCTCTTCATTCCCAACATTCTCTACGTTATCCTCGACCAGTCGAAGGTAAATTTGATGCTAAAATTCCTCCCGTCCATCCAGTAGTTCCTTCCTTTACCTCGCACCCACAAAAAGCGGCATCAATTGGTTTTCTTTGACCCGCCGCGCCAAATCAGAGACACAGGAAATCGAACGAGTCTATAGAGGAAGAAGAAGAGAGAGCAGAGGACGTTTATACCATCCGATCTATAAAATAACCCACCTAACATGTAATTATGTGGCCTTCCAACAGGTTCACCGAGTTTTTTTTATTAAACCAGAAGAGTTTTTATTGCCGATTGCGCAGCGAGGAGATTCGGGATGGAAATTTTGGGAGATTTTTTGATTTTTTTGGCAAATAAGGGATGTAAATTGCAACCATAATGTAATTTTCACTATAATTTTAATCTTAAGTACACTTTTTTTCTTTTTTTTAAAGTTTTTACTAAAGTTATCCATCTTTTTTTGTTGTCTCCCCACTAATTATTATTCAGTATGTCGCCCTTTCCCACTCTTGATCGGTCGAGAATCTTGATAAGAGTCAAACAAGGCCAAATCGAGATAATCGGAAATCTGCATAATATATTCATCAAGCACATGTCCACTTGTCATCCGATGATGAATAAGTTTTGTGGTGTTATTTTCGAGAGGTTCAAGTGTCAATAGTTTAATTTTTTCGGTCTCTCTTCGCGCCGTTCCCAACCGTCCCATCGAAACATCATCAAATCCCGAGGACTTGGCCTGCGAAATCCCAAAATTCCTCCCAACTTTTTTGAATGTTGTAAAAAAAGTCCGAGACGAATTTATTTTCAGTTTTTTTTGCCTAAAATTTTTTTGCAGTGCGCATAAATTTGGGGTTGAACAAGGTGTCCGATTGGGGATTTTTTATGGTATAAGGCAATATTTCCGCAAGACGGATACGGCGATTTGTCAGCTTTCGAAATTTGAACTTGCTTTTGGACATTTGAAAGGCTCCTTTGGTCTTTGGAACACTGACAAACAAGTTGCTTATAATTCTTGGGTTACTGTAATTTTTCCGACAAATTTTCTTAAAACCTTCTTTCTTGGTAATTTTGGAAGATTACAAATTAATTTCAAGGACTTTAAATTTCTTAAAATCTGTTGCTCCATCTGCTTTATATTGCCCATGTAAAATCGCGACCATTTTTAGTCCAAATTAGTATAATCCGGATCTGTTCGGATTTTGTAGCCCATCTGTTGAAGCCAGTTCAAAAGTAACTTGAAAGCGGCGCTTCGCACATCTGGAGCTTGTAATTTGACTGTTTTTGACACGGATTTTATTGCGCGTCTGAAATTCGAGAGGGAGCTCGCGGGTTTGTAGGATACAGTGAGTTACTGTAATCCGGCCAGTCAAGGTCGGGATTTCACTGGCAAAAAATTAACTCAGCATAAGCCAAATACGGCTTGCTGATACTAAAATTTAAATTTGAAATCTTTTGGCTTCGAATTTTTGGATTCCTCTCAGTTTCGGCACCTTTTGCCCTCCTTCAGGCGACAGACGTGGATTCGAATTTCCAGCGTCCCCCAATATCCCATATTCAAATATCCTCTGGAATCCGGGGCCGCAATTAAGCCGGAGCCAACATCCGACGCCATGTGCCGACAGATTTGACTTTTGCCGACGCGTTGCGCGTCGATCGTCATTGATCCGTATTGTTGTGGCCGGTCGATTATCTCGGGGTTTGTAAAGTGCTAATCTTTCCGGCCCTTTTATTTATATTGTTGCCAAGGAAGGTCCATAAAGCCATATAAAGGGCGAATTAATCGGGGATTGAAAGGGAATCGCGCCGACAAACTTTTCGGCCAATATTTTATATTGTACTTGGGATCAAGGGTATGGTAAGTTAAATTTGTGGCGTATTGGATTTGCTGGTGGCTTCGAGGGATTGCTGGATTTGTTGTGGAATATTTGGAAGCTCAGTAACTAATTTTATAATAGATCAGGTTCAATACTGTATTTACTATCGCAGAAATTTCATTTCCACCTAAACTACATAAGTTAATCTTTTCTTTGTCATTTCACTGCCACCCCAGGCCTCGAGGAAATATACTTGTTTGCAAATATTCCTCATCCTTCAACGTCTCTTCTAATAGCCTTCGAGCACTTGGAAACGCCTATACAAACGCAACCTTATCATTGAGAACAGAGATTTTGGCAGTTGTTGGGAAAAACAGATCTGGATTGTGTTGAGAACCAGTGGGGAAAGAGCGCTCGGATTTTCAGAAATATGTATTGAGAATATTGGAAGAGTTTGTTGGGAGTTTACATCTAATTAATATTGGCTGATTTTGTTGGGAGTTGAAACAGGTTTCGAGTGTATCTAGAGGTATGATGACTAATAAGACGCCATGAGACCTCAAAAGTTTGCCTTGAGGGAAGTTGCTGATTCTGCTCTCTAAAACTCTCTTCTACAAACTTTTCCCATTGTCCCATAACCCGTTGTCCTAATTATCGTCACATTGCAAGTTCAAGTCTCGGCCATTAAATGGGTGGAGTTAAGCCGAGATTGAACTCGGCCTAATCTCGGCCTTATTAGCGTGTCAAAATTTGCAGAGTGGGCGGGGTCGCGGTTATTGTAGGCGAGAAATAAAATCGAATCGAGCCACATTTCATTAAAGACCGGATTACATTCGCAGATTTGGTGTGGATATGGGATTTAAGGTTACGGTAGGTCTTAAGGTGGCTTATTAAAAAAAATTTATAGCTGAGTGAGAGAATTTAGAAAGTTGTTGTGGTTTCACAAGTAGTAGGAATATTGTGAAGTCGCAATTAAGATTACTGCAACCATGGGGCTTCTTGTTATAGCGATAGATTTTACTCAGTAGGTGGTATACATCCTTATCTCGATGCCTCAATACCATCTCAACTTCGCTTGCCATAGCTCATCCAACTCCCCACCTGTCACTCAATAACCCACTGTTTTATCGTCTTCGAAAACAACCTTGTTTTACTGCGATCATTGCAAAAGGTGTTTTTTATTGCCCTTCCTTTGTGTTGCCGGTGTATTTCGAGCAGATGCGGGTACACACAACTCAAAGACGATTGCAAGTTCAACCCGAAGAGAGTGTGTGTGAAGAAAGGAGAGGGGCAGAGAGCGGGGATTTCCCCGTCTTTCGGGGGTTTGTGACGTAAAATGGGTGGACTCCTTCTGGGGGCCGATTCAAGTGGTTCAAGGGGCGGGAAGAGCGTTTTGTAGGTTTTATTGTCTTTAACGGCACCACCCATAACAATGCTTAAATCAATTAGAGCGAATACTCCAATTAATGGGCGAAGAGATAGGGTTTCAAAGACGAGGTGGTTCTAGCAGTATCTACAAAGCTTTCACTTGAATTTTTATGTTGTTTTAAGTTTCTATCGACTTGATTCAACCCTCAGTCATGCTTATGGCGCTTGTCGTTTCTCAATAAACTCCTTAAATTATATCTTATTCCAAATAGTATCTGCAAATTTCTGTTTAATCATTTTTTCATATTCAAACCCCCTATGATAACATCTCTCCTAAAGCGCTCTCCCCTTGATCCTTGTTCAATGTTGTGCCAACAATGGGATTTCAAACCACCCTGCGCCTTATTACGTCCCATTTTCCGGGGTGTCGCGCGTTTCCTTTTCTTGTAATTGCCGCGGGTTTCGACTGATACGAATCAGTGGGTGGAGGTGCCAAGTCGCGTTCTCCACTGCCGCCTCCTCATTCCCCATTCTCCCTTTCTTTCTCTTCCCCTTTCTCACGGCCACCTTGATGTTCCTTTCTATAGAATCTTGAGTCATCGTGTCGAAACCGATTTTATCTAATACATATTCGCGTTGTTTCAATTTATTTCTCACAACCCATTAAATTTGTCGTAATTTCAGAGAGAGAACAGAGTAGGAAACGGGGCCTTTTGGTGCATGTTTTGTCCACTCTAAATCCCAGTGCAGCTCATTTGTCGAGATGAGTACGTCGGGATACGATTGTGTGTCATCGAGCGAGCCCTCCACTTCCTCCCTCGGTTCCAATTCGAATGATTACGGTGGAAGTACGGACTTTAGTCAGCATCGAGATGATGCAACGGATGTCCTCAACTACGAAAACTACACTTCGTCAACGAAACGACGACGATTGAGGAAGCAAATGCCTACGGTCAAACAGCGAGAGAGGAGGGTTCAGAATCGGAAGAAAAATGGCCAAACGAAATTAAAATTGGCCAAAAATTATGGGAAAATCATATCAAAAGAGATCCCAATCGGGATGGAAATGGAAGTCAAATCGCCGCGGATTCAGATGCATGCAGAAATCAGGTCGAGAATCCGAACCAACGCACAACGTGAGGTCTTTTCGCCCATCCAGAACGTCCTCAACGCCAACATCGAATACGATTGTTCGAGCCCCGAGAGCCCGATCAATGTGGAGAGCTATCGCTACAGCGCCTCTGTGTTCGAATGTCCCATTGGCTATAGTAATCAAATCTATTCGAATACGAACACCCGAGCCCCTTCGCTGACGCCACCAATCAGCGATGAATGCTATGGAACGGGCAGCGATGATCATCAAATCCACGAATTGGAAATCTCGGATGACGATCAGACCGATTTCATTAATGCCACCAACAAAATCTACGAGAATTTGTCGATGGAGCCGGTCACTTTTCCCGTCGCTCAGCCCAAAGTCTCGGATCTGAAATCGTTACCGCCGGTTTTGCCTCCAGAAGTCCATCCGGAAGACGAAGCGTCACTTTATGGTAAGTTTGGCCGAGAATTAGGGGCATTACGTAATTTCGGGATTAGGCAAATTTTAAGGGCACTTGATTTGGCGGCCTTTTTTTGGCAAACAACAGCTTCTGAGGCTAAAATAATATAAGAAAAAATTCTAAAACTGAATGAAACTAGAATTGAAATTAGAGTTTGATGACGGCAGTCTATGAAAAAAATTATTTTCAGGTCGATTGACAGCCTTGCTTTTTGTCGAAGCCCGAAACGAAAAGACCACCCGCCAAAAAATTGTGGAGGTCCAAGAGGAACTGAAGATTTTGTTCAATATCCCGAGCTTATTTGATGTTTGTGTGGACAATGAGCCGTCCTATCGACAAAACTGCGCCTTCCTTGGTAAGTATTACATCCCCATTTTTATGTTCAAACCCTTTTTTGATGGCAAAAAATACCGAAAACATCAAGAACTTATCGAAAAATTAGGGTATCGCGCTGTGATCATGTATGCGCTTTAGGCTAGTCAGCTGCATCCTCCTTTTCTGGCGTCATAAAGCGAGCTGTGGCTAAACTGTTATAAGCATAGGCCTCTTTGTTCACCGGATTTGGCGTCAGAAATCGGCGCTTCGAGGGATTCGCGATCAAAAAAGGGAGTCGCGGGGATTAGGTCGGTTAAGTTTAGACATGTCTTTGTGAGGCTGGGGATCCCTGGTATCAAAATGGACATGATATGGGGGTAAATTGGACTTTGTAGGCTAGGGTACAACTTATCAAAGTAAGTAAAACCAAGTAAATCTTGATTTTTTCTTACTTCTGCTCCTACAATATAAGTTCGTTGGCTCTTGCCTGATCTAGACTACAATTTGCCATTTTGAGGCCCGCAGGAAATGTTGTCGGCTCCCTTATCCACCTAATAACACCATTAAAATCCTGAACCACCTTCCTGACCGCGGGTAAATTACATTAACTCCAATCTCGCCGGTAATCCACAAAGGAATAATCAGCGGGACATTGGGAAAGGAATTACATCTACCGGCTTCCCTTTGCGGGCGATTTACGTCACTTAAAGTCAAATTGAGACCCTGTTTAGATCCTTGAGCCTTATAGAGTAGTATAGGCATCTGCTTAGCTGTTCATTCCTGTCATACTCCGCGCTTTAACGCGCTGATTAACCCCATGCAGATTAATTGAACCGCGAAACAATCGGAAACCCTCAGAACCGACTAACATTGCGTAACCGCGAGATTTGGAGTGTTTGATGATTGTCTTGAGAATGTCGAGACCCAACTTTTTAGTGCCGACCTTGACTTTTGGCTGGGCATTTCCCACCTTTCCGGTCGTAACCACCAGATTGAGGGGTCATGAGGTTGTAAATGAAAGAAGGTCCAAAAACCGGGGGTAAAACTACAAAATTGGCTGAAAACTTGCCAAACTACTGTCAATGTATACAGTAACCAGAAGATTCTGACCTCAGTTGGTCATAAAATCAGCAATTGACGCTTATCTCTGCTGGCATCTGTCCTCAGCCGGGTGCGGGTCGTAAAATACGCGGCAAATTCCATTGAAATTGCGCCGGAATTTACTGCTGGTGTCAGAATGCAGGTGCTAATTTCCCTTCTTTTCACCACGAAATCCCGACCATTTTATGACTCAATTAGCCACTTTTTTCGATTCAGGCCATTGTTGCGCAATGTTTTATGAGCTCCCTTATCTGCAGTCGAATCTGACTATGCAAATGTGAGCAGCTGAGACAGGCAAAGGCATTTGTTTAAACACAACGAATTAGCCAAGGGCCGATCGGGTTTCAGGCAACAAGTGGTTGGATTAATGTTTGGCTAATGCGCATTTAATGGTCATCGAGGGGTCAGCGAATTAAAATACGCGGATTGGGTTACACCGGGGTCAAAACAAATACTTCCACAGCAATTTGAACACTAAAAATAAGGCAACAAATGGAGAACAACTTACTGATTACATTCTTTTAGGTAACCTCGTGGCCTACAGCCTTCGCCAAACCCGTGCCAAGTCTCCAGAAGCCTTCGCGGCGCAAGTGAAGAAGCTCCACAAACTTCTTTATGGTCTCAAAAAGAAAAACGCCTTCCTTTCCGGGGTCGGTCGATTCGTTCAGCGCCTCTTCAGAACCATCTGAACCTCGAACTAGTAGTATAATGTCCATTGACGATCAAGAAAAACCAAAAACTCAAGCAAAACATCCAGTTTTGATTGATTTTGGTGTATCAACTTATGGATTATGTTGTACTAAACGAATTAGGATTTTGAGATTTCTAAACCAAGTTGCCAACCCTCCACCCGTTTGACTAGTCCCTTATCTAACTCTAATGCCCTTTGTTTTGTTATTCCAGACAACTTGTCTCGCCTCACTTACAACCGATTCAGTCGGTTATTATATTGTTCATTAAGCCCGAAATCAGTGCCGGTATTAGGTCTGTCTTCATCTAAGTTACAGTTTTATATTGAAACAAATAAATAATCATTTATACCATTTGGCTGTTTCCGGATCTTGGACTTCTAACATAAACTATCATCGAAAAGAAACGAAGAAAAGAGGTCAAGGTGCACAAATTAAGTTTTGTCTGGTAAACAACGTTTTTCTGGGCATGGATTGCATTTCATTAAATGCTACTCGACGACGTCGCGCAAGAATCCACAGATTCGTAGACTTCTTTCTGCGTAGCCTCGCGCTAAACCCTGTTTCAATCAATATTGGCACTTCGTTCATGACGAAATGTCACAAAAAATGGCTTTAAAAATTTTTTTGTTGGATTTTATTTTATCTCAGCACTTTTGTTCGCGTTATAACGAAGAAGGGTATATTTTGTGGCTTTTTTTCTTTCATAACCACAATCCGTATTTTCAGATGAAATTTGTATTGTAATACCCGCCTTATTTTAGGTGTAGACCAAGAAATGGATTTCCAGAACCGCGCAGGCGGTAAAACTGGTGGTGGAGGTGTAGCCTCCGCATCGGACGCCAATGTCGATCGTCGAGAACGTCTCCGACTTCTGGCGTTGGAAACCATCGACCTTCAGAAGGATCCCTATTTTATGCGAAATCATTTGGGTGGATACGAATGCAAACTCTGTCTGACACTGCACAATAATGAAGGGTCTTACTTGGCGCACACCCAAGGAAAGAAGCATCAAGCAAACTTGGCAAGGAGAGCGGCTAAAGATGCAGCAGATCAACCGTTTGTTCAACTGCCTCAATCAGCGAAAGTGGAGCCTAAAAAGTTTGTAAAGATTGGTCGACCTGGATACAAAGTGACAAAAGAGCGAGATCCTGTTAGTGGACAGCAAGCCTTGCTTTTCCAAATTGGTATGTATTTTCTTTTTTTTTTTTTGAGTTTTAGGCTATTCGTTTTGTTCTGCTGGTTGATATGGGCGCTTACCAAGGTTTTAGTTGATACTGGAAATTTTTTGAGCATCTAACGTTTATTAGCTGAAGCGGCATGGAAATTACTTGTTTATTACTTCAATTAACGGAATTCCTATAAATCAGGGCAAAATATTTGAAGTTATCTTGTTTTAGACTACCCAGAGATCGGCGAAGGGATTACTCCTCGTCATCGATTCATGGCCGCTTATGAACAGAAGCTGGAACCTCCAGACAAAAGATGGCAATATCTCCTGTTTGCTGCCGAACCCTACGAAACAATCGCCTTCAAAATCCCTTCACGAGAGGTTGATAAATCGGAGAAGGTCTTCTGGTCTTTATGGAACAAGGACAGCAAACAATTCTTCTTGCAATTTGCATTCAGAAGTGGTGGAGAAGAACATCCACCTCGGCCACCACCTCCATCATTCATTCCGGCACCTCCTCAGCCCGTATTTGCGGCCCAACGATATTAAGTTTATAAATAAATACAGTCTGCCATTATTCATATCTCACGTGAAAGTATAATACAATTCCAAGATTATTTCCAGTAGGGAAAGTAGTTCGTGTATTTTTGATTGAAGGTGGGCTATTTGGCTGAATGTCCGAACCTTTCCTGCAAACTCTTGAAGATATAAACATTTTGTTTCTTCAAGGCGGTTGCCATAGTAACGATAACTTTGTTCGTATATCTTCGGGAAAGGATTGAATCACCGAGAGAATGGTTTATTTGTAGCTGTGTATTGCCGAAGGTTTCCTGTGTCCATTTAGGTAGTTTTACGGGATATGAATTGTTATGGATTTACCTATTAAATTTGTCGTTCTATGGGCTTGCGTGTCATGTCTAATGGACCTTGAGTTTTGGTGTTACACAAAAAATGCGGATGTGTTTACCTTTTTTGCACTAATCGAGTTGCATTTTTATTCGATTGTAACGTATCCAAATTTTTTTTTGACTTTTGAGTGATCTTTTATGTTATTCTTGTAGGATGCCTCGCCTCGGGTCTTATTCGAGGACTTTGGATGAGATTTTTGCGATGAGCGCGCCGAAACCGAAGCCGAGGCAATCGACGGGGTCTAATAGTGCTGTAACTACTGCTGATTCCAAAGGTAAGGTATTAAAATTCCCTGAACTATGAATAATTTTAATTAAGGTGAGATAAATCGGTCACCACTGGTGGCTTTGGGGGATCGACCAACAACAAGACACGGGAGAAGTTCTGAGTCGTCATCGTCGTCGAATAAGACCGAGAATAAATCGGAAGTCTCAGATGTAAGCCAGTTTTCTATGAATTGCCATGTCTTGCAATTAGCGCGATAATTTATGTTTTGTATAATACTAACCACAATTTATAATACATTCATTTTGTAGTCCACTCGAACACGAGTTGATGTCTGGACTCGCGAAGACAACCCTCAAGATGTCCCTCACGTGGACGCTGTCGAACTGCTGCAAGCCTTAGGCTCCAAACGTCGGAATATCGCGGATTCTCCGATCATGGAGAACGAGCTCAGCGAGATCTCAAGCGCTTCGAGCGAGGCCAGCACGTCATCGGAGAATCAAATTCAACCATTTACACAGACCAGAAGTCTGCGAACGGCCTCTTCTTCGAACCCAACCACCTCTGACTCGATTAAGATCCCCTCGATTCACACAGCACCATCAACTTCATCTTCAAACTCATCGGGGAAGGAATCCAGGAAGTCATCGATAACAGAAACCAGGGAATTACAGAAGGAGAATGATGGAAAGGACCGATTGAATGGCGTCAACTTGGGAAATAATCGACCGACCACTTTTACGAAGGATAAAGAGGATGAGGTAGGGACCTTATGTTATACTAGGCTGGATGATACTTGAATTTTGACAAGGTGAAATTAGTCCTAGAAATTGAGAAATCATTTCAATTAGGACTAATTTTATCCTTCTTTCCTATGGACACCTATTTTTACATAGATCTTTATCATAGTTTATTATATATAGCTACTAGTACAAGTAATTTTCTGATATCTATGATTACACTCCCGGTTTGACCCATCCTCCAAATCTGTCTTCCATTTGTTGCGCAACTGAGCATAGCAGATTCTCTGATCCGATTCCGCCAACCAGTTGGACGGACATTGGATATCCATTCTTGTCTTTGCCGCAGGGCACCGCCAAAACAGGGACTGCAAGGATATTGAACAAACTGGTGTAGAAACAAGGGAGGGCACCGAAAGAATAGTGGTAGTAGTTTGTTTCGGGTAGGCCGGGGAAGACCAGAACCGCACCATCTAAAAAAAATCATTACATTATACATGATGATCGACTTGATCTACGTTTGACTTGTAGGGTAAATTTATGCTAATTGACAAAGGATAAGCTCTAATAGCTCGTAATAAACGGCGTAGGATGGCTTACCCTCCAACTGCTGATGTATTCTACTCCTCAAAATTTGAATTTGCCGCTTCGATTCCTCCAAAGTCCCCTGAGGCGATGGTCTTCCAGCCGCGTAGAAGCTCATCAAAAGTCCAAATGATTGGCAAGACGAGCCTGACATCAGTTTTATAAATTCTGTGGCCACATTCACATTTTCGTTCTGAAATTTGAATACATTTTTGATGACAATAACTCACCGGTGCGAGATGTTGCGCAACATCAAAATTCTCGGTCAAGAGTTCCTTGAAGATTATAAAGTATTCTTGCAGTGTTTTTATGAGATCAAACCGTTCAATGGGCAGAGAATAGGACTTGGAGAGGTAGTTGGCGACGTCGTCTGTGATCACTTTGACTGTCTTGCTAAGAGTAATTAATGGAGCGACTTCTGGCTTGGAGATAAAGAGTCTTGCAGGCCGGGGTTTTGAGATCGGTAGGGGGATTGAGGTTGGAGCTAGGACCTGAAAAAGTAATTTGCGAAATGAATGGGTCAGTAATTGCACGATGATTAAATAATCTTACACTCTGAAGAAGCATAAGGTCCTCGGCGTATCGTACCATGGGCCCAGTCACATACATTCCATGGCTGTCGTCGCCGAGATCAACTTTCGGCAATACTCCATTTAGTGAACAACTTTCTCTTGGTTTCAGGCCGTAGATTCCACATAAAATTGAGGGGAGTCTGATGGATCCTCCCAGATCCGTCCCAACTCCAATTAGAGATCCCTGAGAGCAGATCAGTGAGGCCTCGCCTCCAGAAGATCCCCCACTTATGGTCCTTGAGTCATGCGGACTGGGGGTTCGGCCGAATACAACGTTATCCGTTTCGAAACTCATACAGCCGGGAGAAACGTTCGTATAACAAATAGGAATGGCGCCAGCCTTGAGAACTCTGAAATTTGAGGGTAAAATATGAACAAGCGTCTTGTTTTTCTTTGTGATCGTTGTTCTTGTTCGGTGACGCTGATAAGTTACTTTTACTGTAATTTTTGGACTTACCGATTAACCGCGGTCGCATTAGCTTGGGCCAATGAGGCCTCGCGAAGATGGTGAAGTCCACAGACATTCCGACGCCCTTTTAGATCAAACACATGCTTTATAGAGACGGGGATTCCGAGGAGAGGTTTCTCTTGTCGCATCTGAAAACAAAAGTAATGATGAGTCATCACTTTAAATGTTATCTTTTGCCAATGTAATCTACAGTAATATCCTTACCATTTTGACGTCCTCCTCATCAGAATTCTCAATAAATTCATCGACTTCTTTCGCCATTTGCAAAGCCTCTTCCTCGAATAGTTCGGTAACCGCGTTAATCATTGGATTTACTTCTTTGATTCTGTTCAAATATGCCTCAACTAGGGTTGCACTCTTCAGCTGAAATTGTCTTTATTATTTGTAATGTCAACTCCTCTCTTACCCTTCCTTGTCGGATCATCTCTGCGGCTGCAGTTGCGCTGATGTTTAGTAATGGATCTTCACTGTATGTTACAGTACTTTTACAAGTTGTAATCGCGGTATATCTCGCATATGCAATGCACGAGACGTGAAGAGCAATGGCTCCGGGGTCTAGCTGAAATTTTATTCATATTGGAATCAGAAGATTGCCTTACTGTTTTGAAGGGCAACACCGGCAGATCCATTCGTTTCGGGGGTGCCTCGGTTATTATCATAGTCAATGATGACCAAAACGGTCGAAGTTTTTTGGTGGAACTGAAAGTTTTAGAATGAACGAATGCGCTCCGTTGATAGGCAAGGACGAAAACACGTTTTAAAGGAAATTCTCAACGACAAATAATTGCTGCGACTTCTTTGACATGTGTTTTAATCATCGGCCCTACTAGAATTGAATATAAATTTCAGCTTCCCATCCCCCCTCCAGACCCACCCAAGCCACCCATAGCCAAGAAACCGCCCACTCCCACAAGCATAACGTCCGCCAAATCCACCAAGTCGAGTCAAAGCGCCAACAAACGCACACAGATCATCCCCACCACCTCAAAGAGCAACTCCATCGACCAGAAAAGAGTCGCCAGAACAACAACCCCGGCAACTATCCCGAAACGTAATTCCGCGGCCATCAGAGAACGGGCATTTGGACCGAGGGCGTCGTTGAACGGGAAGGAGCGGCAGAGAACGGCCTCGACCCCATCGAAACCGACCGTCAATATGGTCTTGAATAACAACAGCGAGAGTTACAATGTAAGTTGCGGATTCAAAGAACTTGGGTCAAGGATGTGAAGCAAGGGGTTTACTGTAGATCAAAGTTCTTTGGAGTGAGGTTAAACATAATTATGGGCAAATATGTCCAATGAAAGCTCACGAATTGGAATGACAAGTCCTTGATATATTTTCCTCGTCGATTACAGTTCTCCCTGTTACTGAATTTGTTTCAGATGTGGCTAGAAAGGAAGCTTGAAACAGACCGCAAGAAACGAATGGAAGAAAGGGAGCGACAGAAGGCGGAGGAAGAGGTAAGCACTTCACATTATACATGGCAACGTCGTGGACGACCCCGTTTTAAACCCCTTGCACGAATACGTACATCCACGGCCGGGGGCGGCGATACGAAAATATTTATTTACCCTGGAGGTGTTGTCGATCTTTCTCCCCGTCGGAGAAGGTCATTGGAAGGTTGGAGATACTACTGTATCGCTTGGAGTTTCGAATATCAAAGCGGTCGATTTTACTCGGAGCAGACGGGTTTTTAAACAGTTGAAGACGTGATCACCCCGACGAAAACTTCTTATGTGACATATGGAGATGACAGTGAACTTTAAAGGCGATAAAAATAGCAAAAGTTCAATCACCGCTGAGCAGGTCCGTAGGCGGGCAAAGTTATTTCAACCCGTTGTATGGTCGAGATGAACTTTGTTTAATTCATTCGATAAATAAGTTATTAGTTGCCACAGGGCGAAACTCTGAGGCGTTCTACAAAACGATCAGCTAATGAATTACTATTTAATGATTAGAATTTTGAAAGGCCATTGTTAGATCATCCTAAGACTTTGTGGTTGGTATGTTGCTTTTTTGGTATGCAGTTTTAGTCAAAAAGTAAAGGCTGGTGTAAGATTACAAGACTCCCTTACGATTATTTTTAAAATCAAGCATTTCTGCAGGGGAGAAAGTTCAAATTATCCAAAAAATTTTAAAGTAGATCTCTCCGGGTAACCCATCAATAGATGAAAGTTTTACCTCGTGCTTTGCAAGCTCACCTTAGATTTATTACCCTGTGAATTCGGAGTGTAAAGTGCCCCACGTTTCTTCAAAGTCAGCACTTTTGCACTCTGAGAACTTCCTCTTTAAAATCTTGAATCATCAAGATCAACATAGGAGGTTATTTGTAGTACTCGAGTGCATACATTAAAAGCTACAGATCTGCATTACAACCGTCCTTGATGGACTTTTGATTCAGCCCCGAGGGTCCACGCCCTTACCGACAGAATGGAAGAGACTAGAAAGCAGAAGCTCGTGTCATCAAGAATCGAAAAGAATAAGTTGTAAACAGTAAACACAAAAGTGTTAGGACTCTGGATGTTTTTGTAGGCAATTGTGGCTGAACTCACATCATCTGCGGTGTGGCAGAAGGGTGTCGCGACACTTGCGGGCAACCACTTTGCGGACACCCGACTTTTTTGATTAGAATTGTGATTTCCCTCCCATAACCTACGTAGTACGATAGAAATTTTACATTGGCAACTCCCTGGCACTGATAAGACCACAAATCTACTAAATTCATCCACTACTTTCAAAGTTATGGGAGTTTGTTTTCAAAAAAAGGAAAAAATGCCTGGATAAGGTTATGATAGCTATTCAAGCCACGTATACACCTGGAAACGTAATCCGCAACATCAAATTGTCAAGACCATCGTTTGAATATCCAGTTGTATTTAGAAAATTTTGGCTGATTTCGAAACATGCCCTCAAAATCTCCGTGGTTTTTCAAGCTGTCCGCAAGTGTGGGCCCGCCGGCATAATGCGCTAATTTTTTCACTGTAGTTAAGTTTGCGGAGCAGGTTGCTTAACAAGAGTTATTTGGCAAAATCCGCAAAAAACCCAAAAGAGTATGGCCTACATGGGATTTTCTCTGACTGACCCTCCTGAATTCCCATTGTCTCTCGTCTTCCAAGATTAAAAAGGCTGCATTTGCAAGACACGAGCTAAAACTTTTAGGGATTGGTGAGTTTCCTGGGTAGATAGTCTTTGCAAAATTTTAGAAAGATCCGAACGTCCCAGTTTGAGAAATTCTTGATTTAAAGACTGATCTTTTGGTCGAAAAAACCTCGTGTTATTTTAAGGCGACCCTTCAAATTTTTGATTTAAAATAACAACTAAAGCAAGTCCAAAACAACGTACCAACTACTCTATCTGCTATGACATGATGTCCTTTCAAAATTCGAAGTATTGAGTATAATATAAATTCATTGCCGATCTCTGGTCGAAGCCGCGCATTTCCCATCCCCAAAACACATGTTTTTGATAACTTGAACCCGTCGAAAACAAGTCGTTGACCAATTTTAGTAAGTCACTCGCCAATCATCGCAATTTATAACCGTCGCAACGCGCGCTGTAATCCGACCCTAAGGCGCTGATGGAGAGGTTTTCGCAATTTTTTACGGCCTCGCCCCGCCGTTGATGTACGTATCTGCATGGAGTATGTGTTTTTCCAGCGGAAGAAAGAGCAACAGGACAATGCGGAAAGGGCGTTCCGTCGATGGCAGGAGGAGAATCAGCGACGTCTCCACGAAGAGAGACAGCGGAAAGAGCGCGAGAAACGAGAGGCGGAAGAGAAACGGGAGGCCGAGCAAAAGGAACGCCGCCGGAACGCCGAAAAGGTTGGGCTTTCGAAACATACGGTAGACGAATTCAAAGTTGCAATAACGCGAAATGACAAGTCACATGTGATTTGTTGTCGGGCGCCCAGAAAAGGCGCAGGAAATCGGGTTAAAGCCCCCGAAAATACGTACAGAGTGCTCGGCGAAATGAAGGGCTCCGCTTGTCATCGTCAACAAGCGGATCCAAAAACACAAGACACGAGTGTAGGGAGAAGAGTTGATAAGTGGGTTACTGTAATTCGAAGAAGATTAGGGGGTTTAACAGATAGCTTTTATCGTGTTGTCGCTTCGCTGATAATTCAGGTAGACAAAGGCTGAAAACTATTTTTATTTTAAAATTTTTTAAAGAAATTGTATATTTTTCATCTCTGCGGGAGCTTATAATTGACTGGAATGACGCTTTTTACAGACCGAATATAGATTGGCCCGTGAGGAGACTTGTTTTCCATCTTGTACTGGGTAAATAGGACTTTGATGACTATTTTTTTTGATTGTTGAATCCCGGCATCCCCTTAGCCTCGCAAAACTATAGTTTACTCTTTGATTTCCCTCTTTTATATACGTATCACCACTTAGAAATCTAAGCCTACAGATTTGCAAATCCTCATAGATGAGTATCTTTGCTCAATTTTTCTCGGGATTTCCAAGTTTACCGAGTTTTTTTTTTCATGATCTTATCGAAACACATGATCCTTTGAATGTCTTTTCATGAAACTTTCGAATCAGAATCAGCGAAACTTTTGCGTTTTTCAACGGCCAAAATGTGTTAAAAATGCGAGAGGTTGCGTTTCCAACACAGAATCGAAACTACAGGACAAACGTTTCGATTGGAGTCTGATAAGACGATAAACACGAGGCGTTTACAGGGCAAATGATCAGCAGGGACGATCAAAGTCCAAGGAAATTTTTTAAAATATAGGAGCAAATTCGGAAGAAACCTTCCGTAAAAGTCGCAAAGAATTGTTTTTGGGACAGTCTTTGAAGTCAATTATAGCTGTCAAATTTATAGCCAAAGAGTTGAACTGGCTTCTAAATATATTGGGTGACTAGCCAAATGATTATAACAGTAGTCCAGCGGCTCAGATCGTTAGCCATAGACTTGGAATGCTAGCCAAAGGCGGGACGAGGCCTCGTGGTTGTTTAGCTGACATTCCAACCACTCTAACTGGTCTTTTAAGCAGGTTGGACACTGTTATAAGTGTTTGGTCGACGCCATATGGTTGATGCTGCAACCATTTGGACAGTTATTCTATATACAGTGCGCGACAAAATTATAACCGCACTTTAGAAATTGCTGTAACTTTTTTGGTTGTCAATAGAAATGTGTCATATTTTGCTCCAATATGCACTAGTGTCTCACGATTCATGTGCCAAAAAATTATTCCGGGAAATTTCCCCAATTTGGAAAAAAAATTGAAAAAACCAAAATTTTGATGATTTTCTATGCGACAAAATTATAACCGCACTTACGAATTTGGTGAATTAGCCTAATTAAATCAACGAATAACAATAACTAATGTTTGGTTACGTTGCCTGAGGCTTCAATAACGTCGATTGAATAGCCGGGAATATTCTGGGCAAAGTTTTTTTAGCCTCTTCTGGCCAATATTGTGCCAGAATCGGAAAAGTGCCTATTTTAGCTCAGGTAGGCCATTCGGACAGAGTTTGCCAGCAACTAACTGAGTAACCCAGAATCCTATAACACATCTAAACGTTCTGGGAAAAAGGTGCGCCACTGCAGCAGAGCAAGGGCTGATATATCCGCCGAGTTTCCAACTCCAATATCCCTTGTTCTCATATAAGCTAAGAAATAGGCCTCAGGCGGGAACAGCAGTAAAGCTATGCTGGAGGTTGTAAGACACAGCTACGTCATCACTGGGCGCCGTATGAAGTTGTGGCCTCAGCTGGCCGGGTCCACGGCAGAGCGCGGCCGAGATTTGCCAAGGTGACATTGGAAAAATAGGTTGAATAGTTAAAGGTTAGTTTAACATCATTACAGTGCCGAAATCCTTGAAGATTTTATGGCCAAATGATGTACCTGACCGCTTCACACATGACCCACATTACAGACGTGAAATCAGAAGAGAAACGCATTATTTCCCGCGCCGTAACGTTTTAGGTGGCTTGCTGATAATCTTTCGGCGCATTCGAAGAACCGAAGTGCTTCCGTTGGAGGCCATATCAACTCAAATAAGTATCCTTGAGTAATAGGGAGTCTTAGGCAAGCATCGGGTAACGTATTGGCAACCAGACTACACGTAAATGCAGGGCAGGGCTCGCGTATACCTTAGCTGGTCGACAAAGCTGTTTCTTAAACGACAAGGAATTGCTATCCCGGACGAGCCCATGCGTTCCTTGGATTCAAATCCGACAGAGAACATGTGGGGCTTCCTGGTTTGTTAACTACACCACGATAACAAGCATTATGCTACAGTAACTGAGCTAAAATAGGCACTTTTCCGATTCTGGCACAATATTGGCCAGAAGAGGCTAAAAAACTTTGCCCAGAATATTCCCGGCTATTCAATCGACGTTATTGAAGCCTCAGGCAACGTAACTAAACATTAGTTATTGTTATTCATTGATTTAATTAGGCTAATTCACCAAATTCGTAAGTGCGGTTATAATTTTGTCGCATAGAAAATCATCAAAATTTTGGTTTTTTCAATTTTTTTCCAAATTGGGGAAATTTCCCGAAATAATTTTTTGGCACATGATTCGTGAGACACTAGTGCATATTGGAGCCAAATATGGCACATTTCTATTGACAACCAAAAAAGTTACAGCAATTCCTAAAGTGCGGTTATAATTTTGTCGCGCACTGTATTTAGGGGCTAGTGCAAGCTTTTGAAATTTTGAGGAGCGCAACAATTGATGGCTGCTATTGCAACCTGCTACATAAATTTTTGGCGGTCTTGCAGCCTTTGGCTAGTATTTTTGTTGCTAACATCAATTCCAAACTCTAAGCCAAGCAAATAACCTATTTGTGTATAATGACTTTTCAAATTTGCCTATTATCCGCAAAAATTCTAGCATTTTTATATTACAGTATCCATAGCTCTTTAAAAATCTAACACTGATATCTTCAGACTTTCGAGACCTGGAAGAAACGTCAGGAAGAGAAACTTCGCGAAGAGAGGATTCGAAAACGTGAGGAGCAACGACAACGTGCTCAAAGTGCACAAGAAGAGAAGCGCCGACAACGTTCCGAGAATCAGAAGGTATATCAAAAATGGGTTGAACAGTCGTTGCAACGACAGCGTGAGATCAAACAGATGAATCTGGAGAAGGAACTGGCCCTGAGGAAGCAAGAGGAGGAGGAAAGGGCCTTCAAAGAGGCCCTTTCCAACGAGGCCTATCAACTTTGGCTCGAGATGAAGGTACGGAATGAATTTTGATGAAGAAAAAAGGTTCTGCAAACGGCGCAGGGCCCCCTTAAAATACGAAAAATTACTGTCATGCACTGTGCTTTGACCAGTAATCTGAATGTTTACGGGGAGCTGGGAATGCGGTTATCCCGCGAGCACAAAAGGACATTACTTTAGACAGTTGAGATACGTTTCGTTTGAAATTGTTTTGTCGAGTGATTGCATTACGGTCACGAACATCTGATCACATTAGCTGAATCGGCGTTGATGATTGAATAACGTGGTGATTTGGGGAAGCGATTTTTTCATGACTATAGTAATTGAAGAGTTTAAAAGTCATGGCCTACAAAATTGTGATTTAGATTACAACTTTTGCGAAAAAA
This sequence comes from Bursaphelenchus xylophilus, assembly GCA_904066235.2. Classification (NCBI taxonomy): domain Eukaryota; kingdom Metazoa; phylum Nematoda; class Chromadorea; order Rhabditida; family Aphelenchoididae; genus Bursaphelenchus; species Bursaphelenchus xylophilus. Next base: position 8,215,988 of record CAJFCV020000004.1, read on the forward strand.
ATCGTAAATGTGGTAATTGCTTTGGCATTGCATTAACAAGTGGTGTCATACAAAAATTTAGAGGATTTTGGGATACTGTAACATTCATTTTGTATGATTTTTTAACCAAAATTTTCCGAAAAATTGCAAAAAATACCTTATTTTATAGCTGAAAAAACAACGAAAAGTACCTTTTTTAGGTCAAAAATTCTATAAAATACCTTCAAACGCTAAGAAAATTGTCGTAGCACCCTCTCGAAGCTATGTATTAACATTTTCAGAAAAAAGAAAAAACCTTTTCCCAGTCCTTGGCCTACAAAATCCTCGATTTTGACAACGAGGCCAAGAAGAGATGGCCAACACCGTGGATTCCGACTGGAAATACAGTACCCCGAAGGTTTGTTGGGACCGGAAATCGTCGACGAACCATTGAGAAGCCCCTAAATATCGTTCAACAACGCGCCAAATCCGTTTATTAACATATTACAACAACCCTTAATATCACTTAAATTTGAAATTATTGCGTTATTTTTGCAGATTTTGATGTAATTTTGTACCGTAATTTTTTGTAAATAGTGTTGAATAAAGAAGGTAATGATTAGTCATGAAAGGAATTACGTTTTTATTGCCGCGCATTTATTTTTTCAAATTTTAAAATTTACTACAGTATTATAAAAACTCGGGGTATTATGGTGATAATTCATGAGTGATAACACTCCTCTTGAAACAGAATATTTAGGGGTTAATCAAGTCAAGGTCCTCATTATATTCGTACTTGCCGCATCGACGGTCACCATCACAGTAATTGGGGACGCATTTGAAGGCTTTGCTCTCCTGGCAAGGGGGAACGACGCAAAATATTTTGTTAGTTCCAGCTAAAAACACAATTTTTATAAGACGTCAGATGTCCTCTATTTTGAATGCGGTTGCTGGACACACTTGATCTCTGAACGTTTTATATCCCCCACTTTCATTACAATACAACCGGCAGCCGAGATATTAAAGGCCTTGTCTTTGAGAGAGCACACAAAGGCAGGAGTGCGACCAAACGAAAAACGGGCTTGGCCCATGAATTTTCTTGACGGAAATTTTATTTTTTACGTCAAGCTTTCCCGCTAGCATTGTAATGAGCCTGAAATAAAACAACCTAAGCTCGCAACTAGCAATAATTGCTGGTTTAGTCTCGAATTAATTCAATCAGATCTCCCTCGTCTAAGGATAAACTTTTTTGCTTCTTACCCGGACAACACCGTGGGATATGAACGCATCTGAGGCTCCCATGGCGATTCTTTTCAATCTGCTCGCACTGTTTGCATTCGAGGGCAATGGAGAGAGTTATCAAGGAGAAAAGGAGGACAAACTTGAACATGTTTACTGAAAAAGGTTAAAAATTAAAGTTGGTACAGTTTAAAGATTGTTTCCTGCCGTAAATCAGACTACTACAACCAGAGGCTGACTGAAAAGAAAAATTGTGAATTGCAAATTGGAAAAATGAACGAAGATTTTTGAATTTTATACACTACTTTTACATTTTTATAAGCCAATTAATGGGACACGTTGGCCAAAGAATTTAATACCAGACAAATAATTAGAACGTGTAATTGGACTGCAATCGATTTCATTGACCTCTGGTTTATTGTTCAAATTTACATTTATTAAAGGGCAAATAAAAACGTCGGAGGATTATGCTGACAATTCATCTTTGAGGAAACTCTTCTTGGAATATGAATTTAGAACTTGATCAAGTCAAGATTGTTGTCGTATTCGAACTTGCTGCAAGGACGGTCAGAGCAGTAGTTGGAGACACATTTGTAGGCACCCTTGCTGGTCTGGCAAGGGTCAACAAAGCAGGTTACGGTATCAACTCCGGCTGAAAAGGGGTGGTTTTTATTGGCAGAAAAATATTCCAGTTCTGTAGTTGACACGTAGCAATAACTGGGACCCACTGTCATAAACCTTAATGTTTCTACATTGCGGTAGTTAAGGATCTAGCATATCGTTAAGAAGTCTTCAGACATGGCAATCGGGCCGGACTTTTTGCCCCACGGGGCCCAAAGCCCGGCCCGATAAAATGTAGGCCCGGCTCGGCCCGTTTTCAGGATTTTTGAAGCCCGGCCCGGCCTGGCCAGATTGCCATGTCTGGAAGTCTTATAAATGTTACTTTTGTCAAATTTGATTATAATGTGTTCTTTGTTTCCTTGGGAAATTTAGAACAAAGTTTATGTCCAAAAAAAGAAAACCCAATCAATCCCGTTATAGGTTTCCTTACCTGGACAACAATGTGGTTTCCTGATACACTTGGAGACCCCAGCGACATTCTTCACAGCCTCCTCACATTCCTTGCAATCCTGAGCGAACACCGAGAGGGTAATCAGACAAAACAGAAGGACAAACTTGTACATTCTTGCTAAAATGACTGAAATTAAAGTTAAAAACGGTTTAAATAAAACCGCTATTCATCAACGTCTACTCGAAAAGGACGCTTAGACTACAAATCGGAGGAATGGAATTGAGACTTTCGAATGATATACACTACTTGTTTATAAAAGAAACAAATTTATGAGGGGACACGTAGGCCCTCAACTCAATTGATAAAAGATATAAAACACTACTAAAAAATGCACTTTGACTGGTCGCAAATCGGCTTTTTGGCCTCTATTTATTCGGCCGAGTCGCCGGTGTTTTCGATATTTTTAGAATTTTTGTTTACAATTCGCTGAAATGAGTCATCATTTTGTACTGAAAGGTCCAAAGCAGGTTCGTAATAGTAATTTATTGACTCGAAATCGCGACCAGATGATCTGCAGGTCGTAGGCTAATAAAGCTAATAGTAATTGGGATTACTCACGGTATTGTTTTTAACAAGCAATTTTTATGTGATAAAATTTCAAAAATATTTTTTATTCAACTACATAAACCTCACTATTCTCAAAATTCAAGAGTTTCATAATTATTAAAAAAATTTTAAATAAAAACGTATATTCATAGAGCAGAACGGTTACTAATAACATGTTTGAACAGTAAATGAAGGATTGATCCTTTGTCTGTTCAAATAATCGAGGAATTGATAACAACTTTCGAAATTTTGCATAATCACTTCTCGTTTTGATTTTGCCATGTCTAAACAATAAGTCTTACAAAGGACATGTACGCAGCGCTAAAATTTCTTTAAATTTTGGCCAAAATTACTATCAGTCTGGCCGAAAAAGAACCGGCCCCCCTCGCGCCTCGAAATCGCAACCTCGAAATTGAATGTTTTTGCGATGCATCGCAAAAGTGCGCGCGACATTGAAAGATCGCTGAATTTGTGGGAATTTTGTTGATTGCACCGTGCGAAACAGCAGAAAAAGGGCATTTGCACTGTGCAAAACCCACTTTTACTAATCGCGACATAAAGTCCTGACACATTTTGCACCGTGCAATCTTCTTTCATCTAATCCGCACTGTGCATCTTTTCGCATTTGTCGCCGCGATTTCCCGTTTTTGCACTAGCGACGTGCACTTTTGCCCGCGATAAACCCGAATTTGCAGGCGCGGCGTCCAAAACCCGAAGTTTCGCACCGTGCATTCTGCTTTCATTTGATCCGCACGGTGCAATTTTTCGCATTTGTCGCCGCGATTTCCCGTTTTTGCACACTTTCGCGTGCGACGAACCCGAATTTGGGGGCGCGACGTCCAAACCCCGAACTTTCGCACGGTGCAAAATGTGTCAGGACTTTATGGCGCGACTAGTATCGCTGGCGATGCGTTGTTTTTTCTCTTTCTTTCGGCGACACCCTCCAAATTTCTCCCCGATGCGAATTGGGGTTTGGGGTGAGTGCGACGGAAGGGTTCGGGGAGGCCGGTTCTTTTTCGGCCAGACTGATAGTCCGTCCGGAAAGTCGCCGGACTGATTTTTGACGCTTGCACCGTGCGAAAAAACTCAGGGTGCGAGCGACATCCCGTAAAAGCCTATTGCACTGTGTAAGAGGCAAGAAATTGCACAGTGCAAAGTGAACTTTCGTTTAAAAGTCGGCCGTAAGTTTCAATGGTCTTTGTCGCCGAGAGAGTACAAGAAATGCGGAAACCGGTCAGAGAGAAAAACATTTTTTAGCCATTTATCGGGCCATTTCGTGTGGAAAAAATTGATTTCTCGTGGAAGTCTTGCCTTCCCTGGTAGAAATAAGGCCGAAGATTTTCATACATGAACTGGCAAAAAATTTTGAATCATCACAAATTTTCGGGCCAAAAATCTCAATTTTTTCCACAGAACGCGCTCTAGGACGTCTTGTAAAACCTTCATCAAAATCCAAACGTCCAATTTCAAGTTGGAGACAGTTAATTCAGCTGTTATTTGTATCTTTATTTTGCTCCTCGAACATCATCTCTGAATTGGAACCAACTTGACCTGTTTATTTACTCAGAGTAAAGTTCCCGCTCACAAATTAATTGTGTCGCTTAATTTGAGAGAAAAAAGTGTTTACTGTGGAAGTCACGTAAAAAAAGTTAAAACGGAAAAGGAATGAAGAAATTTGAGGTCGAATGGAGTGCATTGATAACAAAGAGAAGCAGTGGTTACAAAATGACTCCTAGTTTGCGCAGAAACAATTGAGAGTTCCTATCCTTGTAATGCCGGGAAAGACTCCATTTTTTCTGATACTTAAATTTTCATAAAGAGTAAGGTAAAATGGAATTAAAGAAGTTTTTGGTATCTTGAAGAAATGCGTCCAAATCCTGCCCAAAAATTTTAGGATGATCTCTACCGCAGATGAAAACATTTGGACCAAAAATCAATCATGTCAAATCGATGTTGACTGTGTTATATAAACCTGTTTTATATGGAACATCCAGTGTAAATTGGTTCCTTCAAAACGATCACTTCCTGGATTGGAACGGCCAAAGTTTTGGAATTAAAAATTCCAAGCCAACGATTGCTAATCCGACAAATTCTGCGTTCAATTTGTCGATTTTTAATCGGCGTACCAATGGCCAACAAGTTCTGTCATAATGATCCCATAAATCTGAATTTAGCAAGTAACTTTAGAAATGCTAATCACAGAACACGAAAACACAATGCTATCAGCGAATTGACCTTGGTCGTATAATCAAAATGGGTTACTTGTCCTTGAGCGAAAACTGGTTAATAACTTGTAACTACCTAAACTTAAGTTGGACCCTTTTCTTTGCAAAACCCGCTGTACTTTGCTTGAATTTCTAATTCCCCGAACCCGCAGACGCCGAGTTCTATATAAATTTGTTTTTTTCTTGGTTTCTGTTAGCGCTTTTCAACTTCCGTTGTAATGAGGGAGTTACATGTTAACCTTAACGAAATTTACGGTGGTATAAAGACAGATAGAGGATTCGAGATAGGGCAGGGAAAAATTGAGATTTTTGGGGAATTAAACAGGTCAGTCCAGATTTTGGGGTCTTCCGGAAGTAAGTTTCTTAAGGGCGGCGTTTAAATTCCCTTTTAATTTTTAACACAACGTCCTAATGGAGCTGTATGGCAATTCCTGACAGTTACAGCTCACATCTTTAGTCGATTTTTTGTCAATGATGCTGCACGCTCCGAACTAAATTGCACCTTTTCAGGATGCCATACAAGTGGAATAAAATCTCGATAGTTTCTGAAAAACGCAAGCCAAAAAAATATTTTTTCTTTGGTCCCTAATAATCGCGCATTCAGCATTTTCAAAGATTTTTTATTTCTGCTACAGTATTCAATATCACTTCTGTTATTCTGACTTGTTGTAATACCATGTTGAAAGTCCTAATCACAGACCACAGCATAAAAAGTTACCCTTAAGTCAGATTGTCACTAAGCCACAGTGTAACCTCCAATTTGATCACTTTTTCTTTGCTTATTTATCACTGATGCTTACTGTTCACTTTCTAAAGATCAATTTACGAGAAAATTTTTCTACTTCTTTTACATCATGCACTTAAATCAAGGTCACGTTTCATAGGTTCATTTCGAAAGCGAACAAAATTATTGTGCTTTATGTCGGGTTTAATCTACCGTTACGTTTTTCGGAAACCTCCCATTTTCCGGATGTTACAGACAAATGATCGGAAACTTTGTGTTCGGGAATTGATGACTCAAGACACAGCGCCAATGTCATAAAAAAACTCATTTACCTTGGTTTCTTTTTCTTCAACCGGTTACTCAATAAATCGTCGGTTACTCGAAACTTTGCAGAGACTGTAAACCGGTTCAAAAGTCAAATAAAGCTTGGGTTGAGAGAACAGTTAGACCTTGAAGTGTAGTGCAGAAAACACTAAGGACTCTTCTCTTACAAAAACGGGATTTTTTGGTATTTTTTGTTTTTGCGATGACATTGATTTAAAAATTTTTGCTGTGTTTTTGGATAAAGGCTGCGTTTAAAGTGCAGCTCGAGGATGGTGTCAAAATTTGGCTTGAGTTTTCTCCTCTGTAAGCTATGGTATATGTATGTAATAATGTGAAAAACACGTCACGATACTCACACTTACCTTCTTGCAAAAGCTTTAGTATACCCTGTAAAAAGAGGAGAGATTGTAAGGAGATGTAAAATGTAATATAAAATTTCATTATCCCTCTAAAAACCTACATAAAACTCCAAATTTTCCCACCTGATGTTTGATTCAAAGCTCAGTACATTTTTTTACAACTGTTTGCAGCCATCTTTTCATTTTTCACTGCGTTAATGATTGGAAATTTATTGAATTTTGATGACCACATAACAAACATTGCGCAATTTTTTGTTTACGTTCATCTGAGGCTGAGAAGTTCTTTATTTGAGACTTGCAGGTCAGAGTCATGAATCCACTCTTGTGGGTTGTATTCGTTGTTGTACTGTACATCTTGTTGAACCTGAAGGCGCTCTGGAAAGCGATCCAGGAAAGAAGGCATATTGTGAAATGTTTGGAGCCAATGGAGGGCCCGGAGGCTCTGCCTTTGATCGGGGTTGCTCATAAACTCAATCCGGATAGTGTTTGTAAGCATTGTGTTTTACTTTAGATGATAGAATGTATTATATGACAATTCGGTTGCATCCTGTTCGTTCGGTGCTTAGATTGAAGCCAGTAAAAGTAAAAATATTAACTTGCGCTTTGCAGTCTATATTTTATGTAGGAACCACAACAACATCTTTTTTTCAGTGATGACTTACATAATGGAATACTTCTTCCGATCCCACACGGACGCGTTGAACTCAAATGGAGTCATGAAACTTTGGCTAGGGCCAAAACCTATTGTAATGCTGTATAAACCGGAAACTGTGAGAGTAAGCAATGTTCTCTATTTGGAAAATTCATTGCTTGATTTTTAGCCAATTTTGGACAGTCATGTGTTTGTTCAAAAACCCAATGATTACGATTTCCTGAAAGAATGGCTGGGTGAAGGTTTACTGACAAGGTACGTTAAAATACGAAGATTTGGAATGATGCTCTTAATTCTCTTTTAGCTCGAATCCAAAATGGCACTCCAGAAGAAAGATGCTGACGCCGGCGTTTCATTTCAGTATTTTGGAGAATTTTATGAATTGTTTCAACGAGCAAGCCAGTGTAAGCTAGAAAAGCCTTCTCTTTTCAATTTATGTAACAATATCTCTCGAAATCAGAATCCTTATTTTCCAGGTTTTGGTCCAAAAACTAGATAATTACGCGAAAAGTGGATATCCCTTCGACATTTATCCTCATCTCAAAGCGATTGCTCTCGACGTTATCTGTGGTAGGTGCTTGTTGACATTGAATAATTTTCAAGCAGAATGCTTTTATTAAAGCACTTTTCTTTGAATTTCTAACATCGTAATCGTTTGTCATCCAGAAGCTCTCACAAAAGGTAGCGAGCCTCCGGAAAATTCCGACCTAAATTTCTCGACGGCTTGTGGCAATTTCCACTATTTTTATCGTCCTTTCAGAAGCCGCTATGGGAGTTCAGATGGGCTCGCAGACCGGTAAAAACATGGAATACGTCCGTTCTGTGAAGATTCTCTGCGAATCCCTCTGGCTTCGGATTCGGTCTCCCTGGCTCTGGCCCGCCCTACCCTGGAATCTCCTCGGCTATGGGCCTAAATGCAGAGATGCCTTGAAGGTTGTAAAAGGGTTCAGCGAGAAGATTATTCAAGAAAGACGAAGAGAATTCCAGGAGAGAAACAACAACAAACAAGAGAACGAAAGGCCCGCGTTTCTGGACATTTTGCTGGGAATGGAATCAGCGAAATGCCTGACTGACGAGGACATCCGAGAAGAAGTGGACACGTTTATGTTTGAGGGGCATGACACAGTCAGCAATACTCTCTCCTTCTTGTTGTTTATGATCAGCGACCAGGCGAACTTGCATTTTCAGGACAAAATTTATGAGGAATTAAGGGAAATCTTTGGTGAGAACCTTGAGTTTGAATTTTTTCTACTATATTCTCACTGTAGAATTTAGAAAAAAACATTGTTTTCAGCCGACAATCCCGATCGTCATATAACCACAGCTGATCTGGGAAAGATGAAATATCTAGAACAATGCATAAAAGAGGGCATGAGAATGGCCCCAGTGGTCCCAATGATTGGGAGAATCGCTCTGGAAGACATCCCCATTGGAGATCTGGTCGTTCCAAAGGGAGTGGCCGTGCTGGTCACACCATTTTTAGTCCATAGAAATCGAACGGTAATCGTTTTCATTGGCTTTAAAAGCGAGGCGAAATGTCGCGAAATTATCGGCACTTTTTCTTGCCCGAAAAAATTGCTTTTTATCGGATAGTGACATTTCGTTTTGAACGAATCACCAAAAAGGGGCGGGAAATTTTTTCTTCTATTTTGCATTGACGTGGGCTGAATCAACTTGCATAAAAATGAGGTGCTCCAAGTTAATTTTCCATCTTCAAAAAAGCACTTCTTGTATCAGATCTATTACCATGACATTACCGCTATCTTTTCAGCTTTGGAAGAACCCCAATGAATTCGATCCGAGTCATTTTGATCCAGAAGAGTGCCGAAAGAGACATCCCTTCGCCTATATTCCATTCTCAGCCGGCGCTCGCAACTGCATTGGTCAAAAGTTTGCAATGAACCAACTGAAAGTGGTCCTAGCCCATCTCTTTCGAAGATTCAAATTTATCGGTGCTGTCCATGAAGTCGAGAACCGAGGGTTGCCAGAATTGGTGATGAAGCCGAACAAAGGATGTGTTCTCAGGGTCGAGGTTGTGAATTGAGTTGCAATAATATAATGTATGAAATTAGTTGTTGATCTGCATAGGCAATATTGTTTAATAAATATATTTCCCACATAGACAAATAGATAGCTTTGTTCTGTGCATTCCTCTTTTCCTTGTATTTCTCGCGAGTCTTTGGCAATGACTCGTCACTTTTGCTTTCTAACCTTTTTTGAAAATGTCTTTGGAAGGACTTCCCGATGATTTCGTCTTATCAACTCTTCGAACGTCTGAATGTTTCCAAAGAGTAAAAAATGGAAAGAAAATCGTGAACGTAAGCTAACACATCTTAAATTGTCAAAATTACAGACTAATCCAAGGGCTGCGTTGGCCTATATACTAAATTTCATGGAGTCTAGCCATTTTATTTCTGTGCTCGAATTTTTGGCCTTCGCTCCAAAAGCTAAAAATTGTTTTCCAGGTGTCTCCAAGTGTCCTCTCCAAAGACGGCTACTTATCCATCGTCTATCTCGTCGAAGTCATCTTCAACGATGACTCCAAATTCTCTTGCATTCTCAAGATCCCGTCGGCTAAAAGGTACATTGAAGCGATGGGCCAGGATGAAAAGAATGCCAATTTGGCTCCATTAGAGACATTGCACAACCGTGAATGCCAAGCATTCGAAATCCTGAGACAATGCAATACCACTGCGCCAAAACTTTATGCCTCGAAACAAGTCGTTGATGTCGCCAAGGACTCCGGATACGTTTTAATGGAGAGTTTTGTGGATAATGCGGCAGTGTTTGGGATTTTCACCGCTCCCACTGAAGAGCAGTGCATCAATGTTGCACATAATTTGGGTAAATTGAGAGCCGAGGTGGCCAAGGTTCCACTTGAAAGTTATAGTATGTGGAATGAGCCTTTTCGAGTGGAACAGGACATGTTGACGGTGTTGATGCAAAAGCATATTCCGGCGTTGATAAAACATGACAAAGGTGAGGGTGATTTAAGTGACAGGGCATCATCGTTCCTTTTCAGAAACTTTTGGACCGTTAACCGAGGAATTGGAGCCATTTACAAACAGAAAAACCTTCTCATATCTGATGAAAGGTCATGCTGAGAAATTAGGTAAGGCTCCCATCAGAATACGAAATGATTTTCTAGGAGTTCAATCACTCACCCACGGTGATCTCCATGGTGGAAATATGATCGTGAAACTAAATCCAGATGGCTCCCGGTCCAATGAAATCGCTTCTTTCATCGATTGGCAGACTAGCTTCTGCGGAAATTCCTTATACGATTTGACTACATTCCTATCCTTTGCTGATGCTAAAACTAGACACAAAATGGAAAAAATTGTCCTTGACGAGTACTACAACACTTACCTGGAGCATTGTCAAAGTCCCGACCCGAATTTCAGCCGAGAAATCTGTCAAGAACTTTATGATATTGCCCTGATGATGAGTGGAATTGAATGGCAACATTGGTTTGGAATTTTAACTGATAATTCAGGAAATATGAACGAGGATGACATGAAAGAACTCAAGGAAAAGTTGGCTGTGCAGACACGAGACGTTATACAGGATGCAATCCGATTGATTAGGAAATATGATTTACAAAGTCTTATAAATAACGCCTGAATGGCTTTTTATTGACTATCTAAACTATTGCGGAACAACAAATCCAATATCAAATATTCTCTCTGTCTAGACCTCAAATCCATGGCTCTTCATCCATTCGTCATCGACCACTCTGCTCAAGGTATTTCTTATTCCATCAGGGAGGATCGTGACCACTCTTGAATCAGCGCCCAACTTCTTTGCCACAGTCAGAGCCGCCCAGACATTAGCTCCTGCGGATCCACCAACCAGCAGACCCTCTTCTTTGATGAGTCGACGGGCCATTGTGAAGGCGTCCTGATCTTTTACCGTAATCCAGCCATCAATAATGTTGCTCTTCATGACTGCCGGAATGAAATCTTGACCAATTCCTTCCACCAAATAAGGCTTCGCTTCCTTGGGACCATCGGCGATAGCAGATCCGACTGGGTCAACTCCATAGATCTAAAGGCGAACAATTTAATCATCTATATTAACTTACCATGCAATTGGGTAAATCCTCGCGGACTCTTCTTGCCACGCCCGTCAAAGTTCCGCCAGTTCCAGCTCCAATAACAATCGCATCAATAGTTTCGTCACATTGTTCAAACATTTCTATTCCAGTTCCTTCATAATGGGCCAATGGGTTTGCTTCGTTTCGGTACTAAAAAATATTAATTATAAAACAAAAACGATTAAAATGCAAATCGAAAAAACCAGTCCAAATCTCCTACCTGATCGAGATGAACCGCGTCTGGCAAAGTCTTTTGCAGTCTCAGAACCACCGCATGTGGAGACATGGGATCGGTATACGGTAAGTCCGGAGGAGTCCGCACAACATACGCCCCAAGACTTTTGAGGATCTGCTCCTTCTCCGTGGATTGCTTTTCTGTCATCACAATTACACACTTGTATCCTTTGACTGCCGCAACCAACGCAAGGCCAATTCCAGTGTTGCCGGCACTGGATTCAACAATGGTCATTCCGGGCTTCAGAACTCCTTCCTTCTCGGCCTTTTCAACCATCTTCAAAGCCATTCGGTCTTTCACGGATCCTCCAGGGTTCATGTACTCGCATTTCACCACTGAAAAACAAAAATTTTAAATAAAGTTCTGACGGATCGAGTGCAATATAAAAAAATCACTTACAAACTTCAGCGGTAATTCCGTCCTTTATGGGGATTCTTTTCAACTTGATCAATGGAGTATTTCCGATGGCTTCAAGAATAGATTGACAAATAACTTTCTTTGCAATTCGAGTTCCATTCCATGGAAGTGGGACCCTTTGCCACTCAAATTCAGGTGCTTGGTCGGGGCTATAAACATAATATTATTGAACAATAATTGGGGGATGACTTACGTTGGGACAGTTCCATCCGGTGGTGGAATATCTATTTTCTGATTATTCGCACTCAAAGCCGTCTCCATGAATTTGGTGATACCATCCGGCAAGATCATCACACATTTTTCGCCTTCGTTCATGGTCTTGGCCACTTGAATCGCAGCAGCGAGAACTACACCGCCTTTCGGGCCACAGAGAATTCCTTCAACATGATGTAGCTTGGCCATCGTTTTTTGACCAACTTCTTTTTCTATTGAGATCTGAAACAACAACAATTCAATCGTGCCTCTTTCGGACACTTACTGTTTGGTCCATTGAGCCTTCAAAGGGAATTGTAGTCAACTTATCCACTGAATACTCTGGGAGATCTTTTGCGGCAATGATTTTGCAGTTCGGTGCCTCCTTTTTTAATCGTTTAGACACTCCCAAAACAGTTCCGCCAGAGTTCAAAGAGACTACAACAGCATCCACATTGCTGCCAAACACCCGAAGAATACCAGCGGCTGTGGTTTCGTAATGAGCCATGGGGTTGGCGCAATCTCGGTGCTAAAGCATTTTAAAAAAAGGAAAAATAATCATCTCCATTCACTTACCGGCCATAAAACGATTGAATTCTCTTGCTGTTTCGCCAGCTCATAGGACTTTCCAACAAAGCCTTCGGGACTCTCTGGATCGGCGTTGTTATCGGCCTTGACGACCTCTGCGCCAAGCGCTTTCAGAATCTTCTCTCGATTCTTGTCTTGATCGTCAGGCATCACTGTGATCAGTTTGTATCCCTTTGGAGCTACAGCCAAAGCAGTGCTGATTCCAGTGTTTCCTAAAAATGATTCAAGGCACATACAGAATGTCCTACCAGTCGAAGGTTCAATGATGGTAACGCCTTCTTTCAACTGCCCGGCTTCCTCGGCAAGCTCAATCATCCGTAAAGCCACACGGTCCTTGGTGGTGCCGCCGCCGCTGAGAAACTCGCATTTTGCATCTGAAAGCAGCGAAGAATTTTATTTGGATTGCTGTAATTCTTATAACTTTTTGAATCTCCACTTACAAAGTTCGCATTTCAACCCGTATTCCTTGGCGATCTTGTTCAGCCGTACAATCGGAGTACGGCCGATTGTTCCCAGTACAGACCCACAGATCTTTTGGTTCACGGGCCTGTAACAGGACAAATGTTACGACTGGTTCACTTACGCTCCGTTTTTGAACTTATGAGCGCCCCGCTCGTCCTGCACATAGTCGTCGTGCCACTCGATTTTACTGGTCGGAATAGGCATCCTCCACAATTAGCAGTAGCGAAAAGCAAGTGTTTGAGGTGAGGAAAATATAAAGCTCAGCCAAGCTTCGATTGCTCCAAAAAGCGAAATGAAGTCAATCAAGGTTTCTAATATGCAAATTTTTGAGTTATGATAATTTATCGTTGGCCAAATTTTATTGAAATTTTTGAAAAATAATTTGGTGTTGTAAGTTCTGCATAATGTGACCAGTTTTTTTACTGTAATATTGCGTCTGACGCAATAACGATGATTGTATCTCCTGCATAAAATACAATCGTTTCTACTTTGGCAATACGTCAAAGTACATAGCAGAGATCTTAACTCACGGAAAGTAAAGACGCTGTAACGGCGAATTACCGATGATTTTTCTAACTCTCAGCTCCATCTGATTGACAAGTTGACGTTGAGAGCGTTTTTAAAATTACATTTAAAGAGGGTGTCATCGCTGGAGAGTTGAAGAATTTTGTGTTCTTTGATGATGGTCGTCGATGATCTAACCGATGAGTTGGTGCTGTCTTTTATTCAGGATTCAAAACATTTTCGAGAGTTAGAAAAAGACAAGAAAGTTTCGAAGGTACGAATAAGTTTATTATGGGCAGGTTTAAGGCAAAGGCGATATCCCAGGGGATGGTGAAGCATTGCTTTGTGGCGGTCTTGGGTATGCCAAGGCTCATCGTCAGCCTGGCCTTCTCTCTTCTTTTGTGAGACATTTTCTGGGTATCCACCGACAAACAAAGGGCCAGTCGAGCTGTTACTGATCCGAAATCTTATGACCCAAATTGTCGAAATATGTCTTTTTTCCGCTTTTCCAAAAATTTTTCTTCCCTTAATCCATAATTCAATCTGTCCATGGTTCCAACTTATTCCACGTTTCCAGATCACAACCACTGTTCTATCCGAAGAAGGCTACCTCTCAGTCGTCTATAATGCCGTCATTACCTTCTCTGACGAGACTCAATTCTCTTTTATCATCAAACGCATCTCCGTCGCCCGATATCTCAAATCCTTTTCTCTGGCTGAAGAGAAATCAAATTTGGAGTTACTGGCCAATTATCACAATCGAGAATGCCAAGTCTACGAGTTGCTGAGTAAAACAAGCACTGTTGCTCCGCGGCTCTACGCGGCAAAGCCCGCGATTGATGTCAGCAAAGATCCAGGCTATATTCTGATGGAAAGTTTCGTCGGCAGAGCATCAGTTTTGGGGGTGTTTACAGCGACTACAGATCAACACTGTCTCAACGTTGCTCGACAATTGGGGAAACTAAGAGCCGAAGTGGCTGCAGTTCCATTTGAAGAATACAGTGACTGGAATGATCCGTTCCGAATAGACGCGGATATGGTTCAATCCCTGTTGGACCAGCATTTACAAAGTTTGTTGGACTATGACAACGGTGGGTGACTATCAAAGTCTAAATTTATCCCTTATCAAAACAAATGAAAAACTCCGAATGCGACACTATGCTTTTATATAAACTTCTTCAGAGCTATTTGCCCCTTTGGTTGAGAAGTTGAAGCCCTACGCTAACAGAAACTCTTATAACTACTTATTAAAGACTCGCGCAGTGGAACTAGGTAAGTTGATGAACATTTCGACAAACATGTTGCAGGTGTTGCATCATTAACCCATGCTGATCTCCATGGGAGCAACATGATTGCGAAACTTCAACCAGATGGCACTCCGTCCAATGAAATTGTCGCTTTCATCGACTGGCAGACCAGTTTCTGCGGCAACTCTTTATTTGATTTGGCTCGTTTCCTCTCCTTCTCTGATGCCGACACAAGGCGAAGGGTTGAGCAGGATGCGTTGGATGAGTATTACAATACTTACCTGGAATTTACAAAAAAACCAAACCCCAAGTTCACTCGTGAAGTTTGCCAAGAACTGTACGATCTTGGCCTGTTAATGGAGGCTTTAGAATGGCAGAATTTGTTCGGAATAGTTTTCCAGAACTTTACTTGCAATAATGAGAAAGAAAAGGAGGCATTCAAGGCCAGGATGGCAGTGAAAGCGAGGTTTACAATGGAAGATGGCATCCAAGCGATCGAAAAGTACAACCTGAAGGACAGGCTGGCAAATCTTCAAAATGGATACCAATAGATCATAGAGGTGACTTCGGATTTCTTTATTGATATAGTCAGAGGAGATATCCTAAACTTTAAAAAAATCGACAGGCTTACTTCGAGTACATCCCCTATATTTTTTTTACTATTCATAATGTCATTGTTATACAAAATAAATTTTGTTCGTATTTGTAATACATTATTCGATTACAAAAAACAAGAGCAAAGAACGGACTCCATAGACAGCAGATTTTTTTTTTTGAAAATTCCGAATCAGGAGCGACTATGTAGACTTTTTCAAAAGTAGTATGTGTCTACTTGACTGATGGTTGCGTGCGATTGACGAGAAAAAATTGAGTTTTGAGACTTTACGCCAATTAGAGACTCAGTCAAAACGAATCAAAATTGCCGTTATAAAAAGGGAGGGTCGATCCTTTTCAACTGGAAGTTGTATCTGTTCATTGTGTTAAAGCATTTTGCAATTGTGCTCTTCGCTAGCCAAAAAAACTTTACGTTTGGTAAAATCTAGCACAGCAATAAGTTTTGGAGCCGCCTAAGTGCAATGGTTGTTGTCGATGAGGAATATGCATTGTCAGTGATCAGGAAGTCAAAGAATTTTCAGAAATTTGAGGAGGGCAAGAAAGTGAAAAGTGTAGGGAGATTTAACTCTGCAGTAGAATTGTCAGTCAACTTCTGTATAAGCTATGAATCATCACTTCTTCAGGTGTCCATCAGGGTCCTTTCCGATGACCAAGGATACGTTGCCGTTGTCCATCACGCTATTGTGCACTTTGAATGTGGCACAGACTTCTCTTTCATCATCAAAGCTCCTTCTCTGGAGCGTTGCGTGGATACCTTTGCCTTGGATAATGATGACCCGAACAGTTTAACATTGGTTCACAATCGAGAATGCGAAGTGTACGAATTCTTAGACAAATGCAATGTCCTTGCTCCAAAACTTTACGACATGCGGCTAGCAACGGATTTAGTTAAAGATCCGGGGTACATCTTGATGGAAAGTTTTGTGGGAAGAGGTGTTGTCCTTGGGCTAAGGCATCAAGTTTCCTCAAAACAAGTCATCAATGTGGCTCATCATTTGGGAAAAATGAGAGCTGAAGTTGGCAAAATCAAAGACGTGAAACCGTGGAACGATCCGTTCAGAGTTGAGGGCACCTTGGTGGATGAGTTGTTTGACAAGGAAAGTACTTTTATGGGGGCTCCTACTTTTTGACGGGACATATCTCAAAAAATCAGAAAAAATGTGCTGATCAAGAATATATAGATCTTAGCTGCCCATTTTAGGTTTTTAGGGGTGAAAACTCAGTCGGAAGTTGACTTAAAGTCCTATATGAACCCCTTTTCGCTTAATTTTTTCAAAGGTTTACAATTTTTATTTTGGCTTAAAATGGTGTTTATTGAGTTTCTAAGACGTAATATGACAGTCTTGGCCCAAAAATTTATTTTTCCGACCTTCATCTTCAAAAAAAGTTGATTCAGCCCAAAAGGGAAATCGAACCCGTGCGGCGTCCTCCCTCTTGATTCCCAGACTACGGCACTAACCACTCGGCCACACCGCTCTCTTCCGAAGGAAGAGATCGAGTGCTCTTTTTATCGTTTCGAATGTCTGCCTTTTGTAGGGAAATTAAACCAGTTTTTGGGCATTTTCACCCTTAAAAACCTAAAATGGGCAGCTAAGATTTATATATCCTTGATCAGCGCATTTTTTCTGATTTTTTGAGATATGTCCCGTCAAAAAGTAGGAGCCCCCATAAAAGTACTTTCCTTGTGAAAAGAACATTCCTTTTTTGTCGGAATACGATAAAAGTAAGGTGCTTAGATTGGATCTATAACACTGTTCTTCAAGGGACTTTTGGACCGCTGGTTGATCAATTAAAGCCGTTTACGAATAAAAAGTTCTTTGGGTATCTGCAGAAAGGCCGTGCTGAAGAACTCGGTAAGTCATTTCCTTCTACTAGTCAATAAGAGACAAACAAAAAAATCGCCATATTCTTTGCTAAATTTGTAGTTGAACAACATAGGCACTTCCAGGTGTAGCGACGCTAACACACGCTGATCTCCACAGTGGCAATGTCATGACCAAGCCAAATCCGGATGGCAGCCCTTCCGATGAGGTCGCGACCTTCTTCGACTGGCAACTCGGTTTCTTTGGCAACGCTTTGTTTGATCTTGCCAGATTCGCTTGTGTTTCTGCGGATGCGGATATACGACGAGGGATTGAAGATGTCGCCCTGGACGAGTATTACGACGCTTATATCAAACATAGTGAGAGACCCGATCCGAAGTTCACACGAGACGTTTGCCAAGAACTCTACGATCTGGGAATTGTAATGGAAGCGCTGGAATTTCAATTCCTGTTCCATCTTGTGTCCGGAAACTTGAATCCACGGAATGATCGCCATCTCGAGAGTCTACTGGCCAGATTTGCCCTGAGGGCACGACTAACAATGGAAGATGGGATCCGCGCAATCGAAAAGTACAAACTCTTAGATGTCGCAAAAAATAAGTGTTTGAAAACTGTGTAACTTTATATGCATATAATTAGTAAATACAGTGTTCCTAGTGTTTCGAGTTAGCTTCAAAAGATATTGAATATGAAAGACAACGCATCAAATTGCCAAAATGTATCAATCTTTGAGATGTACAGAAACCACGTCGCGTTTAGCGTGGTTGTTTTTTAGTAGCACAGCACAGCGCAAATAATTTCAACATAGTTTATCGTTAACTTCGATTTCCAGTCGCACAGCAAGTGATCTGCATCGACTGGAACGAAACTACATCACGTTGTAAAGCGGAGACTGAAGAAACTTATCAGAATTGCGTGAATTTTTTGACAGTCGATAGGCGTTTGCTCGGGTAAAGTTAACGTTAAAAGTCTTGATTTTGTGAACTTTTACTGATTGGATTAACCGGGCTTTTATTGGTCCTTTTGTTATTACTTTAAACCACGTCAGTGTTTTGATTTTGGGGTTATGGTAAAAATGGTGAAAGGTGGCTTAACAGAAGACTATGTTCTGTCATTGCTGAGAAGATCGTCTCATTTTGCCGAATTGGAAAAGGAAAAACGAGTCGAGAAGGTAACATTTGCAACTATGAGCTTATATAAAACAGTCACATTGATCTGCTAACTTGGGAACGATACGGTATACAATTTTGCAGACGTCGGTAAACCCTCTGTCTCCGGAAGAGCTGGGGTATCTTTCCGTCATCTATCATTGCATTGTCCACTTCCACGACGGCTCGGATTTCTCATTTATTCTGAAGATGCCGTCGCTTCAACGATTCACGGAAGGAGTAGATTCCGATAGCCATGACGATTCAGCGGACCTCTTATTTTCTTGTCATAATCGGGAATGCCAGCTCTATGCACTGCTCAGTGACCTCGATGTTCTTACTCCAAAGTTGTATGGATTTAAGGTAGTCTCAATCAGTTAAGCGTAGTTACTGTCAGATATTTACAGACGGTAGAAAACCGTGTAAAGGACACTGGTTACATTTTGATGGAAAATTTCATCGGCAAAGCTGTTGTTTTGGGAGCAATGGGTCATGCAACCTCCAAGCAAATACTCAACGTTGCTAGCCATCTTGGCAAGTTTAGAGCGGAAATTGAGAAGCTGCCTAAAGAGGAATGGAGCTCGTTATGTGATCCATTCCGCCTCGAGATCGATCTTTTGACCGCAATGATGGGACCAAATATAGCACAATTGTTGGAATACGATTACGGTAAGACGCAATTGCCTCTTCGTCAAAAAAAGTCTCTACGTTTAGACACATTCCATCCACTGGTACAGAAATTAAAGCCATTTTCTTGCCAGCCCTTCTACGAATATCTACTAAAAGGAAGAGCGGTTGAACTTGGTAAGATGATTTTACAAACTCATACATATTTTTCCTGTTTCTACTAAACCAATTCTCATTTCAGGTGTTGAAAGCTTGGTTCATTCCGACACACATGGTGGCAATTTAATGTTCAAGACCAGCCCCGATGGCAGCATTTCCAACGAACTCGCCACTTTTCTCGACTGGCAATCGGGGTTCTCAGGCAATTCGCTCTTCGATTTGGCGCGGTTCTCTGTGGTCTCGGCTGACGTCGATGTCCGCCGAGGAGTTGAGGATGAGGCGGTTCAAATTTACTATGAAAATTATGCGAAGCACGCCAAGAATCCCAATCCGAAATTTACAAAGGCTGTCTGCCAAGAACTTTACGATCTTGGAGTGCTGATGGAAGCTATTGAATGGCAGATTTTGTTTGGGGTCTTTGCTTGTAAACCAAATGGACAAAAGGAAAGAAGTTTCGAGGCATCCAGAGCTCAAATGGCGCTGCGCGCGAAGCTTTGTATGGAGGATGGGATTCGACTAATCGAAAAGTATCGAGCGCATGAGATATTGGAGAAGTTGCAGAAATAAATTTATTGCAAAACGTAAAAATATTTACTCACGATTAAAAGACAATAACAGCCCTCAGATAATTAAAATCACTAAGTCCCGACCTTAGTGTAATTGGATTAACCTATAACAGTAAGTAGTTCCTGTTATAAGTTCGAACTCTGTGTTAACATTAAAGGCGCATTACACTTATATCCTTTGTCAACAATGTCTCATCAGTAATGTAACTGATTGTTTTTTGCAAAATAAATATCGTTAACCTTCAACCCAAGACAAACGGTGACTGCCTCGAGGAAAGGCGCACCTAAAACCCATCGGGTTTCGCCTTCAGGCAACGCTTTCATTCGGAGCGCACAGATGTTTGAATCAATGTGATCTCTCATTGTATAGAACATAGATTCAATCGAAACTAGGCCGCCATTAATGTAAAATACGATAGGTTGTCCGAGGAAGCGGTAGTTGCAATTGATGATGACGTCACCATCTGGAGACGTCTCGGACTCAGATAGAGATGTGGTCATGATTTTTATCAGTTCTTGGGGAACATGCAGGTAAGGCGTAGTGGACGAAAGAATTGCCTCAAAGGTGGGAAAAAAGGCGGAAGATGTGAACTCCTGGTATGCAGCGTATTGCACTTGGAATTGCCAAAAATGCCCTTCGTTCGGTGTGATGTCAGCAATGGCGCGAATGTTCTCCATTTGCGGTCCTCCCGCCACACTGTTGGCCGTTTCGCACGCATCTCTTTTATGCTCACTAAATCACGAGGGATAAGTGAATCTGAGATCATTTCAATTTTTATGGCTTCTTTCAAACCACTATTTGCAATCCATGCTAAAATATACCTACACTTCATCAATGTGAACGTGTGTCACTAAGCAAAAGTAATCGCTGTTCGAAAATAAAGACGTCAGACGGGAAGTCAGGTTGAAGTTGGTATTGAAGCCAATCCGTCCCTTTGTCGCCTTTTGGTTTAGATTCGTTATCGCTGACGGCGAATCAGCTTCTAGGACAATCGGAACACGATATGCTTTTCCAGACTAAATAAAACATTGAAGAAAAACAAAATTTTCATATAAGACCATACGCAATAATAAGCAAACAGTAATAAAACCGCTTACATTTGTGTCATTCAAGATCCACACCTTCCCGGGAAACCCGTCCTTTAGCGCTCCCTATTCTACCATCGTATCGAATCTCAAAAGTCTCATCAGTTCCCAAAAATCTGGGATCTG
Source organism: Bursaphelenchus xylophilus (assembly GCA_904066235.2). NCBI lineage: Eukaryota > Metazoa > Nematoda > Chromadorea > Rhabditida > Aphelenchoididae > Bursaphelenchus > Bursaphelenchus xylophilus. The sequence goes on from CAJFCV020000004.1 coordinate 8,236,978, forward strand.
TTATATTCGTATCGCTCACCACATCCCCACAATTAACACAACCTTGTGACGATATAAACCAATCTTCATCTGACATAAGGTCCAGAAAGCCGTCAAAGAAGATCCCATTTAGAGCGACAAACCGAGTGTGGACTACCGAATCATACTGGCTTATCTTATGATCCGGGATTTTCAATTTCCCATTGGCAGAAATGCAAAGGCAAAAGAAGAGACATACCCAATACGACATGCGGAAATGAAAAAATAAACTATGTGATTTGAGGCTGGTCTTGTTTTGTTTTATCAGTTTCGCGGCTTACGCTACATAAGGCGCTTCGCGAAGGATGTTTTAACACTCATAGAGCTTTTAGGAGAAACAAATATCTTATTTTTGCTATCGACCTGGCTTCATTTCGATTTTAAGAGTGTTCGGACTAATCCAGCCATCTGGCCAGCTCATGGGCCAACCATTCAAAGGTTACGTAAATTGAAAAAAAATGATCCAAAATTAGTTGTCACAAAAAGAAAGAAAAACAATACATACAGTGAGGGACCTGATCCAGTGGCAAAAAAACGTATCATTTTGCATCCGGGAAGTATCAGAAATGTGGCAAAATGCCTCCCTCTCCAACCAAAAAAAACTCCGTTTTGAATTGCGCGGCCTTTCTTTCACAGAGTGGGCGTGCTTTTGAAATCGGAGTTTTTTCACTTGGAGAGGGAGGTATTTTGCTGCATTTATGATACTTCCCGGATGCAAAATGGTACGTTTTTGGCCAAGGGATCAGGTCCGCCACTGCGTATACGTTACTTTTCACAATGTTGTTTGTTACTAATGCTTTCTTTCCATATTTACAAATAAAATCATTTTCGCTAAAATAAACTCGACCCTCTAGTCTCTCAGTCAATGTTTGAACTTATTCGTTTACTCAGTATTCTCATACATAAAAAACGGAATTTCGAAAGAGTCAAAAGCAAAAGGAGCCAAGGTAGAGGGAGGGGAACAAACAACTGGAAATATCCCTCCACCAGATCTTACAATCCCAAGTTTCTGGGTTTTATTTTGGTTTATTATGATTGATTTAATTGGGGCAATATCATCGCCACGAACCTTTTGGTTTTTATAACGTTTTTTTCGTTTCAGTGAGAGGGTTTTTATTCCAAGGTCAGTTCGGAGTGTCCGTCAAATCGAATTCAAAAGAAAAATTTATGTTTTGGTTAGTTTTGACAAGGTGTTTTTCGAGGTTAAACAATGTTGTAATGAGTTAAAAAGTATCTGAAATAATGCTGCGACGGCTATAACAAGGCGATCAGAGATGCGGATCAAATACAACGCATTGTTTATTTACGCCTTGTTCGATAAAATCTTTATGCGATGCCTTTCTTCTACATCCAATACCTCTCCAGATTCCCATTTAATTTTTCCATAACCCTAAACAAAACCCCTTTCCGGATTTGCAGCTTCTTTTATGTGACAAAAGTCCCCCTTTCCCTCCAATTTCCCCCCTCTTTCCCCAGTTTTCACAGGAAGAAAACAGGAACATGTTGGTGTTCCATCGTATCTTTTTATACTAGTTTTTATGCTTCATGCCCGTGAGGTGACTGATTGAAAGGTGGAGTGTACTCTTCCAACTGGGCCAAAGGGCAGGGAATTTCGAAAGCGGACGTTATAACGTCCTCTCGGTCTTAAAATATTTTCTGATTCATGAAATCTCGTTAACTACTTGTCTTTTCTATACAACCAACTTAGTTGTTAGCTCAAAATCTTTTGCAACAAAGAAAACCCGCGTAATCATCCCATAAATCAGGGAAATCCTCCATTTGCTACCCATCCTTACCATGCCAATTACATTGTAATTGGATTTCCATACCTCGACGTTAGCCGATCGCCGACGACCGGTTGGGAAACTAAGATCCAGCTGTTCCCCTCCAAACCTTGTCAGTGGGCATTCGGCATTCGGTTCCGGTGCGAAAACAATTTTTCGGCGAGCGCGTTCTTCCGAACTTGAATTTGGTGAGGGCGCAGCTTGCCGAAAATCTTTCTCGAGAAGTTTTACATTTTTACCTCTGTGAGATTCATTTTTGTCATTAGGTTCTACAGCTTCCGGCTACATAACTCCTCATGGTTGACTCGACAGGGGTCCGTGTGGCCATCCGGTAGGTTCTTTTCTATAAAATTTTCAAATACAGTTTCACTACAACCTTCCAAACATAAGTTTTCCGTAATATTTTAGTGTTCGACCACAAAATGGACGAGAAACCGCGGCTGGCTACCAAATTTGCACGATGGTTTCCATGACCGATCCTCAGATATTCATGGGAAACGACAAATCTTTTACCTATGATTTTGTTTTTGACCGCAATTCAACGCAAGAACAAGTTTACCAAGCATGCATTCGAGATCTAGTTGAAGGAGTTTTCAAAGGCTATAATGCAACTATTTTAGCCTACGGACAGGTATGGATTCAGTGTTGTGTTATGCTTTTAGATTTATTTGTGGATTTTATGAATATTTGCAGACTGGAAGCGGGAAAACTCATACGATGGGAACCGCATTTGATGCTGTTTCTGCCTCGGTCGATTCTGAGCATGCTGGAGTTATTCCTCGAGCGGCTCAACAACTGTTCGATGGAATGGAAAGCCGGAGGAAGCATGCTACCGAAGCTGGCGATCCTGAACCAACGTTTACAATAAGAGTCCAGTTTATTGAGGTGAGTTGGATGATGATTTATTTGTTTAGGTTTCAATCATATTCCTTTAACATCAAGTTTTTTAGCTTTACAATGAGGATTTAATTGATCTCTTATCGCCGGATCGCCATTCCGGAGTTAAGATTCATGAAGATCGAGATTCTGGGCAAATCGTTCTCCAAAACGCGACCACCATGCAAACCAATACTCCTATAGGGATCCTGGAGATCCTTCGGAATGGCGCCCTCAATCGAAAAGTTGCATCAACGAATATGAATAAAGAATCGTCGAGGTCGCACGCTATTTTTAGCGTTCACATTCAACAAGATTGTCTTGAAGTAAGTTAGCTACGGTTTTTAGTTTATTACTTGGCTTCTAGACGATTCATACAGAAAATGGCGAAGAAAAATTGGCTAGTGTGATTTCTGCGAAATTGCATTTTGTCGATTTGGCTGGATCAGAACGTTTGAAAAGAACGGGAGCTACAGGAGAACGAGCGAAAGAAGGAATCTGCATTAATTGCGGTTTGGTAAGTCATTTAGGGTTTGTTTGTCTGTTTTCTAGACAACAATCATCTATTTCGAATGTTTCAGCTGGCTCTTGGTAATGTGATCAACGCTTTGACCGATCCGAAGAAAGGCCATGTTCCTTACCGTGATTCCAAACTGACCCGACTTCTCCAAGATTCTCTCGGTGGAAACTCAAGGACACTTATGATTGCATGCGCATCCCCTAACGATGTGGACTTTGCTGAGACGTTAAACACTTTGAATTACGCCTCTCGAACGAAAGCGATCAAGAATAAGGTCGTTGCCAATAAAGATCATGGCTCAGCTATGGTTGGTCAATTGCGGGCCAAGATCATCGCTCTCGAGAACGAACTGAATGAGTATAGATCTGTAAGTCTGCTTTCTAAACAGTTTTTTTCCTTTGTTAGCAGAAAATATTCAACTTTCTTTTAGGGGAAACGTGTTGCTGGTGGAGACGCCGATGACAACGGGATCTCCGATCAATACTATGAGAATGTCCATCTACAGGCAGAGCTGCAACGAGTGACTGTCCGCGCACAAGCTCTTCAGGAGTCCAATAACGCCCTAACTGAGCGGGTCACTCGAATGAAGGAGCAGATGGAGAAGGAAAAGTTGATGAAGCTGGTACCAACAGTTAACGACGACGGCACCATCAATGAACACGAACAAAACAACTTTGAAGCTACGTTGTCCACAATTATCGAGACCTATGTTTCCGAAATTGAGCAGCTGAAGTCAAGACTTGGTGAAGAAATGAGTGAGAAAGATGAGTACAGAAAGAAATTGGAGAACTTGAAACGCCGAGTAATGGACGGAGAGATCCATCATACATCTATCGACTCTATCCCGATGAGTCCCATGATCGAGAATCAATTGATTACGTCGGCCAGAAAGGAGATTGAAGATCAAAAGAAATTACTTGAAAGTGAGGCATTATTTTACATTTTTGTGTTATACATATATTTTTTTTCATTTTCAGTATACAAAGAAAGAGCAGAGAAGGAAGGAGTTCCATTTGAGAATTCGGAAATGGACGACGAACCCATGGATTACGATCGTGAGTCGACCCCTGAAGAAGGAACTTCCGAAGTCGATGAGCTTGATGAGGAGGCCATTGAAAGTCGCGGAAATCACGCCAAGCTTTGTCTGGAAGTGGCCGACCTTCAAAATGAAATTGGAACAAAGGAAAAGCTGATCAAGGAGCTTGAACTGGCTGAAAGACGACTTGCCCAGGTCAGAAAGGACTACGAGAGGAAGTTGAATGAACTTTCGGACAGGATCGCGGCAACAGAAGCGGAAAGAGACAAGATTTTAATGGATATCTCGAAGAAACCGGCAAACAAAGCCTCAGAGGCCAAGGTTGCGGAGGTCAAGAAGGATTATGAAATGAGATTGAACAGTATGAAGGGAGAGTTTAGCAAGTTGAAGATGGCTCAACGAGAACATGAACGACTACGGCAAAGACAACTGCAACAGCAACGGGATCTGGAAAGAACAAAGAACGAACTCCAAGAAATGAAGAGAAGTAAGGTGAAGTTGGTCCAACAAATGAGAGAGGAAGCGAAGAGAGTGAAGAAGGCCGAAGCAGAGGCTGCAAAGAAGATCGCAGCAATGGAGAAGGCCAACAGAGTTAAGGAAAATAAATTGAGAAACTTGGAGGTCAAGGATCGCCAACGGGAAGAATTCATGAGAAGAAAGATGGAACAACTCAACACTCTGACCTCAAAACAAAGAACGCCGTTGTCGTCCAACATGAACAGACAGCGTTATGGCCTCTTGTCCAAAAAACCCTTCTCTCCCAGCGTGGCCAAGAACAAGTGGCGGCAATTGGAATCCAAAATTAATTCGGCGGTCTCCGAACATGCTGGATTGGTAAAACTGGATGGCCAGCATACTAGGCTGCTTGTAGAAAAGGGAAATAAAGAGAACATACTCAAAGACTTAGTAAGGAAAACATTTTAAAAGCGGTGTTTGAATTTTAGAAATTAATATGTTGCGTAAAAATAATTAATTTGTTTCAGAGCAACAAATTTGTCAAAGCTCGGACTATTGAAGAGAGAGAGTCCATCCAGGAACAAATGAACATTGAAGAAGACCACCTGAACTATATTAATGAACAGATCAAAGATGTACGGGCAGCCATGGTCGATCTAGAAGGGGTAGATAAAGAAAACGGTTCCAACTGCCAAGGAGACTTGAGAACGGTTATAAACCAATGCGAGAATCTTCTTGAGGCTAGGTTCTTGTTGGATGAAATGGCGACATTCGCTGTTGCAAGCGCTGCTGCATGGGAGAAATCAAAGGTTAAGATCAGAGTAAGTAAATTTATTTTTCTTTAAAAGTTTGGACGAAGCTCTAAATTAGATTTTAACTTATTGCAGGAGATGGAAGCCAAGCTTGCCGAGATGGAGGATGGTAAAATGGAGAGTGACAGATTGGTTAACAATCTTATTTTGTCTCAAACTCGACATCCTGAAGACCTGGAAAGAGACCTCTCCGATTTCAATGACACCCCAAAACGCACTTCGGGTATGTTACTAATTGTCTTTTTGTCCACATAAGAAAGTTTTGAATTTAGTTTTTATTTTGTTTTGGTTGATTACGTTTCATGTTTTCTCAATGTTGTTTAGTTGTCCGCCAATCCCTGAAGGCTCGACGACGAACACAAACAACGGACGAACTGTTGTACGCGGATAGGACGCTTAAAATGGATCAGACCGTGTGCTTGGGCCAAGGTATTGTTTAGTGCGTCTTGTTGTCTCATGTCACACCCAATGTCTCATTCTCCCTGCTTTGTCTACAATTATGTTGATATTAATTTTGTTGCGTAAACTTTTTGTACATTGTCGTTGTTCTTTTGCTTGCTTTTTTTCGATTCTCAGTATTGTCACATCTCCGATTAACTGTTGTTCAACTCGTTGTAGGTGGTTTGCAAACGACGATAATAAGAGAAGAGCCCGATGAACGATCCTCGCCGGAGTCCGTCACAGACAACGGAGACATTGCTTATGCGCAAAGCACGAGCAAAATTCAGAACGTTGGTGTCCTCGCCGGTCACACAAGAACCGTGGTCTCCGTGGATTTGTGCTCCACGCATGGAGTATCAGCGGGGAAAGGTGAGAAAACTTTGATTGTTTTGTTTTGCCGAAATATGTGATGGGTTAGTTTATGACTATTCGGATTTCAGATCGAAAGTTCTTCTATTGGGACATTGAGACGGCGAAGGCCATCCTCACGATGAACGATTTCCCCAAGCCGATGGGCGGCTGCAGATTCATGCCTTGTAATTCGAGCCTCGTCTTGTGCGCTGCGTCGTTTACTATCCAGGTATGGGATGTGAGAAGCAATGTGATCGCGTCGTATATGAATTCGTCCGGCATCGATGGGAAAGGTGGCTTCACAATCCCCGGAAAGCCACCAAGAGGAGAATCGTTTATTACGCCTCTTGGAATCAGCGAATGTGGAAATTATATGGCCACTACGTTCCATTCTGGCGCCAGAATATGGGATTTAAGGACGCAACGATGTATTAGCTTGTACAATGAGATCAATAAGGAGTAAGTGCAGTAGTCTGTCGATTTATAACTTAACTTTCAGTCGTTACGTTTCGGACATGCTTCCATTTGTAAGTGAGAACTACTCGTATCTCTTGGTTGGCGACACGGAAGGCAACATCATCTCCAATGTTTTGGATGCGGACTTGAAGAAGAAACAATATGAACCCATTGATCTTCATCCACAGATGCATGGCCGTGTTGTGAAAATGGTGACGAGCCAAAGTCAACTCTACGCGATCTCTAAACATGGAGTATGTTTGGTTTAAATTTTACATTGATTCTTTAAATGTAGAGTCATTTCTCTTTGTTTTTAGGACTTTTGGAGTTTCCATCTCGGGGATCTCACCCGCGATCGGGTATGCCCTTCAGCACATGACGATGTAAATGTCGGCGATATGTGCCTTATCAAGAATCACAGCCACAACGGAGAGCTTCTGGCCACAGCCGACTACTCTGGCGGAATTAGGATATGGTCGACAGAGAACACATCCTCCTTCAAACTGCTCGACGAACATGTTGGCGCTCACAACGCCACCATCAACGAGATAGCCAGCTCGGACCGGGGAATTCTTGCAACTGCAGCCGATGAGACCGTCAAATTGTGGAGGCCAGAATTATGACAGAAGATAAAGAAGCCTGAATGTATCATAGAATTCTTGTATAGTTACCTTTTTAGCTGTTAATCAGTTTTTTTCACTTTCTCAGAGATTACGTGTTAAATCATCGTTTTTGACTGTTGTGTTTTTGAATCTTTTAGTGTTCTTTTTCGTAATACGAGTCTTTATTTTCTCTCAAGATTCCTATCGATGGTATCGTTAGCTTGCTCATTGAAACTTATTCTGCATCATCAAACACCCCGATTCCACTTGTTCCGGCCTTAATTTATTCCTGATGCCTTTTCACTTTGCCTTTCACGGCATTCATTCCTTTTCATTATGCAAATTTGGTATTTTATTAAAGATTCTAATATTTTTTAATGTGTGTGTGATTTGAGTTTGGATCTACGAATATCTGATCTTGTTGAGTTGATTTATGAAATGTGAAAACAGTTGACCTTTATTTGTTTTTACAAGTGGGAGACAAGAGCAATGTGATGTTGACAAATCGGAACATTGAAATTTACAAAATAAGCATTAAAGAACAATATGAGACACAAGTTTAGAAATGAAATAAAACTAAAGTTGATATTATCAGCGTATATCATTAACAGCTTTCAAGAAATGAAACCAAACGTTCAGCTTTATAGTGCGGTCCGGGTAGTTCGCAGTGAGCGGTCAACCCGGAAAGGTGAGCGATCAATTCAAAGAAGAATCGTTTTTGGTCAAAATTCGACTCGAAGAAATTGATAATCAGAGAACTGATCAGAAATCGAGCCGCGGATCATATTTGAATACTGCAGTGCTAATCGTAGCCATGGAAATGAATTTGAATACTGCGGTAAATGGATGGAGCCAGCTTTTGCGCCACCTCATCCGCGCTCTCGCGGATTGCCGCGGAATTGACCGCTCAAAGAGCAGGGTACGGTATTCGGAGGTTGTTTTATAGCGTATGCACTGGGAGGCTCCGCCCACTTTATAAACCCCATTCCCTTCAGTGTTGGACTTTTGGCTTGGTCCAGCAACGTTGCTGTTTATCGCTAATTCTGGTGTTAATAATATTTGCTAATGCTGCGACGCACTGTTTTAGTTTTAGTCGGTGTGCGTTTTGTTTTTGCGTTTTATGGCACTCAAGGCACTGTTATGTTAGATTATGTTTCAGCACTGGCCACCTCTGAAGTTCGCAGTCAGCCTTCATGTCCCGGGACAAGAAGGCAGATCTCGAGGACCTCAAGCAAGAGGTCCCAATAACACAACATAAAGTCCCATTGGATGAACTGATTGCAGAGCTCGAGACCGATCGAGAAAATGTATGTAATACGCGGTGTAAAAAAAGTTTTGGGAGGATTGTAGTACGGTTTTTTCACTTACTTTTTTCAGGGTTTGACGACAGCAAAGGCAGAAGAACTCCTTCTTCGTGATGGACCAAATGCCTTGTCTCCGCCACGCACAACTCCTGAATGGATCAAGTTCTGCAAGAACCTGTTTGGCGGGTTTGCCATGCTCTTGTGGATCGGTGCTGTTCTCTGTTACATCGCCTTCACTGTCGACTACTTCACTGTGGAACATCCCGCCTTTGACAACCTCTACTTGGGCCTTGTGCTGATGTGTGTTGTGATCATTACTGGTGTCTTCCAATATTACCAAGAGAACAAATCCTCGAAGATCATGGAGTCGTTTAAGTCAATGGTCCCAACGTATGCCAGTGTAACTCGTGATGGAGAAAAGACAAAGATCCCCACGGAGAAGTTGGTCGTTGGAGACATTGTCGAAGTGCACAGTGGAGATCGCGTGCCCGCCGATATTCGTATTCTCCATGCCACCGGGTTCAAGGTGGATAATTCGTCGTTGACTGGGGAATCCGAGCCCCAATCTCGTTCTCCCGAATGCACGAACGAGAATCCTTTGGAAACAAAGAACATTGCCTTCTTCTCCACCAATGCTGTTGAAGGCGCAGCCACCGGCGTTGTGATTGGCACTGGAGATCGTACCGTCATGGGTAGAATTGCCCATTTAGCCGCTGATTTGGAGGCTGGAATGACCCCAATTGCACGAGAGATTGAGCATTTTATACACATCATTACTGGAGTTGCCTTCTTCTGTGGAATCACATTTTTCATCATTTCACTTGCCATGGGATATCACTGGTTGACCGCCGTTGTCTTCTTGATTGGCATTATTGTTGCCAATGTTCCGGAAGGTAAGAGAGGCAGAAAGATTTTCCTTGCAATAGAGTGATAAGTTGAAAACTAAATAATTCATGTTTTACAGGTCTCATTGCCACTGTTACCGTATGCTTGACGTTGACGGCCAAACGCATGGCTTCAAAGAACTGTTTGGTCAAGAACTTAGAAGCTGTCGAGACTCTCGGCTCCACTTCCACCATCTGCTCTGATAAGACTGGTACCCTCACCCAGAACCGCATGACCGTCGCCCACACCTGGTTCGATCAGACCATTTCCGCCTGTGATACCAACGAGGACTACACTGGAGGGGAAAACAAACACCGCAACGAAAGTGAAATGGCCCTTCTGCGGGTTGCAGCATTGTGCAATCGAGCAGAATTCAAGGCGGGCCAATCGGATATCCCAATTCTGAAACGGGATTGTACCGGCGATGCCTCCGAGATTGCTCTACTCAAATACAGCGAACAACAAATTGGGAATGTGATTCAATACCGAAGGAAGAACCCAAAGATTGCAGAGATTCCGTTTAATTCTACCAATAAGTTTCAAATCTCCATCCATGAAGTTGACGACGGGCATCCAGGTTATCTTCTGGTAATGAAAGGAGCACCAGAAAGAGTACTAGACTGTTGCGCAACCATTTTGCTGAAAGGCGAAGAGAAGCCCCTAGATCAGCATCTTCGTCATCATTTCAACGAGGCTTATCTGGAACTTGGTGGATTGGGAGAACGTGTTCTTGGATTTTGCGATTTCAGACTGGACGCCGAGAAGTTCCCTAAAGGTTTCTCGTTTGATACAGAAGAAATAAACTTCCCCATGGATGGTTTCCGATTTGTTGGTCTCATGTCCATGATCGATCCTCCTCGTGCTGCAGTCCCAGACGCCGTTGCCAAATGCCGATCGGCTGGAATTAAAGTAAATCGTTTTTATTCGTTTGATAGTTCTGAATTTAGGTTGTGATGGTCACTGGAGATCACCCAATTACCGCCAAGGCAATTGCGAAGACTGTCGGAATCATCTCCAGCAACGCTATTGAGGATGGGCAGAGTCCCAATCATTCGAAGAGAGACGAGAGTAGCAAGAATGAGAGTTCTGAAGAGAAGAAGCGTAGACCGAGATCGGCTGTCCTCCATGGATCCGAGCTTCGTGGAATGACTCCCGAAGAACTCGATGCGTTCATTCGAGAGCATGACGAGATTGTCTTTGCTCGAACATCTCCACAACAAAAATTAATGATTGTTGAAGGCTTCCAACGTCAGGGCCAGATTGTCGCTGTGACTGGTGACGGTGTGAATGATTCCCCGGCGTTGAAGAAAGGTAGGTGTAATCAGTTAAACATATAAAGATGATCCGGTTAATTTTTTTGTCTTGGAAAAATCCCGATTTCTTGGCTCGAGAGCTTTCAAGGAATGTCATATTCTTGACTCAAGTTGCGTAACATTGCACAATATTTCAAATCTTCCACTTTTAGCCGATATTGGAGTTGCCATGGGTATCACTGGGTCCGATGTCTCCAAGCAAGCCGCTGACATGATTCTCCTTGATGACAACTTCGCTTCAATTGTTGTTGGTGTTGAAGAAGGGCGCCTCATTTTCGACAATCTCAAAAAGTCCATTGCATACACCTTGACATCAAATATTCCGGAGGTGTCGCCTTTCTTGACCTACATTCTCTTCGGTATTCCTCTTCCTTTGGGTACGATCACCATCTTGTGTATTGATTTGGGTACTGACATGGTCCCTGCCATCTCTCTGGCCTACGAAGAAGCTGAATCCGACATCATGAAGCGTAGTCCTCGTGATCCACAACACGACAAACTCGTCAACGAACGTTTGATTTCGTTGGCCTACGGTCAAATTGGAATGATACAAGCACTGGCTGGATTCTTTACTTATTTCTGGATCATGGCCGACAACGGATTTAAACCAGACAGATTATACGGACTGCGGGCGGAGTGGGATTCGTTGGCTGTAAATAATTTGAGAGACAGTTATGGTCAAGAATGGGTGAGTCTCTCCTTCTTTTTTTTTATTATGCGTTTAGGCGTATCATGATCGCAAAGTCTTGGAATACACTTGCCAGACCGCCTACTTTGTGGCCATTGTGATTGTGCAATGGGCCGATCTGATCATCTCTAAGACCCGGCGCAACTCCTTAGTTCAACAGGGAATGACCAACTGGGCCCTAAACTTTGGACTAGTCTTTGAAACCGCCTTGGCTGCCTTCCTCTGTTACTGTCCCGGCCTGGACAAGGGACTTCACATGTACGGCCTTCGTTTTGGATGGTGGTTCCCAGCTCTCCCCTTCGCTGTCATCATCTTCCTCTACGATGAATTCCGCCGTTTCCTCATCCGGCGAAACCCTGGTGGATGGGTCGAACGCGAGACTTACTACTAGATATATATCTGTAAGCATTTACTTTACTACTATCACTTCTTCTAATTCCTAAATTCATATCTATACTTGCCGGTAAATAAATTTCTAACTATTTTGACGATTGTTTATTTTTTATTATACCTTTTCCCCTTTCCAACGGTTTAGATTTTATTTTTATTTTTGATGTAGGGTCATTTGGCCCACGTTTCTTTCGTTTTTCGCAAGCGGCACAAAAAGGATGGCTTTAGTTGAATCATAGAAAATACGTCACAGGAATAGGTGCCGGTTTTTATTTTTCACAATCAGATTTCTTTTCGGATAGTTGAAATGTATCGCTCTTATAAATTTTCTTCGTTTTGTCATCAGTAGATTTGTTTGTTAGGTTGCCGGGCTTAATCTTTTTGTACATCTAAACAGCCAGGGCATCTGGCTGATGACGACAACAAACCCTCATTCAATTTCTCTTTCGAATTCTTTTGAGAAAACCGGGGCCCGTTGGCCTCGGTTAACCCGGACAGATCCAAGAGTATGGGGCCCACAGATCAAAACGAACTGGGGACCTGGTCTCACTCGGCTCTTCCATACAGTCGAGCAGCAGTTTGCAAGTGCTTTTGGGACCCGGCTGTCGATTCTTTCTTTCGTCACCCTTTCTCTCATTCGAAATTCCGTCTCTCTGGCCTTTTCTCGGGGTTTTGCGTTGGGCAAAGTCTGTCAAAGCGGCCCCGGAAACCCGGCGGCCCGATGTTTTTTCTGAATTTCGGGCCAAGCGTTCCGAATTCTTACTCGTCCACATCAGTTTCAGTCTTATCGGACAAATTTTTTGTGTGGTTTTGCCGATAGGTCGGAGCAATTATGAAGCCAATTTCTGGTCTTAAAGCCTTATTTTTTCCCCGAGTTACGTAAAGTTTCTCCGTTTCTACTCTCCTTTCGCGCCTTGTTATTCAACGTCTGACCTGGCTTGAAAAGAATATTTGCTCAATTTCTTATCGGCTTCTCCTTCTTCAGTCGCTTCCATCGAACTTTAATCTTCGTTTACATACCGTTTGCGAATGGCTTTTGAAGAAAATTTTACTAGGCCAAGCTGGAAAGCTACTGACTTGTTCAAGTGATGGTTTCTTATCTTTTATGAGGCAATTCATTTGGCCACAAATATAATGTTGTCCAGATTTTACCCAGCTCTATTCCCACTGTCCCCCGATTCCTTAACGAAGAGAACAAACAATTTTGGGACGGCCCAGAGATCGAAGCAAAAAAAGATGAAGCCATTTCCCTCACTCCACCTTGGCTGTCTAGGAACTCCGGGGCGCGTAAAGGCCAGGCCCCGGCTGCCAGGACTCGGCTCCTTTCTTTCCCCGTCCCCTGTTCTTCTCATTCCCATTGCGTTGGGATTCACTTACTGTGTGAGACTGTCCTAAAATTACAAAAAATTTTTCAACGGCTGTTTGCCCAAATTAGACGTTTTCTTTCCGGAATGTTGATAATTTCTGTTATTGTTTTCATCGCCCGTCACAACTGTTTTTCGAATTGGAGAAGAAACGAACCGGGCACCATTTTTTGACAGTCTGTCTCGCCAAGCGCATACATGTGCGATGAGTCGCCTCGCTGTTTTTGAAGGCCTTTTTGGAAATGACTTTTGAAAAATAATGTTTTTACCCATTAAAAAAGGTTTCCGGGATTCATAGGTGCTTTAGACGTCGTTTAAGTAATTTTTTCTGTCTTATAGAAGCCGGCGAGCATCAATAGCATCCTCGGCCTCTCCGAACATGGCCAAGAACAAGAAGGGAGAGCTTGATGATCTCAAGCAGGAGGTCAAGATGGATGAACATCAGATCCCGATCGACCAACTCGTTGCTCGTCTCGGTACTGACCTGGAAAATGTGAGAGACGGCAGATAATCATGTTCAATTCATGTGGCTGATTTAATAAATATTATTTTAGGGTCTGACCACAGCTAAGGTCGAAGAAGTGTTGGCCAGAGATGGACCAAACGCCCTTTCTCCACCCAAGACTACTCCAGAATGGATCAAGTTCTGTAAGAACTTGTTCGGAGGTTTTGCCATGCTGCTGTGGGTTGGTGCCGTCCTTTGCTACATCGCTTTTGCCGTCGACTACTTCAGTATGGAGCATCCCGCCTTCGACAACTTATATCTTGGCCTGGTCTTGATGAGTGTCGTCATCATCACCGGTTGTTTCCAATACTACCAAGAAAGCAAGTCCTCCAAGATTATGGAATCCTTCAAGTCCATGGTCCCAACCTTTGCTTTGGCCTACCGTAACGGCGAGAAGGTCCAAGTTCCGACCGAAAAGCTGGTGGTTGGTGATGTCGTTGAGGTCCGTGGTGGTGACCGTGTCCCTGCCGATATCCGTGTCATCTACGCCATGGGATTCAAGGTGGACAACGCGTCGTTGACTGGTGAATCTGAGCCCCAATCTCGTTCTCCCGAATGCACCAACGAGAATCCTCTGGAGACCAAGAACATTGCCTTCTTCTCCACCAATGCTGTTGAAGGTACCGCCAAGGGTATTGTAATCTACACTGGTGACCGAACCGTCATGGGAAGAATTGCTCATTTGGCCGCTGATTTGGACGCTGGAATGACCCCGATTGCCCGTGAAATTGAGCATTTTATCCATTTGATTACTGGTGTCGCTGTCTTCCTGGGTGTCTCCTTCTTCATCATCGCCTTCGCCTTGGGCTACCATTGGCTTACCGCCGTTGTCTTCTTGATTGGTATCATTGTCGCTAACGTACCTGAAGGTAGGTATAATTTTATTTATCTAGGCGTTCAATTTAGATGCTATGATTATTATCAAATATTTGTGTTTAGGTCTTATTGCCACTGTCACCGTCTGTTTGACCTTGACTGCCAAACGTATGGCCGCAAAGAACTGTTTGGTCAAGAACTTGGAAGCCGTCGAGACCCTCGGCTCCACTTCCACCATTTGCTCTGATAAGACTGGTACCCTCACCCAGAACCGCATGACCGTCGCCCACACCTGGTTCGACCAGACAATTGCCAACTGCGATACGACTGAGAACTACGTCGGCGGAGAAAGCAAACAACGCGGCGAGACCGAGAAGGCTTTGCTCCGAGTTGCCGCCCTCTGTAACCGCGCCGAATTTAAGCCTGGCCAGACGGATGTCCCAATCCTCAGACGTGATTGCACTGGTGACGCCTCTGAGATTGCTCTCCTGAAATTCACCGAACTCCAACTCGGAAAGATCACCCAATACAGACAGAAGAACCCCAAGATTGCTGAGATTCCATTCAACTCGACGAACAAATTCCAAGTCTCCGTCCATGAGACTGATGACGGACATCCTGGATATCTTCTGGTCATGAAAGGAGCCCCAGAAAGAATCCTCGACCGTTGTTCCACCATTTTGCTTAAGGGTGAAGAGAAGCCCTTGGATGAACATCTTCGTCATCACTTCAATGATGCTTACTTGGATCTTGGCGGACTTGGCGAACGTGTTCTGGGTTTCTGCGACTTCAGACTGGACGTTGACAAGTTCCCTAAGGGCTTCAAGTTCGATGTTGAAGAGGTCAACTTCCCAATCACTGGACTCAGATTCGTTGGTCTCATGTCCATGATTGATCCTCCCCGTGCTGCTGTCCCAGATGCCGTTGCCAAGTGCAGATCTGCCGGTATTAAGGTAAGATTACTTTTAATGAGATGTTTAATGCACAACAAATATTATTATCTGGTTGTTTTCAGGTTGTCATGGTCACTGGTGACCATCCTATTACCGCTAAAGCCATTGCCAAATCCGTCGGAATCATCTCGGAGAACTCCGAAACCGTCGAAGACATTGCCATGCGCAAGGGCGTTCCAGTCGAACATGTTCATCCCACTGAAGCCAAGGCCGCCGTCCTTCACGGATCGGATCTTCGTGAGATGACCTCCGATCAATTGGACGAGTTCATTGCCCACCACAACGAAATTGTGTTTGCCCGAACATCTCCTCAACAAAAGCTGATGATTGTTGAAGGTTTCCAACGTCAAGGCCAGATTGTCGCTGTCACTGGTGACGGTGTGAATGACTCCCCAGCTCTCAAGAAAGGTAAGGAATTTTTTTTACGATTGGGATTCTTCTTTTCCAAATTCATTGCTCTCTTCAATTCCCCTTTTCCTTTTTCGCACAGATGCGACAGTTTGTCGCGGGTGCGACATCGCGACATCCGAATTCAGTCTTGAGCTCACAATCTGTGCACTGTGCACTTTTTCAACTCGAAGAGGGAGTGTGTGCGCAGTGATTACGGAAGAGAAAAAGAGTGTTTGCATGCACAGTGCGATTGCATTGAGAGTTCGTTTTGCGAAATGGAGATTTGGGTGAACAATGCTTTGCGACAGATTGTCGCGCTAGCGACAAGCATTTTTGGCGCAAATCAGCGGCAGGATTGCATTCTCGCGTTTGTCGCGGTTTCCCTTTCTGTCGCAACAGTTGTTTTGGTTTCAAAAATTGCACTGTGCATGTTTTCAACCCGAAGAGTGAGTGTGTGCCCGATGATGACAGAAGAGAAAAAGAGTTATCAATCGCACGGTGCGGTTGAGAGTTCACTTGGAAAAGGAAAATTTCCCGATTTTTTGCACAGTGCGAAATTTCAAAAGAAAAAATCAGCAAAAATGGGGTGCAGAACTGGAAATGCAGACTTCAAATCTTACATTTTTAGCCGATATTGGAGTTGCCATGGGTATCACTGGATCCGATGTCTCCAAGCAAGCCGCTGACATGATTCTTCTTGATGACAACTTCGCTTCCATCGTTGTCGGTGTTGAAGAAGGTCGTCTTATTTTCGACAATCTCAAGAAGTCGATTGCTTACACCCTCACCTCCAACATCCCTGAGATTTCGCCTTTCTTGACCTACATTCTCTTCGGTATTCCTCTTCCTTTGGGTACGATCACCATCTTGTGTATTGATTTGGGTACTGACATGGTCCCTGCCATCTCTCTGGCCTACGAAGAAGCTGAATCCGACATCATGAAGCGTAGTCCTCGTGATCCACAACACGACAAACTTGTCAACGAGCGTTTGATTTCGTTGGCCTACGGTCAAATTGGTATGATTCAAGCTTCGGCTGGTTTCTTCACCTATTTCTGGATCATGGCTGACAATGGATTTATGCCATCCAGGCTCTACCAACTCCGTTCGGAATGGGACTCCATGGCTGTCAACAATGTTCAAGACAGTTATGGACAAGAATGGGTATGCTTTCGGTTATGTGAAGTGGTTTATGTTCTGCTCAACATTCAGAGATTGAATAAAAATAATGTGTTTTTATTTTAGGCCTACCAAGACCGTAAGATCCTGGAGTACACCTGCCAGACCGCTTACTTCGTCGCCATTGTCATTGTGCAATGGGCCGATCTGATCATCTCCAAGACCCGCCGTAACTCCTTGGTACAACAGGGAATGTCCAACTGGACGATGAACTTTGGTTTGGTCTTCGAAACCGCTTTGGCTGCCTTCCTCTGCTACTGTCCCGGCCTTGACAAGGGTCTTCGCATGTACGGCCTCCGTTTCAGCTGGTGGTTCCCAGCTCTTCCATTCTCCATCGTCATCTTCATCTACGATGAAGTCCGTCGTTTCTTGATCCGTCGCTATCCTGGTGGATGGGTCGAACGCGAGACCTACTACTAAGCTTATTCTCCTCTAAACTACTCCTATAACATTCTATTTTTCCATATTTAGTTGTTGCTAATCGCACTTACTTTAATGCAGTAGACAACCCAATAAAATTTTTGTAAGGAAGTTAACGGAATTGTGAAAATGATACAGCTTCAAACAGAAATGAAAATACTTTTAATTCTTGGACCAAAAACAAGGGAATTCAATCATCATTAATCAACTTTTATTAAGCATGGATAACAGTTTTGTGACATTTGGAAGATGATGTTCATGATAAAGCCGTTATTGCAGAGTAATCTCTATCTTTACACAAACTATTATACTTAAACAAACCACTTTAAAAGTAGCTAAATTAAAAGAATGCTAGCCTATACCTGTAGGCCAGAAATCCTGATATTAATATTATTAATAAAAGATCCCGTGAACGTGATTAAAATAATTTTTGGACAATGAGCAGAGAAGTGAAACAAATAAATAAGAGAGCAACAATTTAATGGCAGGACGAGGAAAATTTGAATATGGGCAAAGATGGCAGTTCTACTTCAGCCAAGAGCAAACATCTTTAAACAAAAGTTACACAAATGAAAGACTTTAAACTACACAATAATAACAAAAATTTTTCACCTGAATTGTCATTCTTGTACTGATTGCAAAGAGATATTGGTGATATATACATCAGGAGCTGGAGGAACTCCTCGTACACGTGGACTCTGCGTCATCGCCTGTTACTGCCCGTGAGCATTTCTCAAAATACTCGATTAACTCATCTTTGTAATCTGTTTTCAGCTTCTTGTAGGGATAAACGTATACGTGCTCATCGCTAGAAAAGATTTATCAATAACTGGATAAGGGGCTTACTATTCAACGGCAAAATTCATATTCTTCAGAGTTCCATTTGTACTCGTTCTTGTGCTGACCGGCCCGAGGACTGTCACATTTCTCTGAAAAGGTTTTGCTATAGGTTTTATTACAAAATCTTGCTAAAAACCCCTCTTCTAACAATCCATACCTTCATTTTAGATCGATACAGCTGGATCTCCCGCTTTGGCAGGTTGTCTTCGGGCTCATACGTGTCTCTACAAGATCATTATCATTGGTTGTGTCTAAATCTCGAAACCTTCTAATATTGGAAAGACTTACTGCCACCGGACTTTGTATAGCCTGATCTTCTTGCCCTTTTCTTCCACAATTTTTGGCCCGTCTACCACCTTCTTTATCTCGTATATCGTATGTAGTGCTTGCTTGGCCATATCTGCAAAGTAAAAAAGTTATTTGTAATGACAGTTAACGGTAGGGTAAAGGGAAATCACGATCATAGCAATTGAAAAAACAGAATATACTCTAAAGGAGGCGTTAGCACTTTCTGTTTATTAATATTTGCCATCAAGCCTTTAAAAACAAGCCGTCACTGTGCCATTTGGTGCCCTTGAGAGAAAGGAGCCGGGCAACTGCATCAACAAGATCGTCAAAACAATAAATACGAGCTCGCCCCAAATTGGGTCAATAAAGCTCATCCACATATCCTTTCGACCCTACTTTAAAAAGCAAATTGAAGAGAAACATCTGAAAAAAGAATGAAACCTTTAGGAACAGACAGTCCCCGCGGCTCCCGTAAACAGTCTATTACCAGGAGGGAAATAGGAAAAATTCAATTGAAAAAAAAACAACAACACTTGGGAACCCGGGCTCTTTTCCCGGTTCGGTTTCCGAGCGTTTCTGAGACGCAAGCCCCCCTTCCCACCCTTGGTCTTCCAGTGGTCTTCGATGCGCTCACCCGCGCTTTTCGCTAGCGTCCTGGCTCTTTTTTTTCTGCCATCGCCTTTTGCTTTTTTATTAGTAAGCCGGTTTGAATTCGGCTATAATATTTGGCCTTCAAATTACTTTTCGTTCGAAGTTGTTTATGAGCATTGCACCTTTGCTGACTTGAAGCTTCCGAACTACCAAATAAAAGCCAATAAATGGTCTTTTTTCTCTCATTTCGCTGTTTAAAGATGATTTTTAGACATTTTGATGCAAAACCTCTTCATTAATGTCATCCATTTTTGATACTCAACAGTCTTTTGTATTGTCTTTTGTATTGCACTTTATTTCAGCTAGAAATAGACAGCCTTGAACATTGGTCTAAACATCATTATTGGTGGTCGACTTTCGACACAGTTCAGTGAAACTTCAAGAAGCATAAACACAAACATTTAAAAACAACATATACAATCAAGCAGAAATCAACATTTTGCTCAACATCAAACAAAGACTTAAGCAAGGAACAGTACAATTTTTATACTTTCGGAACATTCACAAGAGCAATAGATTTTGTCCGCAACTCCGAATTACAACTCTCGGCATGTGTAGTAACATTAAGCATTATTCTTGACGAGAAATTGTTATGAAGAAAGAACCGGGTGTAAACCTGTTCGTGCAAAAACAACGATTTTTGAAATCTGTTTCTCCGATTGGGTATTTACAAAACAAAATGTAATCTATATCAACGACAGATTCATCTTGTTACACTAACGGTCAACACAGATGAACAGTATAAAAGGGCTTCCGAAACTTAATCGAAACACAGTCAAGTAAACTGTAATCATCATGTTCTTCAAAACTACTGTCTTATTGGTTGTGTTCATCGTCGCTGTTCGAGCTGACATTTACGATGAGTTACTCCCGCAAGTTGGGAAGATCTTAGAAGGGAGTCTTATTCCTGGCAAGACCGGAAGATTGTGTACGTGTGAAGAGCAATCGGAATGCTTTGCCGCGATGAAGGCGCAAAGTGTTGCATGTGCTGATTCTTGTTGGGAACATTTAAAGAGTAGATTCCCAAAGCCCGAGGAGGTCAAGAAGTGTTTGATGGAGAATGACGTTGAGATTGGAATCGCCATGGATTGTTTCGAACATGACATGAACACGTAAGTCGACTAATAACAAGTATAGTTAGCGCTATCAGGAGGTTATTTGACAACCGTTATAGAGTAATGAACATCATTTCAGATGCCAAAAATCCTTAACAGAAGAACAGGTTCCCGCCCGAGACATTGAGAAAATGTTAAACCTAATTCTGTTCTATCTGAAGGAGAACGCAAACAAGACTGCTCAACCTTTCTCGACCCCTATTCAACGGTTGATCGGAACCTCTGAGCAGTATGCCACTTGCGTCAAGGACTGCATGCTTGAGAAGAACAAGCCCAACGGATTCTGCTTCGATCAGAAGAAATGCCAGCTCAAACTGTCGGCCCATGAAGTCAAGAACTCGATTAGAACGTGTACCGAGGCTCAAGAGTGGAGACGCCACATTGGAGAGACATGTAAATGCATGGCTGATGCGGGAGTGACGTAAGTCTTTCAATCCTTGCCATGATCTAATGTCATCCGTTTTAGTGAGCTGACAAAACTGTGCCCATTGCTCAGCGCAATGGCTGGAAAGCCCAAACCCGAATAAGTGACGGTAAATGTAATCAAATTTTGAATATCATGTGTACCTGTGCTGCTCTTAAATTAGTATGAATAAAGTTTTGTTTTGACAGTTGCATTTTTGGCTTAAATTTTGGCAAGAAGCTTCAAGATGCATAAACTGTTTGCCAAAGGCTACGGCATAGCACCGAGCTTGAGATAATCGACAAAATGAAGTTTTCATATTGCCTGATTTGTTTTGGAATTCGGTGTGAGCAGAGATCATATGGGATTCATAAAATTTAACGAAATTTTCCAGCTCCAAAGCACCCTCGTATTGCTCGTTCCTCTCACTACGTAGTTCTGGAAATTGGCATCGGATTTTGTGCGGTTTCCTTTTTTCGACAGCCAAACCAACAGCAAAATGGCTGATTACATATGCAAATCCGGCGATTTGACAGTGCGGGAACCTTCCTGAAATATGAGAGGTCAGTCGCTGGCCTTCGATCCCCCATCATCACAGCAAACTCGGGGTTTACATAGAGTCGATACTCAACTGCGGGTTTGGAAAACAGCTCGGTCCGTTTTTTTCTGAATATTAACTAAGTTTGAACCACAGGGTTCTGCGGATTCAATTGGCTTGAAGCGACCGTGAGAACCTGGCTTATTATTTTATACTTTCGCTAACTACCGTATACCAGAACAACATATTCTGAGTGTGTGCGCGACATGTCAGAAAAACGGTAAGATGTAAGGGTTAATAGGATCTCGAGACTTTGTAGAGGTTCTTTTTTGCAGTCTTAACTGCCTGAGTCTATTGAATGAGTGGTATTTTACTATTGTCAATTATGTCTATTTAACTTCGAATGGATATTATAAATATGTTCCAAAAGTCAATAACGATCTTGACTGTTAGCGAATCGAAACTTGATCTTCTCAACCAAATTGCTCAATTTTGTGTTATCATCTTTCATAAATAGATTTCCAAATCTCTACGACCCGAGCGCAACCTGTCCTTTACCATTTTTGTAAGTGCGGTTTGTACAGTGGTAACCTTCAAAGAAGTATTTTTTGAACGTCTCCATTGATTGAATTAATATTTGGTGCTTCAAATTATAACTTTCTGAGAATCGGTAATTTTCTCACCAAAAACAAAATATATACGTATAAACAGAAAAGGTCAGGATAAGTGTAGAGAACATTCCACACATATAAGGAAATTTTACCGCAGATAATAAACCAAAACAAAAATATAGAAGCTTTGGGGATACGCCATAAGTAATCAGACTGTCCACTCTCTTTAAATGTCATATATAAAGTTATCATGTTTTTGGGAGCAGTCATTTCCATCAATCAGTCCTCCTTCATTCTTTAGTTGTAAAGCAGACTGGCGGGACTTTGGTAGTGTCTTCTGTAGAAAGTTTACTTGCGGTTGATATTTATTATGTGGGAAGGTAAATAACTCCTAATTGGAGAGGAATGCCATTTTTGAAGCCGTACTTCCGAAGGCCTGTCGAATAAATCAAGCGGCTTGCATCAACCGTATTTCCTCATTGCAAACGCTGTTTCTGATGTCTTTTAATCCTACTGGAAACTTATAAGCGCCATTATCATCAATGTCACAGATTTCTCTTAAGCCTCAAGGACTGTATGGGTCTCGCTCTCCTCGCATGATCACTTGATTTAAATTCAAATCTCTCGCTTAATCGCAGAATGTCAACGTAAACATTGGATTATGTCACGGCATTCCAAAATTTCGATAATTTGGGGGGTAAAAGAGATCCTGCGCGCCCTTTCGTTTTCTTGATGACGTACAAAGTATTGCGGTCATTCGCATATACGGTTCTAGCGGGGACAAGAGAATGCGCAATTGTTGAGAGATCAAACGGCTCGGTGTAATAAAATTAACGGAAGTCATGGGTGGTTATTACCAAAACAAATGTAAAATGTTCCCTTTTGGACATTGTTTGAATTTCGCCTTTTGTTGCAAAACCATTTCAGATTGCTTTACGTCGAGCAAAAAAGCAATTTCGGCCAATAGCTTTTTTGTTCACGAATCACTCCTGTGACGCGATGCCGATTCATTGTCAAGACATTGTTTAGACGGCTGCAATTACTTCATCATGAAGATTAAAGTCTTATAGTTAGATCATTCCATCTTTTTTAAACCGGATCGCCGTTTTTTTGGGGTTTATACCCATCCAACGTCCATCTTCCATTTCTCGAGTCCGATCATATTTTTCGCTCTGAAGAAGTTAATCTTAATTGGCGTTAAATTTCCAAATGCCGCTTTGGGAAATGAAATCTGATTGGACTAGGATTAAGAGATTTAAAATTAGAAGTGTAATAAGAAGTAGTTGTAAATGTTAGAAAACATTGAGCGAATTCCCTTCTTGTTCTATCAGTATATATTTTTCAAAATGGGTCGTATCAAATTTTTGTTTTGTTATTGTTCATAACCGTCTAAACTTTCAGAAAAGGTATATTCGGCAAGGTCTTCATGAAAAGACGAGTTGAAGACAGCGATACCGGTGGGAACGTTCCGAATGGACAGGAAATGTAAGTTTACCCTGATGAACCCAAAATTCCCTCTCACTTTTACACTTCTTTTGTTGGTTGAAGCGGTTTCCAACGAAATTATCCCTCGAAAAATGTGAAATCCTCACAATTTTAATTGGTTGGGGCGAACAACAAATTAAACTGGAAAACATAATACGTAATGGTCTTCAACGTCCATTGCTTTCAATTTTGTCATCATACGCATAGCGAAAGAATGGGTCTTGACACGAGAATGAGCCGTGCATTTTTCATTTTTTAATTTCGACAAATTTTTGTCAAGCTCGAATTCTTACATCATTTTTACAGGAAGACGGTTCACAAGGACTCGATTTCATCCAGTGCTACCTCCACCAGCTCTCACGGTATGTATTAATTTGATTGTTATATTGTTTTAGATAACAATCAGGGATTTGCCTTATTTTTTGAAGGAATTTTATTTTACTGCGTGGATAGGTTAGCAAATAAGGGAGGAAGGACAGCTGACGTAATGGTGAAAGCCATTTGCAAAATGAGACTTTGGAGGGGAGTTAGTTTGCTTTATGACAGTTTTTGTGAGCAGTCAAAAGATTTATTCAAAACTGAAATTTCGTGTAATTGCTGGAAACATTCTATAATCCAACCTAATTACTTTTCTGTTTCCTTTTGTTTGCTATAGCTTAGAGACATAACAATTATGCTTTCCGCAATTATCTCGAGCCATCCAGAGCTTTCCGTACTTCTTTGCGCAAGAATTGGCGCGAAATTTCGAAGTCTGCCGTCTTTCGACATCCCAAACGACCAGCCGCGACCCAGAACAAGGCAGGTGTTGGCCGAGTTTATTTGAATATTTTTTGAACGTCTTATTTGTTTAGCGGTTTTAACAGGCTTCCCAGATGTTTTCCCTGTAATTTTAGCTACTATTGTTGGATAGGGGACATCATTTGGCTGATGTGTTTTGAGTTCAAGTTGATCGAAAAATGTAGGTATACCTGAAATCGGATCATACAGAGGCAATTGTTGAAATAGTCAGTTTGCTGTGCTGTTGAAAGGTTTCTAATTCTGTTGCTAGTCCCAAGGTTTGTATTCTTGAGCAAAGAACGCATCCATTCTGGCCGTATCCCTACTGGATTCGGCCATTTCTGCCAGAATTTTTTATTATTTTTGCAAACCATTTAGACGGAAATTTTGAAAACCCCACTTCTAATAGAGGACGGGGGTATTAATTTCTCCCCGAAAAAATCCAGATGTGGTGGCGAAATGAGGCCGAGTTAACCCGGTTTTTGCCCTTGTGTGCCTGTGCGGCCCGACGGAACGGAATGGACATTGCCGTTCGTCGAAATGAGAAATAGAGCCTCATTTCGACGTTTGCCCGTGCTCTCCGGCGCTTTTGTAGAAGTTTCGGGGCTCGCGGAGCGTTGTTTGCTTAGAATCAGGACCTTCTCTAAACTTTTGTCCAAATAGCCAACATTTTTGTGAATACCGCTTTACTGAACACTTTTTGGGCTGGGACAATGAAACATCGGAGGTCATGTTTTGAGCCGGGTTTAATGTAAGCTTGCCGAAGAAAGGACACACTTTGACCAATCTGTTATTTGTTTCTTTTTCCGGAAAGGTGTCAGTTGGGAAACGTTCCTTGGTTAAGTGATTTTTCCCAGACATCTTTCGCCTTCTCAGTGAGCTCTTAATTGAACGCTTTCATATTTTGAATGGAAATTAAAGATCCCTGGGGATTATAATTAATGTTGTTTTTGTCCTACCGCATTTGCCTTTGAGGGAAAGACCGGCAATGTAAGTAAAAAGGGTTCGTTGTTTAGAGCAATTGCCCGGCAAAACCGTTCTTATGCCGTTATGAAGGCAATTTGAATGCATGGAGATGGTAGTTGTACTCCCAGGAGTTCTCAGACTACATACCTATCACCACTTTCGATTTGGTTTTCTCATTGTTAGGCCTTGAAAATGCGGAAATTGCACTTTTTTAGGGCAGTGGTATATGATGTGCTCTTCTCTTTCGCTAGCTCAAAGAAACACGTAATATAGTTTCAAGGGTAATAAAGGGAATGGAGGTCATTTCTGACACCATCTGCTGTCGATTCGAACACATTCCACTTGGCGTTCCCATTCCAAAATATTCCCGAGATGATTTTCTCGAGGACATAAGCAGTTTTTTAAAATATGCGGCCGTTTTTATCTCTCTTCTCGGATTATTTATGGTAACATCGTCATTTTTGACGAACGTTTCTGAGATCCCGAGCAGCTGTTAAAGGTAATAATAGATTGGAAACGGAAAGGTTTATGGGACATCCTAACGTTCCTTTTCTTCTTTTGGCCATCCATGGATTACAAAGAGAGGAAATATTTTTTGCCATTTGGACGTGAAAGGGGACATTTGTCCGATATTGATGAATGTGAATGCCAATGTTTGTTACAGTGTTTGCAAATACAATGGCTCTATGTTTTCCTGACTTTTGAGAGGATGCGCGAGGAATGCGTTTATAGATCGCTGGAATGTACGGAATTAATTTTGGAGTATTTGGAAGGTTTTGATGAAATGAGCGGTCAAATTGGGCTCGCTCTGTCCTTTCCGGTCATACTTTTGGTCAATGTCATTTTTTGAAGGCATGACACTCTGGTTCTTGACAATTGCTACCTTGAGCTCGACTTTTGATTGTTGATGAAATGTTTCTGAAGGGTGGAGGGGGTGGGGGCTCTGATTTCCTTTGAGGTCATCGAGTTTTCTTTGTGTTACAATATGTCATTTTAATTTTCTTTCCTTAGTTCGCTTTTATCTAATCGTATTTTAGTCCGCTTTCCACTTTTAACCCTCTGTTGTTCATGGATTACGGAGCTTACTAAATGACGGGTCCAAGTCTCAGCACGCCAGATCTGGAGAACGGATATGGAGGCGAACAGAAGCGAATTCAAAAGGTCCCTTCATGTCATCGTATATTTCACGTGGAAAAAATAGGCGCATCAACGCAGTCAATCCCCTCCAAGGATGATCCCGACTCTACACCGTTATTGGACGACGCGCCGCCATTGGAACAGGAGAGAATTGGTGAGTTATCAAAGGAAAACTTTGTTTTGCGCTTTGCTTACATACTCTTGCATACTAAATAGTAAATATCGGAAGGCTGACCTGACTTTGAGCTTTCAACCGCGTATTCTGTGTTTGCAATCAGTTTTTATATGTTGCACTTAAAGAATTCGCCTTTATCAGTTGTCTGTCACACCAGAATTTGTCTTAAAATAATAGAATTATCAGCTCGGAACGATAAATTACTCACGAAAACGAACTTCGTAATACGGGGTTTACATTGATAAGACGATTACAAGCTAGTTTACATAAAAAAATGACGGGGAAACAGTTGATGTGGGAGTGCGGTTTTAGGGTTTGTAATGGAAAGACCTAGACTAACAAGTCGCGGCAGATTTCAATCATTATTGTTACTGAATTCAGATGATCATGGATTCGGATTTGGCTCCTTTCGGCATAAAGCCCGGGAGAATAACCTGGCGCTGTACGAGAATGAACCGCAGAGCAATTTTCTGAATGCATTGGTCGGTGGATACACGACTCCGGGTCCGCAAGAACGAGCAGCGAGCAAAAATGCCAAGGCTAAGGTAAGCTGTTGATTATGGTCAATGAGTTGGTCTTCTGTTAACATCGATTATCGTTTCTTCCAGGCCGATCTTGGTGTCATGTTGGGCGTATATCTCCCAACCATCCAACACATCTTGGGTGTTACAATGTTCATCCGTCTCGGCTGGTGTGTGGGAGTTGCCGGTGTAGGAGAGACCTTTGGAATGTTGTTCTTATGCTGCGTTTGTGTAAGTGACTACTCCATTGCATTGTGAATCCATCCATTTCAGACCTTTTTGACTTGCATAAGTTTATCCGCTGTCGCCACCAATGGCGTCATTGAAAGCGGAGGTGCCTATTTCATGATAAGTCGAAATCTCGGGCCAGAATTCGGAAGTTCAGTGGGAATCTTGTTTTATCTGGCAAATACAGTAGCCACAGCCATGTATCTGGTGGGTGGAGTTGAAATATTGTTGCTGTACATCTTCCCCGACCTTACCATTGGAGGCTCTGCTGTCCACACTGATACCGGTACGTCCTTCTGTTTTGTTTATGATTGCTTTTAGGGCCAATGGGAATGATGACGCATAATCTTCGACTTTATGGCACGATATTGGTTATTATCGAATTCTTGATCGTCGCCATGGGTGTGAAGTTTGTGCAATTACTAGCCCCCGTTTCCCTATTCTGTGTGATCTGCTCAATTCTTGCATGTTATGGTGGAGCCATCGAGAAGAGTCTCAGTCCCGATGCTGGTCAACGGTGAGCATCTATGAGACAACATTAATCTTTTTTTATTTCTTGTTTTAATACGGTCTTATTTCAGTGTCTGTATGATTGGGCCACATCTCCTTCAATCAAAGGCTTTTATGCCCGAAAACTCCACTCTGGCAGATGTCTGCAATTATTGTTCTCCAACGTAAGTGATATTTGTTTTATTTTTATCTTCCTTTAGGAATGAACTTCTCCTCAATAACTTGTGCCTCGGGTCTAATTTAACCAAAGCGTGTAAACATTCGTGGAACATATCGGAACTGGCGTGTGTGAACGGTTATCCCGGAGGGCACAGCACTCTAATCGACAATCTTGGGAGCACTTATCCACACGTCAATGAATACCTTCAGAATCAGGAAGCCGACACTACGGTGGAGATCTTCCAAGATGCAAAGACGTCATTCTTCCTCATCCTGGCGATCTACTTCCCTGCGGTCACTGGCATATTCACAGGAACAAACATGTCTGGCGATCTGAAGAACCCACAGAAATCCATCCCTGGTGGAACAATCGCCGCTCAGTTGACAACTTCCTTTGTTTACTTTTCGTTGGCCTTAGTGTTTGGATTCACAATTAATCCAGCATTACTCAGGGATAAGTATGGGCAGTCATTGAATGGTGGAATGGTTACTGCATATCTGGCATGGCCTTCGCCTTGGGTTCTCCTCATCGGGTCTTTCTTGTCAACGTTCGGAGCCGCTCTTCAGTGCCTTTGCAGTAAGTCCTTCCTTATTCTTATCGCAATTATGAATTCCGGAAAGGCTGTGTTTGTTTTATAGGTGCTCCTCGGCTTCTTCAATCGATTGCCAAGGATGATGTGATCCCGATCCTCGCTCCGTTTGCCAAGGTCACCAAATCCAACGAGCCCTTCAACGGCCTCATCATTACTACCATTATCGCCGAGCTTGGCATCTTGTTAGGTGCTATGGACTCTATCGCTGCTGTTGTCGACTTCTTTTTCTTGATGTGCTACGCCTTTGTGAACTTGATCTGCGCCATGCATTCAATTCTCGGAGCTCCCAACTGGCGTCCTCGTTACACATACTACCATTGGAGTCTGTCCTTGTTGGGTGCCGCTCTCTGTTTCTTCATTATGTTCTCTACTCACATCGAGTATGCCATTGCTTCGATTGTTCTTTGTTTGGCAATCTACAAGTATGTTGAGTACAAAGGAGCCAAGAAGGAATGGGGAGACGGGTTCAGAGGACTGGCCTTGAGTACCGCCCAGTACAGTATCCAAAAGATTGATGAGAACAAAAAGGACGCCAAGAACTGGAGACCACAATTGTTGTTGTTGCACTCGATGCCTTGGTCCAAGGAGATGTTGGATGTGAGATATCTGAACTTATTGAACCTGGCAGCCCAAATGAAGGCCGGAAAGGGATTGACAATGGTCGTTTCTTTCATTCGTGGAGATTCAAGCACTCAGGCGGATGTTGAGAGAGCTCAGGAGGTGAGTATTGAAGGGAATAGGAGGAGTGCAAGATAATGAGCTTTGATTTTATTGTTTATTTGTTTTAGATCAAGAACAGAATGAAGAAAGACATGGACTCGGTCAGACTTCGAGGATTTCCTAAGAGCATTCTGTACAATGAAGATCAGATCAGAGGTTGTGTTAATACTCTCATCCAGTCAATTGGTATTGGAGGTCTCAGACCCAACACACTCATGTTGAGCTGGCCCACAAAGCCTTCGGACAATGACGGTTCAGCCACCATGGAGTACAATACCTTTATTGGTAAGTGCCTCATTCCTTTCTTATTGCCTTTTATCCTTCAGATAAACTTTTGGTCGGAACTTTGAATGGAATGGCTTTGATCGTTGCTAAGGGAATCACCGACTTCCCGGACCGTAAGATCACCGGAACCATGGATGTGTACTGGATTGTGAAGGACGGTGGTCTGTGTTTGCTAATCGCTTTCCTCCTCAGGCAGCACAAAGTATGGAGAGGATGCAAGCTCCGTGTGATGTGTGTGGCTGGAAGCAGCGAGAACAATGTCAGGATGAGGGATGTGCTCAAGAAATACATCTACGAACTCCGTATTGATGCCGAGATCAAGGTCGTTGACATGAATGAATCTGCCGCCACAGAAGAGGCCTTTGTCAGAACCTTGTACATGGAAGACAGAAATAAATTGTTGAGAGAGTTGAGGCAGAATATGAGGGATGGAGCTGATCATCAACTGACTACAGGATCTATTGATGTAAGTTGAATAATCTTGTGCGGTGATGCAATGCGTTGAACGCTGATGTAATATTATGCTGTTGCAGTCTCGACGGGGGGCTAGCTCGGATGCCGCGGATACGCCAACCTCGGAGAATGGTGGAAACATGGACACTATTAACTCGACCTCATCCCGCTTTGATCATCTCGACAAGAAGAAGGTCTTCAAGATGCAAACTGCCATCCGATTGAACGCGATGATGAAGGAGAATTCGGCGGATGCTCAGCTCGTTATCATCACTTTGCCAAAAGCCCCAAGAGGAGAAGAAGGTGAGTTTAGATGGTTATTTTTTTAGTAGGGATTGATTATTGACTCATAATAAATGACCATTTGGTTTCAGCCGCTCACGACTTTTTCCACTACATGGAAGAGATGAGCTCGGGTATCAAGAGAATGTTGTTCGTCCGCGGAACCGGAGACGAAGTCATTACCGAATCCTCATGATTCTCCTCTTGTCACATAAATTTGAGCAATGAACTACTGATATATGAAAAGTATGTCTGTTGGGTTTTTCTCAGTTGATCCTACCCCAAAGCCGGTCTTCCCCCATTTCGTCTCTTCGCCTACATAACTTTTTCGCTGTTTTAATTACAAATTAGAGCTCTTTGTCTAGAATAGTCTTCCAATATTTTGGCATGTTTCTACTTTCTGTTCTACAACAAAATTAATTTGTTTCTTGACGCATATATCAGTTTAATTATCTGTGCCTACTTATAGTTATTGACCTTACCTATCTTTTTTGTTCACCTTTTCCCCGACAACGGGTTCTCGACTCGCTCTTTGTTACTTCTATTGATGTTCAAAGATGTTTGAACACGCTATATTTCTGTACTGTTTGGTACATTCTATTTCTAACACCTTAACATTGGTTTGAAACCATTTTTCAAACAAAGTAAACGAAACTTGATACCTTGTGATATTCTTGACTTATAATAAAGTGTTTTATTGGTTACTGAAAGTATAAATTGAATTTTTTGTAGCTCGTCGGTTCTGATGCAACTGTCCCTTCACTTTTATCGAGCATAATCTGCACCTTTTACCACAAACCGCCAATATTTTTTCTATCTACGACTCTGCTAATAATGTCAAATGCCAAAAATGTTATTTCGTTAAACTGTAAATTCTCCCTATTTTCAAAGTCTAGTAAATTACCAACGAGTACGGATCACAGGTTTATGTTTGGTATACGAAATCAAAGGTTACATCAAGTTAGTTATGAAAGATAAATAATGTTACAAACGTGAGGTGTTGTACTACAATGTCAGTAGATCTCCTAAGCGCATGAGCAGATCCCAGTGCGGCATGGGAGACCGAAAGGCGGAGTCCACCGTGATGACGTGAGGTTGCCGTCATTAAAAAAAATTTCTTACGGGTTTTTAGCAAAAGTTTATAAGAATTTTCCCAGAAAGTTTATTTGACAATCAAAACGACAGAAGCTTGTTATACCGTCAATTGGCATAAGTCGCTGTAACCCTATGTAGCCTGTATACATTGCCTCAGAATGGGTTCGATTGTAATAACTACTCCTTTAAAACTTTTTTGAAGAAGTGGGGCATGAAGGTCTACATAATATTGTCTATTACGAAATTGCTCGATTACGCCAATCGAATATACTATAGGCGTAATCTCCTCTGGCCCTTTACTTTCATATAACGCCAGAAAAAGCGGCTATCTGCTCACACCTTTTTCTGTAATCTTCGTTCAGCGTTTTTTTGCTTGAGATCTTGATTTCTTGATCATTTTTTCTTTCCTGCCATTTATTCCAGCTTTCCCTTAGTACAGTAACCATCATGTTTGGCAAGAAAAGGTCCAAGTCGTGTAATGATCTTCCCACAACGATGGGTGTAAGGAAGAACCAGGTAAGCACATTTCCAACCCCGTAAAACCCGTCTTGAAATCAAGACATGCTGGGCATTGTCAGCATGTGATTTGGCTGTGCAGTTGTAAATTGGAGAAGGTATTATGGGCAGCTATGTCAAACTTTATTGACCGGATTCCACAGGTTATCGAATAGTTTCGTTGTTGCAATCAAGGTTCCAACATCACGCAGATTATTGGTATCGCAAACCTCATTGGGATTGGTAGCCATGTTTTCTTGCACAGTTAATTCAAGAAAAATTTCAGAAGACTTCCGCTCTGAAGAAGTTACTGAGGGATCTGCCCTTGGAATTGAGAGAGATGATCCTTAACAGGGTAGCTCTTCCTCAGAAAATCGACTTTGTTGATCTTGAAGATTCAGATTGTTTGAATAGAATCCAACGATCCTTTAGAGCCAATGATATCATCCCGAGGCTCGGAAGGGACACAAATTGGGGGTTTGAATTAAAGAGGTTTGTTCTGATTACTCGAAGCACATGCCCTGTCAGAACTCGTTGTATATATGTGTATTATTTAGCTTCGTATCTTCCCTACCATCTGTGTTATCGTACAACACGCCATGCTACAGCAGGATGGCAGAAATTGATCAACACAGCGGAATTCAACTTACCGGTTTGAAAATGGAACATGCACAGTACTCTTCATCCACCCGCAGCCATTTGAAATTTATAATGAAAGTCGCTAAGGGCACAGAGGGAGATGGCTCCAAGAAGACTATGATTCTGGACCACAAGGTGGAGCGCAAAAAGATTATTGGAAGGTATTCGAAAAATGATTACTGCGAGTTTTATATTGGAAACAACTACGACCTTGCCGTCAATCACGGCAAAGGAGTCAAATATTATTCAACGAAAATGGTACTTTCCATTCCTTTTCACGTTAGATCAAACCTTTATTATAGGACATCGGTCGCGTTCTTAAAATTGCTATCGACGAAAACGACATTATGTATAACGGAGCAATGCAGCAAGGTGGAATTATGAACTTTTACCGAAAACACCTTGCATCTCATGGTGACTTCGAGTTGTTCTACACAACTCGCCCGCGCATGATGATTGACAATTTAGCTGTTGCCAATGATAAGCTTTTCTTTGGAGCAAGAAACTACGGTATTAACTCAACAAGTGCCTTTTGTTATGATATGAACACGAAGAAAGAGTATACGATGGTGTGCCAGGATCTGGATTTGGTATGTTTATTCCTAATTAATAGCTAATAAAAATATACATTAGAATCTTAGGACCTTAAGCTATAACTAAATGAATACGTTTCTAAGCCATACAACTTTTTGATTTCAGTGTTCCATAATGATTGCTCACGGCGATTCTGTGCTGGTCACCAAGGATAATATGGGCACCAGTAGAAACACAGAATTTGTTATGTTGTCGTTGGAGAATGACGAGATTGTGCGACGAAATTTGAATTTGTCTTATCGCAGGCTTCAGCAACTTAATAGAGACACCTATCTCATCCTTGTGGATGAAGGCCCGGCAAGATTTTCGTTGAAGGTAGGATGAATTTAAAAGAACTAAAAAAACATTTTAGACTTTCTCCATCATTGAAGGCCAGCCCATAGTTCGGTTCGTGCAATACTGCCACGAGGAAAGTATCTTCCGCCGAATCGGCGACCAATTCTTCTTTGTTTTGGAGCCGAGGAAACGCAACATTTGGTATCAGGAAACTCCTGGAGGTAAACGGGTTTGTAACGGATAAGTTTATTTTTAGATGCGCTATTTCTTATATATTCCGATAATGAGAAAACAAACACATGGTATCGACGCTACCGCATCTTTTTCTGGACTCCAGGGAACCGTCGAAAGAGCCTTTAATCGGAATGCTTGGCCCATCAAACGCGTGTCGTGACAATTCCGGATTAATGGAACAGAACTGTCCCCCTTCACTTTTATCAAGCATAATCTGCACCTTTTGCCGTAAACCGCCAATACTTTTTCTATCTACGACTCTGCTAATGTCAAAAATCTCGTTTCGTTAACTGCAACCCCTCCCTATTTTCAAAGTCCAATAAAGTAATAACGAGTACAGATCACAGGTTTATGTTTGGTATACAAAATCGAAGGTTACATCAAGTTAGTTATGAAAGCTAAATAATGTTACAAATGTGAGGTATTGTGTTACAGCGTGAGTAGAATGAATGGCGGCTCCTAAGCGCATGAGCAGATTCCAGTGTGGCATGGGAAACCGAAACAATCCTTGTCGGCAGAGTCGACGGTGCAGGTCTTCTTGTTGCAGAATTCTTGGTTGGCTTGGAATTGGGTCTTGAATCCGGCTTGCTGGTATCCCTTGAGGCACGAGCAGGTGCTGGTGGTGTTCTGGCAAGCGCCTTGGAGACCTCCACAGGCGTCGTCGTCCTTGCAGAAGATGAAGTTCAGGCACTTGGAGCATTCACAGGTTCCAACGAAGGCGCCAATACACTTTCCAGATCCACATTCGGCGTCTGAGGTGCATTTAGCGAGGGCGGTGCAGTTGGATTCCTCGGTATCATTCAGAGCACGGAAGAAGGGACTGTCGTCTTCGGTCTGAGTTCCATCAAACCAAACGGGTGCACCTGAAAAGAACAATTGATAAAACCGACACATCTCGTCTCTAAATAACCTCTAGACAGTCCAAAAACGTTGATTTCCCTACCAGTCCAAAGCAAACTGTCTCAACTGCCGAAAACAATATGAACTTACTTCCGCTGCCTGATCCGGACCCGCTTCCAGATTCATCTCCTGATCCAGAACCGCTCCCAGATGCCGTGGCGGAACCATTGCCGGACCCTTCAATTCCAGAGCCATTTCCAGACCCGAATCCACTTCCTTCGAATGTACCATTTCCGGATTCGAATATGATGATCTCGTCAACCTCATCAACTTCAATGACCTCGATAACTTCGGGCTCCTGCTGGTGTCCATGTCCATGGTGGTGTCGAGCGTGAACAGAGAGGGCGGCGAGGGCCAGGACGATGATCATACGCATGGAAGCCATTCTGAAATAAAGTCAAAGGTGAAAATGTATCGGCATTGTTTTCAAAAACACAAGGTCAACACGCACAACACACCAAAGTGTCAGACGACACACGTAACGTGAAACACAATCGAAAAATACGACTCCATCGTCGAAATAAACGTAAATTAACCCTAGAGCAACATAGAAATAATCGAAATACGTCAGGATGGAGACCACGACCGCTGCACACCTTGCAAATCGTGGAGAAGAAAGCTTCTGACCACAATTTCAACATGAAACACCTTCTTTGCCGGAGGGAGCCGAGTTATTTGTCAGACTTGGTGACAAAATCTGGAAGAGGAAAAGTTGACTCAAATGGACAAGTCTTCCCCTAATAGTGATTTAGGCCAGGGGTGGTCAGCAGACCCTATTTTTCCGATTTTCGGCCCGCGGCCCGGCCCGTCTAATCACCGGCCCGGCCCGGCCCGTCTAGTCTTTTTCCAGGCCCGGCCCGGCCCGGCCCGTGACGGGCCTGGCCCGGCCCGGCCCGGCCCGTGCAGGCCCGTCTATAGAGGGTTCTGCGAACTGCGCCCAGGCTCGGGATCTAAACTGAGGCAAAAAAGGCGTTGATCTAGCTAGTAAAGGATCAATGTGATAGTTTTGTGGTTCTATAATGGAACTATAGACTTGTAAACGTGTTAGAACTTGAGAAACAGCAACTATAACAACATCAATTAATTTTCCCGGCGCGAAAACAATGAATGCCAACGGTTTGGCATTGTATTTTAGACGGGCCGGGCCGGGCCGGAAAAACCCCAGGCCCGCGGCCCGGCCCGGCCCGGCCCGTGACGGGCCCGGCCCGTTTGTCAATTTCCATTTTTGAGGCCGGCCGGCCCGTTTGGGCCGGGCCGGGCCGGCCCGGGCCGGGCCGGCCCGGCCCGCCGACCACCCCTGGATTTAGGCCATTCAAAGCTCTGTAAACTTTCCGTATACGGTGTAAGAAGGATTTAGGGTGATCATTTATTATTTGCAGTCAAAATAGACTTTGGTTTGGATTCCAAAAGTAATTTGTTTGACGAGATTCTACACAGTAATCAAACCATCCAATAGAGATAACTTTGTTTTTGCCCAAAAACCACGACCTCGGGCCAGCTTTGAAAGGATGCAAACAATTTACTAATCATAATTGTGAAAAATAAATTTAACAATCAGTCATTATTTCTTGACAAGTTCCAGAAACTCCTCAAACCTCTGAAAGCTTTCCCCAAATCGAACGAAAATCAAACGCCAAAAACGTACAACAAAATAGAGATCACAAGTTTATTTTTTGGTACATAGTATAAAGATGCGTTAATAATAAGTTAGTTATGAAAGCAAAATAATGTTACAAATGTGAGGTATTTTGTTACAGCGTGAGTAGAATGTGAATGACGGCGCCTAAGCACATGAGCAGATTCCAGTGCGGCATGGGAGACCGAAACAATCCTTGTCGGCAGAGTCGACGGTGCAGGTCTTCTTGTTGCAGAATTCTTGGTTGGCTTGGAATTGGGTCTTGAATCCGGCTTGCTGGTATCCCTTGAGGCACGAGCAGGTGCTGGTGGTGTTCTGGCAAGCGCCTTGGAGACCTCCACAGGCGTCGTCGTCCTTGCAGAAGATGAAGTTCAGGCACTTGGAGCATTCACAGGTTCCAACAAAGGCGCCAATACACTTTCCAGATCCACATTCGGCGTCTGAGGTGCATTTAGCGAGGGCGGTGCAGTTGGATTCCTCGGTATCATTCAGAGAACGGAAGAAGGAACGGGCTGCTTCGGCTTCTTCGTGTCCTTGAAGGAAGGTTGACGCGGCATCATCCGAGGTCTGATCTTCCAGAGCTGCGCCAGATGCTGAAACAAAAGAAAATATAACCATCATTCATAAAATAAACTCCAGTTATGATTTCGTGAAAAAGTACAAAATCGCTAAAACCATGCCTATTCTACCTAAAAACAATAAACAAGTGAACTTACATGAACCATCATCCGATCCTGAGCCGCTTCCAGATTCCTCGATGCCGGAGCCAGATCCGGAGCCGCTTCCAGATTCTTCAATTCCAGATCCAGAGCCGCTTCCAGATTCCTCGATGCCGGAGCCAGAGCCGCTTCCGGATTCCTCGATACCGGAGCCAGATCCTGAGCCGCTGCCGTAACCATAACTGGAAACAGATTCTTCAAGACCAGATCCTGATCCGCTTCCAGATTCCTCGACGCCCGAGCCAGATCCGGAGCCGCTTCCAGATTCCTCGATGCCGCTTCCAGATCCCGAGCCGCTTCCGGATTCCTCGATGCCGGAGCCAGATCCAGAACCGCTTCCAGATTCCTCGATGCCGGAGCCAGATCCAGAACCGCTTCCAGATTCCTCGATGCCGGAGCCAGATGCAGAGCCGCTTCCAGATTCTTCGATTCCAGATCCGGAGCCGCTTCCGGATTCCTCGATGCCGGAGCCAGATCCCGAGCCGCTTCCAGATTCTTCGATTCCAGATCCGGAGCCGCTTCCAGATTCCTCGATGCCGGAGCCAGATCCGGAGCCGCTTCCAGATTCCTCGATGCCGGAGCCAGATCCGGAGCCGCTTCCAGATTCCTCGATGCCGGAGCCAGATCCTGAGCCGCTTCCAGATTCCTCGATGCCGGAGCCAGATCCTGAGCCGCTTCTAGACTCATCGACATTGTGACCGGATCCCGGCGAGTGAACGTGTCGAGCTTGGGCCGAGAGGGCGATGAGGAGTACCAACAAGATCAAATGCATAGACGCCATGCTGAAAATATTATTCATCAGAAAAAACAACGGGAAATAAGGAGTTGACACGACAAAGGCTTTCTCCACCAACCCAAGGCCAGAAGTCCGCAAAATGACCTAAAATCAAACGAAAAAGTAAAGAAAAAAAATGACCACCAACGGGTTCATAAACATCACGCAACTGGCCAACCTCCTCGTGATCACTCCATCTCCTGATGACCTCTCTTGCCACAGGAAATACCTTGTTTTTGTAAGCAACCTTCGAGAAATGTCGACGACTTGGCCAAACAAGAAGACTTGACACGAAAGGATTTTGTCCGGGTTAAGTGTTGCATCATGACGGAATTTCTGGAAAATCCGTTGGTTTCGTAAAATTATTCAACTCTTTGCAACCTGTTTCGCGCAACAGGTTGCAAAGACCTGCGATAACGCGGTGAAAAAAAGTTTTGCAGCCGTTTACTGCGTTCAGGCGTGTACTTGTATGATGTACGTCAACAATGTCAAAATGCGATTTATCGCTCTAGATCGTCGAAGTAAAAGACGAGAATGTTCGTCCTTTAGAGCTAATTGTTTAGGTTTCTAATTACGGTTAGCTTCGCAAAGTCGTTTTCTGTTCATTACCAGTATAATCCATCCAAGAGTATAAAGAAGGTATTACTTTTGTTTTGTTCAGCTTTCTTTAGGAATTGCACCAATAGTGAACTGTGTACTGCGTCAAAGAAGGTTTGATTATAAATTGTTATGACGTCATGTCGCAAACATGGGATTGCTTGGAAATCTTTGCAATGGGCCTGATGTTTAGGCGAACAAAGATTTTAGATTCGAAGTCAATTGACAAGGGCCATCTTTGACCCAATCTAATCTGCTCCCACTTTTGCAATTGTATGTTTTATTCACTCCCACTAAAAAAACATTCACGCGGACAATGGGAGATTAGAGGACTTCCCATGACTAATGGTTTAAAGAGAGTCCTGTTTATTCCACATGTTTCCTGGAATCGAGGGTTGACGTTCGCGGATTGGTGGCAGGAGCGGTGTGTTACCGTACGAGACGATTAGAGCGTTCCTCTTTATTCGAATGGGGTATTAGGACGGTCTTTTATTCTCCTACGTAAGGGTTTGAATTCTTGCAATTCTTTGCGTTTTTCTCTATTGTTGGGATGTAAAATTCCTAATCTTGCTGACTATAAGGGCGTTCTTTCGGGATCCTGCGTCATTTCGTGGGCACTTATTATACTGCAGATTTAGATTAGTTTCGCGCAAACGCTTATTTGTCAAATCTGTCGAAGTAAGATCATATTGTGTTTATTTTGCATCCTCCATGTTCTCTATTTCTCACGTGCTCTGGAATTTTACTGCTTGTAAATATTGCTAATTACTCGGATAATTAATTTTATTGTTCCGTTCCCTTCTGTCATAATTTCGCTTTGATAAACGGTTTGCCCTCATGAATACCGAAAGTTGTATTTTGTTTTTGTTATCTGCGGAAAAACAAAGAACTTGAGAGGGAAATTCGTGGGAACACCCTGCCCACAGTGCATCTATCATTATTATTCCGTGCGCGGACTTCAAAGACTACTCTAATATGCATCGGCGTCACTTGTGAGGCCAGGGTTCAGATGTCGCAACAATTTTGAGAGAACATTTTCTAGTTTATAGAAGATAATAATTTTTGTAATCTTTAACATTTTTGCTCTGTATTGGAACGTTCTTTGCCTTCCCGGATACGGTATGGGGTCCAGTTCGACTCTCTGCCTAAGGGTTTACATCCTGGTCTGGAGTATCAAATAATGGCCACAACTTCTAATTGGTGGACCCACATTTGCAAGGGCTAATTGTTGATTCCCAGACAAAGCCGTGTCAACTTCTAGGTTTACATGCCGGATGCCCAGTTTCGTTTCTTCTCTATTCATCTCCGAGGACTTTGACTTTTTCGAACCGAATGCTCGTTCGTTCTCCACTCTTTCTTAAAGGTATTTCACAATGCTTCAGGACGTTTGTTGTGTTCTCAGTCAGTGATAATAACGAGAAAGGAGCAGCATAAATATCCGTTTTAATGAGCAGTAAAGTCCCCGGGCGGCAAAGGACGTATCTTGTACAATCTTCTGTTTACTCGAATTATTTTCTCCAGCGAGAAATGGAAAGCATATTGGAGGTTTAGTTTTGGAATTTAAAAAACTTTTTCATCAGAAATAGGCAAAAAGATGACTAAAACCCACTTTTTTCTGGGAGCCTTTTCTCATTATCGTTCTCTCTTATTTGAAAAAATGGTGACTGAATATATCGAATGGTTTGAAAATTTATTTTGGCATAGGCTGAAATTTTGAGAGACCAAAATATGACCTATATAGATAAGATTGTCAAATCTGTACCCGAGAATGCGCCCAAAATTTAGATAACATCTGAGCCTTGCACCTCCATAACTTTCTATCCGGACCAACTTGTACTTTAACGAGACTTATTTTCGAATCACACTTATTGGGACTATTTTTTCAACGATAATTTAAATGTACTCTACCTTTTCCGTGTTCCGCAGTAAAGACAACTTCCTGTCCAAGTTGTGTAAAGTCCAAGAACTCCTTTTGCAAGAAAAAAAGCTTGTCATGCTATAGTAAGACGTTTGTTTTTCTACCAAAACAGTCTGGAAGGCGCGCTTGACCAAGATTCCCACTTTTTTCGTACTTTCTTCGCAATATTTGGGTTACATTTGCCGTGGATAAACCCCTTTTCGAAGGCAGAGATCCCCAATCTAATTAGAGTTTGTGTTGTGCTTACGTGAAGAAAGGCCTCAGGATTTCGTATCCAGATCTTTTTGGTTCCGTTTTTAGGCGGCTAATTAAAGGATAATATTGGAGTGAACACTCAAAGATTGCCCTCTCCCAATTAATGTTAATCGAATTAATTGGAAGAGGGGGTATTGTAGTAGGTGTTTGTTCCTATTTTGAGGACTTGGCCTTTTGCTCCCGAATTAATTTGAGGACTTTTTGCACCCATTAGACACAAGGTATAAAATTAAATTGTGATTGTGCAATTACCATGGCTTCAGAGATCTCTAAACAGTTTTATCAGTATTAGCAATCCCTATGATCTCTGTATCTAGCAGTAATCCTTTTTAACCAATTGTTTTACCATAAATACCATTACAATGGCCATTAGAATTTAACCTATCAAGTCGCGTTGTTTTTGGGAACGGCTAGGCGTATTTATAAATTAAAAAGGCAAGAGAGTAGTTTGACCAGTAATGTCATTACAACGAACGTTGTATTCCCGGTATCCAACTGTTATTTCACGCCCTTGCGTCCATCTATTTATGTGTATATTTACGCAAATATTTCCTCAATATTTTCATTTGCGCAAGTATTCATTGAGTTCATTCTATCTTTGACCATTGAACTTGTTTGCCTCGTCTCATATGCGGATTAATCGGTTAATGATGAGTTATGAGCTTGCAAAAGTTTTTGTTTTTGTCGAACTAATCCTACCGTACTCCTGTTCACGAATGGCAAATGGTTTGGCCGACCCATTGTTCCCTCCGAAGTGAAGTATTATGTTTTGCGTGATTTCTAATCATTTTGTTTATCCCAAAAATTTCTTGTAAATCCGTTTGAGTATCATGCCGGCTTTCACCGGGTTCGCCTGACGTTTGGTCAACTTAGGACAAAGGATTGTGGTAATACAAGCACCTTTACCGCGTCATCAGGTTTTTGTTGATGGTGATTATTTGCGGGCACAGGAAATGGGGTCTGTCAATGTTTTGGTTTACTTCAACGAGTAACAGAGATCCCTCATTTCTGGTGACTCCAATTTCTCGATTTCCCACACCATACTTGGCATATATTTTCCGTAGAGTTCATTTCTCTACGGGTTTTTTGCGCATACAAAGAGCTGAATTAAGGTTTTGCATTACAATAGACGCCTTATTGAATCGTCCTGAATAGTATACCTTAATTGCCGCAAAAATTTAATGGGTTTACAGAATTTGGTCTCCACTGAGATTGGAATCTTTGATTTTTTAAGCTCACTTTGCTGCAATCCAATGAATTTTGGGCAACCTACGGTACTGACGGGGAAAATGCAGAAATTTGGATAAAAAAGTCCAACTCTGTATGTGTTTTAAATTTGCACCAAGTTTCTGAGGGTCACACGATGCTAACTTCCTTCTGTTCGCAATAAGTTTTTGTTATATTGAGCTTCATAATTATGCTAACCAGTCGTGTCACCAAACCCAATTTATTTTATTTCATATGAACGGAAATCGTGCAATTTCTGACATGGCCTATATTTGGTCCGGCGGACTTGGTCTTGGAAATCGCGGAAAGAGCGAATGACGCCGGGAAGGAAGCCCGGAGATGTTCCTGTTCTTATGTAATGGTCGTACTCCAATTCTAATAGTCTTTCAAATCCCCGCCGGCCGACGAATTCCTATAGTTTTATCGAGTGTTTCGTCGATTGTGAGATAATCGTTTCATCAAAGCGGATTGAAATCCCTTTTTTTAGAATATGCAGATTACACGCGTTGTCTGTCATTTTTAGCGCCCCGACTTCCGCGATAACGTGAACAGTTTATGCATGACCTGGAGGTATTTGTTTTTGGTAGGAGGATTTAAATGTCGTCCATAAATGAGGGTGAGATCCTTTATCCGCAAGATTTTCCCACTGGATTTGCATGGAGCCCCTGAATGGACGCCCAGCTGTTTTCTCGCTTAAATTACGATAATCCGGGGGATGAGAGACGAAACCGTCGATGATAGGCTCGATAATTGCCTTTGAACTTTGGCTTGATGTATTTAAACACCTTAAATGTTTTTTGCGTCATTAATCCGGCCTTTTTTATTATGCAGATGGGAAGCTGGAAAGGAAGCGGAATGTTTCTGAGCTCTTTAGGAAGCCTTATCAAATCTCGTACCCCAGGATCTTTCACGTAAACTATCAGGTTGATGAAGGCGGACTGACAAACACAAAAATATATAAGGGATCATTGTACGGAAAATTACTTCCTAGTTGATTGTTTTATCTCTCCGAATTCGCAATACATGGGGATTTAAATTTTTTGTTTTGCTTTTGTTTCACTCTTAAAGACATCACAAATTGTTTTCAAAAGGAATATTACCTAATACTCGTGGTAATAGCTTTGATTGTTAACGGGAATCTGCTTTTTACTATTTTTCCGGCTTCAAAACTGCGTAATAATAGAGTAAACCTATTAAAATGAGTGTACACGACCCGTTTAGAGTCATCAATTTTGCATGTTTTACACTGTTACATGATGTTTACCCTGTTTATGATGTTGTCGGTTTATGTGCAATCGGGAAAGAATTTTAAATGAGACATCGGATACACAGAGACTACAGGTCGGAAGCTGGCGGGAGTCTCTTGTTCACATGATTTTGGATAAGCTTTGGGGACTAAATATAATAGGTAAAAGTTCATTGCTATTGGTGTATGAATTTTAATACATGATTCAACGAGAAGGTGCAACTGCCGTCACCAAAGGGCTTTTTAAAATCTCGGTTGTCATTGATTGGCATTGTCTAAAATTTACGGCCCTTGACAAGCAACCCAAATAGGTGATTAACTCAAAATTTGAAGAAGCCATGTTGTTTTAACCCTGCCGGATCCGTTTGTTGATACAAGCTTGATGCATAATTCGGCATGATTAAATCTATATCTCGATAACACCTTTTTTAAAGTCGGTTCCACCTGAGCTTCCCGTTCAATTTTAATTTTTCAACGTTAAACTCTTAAGCGTTGTGTGTTGTAGTCTACAGAAGTTAAATTATTGATGGGAACATGTGTTTTAATAGGGAATTTCCAGCCTTCCACGATCTATATGTGTACGAGACTGTGAACTTTACCAAGTGTTTGTTTAGCCGGTGGACAAACCTAACAAACCTGCTGTGCTTTACTTAGGATGACCTTTTCTGGTATCTTTGAATAACATCAAAATATTTGAATAATACGGTCTTATTTACGACCTTTGAGGATATTATTTTTGATGACCCAAAATATCATAATCTATTCGTTTGTTTACGGGTTTTTCTTTTTTGATATATCTGTTACTGTGCGTCAAATTGACCTCCCTAGCTGCCGGCGCATCTGAATTACGTCAGGAAAAAAACAGGGCCACAGTCTTTGGCTTTTACTAGAGCTGTTGTAGGAAATGGAGAGTCATGATTTATGCAACTTTAATCCTGAGGATGTCCCGAAAAAACTTGCATTAAAAGAATTGTTTTTGCTTTATGAACATCAACGTGGGAGGCTCGTATAAATCGGGCAAATACATGTTTGAAGAACGATTATTTTTCCGGGTCTGGCCTCCAAAAATTCGCCAAGTTTTAATATTGCGCTTTTCTGATGCGTGACGTGGGGAACTAGAAGGATTAATTGAAAAAATGTAAGCGTACATGACTAATAGAGAAGGTTCTGACCAGGTATGTA
Organism: Bursaphelenchus xylophilus; assembly: GCA_904066235.2. Lineage (NCBI taxonomy): Eukaryota > Metazoa > Nematoda > Chromadorea > Rhabditida > Aphelenchoididae > Bursaphelenchus > Bursaphelenchus xylophilus. The sequence goes on from CAJFCV020000004.1 coordinate 8,281,062, forward strand.
TGACGAGATTTGATGCTAATTTAGAATAGAATCTTCAAAGATTTCTGTTATCTTTTGATTTCACCGTCTCACTTGAAGCTTACAACTTATTTTAGACTCACATAGAGTTCCAAAGTTGACCCGCTGACTTTTGACATGTATCAAAAGCGCGAAGTTTTTGTTTTTCTCCGTCTGATTAATTTGAAATTTTTCCCTGGTGCTTTAATTGCTTGTTACTTTCTACTCTTTGTTCTCTTTTGAACAGATACTTATGATGACTCTGTAGAGGAGCTCTCCCGGCCTCGGATATTTTAATGCTGGCCATTAATTCAACATGGTATGGCCTGTGTTGGCTGACGTTTTATAGGGAAGTGAATCAGATTACGTTATCGACGAAAAGATAGGTCAGACCCAGTAAATAATCGGTGTTCTGAACGTGGGAGAGCGATGTACTTGAGGTATGTGGGAAACAAGGTCTTTCGAACTTTTCCAAGATTAGATTCATCTTCATTAAGGAATATGTACGTGGGTCGATCTCAGAATATTCATCATGTTGATGAAGCAACGAGAATTTTAAGACAACCAGGAGAGTACACCAAAGGCGCCGCTCAGATTTTCCCTAAATTTTTCACACGCTATACGCCACATATCAACGAAATAGTTCCTCTGCAAGCTCGCGCCTTGCAGAGGCGGCCGTGATATCGGGCTGTCGGGAAAATAACGGCGTATCGTCGCTCCTCGGAATCGCCCATCATCGCTCTGCGACTGCAAGCCGCGACTTGGGATTTGGTGCGCGATAGCGGCGAGGCGAGACATTTTGATGCGACAATCCGCCGTTATTTTTCCGACAGACTGATATTGTGATATTCAAGGATTCGCGAAACGCGGAGAGCGGCAGGGACGAAGACCCTTTTGATCACAATTTGTTCTAGCGGTAGTAATCTGTTTGAACTAAAAATCTCTCAAAATTTTTGCCGCAGAATGAAACTGTTTCCGTTGACTTCCGATAATGAGGAAATATGAGAAGCAAAAACGCTTTTGGCAATGTCGTTTTGCGTTGTGATCTGATATTCGATGTCTAACGGATGCTAAATTTCGACAAAAGCTATCCATCGCATCTCCGGTTCTTCCCTTATAGACCTCCAGACATCTTTTGTCGAGTATTCATCGCTTCGATGAAGTAATCAGCATTGTAGAGTAGTAATCTCTTCCAGATGCCCCTTTTTCTCCTAAGCCCCGTCAATCTCTGTTCAATGGCAAATTAATATCATTGTTGTGACGCTCCTCTCGCTTGCATCATTACCACCTTTACTACCGTAGCAGCATCTATCCTCCATCCACCTCTAATATGTTTATTACTGTTACATTTTTAATTAAGGGATTAAGCACTTGGAACTCCTGTTATTACCGAGATTAGCGGCTGATTTATGTTGCTGTCAGGCTTGTAGCATTTGGCAGACAGCTACGGTATGATTGTTCCACTTTCAACTGTGCCTTGTGTCAGATTTTGGAGTTTTGAAAGTTCTGGAAAAATTTTTTGCAACCGCTGTGTTCACGGCTTTATTGACAATTTTCTTCTTTTATATAGTGCTGTTTATCCCCGGCTAATTGTCTAAGATGTAATATAAGTAATGTATTTACCATAAAATCTAAATGTCGGGGATAACAATACGATGATTGATATGATTAATCGTATTGTGATATAATTACTTATCAAGGAAGTTCTTGCGAAATTCCGGGAAACTTCTTGGATTAAGTAATTTGCCCTCGAGTGAAATGTATGCGATGGACTTTCTTCGAGCACATTCTGTCATATTATAGTAGTACTCAGCCTTCGGAATTGCAAAAGGGGTAATTAATACCCAATAAATGCCGGTTTCAATTCACATTTGACGTTCGCTTTCATTATTATACCCTGCATTGTGTCGCTGCAATTACAATGGGGGCGTGTAGTTTTAATTTTTCGAACTTTGGTTGCCCTCTTGACCTTGTACAATGTCAGACGGCTTTCAAAAGGTCCAATTTACAACTCTGCAATTTTAAAGCACTAAGTATTTCTATAGTAGATTTCTAATTCTGACTGAGTCTTGTTTTTCCATCTTGCCAGTACAAGTTACAGATTTTTGTTTATTTGGCCCAGATATTCTCCACGCGGAACCGGCTCTGATGCGATTCTCCTACCGTAATCCGCCTTGGCGTAGGTGCTGTTTTGGCATTACATGTTCTAGAGGATTTACCAGCAAAACAGCATTGAACCAGATCCCCTCAACTTGTAGGTGGATAGCAGAAGAGAATTTCTGTCCCGTCCACAAAGTTGATAAAGCGAGCCGTTTTCTTCGACAAGGCTATGGGCCGTGTTATTTCCCGTAAAGGTCATGTTATCGGGCCTTGCTTTTGAACTATGAGCGGAAGTCCAGTTTTCTCGGACAAAAAATAGGTTAAGATGGGAGTAGTTTATTATCCGACTTCAGGCCTAATTTTGTTTGAGGAATCGACTATCTCGAGCGTATCCGTTAATATCCCTATGACCCTGATATCGCCTTATATAATCTTTTTGGCGGATACATCTTTATTCTTGTAAAGTCTCAAAGATGCTCGAAGCTGTGTTTACTTGGAACAGGGTCAAAAACCAGTAGTTTTGTCTGGCCTCTACACCTTCTTATCCGGTCGCGCTTGCAGCCAAAGATAATCGCGCTATCTTCGGCTTTTGAAACATTTCGGATTCGCGGATTCCTGGGCCAAACCCTCCGGCAAATCCCGCTCTTTTTTCTCCAAATCTCTGCTTATTATCCTCGGCGCCGCCTGCACTTTTCGTGGATGGTGATGTTGTGTTTCACATCCATTTTTCGTATGTTTTCCCTGCGCCGTTATTAAGCGGCGTTCTGGAATTAATAAACTTGGAGACCGTGCGCATTTCCGGAGCCTCAATTAAAACGAAGGGGCTGCTTCTGTTCCCAATTATCATGGCCCTGGGCTCGCTGTCTTCGTAGCCACAATGAGTAGTTTACTCGTTAGACTGTCTTCGCTGGATGGCTTGTTGTGACTTGAGCTTGTTCACATGTCTCGCCTAATTCACACGGAATTGGGATGCTTAATGAAAGTTCTTGAAGGCTGTTGTATTAATAAAGGCTTCTTTTTTGGTCGAATTTGTACCCTTTTAAAGTTTGGTCTCCGAACAAATTTCTAACCCAATCCATCTTGTTTCAATTCGAATGGAATGATGACATAATTATCTTATTCGAATATTTTATCAACGTGCTTTTTGAGGTGAAAGCGGAAGTTGCATTGAAAGCGGAATCTATTTCGGAATTGAACGTATCCTTTGTATAGATTTTTTTATTAGGTAGCATTATATGTTAACTATTCAAGACGCTCTTGGTTCTCTTACTACCTGGATTTTTGTTGAATTTTCTTTCTGTGAACTCTGAAAAGATTGGTGAATTTTGTTGCAACTTATAAAGCAATATTCCTTTGGTCTCAGTCTTAGCAAATAAGAGGTAGGACGAAAAGTAATAGTCTTTGGGGAAAAGCCACAGTTAAATATGCTTGTAGAAAGGTATTAAGTAAAAGTTCGTATACGGTTGAGCGGGTTTGTCGGACCTCCCAAGAGCACCCTTGGATTCTAATTTTTGAAGGTGCACTTGGGGGTTTCCGAGGGAGTTTTACCTGCACTTCTGAGGTAATGAGGAGGCTGGGAGGGTGAGAAAAAACCAGAGTTTACTTTGCCTTTGCAATATTTTTTAACCGTTTTTTGGAAGGAGCGTAATTGGTACAGATGGATAGATATTGATTTGATGCCGACAAACTTATGTTTGGAGTTTCTTAAAATTTATTTTGCTGAATCTTTGTGACCAAATATCAGTGCAAGTTTCGGCGAACACTGCAAAGGTAGTTGAAATATTAAATCGCTTTTGCAGTCGATGGACATTAAAAATGATGAGATATCACCAGAAAAAAATTTCCGGCCATTACTTTTTAGAAAAAATATGATCTCAAGTCTGAACGCAATTGTGACTCCTTAATCCTTATTTGGATACCATATTTCCTCAAATTTCACCGTTTGAAGCAATTTTAGGTCTTCTTTGTTGTCGTATATTACACACTTCTATCCACCCTTTTGATCCCTTTTTATTGTGCTTTGAAACCCAGACTTGTCGCCTGCACTTTATAATTCCTCAAGGGGAGATCTTACAATTGTTAATTTTAACTTGCTAACTAAATATATCAAAACAAGTGCAGGCTGTCGCGTTTTTTCTCGTAAAGCACTTCAATCTTTGTACAATGTCTCTAAAGTTTTCAAGCTTGCATGGTTCACCTTCAACTACACTTAAAATTAAAATTACAGGGTATAAATGCAACCCTATAATCAGCATTGTAGGTATTCCCAAGTGTATAAAACGGAGGTGGGAGGACTAACAGAACCCTTTGATTCATTGTTATTTTAGAATTCCGACGTCGCTAGACTTTTTTTTACACCTGTTGGGGCCACCTTTGTGTAACTGGAATTTCTTGGAGTGCGTCTGTTCGTTGAGACCTTTGGAAGTGAAGCCGTGGATTTTGATATCTCTGCGTTTGTCTGGGTTTAACTTTTTTTGATGATAGCTTGAAGACCCAGACTCAGATTTTGTGGAATCTTGGCGAAGATCGGGAGGTTTACAATCCGTATGGGAGATCGCTGGCCTATGATTCGCGAAAATCACCGAGGAATTACGGTCCGAAATAACTAAAATTCGATGAATTTTCATCCGCAAAATTCCGAGTATAATTCTACCACGATTACTTGAGATTTTAAGGAATTGGTGTATGATCCACAAAGACCGTTGGTACAAAATTGAAAAGAACTTTGGAGGTTACACCTCCAGTTCCATTTCATAAATGGGTCCTTCTTTTTTTCACTTCTGGTTTTTCTTCCTTTAATTTATCTTAATAATTGTAATCTCTCTCCAGGTAAAAGTCAACCCCATTTTCACCAATCTTTGTCTTCTTATCTTTGATTACCTCGCTGTTTATGTGGATATCTCCGGCCCCTTGCAAAAATCCATTGTTTGGAAAATTATGTATATATTCTAGAGGTCTTCCTTATCCCTCAAATTGTTGCAAAATCACGCGCTTTATTGTCTCCGATTCCCTCCTACACTCCCGGACAGCCCTTTACGTTCCGGGAATAGCCTGACCTTATCACTTCGCCCCTCAGGGCTTTGTTGTGCGTAAATCCGCAGGACACAAACAGATCCCATTTAATCCCAAATTTAGATTTCTCCCGATTAATTATGCAATTAAAAATGAGAACAAAGGCGAGGAGTTTGGTCACTGAACTCCTTCTATTACGTACGGATATATTTACCTCGGTTCTGTGTTCCGGGACATGTTTATTATTCACATGTTGAGGCTTTGTCTTTACGGGTGTACTTAAAAGCCAAGTTTTCCTTCCGTTTCCCGGATTTCACAACTGAATCTGCCCGTTATAACAGAGGGCAATGACGTGGAATATAATGGGATTACACCATTGTTTCGCAAGTTCTTTCTTCCCTAAGATCTAGGTGACAAATGGATGGATTATTTAGCTGAAAGGTAGGGATAAGAAAAGTGTATGGACTAGGAGTGTAAGTAAGATTTTGCGGAGTTCGTATATGTGAAGGATATGAACAGAATATTAAGAAGATGCCGTCACTGTCGTGATGATCGCCTTCCGTGTGAGATAGAATATATAATATGCTTTTTCTTGCCCTTCTCCCTGAGGCTCTAACGCATCATCCCGATTTCACGGTATTTACAATTTGCCTGAGTCCCATTTCACACTGACCAACTCTTTTTTTTAAATTGTATGTTTAATTTTTACAATTTTATTTTTGACATTTGTATTATAGTATACGTTTTTATGACTCTCTGCTTTTATACAATGTTTTTTATGCCTTTCTTTTTCTTACTGTGGCTTAAATATTGACAATACAATTGCTGTATCGTCTATCTCTAATCTTTTAGCGTTCCATTTTCCCAATTTTTACATTGGTCATTCAGAATTCGAATACAAAAACAACACCCCCTTATTATTAGCGTTAATCCTTCGGCTGAAACTCGGCTTCCAGTAATTGACGATGACTTTTTACGTTTACACATAAATGAACTCGGAATTGTGGGCTAAAAATTCTCATAATGCTAACTATAACAGGGAGCGTACTTGGGCTCTATCTTCATCATGACAACATGTTAGGACAACAACATAGTTGTGTTTAATTAAAGCCCCACCCTCTCCCACTCACTCTCTGTTGGCCAATTACATTCTAGACTGTGTTAAGTAGTACTTACCTTGAGGATCTTTAGTAATTACTCATCCCCAAGGTCGCTAATTCTCGGGATATTATACGTGCTAAATGCGAGGATCCTTAAGTATTTTTTGTGCCTTCTTATACACAGTCTAATCGATTGTTTTACAGTCATAACCGGGTCTTGACTTTCGTTTATCAGCGTGATTTTTATTGGGAAGCACATACCTTCAAAATTACTTCAGGGTTTTGTCAGTGCCATGGAGAATGAAGATTCATTTGAAACATTGGACACAAATGGACTTGGAGATATTGTAAGTTGCTATTAAGGTTGAAAAAAGTCTCCTGGGTATTCGTATTGGGTGGCCGAATCCTGAGATATTCATAGTATTTAATAGTATTTTTTGGTTTCTCAGGTTTTTTTTAATGACGCTCTGACAAAAATTCAAAAGTCATCATCCTACTTTTGCTTTTGTTTTTTGTTTTCTCATCCATTTAATTCGCAGTTAGTTTCTTTCTGTTTTATATTTTAAACTTTTCAATTTTATGCTTTTTAGTCACAATTACTGGGAAACGACATTAACCACACAGCACTGGCAATTTTGTACGAAAAATTGTTGCGAAACAAAGAATGCCTACAACAACAGAAAGAGGTGAGTTCTAGCTTGCATGTTGCGTCGCTTTAGAGCAGTTCGGTCTAAGAGTATTACACACTTTAAATCTTCTAACCTTAACTCTTCCGTTTTTAGCCTCGTTGCGAAGAGACAGCCCTATATCGAATGTTAATGGGCTACGGCTTCCTTATCCTTTGTTTTATCGCCATTGTGGGAAACTGCCTGAACATCCTGGTCTACACCTCGGACCAAATCCGCTTCTTCATTGCCATCAAGATGCTGTGCACGAAACTCTTGACCAACACCTTGACCATGTTGGTCCTGCTACCTCAGGCCTGTCGATCCATTGGCCTGTGGGCGGTGGGGTCGATGAATGACCAGGTTTACTGGAGCTATTGGCCATACCAAGCCTTCTTCGGAAATTTCTTCGGATTTACGGGCATGTGGCTGACGGTGCTAATGACGGCCGAGTGCTATGTTCATGTGTTTATGCCGCTCAGATCGAAGTCGATATGCACGATGAAGAATGTGTGGCGAAGCTATGTGGTGATAGTCATCATGGCCACATTACTGGGTATTATTTATCCGTTAAATCGGAGTGTAATGCTGACTGATGAATGCGATAAGGTCGAGGTCGCCATTGTTATGACGGATGGTAAGTTTTGCATCGCAATTTCCGAATCTTGGCGGATAATTCTGAATAGGGCGTTTTTCCAAGTACTCCATTTAATTCATTATATCTATTGTCTCGCTTCCGGCCTCGATTATTTAAATCCGAAATCCCCCATTCATCTTTACATCTTTCAGCCGACTTTCTCGGTATCTACGAGCGATTCCACATGCTGGCCAACATGCTGTTCGCGATCGTAATTCCGCTCGGCCTTCTGGTCTTCATGACTTCCTGCATTGTCTGGCGGTTGGTGGGCAAGACCACACTGCTGCGGGATACGGGCAAGAAGAAGGTGGGCGGGAAGTTCAACTCGGAGAAGAGGTCCGTCACCCAAATCACCATCATCACCACGATCTTCCAGCTGATGGGGGAGCTGCCGTCGGTGCCCATCTTCCTGCTGGCCTCCTTCACGGCCCCCGGAAGCATGGATAAGATGGCGTGGATGTGCTTGTGGCAGACATTGTCCCAGTTCCTCGGCCTGTGCAATGTCTCCCTCTCCTTCTTTGTTTACATTGCATTCTCGCCGCGGTTCAGGAAGGCGTTGATTACGTAAGTTTTTTTTGGAAATTGTTAATTTCTGCAAAGAACGAACTTTCGAAGGGGAATCCGGAAAATCTAAGCATAACTGGAAATTTTGCGACAAAGACTTTTACATTGACATAAAATTTGCCTAATTTCACTTTTTCGACACTAAAATATACCGTGTTTTTCTCTTCAATCACCAAATTTTTAACTCTTAAAAATTTTTCAGTCGACTCTACTGCGGAAACAAGTATCTCCGAGCCGTTGCCAACTCTCTAACCCCCTTAAAACGCCATTCCAACGACCCCAGTGTGTTGTCGATTCATTGTCCCTCATCGACAGGTAATTTCGTGGCCATTTGTTACTCCTTCCTCGATCTGAACCCAGATTTTTAATATTACAGTCTTTACAGATGTGCGCGCTTCGATCCGCTTGATTGCAGTGGCCAGTCGCAAAGATGGCCGGCTAAATGTTGATTGTATCAGTCCAACATTATCCGACGAAAATTCTGGAATCTACGATCACTTCCTGTAAAATGGTCGTCCAACTTTTACCTCCCAAAAAATCATAAAAATTGTCGTCTTCGTAAGGTCGAGTATAATGTAAGATCAGCTCAGATCTCCGTGAATTGTATCTCCTACGGTTGTTACTTGAACATATTATTGTTGCCCTCCGGTTCTCTTCTTGTTACGGGTACTCTGGTTTTTCTAATCGAATAAATTATTAATTGGATATACGGTGGGAAAATAATAATTAACCTCAAGCCTTTTAATGTCCTAATTGGCTCGGAAATTGAACGTTTTGAAAGGGGATTAGAGCAGGGAAGTCGTATGAGTTGCGGTCTGTCATGAGAGGTACGGTAAAACCATGAAAACACATGAGTGTTGTTGCGAATTGGGGTGGCGGATTAAAGGGTCGAAAAGAAAAGAAAGGAGATTTATATATAGGAGGTTATGACAATAACAAGTGTCAGCTTATATCACAAATTTCGAAGGATTCTTTTATTCACAGCTGGCTTGCATTTTTAAATCGTAGGATACGGTAGATGACTCGTTACAATCACTACTGCCTTTAAACTTAAAATCGGGGATTTGCAAAATTAAGACGACTTCTGACTTTCATTTCTCCGAGGTCGCCGCAAATCAACAGCAAGAAATTTCGCCCCTCCTTGGGTAATGGAGAATAATGGTGTTCCTAATTTGTGACAAAACTATAAAAATATATCGATATCTCACACTATGACCTCTTCAAAGTCCCTTATTTCCTCCATTAAAAAAAATTGCGCTATAAGACACCAAAAGTCCGCAAATGTCTTGTACGTGCCAAACCACCCGTTCCCAGGCCTAAATTAAAGATACAAAGTTTAGTTATAATTGAAGAGAACCACAAGATACCACGTTAATCTTAATTTCCTTTTAGTATTTATGGCTCTGTTCTTTTCTTCTTTTAAGCCGACAATTGGACAACAGTTTGTGAAATCACGATTCGTTAGAGTTAAAGTTGAAAGTAAACTTGACAGCAGTAGTTACAGTAAGAATTAATATTCGAAAGCTTCATGCGACAAGTCTGAAAAAAGACTTCTTTCTGCTAAAAAGAGATTGATCTGTCCATGGTATCATTGTGCAATCAATGGCAAGTTTCAAGCGCGGGTTGTTTTTCTGTGTGAGGATAAATTGCCGTTGTCAAAACTAACAGCAGGAAGATTTGAGATAAAAAATTGTATTTTAAACGAACTTAGAATCCTTTTGTTGACTCAGAACAATAAAATGAGTACAGAATTCAAAGACCAAGTGCTGCAAATTTTAAATTTAGAAAATATGGTCTGCAAGGACCACAAATCAACCACAAGAAAATTTAGCCTATGAGTTGATGGTAGAGAATAGCAAATATCCAGCGGCTTTTATGGACAAAGTAGCTTTCATCAAACTCCAAGGGAATAGGACGATTTTTTGTAGGAAGTTTACTGTTTATACTAAAAAATCTAGGCAGCGTGTTTTTCATAAGCAGGAGCTAAAATCTCATAAATGGTAGCATACGTCAAAAATTTAGAGAAATTTGTTTGACCATCACATCAAAGCAAGCTTGTGTTAAAGAAAAGTTCCGGATCTTCAGTCTACAGTATACTTTGATTACAACAAGAAATTTCTCACAAAACGTTTTGTAAAACCAGAATATACAAGAACAGGAAAAACTATTATTGGAAAGCTTAAGAAACGTTATCCACTAACCTACTGCGCTCCACAGTACTACTCCGATCTTATGCTTCAACTATTATACAGCTCACATCAGCACAATCTCACCCGGTCAACCCAAAGTTTATCCCCTGCGACGTCATCGTTTTTGAACTCCCCAGGCTTAACAGTATGCCCGTTCATGCCGAGTGTCATATGAGTTGCGTTCGGAGCGAAAGTCAAGGCGACATGAACTCCGGAAAAGCGGGGATTTGAATGCGAAGCAGCCGTGTCGCCGCGTAATCAACAGACGATCAGGGCCTGGGGCGTTTGGTCAACAGACGATCAACCCGGCCCTCGGGCGATTGCATCATGGAAAAGCCTTCCTCTGCGGTGTTTGTGGAGGCCACGCAGCGGTATTTGCGGCAGTATAAAAGCGGTCGTTACTCCCAAAATAAAGTCAGTGAGTTCTGGAAAGTCGCTAACGAAAACCATGCTTCCAAGGACTGGCTGGAATCGGAAGTGCACTGTCATCACGGCTGTTCTGTTAGCTGTTACGGTGGGATTTTTGGTCTGCATGAGACTATCGCAATGGGATCTCAGTTTATACGTAAGTGGAGGGTCTTGGAAAAAAGGAGATTCTATGGAAAAAGGCAGAGAAAGATCAAAAGTATTGCAATTTCAACAGTCATCGTGAAAAATAAACTTGAATTTTATGTCATTCTCAAAACTATGAGCCTCTTTTGGTCTTACCAACAACATAAACACCGATTTCGACACTGAAAACATTTTGAAACAAGGCTGATTTCACAAGTCATAGCTGCATCTATTTATAATATAATTGTTGTGATTTGTGTTTCGAATAGAAAAACAGAGTGTTAAATATCCTAAAATAATACTTTTAGATCTACAACATTGACCTCTACACACCGCTCTGTTTCTTCACGCTGATGTTCTTGTTGATCAGCCTTCTGGAGTTCAAGGCCCTACAGGACATTGCTGTTTTCCCATTCGTTTCGAGGAAGTCCTACTTTATCCTCCTCAATTTTTGTAAGTTTACTAAAAATACTGTAGTTAAAAAGCTTTCCTGTTTTGATTTCTTTTCACAAAACAGGGTGTTTTACTATTACCACATTCCAGACAAAGTCCTGTTCACAATTTTCTTTTTGTCGACGGTTTTCCTGCCCTTCGGAGTCATCTTTCCCCCTCTGGATGCGTGCAAGACCTCCTATTTCTTGGCTGTGAACACGGTTGTTTCATTCCTCTGGATGAAAACTTACATGAAACAATGGGAGGCAGTAAGTTGTCTTCGGAAGAAAGGAGATTAGTTGAAATCGAATTTGTGGTCATAACTTTCCAGACCTTCGCTTGGGAAATGATTACTCTGAGCGTAGGTGTTGAATTTTCCATTCTAAATTGATTACCATGGTTTGGCTGGAGGCTTAAGAAATTATGCCAAGGCAAGCCTTGGTACCCCCAAGAGATTCTGCAAAGCGTAAGCTAAAAATGTCGCAGTAGCCTTAAAAAATTTTGAGTTTTATTTGCCTTCATCGCAATCAATGCTCCACACTTTGGGCATCTCCTCTACATAAGCCAATGGACCACAATTGAGTTATCCTTTGCTTTTCCAGATCACGCGTTACATCGTGGAGATGATAATGCTCAACCAGATCAATGGTACTGAAATCTCCGTCGACGATGCACTCCAATCCTACAGAACAGAGTACGAAGGCCTTATCGCCGACTATCATCGAACCCATTGCTCCGAGTTCTCGAGAATGAAGCAACTTCTGGTGGAACGGCAGTTTTTTGAGCTCCAAAGGATGATGGTGGCCTTCAGAAAAGAACTTGACTCTGCGACTTTGAACAAGCCAGAACTAGAACGGCTCTACTGTGAGATGTTGAGGGTCAGCCAATCATTTTGTCTGAAGATCGAGCATGACATTGCAATCAAGAGAGCGGCCGAAAATTGGCATCTGTGGAAGCGGCCGAATGAGAAGACGGTTAGAATTGAGAATACTGCGGTGTTAGAGATCAACAATGATCTTGCTAAGACAGTAATCTGAATCAGAGAATGATTGTACATATCCATGTATGCAGTATCAATATTTATTTGATTATTAGATCTGTAAATAAGAGGATGAATTGAAAATTGCGGAAGATCTACAACTAAATATTCCACAGTAGCTAGGCTGCTGAAAAATGCCTTTTTTAAAACCACATTCTCTCCGAAAATTATGAAATATGCAACCTTATACAGCTGTTATCACCTTGTCATCGGTAATCCCTTTAAACAGACCAATTACCGGTTTCAAGCGAGCAGCTTAAGTAAGAGGCGACGTGTCCCTTCATCCCACTTTGATATAATCCTTCTCTTTCCTCCGGCGAATTTGTAATAGCCCGCGGAAAATACTTTAATTGTCAAGATTAGTTTGTTCGGTGGCTTTGAACATATCACGAAACTACACAAGGCAAGCTCGTTGCAGTCGCCGGTGTTCCCATGGATTCGACGCAGATTCTGGATGCGTTGGTTACGACCGAGATCATTTTCACGGCGGCCTCGCTACTGATCAGTGTTTACATTGTCTTCAAGTTTCGGCACATCACAACTCTGCACGGGAATTTCAGATTGGTTTTGGTAAGTGGACATTAACGGTTTCGAAGACTGAAAACTGTCTGAAGTGCCGGTTTAACCGTGAATTCATAAGCTGAAAGTCTCAGAAATAGAGACGCAATCTTTTTCGAGCATTACTGCAAATTTTGATCAAACTTAGAGAGCTTTTCTCTTCTCTGTAAAATTTGGCGTCCATTTTTAAGGTTATGAATCACTTTCCGTTTTTTGATGACAATTTTTTCAGATTTCAACAAAACAACCGTAGTTTTCAAAAGTGACGTCATTTTACGTCATCAATTTATACCCATAGATTTCAAAGTCTCAATCATTACATGCTTTCCCATTTTCCACATTGTGCAGAAATCACCATAAAATTTCAAAAGTCAAATAGAAAATATGTAAATAGAAGATTCCACGAAATCGTAGCTATAAATAAGAGCTCTTTCGCGGATTACCGAAAAAAAGTAATGAGATTTAGCAGTGTGTCATATGATGAGATAATACTCTCGGTTATATAAACAAGTAAAATTTTGAACAGCAATAGCAGTACGTTTCAATGATGATGTGACTTTATGATCTTCGAGATGAGGCCTCATTATTTTGCATTACCTTTTACCTAATACCCGTAACGAAGTCCTCAGGGTCTTAATTCCAAAAATTAATCCGTCTTTTCAAGATTTGCATCTTGTGAATACTATTCCCAAATCCATCTTTCAACAATAGGCATTGATCTTGCATCTCCGAAAACTCTTCTAAAACTTGTTCTATCATTAAAACTTCACTTTTTCAGAGTTACGCTCTAGTTGGAGGCAATGTTTTCAACATCTCACATCTCTACCTCTATCCTCGGGTCATCGAGTTCTACAAACTCAATGAATTTGGGAGTTATGACACTACGTTGGACATCCGATTCGCCGCTATTTGCTATTGGACTGGGGCTGTGATTGCGCTGACAAAGTTCCTTTTGCTGTGCTTGGAACGCTTCTTGGCGACCGCTTATCGGACCGACTACGAACATCGAGGGACTTGCATTGGATGGACAATGATCACAATCCATATAGTCATCTCCTTGGCCATCGGATTCACGCATTTATCGGCCTATGACATTTGTGTGGCGTACACCGAAAGTTGTGACGGGTATTGTGAGAGGTCGTGTGCAATGTCCCACTTCTTCTATGATGGAAACACACTCTACATAGCGATATCTTTTCTTGTCGGGCTTGTGTGCTGGGTTCTTGGAATCGTGGTAAGAAATATTTACCAAATTATATTATACTTGGTCCAGCCAACGATATTGATTTGTAATTGCTTATTCGTTCCCTATTGCAGGAAGCAATAGTTCTTTTTATTGTCAACAAGAAGCTAGGCACTCAGCTGGACACTCTCAGTCTTCGCTTCCAGTACAGAGAGAATCTGGAGACCCTCAAAGCCATGCTGCCCGGGGTCACAATCTATGGAATCATGGAGCTGATTTGTTGCACAGCCGTGGTTTATGTCATGGTATCCATGCAGGATCTCGCAACTGACGACGTGGGGAAGCAAATACTCTTCCATGTGAGTCATAAAAAATTTTACCGACCAAGTCGTCATGTTGTACAATATATTGTTCCCATCCAATTTCCAGATCACCTATGTCGCCATGGCCAGTTACAACCTCTTCTTCTCGCTGTACAACCTGCTTGGATACCCACCCTTATCCGTGGCGTTTATCAATGACCTCAGGGCGATCATTTGTATGAAGCCGCTCGAACTGAGCGCTGTGGTTGCTCCGAAAGAAGTCAGGGAGAGGGTGAATGAGAAACAAAAGTACTTTGAGTATGTTAATCGACAGTGGAAGTGATTGAATTGTTATACATCTATAATAAACAAAAAAATTATTTTTGTCATTTACATCGCATGTAAATGAAGCTCGGTATCATAAAAAAATCTTGCATTACAAAATAAAAAAATAGTATAATAGCTAATACTGTACTAATCATTGAGGCTAGGTCCAATTTTTGGACAACTAAGTGACTAAAAAGCCTGAAGAATCACGAGTTTATTCTCCCGAAAACAGAGGTAAAATTTTCGCAGAGTATGGATCCTTGAAGCAATTTTGTTTCGACGTCCAATACTTCTTGTTGGACATCCAGAGATTCTTCTGGCTGAATGGGTCATGTCTCTCGGTGAACCACATTTGGCGATGTTGAAGGTGGGAGCGCTGACGTTGAGCCTGAAACAAAACAAAACGAACGTATGAACCAAAAATTCGCTCAAATTTAATTCAAAACTTACCTGCTCCAACGAATTCTTTGCATCATTGGCTCTTTTGCTGTCTCCGAATTCCAAAAATCTCTGGTCCGGGCGGAGTCGACTATCCGTCATTGGGAGGAACGGTCTCAATTCGGATGTGATCTCATTCAAACCCAAGGTGAATTTGTTGAATCCATAGTACCTACTCGACAATTCATAATGCGGAGGGGCTTCAAACAAGCGTTCCTGTTCATTTGAGGGCAAAATTCTAAAATCAACTCCATAAACCACTGAAAATTTATCCTATCGGTTCTATACACACAAAAACAGGTTCAAAACTGACCTATTCAATCCCTTATCCCAGCATCCAACTAGTCTAAAGACTATAGCTTGCTGATTGTTCCTGATCTCCCCGCGGATCCCATTCTTCTCCGATGTGAACAACATTTTACATTCATATCCATTACTGCATCTGATGCTCATCTCTCCTTCATTCTTCACCTTTCGTTTAATCGCTTCAGCTCTCGCATTCTGGATGATGGTTGTGACCTAAACCCAGAAACAATAATAAAACAAAATAACCTTACTTTATTCCACACATACTCTTCTCCGTTCGCCAGGGTCAACCTAATGGGCAAAAGGCAATTCAAACTGGTCGATCCATCCAAACTAGGAGTGATTGTGCCCTGCAGAGTCTGCTGCCATTCCCAGCCATTCCCTTCAGCGTTGCATGCAGATACCGGGGGATGGTGAGAGACCTGTTCCGCATGGTATTTCCAACCATCATCCGAAATGTAATCAAAAGTCTCTCCGAGCAGCGGATTGAATGGTTTTCGGTTACGAATACTCATTCCAGAATACCCGCTGATAATGAATCCAGCAATCAGAGACATCCGATCTCCTGGATTATCAATCTTCTGGAGGCGATCCAAGAAAGTCGCGGCAAATCGCAATTCTTCGCAGGCACTCTAAAGGCAAGATTATTACATAAGAACCCGTTGAGCAACTCTTTAATGACGCAAAAATTCTATATTTTCGAATGCAAACCCCAAAAAATCTTATCTCACCTGTAAGATACCCAACGGTTCGTAAGCGTGAATCGGAAGACTTCGCTTCAAAATTGCCATCATGGGAATACTATCTCCATAGATCTGATCATGTGGCAGAGTTTCTCTTCGTTTCTTCGGTGGCAAAAGTGCCGGATGCACCTGCGGTTTGGCTGCATCTACCCTGGGCTTGGCCTGAGTTTGCGCGGGAATGGCCGATGGAGCTGGGGATTGAGTGGGAAGAGCTACATGGGGCTCCAAAGGCTTTATTCTGGTCTCACTTTGGTTCTTCTGCAAAACAGTCAGTCATTGGACGAAGTCTAACAAAATTATATTACAAAATGTATATTTGTAATCCCAAACACAAAATCAAAACCCACCGCATTGCTAACAGCAATATTCGGAAGAGACGGGCTCTTCTTGACCTTGGCAACCTGGAGCTCTTCCTCATTTATATTCAGGGCCGAAACAGAGGCCTTCAACATAGCGATGGCATTCTGATCTAACGGTGCAGTCGTAGCTGGAACTTCTTTTGGACGTTCTTTTACCGACGTAGAGTCTTCTTCATCCTCGTCCGAGCAACATTCATCATCGTCGTTGGAATGCTAGAAAATAAAAACATTTCATAATTCTAACATCTTATACAAGCTCATCCAGTGTAATATTCCCACCTTCCTCCTTCTGAGTTTCTTCAATTCCCTGAGGATTTCATTCGACTCGTCGTGACACTTCTGGATTCGATCCAATATTTGAATCGATGAACTGTGCACCAACTTATACGTTTCCATAGCACTTCCCAACGCCTTTAATGCCGTGACCAATCTAAAACATTAAAATCCTCATCAAATCAACTTACCTTTTCTCTTCCTTATCTCCTTCGCTGCTGCCGGTCTTCTTCGGAGAGCCCGTTCCTAGGTTGTTGTTTTCATTCGTATTCATCTCCTTTCCCTTCTTTTCATCTTTGTCTCCTTCCTTTGAATGTTTCGGTGATGTGGGCTTTTCGTCAACATTCACCAACGGTCCCACTTCCTGGTTGATAGCTACTTTATTTTCCAATTTTCCTGCAGCTCCGTCTTCAACAATGTTCTGGAAGGCGAGCTGTGTCTTTTGAAGCTGAGAGTTCTCGGATTCATCAAGCAGACCCTCTCTAAATCAATAAAATAAAATCAAACTGAACATACTTTTTCTGAAACTGTCGGTAGAGCCGATGTTGATGAATTCCCGTCTTCCATTGCATATATTTATCCTTGTCAATTGGGACGAGAGTGTAGGTCTCCTTTTGGAAAACCAAACTCAACTTTCGGGCGTTGTCGTTGTACATTACTTGACTAAGCTGGAAAAAGCCATTATTCTTCATAACCTTTACGACTTCTTCTATTAACCACATAATCAATCGTAATTCGGCGCAATTTAACGCATCTTACCGTTGATACGTCAATGTTGAACTCGGCAGTGAAGGGTTTCTTGTCCTCCTTCTGTTTGTCTTTCTGCTTGTACAACTTCAGAACGCCGTTGTTCAACTTGGCATGATACCTCTTCTGCAGATTCATTCGCCGTTTCTTCTCGCGCTTCAAAATCACCATTCCGGAAATCTTCTGCGGTGTGGATGTGATCTTCTCGGAATCCTCGAGATCTCTGAGTGGATACATCGGCTCCTTCTGCAAAACACTTATGTAGACATTAAGTATGACCTAAAGCCAAATCAAGCAACTTGCCTTACTCCCTGCAAACTTCCCCAACCTCTTGAACGCCGACACTTTCTTGGTCGTGGGCGTCTGAGCGGCGGGAGTTGTCGAATTGCCCGCATTTTTGGTCGTTTCATTGTGGGGATCAGAGCTAGAACAAGGTGGAAATAATCCTCCATAACCGAAGGCTCATAAAAGGGACGAAACAGACTTACCCGCCAATCATTCGGCTCACCGAGACCATCAACCGCCTTTCAAATTTACAAACGCTTCAAATGGGTGCTGCTCATTTCCAAAAAAATTGGATGGAAACATTGAAAATGTTTTTTACTTCTAATGTACTTCGTGAATCTTCTGATTGCCCAATACTTCGAAGTACTTCGTAGATCTTCAGCTTTCCCTTGTGGAACAAAGTGTCAAAAATTGATATTTGAAGCTCGTTCGTCGAGAAAATACGTCATGAAGACAGCTATTTATGACGTGTTTTCTAGAATTAGAAAGCGGCTATTGTAACAATGAGTTGAAATAACTTTGTAGGATCTTGCAATGCCCTGTATCGCTTTTGATTGAGCACACTCCGGACCTTGAAAAAGGAGAGGTTCGCTTCCCAGAGCTTTTCCGGTTGATAATTCGCGGCGACTTTTTGATAGGCCAGAGACGGATCCGAATAGGTTCGGATGGCCTCGCGGACCTTGCGCACGCCCGAGGCGCCGATGTCCTTCAGAACACGTTCTGGACGAATCGATTCGGAAGGGGTCCCCCAAAGGCGGACGTCTTCTCCGCTCATCGGGGTCAACGAGTCGCGGTCAAGTGCTGTCGACGAACGGACCCGACCAGACTTTGGTGAGTTTGGGCAGTGAAATTACATTTTTGTCGGTTTAGGATTATGCAAATTCGTTGCAAACTGATTTCACACTTTTGTTGGCGGATTCTTTTACTTTTGATTTTGATCTCTAAAATAATGTAATTTTTTTTGACAAAAATTTTCTTAAGCGTGCCTTAAGTGGATTTTAATGTTGCTACATTTATCCCTCCCTCTAATTTTACGTAATGACGATTAAAGTCAACAATGCGTCTTTCTAAAATAGTCTTTTTATTATACATCGTCATTGTCTTGAACCCCCGGAACAGCTCTGCAAATACAAAGCGAACAGTTTGTGGATGTTTGTTGTGACTTTCCGAACACGAGGATATCAGGCTTACTTCTCGAAGAAAACCTATAAATTGAGCTTTTGGTAGCTCGTCGGAATTTTACTTCGATGATAAATACTGTCTGTAAAAAGTACGGGTACTACCCAATCATGCTTCATTGCTATATAAGAGTGGACCGACAAGATAGGCACTGCTCAAAGGCCCTTCACTTTCATCAAGCAGAATCCGCACCTTTTACCGTAAAACTATATAATATTAACTCCTCCCCCGATCTAAAGCCCAGTAAAATGCCAACGAGTACAGATAACAGGTTTGTTTGGTGCACAAAATTGAATGTCTAAAGCAAGTTAGTTATGAAAACTAATCTTACAAATGTGAAGTGATGCATTACAATGTGCGTAGAATGAATGACGGCTCCTAGACGCACGAGCATACCACCAAAACCAAGGATCAAGAACAACAAAAACTAGCCAAATTCTAACCTTGAAACCAAAAACTCCTCAAACCTTTGAAAGCTTTCCCCAAATCGAACGAAAATAAAATGCCAAAAACGTACAACAAAATAGAGATCACAAGTTTATTTTTTGGTACATAGTATAAAGATGCGTTAATAATAAGTTAGTTATGAAAGCAAAATAATGTTACAAATGTGAGGTATTGTATTACAACGTGAACAGAATGAATGGCGGCTCTTAAGCGCATGAGCAGATTCCAGTGTGGCATGGGAGACAGAAACAATCCTTGTCGGCGGAATCAATTTCGACCCTCCCCGCCTAAGTACAGTCGAAGGCGGCACAGCGTTGCTTCTATTGTTACTTGGCAGTTGGGACAATGAGTGATCTCATACTGGTGACCACGAACCCAATGGTCGTTACATATCAATGATCGACGACAGAGGCCTGCCGCATCCTCAATGTACGTATCGCAAAATAACGTAGCGTCTCTCCGGCAGCCGATGGAAACACAAGTTTCATCTAAAACCATAAAAGTTAGCTGCCTAATTGATGTCTGTTACAGTCGCCGATGCTCAAGCTGTAAAACTGTCGGGAAAGTGGATCCCATTCGAAATGTTTAGAAACTTTTTACTAACATCTTTATGGCGCATGGCTTTCCGCGTCATCCCGGTATCCCAAACGGCGGTTTTCTTTTTGCCCGCTGCCGGCAGCTGGCCAAGGTAGCATGTATAAACACCCTTCTTAACTGTGTTACCATTTGGTAATAACGGCAACAGCGTAGGCCTATGACAATTCCAAGAGCGGCTCAAAAATACCCTCCTGGAGATGGACTGTTGCTTGGATCTGAACTTCAGAATCCTGCACGTCAAATCATTGGCTCTTGTTTACATGGTTATAATACAGGACATACGTCTCATTAACGAGCACTAGTTGGGGTACTGAGATATATGTTTGGCTAAAAGGCAGCAGTTGTCAGATGGACTCCCTGTTGAAATATTAGCCAACCTAATAAAAGAATGCCGCATGCGAGGGGCCGCAGGCCCCGAGCCTTTCATAAAATTTCGAAAAATCGAAAGGTTTAGAGGAAGTTCAAAAGCAAGAGTAAAAGAACACGTACTTCTGGTCCCCTTTATGAATGAAAAAGAATAAAAACAGAAAGGCACTTACCCTCTAAGCTTCCTATTCCTGAACTGGCACTATTATTGAAGTCCTCGTCTCGCGGCCTAACTTGCTCCCTTCTCCGCTCTCTGGCAATGAAGATAATAATCGGGAGTAGAACAATCGAAACGGGTAGCATATCCATCACACCGAAATTCGTCAAGAGTATCAATAAGATCAAATGCATTGACGCCATGCTGAAAATGTGATTCATGAGAAAAAACAACGGGAAAATAAGGAGTTGACTCGATAAAAAGCTTTCTCCACCAACCCAAGGCCAGAAGTCTGCAAACTAAGCAATTCGCGCAACAGGTTGCAAAGAGTTGGATAATTTTACGTTTTCCAGAAATTCGGTCATGATGCAACTTGACCCGGACAAAATCCTTTCGCCACAGGAAATACCTTGTTTTTGTAAGCAATCTTCGCGAATTGTCATCGCCTTGGCCAAACACGAAGACTTGACACGAAAGTGTTGCATCATGACCGAATTTCTGGACACAAAAATAGATTCAAAACTGACCTATTCAATCCTTTATCCCAACATCCAACTAGTCTAAAGACGACAGCTTGCTGATTTTTCCTGATCTCCCCGCGGATCCCATTCTTTTCCGATGTAAACAACATTTTACATTCATATCCATTACTGCATCTGATGCTCATCTCTCCTTCATTCTTCACCTTTCGTTTAGTCGCTTCAGCTCTCGCATTCTGGATGATGGTTGTGACCTAAACCCAGAAACAATAATAAAACAAAATAACCTTACTTTATTCCACACATACTCTTCTCCATTCGCCAGGGTCAACCTAATAGAGACAATTCAAAACTGGCCGACCCGTCCAAACTAGGAGTGATTGTGCCCTGCAGAGTCTGCTGCCATTCCCAGCCATTCCCTTCAGCATTGCATGCAGATACCGGGGGATGGTGAGAGACTTGTTCCGCATGGTATTTCCAACCATCATCCGAAATGTAATCAAAAGTCTCTCCGAGCAGCGGATTGAATGGTTTTCGGTTGCGAATACTCATTCCAGAATACCCGCTGATAATGAATCCAGCAATCAGAGACATCCGATCTCCTGGGTTATCAATCTTCTGGAGGCGATCCAAGAAAGTCGCGGCAAATCGCAATTCTTCGCAGGCACTATAAAGGCAAGAATATTACATCAGAACCCGTTGACCAGCTCTTTAATGACGCAATAATTATATTTTCGAATGTAAACCCTAAAAAATATCTTATCTCACCTGTAATATACCCAACGGTTCATAAGCATGAATTGGAAGACTTCGCTTCAAAATTGCCATCATGGGAATACTATCTCCATAGATCTGATCATGTGGCAGAGTTTCTCATCGTTTCTTCGGTGGCAAAAGTGCCGGATGCACCTGCGGTTTGGCTGCATCTACCCTGGGCTTGGCCTGAGTTTGCGCGGGAATGGCCGATGGAGCTGGGGATTGAGTGGGAAGAGCTACATGGGGCTCCAAAGGCTTTATTCTGGTCTCACTTTGGTTCTTCTGCAAAACAGTCAGTCATTGGACGAAGTCTAACAAAATTATATTACAAAATGTATATTTGTAATCCCAAACACAAAATCAAAACCCACCGCATTGCTAACAGCAATATTCGGAAGAGACGGGCCCTTCTTGACCTTGGCAACCTGGAGCTCTTCCTCATTTATATTCAGGGCCGAAACAGAGGCCTTCAACATAGCGATGGCATTCTGATCTAACGGTGCAGTCGTAGCTGGAACTTCTTTTGGACGTTCTTTTACCGACGTAGAGTCTTCTTCATCCTCGTCCGAGCAACATTCATCATCGTCGTTGGAATGCTAGAAAATAAAAACATTTCATAATTCTAACATCTTATACAAGCTCATCCAGTGTAATATTCCCACCTTCCTCCTTCTGAGTTTCTTCAATTCCCTGAGGATTTCATTCGACTCGTCGTGACACTTCTGGATTCGATCCAATATTTGAATCGATGAACTGTGCACCAACTTATACGTTTCCATAGCACTTCCCAACGCCTTTAATGCCGTGACCAATCTAAAACATTAAAATCCTCATCAAATCAACTTACCTTTTCTCTTCCTTATCTCCTTCGCTGCTGCCGGTCTTCTTCGGAGAGCCCGTTCCTAGGTTGTTGTTTTCATTCGTATTCATCTCCTTTCCCTTCTTTTCATCTTTGTCTCCTTCCTTTGAATGTTTCGGTGATGTGGGCTTTTCGTCAACATTCACCAACGGTCCCACTTCCTGGTTGATAGCTACTTTATTTTCCAATTTTCCTGCAGCTCCGTCTTCAACAATGTTCTGGAAGGCGAGCTGTGTCTTTTGAAGCTGAGAGTTCTCGGATTCATCAAGCAGACCCTCTCTAAACCAATAAAATAAAATCAAACTGAACATACTTTTTTCTGAAACTGTCGGTAGAGCCGATGTTGATGAATTCCCGTCTTCCATTGCATATATTTATCCTTGTCAAATGAGACGAGAGTGTAGGTCTCCTTTTGGAAAACCAAACTCAACTTTCGGGCGTTGTCGTTGTACATTACTTGACTAAGCTGGAAAAAGCCATTATTCTTCATAACCTTTACGACTTCTTCTATTAACCACATAATCAATCGTAATTCGGCGCAATTTAACGCATCTTACCGTTGATAAGTCAATGTCGAACTCGGCAGTGAAGGGTTTCTTGTCCTCCTTCTGTTTGTCTTTCTGCTTGTACAACTTCAGAACGCCGTTGT
Source organism: Bursaphelenchus xylophilus (assembly GCA_904066235.2). Lineage (NCBI taxonomy): Eukaryota > Metazoa > Nematoda > Chromadorea > Rhabditida > Aphelenchoididae > Bursaphelenchus > Bursaphelenchus xylophilus. Next base: position 8,304,359 of record CAJFCV020000004.1, read on the forward strand.
TCAACTTGGCATGATACCTCTTCTGCAGATTCATTCGCCGTTTCTTCTCGCGCTTCAAAATCACCATTCCGGAAATCTTCTGCGGTGTGGATGTGATCTTCTCGGAATCTTCGAGATCTCTGAGTGGATACATCGGCTCCTTCTGCAAAACACTTATGTAGACATTAAGTATGACCTAAAGCCAAATCAAGCAACTTGCCTTACTCCCTGCAAACTTCCCCAACCTCTTGAACGCCGACACTTTCTTGGTCGTGGGCGTCTGAGCGGCGGGAGTTGTCGAATTGCCCGCATTTTTGGTCGTTTCATTGTGGGGATCAGAGCTAGAACAAGGTGGAAATAATCCTCCATAACCGAAGGCTCATAAAAGGGACGAAACAGACTTACCCGCCAATCATTCGGCTCACCGAGACCATCAACCGCCTTTCAAATTTACAAACGCTTCAAATGGGTGCTGCTCATTTCCAAAAAAATTGGATGGAAACATTGAAAATGTTTTTTACTTCTAATGTACTTCGTGAATCTTTTGATTGCCAAATACTTCGAAGTATACTTCGAAGTATTTGGCAATCAACGGTTTGCCCAAAACGACAAAAAAACGCCCGAAAAGACTTTTTGTTTTTTGCGAAAATCATTTTATACGATCAAAGTTTCAGAGAACTAACTGGGATGTTCACCTTGCAAGGCATTCTAAGCGTTACTGAAGATTGTGATTGATATAATTAGCATAAATAAACACAATATTATCATGCGGTAGTAGAAATGTCTTGTTAATAGACAAATATTATCTTGGCCAATGGAGTAACGAATAGGCCAAGTAGCCAACAATACAACTTTTTTTGCGTAATTCTTGGATTAAACCGGAATTTTTATTACATTTTTCCTATTTTTATATTGTACATGCACCACGCTTTTTGGTTACACTCATCTACCTCGACTTGCACCCTATCAACACATTTTTCGCCATTTCTAGTTCATTTGGGGACTACACTCGTTCCCTGTCAGTCCTACTGTGCTTAAAAAAAAATTGAAATATCACAATACTCAGTACATCAGAAAAATCGGAAAAATTATTCTCCGTAATAAAATTAATATTATATTATGTAACAATAATATAACTACAATCATCATTCTTCAAATATTAAACCTGTGTGCCGCCCTTCCATAAAGATCATCATAATGGGACGTTAAATCATTTTTCTACTACCACTACCAGTTTCCCTATGGTCTTGTCATCTTTACCATGATGACACTCTTTTTTCTGATTACCTTTCCACAGTTACCATATAAGTAATATTGCCTCAATGCTGTTTATCTTCTCACGTCAAAACGTTTAAAAAATCAGGACAGTATCGAACATTTTTGTCAATAATTTTTAAGGCATTACGTTTTTGATACCATATCTACGGGATTTTGGTCATGACAGAAGCTGTTAAAACCCACGGTACAATAAAAAATTGCATCTAGCAGTGTAGTTATTTATTGTACAGCCTAGGAGAACCGTCACGACATCCCCTAGCCATCATGAAATTTTTTTTGCAAAACTTATTGTAGTCAAGGGGTGATGCTCTCATTGGGGTCCAGAAAATCGAATTAAATTTTAGGGCTAGAATTCTGAAACTTTCCAGTATTTGACTCTAGTGTATCCCTCGTCTAACAGAATTAAAAAATTTTCACAATGTTGTGTTCTACAGTATTTATAGAGTACTGTAAAATGCCTATTTTTTGCGATTTTTTCTTCCGCACACCCCTCACTCCGAACACCTATGCCAGAAATCAATGGGTAGATGTGGAAAATGCAAGTCAGGTTTGATAAATGCTAGTGACACTCAGACGAGACCGGCTGTAACGGTTGTTTACACATCAATTTCCAAGTACTTTTTGGACCCTTCATTGGGGTCCAGAAAATGACCCTTCAAAATTCACCAAATTGCATGAAATTTTCAAGATATACTGTTCTGATAGTCGTGTAACTAACAAAAATCAAACATCTTGAATATCACCTCTAAGAAGCCATATATGACCCGCTAAAAGGCGCCTTAAAATTGCACATTTTCGAAAGCTCCTGGCAAGTCAGAGTTTCGATATGGATGATGGGGAAACATTCAATACAAGAGAAGAAGTGTGCAAGAATTCATTTCTACTCTTATTTTGTATCGTTCTGTTAGTCTTTGCTGTCTTTTACATTCAAACTTTTACCCTATAATTCCGGAATTTTTCACGACTCGGGCGCGAACTGCGAAGGGCTCGGGCGCTTTTTTGTCGTTTTTTGTTCTATGTGGGCAAACCGTGTCTAGATTAGACATGGCTCCCGGGCCGGGCCGGCCCGGGCCGGCCTGGGCCGGGCCGCGGGCCGGGCCGAAATTTCGGCCCGTCGGCCGGATTTCAGGTCGGCCGGGCCGGCCGGACCATTTCCGGCCCGTCGGCCGGGCCGACGTTTCGGCCCGGCCCGGCCCGAAATAGTTAAAATCCAGAATCTCGAAGCGAAAATTGGGATTGATAATGAAAATAAACGAAATGTGAAGACACAAAAATACCTTTTTTAACGGTATTTTTGTTTTTAGATAGCTATGGAACACAGTATTTATCCATTTACATGATGATAGAAAAAAATTAGGTCATAAGGAGTTAGACTTGGGGAGACTTTCGTTTTAATGGGCCGGCCCGGGCCGGGCCGAAGCAAATTTAGAACGGGCCGGGCCGGGCCGACGGAAAATTTGAAACGGGCCGGGCCGGCCGGAACCCTTCAGGCCGACGGGCCGGGCCGAGATTTTCGGCCCGGGCCGGCCGACGAGCCATGTCTAGTCTAGATCTAGTACTGCGTACGTACGAAATTTTTCCTTGTGGAACAAAGTGTCAAAAATTGATATTTGAAGCTCGTCCGTCCAGAAAATACGTCATGATGACAGCTATTTATGACGTGTTTTCTAGAACTAGAAGGCGGCTATTGTAACAATGAGTTGAAATAACTTTGTATTTAGGGTCTTGCAAGGCTCTGTATCGCTTTTTATTGAGCATACACCTTTAATTATTTTGACCAGAAATTATGTTGTGTTACACTACTTATTTGACGAGCATAAATTCAGTTTATTCCCCAAAGAAACAAGTATAATGTTCGTGTTCATCGTTGAAATAGATTTATCGGGAATCAGCGGTTTCTAGAAATTCTTCTCTGTCTCGGCGGGGCTTCTGGCCTCTCTCCATTCGCTGTAGGACTCGCGTTGTCCAAGAACAGCTCCTTATGCCAACTTATAACACATTTCCCGCCGTCTTGTAAGTCCACAACCTCTGGCTTTTCTGCAGCGGCAACTGTACTTTCATCTTCTCTAACACGAGAACCTCTTTTCACTTTGGCATCCAATTCCTTAACTCTTCTGAAGGCTTTGATGGCTCCTGTGCTGATGTAGATGAAATCGTAGAGACTGAAATGATTCGATTACAACATGTATACATAAACGAAGATAATATGACGTAAGCTTACCTACTTTATTTGTTCATCGTATAGGTACCCAAAAAGCATTTCGTGGAAGAGACTTTCCGCTTCTTTCTCGTGGAAAGAAGTTTTCACAACAAATTTCTTGAAGAATCTTTCCTGAGAAGAGCCCAAGGAAAGGCTGATGCACATTATCAGATGCTTTAACAGTTTGATGGGATTTGCGGGATTGTTGTTCATTCTTCGATGCTCTTCCAATTTGCGTCTATGTTTCTTCTCAAGCAAATATTTCAAATTGTCTTCTCCGCAAGTCCCAAGTAGTTTTTCAAACAACTCAGCATTGGGGATAGGAGGCTGGAGCATCCAGAATTTCTGGACAAAGAGTTCGGAGACAGTCGGACGATCTGCCGGATTCAATTTGAGACAAGAATCTGCAAATGATGCTGTAAAAGGTCTGACTAGTCGTTTGATTTATCCTGAAAATTCCCAGGCGGCTTTCCCGAGAGTTCGATTCAGAGCGAAATCATCCGAACGACTAGCGAAAGATCTGGATCGCATTGGATTTGTCTGAATTAGTGTTCGCTGCTTACCAATGAAGTCTTTGCAATGCTTGGACAGTTTTTTTCTCAGTTGTTCTCCATTGGCATACATCCTGTTCCAATTTACGTCGCGAACTGTGTTCATTTTCTGCAAAGCCGCAATTTCTTCTTCAACGTCTGGGTTGGGGTTTCTTTCAAACGGAATCGTGCCGTATAGAAGCTCCAGCGTGCAGATCCCGACCGCCCTAAATGCATTACAATGGGGGACCTGATCCAGTAGCAAAAAACGTACCATTCTGCATCCGGGAAGTATCAAAAAATGTGGCAAAATGCTTCCCTCTCCAAGTGAAAAAAACTCAGATTTCAAAAGCGCGCTCGCTCTTTTTGTGAGGGAAATGGCGCGCCCTTCAAAACGAAGTTTTTTCACTTGGAGAGGGAAGCATTTTGCCACATTTTTGATCCTTCCCGGATGCAAAATCGTACGTTTTTTGCCACTGGATCAGGTCCCCCACTGTAATTAAATTTCTATGTTGAAATTAAAAAATTATAGCACTGTAGTAAGCAATAAAATCAAAAATTCCTTGCCATGTTTCAGCTCTGATGTCATACGCCGCTGCGCTTCTGTCGAAATAACGCTTGGCGACTTCTGGCGCCATGAACAGCTTGGTTCCACATGGGGTCTTCAAGAGTCCGAGGCTGTTCTCAGCTGGCGTATACTTGCGAGAGAGCCCAAAGTCGGCAATCTTGATCGTCCCTTCTTTGTCAAACAAGAAATTGTCGGCTTTAAGGTCTCGATGAACAAATTTATGGCTGTGCATGAAGGCCAGGCCGCAACAAACCTGCTGGATGATATTGTGAACTACATCTTCTGAGAAGATCTGAAACACTTCTTTGGTCTCTCGGTCTTCTTTCTGTTCTGCCAAACTGAAAGTAAAAGGGTGTTGTTAGTCTACAAGGTGAATTTTATACTGAATGGTCTAAAAATGAAATAAATTTGGCAGTTTTAGATTTCATCGTCTAAATAATGTAAGATGAAGAATTCAAGATACCTTGTTGGTCGACTTACATCTCCATCACGATTTTCCCAAGAGGGTAGAGAGCTGGCATGATCAGAGTGAGGACTCCGTCATTCGTGATGCATGCACAGTAGAGATGGACAATGTTTGGATGATGCAAAGTGCCCAAAGCGCGGATCTCACGTTTCTGAAAGACAGCAACTAGAGTCTTCAAGAATTACCCTCAATCACATTTCTGGATGAGATTCTGGAACTAAAAGAAGTTATTAACAATATTGTATACACTTACGATCATGTCAATGTCTCTTTTGTAGGTCCGCACCAGCTTGATGGCACATTTCGACTTTTCCTTTTCATTGTAGCCCCGGAACACGGTTCCAAATGATCCGGCACCCAGCACACTCCGGACCTTGAAAAACGAGAGGTTCGCTTCCCAGAGCTTTTCCGGTTGATAATTCGCGGCGACTTTCTGATAGGCCAGAGACGGATCCGAATAGGTTCGGATGGCCTCGCGGACCTTGCGCACGCCCGAGGCGCCGATGTCCTTCAGAACACGTTCTGGACGAATCGATTCGGAAGGGGTCCCCCAAAGGCGGACGTCTTCTCCGCTCATCGGGGTCAACGAGTCGCGGTCAAGTGCTGTCGACGAACGGACCCGACCAGACTTTGGTGAGTTTGGGCAGTGAAATTACATTTTTGTCGGTTTAGGATTATGCAAATTCGTTGCAAACTGATTTCACACTTTTGTTGACAGCTTGTTTTATTTCTAATTTTGATCTCTAAAATAATGTAATTTTTTTGACAAAAACGTGCCTTAACAAGGGATCGGCAAATAGTTGCACCCTGCTTTCTTAACGAAACATGTATCATTTGAAAGAGCATAAAAAATAGTGCACAGCGCAAAAAAAATTAGCTGCCTAAATTACCTTAGGGCATAGATACGACCGCTTTTTGAAAGGGGTTATATGCGGCCAAAACGCCGGTTCCTTATATTACAGTAATCCTGGCGGTTTGAAATTGTCTTTATTAATTTTCTGGTATCCAAAAACGTCTATCACGGTCGTTTTATGGCTTTACCAATCCTCGGTTGTATGTTATTAGACATTACTGCTGGTTACAGTAAATTGTAAATAAAACTAGGTTAAAGGGAAAATTGGAGCAAAAAGCTTTGGAAATACATTTATATGATCGTCGTGGTCATTCACAAACGAAAATTTCAAAATCGAAAATTTCTTATGTCCTAGCCTTACCAATGGTTGGTCCACTGTGTCAGCAATAGTGTCTTTGGCCGATTTTACAATTTTATCTTCGTATTTTTTCAAAAAAAAGTATATTTATAGGCCCTTGTAAATTGAATTATCCTCCAGCAATCATAATCGGTCAGGCTACTGGCATAACACCCTTGGAATTATACGATAGTGACATACCCACTCTCATCACCATCAAATTTGTGGTCGTTTCAAAAAAATTCAAAAACTCAGAAAAATTGCGTAACCATGGATTTTGTCTGCGGAGGAACAAAAATTATTAAAAAATGTCAACATACCATGGTTTTGTGGCATATAAGAGACGAAACGCAAAATATTTACAGAGACCGGATTCGAAACCAGGACTCGCTGCGCCGGAAGTGGGCTCACTACCACTCGGCCAACTGGACACAACTGTGTTGCCATTCTGAGAACTTATAAAGCGAGGCGGAAATTAGGCTAAAATCTGTATTTTGGCCATAACTTTGTCCAAAGTGAATTTAGGCAGCTAATTCTTTTTGCGCTGTGAACTATTTTTAATGCTCTTTCAAATGATATAGGTTTCGTTAAGAAAGCAGGTTACAACTATTTGCCGATCCCTTGTAAGTGGATTTTTAATATTGCTACATTTATCCCTCCCTCTAATTTTACGTAATGACGGTTAAAGTCAACAATGCGTCTTTCTAAAATAGGCTTTTTATTATACATCGTCATTGTCTTGAACCCAGCTCTGCAAATAAAAAGCGAACATTTTGTGGATGTCTGATGTGACTTTCAGAACATGAGGATATCAGGCTTACTTCTACTACTTACTACTGTTTGTTGTGGCCAAAATAAATGTCAGAAATGCACATTGCGATTCGAATGTTGGGATGGGTCGGATGGGATCGAGGATGGAGTTATCGTTCACAGTGAGATGAACAAGTTCGATGGGTGTGCGCGGTCGAAAGTCAGTTGTAAAGGGGCGAACAATAAGTCGGTTACACTTCTGAAAATTGGACAAGTGAGCGACTAGGGTCTTACTTACATTGTTTAGTACATTACTTTGTCCGAAGTGGAGCTTGTGTGCAATGAAAAAGGGAAATGGAGTCCCTACAATGCAGAGACCGTTGCCTGTGGAGGTGAGGGCAAATTTAGACTTTAATATTGTAAATTGTAGATGTAAAAAATTAATATTTTAGTCTCCGGATCCACTGGAGTTCCACTTGCTCCGACCTGTCTAAGTGTAACCGAAGTTGTCTATGATGGGACTGAAACTGGCGACGAAAAGTCCGCGAAGGTTGCTGAGAATTGCAAAAGCTGTCCAACGGATGTGAAATGCTTTGGGAATGATGACGTCTTCGTCGACGGGATCATTGATTGGCGGATTTCCAAAGATGACGCAACTGGATGTGCAATATTGGATGCGGAATGTGGATTTGGTGGGGAGCCGAGGAAGGGAAGCGATGTTGCTCAACTGTTCGTTGGAAAAGTGAGATTATGTGATTTTAGAAAATTGTCGCTTTAGTACTCGTTTGACAAGAAAGTGAGGCTAAAATGTGGTGCGAATGGAGCTTGGGTGCCCGAAAAGAATAACGAAATAAAATGTGGGGGTAAGTACAGCGATAAATGGATTTTTTTACCAAGTTATGGCTTTTTAATATTTTCGGGTGTAAATTTCGAGTCGAAATATGAAGAAATATTATCATTACAGTATACCGAACAGAGGGCACTCTTCCGCCGAAAGTCTCGTCCCAAGCCACTTGTAAATTGCCCAAGCCAATTCGACCCCCAGGCTACGAAGACCTTGAAGATCCGTTACCAACTGAACCGGCGACCACTGAACCGACTACCGAGCTCACAACAACCTCATCATCTACGTCTCTGACCACCGCACCTACCCGCAAACTCAAGAAGATCACTCTCCCCAAGCCGTCTTGCTGCGGGTCTTGGTCCGAATGGATGGAGGTTACGAAATGTGCGGATACTTGCGGAAGTTGCGGCGTCCAAAGAGTAAGAAGAAAATGCCTCACAGACAAATGTAAATGCGAAGGGGAGTCAGAGGAGATCAGGCATTGCAACAGACAGCCTTGCCGACTCTCCAGGACTTCTTGCTGCTCTCCGTATCGACCACAAGTCGAAGGGAGCAATATTGAATGTGGAAATCAGGTGAGATGGGCTCAGAAATGGGGTCAAGATGACTGTAACTTTCCAGAATACTCTCTCAATTGCCGCTAAGATCCAATGCGACCGTCCGCAATGTTGTCCGCCCAATGGAATCTGGAGTGAATGGCAAGCTTACGGTAGATGCCCTGTGGGATGTGGCGGATTTGCAAGGTCGAAAAGGAAAAGAATTTGCTTATCTCAGTGGGTGATGGGATGCAAATGCGAGTAAGTGCAATATTGGATTTATTTCCTATAAAATTTTCATTTTTAGAGGGCCTGATCATGACTCCGGACCTTGCAATCTAAAGCCTTGCACTCAAGTTGGCTGGACCAAGTGTCGAAGTGGGTTGTTGCCGATGAAAAGGGGATACGACAGGTTATGTAGCGAGTTTGTCTCCAAGAAAGAACAAACGGAATGCTGCCCATTTGGTTGGTTATATTATGTTAGATCGATGAGTATTTGACGAGTCATTTTCAACTTCTTTTCAGGGGGGATTTGGGATCAATGGTCGGAATGGACTCATTGTAAAACGCCTTGCGGAGGATGTTCAACGACACGAAGATGGAGAATGTGTGCTTCCGAGAGGGTGGGATGCCCGTGCACGTAAGTTTTTACATTCTTCTAGACATTAGTGACGTCGGAGTTTATTTTATCAAAGAAAATGTTATTTCATCATGTCAAATTTTGCATTGCAGAGGTGATGACAAAGAGGAAGAGCCTTGTAACACCGTAACTTGTGAGCATGGCAAACCGTATTGTTGTAGTCCTCTTCAAGTAGTCATCTATGCGGGGAACGCGTTATGCTGGTTGAAAGAGCGGGCGGTTCATGATATCATCCCTGCCAAACATTACGCCGAATTCTTCACTCTTACTCCAGAAGAATACGGGAAGAATTTGATCGTAAAGACTTCGACGACAAAAGAAGCGAAGGGCAAATGGTCGGACTGGGAAGGATACTGTACGGAGGAATGCGGCCTGTGCGGACATCATATAAGGAAGAGGAAATGTTTGGGACCCGGGGATTGCAAGTAAGTTGAATGAATTCCAAAGAGGTCATAGAAATCTGAGATCTTTCACAAAAATTACTTTTTCCCGAAAAGGCAGAAGAAAGATAAGAAAATGCGTTTTATCGGATAGTGACATTTCGTTTTGAACGAATCACCAAAAAGGGGCGGGAAATTTTTTCTTCTGTTTATTTTGGGTTGACGTTAGCTGAAGCATTTCTCTTTAGACTTCCATCAACAACAATAAAATCATCCTTTTCAGTGGGAATTACCGCGAAGAACTGCGTGGAGTTTGTCCTCGAATCGCTTGCAAAGCCCCCCACAAGCCTTGTTGCCACGGTAAACCCGTCAAAATTGCAGGAATCTATGTTTGTATATTGTCGAAATGATGTGAAGGTAATTGTTTATATAAACCGAATGTAAATTTAAAGCAAAAAAATGTATTGAGAAAGTTGTCTGGCACTTAAAATGGCACTATAAACTTGCATAAAAATTTTCAGTAACGGGAATTGAGTGAAGTTTTTAATTCAAGAGAAAACAAGACTCATTCGGAGAGCCCAATGCTCGGCGGAGACATTAAGATTATAAGGTACATCTTGTTACATGGCGGAGGACTCGTTACAACGGTCGAAATAAGGCTTACAGTAGACCTTGATGCTTTTAAGAAAATTCCGTAACATTTTGTCTTCTAGCGCACAATTCAAAGTTGGTTGTTCTAATCTTTTGAAGGAACTAAACCAGCAATAACAGAAAATTTATGGTCTTACAAATTTCCATTTTACATTACAAGTAATTGGCACAAAAATTTTTGCTTATTTTTCTGGTTCCGAAGTCGTATTTCGTTTTCCTGAGTTGTCACGGCACGCTTTTGACGAGCATTCCGATTAAAGGCTCTTTCGACGCTTCCCTGGAGTAGAGAATAAGATGAGGCAGCGTCGATCCCATATGTTTGTTTTCTCATTATCGGAATATATAAGAAATAGCGCATCTAAAAATAAACTTATCCGTTACAAACCCGTTTACCTCCAGGAGTTTCCTGATACCAAATGTTGCGTTTACTCGGCTCCAAAACAAAGAAGAATTGGTCGCCGATTCGGCGGAAGATACTATCCTCGTGGCAGTATTGCACGAATCGAACTATGGGCTGGCCTTCAATGATGGAGAAAGTCTAAAATGTAATCTTTTGCTTTTTTACATTCATCCTACCTTCAACGAAAATCTTGCCGGGCCTTCATCCACAAGGATGAGATAGGTGTCTCTATTAAGTTGCTGAAGCCTGCGATAAGACAAATTCAAATTTCGTCGCACAATCTCGTCATTCTCCAGCGACAACATAACGAATTCTGTGTTTTTACTGGTGCCGATTCTCTTCTTGGTGACCAGCACAGAATCGCCGTGAGCAATCATTACGAAACACTGAAATCGAGAGGTTGTATGACTTAAAAACGTATTCATTTAGTTATAGGAAAGGGTCCTAAGAGTCTAATATATATATCTATTAGCTGTGAATTGGGAATAAACATACCAAACTCAGATCCGGCCACACCATCGTATACTCTTTTTTCGTGTTCATATCATAGCAAAAGGCTCTTTGTGGGCCATCAATCGGCATTCCTCCAAAAAAAAGTTTATCGTTGGCAACAGCTAAATTGGAAATCATCAAGCGCGGCCGAGTCGTGTAGAACAACTTGAATTTACCATGAGATGCAAGGTGTTTTCGGTAAAAATTTATAAAACCACCTTGTTGCATTGCTCCGTAATACATAATGTCGTTTTCGTCGATAGCAATTTGAAGAACGCGACCGATGTCCTATAATAAAGGTTTGATCTAACGTGAAAAGGAATGGAAAGTACCATTTTCGTTGAATAATATTTGACTCCTTTGCCGTGATTGACGGCAAGGTCGTAGTTGTTTCCAATATAAAACTCGCAGTAATCATTTTTCGAATACCTTTCAATAATCTTGTTGCGCTTAACCTTGTGTTTCAGAATCATAGTCTTCTTGGAGCCATCTCCCTCTGTGCCCTTAGCGACTTTCATTATAAATTTCAAATAGCTGCGGATGGATGAACAGTACTGTGTATGCTCCATCTTCAAACCGGTAAGTTGAATTCCGCTGCGTTGATCGATGTCTGCCTTTCTGGTGCCGCATCGCCTGTTGTATGATAACACACATGGTAGGGAAGATACGAAGCTAAATAATACACATATATACAACGGGTTCTGACAGGGCATGTGCTTCGAGTAATCAGAACAAACCTCTTTAATTCAAACCCCCAATTTGTGTCCCTTCCGAGCCTCGGGATGATATCATTGGCTCTAAAAGATCGTTGGATTCTATTCAAACACTCTGAATCTTCGGGATCAACAAAGTCGATTTTCTGAGGAAGAGCTACCCTATTCAGGATATTGTCTCTCAATTCCAAGGGCAGATCCCTCAGTAGCTTCTTCAGAGCGGAAGTCTTCTGAAATTTTTCTTGAATTAACTGTGCAAGAAAACATGGCTACCAATCCCAATGAGGTTTGCGATACCAATAATCTGTGTGATGTTGGAACCTTGATTGCAATAACGAAACTATTCGATAACCTGTGGAATCCGGTAAATGGTTCAATAAAGTTTGACATAGCTGCCCATAATACCTTCTCCAATTTACAACTGCACAGCCAAATCACATGCTGACAACTCCCAGCATGTCTTGATTTCAAGCCGGCGTTTACGGGGTTGGAAATGTGCCTACCTGATTCTTCCTTACACCCATCGTTGTGGGAAGGTCATTACACGACTTGGATCTTTTCTTGCCAAACATGATGGTTACTGTACTAAGGGAAAGCTGGAATAAATGGCAGGGAAGAGAAAATGATCCAGGAATCAAGATCTCAAGCAAAAAAACGCTGAACGAAGATTACAGAAAAAGGTATGAGCAGATAGCCGCTTTTTCTGGTGTTATCTGAAAGTAAAGGGCCAGAGGAGATTACGCCTATAGTATATTCGATTGGCGTAATCGAGCAATTTCGTAATAGACAATCTAAAAGTTTTAAAGGAGCAGTTATTACTAGTCGCGGAAAGTTGTGATAAGAAAATGCGTTTTATCGGATAGTGACATTTCGTTTTGAACGAATCACCAAAAAGGGGCGGGAAATTTTTTCTTCTGTTTATTTTGGGTTGACGTTAGCTGAAGCATTTCTCTTTAGACTTCCATCAACAACAATAAAATCATCCTTTTCAGTGGGAATTACCGCGAAGAACTGCGTGGAGTTTGTCCTCGAATCGCTTGCAAAGCCCCCCACAAGCCTTGTTGCCACGGTAAACCCGTCAAAATTGCAGGAATCTATGTTTGTATATTGTCGAAATGATGTGAAGGTAATTGTTTATATAAACCGAATGTAAATTTAAAGCAAAAAAAAATGTATTGAGAAAGTTGTCTGGCACTTAAAATGGCACTATAAACTTGCATAAAAATTTTCGGTAACGGGCATTGAGTGAAGTTTTTAATTCAAGAGAAAACAAGACTCATTCGGAGGGCCCAATGCTCGGCGGAGACATTAAGATTATAAGGTACATCTTGTTACATGGCGGAGGCCTCGTTACAACGGTCGAAATAAGGCTTACAGTAGACCTTGATGCTTTTAAGAAAATTCCGTAACATTTTGTCTTCTAGCGCACAATTCAAAGTTGGTTGTTCTAATCTTTTGAAGGAACTAAACCAGCAATAACAGAAAATTTATGGTCTTACAAATTTCCATTTTACATTACAAGTAATTGGCACAAAAATTTTTGCTTATTTTTCTGGTTCCGAAGTCGTATTTCGTTTTCCTGAGTTGTCACGGCACGCTTTTGACGAGCATTCCGATTAAAGGCTCTTTCGACGGTTCCCTGGAGTCCAGAATAAGATGCTGCAACGTTGGCGTCGATCCCATATGTTTGTTTTTTCATTATCGGAATATATAAGAAATAGCGCATCTAAAAATAAACTTATCCGTTACAAACCCGTTTACCTCCAGGAGTTTCCTGATACCAAATGTTGCGTTTCCTCGGCTCCAAAACAAAGAAGAATTGGTCGCCGATTCGGCGGAAGATACTTTCCTCGTGGCAGTATTGCACGAACCGAACTATGGGCTGGCCTTCAATGATGGAGAAAGTCTAAAATGTTTTTTTGATTCTTTTAAATTCATCCTACCTTCAACGAAAATCTTGCCGGGCCTTCATCCACAAGGATGAGATAGGTGTCTCTATTAAGTTGCTGAAGCCTGCGATAAGACAAATTCAAATTGCGTCGCACAATCTCGTCATTCTCCAGCGACAACATAACGAATTCTGTGTTTTTACTGGTGCCGATCCTCTTCTTGGTGACCAGCACAGAATCGCCGTGAGCAATCATTATGGTATTCTGAAATCGGCAAGTTTTATAGCTTAGAAACGTATTCATTTAGTTATTTATTAGCTATTAATTAGGAATAAACATACCAAACTCAGATCCGGCCACACCATCGTATACTCATTTTTCGTGTTCATATCATAGCAAAAGGCTCTTTGTGGGCCATCAGCCGGCATTCCTCCAAAAAAAAGCTTCTCATTGGCAACAGCTAAATTGGTAAGCAACATGCGCGGCCGAGTTGTGTAGAACAACTCGAAGTCACCATGAGATGCAAGGTGTTTTCGGTAAAAGTTCATAATTCCACCTTGCTGCATTGCTCCGTAATACATAATGTCGTTTTCGTCGATAGCAATTTGAAGAACGCGACCGATGTCCTATAATAAAGGTTTGATCTAACGTGAAAAGGAATGGAAAGTACCATTTTCGTTGAATAATATTTGACTCCTTTGCCGTGATTGACGGCAAGGTCGTAGTTGTTTCCAATATAAAACTCGCAGTAATCATTTTTCGAATACCTTTCAATAATCTTTTTGCGCTTAACCTTGTGGTCCAGAATCATAGTCTTCTTGGAGCCATCTCCCTCTGTGCCCTTAGCGACTTTCATTACAAATTTCAAAGAGCTGCAGATGGATGAGGAGTACTGCAAATGTTTCATTCTCAAACCGGTAAGTTGAATTCCGCTGCGTTGATCGATGTCTGCCTTTCTGGTGCCGCATCGCCTGTTGTATGATAACACAGATGGTAGGGAAGATACGAAGCTAAAGAACAGACATATATACAACGAGTTCTGACAGGGCATGTGCTTCGAGTAATCAGAACAAACCTCTTTAATTCAAACCCCCAATTTGTGTCCCTTCCGAGCCTCGGGATGATATTATTGGCTCTAAAAGATCGTTGGATTCTATTCAAACAATCTGAATCTTTGGGATCAACAAAGTCGATTTTCTGAGGAAGAGCTACCCTATTCAGGATATTGTCTCTCAATTCCATGGGCAGATCCCTCAGTAACTTCTTCAGAGCGGAAGTCTTCTGAAATGTATCTTGAATTAACTGTGCAAGAAAACATGGCTACCAATCCCAATGAGGTTTGCGATACCAATAATCTGTGTGATGTTGGAACCTTGATTGCAACAACGAAACTATTCGATAACCTGTGGAATCCGGTAAATGGTTCAATAAAGTTTGACATAGCTGCCCATAATACCTTCTCCAATTTACAACTGCACAGCCAAATCACATGCTGACAACTCCCAGCATGTCTTGATTTCAAGCCGGCGTTTACGGGGTTGGAAATGTGCTTACCTGATTCTTCCTTACACCCATCGTTGTGGGAAGGTCATTACAGGACTTGGTTCTTTTCCTGCCAAACATGACCTTTCTTCTTGAGGACCTTCTTTTGCCAAGCATGAGTATACTTAGGAAAAGCATGCCATATATGACTGTACGTATAATAAATGGCAGTGTCAAGAAATGAGAGAACATGATCAAGAAATCAAGATCTCAAGCAAACCAACGCCGAACGAAGATTACAAAAAAAGGGTATGAGCAGAGAGCCGCTTTTTCTGGCGTTATATGAAACTAAGGAGCCAAGAAAAAGACGCCAATCCATTCGATTGGCGTAATCAGGCAATTTCGCAATTAGTATAGTCAACAGACAATATATGTAACATTTTCATTGTTACATATACTTTGGGAATGCTAAGCACGTAGATATGTGGGTTAAACCTCTTTGATTGAAGGATGCAGCCGTCTGCACAGCCCCTCACAGACCCTTTTGCTACGGTAAACCTGTCAAAAATAATATCTAAGCTTGTATATATATGTATTGTCAAAGTAAAGTCAAGGTAATTGTTTATATAAATCGATGTAAATTCAAATGACAAGAATCTTATAGAAAGTTTTCTGGCGCTTAAAATGGCAGTAATAACTTACAAAAGAATTTTCAAAATGGAAATTGAGTGAGGTTTTTACTTCAATACAAAACGAGACTTTTTCACCGAAGAATACGATTTATAGACAGAAGGAGTTCGATACAACAAAATAAGGTCATTTCAGGGGATTAAAGCCCTACGAACAAGGTTTTCAGATCATAGAAAGACGGAGGAATTAGATAATGTCGCAAAAATTTTGATAATAAATACTAATAATGGCATTAAAGACACATTGTACTAATGATGACATTAAAGGGACAAAAAAAGGATTTTCAGAGGTAATATTACTTATTAGAGCGGAGATTTGACCACTGTTCGTCAAAGGGGATATCGATCATGCCATTTGCAACCGGAGATTGGGCTGCGGACGGTTTGGCGGCCTTAAATAATATTATACTTGACATCAGAACAAAAATTTTTGAAAAAGCGTCAAAAAAGCATGATTTTCAGATAAAAAATGTGTAAATTTTTACTAATTTTTCGTTTTCCAACTTAGAAACCTTGTGCCTCAATAGAAAGCCAAAATTGCAACGTTTTTAAACCAATGATGGTTTTTCCTACTGTAACCATCCATCTTACCGAGTGCATGAGATAGATGGTGTAGAAAGTTGTGATAGTCATTGTTAAGTAGTGTGCAATTTAAGTGCCCCCTTTCACCGTCCAACTCAGCCTCCCTTCGATGGTATCAATACTAAATTCGGTCTCATTTCCGGCTTGTTCTTCTAGCTTCTTCCTAAAATCCCGAAATTTGATTTGGAAAGTGAAAAAAAACTGCAGAAAAAACGTGAGTTCACAACAATCGTGAAGGCAAACACACTATCTACAAATTCTAAGTGCGGAAACCGATAAAAATGGGATAAAATATATAAATATTATTCATCACCATCTCTTACCCATCTGAAGAGTTCTGGGCATTCTGAAAAACACACAATATGCAAATTTGTTAATAACTTTGTGGATAGATATTAGTCAGTAATTAAGGAAATTTCACAGCAAATCACACCCCTCCCAAAATAGTTTAGCCCACAAAATCATCAATTATATTGCCCATGACGCTTACATCATAAGGTTTCCATGAGCAATATGGCAAGGGAAGACCGTCTGGGCCAGTAGGACAAGGCGCATCCAATCCGGGGATTCCCTGAAAACACATTTACATTGTGAGCGACACAAAAGCCTTCGAATACTATTAGAGCCACTCACTTGATCTCCTTTAGCTCCACGAAGTCCTGGTCGTCCTCTGGGCCCTCTTTCTCCGGGCGGTCCGATTGGTCCTGGTGCCCCGGGCAACCCAGGATCTCCTTTTTGTCCAGGCAGCGCGTCTTGACCCTAAAATCCGATATCATAAAGTCTGTAAGGCCGAATTATATCATCAACACAATACCAAGAACTAAAATTATAACCGGAAAAGGAAAAGAAAAAACATAGCTGAAATATGATAGGATTATCAAGTAAAATAAAAGGTATAAACAAAGTTACCGGTTCTCCATCCTTCCCATCGCGCCCGGCTGGACCTTGAGGACCTGGCGGGCCAGGGAGTCCCATGTTTCCGGGCAATCCAACATGCCCGGTGTCTCCTTTCTCTCCGCGAAGGCCGGGAGGTCCGGGCAATCCCGACGATCCTCTAGGGCCCGGAGGCCCGGGTGGGCCAGCCACAGCGGCAGTGGCACCACCTGCGAGTTGAATCCGTTCTCCTGGCGGCCCAGGAAGTCCAGGGGGGCCAATCAATCCCGGAGGTCCAATATCGCCTCGGTCTCCTTTCTCGCCAGAATGCCCGGGAAGACCCTGAGGACCCCGGGATCCGGTTAAACCAGGTGGGCCAATTGGTCCCTAAATTTGGATTCCTTATCTGTATGATGACACTAGTCTTACCATAGGTCCAGGTGGTCCTTGACTAACATTCTTCAGGATTTCATCTCTAAGAATTGGAAGTAATGTGGGCAATAATTCTTCGGCTTCATGACGCAACATTCCCTTGGACAACTAAAGAACAGAACCGGATAGAAAGGTCACAACCACAAAACTGTATAACTTTGGAAATTGAAAAAGAACCAAATTGATAGAGCAAAAGTAGATTAACCGTCAAAAAGGTTTGTCACGAAGAGATATTCCCTTACCTTTCTTCCCCGCTTTCCAGGCTGTCCTGGTTCTCCTTTCGGTCCCATTGGTCCAGGTGCGCCAGCATCTCCAGGATCTCCTTTTTCACCCTTCTCTCCATCCTTCCCATCACGTCCGGCGGGACCGGGAGGGCCTTGAATAACGGTGCTTCCTCCGTTTGTCCCTTGAACCGTCGAGACTCCGGGTTCTCCGGGGACTCCGCGGAGCCCACGGTCTCCTCGGTCACCTTTCGCTCCCTAAAAGAAAGTTTTTAGGGTCATAAAGCACAAGAGAGCGAAGCAATAGAAGCGAGGCTCAAAGTGGACGTTACAATTTACATTACAGTAGTTCGAGACGATACCACTTACCTTTTCTCCCCTCTGTCCTGGATATCCGGGCTTTCCTTCCAGTCCGGGTGGTCCAGTCAATCCTGGCGGTCCAATTGGCCCGATCATTCCGGGAATTCCATTCAATCCGGGGACTCCTGGAGGACCAGGGGGGCCCGGAGGTCCTGGCGGACAAGTTGGAGGAACAGCTGTTGTTGAATGAGCATGATGATTATGATGATGGTGATCGTAGATCTGGGACGGAGCAAGAGCACTGCCGACCGGGCCAGGGGGGCCGGGATGACCCCGATCTCCTTGGTCTCCTTTAGCTCCAGGGAAACCGCGAGGCCCAACAAGACCAGTGGCTCCATCTCTTCCCGGCAATCCCATTGAGCCCTATGGAAGGAAAGGAAATAGAAAAACCAATCAGAAAATTGAAGAACAACTTATAAATAGTAAGAAGTAACCAGTAAACGAAACGTAGCATTAAAAAAAGCCTTTCTTACCTTGACTCCCGGCTCTCCCTTCATCCCGGGCGTTCCTGGTCGTCCAGCTTCTCCTCGGTCTCCTTTTGGTCCGACCTTACTTTCCCCATCAAAGCCGGGCAATCCTCGATCGCCCTTAGGGCCTGGAGGTCCCGCTTTTCCAGCGGGTCCAGGAGGTCCTGGAGGCCCTTGAACTACAATCGGGGCTACTGTTTCCGCCGAATACGGAACTGACGACCTCGTTTGAGCATAAGCTAACCTTTGGACAAACGGTGCTGAAGAGTCGCCCTTAGGGCCTGGAGGACCAATGGGACCAGCTGGCCCACGTTCTCCCCGATCTCCTTTGGCTCCGGGAATCCCCTGCAAATTTACATTTTATTTTAAAATCGGATTACTCTTATCTTGAAAAGAAATCAATTTCTTACCGGTAATCCTCTTGGCCCATCCAAACCAATAGGTCCTGGGAAGCCTGGGTAGCCTCGAATTCCTTTTGGACCCTGAAATCATCAAGCATATTATAAAAACTCTTCCGAAACCGGATTAGTCTCAATATCACAAGCCCAAGAACGAAATACGAAAAGAACAGTGATAATTGAGAGAGAAACCAACGAAAATTTGAAATACCGGAGGTCCAGGCGGTCCAGGCATTCCTCGCACTTCGATCGTCTTCCCATCCGGAGCATAGAAGAAGCCGTAATGCTTCAATTGCCGACGATTCAGACGATCAAACGGCTAAAAATCACGACACAAATAACTTATATCTGCAACGAGTTAGGTGAAGAAAAAATAAAGATTGAAAACTAACAACAAGACGTTCACGAAGTCGACGATGATTGTGTTTACAGATGCCCGGCGGACCCTAAAACCAAATAAAACAAAATACGAAGAAATCACATCATGTGCAATAAAATTATTGGTCAATTTAAAGAAAACAGCGACTGTTGTTCGACTTACTGGCTCGCCCGGCTCTCCTTTTGGACCTGAAAAGATGAATTAAATATTTTTGCATTATAATCAAATTAATTGTATTTTCTAATGCCTTTAATATCCCTTCAAGCTCTTCTTGTTCATAAATCAGATGTCATCTGT
Source organism: Bursaphelenchus xylophilus (assembly GCA_904066235.2). NCBI lineage: Eukaryota > Metazoa > Nematoda > Chromadorea > Rhabditida > Aphelenchoididae > Bursaphelenchus > Bursaphelenchus xylophilus. The sequence goes on from CAJFCV020000004.1 coordinate 8,324,045, forward strand.
CATGTTTTTTGCGGTTTTGGCAATGATTTTTCAAAAAAATGAGCCAAAGATTTGCAAAAAGACTGGAAGGAGATGTCACAAATTGGTTGTTTTTAAACGATGACACAATGACATACCTGGTGGACAATAACATCGGGCCTGTTGTTGAGGCGTCTTCTCCGCCGTGTTATCGAAAATCGACCGGTGTATCCGAGGGTTCGTCACATTACTCGTATTCAATTGGACTAGTTGGTCGGCATAGGGCTGGAATGGGATTTTTAGAAGGGAAAATGGGACCAAATTGTGGATTTGGAACTAGATATTATCTTAGACATTGGATTGGTTGGATATGGAAAATCCGAGGAAAAGGACTGTGGAATATGAGGAGGGAAGATCAGAGAAAAATTATTATTTTTTTTACATTGTAATCAAAATTTTGTAAAAATGATGATTTTTCATATAAAATTTTAAATTTTAGGTCATCTTTCGATGAGTTTACAATTTTGCAGACGTTTTAGACAGTTCTAATATTAATTTGCGTACACTCTCCACACAATCTGCCAGCTAAATTTTGAGAATTTTTGTTTTTTTTTTTTGTAATTCCTTTTTTTTCAAACTTTTTTTCAACTTTTTGTTTTCGTTTTTGCAACCGCTTCCGTCACCACGTTGTTGTTTATTTCCCCCATTTTTCACACTCCTTCGCCCTGATCTGCCTCCATTAACATGTAGTGGACATTAAACTCCCGCTGTGTCTTCGGATTCCATTTCGTTTTTTGGTGGGGGTTCATGTGGGAATTGAGAGATGCAAGAATGCGAAAAACAAACAAAAAGGTTTAATTTTGATTCCGAAAAAGGATTTCGCCTTTACGGCCCAGTAAATTGGACATTGCGCTCGGCCCGGGACCAAAGATTGATGCTAATTTAGGGCCAGGGAAAATTGGGCGACTACCTTTTGATGATTTGCATTTCGCAATAGATTTAATGGAGGGACCTCTTTTCTAAGCCATGAATAATACTATTTAAACTTCAAAATTTATCTCCCTTCCAAAAATTTTTATATTATCCATTAAATCTCCCCAACTTTTTGCTCTTTAACCTCACTAAAATCCTAAAAAATGGGACAAAAACCACTTTTTGACTCAACAAAATTTATGTTTTTTTCGATTAATCCTTTTTGTTTTGACAAAAAAAATCTGTTTTAATGACAAAGAGAGGCTGCACAATTTTGTCCGAGAAAAGAACAAATCCCTGGCAAGATTATGACACCTATGCAAGGCAGATGTCCAGAGATGTTTGAGGATGGATATGCAAACGAAAATGGGCTTAATGGGAGGTAATTGGATATAAAACAGTTAAAAATGGGATTCATAGAAAGAATCATGAGCAAAAAATTAAAAAAATGACGAAATGATGACATGGATAATATAAAAATGGCTGCAATAATAAAAGTAAAGACGTGAGGCAGCTTTAACAAACAAAAAACTATCTAAAATTAACTCTAATAACATAACATCGAGAAAAAATAGTTTTTGGAAATTCATAAATTTGCATAAAACTGAAAAATTTGTATAAATCTCATCAATCTTCCGGAGCCCCGCAATTATCGCATAAAGAAGACAGGTTAATCCCTCATAACGGGGCGATTACATAACTCCCTAATTTCTCAAATAACCGAGCAAACAGATGAGACACAATTTTTTTATAAAACATTTTTATGCGAAAATAAAAATTAAAATAAAAGAAATTTATTTTTTTTAAAATTTCTAATGGACTGACCTGCTCATCGTCGATGAATAACCTCTCCTCCAGCCGGAATATCCGCTGCTTCATCTGTTCCATTTGGATTTGTTGCCATAAAATTAATATCCCACAAGGCAAAAGTACGCCCAAGGTTGCTAAAATGAGCTGTAATTTGGAGACAGGAGTGTTTAGAAGATCTTTGGAGGGCCTGTGTTGAAAGGAGCGATATGATGCGTTGGATGGGGTTCGTCGATGAAGACCGCCGCTGGTCGCGGACATCCTGACGATGAAGTTTCTGAATCGGCTTTGCGAAGGCAATTGTTATCTCATCCTGCAAATTCCTGATTGGTAAATTAGCTAGAGCTCCTTAAAATCGAATTTAATGCAAACCAAACCGCAATAATCCAGTCAAACAAGCATTATGACCAAAAAATCATTTTTTGCCAAGTCCAATATAAAAAGCTTTCAGAACTTGCAAAAAATCCTAAATTAGATAAAGACTAATATGTCAGATCAAAATCTGTATGGTACAAAACGCATTCAACTTCAAACTTTCCAAAAATAAAGCAATTTCCTGTGGTCCCAACCCCCCTAAAGAGCCCACCTTCGGAGTGCATTGGCGTTTTTGCGGGACTCAGACGACGCTCCAATGAATCTTGGCCTTTTTTCTGGGTCCAAAATCAACTCCCGGAAATGAGTCAGAAGTGCAGACACTGTAAAATTCTTGCTTCAAATGACAAAACAACAAAAAGTTTTAGTACGGGGATTATTCAAATTTTTCGAATTAAAAAATTTGGTAAATTTGTGCGATTTCTAGGCAAAATTACATATGCATCGATGGTCATTGCTGGAGAAATTCTAATTTTTTAGCAGGCAAAAAGTTGAGAGCCTCTGGGAAAAGAATGGACGTTGAATTAGGTATTCTTCCGGCGGGGAAAAAGGTGTGGTCAACCAAAAATAGGAGAAGATTTGGGGCCGCTGATGAAGCATCTTGACCTTATGAGCTAGCAAGGTCTTTTTGAGACGTCAAAATTTGAAAAAAATGGAAAAAATCAGGCTTAGAAAAGTCTATCGTAAGCAAAATTAATGGCAAAATATTAAAACTTGAGCCCAAAAGGCAAGATAAAATTTTTGAAAAATTTGCATATATTTTCTAATCAACCGTTTCCCGAAGATTTAAGCCCGAGATGACACGAAAACCCGATGAAACTTGAAAGAACTCGAGCAAACATTGATAATCGTAAAGAATTCCGGAAAATATGCAAATAATTTACGACCAAGAATTCCAATTTTAGTCTCAAGACATCTTATTAATACTTTCCGGCTCCAAAATTCAAAAATTATAGAGAAATCCCGAGCCCCAAAAGTCATCCCTTTCCCCTTTTTTCCCTCCCGATCCGAACAGCTTTAGCCATTTTTTATATTCGCCTTCGCTTCGATGTCAATTAAAACAACACGATATTCATTTAGAAAAAACAATGCCCACTTTTGTTTTTCTTTCCGAAGTCGCAATTTGTAATCTGAAGGAAGGGATTTGGAGAAGGGAAAGTGGGCACTCAAAGGTAAAAATAAGTCTCGGACAGAAAGGGGAGGAGCCTCCGGGGAGAGGGTGATGATGTACTCGGAGAAATCAAAGGGCAGCGACAGGGTTTGGTGCTAAAAACATAGGATAAAAGATTCAGAGGAAGGCGGAAAGAGATTGTGATAAAATCCCGGAAATTTGTCGGTTTGAGGACAAAAAATGCAAAAGAAACGCAAATGCCTAAGGCCATTTTCTTCAAATTTTGTAAATATGATCCATAGAGACTTGAAATCAATCAGTGAAAAATTTTACTCCATAATTTTTAGGATCTGCCAAAATATTGAACCATTTGCGAGAGACAATGAAAAATGGGGAGAGACGGTCAGAGAAAACTCTTTTTTTGTCAATTTTTCACCCCAAAAATTGCGAAAAATCAAGTTTTCGGCGATTCTTCACTACAAACAAACCAGGCCTCCTGCAGAAACGATATTATTAAACCGCGGGCCTATCTTTGGCCCAGATCTCGTCCTTTCCCTTCCGATCATTGTTCATAAAAGGCACTGTTGTAACAGACAATTAGACGCGGCAATCTGTCCCTCTAAGAGTGGATTACCTTATCTGATCCAACAATTATGCCCTCAAATAATAATGCCGGCAAAAGTTTTGGCAATAAAACTTGTAGACACAAAGGAAAACCTTTTTTTTGAAATTTGATAAAACCGGTATCGTAAACAAAATCAACTGTAGATTCAAAGAGAATGCGGCGAGATAGATGCTCTACAGTAAGTGGGCCAATATAATATCAGAATTTTATGTCATGACTTAAAATTTAGCTGACATTAACCATCCAAAGATTGCAATCCGTTGCCCTTACGTCTCTCTCTAGGTCCACTTCCTTAAAGAAACCTACCCTTGCGAAGAGGTAGTAACTCATTTTAATTATAAAAAACGGAAAAGAAGATTTTTCAATTAAGCTCTTTGTATACAATATTATACTCGATCATGGGAGAGGAATGGAAGTAGGACGACTCTGGGATTGGAATATTTTGGGAAACGACATCAGAAAAAATAGTAAAATTGCGTTCAAATTTGATGACTAAAGAATTGAAAGCCAATGTATGCAACGACAGGCGTATTTTACAAGTAATTATAGTAAGGATAGCATCGAAAACAATATTAAAAAAGTTCTGGAAGTTTGCGCTTGCTGGTAATCTTTGAAGGCAGGGCATTACGGCAAGATTGAAAATACAGTCAGAGAATGGCTTTGGCTTTAAAATTGTGGTTTTTGTGAGGTCCTTAAATCTCGTATGAACCTAAGGAACTACTGACCTCAACTTGAAAAAAATTTGAAAAAAATCCGTGACTTCGCTTTCACTCGCTCTGCAAAAATTCCACTGTTCCCCAAGGCAATATAATCAACTCTTTATCCACTAAATCTATATCAGCAAACAGTCCAAAAATCACGGTGCCCATAAAACCTGAACCCCAAACTTTGTTGGTCCTCTAAAATAATTTTACGACGGTTCCCGTATCTCAAAAAAAGCCAAGGTCTTTATTTTTTCGACTGCGTTTTTGACTGCGGGAGTTGAGTGAGGGTTAACATCGTTATGTCGGATGTCTTTCAACAGCAACCAAAAGGTCATTTCGAATTTATAACAGGCACAAAAAACGAGTAGAAGAAGTTTTGGGGAGGAACTTGGAAGTGGAAGGAGTTTACGGCACCGTAAAAGACGGACATGGCATGTCGGTGTGGGGCTTGTAAACGGGTATATTGCGCAACTGGAAGGGCGAAACTGAGAAAATTGTGTGAAAAATAGAATAAACTGTGTTTTTAGGGCAATTTCCAGCACTAGGATATCAGAATGAGCCGAAATTTTTTTTAATTTATCAATTTTTTCGCCTTCTCTGTCTAGTACAATATCCAAAAAGAATTCAATCAAACAAATCAGGAAGAACCAGTTCCACCTTTTACCCCTCTTGGATAATGATTTGCAATAATTTCCCCCTCAGAGAATGACAAACAAATTCTCCCCGAACAAACCCCGGTATTATCCATTCGGAAGTAATGTAAGTTGGGTAAAAAAGCGTTCGCAGAAACATCCATTCGTCATAAATCTTAATGGATTATTTCCTTTCTGGGCAAAAAAAAGATTAATATAAATCTTTGTGTATCTTCCTCCAGTTGCGTAACATTTCTATGCATTTAGCGCGGAGTCCAAGAGTATTTTGAAGGATGGGGTAAAAATGGGCGTGCTGAGAAGGGGGTTGGGTATGCAGCAGTGGAATTTTATCACAATGATGTTAGGGCTCTGTAGTATATATTTTGAGATTTTAAAACGTATCATCCAACAAATGAATCTTATACGGCCAATTTCTTATTTGTCATCATCACCTAAAATAATATGCCAAAAAATCTCAAAAATTGCCAAAAATTTTAATGTACTCCAACCAGTGGAATAGATAATGCCCTCGAACGGCATCACAAATCTCCTCCAGTATCTTTTTCAGCTCTTACATTAATCCACCTACATTTTTCTACAACAATATCAGACAAACTCTCCCCAAAAGAATGTCGTAAACGGACAACCAAAGCCCCCACCAAACCACCGGCAATGCATTAATTAAGTGAAAGGAAACGGATTAAACATGAGATCGAGAAAAGATCAGTCCCAAAAACGCTTAAAGAGATTAGAATGAGCGGATATTCGGTCAGAACAAAAAAACAAAAAACCCGCGCTCAATAATTTTTTGAGTGCATTCCGAGAGTTTTACTTTTATATCTAGCTGAACACGAGTGATGAGAGGAGGGGAATTAAATTAATATATTCAAATTGGAGGCTAGAGGTGCTACTGTAATTTCAAGGGGGTGCTTGGGAGTAGTGTAATAGAAAAAGCAGAGAAAAATACAACTTGGTGTAGGAAGGTAGCGTTTACCGTTAGCCATTGATCAAATGGCTTGCCAAAAAGTTATGGTAATCAAAGACAACCCCAAAAATAACCTGCCAAAATTTTGAATTTAGCGGCAAAAAATGGCTAGCTGAGATTCCGAGGCGACCCTGATCCTGTGACAAGCCAGTTGAGATCTAGCGGCCAATTCAACCGTTTAACTAGCCATTTGGTATATAATAGATTTCAATGCAAAAGATAATTATACACAAAACGGATAGCAGCACAACTCTAGATAGCCAGCCATCTTAGAGGCATTGACCATCACTCCTGCTACTTTTCTAGCCTCTAAGGATACCTCCTTGTTAAGTATTAGTACGCCGATCACTCATCATACATTATCCTTTTTCCCATCTAAACATACGGTCATAACCCCATAACTCCAAACAAACAAACGCAAATGCCCAATCGATCTCTTCATGCATTGTCCACACAAATTGGCTGCGGAAAGAGCGTGCCGCACCCCTGACCTTATGCCGTTGCGCAACGATGATATAGCGATCCCTTTCCGGTACGAATCATAGATAAAGATCGAATATTATGCATCGCAGATAAACATGATGGAGAACTTTTTGTAACAACGAGATATGACTCAATTTGGGCGTAGTAATATTCCCGAGAGGGGAAACGTGCGCATTCAAAGGGGGCCTGGGACTAATAGCGATTAATTTTGGTCATAAAAGGAATTGTTATGGAGTGCTATGGCTTTAGTTCTACTTGAGGCTATGGAATTCGTAAAGGTAAAAAGTGGGTCGAGAAATAAAAGGGATTACAATGAAAAAAATTTCAATGAATTCTACACCCCAGAGTCTAAGGAAGCTTAAATTTTGGAATAAAATATATCTTCTTGGCCTCTCCAAAAAAGCGTAATTTTTATTTTTTGCGCATATGGCCAAGGATCCCGCAAGATTCCGCGTCAATTCATCAGGAATGGTCAGTGATCTGTCCGAGATGGAAATAAATAAACCGCAATATGTCACAAAAGGAAACGAAAGGGCTGGCTGAAAGTGGGACCATTCTGATCAGCGGAGGCCAAAAATTACAAAATAAAGTTCGAAAAATGATGACAAAAACATTCAAGATATAATACCTTGAAGTATCCCATTTATCTTTAGAAGCTGTACAATCTTGAAAACAAACATATATTTTGTGATAGAATAAACTACATAGTCACCCCATAAACCGCTAGATTTGGCCTTTTATCCCCCTCCCTTTTCAGTCATCCATAAATTTGCCGCGAATTCAAAGTGAAAGCGATAATTTTGCATGCTGAAAAGCCTCGACCGCATCGATTAATCACATTGGTGGAGTCATCACAGCAGATGTTCTTAAGGCCTCAATAAAAAACGAAAGCGATCCGCCTGACCTTTTAAGGCCCAAACCAACTTTTTTTTGGCCTTTGAAGGTAATGTGATCCGGTATTGTTTTAGCGGGAGAGGTCGTGGTTTATAACGGGAGATGTTTGAATATTTTGATGTGGAGAAGTGGGCTTGATCGAGATTTTGATGCAACATATGGTGGGGTAAATCAAAAAGGCATTTTTTCAGCCTGAACTTGAGATTTTTCTCCGTGACATGTCATGACAGTACGCCCATTTTTAAAGGACCACAAGTCCAATTGATTGTATAATTAGCACATTTCGTCTCTCAAAAAATCGTTTAATCATTGAGAAAAACGAATTCTCTTTATACAAATGACAAATTACTTGTCTTCATGGCACTCAATCCATCTCCAACTCGGAACACTCCAAAGTTTTTGCAAATCATCATAGAGCCTGGTCAATAAGCACAAGAAACTCTTTAGGATTTCATTTCCTTGACATCACCGATATAGTCGTTGTAGAGTGTTGGTTTGAGCGCCTTCCAATTTCAAAAAAATTAAGGCAATATCTCCAAATTCGTCTGTAATCAGGGCTTGAAATAATATTCAAAAATCATACTTACACATCCGATAAAATCAGCAAAATTGGCTGCGCTGACAAGACAACAATCCAAGCAAACTGAACGAAATGAACGATAAATGGAATACCCGTATTGGTGAGGGTGACATAGTTAGTTGGGAAGAGTAACAAAATGGATAAACTCATGTTTTGAATAATCAGACGGACCTCGAATTCTCGGGGAAGAGAGCCAGTTTTGTAATGACGTTTCTGAAAAGTTATGCGGATAAAGTGGGTTAATTTTTTTTGCAGAAAACAGGTGAGAATTGCATAGCCTTCACACGTCCACAAATTTTTGATTCGACTGATACAAAACTTGATTTTTTAATTTGCTCAAAAAAGCAAAAGTATTATCTCAAAACTGCCGCTTAAATTTTTGAAATCAACTTACATGGTAAAAGATGAGTCCGATGACAATAACATTGCCGGTGACCTCGCAGACCGAGCCCACTTTTCTCAGGTTCTCCGTGAAGAATACGAACTCATTATCACAGCAGAACTTCTTGAACTGAAGTAAGTGCCGATACCAAACATAATCATTGGTTGTTGTGAAATACAGCGACTGTAGAAACGAAGCCGTCAGCCAGCAAAACAAAATGATAATGTTGATTTTGGTCATTGAAATCTTGGTCTTACTGTAGACGTCTTTTAATGCCCAAATCCGCTCAAAAGTTAGACAAATTTGTTGGCAAGACATGGTCAGCAAGAGGTTCGTCATGGCAATGGATAGAGGCTGAAAAAGGAAAAAACAGTGATTTATCAGCCTTTGAAACTTATAAATTCCATTAGTAAAGCGCTTTGTAGCTTGATCTGTAACCTCAAAAACTTCATGGTAATAATGAATAATTTAGGCGATCATAATTTATTAATCAAACATTGCGCTAAAAACAGGAAAAAGTGCAATGTTCGGACAGCCTTCTTCTGTGCCTCTTTCGAGCACCAACGCGCTGGAATCGCCCTAGTCTTGCGGACTTTCCGTCAAGAGAAAGAATACTTGGTTTTCAGTTGGAACAAGAGCGCTTTAAGGACAAAAGAACACAGCACTTACTTTTAACAAAAAATAAGGCGCATTGATGTCAAAAACTGAGACACTGCTGAAGAACATGAACAGAAATATTTGCAAAAACGCATTCAATTCGATGGTGAACATCAGGCGAAATACAGGGCTCTTTCGGTGAAGTTTGAGCCGAATTATGGCCTGAAATAATCGTTATTATATTTTTTGCAGTAACCAATGTGAAACAACCCAACTTTCAGAGAATTGTTAAGCTTTAGTCTTCGTCAATTTGTTTGCAAACATGGTCAACAAAATAACAGTGGAAGTCTAAAGAATCGGTTACATTAATAACAGCAGCATGAACAACCGTCGAAATAGTTGTCGTAACAAGCATTGGGACTCCATAGATCACTCTGAAGTACTCCACATTCTCCAAAATAAACTCGGTCGCATTCATGAACGACAGCCTTCAAAATAAAAGAAAGTGGAGGAGAGGGCGATTGAAAATTTATGTGTATATTTGGAAGTCTACCCAGGTGATATTTGAATGCAAATAGTTATAAGGTAAAGGAATTGGGGATAAGCTGGGCATAGGTCATGTAATGCTTGAGTATTTTTTGTTTTTTGTTTTTTGGTGGTACAAGAATACAAGAAGTTGTTTGTCATACGCAGAGGAAATACGAATCTTGCTCAGCGTAATCCCCAAAGGCATTGTTTGTTTTTGTGAGCTACTGTAATTCTTGCGAACAATGTCTACCATTCAAAATGAATGACATTTACATAGACGATGAACTTATTTTAGTGACATAAATGCAGTAAAAAATATGTCCAATTAACAGGGGAAGTACTCCAAGTGCGACGCTCAGATTTTCTTTAAATTTTGCACACACGTCGGGTATGGACTAAATATCAATTCCTGAAAGTTTTAGCTCGCGCTTTGCGGGCGCCGCCCAGATATCGAACGATTTTTGCCGCCGAGAGAGCACGCTAAACGTGGAGAGCGGTCAGAGAGAAAAGCGCTTTTTTGCCATAACTTTGGCAGTTTCGTGCGGAAAAATTTGATTTTTTTGTAGAAACGTTATCCTTTACGGTTAAAATAGGAATGAAACTTTTCGTGCCGAAATTCGGCAAAAGGTCCTAAATTTTGGCCGACTTTCGACCTAAAAATCTCGGTTTTTTCTGCAAAACGCGAGCTAGGATTCTCGCATATGTCTAAGAAAAAATTATCCTAAATTTGCCAAGTTTCACCAAAATCTGAGCGTCGCACTTGGAGTATTATACTTTCCCTGTAAGTAGAAAGCCAGCAGAAGGAAGGCACAGAAAAGCGAACATAGACTTTTCTGAATACGATTTCAATGAATAACGACCTGTGAAAGTGATAATATACTAGTCAAAGGTTAGAATGTGCATCTTTGTTATTGTTTTCGTCGCCACTGCAACAAAAATCTTATCGTTTATCCTGTACATTTAGAAACAATCATTTCTTGTTTTTCCAATTATGTGTATTCAAATTAAGACTATTACGATTTACTTCCGTATCGTACACCTCCTTCTAAACTCCTGCCCTCTCTCAAAAATCCATTTGTTTGCGATCCATTTCTCTCCACTCAACACAGCACACCCAGCATGCTGTGTTCGGTCATCACCCGACCCGTCTTCGTGAAGATTATACCAAAAAATGGCACTTCCTTTTGCAGGTGCAACATGAATGTTGAGCTTTGTGAAGACGGTAGCGCCGCCTTTGTGTGGGGTGTTTAGCTGGAATTTAAAGTTTTATACGTACGGCTTTGAAGTTTAACATCAATATGTATACGTATATGTAGGCAAATACTTACATAGAACAGAGCCGTTGCAATTCTGCGACCAGTCGCCGGGGGAGCTGCGGTTGCGTTCTGGAAAGTCAAACGAGAAAACCGAAATGTTAAATGAAAGAGTCTTACCAAGATATGATCATAATGCGGTTTATACAGCCCTCCGATTCCATAATTATTCACTTTCAAGGCTTCCCCTGCCTTTGGATCCAACCCAGTCATCTCCTCCACCATTCTGTCGATCCTTTCAAGCTCTATGTCCGTGATGTTCCTCAAATCCGCCGTCAAACTCGTTCTTGTCGGAGTCGCCGAAACAACACCAGTATTGGAGTTGAACACCAATCCTCTCTTCAAGTTTCCCTTGGACAAAGTCCTTAGTTTTGTTGCAGCCGCATCTCCCAGAACGTCATGATAAACGCGGATCAATGGGTCCAAATAAATCATCTGCACTTTGAAATGGCTGATATAACTGCGTCTTTGGTAATAACAGATGGCTGTCGAGTTCTGATAGAACGGGATTGTATTGTAATTACGGCACACTCTGTTGAGGGGGCTGTCACCGGTTAGCCGATTGTTTAGAGGTGGTATATACTCGAGGTCCTCAAGTTCTCGGCCTTTGAGGAACTTCTTCAGCTGGACAACGTTTTCTGAAAATGAAAGGTGTTGGATTTTAGTAACTACTGCGGAAAGGACCTCTTCGAAAAGCCAATATATATATTTTTGGATGTAATACCCTACCATATCACACTTCCGTCCAGAAAAGCAACTATTAGTGTGAACCAAAAATTTTTTCCGATTTTTATATATTCCAGAAAGATACCTGTGTTCTGGATCTAGCACGGAGCACAAACATCACCGCACGCCCATGATCAAATCCCGTAATACCTTGTGTGGTCCTAAAGCAAATAAGGAAAGCTATTCTGTTAATGATGTTTTGATGGTATGCAAACTGTCGCGGCAATTCTATGGATCATAAAATTATCGCGATGGATTAAATGCGTTTATGGTGTTTGAACAAGCCATGGAAAGTTATGTGATTTTTATGAGTTTTCTCACTATATAAGATTGGCCTGAATCTTCAATAAATATATCAGAATCATTCCGTGATTTTTGGGGTTTGTGGAAATTCCCCGGTCCTGTTTTGTGCCCTATATACTCCCTTGAATATTCCCCTCCAACCCTCCCCTTAAGGTACAACCGCACCTTCTTAAGATAGATTCGTCGTCGGCATACAGCCACGACAAATTTATTGGTGACCCCGACGTGATTCGAACACGCAACCTTCTGACCCAGTCCCGATGGTCCTCCCTACATAACAGGACCTTCGCCAGGTACAGCACAGGAGACGATCGGGTTGCTCCCCGAATCGCCGAATTATTACAAGCAGCCAACCAGTTCATATCTGGACTGTCACAAGAAGAATTTGTAGATTTCCTACAAGTAAACCGATTTGCGCACCCGATTCCCTTAGAACAGCTGATGGGCTTACCCGACATAGTCCGACAACTCCAAGAAAATAATCAACAATCATCTACCGCGGATGATTTGCGTCAAAAACTGCAAAGGGAGCGAACGAATGCCACAGTTATGAGAAATAATCTGCCTGTAGAATGGAAGGAGAAAGGGAATGAGCCCCTCAATCTGAAGGAGGCAGAAAAAGGCGCCACCGCCTACTCTGCCGTGGCACTCATATAATCCACCAATGTCCTATCTACTTCAACGACCGCCTGGATGTGGCTAGCCCACTCAGCCTCTGCCATAATTGTCTATCCCTACATCCCAACGAGATGTGTCGCTCTAGCAACGTTTTCTGAAAATAAAGACTGTTGGATTTCAGTAACTACTGTGGAAAGGGCCTCTCCGGAAAGCAATCTATATTTTTTTGGATGTAATACCCTACCATATCACACTTCCATCCAGAAAAGCAACTATAATATTAGTGTGAACCAAAACTTTTTTCCGATTTTTGTATATTTTTTTGTCCAATCGTTTTTTTACGAAATAAATATTTTTTATAGTGTTTGGAGCTTTGAATATAGCTCGCTTACTTCTGGCTCCTTCCTTCTTTGGATTCAGCCTTGACAACTCTCTGCTCACCAGCCAAGCTCTCTTCAAATTCCCCTGTAACAGCAGTGCCAATCCGATAGCCTCCAATTGCTTCTCCCTCAGAACTCGGGGATCCCAGTCGATTTTCTTTTTACTGTCCACATTTTCCATCCAATCAATGCAATGGTAATATCGCTTCAATTCACATGCAATTAATGCAATCTGGAAAATGGAAAAGATCTTCAAAGGCCTTGCACAATAAGTTGGACCTTCTAGACCATCCGTAAAATAAGTAGAGGATAGATTGTAGGTTAATTGAAGATTGAAAATCTGCTTCGCAGCACTTGTCAGATCATCTTCTTTGAGTGGGACAATCTGGAAAACGATAATATCTACAAATTGACTGCTTTAACCGACCTTTTCCAACGATCTCAGTTGCTTTAATGTAGCTGACCCTTCTTTCAAGACATTTTTGATAGTTTGCTCTTGATACAAGCCGTCTCTCACATAGAAAAATGCATTTAATGGGTCAGTAATATCCGTTTTTGTTTGTCTCACAATTCTAAAATGTTATTTAGCATATAAAATTGTCAATTCAACAAAAATTAATAGTCAGACCCTCCCTACTTCTCAGAAATTCCAATTCGGGAATGATTTTTAACCATGCCTTCCACAATATCATTATCAATGGGCAATTTGACTTGATAATCTTGAATTCGTAGGAATATTTCATCCGGATGAGACTGAACCAGACTTAGTAGTATAAAAAAGATAAACTTCTGGAAGTTTAACATGTTTTTACGAAGAAAGGAACTGATAAATCCTGCGTTTGAACTGACCTAAAATCATCCCCGTTGCGTAACCGGGAGATTTTTTTAGATCATTTTAAGTCACCTTGATTGATATTATCTAATCCTAGCAGATTTTGATCATAATGTTGAATACACTTTACAAGTCTTTTGCAAACTTTTATTAGTGTATTTATAAATTAAATCTTCAAAAAACTGGTTCAAATACTTAGAATAATATATTCTATTTCCGGCTAGCGTTGGCTGGTCGACGGCTGTTCATCCTTGATCAACAATCCGCTGATTACTTCCGTGTTCTCTCCCAACAATTCTTTCCGTCTTTTGGCATCATGCACAGTATCTTGAAGAGGTTTATTCTTGGTCTCGGGCAAGAATATGATGACACAAGTCAGCGAAATCGTCGTTACAATTACAGCACCAAGATAGGGGGCGTAGTGCCAATATTTCTAAACAGCAATCGGTACTATTAATTCATTGATTCGAATAGAAAGAAAAGGCAAATTAAGAGGCCTTGCTGCTTACTCTAACATAAATAAGTTGAGGTCCGATTACACTACCCAACTGCGAGGCAATGCTGAATGTACTCAGTGCAATCGATCTCACTACTGTTGGGAAAAGCTCCGTTGTGTAAAGTTTATATGCAATCCACACAAATCCGGTCATCACCACATATCCAATAAGAACAGCGGATGTTCCGAAAACGCGAAATCTTTCGTCAAGCTCCAAGAAGTCTATGATAAACATGGAGGAGAAACACAATAAGACTACACCTAAAAATTACAAAAATTGCGAATCAAAGAGCTGTTGCTGTTGCCGCTTACCAAGGGAAACCGTCATCAACTTCTTTCTGCCAAAGTTTAGATATTTCGTTTCCAATAAAATTGCGACAAATGGGGTCCAAAGTCGGAGAAGTCCCATAAGTGAGACGTTTGTTAGAGGATTACCGGACTGAAAGTCAAATATCGTATGTTTCAGGTCAACCTACTAGATCCTGGATATTGAAAAACACAACAGATTGGATAATATTTAAAGTAATCCCGGTAAACATCTGAGAAATCACCCAAGAAGTCATTCTCCAGTTGGAAAACAAGTGGTACACAGTGTAATGGCGCCGTTTTGATTGCTTACTGCAACAATATACTTATTTCTTAATAATTTTACGTTAATAGCAAAGATTGCAGGGAAAATATCGACGGCTTACTTGACACTTGCATTCTGCAAAACCTTCATGTCATCAGTTGTAAATCGAACCTTGCTCCCGTTGAACCAAGCGATTCTGTTCATCGCCGACGCTGCTCGAGTGTACTTGTGTTTCTGCAGAAGATATCTTGGGGATTCTGTGAAAAACATCATCAGAAGAACGGATGGAAGACCAAATAAGGCCATGCCCAACAAATGCGTCCTCCAATGCCCTGTATAATGGGCGAGAACGCCCGCAACCTAAATTTTTAACCTTTTTAGGCCGTAAAATTACGTACAATGAATCCCAGCGAAAATTGGAAAGCATATCCTTGAACAATCCGGTATTTAGAATGCACTGTCTCAACCAATAATGGGAACGAAGCACTTCCTTTTATGGTCGAGACAAAACTGGCACAGAGATTGATGGCTATGTAGATTTGCCAAGTCGGCGCAATTGCTTCGGTGATAGCACAGAGAAAGATGATAGTAGAGCCTCCAACATAAAGCCACTTTCGTCCAAAGTAATCACTCAGATGGCCGGACAAAACATGCCCAATGATATGAAGAATGGGCTGAGTGGAGGCTATTGTGGACGCGAGACGATCAGGCTCACATACCCACTGAAATACGAGAGTAAATCGGTTGAGAAAAAAGGATTACAATGCTTAGGGCTCTGTCATTCAAACCTACCAGGAACTCCTGATAAATGCTGATCCAGAAATTGTGCGTCGTCAAATTACCGCAACTCTTGACCATCAAACACGCCTGCGTTGTATTCTTCTTGACTTGATTGGCCTTCAAATAAAACAAATTCTCCGGATCTTGGCATTCATAATCCGGCACCAAACCGCCTAATCGAAAGTATCCAATCGACATGAACGAAGCCATTGCCATCGACAGATATTGAATGGTAATGAAGCAGAATATCTGGTATCTTCCATACTTGCCGATCGCTTCGAACGCCTCATCTAATGAGCGGTAGATCGCCATGCGGTATTATGCTGGCCAGATACAGTATGATGTAATAAACGAGGAGGAATGAAGAGAAAAGAAAGAAAAATCGAAAGTCAAAAATTTTTACCCTGCAAATTTTTACGTTGTGGATTTCCAAAAAAAAGTATAAAAGTTTTGATTCGAAAGGAAAAAGTCGGCGAATTTTATATTCAAAGACTAATCTGAACTGACGAGCTTACTGCTTTACTATTTCTAGTTTGTAGTGCTCCGAGGAAATGATCAAGCGTTTGATGTAGACGTCCAGAACATCTTGATTGTAGAGTGTGCATGGATTGTAATTTTGTGTAACGATTACATCAGTAAGCTAATTTTTAGTCATTGAAAATCAAAGAGGATGGGAAAAGAGTTTTGAAAATTGATTACTTTTACAGCTACAACTGTTTAGAAGTTGCTGTGTTTTTTTGTGATGGTTCATTCTAGCAGAAAGGTTCTGAAGTTTAACTTTAGCTCTTTTTTTGTGTTTTCGACAGTGTTTGTGTTGCAAATTATTTAAAAAATGTTTAGAATTTGCAGGAAAAATTCTCAAGGTATGACGCTCGGATTTTGATGAAATTTGGCGCAATTTTTATATGACATGTAAAATTTTTTCTCATTCTTGGCAAAAGCCATCGTAATTTTCAGATTTTATAATTTCCAGATGCATTCTCGTTTCATCTCAATGCTTCTAAGGCTCCAAATATTACATACATATAAAATGACTGTGTCTGCAAATCATAGGCTAAATCTTCCAATAATTTTTATTCACCCCAAAACATACGCACAATGGTCAAAGAAGCCTTTCTTAATAAAGCACTGCTCTTTTTTTGTCATCTGATTATATTCTGTTAAAATATTATTGTATTTTTTTCGACCCGATCACGTCTGACTTTGTTATTAATAACATGAGTAATTCCGTGAACGCAAAAGTTCAACTTTCTCGTCGATCTTATTCGTCGTTTACTCTTTTGCCGAACAGTCATTACACAACTTCCCCTTGGAGTTAGTGGAAACGCTGTTTCGACTTTTGTTAATTTCCGAAATTACGTGATCTTTTCGACACCCACGGGTTTACAACGGTTCAGCCGACTCTCTGGATCGTTTTATCTATGAGTTTATTATTTTCTCCGATTGTAACTGTATAAAGCTGCCATGTTTTTCACAACTTATCTTCTTTTTATCTTATCCATTAGCTTTGTTAATGCTTTGGTTAATATTAAGCCTGATGGAGTGTATTTCCGAGCTCCCCATCGTAAACACATCAAGGTGAGAAGAGGATATATGATGGGTAAAATACAGGGTTAATTATAGATGCCATACAGCTGTCATGACCCTGAATTCTGCATGCATCCAACGGACAATTCAACGGCGTTGGATGAGATGGAATGGCCAGCCCGGATAAAGGATTATGTCCATTGCATGGATTTGTTGTGTCAATGTGGCGCTTTTAATGGTAGGGTTTTTTCTTGTGGTTCTATGAACTTTGTTCAAGTTCTTGGGAGGTCTTTATTCTTGAGTCATCATTTCATTTGTAATGCTAAAATTTCAACAAGTTCTTTTATTATATTCCCAGTCTTCCCCCAATTCTCATCATTTTCTTTCTTCCAGGAACAGTAAAAGACTTTAAATGCATTTTACCCAACGGCAAAGTTCTCCACAAAGCGCTGCGAAAAGAATTCCGTCAGCTCACCTTAGAAGAACGTCTTACCTACGTCGTAAGTCATCTATTCCTCCAATTCAGCCGATTTCCAGGAGATTCTCAATCAACTTCATCGAGAGGGAACTCTGAATTATATTGGGCTTCTTCACAAGACAGCTGGTGTTCATTCTGGTCCCGCTTTCTTTCCATGGCACCGGGAGTTCTTCAAACGGACTGAATTGTTGATCAGAACGTATAATCCAGAGGCAGCTATCCCTTATTGGGACAGTACTTTGGACAATTACTTGCCTCAGCCTTATAATTCGACACTGTTCACGTTTGAGTTGCTTGGAGAACCCGGAATTCGGGGATATGTTTATGATACGGTGTTTACAAATTGGACTACCATGGATGTAAGTCATAGTATTAATGGAGATCTTTTTAATGTATCTATAAGATTTTTACATCGTAAAATCCACTTCAAAGCATAGAATAATATTTTAGGGCAGACCCACTTGGTATCGATCATTTGGCCGAGAACCCGATGGAGAACTAATCAACAACAACCGAATAGATTATGTAATGAACCAGACTGATATTCATTATGTCCTCGCCTACAGTTTGCCTTTAATTGTAAGCGTTTTCCATCCATATTATCCGCGTTTTTCTTATCGATGGAGGTTTATTGATGATGATCTCAGGGCTGTAAAAACTACACGTTGGACGAGCGATTTTTGGAGTACTCGCACGATTACGTTCACTACTTTATCAGCGGCGATATGCAAGATAGGATTACCTCTAGCAACGACCCCATCTTTTTCTTACACCACTCTTTTGTCGACTCGATTTGGGAGGCCTGGAGACAAAAAAAGCAGGTAAATCAGGCTCAGTTCTTTGAATTTTTTGAAACTATTGTCAGATTTTGGTGGATATGCCTTATTTTAGACCAAAGAGCAACGAGAGAATGACTGGCCGACCGATGATCTCGAATGTGCTCCTGCTTGGCACTTCAAGGAAGCCGAAATGCCTCTGTTAAAACCGTTCAAGAATAAGGATGCCTTGTCAAGTAAATACACGGAAAATCTGTTTGAATATGCTCCGAGACCTTCTTGTTTATCAAAGACTGAGGAATGCGGATCAATGTGAGTCTTTAGCTTGTATTTAGTTAATCTACAGCTCGCTTCTTGACAAGTCATCTTATTTTTGCCCATTTCTTTTCAGTTATCTCTTCTGCGATCCCATCACAACTCCCTCTGATCCTCATTGTGTAGCCAAGGTCAAGCTGCAAGGAAATTGCACCGGTTTTGAGTGGTCATCAGACGTCTGTCTTCATGGAAAATGTATAGAAGGGATATGTAAACCAATTGTCGATAATATCGGGGATGTAATTCCCAATCCATTCCCAAAGCCACCAGAGTTCTTGGTTTCGGCAAAGGAAGAAATAAGAGGAAAGAAAATAGAAGTAAAAGAGGAAAAGAAAAAAGAAAAAGAAGAAAATAATGCAGTGAAAGAAGAAAACAGCGAAACAAAAGAGTTGAAAGAAGAAGAAAAAAGCCAAAAGTCAAGCAATGAAGAGCTCAAAATAGTCCGGCCAAAACAGAAAAAGATTGTGACCAAGACGTCTAGGTTTATGTAAATGTATTCAGACATATGATTACTTAAAATTTGTTAATAACGTTTTCCTTGTTAGGTTCTAATTTATATAAATCTTATTGTTCAAAGCCGATAATTTAATAAAACATAACGTGCACATTAAAATATCAGTTCTTGTGGCATTTTTTGCAAATTTAATTACTTTACAACCAGCTATGTCAACAACTTTTTTGGTGCGTTGCTAGTTTTTGGTTTTAAAATTCTAAAATTTGTCTTTTTATTACTGTAGCTAAAAATATAAGCTAATTATTTACAACCGAAATACGCTGAATACAGTTTATTTTCGGAAAATTTGGCGGACACACTTGATGACAGTAAAAGATTGGATTCTTGACCGCAAAAATGACTACACATCCGGGAGCAAACTTTTTGTTTTTTTTTTCAATTTATCCGCTTGCCGGCGTCCAGAACCACCCCCCCCCCCAAACATACAAACAAACATGCATATTCATGGCTCCTGTGGCATTAACAATTTAATCGAGATTCTCCTTTCGCTTTCGTTCATTCATTCCAAGCGGCGAAATAACAAAGAAAATACGGTAACACAGATAATTTAACATTATTACTCAACTACCAAATAAGTTACGCAAAAATAGTATTACAAGGCTCTTTATTAGTTAGGGGGTTGCGCGGAGAAGGGTGTCTCAGAAGATGGCGGCGTTCGGCCGGAAGAATTGGGCGTAGTCGAGGGGCGCCTGCCGCATTTCGAAGCCCGGCACGATGGGCTGATCGGCCGGGGTTCGACGACCGATGCGCATCAGGTTGCGGAGGTTGTTCGACTTTCGCTCTCGCAGTTGGATTTGTTCGAATCTGCAAAGAAGTCAGGTTAATTTTTGGAAATAGTTCAATAACGGCTGCTTTTAATCGAAACGATGACTTAATAAATCATTATTTGAAGACATAGGACCCTTCAAACTCTTATTTTGGCTGTTTTTTACAATAAAAACATGTTATTCTGACAGGCTTTCAGTGACACTACAGTATCTAGTGCAAGATTCTAACAGTAATTGTTTTTTGTCATGCCAATTTTTGTGTTTGTTCAAGCCCCCATGAATGTTTAGACCTATTTTTTATTGAGCTGTTCTTGCTGACATAACATTGCCAGTCTCCTGTTTAGTTCCTTCAATCGCTCCTTTCTGCCTAGTCCCATATTCTGAAGGTTTTCTTTTTGTCATTCTACCCTTGTTACTTCATCAGAATCACATGAAACCCCGTTGTTCTCGTTCTCCATTCCACTTACGGGCTTTCGTTGAATCCCTGTGTTTCGAGCCCGAGAATTCCCACCGGCTGTGCCGTTGCGAACGTACAGGCCAGGCACACCAGCGCCAACACAATCAATTGCCAGACATACGAGTTGACCAGAACTGCCATTTCCTTGTGGTTGTGAAGATTCGAAACGTCCCGATTATACGTGGTGGAGAAAGAAAAACCAAGCTGAAACGAATGCTCCGTCAGGCGTTCACGATTGCAATATGTTTGGCCGGCAAAGATTACACGACCCGCCACGACGCGCGACTTCCGCGAGACAACGAAAAACAAGTTAAATGGATGGAATGGAGGGCAATGAAAACATAAATTCATTACCTAACAAAAAAAGGGTTTCCAAAAATGTCGGCCCAAACCGCGTTCTAAATATGGCCGGCTAATGATACCGACGCCTATTTATACGCAACTCTTTGACCCACCTACGTAAAAATAGAAGAGGAAATGGAGGCGAATCCGAGATAAATGATGGTACAGTAGATCTGGGATGTTGCCGGTACAATGTAATCATTGAAGAGATAGGCAATTGGTGGCGTAAGTGGAGGTGTAAAAGGGACCACAAATCGTGTAAAAATGGGCTAGAGGCGTTAATAAACACAGAATTGGAAAGCTAGATGAGACAAACGTGAAAAGATGACTTTGAGAGCGCAGTTTTGATGTCGGTAGTGTATATGACAGCGCTATATGTAAAGCAAAGCAAGTCCAAAAAAGTGCTGTAAAAGTTGAAGGAAAAGCTAGGTTTGGCTGAAGACAAGAAAGCTCATAATTTTATGAAGAAACCAGGCCAAAACCGTCTCATCAATCAAACGATATGAAGCCGCAAGACAACCCTGAGATCATCAAAGTCCAACTTCTTCAAACGCTTCTTCCGAGCCGACCATTCACCACAGTTGAGACCGTCTTTTTCTTAACCGACCAAGTTTCCAAAAGCATCCTAAAAAATTCAATTAATACTCGTCGAACGTTGAGAATATTGCATCAAACGCCGTGTACAACATACTTTTCCCGTGGGCGGTTTCTATGCGAATCTGGGAGTTTCATAAGCCCCCAGGGGAGAGACAATGGCAGGGAGTTTGTCATCATAATTGGGCAGAAAAATTAATGGTAACTTGGCGACGTCTCACCAGCCCAATCTCTTTCGTATCGCTCAGAATGACGAGATGGCAATGTAAAAGTCATTTACAATACTTGCGGGGCTTCTCTGACTCTGAACTTTCGCTTCTAATAAGTGAGAATCAATAGCCTTAGGCGGTCTAGATGAGAATTTACACGAAATGCACGATGTCCGTGGCGTATATGAACTCATTTCGCATATCTATGATGTTAGGGTTCATTTGGCGCAAAACTCATTTTAATTGTTCTTGACATTACTCTAATTGCTCGAGGCTAAACATCCCATCAAATGTGAAAAAGCAATGAAACTTTTTAGCAAGCCTCCGGGGAGTAAATAGAACACGAAATGTTGCTGCCTAAAATTATGCGTGTAATTTGCATGTGACAGCAGATTAATTAACAAATTTGGACATTGCGTCCAGGAATTGGGGTCACGTTGAAGATCAGAGAAAAAAGATTAGTGGGACAAGAGTACAAGGTTTATGTAACATGATGAAAGTAGGCAACAATAGAAACAAATGTGATGAAAAAATTGGTGGGTATGTAATTGAGGGTTGGCAAAAAAGTAATCGAAAGAAAAAATTAAGGTCAGATTGCCGGTAATAAACATTGGCTACACATTTTCAAGCTCTCCTGGGCCAAATACGACCAATTGTATAATAATAAGCTAAAAAATCATTCAAAGGCGCATCTCAGATCAGGTTAAACTAGTTGTGAATTTGTCCGTTGTGTCCTCTGTCACGGATCCACTTCAGAATAGCAAAGTCAAGTTTTTCCCACGAAAACTATGCAGTTTTTATTACTTATTCTCTTGCTTCATTGCACTGAATAACAAGCCAATTAGACCAGTGAAACATTAGCTGCAAACTGCTAGTCTAAGGTCATCAAAAATTCAATAGCAATTTTTTTATTTTCCTCTAACAAACCCTCGAAACTCGGTAATAATAACAAACTTTGACCCTACACACCTCATCTCTGACTCAATCCCCATTATTCACTTCCTCGTCCACGCCCAACAATGGACTTACCATAATATCTAGAATGCACGGTCTCCAAGAAAACGGAGTATGGGGAAAGGGGCTGCGCGAAATGAATTTTAATTTGGGCCGGATTTGTTACTCTTTTGTTTGTACAAAAGTAATAAGCGCAAAACTCGAACTAAAAATATTAATTCTGATCGTACAAGGCGAAGATTACTTTTTATATTAAATCGTATACGGGGTATACAGTGCAAGAAGAGGGCCATTCAAAATTGCCTAATCCTCTAGCTGTACATATACTGGGTACACTTTGGCCGAAAAAATATTTTCAGCACAAGTGGACACTCAATTTGTGAGCCACCGTAAAAAAGGTGACATAGGCAAGAACATGAACAGGAAAATGATAAATCCCGGTGATTACGGCCGGATTAATACCTCCCTTTTGGGGGCTAAAAAAGATACATGTCCGTGTTCGATTGCAAGAACAAGAATAGGTTGTTTTGCAATGCATTGTAATCCCAAAACGTTCCAGAAATATCTAATCCCGGCCTTAATCCACTTTTATCCACATTTTGAACTACATTCCGAAATTTGTGGGAGTTCCAGCGCTTAAAATTAGCTGCGGTTTGCCGTGGTATCCAAATCTCCACAATGAACGCTACAACCCGCCCCTTTTGACCTCTAAGAGTATTACTATGGGTAATAGGAATCCTGGAACACCCAAAACGTGAGAAATAAACTTTACGTAAACTGAGAGTACTTTGGCCGCTTTCTGATCGCCCGCAGTTATGATGAGACAGCAATAAATAGATCATTTGCATATAGAGCTGTTGTTATGAGTTACAAGTCATAAAGTGAAGCTGAACAAAATAGGGATTAAAATGAGGAAGAGGAAGGATGGATACGGTAAGAATGTCATCATCAAAAGATGTATTGTGAAGATAAAACTGTCTGTGATGTCAGAGGAGAGTGCTCATGGCATGAGGGTATTATAAAAATGATGAGGTATGACATAAAGTGAGATCATCAATTTCTGAGACATCTGCAAGAATTCAAGACCTTTTGTCTCAGATGGAACTCTTCATCACTGACTGCTCCTCCTGATTTCTCACCGTCTATCGTCTTCAATGATTTGTCAGAATGCTATTCAACTTTGCAGTGAACCAATTCAAAGTTTCTGCAAAAGAAAGTCGGCTCCTGTAGAAAATACCTTCAAAGTATGATGGACATCCTGAAACCTGATTTAAAACACATCTTTTATCCATGAATTAAGGAGTTGGGCACAACATTTAGGCTTACCGTTTCTTGTTCTTGATCTCGAGAAAGATTAGGGCCTATACAAAAGAACCCCCGATCACAGTATGAACCTCCATCAACATAACAACCCCATCCAGTTTAAGGATTTTCCAGTGCAAAGCCACTGTACCATTACATTATTTTATAGCCTGGCACGGGCTGAACTTGTGTCCCCAAACCCACGGTCCTAATCAAAGCTCATTTCACGTCTAAACCTCAAACATTTCTCTCTCCCCACCCAGTCTATATATAAATTACATCGGAAATACTGTCGTCAGCCAAACCTTCCGAGATTTCTCTCAATTTTCTCACCGTTCCGCCTCCGTGCCATCGCAACACGAAGGAAGGGGGGAAGAGAAAGAAGGTAGCACTTGGCTGAAAGTAATACATCTTCCTTGCGGGTCCAGTTACATGAATCTTTAAGGTCTTAGCCCACTGTTTACAAATCATCATACACTTGTCCTCGGGACCTCCCCCTTTTCCTGTTTCTTTTAGATCCGTAAATAAAAAGCGGCGTGACATAAAGGTCGCTTTTCTACAGTAATATCGACATCACGCGGTTTACGTAATTTACGAAGACAGAAAAAAATACATATTGGTTAAAAAAAGAGCCGTTTACAATACGACAAGTTGAATCCTACATATAAGAACTCGACAGTCATCTTCTGAGTCGAGCAAGTTCCTCTTATCTATCCCCTTAAAAGTACATATTAAACTCTCTTCAATTGGACTTTAAACTTTGTTTTACATCCAATAAAAGTGTCACCAAACTCGGTGCTATTTAAGGTCAATTTTTGGCATCACTTTTGGCTTTAAATAGACCAGGGAAGACCTGCAACAACAACGTGCAGAAAAAGAGATGCCTTTTCTTTAATCTTTGACAAAATAGACATCAAGAACTGCTCCTAATCCAATGTAATCTTCACTATTTCGAATACCATGTAATCTCCACTCAATATTTTTTCGTAAGTCTTCCAGAAACCAAAAACAAACAGCGGAAAGTTCAAGTTGTAGGCGTCCACATGCTTCGGCGTCTAGGGTAACAAAACAAATGTTTAGCGGGCATTCCAGGCCCGGAATTCGTCGTCTAATGATGCCCAAACAAACCGAGAAAAGTTCTCCAAGAAGTTCTCGGCTCCGATTACCTGAGGCTATGAATAATTGACGACCAAAGATTGTGTACCGTACCCCCATTGTAACGTCACGTTTGATGTTGATTTGAGGGGTGGGATAAGTGTGCAAAAGGTAGGTTGGATATTCAGGACAAACAATGTGGATGACAACAGGACCCAATGTCATCAAAAGTATTGTACTTCACTTATACATGTAGTCTTGGGCATCAACATCGATGCGGAAGGAAATCTGGGGACATGTCTCTGTTTTTAAATATATAGTGGTCTATAACGATGCTATATACGGTAATAGATATTATTATAAAAAAACAAGAACTCGACCTTTTAGACCAATGGAACATAAAGAAATCCCCAAACAAGGTTCATAGACAAGAGTAACACGATTTAAAGAGAAACCACAGCTATG
Organism: Bursaphelenchus xylophilus; assembly: GCA_904066235.2. NCBI lineage: Eukaryota > Metazoa > Nematoda > Chromadorea > Rhabditida > Aphelenchoididae > Bursaphelenchus > Bursaphelenchus xylophilus. Next base: position 8,349,489 of record CAJFCV020000004.1, read on the forward strand.
TCATGCTCAAATTGCATTACAGAGCTCAACCAAAGATTTGCGGGAACTTGCGCAAGATCCTCGTCTACGCCCTTGGGCCTATAAACCAAAATGGAATGGGAGGCATTAAGCTGGTTTTAATTCAAATTTGGGATTAAAACATTACATCAACTTGTCTACGTTGTAGCGCATCAAAGGAGCGGCGGGGCGGAAAACCCTTTTCAAATCCGGCGAGATTGATTAATAATGGGCCATAAATCCTCCATCGTATCTGTGGAAATGAACAAAGTAATAAAAATATGGAAGAAATCATATATATGGAAACGTCTGCCCAAAGGATACGATCGGATGATACCACATACAGAACATATGTATATATACCATGAATACGACTATCATCAAGATACGATATGTAGTCTATAGTATGATGCGTTAGGGCTGTGGGATTGGCGGACTGACGCATTACCTGCACCGGTACAGTACATGTTTACAATCCACTCAAACATCTGGAAAACAGGAGGAATGGTAAAAGTCCACAATAGGCGTCGGTTTATATGGTATGTTTCAAAAATTCTCAAACTTTAATGAGGTATAAATATTAAAAGTTTCGTGTAACTACACCCACAGAATAAGCATTTTTTCACATCGTAAAAAGTTGGTTTTTTTTTAGCCATGACTTGTTTTCATTGTTAACTAAACTCCAAAACTTTAGCCCTCCGAATATAGCATCAGCTTTTAATGTAACTTTAGAATGCCTGGCACTGTTGCCACCTCTAACCCCAAAAATCCAAGAGGACAAGAAGTTATCATTGTCGTATTTCCGGCCAAACTTTTTCCCTGAAAGACCAATTAAAACGGCAGACGATAAATAAGGAGAGCCTCTTTATTCGTATGTTTGTTTCTTTACGGAAAGGAAATGGCATTTTGATGGGGCTGATTGACAAGGGAAGACGTGTAACCACATGCGAGGTAAATAAGAATGCTATTAGATGGATGCAGCAGTAGAGTTGAACCTTCAAAAGTCTCCATTTGTGTACGATGCCTTGAGGAATTTATGGCAAAGATGATTCAAAGTAAATTTGAATCTATGTTTGCCCTAGATGAGGACTTACACTGGCATAACAAGAAATCAACAAGTACTTGTAACGAGATATGCAATGCAAAATTCCCAGGTCGATTTTCCGAAACAAAGGATCGTGAGACTTTGACTTATATGTCTTTGTCTTGCCTTAACGGTTGACGGAAAAAAATAATTTTCAAATTTAAAATTGAGACTTTGTAGCAATCGCTGATGATAAACCATAGAAATCAGCGAGGAGAAACACAGATTTGGCTAAAAATTCAAACGTAGGATTACCCAGGGCAGCTCTTCTTGGCTGGTTGTTTCCTTTCTTCGCCAAATGAACGAACATATCCCGGAGAACGACAAACGAGTTTGCTGATACCAAACATCCAGAAATGGCGGGATTTCCCGTAAAAATGTCCGGCTAGATTAACACCCAAGTCATTTAGACTCGGTTTCTAGGGAATAAAAGCGAGTATTATGTCTCGAAAATGGCTAGCCAAACATTAGAGGAGCTCTCCGAGGGAATGGCAACTAAATCTTGCAATTGTAAGCCACAACTTTACTATTTCGATTGTGATAACAATGAAGGACCGGCTTTCGAATGTGTGCTGGACTTTGATATAATTTATGAAAATTCTAACATTTGAAGCCTGGATTTGAACAATATGTTTAATAAGGATGATAATGGGTTGTTGATCATAAAACATAAACTTCTAGCGCCTCATTTCCGGATTCTTGAAAAATCTGACACCTGTGCAAAGCATTTCTGCCCCCATTTTCGTTTCTAATTCTTGGAAATCTTTCAACTCTTTTCTACTAAACAAATAAACCACCCTTGATCGGCCGAAATATATACAGCACATTCATTTAATATCATTTAAAATGTCATTGTTGAGGCGTTTTCTGAATGCTTCGATCTTGGCTCTTTTCAACTGCAGAGTTACGTGGAGTTATTCAGCAGCTGAATTTGTGTTTTTGGTTTTAAAAAAATGCGACAAAATTCGATAAATATTTGAGTAACATCTGGAAGTTGTAAGTCTAAACAGTAGTTAATCGATTTTGTATTGTTAATATAAAAAATTTTACGAAAGTTTGAAAAACATGTATGCAGTTGAGATGATGATGTCATAAATTATGCAAGGATACTGTAAATACTGCAAAAAAGTTTTGAATTAATTTTTTACGTATTTTATGTTGTACATAGATGTTTTTAAGTATATTACACTTCCAATATTCTCCCAAAGTCACCATGTGTGTTTCTCACCCACAACTTGATATACATTGTCCTTTAGGAAATCGGAATCTCATGTCCGAAGCTATAATGTCACCATGGGAAACTGTCTCATGAATTATTTCTCATTGTTCGGCCATGTTATAACCCGTAAAAGAACTACTCTAAAAAACGACTCGGATTTTGCATAAAATGAATTAGCCATAGGTCATTTTTATACAATTTTCGCTTGTGTTTTGCCGGTTTGAAAGCGCTTTTCAGTTATTTTTCATGATTAGAGAGTACGGGAAATTAGGAGAGGCTGTCAGAGCGACGATTTTTATTCCTAAAATCACAAAAAAAAAAATTTACGAGGGAATGGTCTGAACTTCCCCCAGCGTTTGGGAAAATGACTAGTGCAGGTGGATAGAGCAGGTCAACTTTGGTAAAAAGAGCCATTTTCCAGCTGCGGAATAAGCCCGGCCGACGAGAAAAATCGACCGAAAGTTCCACACAAATTTCCTCTTTCTCTTCCCTCGGAAAAGAAGAGCGGCGTTCAGTGGTTCGGTTAGCCGAGTGGATAAAGCATCCGCTCGATATTCTTTTGGGGGTTGGTTCGATTCCGGGGCCTTGCGAAGGACCGTGAAAAGGCTTTGATGAGCAAGATCAAACTCTAACAACACAAAAAAACATTTTGCCATTTTCATACGTTTTATAGGGGAATTATACCAAAACAACAATTGTCAAAAAATGAACTTTTTGGGTTCTTCCAAACCTTAAAAGCGATGGAACGTCGAAGTTATACTCGTTTGGTTATAGAAAAGGGTATGTCTATATTTTTGAAACGCTCTGTACTCGATTTCGTTATTGCCAAAAAATTTTTACATAACCTATAAAACGTATAAAAAAGGAAAATTTTTTTTTGGGTTGTTAGAGTTTGATCTTGCTCATCAAAGCCTTATCACGGTCCTTCTCGAGGCCCCGGAATCGAACCAACCCCCAAAAGAATACCGAGCGGATGCTTTATCCACTCGGCTAACCGAACCATTGGACACCGCTCTTCTTTTCCGAGGGAAGAGAAAGAGAAATTTTTTTGGAACTTTCGGTCGATTTTTCTCGTCGGCCGGGCTTATTCCGCAGCTGGAAAATGGCTCTTTTTACCAAAGTTGACCTGCTCTATCCACCTGTACTAGTCATTTTCCCAAACGCTGGGGGAAGTTCAGACCATTCCCTCGTTAGCCATTTTTTCCTAATTTCTCATCGAAAAAAACGGTAATCTAAATTTATGCAAATTTTTGCCAAAATCTGAGCACAGAATTTTGAATTCCTCCATCCGAAATTCACACCCACATTTGCAATTTCCATTTCCGGCGCAAATTTGCATTTTATTTCCATGTTACATTTTCACTTTTTGCCACGACAATTTCTGGCCATTTTAGAACAAAAACCCCTTCCGACGTCTTTTTTTTTGCTCTCCGGGGTTGGAGATCTTTTATCCGAAGAGACAAAAAACGCTTAGCCAATTACAAAATTGTTAGCGACAAAGTGGAGGTCTTTTTGTTGTAGCCGTTTCCTTTTTTTGAGTCATTCTGGAGTCGTTGAATCAGTGCGGAAAATCCTGAAGTGCTCAAACGGATTCATTATTTTTTTTGAACACGTTTTGGAGACAAATATGGGTTGTAACTATTTTCATGATTTTTCGGATTAAGTAAACTACAATGCAAACACAAAAGGGATATCGGTAATCCGCTTTTAGGAACGTTGCATCGTTTTTGGGGCTTGGGTTCGATGAGTAATGCATAGGGCAAAGAGCGGGTCTATGAAAGGTGCACAAGTGCCCGGGTAATGAATTTTGAGTGCCCCCTTATCACCGGAAGGTTACAAATCCCATAAAAACAACTTATCGCGAATTCCTAAAAACAATTTGTTTACCCACCCCATTCGAGCCCCCGTTTTTATCAACTCTACCCATTAATTCTTCTTGACGGTTAATTTCCATACTCTCCTCTTTCCTTCTGACTTCCTATTCTAAAAAACGAATTCCTATTCGCCTCCCTACTGATTATTATACGACTATTTTTCTCAAAATGAGTGACTGTAAAATCAAAGTAGGTGATGTTGCAGAGGACGAGATGATGTTGGAAGGGCTGCATCAGCGATGGACGAGGAGCGAGCATCGCTGGGAAATCGTCTATTTTAAACGGTAGGGGATTAAGTCATGGATAATTTAAGGTTTTATCGCTGTTTGCAACTCTTCTAACATCTAACATTTATTTCCAGAATCACCGTTCTTCTGCTCCTGTGTATTGTTGGGATCAGTATTTTCGAAGGCATCAGCTGGACTCGCTCCGATGTAACCATAAAATCCGCGGACGTTACGGATTACTGTGATGGGGAACTTGTAAGTCCAAAATTTGATGCGAAATGAGGAAATCTTGCCTTTCAGCTGAGGTATTATCACAAGTCGAAGATCAAAGGGTCCTTCAAAGAGCAGCGGGGTCTTTTGTTCGATTGTAGGCTTATGGAATATTTGCGAAAGTTCAAATTAACAGAGAAGGATCCGGTTAGAGAGGAGAAGGTGGGTAAAATCAAGATGCCATTTTGCAGATGGCTAAGTCATTGTAAAATTCTTAAATCCTATTCCATCTTCGGTGAAAATATTTTCAATTTCAGTCAAATTTCCCTGAAGACACAGCCATTGTAATAGGCGCAGATTCAGGTTACTACTACTCTACACGAGCCGTAATCGCCGAAATACGAAGACACTTTGGGAATGCCACAAAGATCATACTGTATGATCTTGGAGGAATAAAACCTCATTATGTAAGTAATATAGGCTCTAACTTTATAGACCAGACGGCATGATGACTATTTTTTCTCTTCAGCAGCAAGAACTCGATGGAATTTGCAATCTCGAATACCGAGTTTTCGACTTCAACACATTGCCCGAGCAGGTCCGAGCGAAGAAGATTTTCTCATGGAAGATCTTCATATTAGCTGTAAGTACACAAACCTGTATAAACGATCTTTGTAGGAAGTGTTTAGAGAGTACAACAACATCATGTACATGGATTCCTCCATATTTATTCAGACCAACGAATTCGAGGTCTTTTTCGAGATGATGCACGACAAAACGTTGACTCCCATTCAACTGAGTGGATGGACTGGGCATGGCCTCAAATACGCCACACATCCAGGTGAGAAAACAAGGGGGAATAACTGTAATGGAGGGAACAAGGTCAATTTATGATGTAAGCTTCTTAGACGAGCATGAGATTGAAATTCAAAGGGATCTAGGAGACAACTGTCGTCAATAAGTATGATTAGAAATAAGATTCAATTGAAAGCAATTTAGTTATATGCCAAGATTCCACTACGTATTTTACCATCAAACAATCGTGATATTTCATTGATTTGAGCACTAATCCAACTCTTTCACTAGCCATTTTACGTTTTATGCTTACGTTTCAACCATAGTGTACCCGAAACCAAACTCTACAATATTTTTTCGACAACCACTGGCTTATTTTAACACCCAAATTACATTACGTATTTTACCATTAAATTTCAGGCATGTATAAATACATTCCCCTTGATCTGAATGTCGACAACAAAGCGTGGATGATGGAGGCCAACCTCATACTAATGCAAAGGACCGAGCAAACAAGGAAGCTCCTAAAATGGTCAGTATTATGTGCATCTGTGGTTGAATGCATCAATCCGTTCGGTAAGGACTACAAAAATATTGCCACAGCTCCTGTTACCGCCATACTAAAAAGTCCCATTCCAGGCGCCGAATACTCGTGTCCCCGAGATGACGGATCGAGCGCAGGAATCTGTCATCGACAAGATCAAAGTCTATTGAATATTCTCATATATAATTTGGAATACGACATGATGTTTGACGGTAAGACCCAAAAACTTAAGCCAACTAAAACTTCAGGTCATCGAGTAGTTACACACATGCGAAAAGACCATCCAAAGAATACCCGACAACGACACGAAACGAGGCGATTGCAATCCACCAACGATAACATTGCGCAATGTTCGAAACCTTAGGACCCTCCTTAAGCCTATTTATATTCGATATAACGGGTATTACAACCATTCAGGGAGCGTTTACGAGTTAATAGTTGTAAAGAAATAATCAGATATTTATTACGACCTTCAAATAAACAATGATTTTCGATCACACGGTAATTTTAAAGGTCAATTATGTAGCAAAACAGTTAAAATGAGGGAATTCTTACTAATTAGACAACAATAACAACCTCGAGGAGCCATAAAATTCAAAAATGAGTGCCAATTTTAGCCGAAACAACAGAACAATCATCAAAATTAAAATCCTATCCATCCTGATTGTAAACGTATTTGACGAACCTCCGCTTTAGCCGTTGAAGTCTGGAAATGCTCAGAGAATCGCTGAATAAAGACACCCAAGCTCTTTCTTTGATCTCCACCTTGGCTATTTGAATTCCCAGGGCAACAATAATCAGCGCTGCTGTTAGACTTGAATGATCCGAGAAGAATTGAGGGTCCACTGAGACGTCTTGAAGCAACGTAGCCACAACGGTATCATACTTGGGGCACTTTTCAAATTTCGATGAGTAAAAGTCCTTGAGAATTGATGAGATCGTATAGACGAGATGATGAGGGAGATCGGCGGTGAGGTCAAAGCCGAGGAACCTTAACACAATTGGTTCTAAATCGATTAGGCTCTGTCTAAGGGCAGCTTCGAGTTCATTCAGAGGGATGGGAGGCTGTTCTGGATGCAAAATCCTAAAATTTTATATTATACTTGAAAAAATTGCCCAAAATGGATAAAAATTATCAATACAAAGTGTTCTTCTTACCTATAAGCAACCGAAACAATCGATTTCAGTCTCAATCTGTTGTCATTTGTTGTTTTTGCCGCTAACGACATACATGTCGAGGCGACTGTCTACAAATCATCAAGTACAATATAAAAAAAGCCTTAGCTTACATGTCTACACATCTCTTCCGGCAACTTTTCATGACACTTGTGATAGTAAACGCAGGCATAGCTAATGGTCAGAGTTCGTGCTTCGAGTCGTATACCTAAAATATAAACATCACTTAACGTCATCAACAAAAATGCCAAAAAAGATTATGAAAATAACATACCCAACTCCACAATGTACTCTAAAAACTTGCGTTCTCGTGTCATAAATATAAAAATAACAAGAAAAGGGTAAAAATCGCACTCAAAATGCATCAAATATCATTTTGGTTTATTAACCATAAAAAATTATTGCCTAAAAAACTATAAGGTACCAGTTTATGTTAACAACAACGACAATAATTTACATTTGATACATATTAGAGCTACGCGTCCGAAAACACAATTTCCATGCCGTCTTCAGGTTCAAAACTCCTCAGAACCACCGAAGAATTCCACTCTACCGAATCAAAGACGCCTTTCTGCACCTCCACCTTCACTTCTACCTTCGAGGGCTCAAATCTGAGTAGTCGGGAGGCCATGGCCACAATGTGTTCAATATTCAGACTCAATTGGAGTGTTCTTGTGATCGTTTTTCCATTATAAGTTAGAGAAATCTTCCGCTGTTGAGTCTCATATTTCCCCTCCGGCGGCTTCTCATAGACCGGTCCGTATTTGGCATTAAACCGTTGGACATCCTTCTCATGAACTTGTGGAATTGGAGGTTCACTGAACCGAAGTTGGAAGAATTTCTCGCAATTTGACCTCTCCCAAGGCGATACGATGCACCCGTTCAGAATATTGATGGTGGGAAGCTTGGCAATCAGTATCTCATATGCTTGAAGATTTCGATCAGACGTATATAAATCACCACTTCTTAAGTTCTTCAGTGATGGCAAACGTGCAATTTGGTTGATTGATTCCCACTAAAACAAGATAATCAATCAAAATAAGGTCCAACTTACATCACCAATCGGATTACCATCCAGCCAGAGGCATTCTAACGACGGGAAACCAACATCCTCATCAAATTCAACGGAACGAAATCCACATTCCTTGAGATTAAGTGTATTCAATCTAAACCGATATAAAAATAATTTAATAAGAACTTACCGGGAACAATTTTTTACTTTTGAGACCTTCTTGAAATCAACCAACGGGTTCTTTGACAAATCTAGTACCTCAAGTTTTACCAAATTTGTCAGATCCGGGACTTCTTCCAACTCGTTTCCAACCAAGAACAACTTCTTGAGGTTGGGAAAGTGACGATGAAGCTCAGAGACGGTTTTGACGTCCAGTCCACAAGAAACTACGTTCAACGACTCAACTGTAGGATAAACGCAATCAATCGGCTCCAATGGTTTTAGTTTGTTCAGCCTAAAAATTAGCAATAAAAGAAAGTTAACTTACGATATATCTAAAGTGACTAGTGAAGGAAAGAGATCAATGATACGGAAAACTTGGTTCCAATCAGACAGCATGTTCCTTGCCATTGACAACTCGATGCATTTAGGGAAGTTCTGAGACACATCCCTTTCAAGAAACCGGATGAATTTGTTCTCGAGGACAATCAATCGTTGCTGATAAATCCAACTAAAATATAAATAAGCAAAAACGTTGTAACCTACTTAAAATCAAGCTCTGCTTCCTTGAGAACAATCTCAACGCCTTCAAGTTGATCGTCCTTGCCGGAATAATGATCTTCCACCGTTTTCAAGAAACCTTGACCAAGATTTACATCTTTCAGACGAACAAATGATCCGGAATCAGGATATCTAAAAAAAAAACAAAAGCGAGAAACATGCTCCTACTTGGTGCTAAAGTATCGTTTCCCTTGAAGGACTCCATCATGTTTCCCCTCTCCGGGGTTATCCCATTCGATCCCTAACCAAACCTCATTACTGTCTGGTGCAATATGCAAAGAGCCAATATATCGGATGAACCCTCTCTTCTGATCAACCCCTACTCTGTCACCAATTGAAGGGGAATCTCGTATCGTCATTAGTGCATCAGTTCCGAATTCTTTCAGAAAATATTTTTTATCCGATCAATTGTGATGTTTCGCCTTGAAATTTATGGATTTTTCTCGAAATTCACGCAATTTTTATTTTATTTTCTTGATCAATGTTGAAGTAATAAGTTGTTGAGTTTGTCGTTGATAAAAAATGGTAAGTTGAATGCGGATTATTAGCTCATTAGAGACTTTAATTTCTTTTGTTATTGTTAACCCTCACTTTTTTGTCTTGTCGTTTCTGTTCATGTTTTCTATTTTTTTCAGTCCAGTGGATTTATACTAGCTAGCCTTGGTCTGGCTGCTGCCGGTTTTACTGGAAGATACTTGCTTAGAAACAAACACATACTGGATAAAGCTATCGATGCCATACCGAAAGAGGCTGTAAGCCAACCTTTACTTTTATTTATTATCATTTAGTTCTCCAAATACTACCAAGGAGGATTTGAGCCAAAAATGTCAAGACGAGAAGCATCGTTAATCTTGGGAGTTCCTTTCAATGCAAAGCCAAATAAGATAAAAGACGCACATAAAAAATTGATGATCATCAACCATCCAGATCGAGGTAGGATTTTGTTATTCTAGGTAGAGGTCAAACATAACCGTTTACTTTGTGCAATCCTCTGTTTTTTCGAGAAAATGGGATAGGAACCAGCGGTTTTTTTGGTTTGTAACGGTGAAAAACAAGCGTCACTTTAAGGGCCTGTTGACAAAAAAATGAACGAAAAGTGTTTGAACGCAGCAGTTTTTGGAACCATATGATTCATTCCGCCGTTCCTAATGTACTTGACAGTTGAATCTCTTATATGTTTACCTGTTTTTCTTTCAGGAGGCTCTCCCTACCTGGCAGCAAAGATCAACGAAGCCAAGGATTACCTTGAAAACAATAAATCATGATGATTTTTAAGATTTTTTTCAATAAATAATTTTATACAACAATAGAATTCGATCTTTCAGATATTTTAAGTCATCCTGATTTACCGGGTTTCACTGTACATGAATAAATTAATATTGCCCTAATTTAGTGTCTTGCCAGACCATCGCTATCGATTATTGTGCGGGCTGATTGGACGGAAGGGCAAGCCGAATCCAACAGGCGGATATTGTCTACACCACAAGCACCTTGGAATATGCCGTGATTGATACATTCGAAGAGAACCTGAAGAGATTATTTTACTGTAAGTTAGGAGTGATATTCACTATAATTTTGGATGGTTTGTTTATGATAAGATACGGCTTTCAGTTTTTTTTTTGATTTTGTATTATCACTTAGACGGGACTTTTGGCCGTTTTAGAAGTATAATATTCGTTTTTTAAATATATTGTACATGATTTATATCAACTTACCTTCTGAGTTCCTACTGGACAGCTGGCATAGTGTAGCTTCCATCTCCTGCTCCCTCGTTTAACTCCAATCTCGGTCTCGAACACACAGTTCTCGGTTGTATCACAACAAACTCTCAATTGAATATTCCTAGCCGCTTCCCAAGCCTGGAATTCAATTGTTTCCACCTTTGTTGCGTTGATCCTTGCCGACAACGTTGATCTTTGGAAGGGCTTAACATATGAAGCAGCGAAATGCTGATTCCTCTCGTTGAAGTTGTCGCCCCGTGCAATGCCAGTAACACTGTTTCGGTATCTTCCCCTCCAGTTTTGCCATCCTCTCATCACGTAATCGGCTTGTCGATGAGCTCGGCGACGCAAAAGGTATCTGTAGTTGTGGCTTCCGGGGTTTACGGTATCCACGGAACTCTCCCAATTGCAAAGGTCTTCTAAAACAGGCAAAATTAAAACTTGGTACCTTTTTATAGCATGTTAAGAGGTGTAAAAGACACAATCCTTACCTGACTCGAAGTTACAAGCCACTTTGTTACATTGTTTTAGCCGATCGTCCGCTGAAATTATTGTAGTATTAGTAAAATTATGCAAAGATTTTTTGACCTCGCTTGGTCGAAGGACGTCATTTCTGATATCAGTAAATGCCTTTGATATATTGTTTTTCGAAAATGATAAGTTTATTTGGTGCATTTAGAAAAACGGTGAAGTTTTTCCACAACTTTAGGTTCAGTTGGGCGAATTAAAGGGGTATTTTGACTAGGGTCTATGTTTTTTACATAGAAATAAAAATGCTTTTTCTTAGAAAACTTATTTTTAGAAAAAATGATTTTTTTCATAGAAAAAAACATTTTTATTTTAGAAAAGAATGGTTATTCCTTAGAAAGTGCAATTTTTAGTAAATTTGTGTATAATAATAAAAAAAACTGATTTTAAACAGTAACTAGTAGTAAATTTTGTTGAGTAGTGGGGTAAAATAGTAAGAGTAGTAACTTTTTGAGTGAATATTGGGGACTGGGGTATTCGATGGTGCTGATTCCGAAAACATAGTTCGTTTTTTGTGATTTTGACTTTTTCTTAAGTAGTACTGTAAGTTAGTAGCAATTTGTATTGTTGATGCCTCAACGTCGATTGAAATCGATTTCTTGCTCGTACCTGGGTTAACCCTTATATATCTTCAGACAAATTCCGACGAACCAGAGAGAATATTCAATTAAACAATTCAACAATTAATAAAAAATTCAAAATTGCTACTAACTTACAGTACTACTTAAGAAAAAAGTCAAAATCGCAAAAAACGAACTATGTTTTCGAAATCAGCACAATCGAATACCCCATTCCCCAATATTCACTCAAAAAGTTACTATTCTTACTATTTTGCCCTACTACTTAACAAAATTCACTACTTGTTACTGTTTAAAATCAATTTTTGTTATTATTATACACAAATTTACTTAAAATTGCACTTTCTAAGGAAAAACCATTCTTTTCTAAAATAAAAATGTTTTTTTCTATGAAAAAAATCATTTTTTCTAAAAATAAGTTTTCTAAGAAAAAGCGTTTTTATTTCTATGCGAAAAACATTTTCCCTTTTGACTATAATTTTGGTTATTTTACTCACCCTCATTGAACGGTTCATTCCGATCTGTGTGCATTACTGGCTGAGTGTGATGATGCCATTTGGGCTGTCTAAAATAGGAATCATAGAACGTTGCGGACACCTGATTGTTCGAATTCGAACTGATAACCGTTGGTTGATATAAAAGTGCGAAGATGTCGACCTTTACAACCCCCCCCCCTTACTATTCTTTGGAAATAGTAGATAAGTGGGAAGCGAATACGTATTCTTACATTTTGTGTTGCTCCACATGCTCCTTCTGCAATTGTTGGACCAGCTCGATGGCACTGACTTCCCCATTAGTCTCCACCGAGGACTTTTTGTTGGCCTCCACCCATATGTCCTGGGAAGTAAGCTCACTTTCGAAGGTTTTGAGGGCCTCCATCACTGATGGAGCTGGCTCTTCAGGGGCCCGTGGAATGCTGGGAACATCTTGAGCACGTGGAAGATGCTCGGGTTCAGAGTTATCGGAGTCGATCAGGCCTCCGCGGGCCGGTTTAGTATGCTTGGCAATACTTTCGTGCTTCTTCTTGAACAAGCCCGTATTCCCACTGTTGACGCTAGAGTAAGCAGTACTGAAAATCCTCTTGACCTTTTCGTTTTGTCCCCGATAGCCTCTGATTCCTTGTTGTGGATACTTGAACGGCCGATTGTAACCATCAGCTGGCCCATCGGAATCTCGCAACGCACCGGTTTCAGATGGCTTGGCGGGAACTTTGACGCCGTGAAACTCATGATCAATCTTTATACCAGGTTTGTTCATGTTGATGTGTGTGGGGAAGTTTACTTCATTCATTAGGGTCGTCGATTCCATTTGGGCTCGATTCGAACTTCCAGTATTAACGTAATGTTTTGGTTTTCGCGGCTGCTTGGCTTGATCTATCTCATCCACCACTGATTTTATCTCTTCTTCGATCTTAAAGAGGGTTGTTTTGGCTCCACTGTGGGTGGATCCTTTGTACGGGCCTTCGGTTGTCTCCGCAGCTGGTGACACTTGTATTTGACCCTCAGGCTTTTTCTCATTTGAAGATGAATTTGATTCGGATTCGAAGAATTCTTTAATATTTTTTCGATGAACCTCCTTCTCATCCTCAGTTCCATGTTCTTCTCCACCGTGATCGTGTTTGTTCTCGTCTGATTGTTCTCGCTCAAATGGCACAACTTTTAATGGATTGTATCCTCTGTGAAGTTCCTCTTCAATCTCCCTTGGAGGCTGTGCATATTGATCGTATTGTGCGTTTCTGGCATCAGAAAGCAAGGTCCTTCCATGCTCAGTGTCGCTATGATTCTCATCCAATATTTTACTACCAGTGGCGATGATGGTGGGTGCAGCGGCGGCCACGCTTCGAACTGGCGGTAGCTCTTCTCTATCCGGCTTCTCAATCGTACTCATATGTCTCTCATTTATCCTACGTAATCTCCTCATGAACTCACTCTTCATTGATTCGTATTTCGATTTCATTTGTTTCAACTTTTCCCCGAGGTCCTCAATGAATTGAGAGTGTAATCTGTTGTTCTTTGATCTCATATTGATGTTGTCATGAACGGCGAAGTTGCCAACATGATCTAACTCGATCTTTTTCTCTTCCGGAACTGTCTTATGACGTCGAATCAACATCGTGAAAGCGGGTTTTGGAGTGGATGAAGTTTTTTCTGTAGTTGCAACACTCTCTGGCGTCGTATTCTCCTGCGTGGTGCTTTCTGCGGTTGTGATCTCAGTTGTTGCACTCTCTGTAGTCGTTGCAGCAGTTGTTGGCGCCTCCGTGTATTCTTCAGTCACCATAGTCGTTCTGGTTTTTTCTTCAGAACCAATGATACTGATATCTTGAGCGTCATCCAAATTCGCAGCAACCTTAGGGTCAATGTAATCTTCCGCGGGTGCTAGTGCAGGAAGTGGTGTGCTAGTTTCTTGTTGTTTCGTAGCAACTGTTCGAATCCGTTCCTAAAATGAACAGTGTCAAATTGGAATTGTTCATACCAAATTGTCAGCGGCTAGTTCGTCATCTTCACTGTCTACTAATACCGGAACCCCAGTAGTTCTCATTGGACCCAAGGTCGTCCTTGATTGTTGTCTCTCACTGACCACGGGATCTTTGTTGATTGTCAACTCGGATGGGATCAGAACATTCACATTGGTCAGGAGTTTGGGCTTGAGTAATCTTTGATTGTGCCGGTCGATTACACCCTCCAACGTTTTGATCATTTCCTCACGGCTCAACTAAAAATGAAGTTATAATCTCGTAATCTGCTTACGGTTTCCGTATCCACCTTGCCTTGATGATATCGGCCAATTAGAGTTCTAAGTTGGTTATCGGTCAGTCTGTCTAAGGGACGACGATAACTTTCGTGGAGTTCCTGAAAATGTTTTTTTTTTGAGATTGCGGATTAACACTTTTGTTTCACGTGAATTTGTGTCTTACATGACCATCTGTTGGGGGCAATGGGTGTTTCAAGAAATCGACCGATAACCTTTCATCCGAGAAAGTTGACGTTCCATGAGCTCGGACCTTGAGATGTCGCAAACTTTTCAAGAAGAGGATGTTTTGTCCTCTCTGAACTTCCCCTGTTGTCCCCTCTTCTGTTATCCGATAGGCTCCCTCTTCTGCATGATCGTCCGAATCGACTACAGTCTCCCCTAAAAAGCAACTTTGTCAGATCTCGGTGTGGTTTGTTTCCGATGTTCCAAAGTTCTTTGCGAGAAAAAAGTTTTGTTTTTTTCTCTTCGTAATCCCGTCATAAAGCTGGTTTGATAAAGCTCCTCTCGCCCCGAGAAGGAAGATGATAACGCGCTTGAATGGATGATGATTACATCCTTGGATGCGTGTTCGGTCATCGGAGGAGCATCCCGCGCAAAACCGGTCAAAAAACAAACTTGAACTTGCCCCTGATAATCGAGATCAATTGAAATATGAGGATCCAACGGCTTCGTATTATCATCTGAAACGGTTTTTTATCACTAATTGTAATCATTGAGTCCGTAAAAACCAGTAGTGATGAAAGGTGATGCATAAAAATTAATGTTTTACTGTAAAATACGAGGTGAAAACGTAGTGTGATTAGTCTAATGCAGAGCTAGGATAAGGCCATAAACCGGTTTTCCAGCAGGAAAGATAGCTCTACCATTTTGTAAAGTAATAAGTAAAACATTTACCTTCACCATGAATAGAAAGGCGAACCCGAATATTGGGGCATATTATTAATGGGAATCGTTTATGAAATACTAAAATTTGCGGCTCGCGGAAAATTGCGCACCCTTTTGTAAAATTAGTTCGAAAACTTCAATGTGAAATTTTGTAACGTAAGCCGGAAACCCGAACTGGATTTATTCTCCCGCGGAGAGCCATTGTTTTTGCTATTTTTATTAAGATTTCAACGGGAAACGATAAATTTCAACGGAGATTGACAGTGCTCAATCATGTCTGGGAAAGGATACAGGATATTGACTGTTTATACAAGAGGTGGATACGGTTTGAGTTAGAGTGGAAATTGCCAAAATAATTAGGAGAATTTGTTGAAAACAGTGTTGAAACCCGGAAAGTTTACTGTTGATAAGCGAGAGGAAGTAAACACCCCCAAAACGATTGTTAACCGCGATGATTTGCATCCACTGGAGATGGGGAAGATCCGCCGGTTTCGTGGTTGATCACTTTTTTTTCGGCTTGCTCCCATCCCTCCCGATCCCGCCCCCATAACTTGCAAAATTCTCAAGACGGCGCCACTTTTCCCTTAATGAGTGAAAGTGAAAGATCTCATGAACACTGCGTGTTGAGACTCGTTTCTCCAGTTAGGTCATCCCCATGCCAATAAAATTTGACTGGCTTTAATTGATCCGAGAGGAATCGTCGACTGATAACTGAGAAGTAACTTGATTACCAATGAAACGAACATGACATTTCGATGACATGAAACATTCGGAGATGAGGGAAAGTTAATGAAAATAAGACGTAGCAAGAGGTTGATGCAACAATCGCCGCAGGGAATTGAAATCATCCTAATTAGGGATCTTGCATATTATCCATGCTGATTAGTCTTCTAATTTTGTCTTTTGGAATATCGTACTCTTCATATCATAATTAGAAATTAGATCGTCAATCATAACATGAAGCTAGAATTCATCAATTTAACTCACAAATAATTTCAGAACAAAATAGCCATGGATTATGTTGAGAGAGGCTACCGTTTTCTTTGCATGGAGCCAGCCATGTTCCTTTATATGACATCATCTTTTATTCGGATGCCAGTTTACAACTCTATGATGTATGAGAAAGTTTGTTGGCATCGGTTTGATGTATGTTCAAGATCAAGATTCAAATAATCACCATTTTCTTTTACAGTATGACAACTCCACAGTTGACTGTACAAATTCCACACAAATCAGGAGTGACACGGATATCCACGAAGATTTTAACAGGTTCTATCTGACTTCATCGTTGTGTTTACTCGTCCCATCACTTGTGTTTACTGCATTGTTGGGTTCTTGTAAGTTTGATGTTGTTGATCATCATGCCGAATATAAATTAGGTGTGTAATATCAATTTGCATTGCAGTAAGTGACGCCTGGAGCAGTAAGAAAGCGATGGTAGTCCCTTTCGTCGGCCTCATGCTTTGCAATATCAACTATGTTATTCAAGCCAGTTTTATGCACTTTGATCCCTATTATGTTGTTATAAGCGATGTTTTGTTTGGAATTTTTGGTGGATACTCTGCAATTATCAGTAGGTTGCTTTGGTTCTTAATGGACAAATAATTTGACATTGTTTCAGGCACAATGTTTTCTCATTCGATTAAGGTTACAAGCTTTGAAGATCGAAGTGAAAGGGTGGCCCTATTGGAAGGAGCCATTGGCCTCGGTGCTACGATCGGATCCTTCACTTCAGGAAGTCTTAGACAGTAAGCGCATCATTAGTAAACACACGGCTGCTGCTTGTTTTAGAGCCACCAGTTATGCAGTGGCCTTCATCATAATAGGTATCCTCAACTTTCTCTCTGCAGTCTATATTATGATCTTTGCCGAGGACCCACCATTAATGGACAATGGAGAGAATAGAAGTAAGAGTAATGCTTTTGAAGGCCTTGAATTGAAATTATTTTTGGAGGGAGTTAATTCTAAGAAAAAAATAAATTTCAGATCAAATGTCGTCGATCGCTGATGGAATCAAGAAACGATTAATGGATTATGGCCGGATATTCACCGTGACCAGAGAAAGTTGTCTGAGGGGACTGATCTTCGCCTCATTTTTGGCCTTGTCGATAGAATTGTTCTCTTATTCGGGAGTATCGGACATCTTGTTCTCGTTCCTCCTTCACCGATTCGCCTGGACTGACAAGGAATATGGATTCTTTAGGGGACTATCGAGCGCGCTGGGGTGCGTTATGGTAAGTACTATACTGCGGGACTAAAGTTTGGAACAGGCTATATTTTCTTTGCGGCTTGAGATCGGAGTTTCATTTCTTTTCTATAAGAATCGGAATATATTAAAACCCCATAATGGATGCATAGCCGTAGAAATCAGAAAGCTCATATGAGCAAAAAACAAAATTTTTAAAAATAGGTGGGACAAAAGTTTGGAACAGGGTTAGGAATGCGATCATAAATTTCGCAGTATAGTCAAAAACTCATAGGCTTTGGTATTTTTAGATGCTGCGAGGTGTCAGGATCTCAACAACATACTGATTTTCATCGATGAACTCAAAATGAAAAAAATTCTTATTGAGCCAACAATGACGGTCAAACTTGCGAAAAAAAATTATTTTTTGGGTTGGGTTCTCTATGTTATCGGTGTGTAAGCATTCTAAAATATTTGATATGGTCGTATAACCGTACAAAGACACTCAGATATCCGCATAGGAACCTTATCCGCACAGTATAATTTATGAAAATTTTGGAATGTGCTTCGAATCTTGGTCTAATGAATTTCAGATTTTTTGTATGACGACATGAAGACTAATTGGCCCTTTTATGATCACTGTGAGATAAAAAAGTATCTTCACAAAGCGAAACCTGACCGCAATTTGCAATATCCCACGCCAGATGTTTCAAACATTTAAAAAAATTTTCGGTCACCAAAATCAATGTTTATATCGACCTGGATTCCTAGTATGATACATTGTAGAGTTGGCTAACAAAACTATATCAGTGTGGTAAGGATAAAGGCATTTAGTTTGGCGCCATATGGCGACCTAAAATTAAGGTAAAAAATATGGGTCATCTTAACATCTCATATGTCCGGGCTTTTCGAAGTTGTGGCGTTTCGTGTTGCAAATAGCGGTTGGTTTTTGTTTCTTGAAGATACCTTTTCATCCCACAAAACCTAAGAAAAGGCCAATTAGCCATCAAGCCGCCTTATAAAAAATATAAAAATCATTGAACCAAGATTTGAGGCACAACTCAAAATTTTCATAATTTATACTATGCGTATACGGTGCCAATGGGAGGATGTGACTATCTGTATGAGATTATGCGACCATAATTGATATTTTAGAATGCTAATACATCGATAACATTGGTAACCCAACCCAAAAAATAATTTTTTTTCGCAAGTTTGACCGTCATTGTTGGCTCAATAAGAATTTTTTTCATTTTGAGTTCATCGATGAAAATCAGTATGTCGTTGAGATCCTGACTCCTCGCAGCATCTAAAAATACCAAAGCCTAGGAGTTTTTGACTATACTGCGAAATTTATGATCGCATTCCTAACCCTGTTCCAAAATTTTGTCCCACCTATTTTTAAAAATTTTGTTTTTTGCTCATATGAGCTTTCTGATTTCTACGGCTATGCATCCATTATGGGGTTTTAATATATTCCGATTCTTATAGAAAAGAAATGAAACTCCGATCTCAAGCCGCAAAGAAAATATAGCCTGTTCCAAACTTTAGTCCCGCAGTATATGATGTGTTTATCATGATTTATGAAGAAATGTGTATGATTTTATATTGTAGACTCTAGTTGGATATCCATTGCTTCGAAAAAGAGCTAACTGGTCCAACGCCAGCCTTGCCATCCTTGGAGTCCTTATGAAAATGATCTTCCTTATTGTCCTGGCCACATCTTACAGTGAATTCCTCACTTATCTCACAGTTATCCCTCAAAGTTTCACTCGGTTCGTTGCCAGTGGCCTCAGGGCAATGATTGGACAATTTATTTTGGACTCAGAACAGGGTAAGGAATATAATTTTTGATTTGCTTTTTGGAATTTCTGGGCGTTGATACAGTAATTTTTTAATTTTTAGGAAGAATCTTCGCTCTAATAGCTGTTGTTGAGAGCATCGCATCAATCTTTGCCACCACCATCTTCAATGGATTATATCCAAAGACGTTGGACACATTTGACGGGTTGATCTTTCTTTGCACAGCGATTGCTCTCTCATTGCCGTTGTTTATCATACTGTAAGAATTTTTTTGAAGGTGTTTGACAGTCATTTGAAATCTAACTTGATATTTTAGTGGTGTCCGTCGGAAAATGAAGACAGCATGGGCAGATGACGAAGAACTGGAACGTTTACGAAGAGAATAGCTCAATTTTACGGTGTTTTAATAATAATTATGATAACATATCTAGTCAAATCATATCAAATAAAGGTTATTTTGATCAAATTAGGCAGAGTACAGATTATGAGGAATCAATGTGGACCATGTTGAAATCCAGTCAAAAATTTACCTCGTTACTTTTTATAAAATACAAATAAGTCGAGGTTTGCAGGGAATCGTTGAAATGTGCAAGCTTCAAAACCTGGAAACCCGCTTGATTGGACGATATGACACAAAATCGCAACTAAAATCAATAGTGATATTCCGTTTACGCGAAAAATATTTTTCCCGACCTTATAACTTTTTGTTCGTTGTTGGCCGTTTTTCGACAAACCAAGATGTTTCGACTGGTCAAACACACATCCACATTGTCGCAAAGGGCGAAGCTATTAGTTGCGGCCTCAAATTCCTTCAGAAAGGTAATTTAGATTGCATTTTTTTGATTGTTTTCTCTAGATTTCTTCCTTCCAACCGTTGGTTTTGAACTCGCTCACAAGACAGCCAGCTGATGTCCGACAATTCCATGTGTCGTCTGTCGTTCAAGCCGCTCATGTAAGTCAACGTTAATATTGTGAATATTATATTTCTTTTTCTCGGAATGATTGTTCTCTTTTTAGCAACCCTTCACGATCAAGAGTGTCCGTGAACGACTGCTTCTAACCTTGAGTCTCTACGACAAAATTGATCCGGAGAAGTTGACATTGGATTCGGATTTCTTCAAAGATCTTGGTCTGGACAGTTTGGACTTTGTGGAAGTTATCATGGCAATTGAAGACGAATTTATGTTTGAGATCCCCGATGGCCATGCGGATCGCTTCAAGACTCCCCGGGATATCTTCCAGTTCATTTGCGACAAAGAGGATGTGTACGAATAGGTTTGTATCTTGTTTTATATGTTCTTGGTTTAGGACAAGAGAAATAAATTTAATCAGTTTAGTTCCTATACAATACATTTTTGAGGAATGAACTCTTTTTGGATGTTAAAGGGTCAGATGCGGTTCAAGCAATTCAATAGCGCTAAGAGCACATCCCCATCCAAGGGTGAACCCATTTCCTCCATGACCGTAGTTGTGAACCACCTGAAATTGACGTTGCCGTTTGATATATTAGACTTATTCTAATATGGGGATATAAGATTAAGCCTTACATGATAATCCTTTCCGTTATTCTGCCTTTTCTGATATTCAACTCTAATCGTTTTCCTCTCCGGTCTCAATGAAACCCATTCCGATAAGACCTTGGCTCCTTTGAATTTGGGATCCAGAGCCACATACCTACTCCAAATGGCTTCTCGATCAGCATCGGTGACGGTCAAGTCTGTACAATTGTCTTGTCGTATCGTTCCCATCATAACCGAATTGTTCATGGGGATGGTGAAGGTGGAGAAATCGCGATAATTAAAGTGCTTTTGCCACGGAGCATGGACCTATCGATTGATTGAGATGCCTAGCCTTATAACGTACCTCGATAGCCACTCCTCGGTTGGGTTTGACGCCTTCGGTATCATCTCCAGCCAGATCTCCCCCTTTCACACCTCCGCAATTGATAACGTATTCGAATCCAAGAGAAGAAACCTATAAAATTATGTGGATTAATAGAGAATAACTCCGTTATCTCACCTCGTCCAAGTTTTTGAACTCCTTTGTGACAAACTCGGCTCCCTTTCCTTGTAATTGCTTCTTCAGCCATGGAGTATACGTTCGTCCTTCCGATGCATACGCAGTGTAATGTATACAGTACTTTGACGGGTTTACAAACATCGAGTTCCGTTCTCTGTCATCCAACCAGCGGAAATTGTAGACAATATCAGCCATGTTTCGTTCCTGAAAACGTTGCTTATATCCGTCAGACCTCTCACCTGATGTTCAAGGAGTTCTCGATTGTCCGATTGGATGTGTCCTGATAAAAGTTTAACGCCGCATTCATGACCATAGGTCTTCTCCAGATATGCGAATCTCTCGAAACTCTTGCGAGCCCATGGTCTGAAAGAGATGACAGTAATCGAATATATGAATCTTCATCGATACCACAGTGTGGGACCTGATCCAGTGGCAAAAAACGTACCGTTTTGCATCCGGGAAGTATCAAAAATGTGGCAAAATGCTTCCCTCTCCAAGTGAAAAAACCTCTTTTTCAAGGGTGCGCCCTTTTAACCCACAAAAAAGAGCGGGCGCGTTTTTGAAATCTGAGTTTTTTCACTTGGAGATGGAGGTATTTTGACACATTTTTTGGTGCTTCCTGGATGCAAAATGGTGCGTTTTTTCCACTGGATCAGGTACTCTTAAAGCCCTCAAATTTGGATTCGAACATACCTGGCCTCATACTTGTCCAACCGAAATAATCCCCCCGGTCCAAAGCTACAGGTGTCAGCAAACGGCTTATTCGAAAACAAAGTAATCTACAAAAATATTACTGTCACTCTCCAACCATATTACTATTTTATCACCTGTAATTTTGGATACTTCTCCAAGAATGCCAGTGCGGTTGAGCACCCAACAACTCCCTCACCAACGATCGCGATCTTGGTCATGTTTTTTTCTGAAACAGTCTTTGTAACTTGTGGAATATAAATACCCCTAGGGGGGTTGTTTGTGTGTTCATAATTCTCTGGTAAAAGAAAGCGTGAAAGGCGTAAACACAACGTGGGGGAGCACAGAGTTCGTCCAAAGAACTCAAAAAACGTCCTCCTAATCGCAAAACGAGGAGAAACCTCCCCGAAAGAGATAATATTTTATTTTCCCCTGACCACGTGCCAGTTCTCTGGTGGTCTCTTTGTTTCATAAAGCCCTAGAGAGCTACGTAGTTGGGCTATGGTCTTAAAAAGAGACAATTCAAAGTTTACAATAAACGTACAATCAAGTGCAATATAAGTAATCCCAAACATCAAATTTACGAACAACTTTTCGGCTTCTAAATCCATATCTTTATTCACAGATCAGATAATCATCGTAAGACAGAAACAACATCCATCACCGTGATCACCATCTCTTTAGATTTATTAATTCTCACCGTTGATATGGCAATATTCAAATCGAGTAAGAAGAATAAAACAATATATCACAATCAAAGGGGATGTAAACAAATCCATATATTATACATTTGACATTCATCATGATGGCTATTGGGCTTCGAATGAAGTCTTTATGACATTAATTTGTGTTCAAAAAGTGCCGGTATGTACCGGGATTTCTCGCTTAGCTCCGTGGAAGACCTGCATTAGACTGTAGGCATCAGCAGTGAGTTCACAGATCTGTTGATCCGACCAGTTTTGGGTTGGGAGATTTTGGAGAAGGATCATTGCTCCCTAAAAGTAACATATAATATAAGGTAAGGTAAAATTACTTGGAAATCCCTCTCTTTCAGAATATCCCGACTCCATAGCCTTAGGAAAGCGACACAAACATAAGTGTGGAACTGGGAGAAACCGTTTCGTTCACTCTGCAAATAATATTTATATTCCACATGATACCTCAAGTATTAAAGTCGACATAAGCAAAGTGACTATCAAAAATATAAATTAAAACCTTACCAAATACGTGTCCCATAGCCTGATTGTCGCTCTTAGCGGTATCTCCCTCATTAGCAAGTTATTCATCCATCGGAATGCGAATTGTAAAAACTCGACTTGATGTCTCTCCAGATGTTTCGTCAATTCCCCATCCACTCTTCCGACCAAATACTTCAATTCGGCCACCTTTCTTTGAATTCCGGGCTGTGCAAACGTGTAATTATCTTGTATCGTATCCAGTAACGCGGTGAAACACCAAAACGAATCCGCTTCAATGAGTTCCAAGGTCTTTCTGGGTATCTGACTGACATCATATGTGCCGACCTCGGCCCCATCAGATATAAATTCACTCAGGAACACGACAAAGAACGGAGTGACGAGGTCGTTTATCCCTTGCACATATCCGCTGGCTGGATGACGGATGGCCCAGATGTAGAGGATTCGTTCGAAAATCTCCTGGACCAACTTCTGTTGGAAAAGAGGAACCAACGGACACATTCGAGGGATATCAATGTGAATCTAAACGCATAAAATAAAACCCGAAAGCTCCTACCTGTCTAAATGTATCTTGTTGCTGCTCATCGTACCTCGTATGAAAATATTGTTCAACATAATTCCAATACTCATTTCGTTTTCTATCCAACGTCACTTGCTGTCGGTCATAGTTTACTGGGACGTAACCCTAAACAAAAATCATAAAAAATGGAAATGACTCTTACCGATAGTATTCTCCAAGCCATTGGTCGGATCGAATTGGGGATTCCCAACCAGCAATCTTTGCGTAATTGCTCAATGTTGATCATATGACTAGATGGGACACCCGAGGAGTCGCAGTGACCGCTTACTTTTACAACGCGACGAAGACGGTCGAAACGGCTTTCATCACCTAAATGATAAAATAAACCATGATAAAATGTTCAAAAATACAGTTACAATATAAGCAAGTAGTATGTAAACATCACTTCAAGCTCAAATAGCTTCTCCTTACCATTCTGCGTTGGTTTCGTTTTCTGAGCTTTTATAGGAGTTGAGTTTGACCAAGGATAACATGGCTGGGAGTCGTCGGCCAACTTAGGATATATCGAAGTTACTTTTTGGGGAGGCTGTGAGTTGTCTGGTTTAGATGCGTTCGCATGCTGAGCTAAGACTTGATTTGCTGACTCCGAAGCCAGTTGGTTATTGAGCGTTATGTCCGTATCCCAGACGTCCGAAACACTGGAAATGACATGTTAAAACTTCCACTACGATGCTAAGAGATTTTTCTTCCGTTTTAAAACAAAACATTAAGCGTTGATTAACTGAAGATACCTAAAACAAGAAGAACAATACAAAATAAAACGACTTACTTCTTCTCATACTGTTTGAACTTCTGTTGGGTTTTTCCAGTCATAACGGGAGGTTGGGCAACTTCCTCTGGCCTCTGGGAATTGGCGGTCGTTGAACTTGTGGATTGCGTCAACCCGGGTAGAGGATACCTGGCGCCGTAAACTGGGCGGACACTAAAAACAAAAAGATTAAAATCCCTCGAAAACCAACCAACACAAAGGCTGAAGATCCTCCGCATATCACTATCAATTATTTTCAATCCTCGCATTACCCGAAAAGAGCGCGGAACGAATCATATTCGCGGGCGTTGAGGATAACAAGGTTTAGCGTGTCAGAGCATAATAAAGGATATAATAAATTAAAAAACGTGATATTTACCTGCCGGGAAGAGCCAAGTTCTGGGTCCAACCAGACATTAATGCCCCGCTTTGCAGATCGAAATGTTAATTCCTTCTTGAAAAGCGGGAAATCTGAAAAAAATAACATTATCCTTAACTAGAACCCTTGGAGTTGACGAATAACACGCGGCTTTATGTTTAATTCCTTTTTGCTAACCTCTACACTTCCACAACAACATCGGCTCGCTGAGTTTTATTTATGCACCTGCAAAATTACAAAAAATCGTTGGAAACTTTATCAATTTTGACCACAAATTGTGGGATCAGTATCTATTCCAAAAAATAATATAAACGGACGTCTTTCTCAAAAGAAAACAAAATGTTTAGTAAAACAGAAGGCTATGTCCGCATATTTACGATGCCTTGATTCCATTTACACGTGGAGGAATAGTGGAATTAAAAAGTGAAAGGGGCTATCGAAAAAGAGAAAAAGCGAATTCTGTTGAGAGAAAACTCGCCTCACGGAGATTAACTCCAATCTGAAAAAACCTGTTAGACTCTCGTTAGCTTTATCTAAAGACAGCCAAAAATAGAATGTTGAAAGAACTCACATTTCCACTTATATAACGCTTGTTCCGTTCGTGTTGAAATTGAAGTTGTGAGGTCTCGGTGAGATTGTAATATTATGTAAAAGTATGGCCGTATGAATCAAAGAAAAAGGAGACGCAATCTCTGGCCGGAAATGTCTCGGAACAAACTCTCTCCTCAAAAGAAAAAAGTTTCTTGATGGCTTTTGGCACTTCGCATCGATAATTCCTTGTCATTTCGTATTCCATCCTCGGCATATTTTTTTCCGGAAATTGCACGGATCCATGGATAACAACAAGGCTTTCTGGAGGATGTATTATCGGTAAGAGGAGTCCTTATTTTTTATTTTGCTGATTTAGGTTGCTCTGAGGGATGAGGACATTAAGAGAAACCCGGGCGATTCAGATGGGATCTTCACTTTCCCGTTTGGGAAGGTTATGCTCAAAATAAAACAACTTACAGACAAGAAACTAAATGAGTACTACAGCAAGAGTACAAAATTCGCCTTCCGTGCAACGTTATCTTCTTATGATCTCAGTCAAGCAACTGACGATCGAGTCGTATGGGTTGCTCATCATTCTCATTGTACACTTCTTCCGTGATTTCTTTTGTCTGTAACTTTTGTTGTATTTATTAAAAGTTTTAGTGTATTAAACTGTGCTGTTGTAAGATTTTTCCCGCAAGATTTGTTGATTCATTTTCGGATATCTGTCCCAACTCTAGCTGGATTTGAATTTGTTTACAGTATGGAAAACCAAAAGGGAAAGATAAATCCGAGGTTAAACGACGAATGTGTGCGATGTGTTACCAAGTTCTATCTACAACACGAAATACGAGGACGGCCTCTAATCTACGTCCGCTTGCTAGGCCAGAGGTTTTATCGGTGCTTCTGGGAGGGTGGATATTATGTGATGTGGATCAGTACAATGTTCCGACTTAAGCACGACAAACATAGTTTCCACAGGCCGGTTCAAATAATGCAAAATGAGGTGAAGTTATTGTTGGAGAAAGGATGGCTGCAGGCCCTCGAACTACATGGGGTGTATGATATTTCGGATTCCATGGAGGCACTAAAACTTTGGCTTAATGGGTTGGAAGTGAATGGCTCGCTTGCTCTTATTCTGTCAGGACATTTTTACTTTTTCTACACTATTCTTAAGGACGAAATAATTGCTAAGAAGTGGAAACTAGGCTACGTCAAAATGAAGTTTGATGCGTTATCCGGACAGATCATAATGATGGACCATTATTTGAATTTTTATCCGTACGCATTTCAAATGTGCCAAACGTTGAGCGTTGCCGAGTTACGTCTTTCATTTACAAGTAAGACGAACACTTTTGGTTTGTTTACTGTAATATCTTACGTATTGTTAGACACACGCTTCGAATTGCTTCAAAAAACGATAACAGATGCAAAAACAAGGACAGTTTTTATGGAGATGAAATGCGGGAGTACTTTTTTTGATCTAGAAAAGTATATTACCCAGCCTAATGACAACCAAAGCATTGAAGAGTTCATTCTGGACTTGAGAGGCTATCAAGGAAGTTGTAATACCTTTATTAGGTATGCGATAGAATCCCTGAAAGCTGCAACATTATTAACTTTGATCCGCACAGAAAGAACTCAAAGGGATAAGAAGAAACAAAGGATTGCATTGGAATATAATTACTCGGAATTGTATCCTAATATCAAGTTTATATTTATCACAGTTGTTGCAAAGGACCTGGTAGGTGTTTACGGTTAGAAGTTATTAAATATGACTCATAATGGCCCAATTTAAAAGAGTTGTTTTTTACATTACCACAACCCCCGTATACGGTAATTTTCGAAACTAAAAAATCGTGCTGATGTTTAGCTATTATAGTACAACAACTATGCAAAATATCTAAAGATTCTGAGTTGGTCGTTTTCTGGAAATGTCCGGGCCATCCTTCAAGTTGCAAAAAACTATTTTTTTAAATGATTCTAATTCAGACCGACCCTCGAGATCCACTTGATCTGCCGTTAAGACAAAGAGAACGATATCTTATTCGGCAATGTCTCTCATTTCCTATCCAATTCCAATTTGTTCACATGACCTCCAATTCTATTCAGCTTACAATGAATCTCGACTAACATGTTTTTTATCAACTTTGTTATTACTTCTTGTGTATTTATCAGAAAAAAAATCCTAAACAAATCTTGTGGCTAACGAAACAATCTTGGCCATCTCGATATTATCCCTCTTCTTAAGCAGAGTTCCAGGGATCGGGGCCAAAACCCTATTGCCAATCGGATTTCCCTCGTCATCCTAAAAAAATTGACTAAAGAATTTGATGAGAAACATACCAATAAAACAATATTGTTGGTGTCAGTAGAAGGAATTCCATGTTTTCTGTAGTTGACATGCGTGTTAGCCCCAACAACATAAGCCTTCTTCATCTCCCCTTTTATGGCAACCAATATCTGTAAGGGTTGGAAAATTAACAATTTCTCCATTTACTGACCTTGTCACCTAATGTTGCGTGGGGCATATGTTTTGGCCGGTAGCCTTTCTTGTAAACATGAATACAGTAGGCCAATCGGCCACTGCTATTCGCTTCTTTCCCAATGGCCGAGTTGTCTACAACAACACAACGAGTTCTTCGATGAATTCCAGGATTTGGTGGTCGAGAACGGTGGATTGATAACTCATAACTAAAAGTTTACAAATTCTAATGAGAGCTAGGCAGAAGTCATCGCGTTGTAAGTATTCCAGTCTAACTCACATTTTTAAATCGCAAACACAAAAAGATTATAGTCAGCCAAAAGTTCTCCTCCTTTCCCTTTTTTCAATTTATAGACAGCCCCATCAGGTAGACATGGCATAGATGGGGAATGCATTTCGCGAGGCAGCCCTAGTTCTTTCGCTGTTGGAACCATCTGCTGAAGATCGCTTTGTTCAGGGCATTGGCTGTGTGATCGAAACGATCTGAAAATAAAACGGCTATAAGTAACAACAGCCAATGCCCATTACACAAATTTGGTGCGCTTTTCTCATTAAGACCATAGAAGAGAAATTATAACCTTACGTTGGCTGTGGATACCACCTTCCAGATGCGGAAGCTTGACTCACAAATTGCGACAACCTCGGGAGCAAGTTCCTCAACATTTTGTTCGACCTCAGGCTTCATACAAGACTGCATCTCCTCAAAAGAAAAAACTTTCTTGATCGCTTTTGGCACTTCGCATCGATAATTCCTTGGCATTTCGTATTCCATTCTCGGCATATTTTTTTCCGGAAATTGCATGGATCCATGGATAACAACAAGGCTTTCTGGAGGATGTAAGCAGGTATTTCTTTTTGAATTTGCACTTAAAATTTTCTTACAATCGATTACTTGGAGATCCCTTGCGCATGTGACAGCTGACGATAAATTATGTCCGGAGGTTTCGAAACAAAAAAGTTCCCAACTCTCTTTTCCTCTAAAACTGTAGTACTCTTGCTTTTTTGTTTCCCTTGACTCCTCTCTGCTTTAGGCCGCTACATCATTATATTATTCATGACGTAGGCGTTGATCCTGCTTTCCCTGTAATTAAACTCTTGCAAATTTCCGATTCCTCTTTTCTCTATGGAGTCGGGATTGCGCAGACGGAACAGATGCGATGGCGGCAATTAGTGCGGGGCATGAGTTTCTGGATTTTTGAATAATTTTTATTTTTATGCACTTATTCCTGGTGCTTTATGTTTTGTTTCAAAAATGACCTTTCAAGTTCTATTTTTGTTTTGATTGACCACTACGAGTTTTGTTTCTCCTCTTTATTGTACTTTTTTGTACTGAGAGATCTTTCATTTTAATGTGG
Organism: Bursaphelenchus xylophilus; assembly: GCA_904066235.2. NCBI lineage: Eukaryota > Metazoa > Nematoda > Chromadorea > Rhabditida > Aphelenchoididae > Bursaphelenchus > Bursaphelenchus xylophilus. The sequence goes on from CAJFCV020000004.1 coordinate 8,378,781, forward strand.
CTTTCTCTTTTTATGATGAATTATATTCTCTTATCAGTTTCCGGCGGCTAATGGGAGTTAAACTGTTTTGTTAGCAAAAAACGATAGCCCGAGTTCAGGATAGTTTTTACTCTCTTTAGTTATCAAAATTATACATTTTATATCTAAATTTTTTACTCATGTATAATATCCAGCTCCCATTGTTACAATGAAATCGAAATTTAGCGGATATACGGATCCCAGCTGTTGGATAAAATTTCATGATCAATTTGTTTCGCTTTTATGATGATCTCTTTGACTTTTCCGTCCATTTCGTCTTGTGTTTTGAATTAAAACAATGGGAAATTATGCAAATCCCCCTTTCTCGCGAGTATTTTTGTTCCAAAAGGCGTCAAAATGAAGAAGTCTTCGCGAATATCCGCGATACGACATGCCATTTACTTTGCTCCACTTTACTATTTCCTCTTTCTTTTTAAAACTGTCAGATTCCATTTTTCCGACCATATTTTATACATGACCTTTATACAAATCCTGAGTTTGAAGGATCTTTTATGCCGCCTTGAATATAATAGTATATCCTCAAGTCGTATTTGATATCCCCAGTCGAAGATGATCTCCTTTTTCTTCAGATTCAAGCGTCGGTATATGGCCATGGATCGGCCGGCCACGGGGTTCTTGGACTTTCTGCATTTGCATAAGGAAAAGGTGGGCTTGGCATAACGAAAGGTTGTATCCATTTCGGGAAGATTTGGTTTTGGGAAACGTCTGTTTTGGGCTAATCGAATTTATTGAGTGTAATTAATTTATTCAATGGCCCAAATCGCTAGCCAAAGAGTTGGAATAACCCAAAGATCTCATAAATGTCCAACAAAAGGTTTTGTTTGATAGCCAAATCAACCAATTGGCTAGGTGTTTGTGGGATCTTTGGGTTATTCCAACTTTTTTGGCTAGCGATTTGGGTTATTGAATAAATTAATTACACTCAGTAAATTCGACCTACCTGTAGGGCGAAATACTACCTGAAATAAGGTCGTAATTTGTTATGTGTATTTTTTACAGACATTCCGACCAAAGAAACGCTTTCCCATCGGAACATTGAGGTATAATCTTCATAAACATGCCCAGGCCACATTAAGTTCGGGTTTAGATCTTCGACAAGCGGTCAGACTACCGCCGGAAGAGACTTTCGAAGATTGGCTGGCTGTTCACAGTAAGCTTGACTTGGATTTCATATTTTATTTGGTAAAAACACATAAATTATACTCATTCTTTAGCCGTCGACTTTTTCAATCGAATAAATCTCTTGTACGGAACAATAAGTGATGTTTGTACGCGGGAATCATGCCCGACCATGTCCGGAGGCGCAAAATACGAGTACTTGTGGCAGGATGGACAACAATACAAGAAGCCCACACGACTCCCAGCTCCACAATACATGTCGCTTTTGATGGATTGGATTGAAGCCAGGATAAATAACGAGGAAATATTCCCTTCGAATCCGAGTAAGTGACTGTAGATACGGTACTGATTTGATAGGTATTCCTTAAATAGCTTTTTTGACACATAATAGGTCTAAAATTTGTGAATGAAGATTGATATCAAGTACAATATAATTGATTGCCATGTTTAATATCCATTTGATCTTCAGCGATCCCTTTCCCCTCGGACTTTCGATCAATATGCTCCAAGATACTTTCACGTCTTTTCCGGGTCTTTGTTCACATTTATATTCATCATTTCGATCGGTTATGTCAGATCGGCGCCGAACCTCATGCCAACACTTTGTACAAACACTTTTATTATTTTGTCACGGAACACAATATGATCTCAAGAAAGGAGCTAAATGCTTTGGTAAGTACTTTTTGACCTGTCTTTATTAACGATTGTTTGTTTGAAAATAATTTTTGGTACTTTTTTAGAAAGATCTGACAGAAAGATTGACTGGAGAGACGGTTAAAAAGTGAACAAAACAACACAAATACGCAGTGTTCAGAGTACAAATGAACGAATCTCGATATCGGCAAGCTTCCTATGATTGTATACAGCAAAATCCTCATCAATTTCCGGTTTATAAACGGTTTTTTTACTACAGGGTGTTCAGAGAATTATGGAAAAAACTATTCATTAATAACTTTGCGCTCGGTGGTCCAATCCGAAAAATTTTTTTTGCATTTTACAGAAAAACCTTGGAGTTTTTAGAATCTAAAAATTTTTTTTTCTTTTATCGGCGGAGACTTCCGTAATCCGCGTTGAATTCCGCGGAGTGTTTTTTTCACAAAATAAGGTTGTAAATCGTTGTATGTGTAATGAGAATGGGCGGAAAAGGATCCAGAGGATACAATATGAAATTTCTTTCAAATTTCTGTGCTTCGGCGGAGACATTTTTTAACTTCGGCGGACGATTTTTCTTCGACTTCGGATAGTCAAAATTGGCTAAAACCAAAGTGTATGGTATCCCTAGTGACATGGCGCCTAAAAACGACTTATTACGTCTTCAGTCGGCTGGCAGATGAAAAAACGGCAATTCGGCGGAGAAATCGGCGAAGAAAAAATGAACGTATTTAAGAACTTATGCAAATTTATCCGCCGACCATCCGCCAATAAGAAGAATGATATTTTTGGTTGATCAGGGCCGTATAAGACCTACAACTTTAGTTTTCTCATCATAATTTCTTAAATGGGTTAATTTTTTTCTTCGCCGATTTCTCCGCCGATTTGCCTTTTTTTCATCTGCCCGCCGGCTGAAGACGTATTAAGCCGTTTTAAGGCTCCATGCCACCAGGGATACCATACTCTTTGGTTTTAGCCAATTTTGACTTTCCGGAGTCGAAGAAAAATCGTCCGCCGAGATCAAAAAATGTCTCCGCCGAAGCACAGAAATTTGAAAGAAATTTCATATTGTATCTTCTGGATCCTTTTCCGCTCATTTTCTTTACACATATAACGATTTACAACCTTATTTTGTGAAAAAAACACTCCGCCGAATTCAACGCGGATTACGGAAGTCTCCGCCGATAAAAGAAAAAAAAATTTATATTCTAAAAACTCCAAGGTTTTTCTGTAAAATGCAAAAAAATTTTTTCGGATTGGACCACCGAGCGCAAAGTTATTAATGAATAGTTTTTTCCATAATTCTCTGAACACCCTGTATATTACACTTGATGTTAGATAAATTCTGATAGAGGAAAATCAAAGAAGCAATGGCTAAATGATGACAAAAAATGCCTACTATGACGGTTCCTGTCTGTATTTGTCTTCTCAATATCAAAAGGACAAGGATATTTATTATGAATGCCACGAACGCCATTCCTTTCCCCCCATATGAAATGTCCGTAATTTGCTCTCAAATTTCCCCCAAAAGCGCGACTTTTTTGGTGGCCCAAAAAAAGAGATGGCTATTTTACTCTCGCTCTCCGGCCCACATTTCCATGGCCGTGGTTTTTATGCCCTGAAGGTTGGAGTGGGGCCGCCAAAAAAGCGCGGACAAAAGAGTGTAAATCTTCGATTTTCTACGCCAAAAATTCCTCTTTTCCCCCCAATTTTATCAGTTGTAAATGTTGAAACAAAGGTTGTAAAGACCTGCACTTGTTTGTTTACAACTTACAGTAACTGTCTACTCAGTTCCCGCTTTGATTTATGCGGGAGATAATGCTTTCCAAAGTGCGCTCTGTTATCTCACCACGACAAGCGTCGAACAGCGATCAGCCCAAGGTCGGGTTGGTGGTGGACATGGCCGACTCTCATCTGATTGGCGGGATATTTCCGGGTAAGCGAATTACAGTACCAAAAGCACAAAACTTTCTGCAAAATAGACCACGTTTTTATGGAGGTTGTAGGTCACGCATACCTTGTATAATCATAGTTGTGACGGGGAAATTAATTTTAGAAGCTATCTGACGTCTCTCTACAAGTTTTATAAACGTATTTAAAGCTTAGGAAAGGCTGTTGTAAGGGTGATATGTCACTTATGTGGAGTTATTGGTGTTTGAGGGCCTTATCCTCGTATTATAATAGACAGAGTAAGTTGAGTGCGCAGGGAGTGAAAAAATTGTCATTACATATTGGAAAAACATGTCATCTTGATGATTAATCATTTTTTCATACTAAATTTGAATTTTTCAGTTACAGTAGGCCCTGACAAAGAGGAATACCCCTATTCCCGCCCAGAATTCCTGCATTTCACGGAAGAAGATGTCGCTTTGGCCTTGGATCAACAAGTTCGGCCAGTTTTATGCCCCAAATTCCCGAACCGAATGCCTGCTGTTGCTGGTTACGCTGAATGTTGTAATGCCGGGAAGTCGACGTTAAATGAAGATCAAGCCGCTGCAAAGATCCTGCAGTTTCATCAACAGGGTTACGAGGCCGAAAGCATGGTCGTTTTGAATGATAAAAACAAAAAAATCAAGAAAGAAGACCGCAAAAAGTCGGACGAAGATGTCCTCAGCTTTTCGCCCAGCTTGTCGGTGAGTAATTGGGGTTTTTCTGATGATTCGTGTTGAATATTTAGAGTGATGACAGCCCAGGAGTCCCTGAAATTAAGGCAGCCTACTTTGGATTATTCGATGGGCATGCTGGGAGTGGCGCGGCATCGATTTCAGCCAATTGTTTGCACGAGCACATCAAGGTAGGGTTTCATCGTTGCTGAGATTACGGTAGTTTTGGTTGTAGAATCGGATGAACGAGGTTGTGGAGACCGTTTTGACGCTATCCGCGAGAGAAACACATATGGTCGGGAAGAAGGCGAAGAAGGAGGACCAATGTAATCGGTACAACTCGATTGATAGCCAAAGTCTTATAATCGGGGCTCTGGAAAAGGCTTTTCTGGAAATGGTAAGACCAATTAGCTGTTGATTAGTCTGGAATCTCATTTTGAATTTCATACGGGTTGAGCTTATTGCTTGGACCCAGCCTTGATTTTTGATCTGCCATCAAAAATTTTGTCATCAAAAAATAAAAAATTAACTTCAGGACAACCAAATCGTCGAGGAGAAGCAATACGTTCGAATCGGCGGTGGCTGTGCGGTCCTTGTCTCCCTTTTCTGCCTAAACAAGATATTCATAGCGAATGCGGGCGATTGTCGAGCGATTGTGGTTACCCCAAGAGAAGTTCGACAACTCAGTGAAGACATGACACCTGTCCGCGAACGGAAACGACTTCAGTTTTTGGCCTACAACAACGAAGACGCGTTGAATAACTCCTTCTCCAGGTTCGAATACAGCAGATTCTTGACTCACAAAGACTTGGGGAGGAAGGTTTTGTATCGCGATTACAACATGGATGGGTGGACGACAAAAACGGTGAAGGAGTATGATCTGCGACCGCCTTTGATTAGTACACGCAGCAAAAAGGCGCGATTGTTGAATACGATCGGCGTTAGTCGAGGGTTTGGAGATCATCATCTGATGACCTACGATGACAAGATCAGTATAAAGCCGTTCTTGACAGCTTCTCCGGAGGTAAGGACTATACTTTATAAATATTTTCTGTAGGGCTTAGAATTTTGTAAATGGGTTTTTTTTGTAAAAATTATGTTAAAATTTTTAACAAAAAATCGGAAAAAAGTTTTGGTTCACCCTAATAAAAAAGTTCTTTGTAGGTAACAGTGTTCGACTTATCTACAATGTCCGAACTAACCGATTCGGACGTCTTGATCATGGCTTCTGACGGTTTATGGGATGTGTTGAGCAATGAAGACGTCGCGAAGATCGTCCGGACTTGTCTCAGCCAAACAGACCCTTCAGATCTCACTCGGTAAGACTAAGCCATCTAAAGTAAGATAAGTAATCATTCAGATACACAAGTGTCGCCCAAGATCTTGCAGCTGCTGCACGAGGCAATCCCATGGAAGGGTGTAAATGGCGACTCACCTGGAACAAAGATACGAACATAGAGCATATAAAAGAGAGCCCCGCCACGTCTAGCACGTCTTACGGGACTCAGGCCTCTTTGGATGACATTACAGTGTTCGTGATTCCCTTGAAATTCGCCATAAATTTACCGAGGGATGATGATGACGAGGATGATGAGGAATTACTCGTATTTTAGTCGTGCTTTAGGTTATTTATTTTTAGCAATACTTGTACACAAATAAAATTTTATACTTGAAATTTGATTTTTCCCAAGGTTTTATGCAGATTCGGTTTCTAAACGGAGTCAGGATCACGATTTCGCTCCATTCTACAGTATTTTGTTTGCGCGTCAGCCGAGTGATTGGTTGTTTGGAGAATGGCCAAAGACGATCATCATTGGATTGAGTCCACCATTCAAGCCGACATTGGTCCTCGCTCTTCAGTTGGTGTCTTGTTGAGTAATGACCTCCCTCCGAAAGTCGTCAAAATCTTGCCGTCCTCAAGCTTCCTCGGACGGCTCTTTGTAGGCGATCGGATCGTGTCCATCAATGGTCAGGTAAACAAAATATGTAAAACCGATATTTAAAGTGGGGGACCTGATCCAGTGGCAAAAAACGTACCATTTTGTATCCGGGAAGTATCAAAAATGTGGCAAAATGCTTCCCTCCCCTGCGCACCCGCTCTTTTGGTGGGGGAAAGGACCCTTCAAAACGAAGTTTTTCACTTGGAGAGGGAAGCATTTTGCCACATTTTTGATACTTCCCGGATGCAAAATGGTACGTTTTTTGCCACTGGATCAGGTCCCCTGTAAGTGCGTAGAATTGAAATCTTCATTTGAAAATTAGTATTGCTGCGCTCATTACAGCCCATCAAGAACTTCCAAGAGATGCACAAACTTTGCAAAGGCAAGATTTCCCTCAAACTTTGTCGAGATGAGTACTGCACGGTGCAGGCCACCAGTCTACCCGACCCGAAGCCCGGCTTTCAAGCATTCGACTTTGACATCAAATGGAGAGAAGGCGGAATGCCCATTGGAATACTCGTGTGCACGGTAAGTGTAACGATCACAATCACATTCACTCTAATAAAATTTTTTAGGATTCCGAAAAACAAGTGATGGTGAGTATGATCGAGAATGGAAGTTTGGCCAGTTCCAGTCTAAGACCCGGCGATATCTTGGTCAAAGTGAATGACACAGCCATCAGTGACCGGAATGTCGCTAAGAAGGTCAGTTTAGTACTCAATGGTTAGAACAAATCATCGTTTTTATATTGTACATCATATGATCTTTTCAGTTGATCCTCGACAGTGTGACCGCCAGCAATCGAGTCAAGTTGACTGTGCATCGTCAGATCGAACGTGACGTCCCATCTCTTATCCACTCCACCGTCGCAAGTCCCGGTAACCCTCCCAATGACCTCCGCTCTTCGAAAGACACTCAATCCGAAAAATCACAAAAGTCTGAAGTGAAATCCATTACTGCTACTGCCAAGCCCGCTCGACCGAAGCCCAAAGGTCTTCCGAATTTTGATACCCTCGTTCCTCCCGATGTTTTGGCCATTATGGAGGCCAACAAAGATTTCTGGAAGAAGCCCAATTCCAATCCACCAATTCTCAAGAGCCGCTCGGCCCCTGGTCTGTCTATTAATGAACTTTATGAAAAAAGCCTGCCCAGACTAATCCCTTATTCTTTCAGGACCTCGAATCAACCTCGAAGGCCAAGTCGAAGAGACTCAAATCGCCTATGAACCCGGTCCAAAGCCCCTTCGAAACACTCCAAAAAGAGTTGGTTCTTAAAACAAGTCCAATTTACCGTATGAATAAAGCAGTCTCATCAATCTTTAATACATATTTATCATGTTATAAAAAAAAATTAAGATTACTATATAAAAACAAAGTTAAGACGCTATATATATACATTTACATCGACTTTGTTTCCGAGACCTTGATTATTGAGTCCGAAATCAGAATTCTTTTAGAGATTACGTCCGCGCCTTCTCAATGTCCCGAGTGAAACTCTCCGAGCGTCGCCTGAAGCGTTGCAGCGAGGGAGTTGGGCGGCGATGACGTTGGGGAAGAAGAATGTACTGGGCCATGATGGGGATATGATCCGAAGGCACATGGGGATGGGGGAAGCCGAGGATTTTGTTCTCGCTGATCCAGGTCTGATCCATTCCACCCAGATACCCGACTTTGTTCAAGGATTGAGGAGATGTGAAGATGTAATCGATCATTCCCTTAAAGTCAAGGGTAATATTCGTATTGGAGATATGTTCGGGACTGATGGCACTTTCCAATTGCAGAGCATGGGTGTAGTTGAGTTCCGCGTAGTCGTTGGTGTTGATTCCATTGAGGACCATATCATTCCGGAAGGACTTTAGGTCGGGATGTTCTTTGTGGATGATGCCTCGGGTCAGATATTCGATCACACCCGAGTCCGGCAGGGAGTTGAAATCACCGCAAATTATCAGAGGAACTTCCTGAAGGAACAATAATCATAATAAAATATATAAGAAATATATTTTATAAATTAACTGTAAATCCTCACCGGTAATGGGACTTTGCTCTTTTCAGCTACAGCCTCAATCTGTCTTGCACATTCGTGTACCAACATCATCGATTGGATCAACTTCACATCACAGAATTCGGGGTCCCAATGGATATGAGCAGCACACAAAACCAATGGAGTTCCGACTACACTGTCTTCCGAATCCACTTCTGGACTTCCTGCGGTGTCTGGGGAGCTGTCAAGGAAGGACGGAGGCCCGTCCTTTGATCGGTAAATTCCTGGGAGGACTTCCATTATAGCCATCAAAGCAATGTTATCCTTGGGCATTACCCGATTAATAATGGCGTCACTCTTGTATGCCTTGTTGATGGCGACTTGGGCAAATTCAACTAGATGTTGATGGTTCATTCGGAATCTAAAATTGCAATATATAAACAGAACAAAAAAATTTTTTTTTGTCATGTATAATATAAATTACTTTGATGATTTCCAGAACAAAGAGCATCCATCCACGTGTTTCCGATCGTCCGCATTCATGGTTTTGGCTCTTGACTTCGGAGCAAAAATCCCATCATATCCATGTTCCTTCAGACTTGGCTCGAACAAAACTTTGAATTGTTCAGCTTCAACTTCCTGCAGTGCCACGATATCAGCATCGTATCGAAGAATCTCCTTTATAATGGCATTCTTTCGATATTCCCAGTTGAGCGCCCAGGATGGACAGTAGGAATACAAGTTCGTTGTAGCGTACTTATCACAGAGGACGTTGTAACAAAATACAGTGAACTCGGCTGAAAATTGAAGAAAATATTTTCACAACTCTCATTAAAAACGTACCAACAGGCTTGTCGCTACTAGGATGTTGAATCGTATACCATTTTCTCGCCGGTGGAGGTTTGGTATTGGCTAAACACAGAAAATAAAAATGAGAAAGGCCAACTCACTAGCTAGACTATCCAACAAAAATTGAAGTAACTTCTTGGACCCTTGAGGACTATGCCCGTAATTCAAAAGATCTTGAGGTAGTGGGTTGCCGGCTACATCTAAAACGATATTTGCATAGAAAACTGAAACCATCGACAATGGGAGAAAAAAATGTTAACTTACTCAAGGTCTTTATCCTAAACAATTTCCCTAGCTCAGGAGGCAAACTTGTCAGCTGGTTATTAGAGATGTTCAAATGTAGAAGACTGGCCATTTCACCCATCTCGGGAGGAATTGAAGTCAGATTGTTGTGACTGACATCAAGGATGGTCAAATGGTTGAGACAAGGGATCTCCCGGGGGATTGAAATCAAGTAATTATGATCTAGGAAGAGGGCAGTCAAATGCCGCATTTCCAAGATCGCCTTGCCGATTACCCGAATTGACCCTAAATTAAAAAAAAATTAATTCAAAATTTGGAATTAACAAGACTTCAAGTATAATATTAAAAAAGTAAGATCTCACCGTGAACTTCCATCTCAAGCCATCGAGCTTGCTTCCCTTGACTTAACTCATCTTCATTCAAAATCCGATGAGTCCTCTGAGCACCATTCTTCAGGATCTTCCGATTCTCGGAGCCATCGTCTTTACTCAAAGGAAGGCCCGCAGAGCCTGAATAGTGCCATTCTGTCGACAATAATGTCCGTTCTTCCACTAAAATCAAAAAACAAATTAAAAGCAAACTCCTTGTTGGTAGTTGCCTCAAAGTCAACATACCTTGAGTTTGAGACATGAATCCGAACCAACGGAGGAGACGACGATCAACAAAACCAACTGCTGTAAATCCTTCGTTCTGCCGATTTTGGAGGTTTTAAACCTGTAAAGAAGCAGCCCGATAAAAGTGGAAAAAAATGGAGCGCGCGCGACACCTTCCTAGACAGAAATAAATAGATCTCTCTTCCGCCTAGATTATGTTATATAACCTCGGCACGGAACACACGCGCGACAGACAGACGTGATCTCAACCTCCTTTATGCGCGCCTCTTGACCCTCCACCTCTTTTATCATCCCAAACCTCCAACAGAGTGGCACTAACGTCCAGATAACCATTATTAAACCTATTATTCATGAAGATTAGAAAAAATAACCTTGAAATTTGGTCGTTTAACCCAAAAACGAGAGTGCTGAACCAAATATCAGAGCCGAACAAGTGCATCGAGTATTCAAAATTATTTTTGCCGAATTTACATTTTTTTCGAGTAGTGACCTTTCGCGACAAACGAAACGTCAATATCGATTATTCCAACACATTTTTGTCGCGTTTTGCCGACGTTTCTCTGGAATTTGTTGTATTATTATTTTTGTGGTTTTCGTATGAACTATGACCGCAGGCACAAGCTCTTTTTTTATCAGATTCGCTGTCTTGTTCGGGTTTTTATCAAGTCTGGCGGATATAGTTTTACTTGAAGAGAATGTCGCGATTAAATCGCAGTTCTTTGATGAATAAAAACTTATTTGATTGATGTTTGTATAGTCTGGGAATTTAGTTTTGAAGACGAGTGCTCTGACATTTAAAAACAAGGAGCGTTTTTGATGTGTATAGCGTGTTTGTTTACGATATTGTCGGATGTTATGATTCATAAACAATTTATTAAATTTTAGGTAAGATGATGCCTCCGGGCCCTCCCCCATTTTCGACGGCACCGCGTGGTCCTCCATCTCAACCTTTTCCACAAGGTGCCTCTGGTACGTCAATCTTTAATTACTTTTATTTGAATTTAGGTCCGTATCCTCCACAGTTTTCTCAGAAGGGGCCAACTCCCGGTGGTGATCATTTAATGCAGAATGGTTTTCATCCTCCGGCTCCGCAGAATAGTATGCCCCAATTCCCGGCGGCTCCTTTCCCTCAACCTCAAGCTGCCGGTCCTCCAATCCCTCAAGTTCCACCACAAAAGCCAATTGTGCCGCCTGGACCTCCAGGATTTAATTCTATGCCTGCTGGACCACCAATGGCTCGACAACCTTCCGCGCCTGGACCTGGCTCATTTCAGCCACCAGGACCTCCAGGGTTACCTCCGCAGCCCCAATTTGCGCCTGTTCCTCAATCTTCCCAAGGGCAGTTTCAGCCTCTTCCCGGGCAAAATCAGCCACAACCAGGCCCAGGGCAATTCCAACCACAGCCTGGTCCAGGTCAATTTCAGCAGCCTCAGTCGTTTCCTGGCCAATTTCAGCAACAAAATCAATTTCAAAATACTCCTCAACCAGGATATGGTCAACAAAATCAAAGCCTCCAACCGGGATTTGGGCCAGGAATGTATGGTAATATTCCTCAGCAAGAGAGGCGATATATTGATTTGATGTTTGAAAGGAATATCCTTGGATTCCCTTTCGAAGAGAACCAAATGACGTTACCAGAAAGTGTGTGTAGTCCACATGTCAAGGTAGATCCAAGGTAAGTTGAAATTAATTTTGAGATTGTGTTGAAGTTTAGATTGATGTTTTATGAATATTATTGCAGAGTATTCCGATGTACGGTGTCTTCGATCCCAGAAACGCAAGAAATCTTGAAGAAGACCCGAATTCCTCTTGGCCTGACATTACATCCATTCCGAGACATGAAGAACCTTACTGTGATCAACACGAATATAGTGCGATGTCGGTATTGTCGGACGTATATTAATCCATACGTGTATTTGCCGGATAATCGGCATTGGAAGTGCAATTTGTGTTTCAGAGCGAATGATCGTGAGTTTTTAAAGAGTTTTTTATTCGATGTTTAGATTGAATGCTGATAAATTGATGGCTTATTTTAGTGCCGGACGATTTCTGCTTTGATCCGGTGGAGCGCCGGCCAGGAGATCCTCGAAATCGACCGGAATTGAATAATGCGACCATTGAGTACATTGCGCCACAAGAATATATGCTCCGACATCCGCAGCCAGCCGTTTACTTTTTTGTTTTTGATGTTTCAATAGCTGCGGTGGAGTCCGGTAAGATTTTTGTTTATTTTTGCTTTTAGGCGTTTATTTAGACAATATTTTTTTTCTTAATTATTTTTATTCATTTTAGGTTATCTGAACATTCTTTCCGAGCAACTGGCAATAAATCTGGATAGATTACCCGGTGACGATCGAACCCTTGTCGGTTTCCTGGCCTTTGATTCTAGTCTTCACTTCTTTGAATTCTTTTCTTCGAGTTCCGCGGCCCGAGAATTAATTGTAACCGATGTGGAAGCGTGCTTCATCCCGACGCCGTCGGGACTTTTGGTCAACCTTAAGGAGTATAAAGAAACAGTCCGAGCGTTCGTTAATCGAATACCATCGATATTTGAACATGGCCAATCAAGAGACAGTAGCTTGGGAACGGCTTTGGAGACGGCGCAGAAGCTAATGGTACAGATTGGCGGAAGAATTTCGCTGTTCACGGCCAGCAGACCTACTGTCGGCCAAGGGATTTTGAAGCCATTAGATCCGCAAGCAAAGAATCAAATTGGCACAACCAGCGATTTCTACAAGAGGATGGCTTTGGAATGCACGTCGAACCAAATCGGCATTGATTTGTTTGCTTTCAACACGGAATACGCGGACATTGTGACGTTGGGTACGTTGTATAGAAGCGGTTATTGATTTTGAAGATTTTTTGCGTCGAATTTAATGTTTGTGGTTTTATTTCAGCCGACGCCGTCAAATTTAGCAGCGGAACTGTTTACCATTTCGCGGGGTATAATCATTATCGAACACCCGTTGAAGTGGAACGATTCAAGAAGCTCCTTTGCCGATATATCACCAGGAAAATTGGATTCGAAGCGGTTCTGCGTATAAGATGCTCTAAAGGTAAGATTTTTGTAACATATTTTGTTTTTTAGAGGAGAAAAGAAGATATTTTTGTGACTATTTTAGGTCTGGCCCTCCACACATTCCACGGCAACTTCTTCGTTCGCTCGACCGACCTCTTGGCTGTGGCAAACGTGAATCCGGACAGTGCCTTGTCAGTTCAAGTACAATACGAAGAGGACTTGACCAATCAGACTACTGCTTCGTTCCAGGCAGCACTACTATACACGTCGTCGAAGGGTACGCCTGAATTTACTTTTTTTGCAATTTCAAGTTGAGTTTTTAAACTTTTTGGAATTATTTTAGGTGACCGTCGGATCCGAGTCCACACATTCTGCATCCCGATCAGCCGAGACATCCCCACAGTGTTTGGAACGTTCGAAACGAGAGCATCGGTTGGAATGTTGACGAAAATGGCGGCAGAAAGGGCGTTAACCGGCACGGACCCGGCTGATATAAGAGAAGCCCTAATTAATGGAGTTATGGACACATTGTCGGCGTATAATAGGTCAATCGGATTGAAACCCAACAGTTTGTGTGCTCCAATTCATGGCCAACTCAAATTCTATCCATTGTTCGTCCTAGGAATGCTGAAACATGTAGGTTTGGAGGAGTTGGTCAAGTGTAATATAAGAAAAGCGATGACTTCAATTTATTTTTAAATTCTAGCCTGTATTCTCTGGAAGATGCAATTTAAACCGAGATGAATTGGCATCCATGCTGCTTCTCTTCAAAAACGCCTCCCTTGAACTGATTCTAAATGAGATTTACCCAGCCTTATATCCGATCCATGAACTTGCCGATTCAACTGAAGTTCAGAGGCTGGGATTGACGTATGAACGGATCAATAAAAATGGTGTATATCTGATGGATGCGGGTCGGGTAATGCTAATCTATGTAACTGCTCGTTGCCATCCTGATCATCTGAGTCATTTGTTTAATGTTTCGTCGTTTGGACATCTAGAAGAGGATGTAAGTCATGGTTTTTTAGTGGTGATTTAGGGGGTTGGGATATGGCCTATAAGAATATAAGTTATAACTTTTAATTTTAGTCCCGCTTTGAACAGCTCCCCAACGAACACAGCAAAAGAGTCCACGAACTGATCAAGACCCTCAACCTGGAACGGTGCCACTTTGCCCCGCTGATTATAGTTCGGGAAGACGGCAAAAGACGGGACATGTTCACAAGACGACTGGTAGAAGACCGAACAGAAAACGCTCACAGTTGCGTCGAATTCATACAACACATCACTCGGGAAGTACATCGGTAAACTGCTCGAGAAGCTGAGATAAAATTGTGATAGTAAAATGTCGGAAATTGAATAATTTATTTTTTCAACATCCCCTTTATGTTGTTCATACAATATTGAATAGTATTATATTCAAGACAGCCTGATTTCCAACATTTTCGGCCAAAAAACACGGCCCTATCTAGTAAAGCGAAGTGAAAACTTTCGTTTATTTCGTATTTTATTTTTGTATGCCAACTAGCTCATTTGTACGGTTAACTATTTGATTGTTTCTTGTTCTTTCTTTTTTTTATTAAAATAAATTACTTTCATAAGATTGTTGAGATCTGTTGTTTTTTTTTGTGGGATGGGTAATGTAATTTTTATCGCGAAGGTGTTGCAAACAGTGTTTGGGAAGTTTATATCACCGCAAAAAATGTTTTGACACGTTATTTCCCTTTCCTTCCGGCTCCAATCACCAAATAAACGATATTTCTTACATGTATCAAAGATTACACCCGATATCTCTCATCGTAAATCTCTCATTGAGTGTAAAACACATTTTTCACGCTTGAAGAGCCACTTCAAGGAGTCCAGAAAGGATGTTGAATAAATTGGCAAAAGAGTAAAAGACGGAAATTGCGCATTTTTCCTCCTTGGTTAACTTGTGCATAAATTAGTTGGCTGGATCGGAAGGGGACGAGGGAACGATTAGGTTATTTGGTTACCGTATTCTTGAGTTTTTTGATGCCTTTTCAAGTTGAGGACGTTTTTTTTGTGCTTTTGACGTTTTCGAAATTCGCCGTTGGCACGTAAATGCGAGTACATTCCTTCTTGAATGTATAGTTCTGAGACTTTTTGTCATTGTCGAATTTACAATCCCCCATCTTTATACCCTCCAAATTTTCATTTCTTTGAAATGAGATTGCTCAGAAAATGGGATTTCTTAGCGTGAGACAGCTCTTTGTTTAACGCCATATGTACTCTTATTGCTAGATGTCACATACATCATCTATATGTTTCTTCCCATATTTCGGACGCATCCAGAAATGGAGTCAGATTCGGGAGGAATCCCCAGACGAGGATTACGCGGAATCAGTAGAGTTTCATTGTTCTCGGCCGCCGCCTTTGGCCGTTCATGTTTCAGGGTCCCGAGGGGGTCGCGTTTTTGGAAAATCTCGTTTCGAAAAGTTTTATTCAAAAAACGAAAGGAAGAAGAATAGAAGTCTCCGCGCGCGACATTCCCGATGCAAACGGCCACGATTTGGCGGCCATAAAATGGGCTTACTTTATATAATATGATCTGATGACATGGCAGTAGGAGATTCATAGAAAGGGTCAATGTTTCTGCCATCAGTTTATTTTTCAAGCTTTGAAAGAGGTTTGGGTTACTCGATTGTAACTAAATTTAAATTTATTTACATACATTGGGGCGGACCTTGAGGGAATAAAGAAACACTCGGCTACTACAATGTGAAGGGAGGGGGTTGGGTTACATCCGGACCAAAAAACCGATGGTCTGTGGACTATAAGGATTCTCCGAGGTCGGGTTTATCCGATATGACATGCTTAGTTAATCCAGACAACCTTGGATATTGTACTATGTCTACAACAATGAGATTTTAGAGAATTACTTGTTTTCTGTCCTTAGAGAATGTGCAGAGTACGGTAGCGTCCTCAAGCCCAAGTACATTCCTTTGTTGGCCCATTATGTTTTTCGTTTTGCATGCTTAAACATTTGAACTCCTTAAATTTGCTTGTTCTTATGTTCGCCCCTCCAATTTCCTCATCCTCTGCAAGACACTACATCTTAACGGCTTGAAAATAAATAAATTTTAATGCGCATTTTTGGTGCGGGCCAGGGGGATCGTGTTTTCGCCGAAAGAAGTTATTCTTCCGTGGGTTGTTATTCATCCCGTGAATGGCGATTTTTTATTTTTTAAGAGGCCGGATGCAACCAAATGTGGCCCATTTTTCTCCCATGTCCAAAATATCTTCTTACATTTATTTTTTGGAAGAAGGAAGGAGATTTTGCACGGGGTTGTTTTTCGGCTGTGGGATAATGTAAAGTGCCTACGGCTATATTATGTCTAGGGAGAGGGTTACGGAGGGTGGATTTGAATGGGTACAGATTCATGGTCCAAGTATTGGTTAGACAAGGGGAAAACATACAAAAAGTAGGTGTTGTTTTGAGAGCAAAAATTGAAATCATGCTTTTATGACTGATTTTTTACAATTTTTTTTGATCTGTCTATGCCAATTTTATTTTTTTCAAATTTTCTGACCTTGTAGGGACAACATAATATTCCCGTTCAAGTACAATGTGATTCAAGAAAGATTTAGGAAGTTTTTGATGCCTCTTTTATGGTGACATTTTACCTATGTCACCTTTATTCTAAAAATTGTGGGGTTTGGTGAAAAATAGTCATCCTTGGAAATGAGATTTCATATACGCTAAATATCGTGTATTCCTCGTCTAAGACTGATTCTGTGTCAAGTTTCTTCAAGTTCTGCAAAATTTATCTTGCGTAAATTAATACAGCGTGCTCCTTTGAACTCGGAACGAATGTTTTCTAGAATGAGTGACAAGTTCCTGAACCTTCATTTGCATTCTTGCTAATCCTTGTGTGAGCGACGTTTAATCAACATTCTTCGCAAAAACATATCCTTTTGCTGGGAATGTTCACACTATTCTCCCACGTGATTTGTTATAACCAAATCTTCGTGAACACTTGAGCGTTCAAGTTGTTTTTGATGCCCGGCTTCGTCTTTGACCCCACCAACGAGTTTATTGTTGATCTTTTTTTTATCATCTGTATGTGCGCCGGGATAGAATTATAAGACGCGGATATGGTCCATGAGAAAATTTATAATTCCTTTGGCGTTCTGAATCCGTTTTTTTTGTGTATTCCGGGCCGGACAATTCGGGCCGAAAAGGAGATATTGAAAAACTTTGAGAAGCCTCAAATGACTAGCCAAAAAAATTGGGCCGGTTCTGCAATTCGTCTCAACGACTAGCCAAAAATTTAGATTGAGTGTGCACTTCCTAAAAATCTCCAGGAAAACATAAATATTTACTTTTATACTGTTGTTGTCAAGGCGCCATTTTTTTCTTGAATCCGAAGACTCTCGGCGTCGGAGCTGTTTTCCGCCGAATCCCTGATGTGTCCAAAACTATTAGACGGCCCCCTAATTTGAATACACGTTGGGATAATTAAATGTCACTCACGAATTTCAATTCCCTTATCTGTCAGCGGCAGGGCTTTTCCGCAAACATCTTCGCATTTTAAGTGTTCTCGGCCCCGCTAAATTTTTAATTTTGCCCAAGTTTTTCTGGCACTTTATATATATGAAAAACGGAGACGGAAGTGTTCTACGGTATCGGACGTCTTCATATGAATATTTTGTTTTTCTGGAACAGTGCATGGAGGATTGGTTGTAGGATTGGAATTGTTAGTGAGTGGGAAAATGCTCGGCTTTTCCACTTACCCCGACGATGTCAAGAACTCTTTAGACTCGAGTATTTATTTCAAGTTATGGCGTCGGCTTAATCCCTTACACCTTTTGTAAATCATTTATTTTTTGTCATCACCCTTCAAAACTTCATTTGTAGTTTTGTATTTTATTTTAAAGGCCTTGAGGGCCTCCTAAATATTTTTTAAATTTGTAGTCGAAAATTTTAATACGAATATTCTCCGTTTCTTTGCGAGTCTTAAACATCTGCGGTCTATAAATTTTTAATTTCTTTTTTTTTCAGATGCTTCTCTTTTGCTTGTTACTGTATAGCGCCTTTACGGTATTTTCTAGCGCTTTAGAGCCCACTCGAGAGTTTCTAGAACTAAATAAAGAACACATTTTGCGGGTCTCTCCATATACTGGAGCTGCATTTTATGTAATCAAATTACCGAAGGAGAATGAGCCGCTCTTTATGTATGTCACACCGTGCAGCTCGGCGGTTCACTGGCAACTCCGGATACCCAATCAGTTTGGTAAGAGAGCCTGCGTCAGCTTTATAAATAGATATAATCTGGCCATCTAAGACGCAAAGGGTATATTTGTCATCATCAAAAAGATGATAAATTTTTTGATGACTGGGACAGTCTTAGCCAGACGTATACCGGCTGAATACTAAATAGTACCTAATCTACTCTTCTTATTTTTCTATTTCCAGTCCTCGGCCCCTACTTGCCCTCGCACTCAGAGCATTTCGACCACATATTGCACATGCGAATTCCACCGCTGATTGAGTATCGTGGCGACGTTGACTTCAAGGATCACCTCATTTTACTGGCCGGAGAAGAAAATGACAAACGAATGCATTTCTACGCAAATTCGATTGAAGCCCATTACGTTGTCCTCAATATGACCTCGGATCATTTCTCAGCAGCCAAGGTGTTCTTCAGCACCGATCAGCAGACCTTGGACGAGTTCTATCCCAACTTGGATGATCATAATCGCTTCCATGTGGACGTGAAGAGCAAGGGGAATGTCAACGAGGTCAGAATTGATTGGGTAATCCCGGAATTCGTGAAATCAGAGCCTGGGAAGTACAAGTATTGCCTGCTGATTAGTGATCATGCTGACGAACATTCAATGTGCGAGCACTTCAACATCGACACAGAATATATCCATTGCGCACATGGCAATGAAAGCGAGATTACAATACCTTCATTACGGTAGGTTGAGAACACAGTACGGTGATAAAATGAGTGCAGATCCGGAAAAAGGCACTTCCTATCCATGTTCCTGATTAATCAAAAGACAAAGGGAAAGACGGCTTTTGCTACGCAAGAAGTGTTCATAAAGGACACAACAGCCAAGAAGAAGGTCGAGGAAATCGGATATAGCAATGTAAGTGATATTTTTGACAGGTTTTTTTACTGTATTTCAACTCGTTCAGAACATGACACTTTTGGATTCGGCGCTCTCTGTGAATTCCATTCCATTGCCTAAGGGTTCTTACGTCAACTACACCTATATTGCGTCACAGTCACCGCAGGCTAATGAGGTAAGTTGTTTGAAATTGAGAGATTATACAAAATAAGTGAAAGTGCGACAATTTTTCGAGTTTACGTACGAAAAGTTTCAGCTTTTTTTACTTGAGAAGGTAATGTTCCTACGAAAAATTAAAAAAATCGTTGAATATTTTGAGTAAACGAATGTGCCGTGCCTGTTAAAGTTTTGAGAAGTCGATATGTGACCAAGGCTTAATGTGTGTCCAATTTTGGAAGAAAATGTGAGCGTCTCACTTGAGGCTCTTCCCTTGCTTGAAAACGTTTTCTAAAATTTTGTTATCCCGACTTTCATCCAATTCCACAACCCCTGTGTCAAAAGAAATTTCTTGAAACTTTTTTCTCAATCTGTCTCAAGTTTCAAATCTCCCGGAGCTCCACTTTAACCTCTCTTTTTTCAGTTCATCCTTCTCATCAACGCTTGCAACGGCTACGTTTCCTGCGAAGTCATCCGCAACAACTCTCTGATCTACAAAGCCGCCGATTTCATCGGATTCAAGCGGTACGTGATTTCGGCGCGGTTCCTGAATTCGCCCAATTTTTCAGATTTGTCATCAAGACCGGGAAGGATGACATAATTAAAATCAACGTGATCAACAGCGATCACGTGAATGTCCGGTATTGGATATGGGCTTCGGCGAATGAAGAGAACTCTCCGTTTCCATCGCTCCCATTCGACCGGAGTATTCGACTGGTCGAGCGACAATGCAACGCCGTGAAACTGGAATGGCTGCGGGCGAATGACGATGAGAATACGCGGTATTGTGTGCATATTCGGGTGGGTTTGAAAGCTTGACTATAAATGAAAAAAATCAGAAGCATGAAAATGTTCTTTGAATTTATTACGCTGACAGAAAAAGTGCTCGGAATGCAATGCGCTCAGATTTTCTTTAGATTTTACGTACATCGAGCATAGCCAGGTATAAATTCCTGAAAGTTCTACTTAGGGCGTTGTCTGTGAACCCTATTTATTCAACAATCCTTGCTGCTGAGAGAATACACAAAATTCAGAGAGCGGCCCGAGAGAAAAACGAGTTTTCGGAATGTGTTTGCCAATTACAGGCGAAAAAATTTTTTTTCTGGTAACATTTCCGTCTTCACTAGAATCTGACGATGGAGCATTTAGAACACTTCCCTGTTAGGTCTCTAGCATCATCTAATGTCAGGCCAAACAGATAGATTCTTCCAAAAATCTCATCTACCTATGGCCACCCCCCAGCCCTCCGGGTAGTCTTTGAGATTTGCTGCCTATATGCGTCCACTAAACACTAAATTATTTCCAGGAGAGCAGAAATGATTACCTAACCGACATGGTCAACGAGCCCTCTCAAATGTGCTGGTCCCAAATGCCGGTTGGCCGGAAAGTTGTCTGTGTGCTCCCCAATCAAATGACGTCATCGGATCTGCATAGCCCTGGGTTCTTGAATCTTGGAGCCACAGTTGATTCTCTCAAAAATTCAACAATGTATCGATTTGATTTGTCGGTCCAAAGAATGGACCGAAAAGACGCCCAGCCCTTGCCTTATCGACCGATCTTTGTGCGGACCTTGAAAGATTGTTAGTTGTACATATTCTGTCATATTTTAGAGGCGATTCAGACATTAAATAAGATATTCTATTTATTCCTTTATTCATTGCTTGGCTGCTTTGATTATTAGAAGGGAAAATACGATGAATTCTGGTGCGAAAATGAGTTCAAATAAATGTGTATTATTTAAGACAAGATAGACGGACTATGTACAGGATCACTGTAGGATGGATATGTCAAGACAATAGTAATTTCATAAGAATTTCAGACTCTTCTGATAGAAAATCTCCTAAATTTAGGGTACCTCCTCATGAACAAGGTCATAATGTTGTTCAAGAATATTTGCAACTGTGAAATTTCATCTAATTAAATGTGATATGTAAAGCGGAAGGAAAATTGGGCACAAAAATGACAAGAAATAAAGAAAAGACCTAGAGTTTAGCCAATGTTAACCTTGGCCTGAAGACTTGGGACATTGATTGGATGGACCGTATGGGGCCGATGTTTCGAGGGCTCTCGGGAGAAGTCATTTCCAGTCCACGGAGCCGGATCCGCCGAACACATGATGCAGAACATCAGGTTGGAGACAACAAGTACACCGGCTACGGTGAGGAAGACGATACGCCATTGCTCGGGGGTATTTTCTGGGGTCACTCCATCCACAAGGAAGGGGACAATCAACATGGTGATGGTAATGCCTGGAAAGATTTTGGAATCACAAAATATTTTTTAGAAAAAGCTTAATCTTCATTTGTATCAAGTGTCGTCAAAATCTGAGCTTTGCACAAGGGCACTTATTCTGTAATCTCTTTCTGACTATTTCTCTGACTTGTAATCAATACTGAAAGTTCAAAAAATAGAACTTGACCTGGTTAAACGTCTTATTTTTTGAAATTTCCCCTTCTTACCCAATGAAATATTTCCGGTGACAAAATGACTGTACTGCTTTGAAACCAACGGCCCAGCTTTGAAGAATCCCCCCGTCGTAAACCCGAGAGCTCCTGCGCTCAATCCAAATAAAAACAGACACGCCGTCGGTATGCTTGTCGGGAAAAATGCCAACGCCGTCAATGAGATGGCACCACCAAAGAAGGCGATCGAGTTGTAGGTTCTGAGCTTATTCGTTTCGGATAAGCATCGGATTTTGTCGGAGGAAAATCCGGCCAGAAGCTTCAAACAAAATTGGGCCAACGGCGCCACCGCCGAAGAGATGCCGCTGCTGTGGACCGGGAAGTGTAGGACGGCGTTCATGTAGGTGGGAGAGTAGAGGAACATCATGTTGACACATACAAAGTTCCCCAAGGCCGCGACCCAGACAGCCCACACAGCGGGGGTTGAGAGGATCTCCTTGTAGGGGATGTTGCGCTGCTCTTTCTTGGACATTTCCGCTTTTCCGACGGCGATTTTGCCGAGTTCCACTTGGCCAACGAACGGGTGTTTTCCTGGAAAGAAACGTTCAAGTTATCAGTCCTATATCAGTGGTCAAACACTAAAAATTGATAAAAATTACTTTAATTTTCATGACTTATCTGAATAAACTTACGAGGACTGTTTCTGTAGAAAGTCCCGAACAAAATGAACATGATTGTAGAGAAGGCCGCATGGAAGTAGAAGACACTTGGCCATTTCCAAGCACTCGTACAAAGAGCACCACTGATGGGCATCGTCAATGCGGGAGAAAGTTGAACATAAGCCACCAATACGGAGACGAACAGCCCGTTTTGTTTGTAATAGGTCCATTTGAAAGTGAATGCGCCAATAACCGGGAAATTACAAGCAAATGCAATGCCTTGAACAATACGGGCCGCTAAAGTGTAATAGAACCCATTGATAATACAGTAAGGAAGAGCGGCCGTAGCGGCGGCAGAAAGGAGGCCAAGAAATGTGAAGACGGTGCGAGTTCCAAAACGACTGACCTGAAATATATTTTATAAAGGTTACAAAGTTACAAAGTAGTCTAAATTATGGAATATGCTGTGAAAAGGATTGCTTACAAGATTAACAATAACAAAATTGGCAACCAACGCGCTGGCAGCCACCGCTGAAGTCAGATAACTCTTTTGGCGGCTTGTGAAGATCGTGGCTTTGGATGCAAAGTCATCAAGCATCAAATCGGACGTCGAATTCTCTCCGTCCCCAGCAAAACAAATGACCGCAAAATTAAATGCAAGAATATTGGACCAGACACTGGCCAAACACAACAGTACCATGATCATGATGAGGAAGCGGGTTCGGGTGTGGAAAACTTTGGTACAGCCCAGAGTAAAGTCACCCTCTTCTCGATGACGACGAAGGGATGCCTAAAAGATGATCACATCAGAGATATGATGAAAAATGAATGGTAAAATAGTACTATGTTGTAATATTACCGAGATGGCTTGAGTAATGGATCTCACAGACCCGAGAGCCGACGATTGCCCACTCCCTCGGCGTTTGCCGTTCTTCTGAGGCTCCGGATCCATGTCCACATTGGTCTCCAAAGTGGACGTCTGACTCACCGACGTGGTTAATTTTCCCATTTTTCTAAAATACGATCCACAATGTATTAATTCTTATAAAAAATATTGGTAAACCCGGATTAGTCATCAAAAAATGTTTTTGCGAAAAAACGATTTGAAATTTAAAATCACATATTTTAAAAATGGAATACCTTGGTGGAAACTTTAAATAATCAGACAGTCAAAGATCGAACTCGAGGAATTTCAACCGGCAATAAAAGAAATGGCTAAACAAATACGTTATGATGTTAAATTTTATTGGCATCGGTAGCAATGAATTGTGAAAATGTTCTTGGGAATTACAAGGAGCGATAAGAATGCTATCAGTCTCAAAAGATCTAATAAAAGGGAATCAGAAAAGTTTATTCTTCATAAATCATTTGTCAAAACCCATCTTTCCGAGCTAGTTATATTATGGAGAGCATTAGAAAACAATGCAGTAATAAAGGAAGGCGTTGCTTTTAAAAGTGTATTTAGCCAATTGCAGTTACTTTGATAACGTATTGGTTGCTATTATGCTGATAAAAATGGACCATTTTTTGTTTATTATGAAAAGCTGTATGGAATGGACTCTCGATTCGCAAATAAATTATGACATTTCGTATCAAAGCTCAAAGTTCAGAGACAAATCTAGATCTAGTTTTTTGGCCAGAAAAGCGATATAAATTTTTGAAGCTATGTCACAAACAAAAAATATGTATGATAATCGGTAGGAAAACCCGACCAGATTGCTTGACGACCTAATCACCCTCTCCAAACCAAGCCAACTCCCCAAAATGCGGCATTTTTATTCAAATTTCCCCCCGAACCAGAGATCACAACGCGCGCTCAGCCAAGCCGGCCTTGTGTAATACACCGCCAAAAAGGAAAGCCGCCATTGATCTCAAGTTTAAGTTTAGATAAGGCGATTCATCACAACTCCGATCCGAGACCACCGCGCATTCAATTTTTTTTTCGTTTCACGCAAGAAAGATATCCATGACGTCTGTTTTTATACCCATCTTCGAATGAAACGATGATAAAAAGAAGGTCTCCAAAGTTCGAGAGATAATAATCAGGCATATGGTACGGATACATAGTTGAGGGGTCAGTTTCCGAAAATAATCGGAACCATCAGGTGTTTGCATACGATCAGCCATATTTGTCTGATTTTTAAAAGTTATTACGATTCATAAATTTTAATGAAGACAAGTGATCGTTGATAGCCCATGTTTTTAATGGTTTGGGAAAAAATTATCTGGTCTGTGACTTTAACCACCGGTCGAATGAAAGAGGACCCCATAAAAATTAACAAGGGAAGTGCCCCAAGGATAATGCCCAGGTTTCCTTTAAATTTCAGATAGATACCGGACCTTAATAAATACATGTCTATCAAGGAAGACTTAGTGTCAAATTCTGACCAAGTTTTGGCTTGAAAGTCTTGATCGTTACTGCAAAGCGCGAGCTAGAAATCTTTCATATACATTGACAAAATAAATTTAAAATTGCGGCCAGTTTTCGCACTTTAAGAACTTCCTCTAAAAAAACAGCTACAGTAATCCCCCAACAAAAACGTCATTCAAAATATCCCGCACTGAATTCACACGAAATTGCAGGGAACACTTGAAACCCAACTTTTATACCGCGGCATCGACCCGTTTCCAGAAAATGGTCGGAACGCCTGGTCGGCGGACAAAATAACACAAGAATGGGAAATGTCACCCGCAGTAAATGTCATCGCCATTCACCGCAGAGCGAAGTGATTTCTGTGCTCGGTAACTCATTCGTCTTTGAGTTACCATAGACCCGTCAGGTTATTTTATGGACTTTAGATCGGAACTGACAAGACTTTTGCGGTTGTAATGCTTTCATAATACCCAAAGTAACAGCTATTGTGACAAGAGTGGGGAGTTGAAATCATGAGCTTCGAGAAAAGTTTTGGGTAATTTTATTTACTAACAGGGAAAGTGCTCAAAGTGCAGCGCTTAGATTTTAATGAAACTTGGCACAGATGTATTATATGTATAGCTATGTATATCCATGCGTATAGATTCATTTTTTAAACCAAGCAAAATTCGTTGCTCACGTTTTTTAGAAACAGTGGAGATTCTTGGTCCGCTGATGATAATTCAACAGTGTTTTTGCGAATTTATGATGTTTCTGCCACAAATCAATCTTTTACCCACAAAAAAGAAAAATATTTTCAAATTTTTTTTTCTTTGGCGACTCTCCACATCTCGTAAACTCTTTTGTCGGGAAAGTATATGGCATAAATCTCCCCTGCAAAGCGCGAGCAAAAAAAATAGATGACTTAATATAACAGACCCAACATGTATAAAACTTGAAGGAGATCAAACTGTTGCGCTTTGATGAATATTCTAATCCTTATAAGTAATCAATATCCATAACCCTCGCAAAAAAACAAAACCAACAAACAAAACACTCTGAACCACACATGAGTCCTTCAATAACTGCTCCTTGGAAAAACATTCCTCCTATCAGAGGCCAACATGTTAAAGCGAGGAGCCGTTACACTTAGATAAAACCCATTGACTTAGCGTAATAAATCAGATCCGAACCTTCTCCACAAATCTTCTACAAGCCAATTTTCAGAGCATTCTTTTTCGGATGACAAGAAACAACTCCCTGAGGCAACTGACATGTTTTTATCAGGCAAAATGAAATATTCATCGTCGAACCTTCATAAATAAGAAATTATTGATAACAACAGATCAACGGGCAATTTACAAGCAGCGGCGGAGAATTAATCAATTCCGAAGTCATAAGCAGTCATTCTCAACTTTTCATAAACTATAAAGATAAAACGGAAGGGACAGATGAACGTTCAAAGAGCATCGTTCAATCCACTTGGATTCGTGGTTTTTATAAACGATCGAAACTGTCTTAAGATCGGTGATAATTCTGTTTATATGTGACGTTGGTTCTTGGCGGGGGTATAATTGGTAATCAGTGATGTTTAATGGTATCAAATCATGACTTCAGGAGGAACTAACCTTATTTGGAAGCAAATAGTGATCTGCTCTAACCAGTAGTCACATTGGTGGGAAAATTACAGCCAACAAAACAAAGCAAACAAGTCTAAATTCTGAAAAATGAAAAAAAAATCTCTAATTTATATAAGCACCGGGTATCATCTTTCTGCGGTTTCTGCAAAGTGCAAAGTAGAAAATTAAAAGAAATTTTGCACAATTCCGATATAATTTTGCGCCAAACTCCATTAAAATCTGTGTATTGTGTTTCGGGCACTCTTACAAGTGTATCAAATCAATATTTTCACTTTTTACACATAATTCCTACGATAAGTTCAATTTTGACAGTTTTACAAGCAACCAACCCTTGTCAGTCCACCGTGAAAAGGCCGGCGGGAGTCATGCTTAATCGCATTAGAACCATTGTAATCGCTGAGATATTTAGCATAGCGGTTGAAAGATTATTTTTAATTTGCAGGTTCAACAACTCCACTTTATTTCAGATTACGGTAATTCTCCGAAAATTCATAGATGAATAAAAATTGTTGAGCAAATTTAGTTCAATCAATTACAACAACATTGACTAATTCGTTGTTGTTCTCGTGCGGAAAACAGGGGAGAAAGGAAGAAGAACCCGATTATATGACCAACAGCAACCGACGCAGCTATGGGAGTGTTGTAAGTCATGGTGATCATCATGAGAGAAAGCCCGAGGAACTCTTGGACGGCATGCAGAATGGACTGATATTGATGGTACTTGTCGGCAAGGACGTTTAGGGAAAATCTGAAGGAGTTATTGGTATTATATATTCGTATAATAAATTCATAAAGGAAGTGTTCGAAGTGCAACGGTCAGATTTTCTTTAAATTTTGCATAGAAATTTTGCTTAGGCCCCATAATAACTCCGCAATTTTTTAGCTCGCTCTTTGCAGTGGCAGCCGAGATATCCAACTATCTTTGCCACCTGGAAATTATGCGAGGCGGCCAGAGTGAGAAGCAGGCTTCTGATCTAAATATTATGTATGTTCAAAGTTTAACTAAAATTTAGCGTCGCAATTGGGACACTTCCCTTGATAATCAAAACCTACGGCCGAAATGGCTTTTCCGGCGCACAATGACAGTCGGAAGTCACCAACGTTCCATAATCAGGCTGCACATACTCCACATTACACTGATATACCTGAAAAGGTCCATCAATCAAAATGTCACTCAAACTATTCAAATAAACTGTCCATACATCCTCCTGGACGTCATCTTTTTGAAAAAGAATCAGCCGGGCTGTCCGCAAAAGCTCGTAGATGACTCCTAACGTAACGACACCAAGGCAAGACAGTATATACTCTGAAAATAAAGGAATTTTGTTAACTGTGAGCTATAGTTTACCTGTTTCATTTTGTGGGACCCATTGCTTCAACAGGATGTATTCCTTTATCCGGTAGTGAAAGGTCATAATCATCATCAGCATCTTGGAAATTGGGTAGATCTATGTCCAGATTAATCTAATAACAGCGATTGCAAAGGTCTTTCATACAAAAGCAAATATTCTTTGTATGAAACATTGTGAAAGAAAAAACTGAGGGCTCGAAATATAATTTATCCACAAAATCTCTCTAATTATGAATGTTATGCCCAACAAGAACTGCTTCCGTTTCGCTCGAAGTGGCTGGCTGTGCTCCAAAAACAAAGTAGCCAACTCCAGCCCCCACGGCTATTGACAAGCCCAGCCACACTGAGAATGTCATGAATACCAGCATCAACAAATAACTCAAAATTATTTGAATTCCGAACAAACCGGTTTGCAATAGATGAAAAGGGTTGAACAGGCGGCTACAGTAGGATTTGGTGACTAATCTGGAAGCTTAAAAATGTTAGATTTTAGTCAGTAAATGGTAATTATCGAGTCATTAAGATGTGATGAAGGCTTACAATTTATCCTGACTCTTCCTTTCAACTGAAAGCCTCACAAATTTGAGGAATTCAAGGAGAACCGCCATAACAAACACGATCGCACAGCTGGCTGCCATATCTAGAAAAACGCAAAAAAAATCTTCTAATGTTTGTGAAATACTGTGATATTTTTGGAAGCAACTGTTATGTTCGAATAGAAAGTCGTTAATTAATTACCTGTACTCGATTTGACCTGCCAGAACTTGAACAAAATGGTGTCATTAATAGTCGTATGAAGGTACGTCCACATCATCTTGAAGGTCTTGCTTTTGTGAGGTCAGAGATAAAAAAAATGTCTGCAAAAAAGATGCCAAATGGATTTTTTTAAAACTCGTTCCAAAAAAGTAAATCGACAATTAGGCAAAGTTTAAAAGCGTTTCTTATCGAATATCAACTTTTATCACATAAATAACATAATTAAAGCAATCTCATATCACTCATTTCAAAGTGATATGAGAGTATAACTAAAAACCCGACTTTAAATCATCATTTCTTCCACCTTGGGTTTTTATGCCCAGTTTTAGTAATGACCAAACCGTAGCGGTATTTTGGGAGACTTTTCAAAATCGTATATCCAAAAAGAAACACAGACAGAAACGTCAATTCGATCCCTATGTTAAGCCCATCGCTTTCTTTCCTTTTCTTTCCTCTGTCTTTTGACTAATTTCGAGGCTGCTGATAAGAGCCTTCCTTATTCGGTTTGAATTCATTCCGGTCAAATAAAAGACGCCTGATAGGTGCCATTCTTCCCGATCTCACGTTTTAACGCCATTCCAATTCGTACAGTCAGGATGAATCTGGATCGTCGATGAAGGATTGGATCCGTGAAAAAGTAAAAAAAAGATATGATTACAGAGAAATGCAAATATACAAAAAATTTTTTACTTTAAATTTTTTGTTCAAATTGTTTGTAACCCAACCATTTACACATCCATTTCTATGTTAAATTTAAGATGAAACCTTTATTTTTTGCACTTGCGAAATTCTTTGACTCCAGTTTCTGCAAAGTGCGAGCAATATGTAAATCTCGCGTCCCTGGGAAAAATTGCAAGACATTTTTTTGTGAAAACTTTCATAAAAATCTACGAATTGAACTTCGATCACTTCGCCTGTTCCAAAAGATATTTCAATGTTATGGCAACTCAAATGTAATCATGACTAAATGTCCGGCACTTTATTCTCAACCTCAATTATTTTTACCGTGATTAGGGCTTGTTTATTTGGGCTTTGATGCTTTCGCCTTGGGGCATTTCATTTTAAAAATATCTTCAATAAAAACAAAAATGTTCCAATGCCAGCGCTGCATCACCCCCCGAAGACCAAAGATCTCCAAACATTAGTATACAGCTGGTGCCTACAATGTTTCCTGGCCACTCCCTGGCCATGTTTTTTGTTTATTCGGACACCAGAGATCTTTTTTTCCTTTCGAAAGTAACTCCGAAAAGGGAAAAGAGTGTGGCGAAAGGAGAGAGCTGTTTACTCTTTCGAAACACAAAAACAAAACAACATTCATATAAATAGCGAGAGGAATGAAATTCCCAAGGATTGCAAATGCTGTGTTTATCAGCCGGGAGGAGGGTTTTTGCTCTCCTTGATTACGGTAGGAGATCAATGAAGGCTTCGAGGATATTATACTATGTCGACCGAGGAGTTTAGACCATTACTCTGCATTAATTCTGAATTAGTTCGTTCTATGGGCCCTGTAACAAGCTATATGGGTGATCTTGCAATAAAAACTCCTAAAACAAAAATTCTTTAGTAAATATTTATATTACTTTAGATAAAATCATGCTTTCATAGGTATATTTCTGATTGTAAAGTCGTGTTGTCAAGGGAATGTTGTTGTTGTAAAAAGCTTTATTTAGCTTCTACTGCCTTTTTAAGTCAAACTGATCTTGTTTTTGCCCTTTTTCCACCATGTTTTCCCGATAAACCGCGACCTCTCTAGTTTTCGAAATGTTAAACATGTTTTTGTTCTATTACCCGGTATCATTTCAGAAATATACGAAACCAAAATGAAATTACTTTCAATCTTACTGTTTGTTCTGGTCCTCTTCGTTTCAACGGCGCAATTTGTAAGTTTCATACAAAAATCAATAAATTTAGCCCGTACGCCAAAAAAATATTGATTTTTTTGACGATTTTTATTTTTTCAGTACGCAGATGATACGATTGGAGACAAGCTCAGTTCTGCTGGTGATAAGATCTCTGAAACGGCTTCGGATGCTAAGGAAAAGGTGAAGGATGCGGTGAATCGGGTTCGCCGAACAGTTGAAGGAGTAATGAACGAAGCTGGGGATACCCTCGAAGCCGGCAAACGAAAGGCTGGGGAAAATTACGAAGCCGCTAAAGACAATGTCGGAGGTGTTTATCAGAGCACCAAGGACAAAACTCTGCAAGGAGTAGACGAAGCCAGTGAGTTTTATCTATTTTTTTTTTCTTGTCCTGTGTCAGTCTATGCGCAACATGATTTTTGGCAAAATTAAATGCAAGAATAACTTTTGAGGAGTAAAATTGTTTCTCCATGTTGTACACGTCCTAGTCAAGCTTCGCCAGATGAATCCTTGTCCATTTCTGTCCGATTCTGTTATTTTTCGAATGATGTGTGTCTGTGTTTAGACGCGTGTTATAAGGACGATTGTCCGGACGATCATATCCCGCGCACTCGAAAAGAATTGGCCGAGGATTTGTCGTACGAGGCTCGGATGGGCTTCACCCATTCTGAAGAGCGACTCCAGGAATTGAGTAATTGTTTTGTTGTGATTTGTGTTCTTGTTGTTTTAGTGTGGGTCAATTTCTAATGTTTGATTTTTCAGAGGACAAGGTTGGTGAAGCCAAAGAAGAGTCTAAAACCATCGGACAAACGATTGCGGACAAGGTTGGATCAGCCAGTAAGTTGGTTTATTACTTTTTTATATTTAACAAAAGCAAGTTGTCGAACTAGTTCAATACTTATAAATTTTCAGAGGACTCCGTTGTTGGCACGTTGAAAGATGCCGGGGGCAAAGTCGGCGATTTCGCTGCCAGCGTCCGCGACACTGTCACCGGTGGTGCTGAAGATGCTAAAGACTCTGCCAAAGAAACTGGACAGGCTGCCAAAGAAAAAGCTCAAAATGCCGGGGCTTCAGTGAGGTCCGGTGCTTCTGATGCCGCCGATTACGTGAAGGACAAGGCCCAAGCAGCCGGTCAATTCACTGGAGAGAAGTTTGATCAGGCCAAGAACAAGGTCGGAGACGCGGCCGATGGAATGAATGATGCCATGAGAGTCGCTCGCAGTGGAGTTGGAGACGCCTGGGAAGGGACGAAGGACAAGGCTGGAAACGCTGCTGATTCTGTAAAATCTGGAGCTGGTAGTGTCGCCGATACCGCCTCGAATGTATGGGAAGGAGCTAAAGACAAGGCCGGAAATGCAGCTGATTCGATCAAGTCCGGAGCTTCTGATGCCTCTGATTATGTTGGAGACAAGTACCAGCAGGCCAAGGATAAGGTCCACGAAAACACTCGGGTCATAAGGGACGTTGGAGACGATATCAAGGACAAAGCTTCGGATGCGGCGGATGCTGTCAGCGAGAAGTATAATCAAGCCAAGGATAAGGTCAACGATGCTGTCAGAGACAAGAGAACTGTTGGCGAAGACATCAAGCAAAAGGCTTCTGATGCCGCGGATTCAATCAAGTCCGGAGCTTCTGATGCCTCTGATTATGTTGGAGACAAGTACCAGCAGGCCAAGGATAAGGTCCACGAAAACACTCGGGTCATAAGGGACGTTGGAGACGATATCAAGGACAAAGCTTCGGATGCGG
The DNA here is from genome assembly GCA_904066235.2 of Bursaphelenchus xylophilus. NCBI lineage: Eukaryota > Metazoa > Nematoda > Chromadorea > Rhabditida > Aphelenchoididae > Bursaphelenchus > Bursaphelenchus xylophilus. The sequence continues at coordinate 8,410,862 of CAJFCV020000004.1, forward strand.
CGGATGCTGTCAGCGAGAAGTATAATCAAGCCAAGGATAAGGTCAACGATGCTGTCAGAGACAAGAGAACTGTTGGCGAAGACATCAAGCAAAAGGCTTCTGATGCCGCGGATTCAATCAAGTCCGGAGCTTCTGATGCCTCTGATTATGTTGGCGACAAGTACCAGCAGGCCAAGGATAAGGCCACTAGAGTCAAGAGAGACGTTGGAGACGATATCAAGGAAAAGGCTGCTGATGCGGCGGATGCTGTCAGCGACAAGTATAACCAGGCCAAAGATAAGGTCAGCGAAGCCGTCCGAGACAAGAGAACTGTTGGCGAAGACATCAAGAACAAAGCATCGGATGCCGCGGACTCTGTAAAGTCTGGAGCTTCAAGCGCTGCAGATGCAATGGGTGACAAGTATCATCAAGCCGAAGAAAAAGTGAAGGATGTCGTCAGAGACAAGAGAGATGCTGTTGAAGATCGATTGAGAAGGGCCAGAGACACTACTGGAAAAGTTGGTAAGTAAGCTTCAAGAATGTTATGTTGTCCCGGCTATCTGTCCTACGTTTCTTGTCATCGGCTTATGGGGGAAATAGGAATTTTTGGTTTGTATTTACGATATTATTGAACGACGTCCGTTTCTTGCTCTCTAATAGTCTTATCTAAACGAAAATTAAGGTGCTAATATAATATCTAAGCTGACGGAATAAGAGAAAATCTTGACAGTAGCGGGGTTTAGGCTGAATCGCCCTTTTGTGATTTTAAACGCTACCCAAATCTCCAGCTTGCTGCGCTCTACTCATGCTAAAACTTCCCCTTGCTGATCGCGCTCCTTAGTTGTCAAACCCTTTTTATGTTATCCTTTTCATTTCTAGAAGGCGAAGAGAGTTGCGACCCGAGTACCGACAGTTATTACTGTGTCGGGCATGTCTTGCACTCCGTTAAGCGTCGTGCCAGCGATGTTGTCACACATTTATACAGTTTTATCGAGGACCCTGATCTCCTTACCTAAACATCTTTCGTAATCTCTATTTTCTTGTTGTATGTATTTTGTGTATATGTTGTTTGCCTTTCATAAATTTATTATGTATATTTTTGGAAGAGTTTCTTACTGCATTTTGTGATATATTAATCTTTCCGGACAGTAGCGGAAGTGATTTGGGCGGCATGTACTGTGAAACAAAATTTCACTTTGCACTGTGCGCTTTTCAAAAAAGGTTGGAACCCGCACAGTGCAATTCGAAATCGCGATGTCTCGAGCCACATTGAAGAAATCAGGGAAGGAAACGCGATAAAGCCCTTGCCCTTTGCACTGTGCGAATTGTTTTTTCGGTCGTTCGCAACCTGCCTTTTCGTTTCCTGAAAAAGGCCCAAAATTATTCCAGTGACTTTCTGAAAAGACTTGTATACGATTTTTTTCCATGTGTTATATTTTCCAACAACATCCAAATTGCAGGACAAGGAGCTGGAGAAATTAAAGAGGGCGCTGGAAAGATTGCCTCGGGCATTGGCGAAGGTGCTTCAAATGCTGCTGGTGCTGTGAAGGACACGGTCGGCGACGCCGCTTCCGCTACATACAGAGGCGCTGGAAACGTTGCCTCAGGCATTGGTGAGGGTGTCTCAAATGCCGCTGGCGCTGTGAAGGACACGGTCGGCGACGCTGCCTCCGCTACGTATCACGGCGCTGCGAATGCGGCTGGATCGGTCAAAGAGGGAGTCAGCTCTGTTGCCTCGGGTGCCGCGAACAAAGCCAATCAAGGAAAAGACGCCTTAGGGCGTACTATCGAACGTGCTGGTCAGTCCATCCAGAGTGAGGGTAGTCGTCCATAAAATGGTGGCATAATTTAAATACAGTATTAATTTTCATGATTAATTTGTAATAATTGCGCTATTTCTTTTGATGCTGTTTATGATTTCCGTATTCTTTCTTCAGAATTCAATTGTAAACTCTAAGCTTTATCTTTCTTCTTGCCGTTGATGTGTATTTGGTACTAGTCTGATCAAACCCGCATTTAAAATTGTAGATTTGCATTTATGTAAATAAAATCACCGACTAGATATTCTTTGAGTTCTCAGTTCAAATATTTGAGGGCGTTTTGTCATGACAACAAGCAAACGAGAGAGGAATAAATAAAATATGGAGATCGGGGTACAATAGAAGTATGTATTCCTAAGAAAATGGAGACTGTAAAAGGCAAAAGAAGACGACCTTATTCGTGCTCACTACCTGACTTCCCATTCTCACTTCGGCCATTCTGCCGATGTTCACTCTCATCCCGATGTTTGAGGACGAACGAAGAGCGTATTTTTCGACCTTCCAGTGGTTGAATATTTCGCACATTACTTTTGACAATCGAACGGAGCACTTCCATCTGAAAAATATTAAAATTACAAAAATTTTTGTCTGTCCAGAAAGTCGCTGGAGCGCGATTTTTGGTGTTTGCACTGTGCATTTCAGTGAACAAAGTGTCAGGGTGCGAGCGACAGACCATTCGCACGGTGCAAAGAGCAAGGCGTTTTCGCGGTTTCTTCTCTGATTTCTTCAATGTCGCTGCTCTTGTTTTCGCGTTGCACTGTGCCCTTTCCGCTTTTTTGAAAAACGCACAGTGCAAAGTGAATTTTTCTTTTCTTACAGTGCATGTCGCCGAAGTTTGGTCTTTTCGGCAACTTTCCGGAATTTAGGGAAGAGCTTTTTGTTGTTGGAATACGGAGATTTAAATGCATTATAAAAAATCGTCAACTTTGACATGCAGAACGCTTTCAATATGCAATGCACAGATAAAAGCAAAGTTCCATCTCCATGGAAGCCGCCAGAATTGGTGAAATCCCCTCACCTGAGAATGACCAATATGCACATGCCTCCGCAGAATGGTCCAGATCACACATTCGTCGTGTGGTGGCGTTGTCAGAGACCCGTGGTACGTGTAGAAAAAGTGCTTATCAGGCATCAGGAGGTTGAGGTCAAAGTTGGGATTCACTTTGGCCTTCTTGTCCGAATTTCGTTGAGCAAATTTAATGGAATCTATCAGAGGTTCGAAGGCCATGTTATTGTGGGCGTGTTCCTAAAAAATAAGGATTAGGGGGTTTCGTAAAAAAACAGGAAAGAGATTTTGTCGATCAAATTTGGGCCAGTGGTAATTTTAAGAGCCAATGGTGCATTCAAAGTAATCGGTGGTCTTCGGGGATAAAAGATTATGAAAAAGGAAGAGTGACTGTCGGAGGAAAATCTTTTATTTTTTTTTGTAGCCTTATCCTAGTCCGTCCGGAAAGTCGCCGGACGGAAATCGGCGACATACACTGTGAGAAAAAGGTCAGGGTGCGAGCGACAGCCGAAGAAACACCTATTGCACCGTGCAAAAGGCAAGAAATTGCACAGTGCAAAGTGAACTTTCGTTTTCGCAGAGTGCATGTCGCCAATTTCCGTCCGGCGACTTTCCGGACGGACTAGTCTTTCCGGGCATTGCGCGGAAAATGACAATTTCTTTCGAGAGTTTGGTGGATCACATATACAACATTCCTTCTATCAAACCTTAAAACTCACGTGTATAAAAATGGCAAGTACCGTCATCCCATCGGCATGTTTGAAAGCGTTCTCCGACGTCCCATAACTCGTGTTCCAGAAGACACAGTGGATCTAAACACATTCAAGTTACAGTAACCGCCTTCCATTTCTCTTGTGATACAAATTGATATCACGCTGCAAGTCCGTGATTCCTTCAAGACCTCTATTTCTATTGTATTCTAATGGCACTCGTGCTGCATTCTCTATGTTGTTGTTTTTATGTATCACAGCATACAAAATCGAGTACTTTCATTCGAAAAACAGAACCCGCACTTGCACGTAAAGCAATCTTGTTTGCCCTATAAACACCTACCTCACCGGAGTAGGGTTTTCCGTTCAGAAAGTGCTCACTTCCGCACTTTTTGTTCTCGCCCCAATGCGCGTGAAACTGCGCCAGTCGGTACTCATTTCCGTAGGGCAGATGGGTGCCGGCTATCGAGGACTTGGCTCCATTCTTCATCCACACGTTGAAACCTTTCTTTGTCACCTGGAATAGGAGGTGAGCAATTCAGGGGCACTCTTTGGACAAGCAAGAAAACGAGTAATAAGAGATATGGCTATCTGGAAAATTACAATTGCTTATAAATCTAGCTATGTAACGGCTAGCAAAGGAGTTAGATGGCTAGCCATAACTATATCTAAATTGAGCCTATGAGCTGGATTGGTATTCAGTATAATTTATCTAAGGTCATCAAGCCAATCCAACTCCTGGGCAAGCCGTTTGGCCATCGGAATAAGTAGATCTTAAGTCATCACTTTCATCTGCCCGAAACTAAACGCCGCAAAAACCTCGAGATTTGATATAATGAACTCGATACACCGTATTCTTTCGATGACATGGGACTTACTCAGAATTTGTTCTTAAGAAACTGAATTTTGAGAAAACATAACAATGGTATGAGTAAGAGCAAAGTTCGAGTCCATTCATCGAACATTTATTTGCAACCACTTCCAGTTTTTCCAAAATTATACAGCCTTATGTTAACGCTTACCTCAACAGTATCGGCATCTCCGATCTCATAATTAATCTTTAGCTTTGAGCTCTTCAAACTCGGATCATGAATCACGGCCGAAGTGACGATATCAATGGGACTCTGCTGATGACCATCTGCATCTGCAATTGCGCCTGAAAGCTTATTGAGACTCACTCTTCAAAGTCATTTTTCAAATGATTGCAATATCAAAAGCTAGCAGTCAGCAAAACCTTCTCAAGCACCGAGAATTAAAACAGCAGATAATAGAAAAGTTGTCAAAGTTGAAATAAATACAATTTCGAAGGTATTAAGAGACGTAGTTGGAAGGGGGAGTCAAGATACGAAGGCGGGCCTTCGTATCTTGCATAATTGTGGTGAATTATTTAGATACTCACCTTTCTCCGCCGATTTCCCGTTTTTATTCACCATGCCTTAGGGCCAATATGGCAGAAGCAGGCGTTGAAAAGACTAATTCCGTGGAATCACTAATCGCCTTCTCTCCTAAAGCAGTTGGGCATTCATTTGCATGCTTAAGTACGTGTTCGAGAAGTCAAAAAAGCGATAAAAGAAACATGGCTCGCTAACGAAGTTATTTCAGCCGTAGAAAAAAGATAATGTAATACTGCGGGGAGTATCTTTTGTTGTGTATAGTAGAGCTACGACGCTATTTATTCGGGCTAAATAGTGTCACGGAGTTACAAGAGCATGAGACGGATAATCCGATTGCTTTGACGCCTTAATTACAGACTCTTCACACTTGAACGAGGCCCACAAAGACGATGACGTATGTCCGGGAAAATTCGGAAAAAGAGGCAACTCTTGGTATGGGATTACTCTTTGTGGGTATTTACGTCGATTCAGGGGTTGTAAGGGAAGAAGACGTCAAATGAAGATGGTCCCCATGAAATGAAGACAAAGTTGGAGGGCTACAAAGATGTTTACTGCAAATTGCGGGTGATTAAAGTATCTTTTAAAACATACTTTGGCCTGACTTTTAAACAGTAAAAACCTTGTATACAAAAAATAAAAATGCAACTTGCTAAAAAACTTGAAAAAATACACCTTCAGGGCCTCTCCCAAGGGCTGTTTCCTTTTTAGGGCCTCGTTAAAGCCCGTTAGCATCCAACAAAACCCTCTTCAATGCACTTTACACATCAACGGAGAAGAATACGTATAATAATAAGCTCAAAAAGGCCTAATTCCTTGGCCTCGCCCCACACCTTCCACAACAAAACGCCACCTTTTCCGGCACAGTTCAAAGACTCCCCGGAGCTGTTCTTTTGCCGTCTACGTATTCCGTATTCCCCTCACCGCACATTGTTAATGCCCACTGCACTTTAAGGCAGTCATCCGTTCCGGGGTTTTTAAATACCAGGCCGCGTTGCCGTGGAATGTTATGGGTATGAAACTGGGCCCAACGTCAAAAAAGCCGTTCTATTTGTTTCCGCAAATTTTTACGAGCTTTTTTGGGTCATTTTAGAGCAAAAAGTTATTCAAAATAAAAAATATTATATTATGATGCCTTTCCTAAACCATAGAACACTTTATTGGCCGGAATTTGAGCCGGCCACACAGTAAATTGAATGAAGTCATATACACCCGGCCCAGTGTAATATAAGAAATAGCGCAAAAAGGAGGAAATTCGAGCGGATTATGACGATAAAAACCAAGATTTGCAAAAAGCGTAGAATACTTGACACAACATTATACCGTTTGCAGTCTTCTGGAGACAATATTATTAAATAGGAATAAAGAAGAGTCTTGAACACGTTTCCCCTCGTCTTGAAGCTCACAAAAAAGGAAACGGATTTGGCGAAAACACTCGCAAAGCCAGAGCGGCGAAAAACTGCCTAGTGGAATCTTCTTTCATGGCCTCAAGGCCGGAAAACTTTTCTCCTACAAAGAAGACAGGGTCTTTAATGCAAACCAAGTTGGGGCTACATTTTGTGAGCCAGACGACCACAATTACAGACAAAATAAACAACTACAATATGCGTCCGTTAGAGGGTACGGTAAAGCGAAGTACGCTCGTTTCGTAGTCTGTACGCGGAAGTAACGTATCCTTCAAAGAAAAATTAGATTTGCATAACAAAGCACAAGCACTTTGAAATGACATGTGAGGGTAGTAACAGACATAAATGACTTCCGACGTTCAAACAGACCACATACCACTAAAAAACTCTATTCCGATACTTTGGCCAATAATTTTGCTCATCAATAACCGTTTTCTCTAACACCAAATAATAAAATAATTTTAGACCTATAAGCAATAGCAATACCAGAAAAAATAACTCCAGAATATCTAATAATATTACACGTTTATTGTCATAACTTATCAGTGGGTTAGTTCTGTTCCGAGACAGCTTCTGTGATGGGCACCCAATTATTCTGAGTTCGTTCTTGGTAAAGGGCGACTCGGTTATCGGAGAACGCTACAGCCAGCACAGTTCCATTTGAATTCCAGCTGACATTGTAAACGGGGACCTCTGCCCGACAAAGAATCTGTTTTCTCCAGACCTTGGCCTCGATATTGTCTGTCCTCCAAATTATAACAAGCCCATCCTGTAAAGTAGGTCATTATCAAAAAGTCAATTAGTAATCATAAAAGCAATTAAAAATAATGTAGCAAGAGCTTACCGATCCACATGAGGCAATTGTAAAATGATTATAAGATTCGACGGGCGCCCAGGCCACATCTCGGACCCAATCTTGATGACCTTCTAGTTGAATATCGAGTTCCCATTTCTCCTCGGAGACTTCTCTAAAAACATAAATCAAAAGAAAAATAAAATTTTACTTACTTCCAGACCTTAACCATCTTATCATTTCCGCCCGAAACCACCCGCTTTGGCAAGATGGTTTCATTTACATTTATCACCGTCCTACTTCCTTTTGCAGGTGCCCACGAGACTGCGTTTACCCCTTGATCATGGGCATTGAAGATCTTGGCTGGTTTCCAGATGTCGTCGTAGTTTGTTACAATGGAAATTGTACAATCCGTAGACCCACAAGCAAAGATCAACCCGTACGTGCTGGGAGCCCAGGCCACCGAATTTATACTGGCTTCGTGTTGAGTGTATTCGTAGATTCGAGTCCATTTGTTACCCACTTCTTTCCATATAAATACTTTCCTGAAACGTCATAGATAATATAAAACGCTCTTGGAAACTCTTAAATTGACACTATCGCTTTTTGATGGTTGAATGATCAAAACATGCCTGCTGTTCATCCACGACTCAAAGAATCCATTATAACTTACCGATCATGCGAACAAGAAGCCAGGTATTCTCCTTTATCCGAAAATGGAAACGACCAACAGACCTGCCACACCGGGCCTTCGTGTCCACTTAATTCAGCCATGGCATGCGACTGCCCTGTTGGCTTCACTTCGAACACCTTGATTATGTGATCGCTCGCACATGTGGCTAGACGACTTCCATAGAAATTCATCTCGGCATCGTGCTAAATACCAAAAATAAAGTAAAAACTGGTCAAACTTACAACTACATCTCTATGGTTAGTCTCTACAATTGCGGAGATGGCTGCCTGAAACAGTTGAAACGTTATTCAAGTATATTAGTTAAGAAAATGGGTTCAAAGCATGAAAATAGTTATCCAAAAACGGACAAAAAGGCAGTATTAAGAACTTACCATTATCTCATATAACTATATATAGCTAGTACAGCGCTATTGTGTTTTGACTGCGAAATTCGGACAAAACAAGAAAAAAATGTAATTTTTGCGCGGAGTTGGTGTTAATTTTCTGGGCCCCGCAACGAAATTCCCTGAAAATAAATAAAAATGCGCGATAATTTTTTTCCGACGAAAAATCGGTCGATCGACCAACAATTCGCAACTTTACAGGTTTTTTTATTATCTCTGAATTTTTTGAATCATATAAAACATGGTGTAGTAATGAGTAATAAAATTGAAGTCCTTTTGCTTCGTCTTTTTGTTTTTGAAGTGGCTGAATCAGCCAGCAGGGATGTCCGAGAGCGTTTTGAAATCACCTGGATGAACATTTGTATGTGGAGTTTATTTCAATTATCCACTTTAATATTTTTAATTAACTCTTTTCAAATTCAGATTTATGTGATCGATCTGTTTCCATGATCTCTTTTTCGAAGTGACACTTTCTACAGATGGCCGAGTATTTTATTGGTCTCACTTGCGGAATGGCAAGATTTATTTACTTTTTAATGAGATTTGGTGGGAATCCGGAGACTTTTAATACGTAATCTTTGGATTTACGGACGTTTACGGGGATATTTGGTATCCCACACGTTTGTTTTGGCGTGTATTTGGTGTATGTTGCCTTTTGTTTACGTATGCATGGTTTATGAATCAGTTTATAATTTTAGGGATGGGCAAAGCCTTGTCCAAAATCTTCGGCAAAAAGGAAGTCCGAATACTCATGCTGGGGCTGGATGCGAGTGGAAAGACAAGTAAGCTCATTTTCATTTGTTTGTTCTTCGTTTTAGGCGGATTGAAATTTAAATCGATCATGCATTCTTTTCGTGTTTTGTTGGTTTACCCTGTTTATCTGAAAAAATCTCAAAACTTGTTTATTAAGAATCTTGTATTTTTTAGGTATCCTATACAGGCTAAAACTCGGCCAATCCATCAAAAGTATTCCGACAGTTGGATTCAACGTGGAGACAGTTCAGTATAAGAACATTAAGTTCAATGTCTGGGATGTGGGAGGGCAGTACAAAATCCGACCATTGTGGAGACATTACTATACGGGTACACAAGCGCTTATATTCGTCGTGGATGCAGCCGATCGGGATAGGATTGACGAAGCGCGGACAGAGTTGCATCGGATTATCAATGACCGAGAGATGAAAGAAGCGGTCATATTGGTGTACGGGAACAAACAAGACATTCAGGATGGTATGTTGGCCTTTATTATGTCTGTGTTTTGATTTTTAGAGAGTTAAATGCAGAGGAGTTTGTGTTTGGAAGTTCTTTCAAGTTTACCATTTTAGGTAATATGAGTTTTTTGATTTCAGCCATGAAACCACAAGAGCTTCAAGATAAACTCGGGTTGACTAGACTCCGCGATAGGAACTGGTACGTTCAGCCGTCTTGTGCAACATCTGGCGAAGGACTTCAAGAAGGGTTGACATGGCTAGCCGCTAACTGTAAGGCCTAAGGAGAGTAAGATATCTATTCCCTCCAAGTCTTCATACGACGTCATGGTTGCCTTTACTATGGTGTTGATGAGGGTTTTCTCCGACTATTTTGTATAAACTGCCATTTGCCCGAGTTTTGTTGTTAGAGTTGCACTTGTAATAGATTCACTACTTAATTGACTCATGTTTTATATTGTACAATGCCTTGTCCTTTTCATTTTTTTTTCAAAATTCATTGTACTAATAATAAGGTCCATTTTTGGTGACTGTGTATGTGATAAGAGTATTTCTTTGCCGATTGAAAGGTCTTCTAATGTTATAATAGTCATCGAACTTTTTTTCTTTTGTCAAAATCTGGATAAAAAGAAAATTTTATTTGAATAAACGGTTACGACATGAATTTTTGTTGGCTTTATTTGTGTTTTATTTGAGTTTCACTGTGGTTTGTTCAGTTCAGTATTTTGATTTGTTCAGTATGTTGTAGTAGATAAGTTGTTAATATAAGATGAAGAGAAGTGCCGCACCAACGAGCCGAGTCAATCAACCTTATAAAAAACCTTCAATCTTATCCAATCATAATTTTCAAACCCAATCTCAACCAGCAAATGTCAATCCAGTCAGGCCGAACACACAGAAATCTCAATCACAAGATGATACAGTAATCCGAGATACCAGCATTTTTGAGGAAAATGTTGAAGGCCAAAAGAAGAGGAGGTAATTGGATAGAAAATTTGGTTTATTGGATTTTGAGGTCTATTTCGAAGGTAAATTTAAATTGTTTTAGGTACACAGTGGTCTATGCGAAACAATCGAACAGAAAACACAAAAGATGGGAGGGAGATGGAGTTCTAGAAGTTCATGGGAGCAGAATGTGGCTGAGGTCCGAGGAATCGGGTCGTCCGATTGTGGCCAGTGGGTCTGCCAGGGACCTTTATATTGTTCATGGAGCTCGGTTTAACATCGGGTCGTATGAACTTGAAGTTCAAGAGGAAATAAAGGAAAAGGAATGTGGTAAGTAAGATGAGTTCGGTTGCTCTAGAGCTAAGTGGATTTTAAAAATTGCGTCGAATTTTTTAGTTGATTACCTCATCTTTTGCCCACCGACCGAATTACAACTACTGCTTTATCAAAACGTTTTGGATATGATTACCTTGGACCATCGGGAAATGATCGACTTCTTACTCCGAATATGCAACCATCCAGTTTTATTGTTGGCCAGACTAAAGCAGATTTTGGAAAGCGGAATTGTGAGTTTTCTAATTTCAGAAAAGGTTTATGTGACAGTTCAGAAGTGTGTCGGAGTCTCTCAGATCCTCGACTCGTTCCCTCCAACTTGCACAGTATCTGATTGTTATATCGCCGATTCAAGTGGGTTTAATTTTTGTATATTTTTGGAGAAAATGGTGACTAAAACAATATGATTTGAGTGATTTAGACAAATTCAAAACGCTTTTTGAGATGATAGTGTCCTTTGATGAGAACGATGAGAAAACCATCATTGCATCGTATTCAAAGTCGGCTCTCGATCTTATTGAAGCAATGTTGGCCTCAAGTTTGTTCGAAGTCCTCAGGTTGGACACGGCCTCGCCCTCGGAACGGGCGGATATTATCAAGAAATTCAACACTCCCAATCTCTTCGATCATCCGAATCAAGTTCTCCTAATGAATCAACACACCAAGACCATGGGGATGGATCTAAGCGGAGCCACAAGATTGGTCCTTTTTGACTCGGATTGGAATGTAAATTCGGATATTCTGGCCAAAAGCTTGGTCTGGAGGAACGGACAGGCAAAGAAATGCCATATTTATAGACTGTTAATGTCGGTAAGCATGCATGGGAAAGCGGTTTATATTGTTTTAGGGATCAATTGAAGAAAAAATGCTACAAAGGCAACAACGAATGGCTGGACTGGATTTGACTGGTAAGGAGAATTGAGTTGAGGTCTACAAGGTTTATTTTTGCCTGTACTTTAATATGAAACACATCTTGAGCAGTAGTTTATGTTGATATAAGTTGTTTAGATATCAGTGCCAGTCAATTTGATGACGATGAACTTTGTGAAATCTTCCAATTTCATCCGGAATCGTTCTGCGAAACTCATTCCCGAATCAAATGTAAATGCGTGAAGAATGGATGTAAAGGACAAAAGTGCCCGACAGCTGAAGATTCTCCGGCAAGCCAGACAGCTAACTCGATGATGAATTTGGCCATGGGAGAGACGCAAATAAGGAGGAGTTTGGAACCAGACAGCCAAATCATCATGGAGAATAGGGCGGAGGTAGGCAGATTTATATTTTATTTGAAGATTGTTTGATGTTAACTATGGGTAATATGGCTTTTAAATGTGAATTTTAGAAGCCAACAAATGAATTCTTGGACTGGAGACATTTTGAAATCACCGAGGAGACCAGGCCCATCATCACAGATCTCGCTGGATTCTCAAACGAAACTCTCGAGTCCATTTCCTTTATCATGATAAAAGAACCACAAGAAACGACGGAAGAACTAACAGATCTCCCATTACTTTGACATGTTCACTTTGTTTTGTACAGTAAACACTAACTGGTACATATAAGATGGCAAAGAAAGAGATGATAATTAAGTACTTTTAGTCACCATGTATACCGTATTTGTAGTGCAATCCTTTTTTCCTAGGACTGAATGAAGAGATGACCTTAAAGAACGCTTGACGTTTTTTAATTTCCGAGGAGAGATAATTTTTTATTTCCTTTTGCTATCTTCAGATCATTCGGTGCTCCTCTTCGCCCTTTTCCGTTACATTTTACTTCGATGACGAAGGTAGCGAATGTTTTCGTGCTGGGATGGGGTGGAAGTCTTCCAAGGCAACTGGTCAGGTATTCAAAAATGTGGGACAAGTTGAAGTAAGGCTTTTTGCAATCTCAGTGTGTCCGTTTTGTCGTTGTTTGAAGGGGTTTGACGAATTCTCCGTAGCGTGCGGACATTCCAATACTTTTTTCTCGCCTTATGTTCCTTAAATTCCAGCACCAATCCCATCACGCAGAATGTGAAGGTCTTTCAATTTAATTACCGAGTCAGTTACCCCGAAGAGGCTGTTATCTTCTACGAAAACACGTTCCTCCCCAGGGCCAAGCAAGACGAATTGCCAATTATATTCCACACCTTCAGCAACAATGGTGCCGCCGCTCTTATGACGCTGTGGGGATCAATGGAGAAGTCGAATCCGGAGATAAAAAAGAGAATTAAAGGAATTTTATTCGACAGGTGAGTAGTGAGTGTTTTGGATAAAAAAACAGAGTAGGAAATAGTTTATCCTGTCTAAATTTTTTTTCAGTGGCCCTGCACCGATCGTTACCATTCTCCCTTGGGCTCGTGCCTTTTACAGCACTCAAATCCCCGCCAAATACCAATCATCGTTCACATATTTCCTCTCTCTGGTCGTGTTCGTCCCCTTTGTAGCTCTCCGCAACCTTTACGTCGTTCTCCGGGATCTCCTGCAGCCCGGATACAGAGCCAGCAGAGATGCATTCATCGGCCTCCCGGCTCTTGATCTCCCCAAAAATCAGATGTTTTTATATTCGACGGCCGACCTCATGTGCTATCACACATACATCAGAAAATTCCATGACAATCAAGCATCAAAGGGAACGGACGTGGAGTACAAAATGTGGACAGACACTTCCCATGTTGCCCATCATATTGGTCATCAAGAGGAATACGAAAAATTGTGTCAAAAGTTTTTGAACAAGTGTCTGAGAAAATAAAAGATACATTTTATGGACACTACAAACTCGTGAGTGTTGAGTGTTCTATGATCACTGTTGTTTTTTTAAAAACACTTTGTCAAAAAACCGAAAAAAGTATTGTATAAATAGGACTTGTTTACCAGTAATTTATTGCCGCAACCGTCGAAAAAGAATAATGAAGAGGATTGAAAAGGTTAAAATAATTCAGCTTACAAGCTGCACAAAGACGGGGACAACGCACACAACGAGTTGCTGCAGGCGTATCCACTGGGGCAGCTGGAACAAGTGGGTCCGCTAGAATAGACGGGCTTCCCAGTGATGGCCCCCTTCTCCTCTCCCAAAACACAGACAACCTTGGTCACATTGATGTTCTGCTGTTCGAAGAGACAGATCTCCCGATTGCATCCGATTCTGGAGACCTTGGCCCAGGCCAGTTTGGCAAAGTTACTGTCCGATCCTTGGTAGTCACTGATCGAGTCCGTGTAGCTGGTGGGTTTCCACCAGCTGTTGATCGCGGCGGAGAAGGCCCTGTTATATTCTTGCTGAAAGAGTCCCTTATAGTCAAAAGTAAAGACAAGAGGTAGCAAAACTTGGGTGAGAACCCAACAAAACAGCCCTCAACTTACTCCATCCGGTGTCTCCACTCCTGTCATCATGATACTGAGCACATTGTAATCGTCCAAATCACCGAATCCACTGGTGCATTCGGTGAAGTTGTTGACCGCAATGCTTTGCAGATCAATGTCGTATACGATCTCCAAGATGTCAGTGCCTGTTGGGAGTTTGTTTTTATTTCCATCAGTCAGATTTCCCACGGCCAAGTCTCTTCTGTGGCCATTCAGCGTGTCCAAAACAGTCTGTCGTTCTCCGATTGTTAACCAGCCTGGAGTTCTAGCTGGGAGTTGAGGGTCAAGATAGCAAAGAGAGTCGTTACAACGGTAGCCATAAGCACAGGAATCACAGGGTTTGCCCTTTTTGTAGATGGGTTTTCCAACGAAGTTGGAGCCGGCGTTGAAGTTGCATGCAACGAAAGAATAGTTGCTTCCAACATTCTCCAAATCGCTGCACAACGCAACAGCACATCCAGTTATGTTGTTGGTATCCCAGATAAGCTAAAGAAATACATCTTTGAAGATCTTGACATACCGTAGTAAAGACAGAGGCATCCGAGGCTTGGAAGTTGCTGACATCTCCAGAGTAACTCTGACTCACATTGTACCACTGCTCGATGGCTGTGCTGATAGTAGCCGCGTAGTCATCCGAGAGTCCGCTGATCGCTGCGTTCAATTGGTTTGATCCGTTCGGATATCCATAACTACAAGAGGACACCCAGGAGAAGGCCGAGTCCTCGAGTGAAGAATCGGCATTCTGTAAATGTAATAAACAGTCATCTTGTTACACTTACAATCTGCTGGATATTGGCGGCGGTGGGCAGAGAGTCTCCGGCCTTATTCTTCGCTTCTCCATTGGCCACTCTTCTTCGGACTTCATTGAATTTATCAAGAACAGCCTGGTTTTCAGAGTCCGTTAGTTTCCGTTGAGTAATGGCTACAGCAAGAGTGGAACACAGGAAAAGGAGAAAGGTCTTCATCTTTGTTGGAGACGGAGGAATGATGCTTCTGATCCGGCTACTCTTCCTTTTATACCATCTATGTTTTGGTTGTGATACAACGTTCTTATTGTCGTGGTCTGAGTTCAAAAATTTGTTTCCAGGAATCCTCGGAGCAGGGGTTCGATCAAATGAATATTCAAATCTTTTTTGATTACAATACAAGCACATTAGGATAAAAACCCGTTACATTCTAGCGTTCGGCCGCCTCCTCAAACCAACCTATGCGTGCAGATTAAGAGCCCATTCCAGTAATCGCCCAAACCGCTGTTATCACAGCTTCCAGGAATTCGCGGGACTAAAGGGTTGTATAAAAGAGAGAATGTGGGTGCATTCGGATCATAATTCAGAGCTGGATATCTCCTGGGGATATGAGAATGCGGTCGTTCTCGTATTTGGTCATGGTCATCTTGATGACTGCAGTAACCTCTTCACTGCTGGACACGAAGTTGGGGAACTGATGAGATGGTCCCAGCTTGTCCCAGCAGCGAACCTTGTGCCGCCAAGATCGCAGGCTTACTTGGCTCAGAATAATGAAGACAACATTGCCAAGATTGCGTTTGAAGTGGGGCCAACTGTTACTTGTAAGTGTGATCTGTATATTCACATTTGTTTTAGACATTGATGTCAGCAGTATCTAAGACTACATGAATGGAATCCTGGACACAGCCGAGCCTTCTGATGGCTGGAGTATCAAATGTGCTGTTATAATGGTGGCTTATGGCACAGACAGGGGCACTGGCTATTGGATAATCAAGAAGTCTTGAGGCGCTGACTGGGGAGACAAAGGATTCCTTAGGATCCAGCGAGGAAGCAACTGTCTCGACATGACGCTTTACAAATATGCCGCATGCTTTTTACCGTTTTGTACGGTTTTTTTGCAATTTGTGTATAAAATCGGTTCTCAACAATTAGTGTTTGCTCATGTTTTTAAAGCAAAAAATATTTTTATGTAATTGCTGCATCTAATTTATACTATTACTATGCAATTACTCGCCTATAACCATTGGTCTTGCAAGGGAAATGGAAACGTCTTAAAATGGCGCTAAACCTTTATTTATAGAAAAGCAAGCACCTGTCAATTTGCGTTTTCATTAGGCCCCTCCTTTTTATAGCACAAGTTATGAATAAGTCAGGATTCTCGGAAATTGTGACATTAAAGGTTGTAGCTCGCCTTTCGAAAATTCCATTAATGTATTTGTTGTCGTAGCCTTCCGTTTATCCTCGTCAGACATACTGCCGTCTTTATACATTTCACACTTTGCCTTTGTCACGCTTGTTCTCCACTCTCAGTTGATGGATATACTCTTTGGGAATTATAATATTAGACAAAGCATGGATACGATAGATGAGGCCAGCATCTACAAAGTGCTGCTAGATCTTGTCTGCGTTTTGCACAACGTGGAGTACGTTGTTCAGCTGTTGGTGACAATCTACTGCCTCGGCGTCCTTCGCAGGGCTAATCGACTTCATATCCACTTTAGGAGTGTCATAGTATGCGCTCGCTGAATTACTGATTTATGTTTAGGCGGTTACTGTAATCAGCGTTGCCTTTGCACATCTGGGACGCAAACTATGCAAGGAAATTGCAATGATTGGACTTCCAGACGTGTTAACTCAGAATTACATTTGTTGCGTACTGTCGACTTTGCATATCTGTGCAATAACCACCACAATATTTTCGATTTGCGCTACAGGACTGGAAAGGTTTATTGCTTCAAGGTCTATGAACACATATGAGGAAATAGGGCACCCCAAAACTTTGATGGTTGCTGTGGTGGTCCCAAGCCTTATTTTTGGCACAGTCCTCAATTACTTTTCAACGCTACGATACATTAATCTGGAGGAACATCCGCGAGGCCAGCTGTTTATCATTTTTGACAAGAACATTGCATTGGCGACTCTTGCATTCTTCTGCGGTCTTGTTTGCACTGGAACTGGCGGCATTGTGAGTGATACAACAATCGTCTAGATGCAACTAATCTTTACAGATTCATATGCTTTGTAACCGCACGTCTGTGAAACAATTCAGGGCCGGAGTATCGCTGTCTGAGAGGTTCCAAAGCCGAGAGGTCATTGTGTCGTCAAGTGTGCTCACTAAAATAGCGATTTTGTTTCTGGCCACTTGCTCTTTAGGATTGTTTTACAGTTCCCTAAGGCTCATCAACTTTGGGCATACTGGCAATGGGAGTAATCTTGATCTGCTACTTGTTGAAGTAAGAAAATAACCTTTTGTTCAAAGTAAAAAATAACATTAGTTGGGCTACATACAAATCGACATTACCGCACCTATCGTTTTGATTTACTTCTTGATTTCACACCGATACCTTCGGGGTATCGTCAGAAAGGATGCTATTTGGCTTCTCGGGTTGAAAATGGCCGACAGAATTGTCAAAACAGATGAGACTCTAACAATACCTCAAACGGATTCCTATTTTCAGCATATGGAGGATTTGTGGAGTGTAAGATACACAAAACTCTAATTTTCTTTTGATTTAGGCCCCTCATTCGTCTCGCCGTAAAGCCTCGTTTGTTCCGAAGAGAGTTTCGGACAGTTTTAGCACGCAAACCGTCGTGGAAACCATCAAATCGCAAGGCAGGAAGTTCAGTGTTCGGTTTGTCGATATTTTGTAGTCAGCATTGTTTTTCCTAGCCCTTACGACGATGTCATTTTATATTGCATACAAATTGCGGCAATAAACACAAAAAACGATTAAAATGTATGTGGCATAATTGTAAAGGGACGGTTGATTCCTCTATGGACCTTGAAAGATACGTTGTCTCCGCTGTCAGCGCCTCAAAACTTCTTGATGATATAGTAGCTAGTGCCATAACCAACAAGCATAGTTGATCCAGCCATCATAAGGCTCGGCGGTGTCGAGAATTCCACTCGTGTAGTCTTATTAAATAGATACTGCTGGCATCAGTGTCTAAAACAAATGTGAATATACAGATCACACTTACAAGTGACGTTTGGCCCCACTTCATACGCAACCTTAGCAATGTTGTCTTCATCATTCTGAGCCAAGTAGGCCTGTGATGCTTGGCGACACAAGGTTCGCTGCTGGGACCACTTCGTCAGTTCCACAACTTCGTGTCCGGCATTGAAGAGGTTACCTGGGTCATCAAGATGACCATGACCAAATACGAGAAAGATCGCATCCTCATATCCTCAGAAGATATTCAGCTCCGAATTATGATCAGAATGCACCCACATTCTCCCTTTTATACAACCCTTTAGTCCCGCGAATTCTTGGAAGCTGTGATAACAGCGTTTTGGGGCATTACTGGAATGGTCTCTTAATCTGCACGCATGAGTTGGGTTGAGGAGGCGGCCGAACGCTTGAATTGTAACGGTTTGTTATCCTAATGTGCTTATATTATAAACAAAAAAGATTTGAATATTCATTTGGTCGAACCCCTGCTCCGAGGATTCCTGGAAACAAATTTTTAAACTCATACCACCACAATAAAACCGTTGTATCACAACCAAACATAGTTAGTATAAAAGGAAGAGTAGCCGGATCAGAAGCATCATTCCTCCGTCTCCAACAAAGATGAAGACCTTTCTCCTTTTCCTGTGTTCCACTCTTGCTGTAGCCATTACTCAACGGAAACTAACGGACTCTGAAAATCAGGCTGTTCTTGATAAATTCAATGAAGTCCGAAGAAGAGTGGCCAATGGAGAAGCGAAGAATAAGGCCGGAGACTCTCTGCCCACCGCCGCCAATATCCAGCAGATTGTAAGTGTAACAAGATGACTGTTTATTACATTTACAGAATGCCGATTCTTCACTCGAGGACTCGGCCTTCTCCTGGGTGTCCTCTTGTAGTTATGGATATCCGAACGGATCAAACCAGTTGAACGCAGCGATCAGCGGACTATCGGATGACTACGCGGCCACTATCAGCACAGCCATCGAGCAATGGTACAATGTGAGTCAGAGTTACTCTGGAGACGTCAGCAACTTCCAAGCCTCGGATGCCTCTGTTTTTACTACTGTAAGTCAGGATCTTCAAAGATATATTTCTTTAGCTTATCTGGGACACCAACAACATAACTGGATGTGCTGTTGCGTTGTGCAGCGATTTGGAGAATGTTGGGAGCAACTATTCTTTCGTTGCATGCAACTTCAACGCCGGCTCCAACTTCGTTGGAAAACCCATCTACAAAGAGGGCAAACCTTGTGATTCCTGTGCTTATGGCTACCGTTGTAATGACTCTCTTTGCTACCTTGACCCTCAACTCCCAGCTAGAACTCCAGGCTGGTTAACAATCGGAGAACGACAGACTGTTTTGGACACACTGAATGGCCACAGAAGAGACTTGGCCGTGGGAAATCTGACTGATGGAAATAAAAACAAACTCCCAACAGGCACTGACATCTTGGAGATCGTATACGACATTGATCTGCAAAGCATTGCGGTCAACAACTTCACCGAATGCACCAGTGGATTCGGTGATTTGGACGATTACAATGTGCTCAGTATCATGATGACAGGAGTGGAGACACCGGATGGAGTAAGTTGAGGGCTGTTTTGTTGGGTTCTCACCCAAGTTTTGCTACCTCTTGTCTTTACTTTTGACTATAAGGGACTCTTTCAGCAAGAATATAACAGGGCCTTCTCCGCCGCGATCAACAGCTGGTGGAAACCCACCAGCTACACGGACTCGATCAGTGACTACCAAGGATCGGACAGTAACTTTGCCAAACTGGCCTGGGCCAAGGTCTCCAGAATCGGATGCAATCGGGAGATCTGTCTCTTCGAACAGCAGAACATCAATGTGACCAAGGTGGTCTGTGTTTTGGGAGAGGAGAAAGGGGCCATCACTGGGAAGCCCGTCTATTCTAGCGGACCCACCTGTTCCAGCTGCCCCAGTGGATACGCCTGCAGCAACTCGTTGTGTGCGTTGTCTCCGTCTTTGTGCAGCTTGTAAGCTGAATTACTTTTACCCTTTCAATCCTCTTCATTATTCTTTTTCGACGGTTGCGGCAATAAATTAATGGTAAACAAGTGGCTTGAACACTTCCTGGATATAAGACAAGCCAGAAATAGAATTATATATGTGAACTTTGAGTCCAACAATTTCGGTCATAATACGAAGGGTTATTACGGTGGGATACAAACATTGGGCTGTGACAACCGAAAGAAAACGTTTTTTCTCTGACCGTTCTCCGCATTTTGCGCACTCTCTAGGTCGCTGAACATCTGGGTGGTCCTTGCTTAAACTTTTATATACGTAATACCCAAATGGCACTCTTACCGGTCGAAAATCTACCACTTCTTTTATTTTGCGACAACTGCTTGGGCAAATAGTAATGAATCTCGCGTGCAGAAGGTTAGAGTTGTTACTGATCAACCTAGAATTTAGAGGGACAACGAAATTTGTCGGCCGGAAGTCGCATGCTAATGGGTTGTCTGAATGGATATAAGACGGAATGGATATAAAATTTTTTAAATGCAGACGGTTTTATTTTCTTCATTTATTATTTACAGTACAGGATAAGGACGGTTCTGCACTCGGGAGTTAATATCGGTCTGGCCGAAACAGAATTGCCCTCCGCGCCCCCTTCCGCCAAACGTGTTCCAAGCCCCTACCTACATATTTTTCCTACATATAATATTTCCCCAAATTACTATTATAAATACATCTTTTGGAGTCAAGCTAGGGGTGTGGAGAGATGAGCGGACATGATCAGGCGTTTTTGAATGTAAGTGCAAGTTACCGCCGTTCTTTTAATTTTTTTCGTACTTTTCATTGTTCAGCATTACTGGATTCGAAATTGTTTTGTTTTCTTCTGACAAGGGAAGTACTCCAAGTGCGACGCTCAGATTTTGATGAAACTTGGCACAAATTTAGAATAATTTTTTCTAAGATATATGCGAGAATCCTAGCTCGCGCTTTGCAGAAACAGCCGGCATTTTTAGATCGAAAGCCGGCAAAAAGTTAGGACTTTTTGCCGAAATTCGGCACGAAAATTTTCATGCCTATTTCTGCCGTAAAGGATAATGTTTCTACAAAAAAATCAAATTTTTCCGCACGAAACTGCCAAAGTTATGGCCAAAAAGCGCTTTTCTCTCTGACCGCTCTCCGGGTTTAGCGTGCTCTCTCGGCGTCAAAAATCGTTCGGTATCTCGGCGGCGCCCGCAAAGCGCGAGCTAAAACTTTCAGGAATTGATACTTAGTCCATACCCGACGTGTGTGCAAAATTTAAAGAAAATCTGAGCGTCGCACTTGGAGTACTTCCCTTGTGAGTTGGAATACCTAGTACCGAACTTTGAGAGCAACAGGTATTTCCAAAAGTTGGGTAACGCAAGAAAAGTAAGATATTACTTCCTAAGACTACGTTACATGTGTGATGAAAACGATTTTAGTGGTTCCGGTTTGAAAATAATTTTCAAAAACTTTGGGAAAGCATAGTAAGGTCAATTCAGAATATTTTTTTTTGAAATTTAATCGGTTGAAAATGGCGGGTCTCAGCTCCAGAAGAATCTAAATTTTAGGGAAATCGGCGAACTCTCTGCGGAGAAATCAAAAAAAAAAGAGGACGGAAGCCCTGTATTACAAACCCAAACCTGTTTATGTATTCACAAATTAGGCTACGTTTTTAAAAAACACCAACCCTCAGATTCATAGCTAGGGTTCAAAATTTATCATATATACTTTGGCCATTACTATCTTGTAGTATTACCCTTGGGCAGGCTTTTATTTTTTGTCGAAGAGCTTTGGTGGAGATAATATCATTTATTTGAGCATAGCTGTTATATACAAAACAAGAAAAATAGGACCAAAAAGTTGATTGTTGGCAGAATGCTATTTCAAATGTGTCATCTTGACACCTTAAACTCACGAAGTTATTGTCAGATTGCTAATGAGAAACAGGTTATGAAACTGCCTAAAAATGTGGGTTTTACAAAATGGTCCTTGATCAAAAAGTTTTGTCGTATGATTACATGTTTTCAGCTCTACAACAAGTACAAGAATGCGGGTGCCCAGCCAAGATTATTTGCGCCGGCTGTGTGCATGTTTGGCATTATGCTTATCGGCTATGTGTTTAACACACTGGTAATTGTGGCTACTTTGAAGAACAAGAAATTACAAGGTGGGAAAATGAATCAGTCTTTGATTATGACCTCATTCCTTCAGGATCCTGCAACTATTTCATTGCCTTTGGCTGTTTTGCCGACATTTTCCACACCTCCGCGCATTGGATCTACGTCTACACTACGGTGGTAACGGGTGAAAACTTTATTCCCTTCGACAAATGTCTATGGTTCCAATCGGTTCCTCAGCACTTCCTGACAGTCAGTGTTGTGATGACATTGTGCGTTGGCATTGATCGGCTGGTCTCTGTGACGTTCCCGGTTTTCTATGGAAGGCAAGAGCGGAATCATATTCTTGCTGGAGGAATTGCATTTGCATTTTCCTGCAGTTCTTACTTTTATGTCATCTCCATTAAGACCGCATTCTCCAGGCATGGAAAAGAGTTAGTTTTACATCTTTTACACTGTTTTTCTCTATTTTTTTATGAGAAATAACTTTGAATTTATGTATTCTTTAGCCCTGTCCTCTGCATTATTGTTGGCAGTCTCGGAGGCCGTGCTATGATTGATTGGTTCAATTTCGTCGTCTTGTTTAGCATGTGTGATCTGGCTATATATTCGGCTGTGTGGGTGATCCTACGGTTTAAAGCCGGCACAAGTGAAGACAGCAAGAAGGCGTTCCGTTCATTATTTGCCGTTATGATTACTGTAGCCTTTGGCTGGCTGGCCAACGCCTTTGTCCAAGCCGTAATTGTCCCAGCCTTCATCCCAATCGAATACCATTACGATTTTATGGCGTACTTTGGAATTCCAGTGAATCTAGCAAGCTCGTGTGGATTTGTGACGTTGTATATCTTCAGGTAGGCCTTTTAAATGTATTCATGACACGAATTGATTGTAGTGCGGAGTACCGTCGGACATTCCGTCGACTGCTTGGCCTTTCTCCCTCAAAGCCATCGGGTTCTACGTTCACAACTCCAACAAGCCGGGTGGAAACTTCGAAACGAAGCTTTGCCGATATCCCAGTACAGTAGTATGATTTTATTTTGACACGATTCAATAAATGAAATGATGGTGTAGTGTGGTATTTAATATTTCTTATATTTCCGCCTACATCCAAGCACATGTTACATGTATAATATTATATTGAGTGCTCAAAATATATGTAGTCGTAAGCTAGGTCAGAAAAACATTTTTGGAGTAATTACGCACAACGATAGCTGTTATTATTATTTATATTTATTAACAACTGCACACGGCAAATAATCCTGGGAGAAGTATAGGCAACAAATGCCGTGGATAACAAATATAGGATCACGTGGATCATGTAGAAACTTCAAGAAGCAGAAAAAGACTCGGTAGAAGAGATTACTCCCTAGTAGACTATAATTGGTGTTACATAAACATAAAAATCTACGATATGTCGCCAATTTATGGATTCCCCAGGGTGTACTCTAGCTCTGCCTACGGCTTCGTCATTATTATTCTGTTCCTTCTAGGTTGAAAAGCAGTCGAAAGGTTCATCAAACAGCTATGGAAGACGACATGGAGTCGGTTGAAGGCCTTTCCATGCCGGAATACGTAAGCCACTCTGATTTTACAAAAGGATGACGGAATTGTAGATGTACAAGATGTACAATGGGAAAGGAGCCCAGCCAAGAGTTTACATTCCAGCCCTGTGTCTATGGATGATAATGTTTGCGGGATATTTTGGGAACACTTTGGTGATCTTGGCGACCTTCAAAAACAGGTTGGCCTTCCTTTGATAATCGACCAATAACCTCTTAATTTTTAGCAAACTCCAAGGTAAGCAACAAATCTATTTTTCCTATTTAATCAGGCTCCTGCAACTACTTCATTGCCTTTGGCTGCTTTGCCGATATAATCCACATGTCCGCTCACTGGGTGTATGTGTACACTACGGTTGTTACTGGTGAAAACTTTATCCCATACGATCGCTGTTTGCATTATCAAGGCGTTCCTTTGATTTTTGTTACTGTTAGTGTTATCATGACATTATTTGTGGGAATCGATCGATTGGCTTCGGTCACATTCCCAGTAACCTATGGTAAAACTAACAAGAATTTGATTGCAATTGGAGGAATTGTGATCTCAATACTCTGCGCACTTTATTTTGTTGTCGTATCGGTGATCCATTCTTATTCTGCGGAAGGGAAAAAGTAAGAGATGACTTGAGCCTGATTTTCAATTACAAAATCTTCAGTCCAGTTCTCTGTGTCATCGTCAGCGCTCTGGGTGGCCGCGCTTTTTTGGACTGGTTCAATTTTTGTGTCCTAGTAAACCTAATCGACCTCGTCATTTACACATCTGTATGGTTAATTCTTCGATTCAAAACTGGAATCAGTGAGGACAGCAAGAAAGTTTTCCGCTCCTTATTTGCCATCATGTTAACAGTAGCCTTTGGATGGCTAGCCAATGCGTTCGTTCAAGCAGTGATCGTCCCGGCTCTTGTGAGGGTTGAATATCAATACGAAGTGATGGTCTACTTTGGCATTCCCGTAAATCTAGCCAGCTCTGGAGGGTTCGTAACCCTTTACATCTTCAGGTGGGTTCATCAATCACTTTTCGGCGCAATAATTCATAGGCTGTATTTTTATCTTTTTACAATTTTAGCCAGGAATATCGACGGACATTCCGAAGACTGCTAGGCCTCGACTCGAAGAAAGGCGGATCATTCTCAACCGCGATTACTCATACAAGCAAGACCGAAGTGTCAAGAAAAAGCAGTAATGGATAAGATGAGAACCTTCGATGGCATTTTTTATAATAAATATAACATTGGCTTTATTTTCGGCAGAAGGAATATTCTAAGTACAGCGTGACCGTAGTACCCCCGCGATCGCGTGTTCATAAATAGCACAAAACATGTGAACAATTACATAGTTTATAATGCGTCAGACAATGTCCAAAGGCACACCTTTGATCCCCCGGGGCATTCGCTCTAATCGTCAAGGGGGCTGCTTGCTCGGCATTATGAACCACGCGTGCTCTGGTTTGTGCAAACGGAACTAAGATCACAACGACTTAAAATACACTTTAACGAGGCCTGTAACAACGAGCGCTTCCGTACTATTATGCTTCAAAGTTGAATCTGAGTGATCCTGGAGATCTGCCACGTCTATTTTTCAATACTTTACATATTATACTATGCGGAACTAGACGCATTGGCATGTCTTTGCATAGAGCAGCTCAAGTTGCTAGGCGGTTTTACGCGACAAAAAATCGGCACTGTGCAGCGATCCTCATATTTCGTGCGATACCGCAAGTTCCACGGCGGAAATTTTTTTTTTAATTTTTTTCGCACGGGTCTCTGATATGTGTAGGAGGATCAGACATGTCAAAACTTCATGGCCCACATAGTAATAAATAATCCCACATTCCAATGAGAAGGACTACTTAGCCCTCTCGAGTGCAATATTTGAACATGGAAAAAGCCGGTAATAATTGCCTAGAAAGGAATTGGTTACAAATGAGACCTGATGGTAACAAACTAAATTATGTTATAATTACACAAGCACATAGGTTACGGTGTTTCTTCAAATTACATTCCTTAGGATGTAACACAACAGTCCAATGGGATTCGCTTTTCCTATTTTTTGCATTTCGAAAGCGATATTGTATTACGGAGGAGATCCTCGAAAATCATTTGTGCATTTTTCAAAAAAACAATCTTCAGATTTCGCGAAGTCCGAATACAATTTTTTGATTGCTGTATGCAACTATAAAACTATTTTTTAACTATAAAAACAGGATAACATGTTGACGGCATTACACTTTGAGATTTCGATAATCGTTTATACGGGTCTAGACGTAGCAAACGGGAACAATTCTTCGTAAAGCTCGTTTTAACTGCTTATAAAGCATGTCTCACTAATAGTCTTCGCTCTGGGCTAATTCTGTTTTTTTACATTTCATTAAAACGGTAGCTTATTAATATAAATGGAAGAAAATATGGATTCGAATCAAAATCTGACCATGCCAGAATACGTAAGAAAAAATACATAATGCGTCAATGGACTGGAACAATTTTAGATATACAAGATGTACAATGGGAAAGGAGCCCAGCCAAGAATTTATATTCCGGCTCTGTTTGTATGGGTGATAATGTTTGCAGGATATTTTGGTAATGCTTTGGTCATCTGGGCGACATTCCATAATAGGTATGTCTTCCTCTATACTCAACCAATAAACCTCTATGTTTCAGAAAACTCCAAGGTAAGCAAGAAATCTATTTTTCGTATTTGATCAGGCTCCTGCAACTGTTTCATGGCCTTTGGCTGTTTTGCCGATATAATCCACATGTCCGCTCACTGGGTGTATGTGTACACGACAGTTGTTACTGGTGAAAACTTCATCCCCTACGACCAATGCTTGTTTTATCAAGCCATTCCCTTTATCTTTGTTACAGTCAGCATTATCATGACGTTATTTGTGGGAATCGATCGATTGGTTTCGGTGACATTCCCACTAACCTATGGGAAAACTAACAAGAATTTGATCGTAATTGGGGGAATTGTGATCTCAATACTCTGCGCACTGTATTTTGTTGTCGTATCGGTGATATATTCACATACTGCGGCAGGGAAAAAGTAAGTGATGACTTGGGCATGATTTTCAATTATAAAACCCTAAGCCCAGTCCTCTGTGCCGTCGTGAACGCTGCGGGTGGCCGCGCTTTCTTTGACTGGTTCTATTTTTGTGTCCTAGTCAACCTAATCGACCTCATCATTTACACTACTGTATGGGTAATTCTCTTGCTCAAAAGTGGAATAAGTGAGGAGAGCAAGAAAGTCTTCCGCTCCTTATTTGTCGTCATGTTAACAGTAGCCTTTGGATGGCTAGCCAATGCGTTTGTTCACGTCGTAATTATCCCTGCGTTCGTGAGCGTAGAATACCAATACGAAGTAACATTTTTATTTGGAATCCCCGTAAATCTAGCAAGTTCTGGAACATTTGTAACACTCTATATCTTCAGGTCAGTAGATACTGTACTATAGTTTACTAAACAGAGTGGTTTTGGAAATCCATTCCTTTCGGGTTTTCTGAGTTATAGTCTCTGATATTTTTAATCTAATTTTAGTCAGGAATATCGACAGACGTTCCGAAAACTGCTTGGGTTCAATTTGCCGGAGAGCAGATCATCTTCAATGATTTTTACTCAAAGAAGCAAGACAGACGTGCCGATAAAAGTAGCAACAGTTAGCAAAAGAAGAATTGGTGACTCTCATCGGTAATGAATATAACACTGGCCAATGTTCAAACATCTTTCAATGATCCAAAAAGCAGATACTAAAAAAGGAAGTAAATTCAAAACAACCTGAGGCACGTATCAGATTCCGAGAACTCCGAATAAAATTTTTTAATTAAAAATTGCTGTAATGTAACTATTAAACTCCTGTTTTCACTATAAAGGAAAGATAACATGTTGGTAACAGTATACCTTGAAATTTCGTGTATCGGTTAGAGGGCAGATAGTATTGCATAAGGCGAAGACTTTTTCGTAAAATAAAACTTTTTCTAGCTGGTTAGGGATCATTTCAGTGACATTTCATACCGTCTTTGTTCAAAAAATTACGTCATATCTGCAAAATTTACGTCTAAAGAAAGCTAGAGAACAATTCTGCGAAACGACCACCCAAAAAAAGTAAAATCTCCTCCAGTTTTACATTCGCTGCAACTAATGAGGTAGATGTAGGTGGCTCAGGAAATAAGGTCAAATCTTTCAAGGTCGTTACTTTGGATTTTTTTATATCTTTTTCTTAACCTTACGAACTACTTGATTTTATGATAGTAGATAATACCATTAAAAGAATATGTTTAAAAAGACTAGTGATATTGCCGAACCCCCTTGATTCATCGAATATTTATATAAACTGCGCATATACACCTTCTTGTTATCTTATTTCCCCTAATGATCCCTAGAAAGAAGTAATCAGTCCCAGGTGGGATCTTAGTTGTAGACGAGACCTACGGATAATTGAGGAACAAGGGAAGTCATCATAAATACGAAGCCTTGCTGGCAACACGCCCCACTACTCATAATTGGCTGGAAACTATTTCTTTATGTCGAAAGGGCTGAACTAGAGTTCGTTACCTTTATAAGCCGTGTCCTTGCTTTTTTATCCTATATTGAAGTTCTTTACAGATACCTCAGTACCGGACATGGCAGACTCTGCAGATCCTTATGCAGGGATGACAATGCCGGAATATGTAAGTTCCCGGGAATTGCAAAAGATACTTTTCAGTTGTATAAGACATACAATGGAAAAGGAGCTCAGCCAAGAATATACATCCCAGCATTCTTTTTATTGGCGATTATGCTAGCAGGTTATGTTGGAAATGCGTTGGTGATAATGGCAACCTTCACCAATAAGTAAGTCGTATATTTCTGCCCAAATATCCGACAAATCTACTACTTATCTAACCTAAACTAAAAAACACTATTTTCAGAAAGCTTCAAGGTAAGTCTTGACCTCCCCAATCCAACACTACCTACTTTAATACCTCTCAAATCTACTGTTTTTCTCAGGTTCCTGCAACTATTTCATCGCGTTTGGCTGTTTTGCTGATATGATCCACACATCCGCTCATTGGGTGTTCGTGTACACCACAGCGATTACCGGAGAAAACTTTATCCCATATGATCGCTGTTTATGGTACCAAACACTTCCCCTCATCTTCATTACAATCAGTATTATAATGACATTACTTGTGGGGATCGATCGACTGGTCTCGGTGACATTTCCTGTGGCCTATGGAAAGACCAATAAGACCGCTATTATCACTGGAGGCGTTGTGTTATCCTTTGCATGCGGCGCTTACTTCTACGGAATTTCGTATTTACATGCATTCACACCCGAGGGCAAAAAGTAATTGAAAAAAGCATTAACTAAGCCTGATTTGTCCTAACTTTAGTCCCGTTCTCTGTGTTATCGTCAGCGCGTTGGGCGGTCGCGCATTCTTCGCCTGGTTCAATTTTTGTGTCCTAGTGAATCTCATTGACCTTGTCATCTACTCCTCAGTATGGTTGATTCTCCGATTCAAAGCAGGAATGAGCGACGACAGCAAGAAAGTCTTCCGGTCGCTATTCGCAATCATGTTAACCGTAGCCTTTGGATGGCTAGCGAACGCGTTCTGCCAAGCAGTAATAGCGCCGGCATTTATCAAGGTCGAATACCAATACGAGTTCATGGTTTACTTTGGAATTCCTGTGAACTTGGCAAGCTCAGGAGGATTTGTGACGCTTTACATCTTCAGGTAGGTTTAGAAGAACTTTCGCGTTAAAACAAACCAATTACCCCAGGGCAGTAGACTCTAGTAGGAGCTGACTACCCATAGAAGGAATCGATTGTACAAACATAGCATATGATCTCCGAATTGTAGCTTTAGTCCAAATATGTAACTGAGAACCCTGTAGAATTTACACTGGATGCTTACACAGCTACCTATTGTAATATTATTACAATCTTAAACGCTAATATTTCTGAATTATAACCAATAACACTCCAAAAAATGGGCTCAGTTTGGTGCTGATAATGTCCTTAGTTTGTTCAGCTAATCTCCGTCATTTCAGTCAAGAATATCGTCGAACGTTCCGCAAACTCCTGCATTTGAAGACAACCAAAGGCGGAGCTGCCTCCACAGCTGTAACGCATACAAGCAAAGCCGAGAGCTCGAGGAAAAACAGTTCATAATACAATACTGCTCTCAATCTTGAATAAATCCTATTACCTCTCCTAAAATGTCGGCTTAAAGAACATTTTGCGCTCATTTCAAAATAAACGTTTTGATGGCGCGATAAAAGAGGGAAGATTCCCGCATAATCTTCAATTCAATCATTGTTTTTTGAAGAAAAATCCTTAGAAGAAGTTGAAAATTTATAGAAACAAATATTCACCGAGTAATTGGAAGAAAACGATGAGATGGCCGAAATACCCAGCCCTATGTGCAGTCGGGATATTTATTTGCTATCAATTAGTGTTTAAGTCTTCGACAAAAGATAGAACAATTATGAAAAGTAAGTAGCAATCAACTGCTGTTTATACCATAAAAGATTTCAAGGTTCTTGTAATTTGTGTAACAATGGAATTTCAGACGATTTAATTCGCAGAAAATCAAACGTAATCTTGCACCGCGACAGTTGCAAAGTGGAAATCGCCGATCCCTATGACAAACGGATATTATCTCAATTTAGTCCGCAGGATCAAATAAAGCCGAAATGTGAACCTTGGGATAAGGAGAAATCAACTCTGGTGGATGGAGTCCTTATGATGACCAACGTGACAGAAAATGAAAAGTGCTTATATAGGTATGCGGGTCGTGCCGATGATCTTCGGCACCCTAGAATTATTTCTAATACCCATCAATAACACCAATTTTATTTAAATTTCAGCTGCATTACCGCAGGTTTCAATACTATAATCCTCGATTATTCTGATTGGAAACGGATTCCAAACAAAGGAGTAGAACCTCAATGCGACATAATTGAAGTCCAATGTTCAATAAACGGAAAGCAATCATACAAGTTCCTCCATCACCAACTAGTCAAAAAGTAGGACCGCTCTAAAGGCATGCTTTTACTTCTATCTTCAGACAAACCAAGGTATCTATCCCTTCAACCAAGCCAGACGTCCATGTTTTCATTCTGGACTCGGCTTCAATGTCTCACGTCATCAGAGCCCTTCCAAAGACTTTGGATTACCTTAAAAATTCAATGGGTGCAACAATATTTCCCTATAACAACAAAGCGCAATATAAAACCAAGCCCAATTCGTACATTATCTACCACAACAAACGGATAACTGAGACAAAGAAAACGCCGACATCCAGGCCATTTTACACCTACAGCAGAACGGAGATCGACGCATGTGCCGCCAATAGTACGTACATTCCAAGGCTATACAAACAGAAAGGATATCGAGTCCTTCTGGATGAGGATTGGAGTGAGAATATGATGGAGGGTTGCAAACCAGGGGAGACTCACCCAATAGATCATAACTTAATGTAAGAATAGGTGTTACTCCCTAAATAAGCTCGCACCTCATATACATAATAAAACGAAGGGAGACTGAATATGAAGGACCGAATATGAAGGACTGAATATGAACTTCATATTTAGTCTTTCATATTCAGTCAGTTCATATATGGGAGGTGCTTTATAAATTTCAGCGCGCTAGTCCGTCCGAACCCTGCGGATTTAGTCCAAAGTTAAAAGTTGCGCAATCTTACATAACGTTGCGCAATTTCTCTCTTTGTAAAAATTTCTGCCTTTCTCTGTCGGCTCCTCCTCCCCTCCCCCTTTTTCGTGAACTTTTAACTTTGGACTAAATCCGCGGGGTTGGGATGGACTAGCGCGCTGAAATTTATAAAGCACCTACCATATATCAAGTCAGGCACCCATAATAAAAACCTGATCTCTATATCGATTAAATTTTTAGCCCCTTTTGGAACCGGCTCCGCGACATGTTTGCCGATTCAAATCAACTGAAAACTCTGCATAAGCCAGAAGATATCGAAAACTATCATACGAACCTATGGGACCGATTCTGTTACGAAAGGCATGATCGGATGCTCAAATATTTGGACCAATTTATTGATGCCTATGACGATGAACCGAAGATTTCATTTTCTTGGTTCGGCTATCTAATGCATGATGTTCGAAGCGATCTTTTCATGTATGACGAGGACTTTTTGCAATTCTTTCAAAAGATGAGCAAAAAAGTGAGGATTACTACAAAAAAAAATTGACGGAAGCAAAGCAATATTAAACGACCCCATTTCAGTTCGAGAACTCTCACATATTCTTCATGGCCGATCACGGATCACGTATCTACCCGGACGAGTCCTTATTCTTAGATAGAATAGAAGATTACAATCCAGCATTGGTATACAAACCTCCAAAGAAACTGCTAAACAACCAGAAATTGAAAGAGCAACTGGAAATCAACTCACAACAACTGGTGTCACATTTCGATGTCTACGCAACATTAATCGATATTCTTCAGGTAATCTATCGAATTGCAAATTACCTTTCAGAATGGAGATGCCTTCGATACCGACTATGACTTCGAATCTCCAGCTGTCTCTGACCCGACAATCCCCCTTACTGGCTCAAGTCTCCTTCGACCACTACCTCAACCTCGAAACTGCGAAACCCTCGGATTACATTTTGAAGCCTGTCTATGTCAACTCCACGGAAACCCGGAGCCTGAGATGGCCAACAATCTCACTTACCGACTGGCTGAAGCTGCAGTCGACTACATCAATTACCATCTAACCATAAGCAATATTACTGCAGCCGTTAGAATGGATCAAGCATGCGCGAATCTAACCGTATCTAACCATTTTACACCTATTGCGGAGAAGTATTCGACGAAGAATGACCAGGAGAACGTGTATCGAGTGACATTCAAGACGTCACCGGGAGAAGCACTCTTTGATCCGTATTTACAGGTATCCAATTAATCGATATCGATTTCCCAATATGACAACAAATGAGCTAACGTTTTAGGTGCACGAAAACGGAGAGATCGAGGTAGTTTCTACCTGGTTCAAGCGAAAAAACCGATACCGGGCTCAAGTTGGATGTCTGCAGGAAATAACGGGTGTAAAAATGGACTACTCTGACGACTTTTGTTATTGTAAAAATTTGCTAAATTGATAATAAGAAAACTTTCACAGTTCAAGCTTACAAAAATAGCTGCAAAACAAACGGTAAAAATGAATGGTAAAACATAATTCGATATTGACACTTCGTTCACGACGAAATGTCAAAAAATAATTGACCAATTTTTGCAAAAATTTCTGGCTCGCTTTTTGGCCAAGTATCAGCTGAAAATGGCTGCTGCAATTGTGGGACACATGTCTAAACGATGTTTTGGCCATTTTTCGATGGTTCATAGATCAGTCTTCGGTCCACATACTTTTGCAGATCCGATAACAGATATTGCAGAGGTAAGATGAATCTTCTTTTGGCTTTTCATTCTTGCTTAGACGTTGTTTTTAGTGCTAAATGAGAAACTAATTGTATTACGACTTTTACAGATTTTCTTCTGAATTTCTTTTACGTCATGGTGAATATAGTTAATCTTTTTAGCTGAAAAAGCCAATTCCCGAAGATGACCTCCGCAACTATAGGTACTTGAAGCCCATGAACACAGATCAAGTCCCGGTATTTTATCGAGATCATGTTATTGACAAGTTAATTCGAGTTTGTATGAAGGAAGGAAAGAAAGATCTCTCGAGGAGGAATGTCTATGCTGCTTTAGAATTGGTGAAGAGGATTCAATATAAGAAATGGTTAAATAAGAAGGAAGACGAATACGTGGAGTTGGATCCGTTTGTGATTGCTAACAAGGCGATTAGGAATTGTACTCCCTTAATGAAATTATTACCTTATGTTAGAGGTGAGTTGGTTTCGTTTTTCTTCTATATTTAGATATTATCTCAAAGAACAAAGGGATTATTGGCCAGAAAGGAGATGTAACCGAAAAGTTGACTAATCTGCGTTGATTTAGGTGGTGTAACATACCAGGTTCCCTTCCCCATTCGGCCATCTGAAGCAGAGTTCAAGGCAATGAAGATGATGCGAAATATATGCCGGGAGCGCTCCTTCCACGGCGCCACGCATTTCCCGAATATAATGGCGTCAGAATTGGTAGCCGCTTTTGAAAACGAAGGGTTGACGGTTCAGGCTAAACAGGATCTTCATAAACAATGCGAGGCCAACAGAGCTTTTGCTCATTACCGCTCGAAATAGGTGTTCTTAGGAATTGTTGTATCATTGTTATTTGTTATTAAAGGCTATCGGATTTCTTTCGTGGAGATTATCTTGATTTGACGTTAATAGCGTTGAGAATATTGATTTTTATAAGTTTTTGTCTTGTGTAACATAATTTTTGTTTGTTAAATTTACGATTTATTTGCTTCTTTTAGATGACGACGGTCGACCTGTTGCAAGAGTTTGAACAGAATTATTCTGTAAATACCGCTGATATCACGGCAAAGATCGGTCAGTTGCAGCAACTTCTGCCATCAGAACGGACGGCGGCGATCAATGAGATTCGGAAGCTTTTATCCGAGGTTGAAGACCTCTTGGAGCAGATGGAATTAAGTGTGAGGGAGCTGGAGGTTGGAAGGTAAGCGGATTTAATTTTTTTCTGCTTTTTAGGTAATATTCAAGGTAAAAGAAGGAAAGAAATTTCTTATTACAGCTCCGACCGAAACCGTTATGAGAACAGCGTCCGCAGCTTCAGAACAGACCGAAAAAATCTTGAGAATGAGTTCAAGAAGGCGGTTCAACGTCTTCAACGAGCGTCGGACAGAGACGATCTCTTCGACGACGGAGTAGATCAAGAAGAACAGTTGATCGCCAATACCGAACGCTTGGAAAGGACCTCAAGAAAGATTCAGGATGCATACAGAGTCACTGTCGAGACTGAGGAGGTATGGGGTTCTTATTTGTTATTATTTTCTTGCGTATATTACACTGAAAGTTTATTGTTTAGGTCGGAAATTCGGTGTTGGAGAATCTAACACAACAGCGAGAAACTCTTCACAGAGCAAGGGATCGGCTCAGAGAAGGAGATGCTGAACTTTCATCCTCAAACAGACTTCTTTCTGTCATGATACAAAGGTAAGAATCATGTTATGTTATACTTACTTTTTTGCTTTTAATTTCAGAGTAATCCAGAACCGATTAATCCTCCTAGTCGTAGCCGTTGTGATGATGTTCTTCCTCTTGGTATTCATGTACAGAGCTTTGTAATGCACGAGAATCTTTATTTTGACTCGTCTTTAAAAACTATGTATTTTTATTTTTACTCTGGTTTTCTATGTCGCTTTTTGTTCGAAATATCAATCTAATTGTAACATAATGCCTAGTCTACTTTAATTATTACAAATTAGCTCCACCCACATAATCGTATGAATAAAAATAATGCAAACAGACCACGTTTCTTTGCCCAAATGTATAAACAATTTGATCTATAACTCTGATTAGCCCTTTTGCCCTTTTCTCAAAGTTTTGATAGACGAATTCGATAACATCTTTTCAATTTTAGTCCGATCGGGGAACTTTGGTTGGTTCGGACATGGGGCAATTATGGTCGAGTAAGTCTGGGGACAAGAATTGGGAAAGCGAAGAAAAAATGGGAGACTTCTGAAATCTTTATTCGTTTTATTTTGTTGTTAGTAGGCTGGTCTATTTCAGCCGCCGAACCTACGGCCGAAGTTGAAGTAATGGGTGTGGTTGAACCGAAGACGGATTTCAACTTCCCGAAGGTCCAGCTTCATTATCATCTGGATGGCGGAATTCGATTTACCACGATCTTAGAGCTGGCCGCGAAAAAGGGGATCGACTTGCAAGGGGCGAAAACGGTGGCCGAATTAAAGCACTTGTTGGTCACAAGGAAGCCAGCCACTTTGAGCGATGTCCTCAAGGCATTTGCTATCTTCTTACCCACTGTATCGTAAGCTGTCTAATGATAGATTTTATTTTTTTATTTTGTGAACTTTCCAAGTTTATTCTGTGAACTAAACCGAACTTTTTTAGAGGAGATCTTGAGGCTATTGAACGAGTTGCCTATGAAGCCTGCGAGGATCAAGCGAAAGACGGAGTGATTTACTTTGAAGGCAGATATAGTCCCCATTTCTTTGCTGGACTCTCGATCCTCCAGACACCATCGAATATCACACCTGCTGAGGTCATCAAAGCTGTGCATAGAGGATTTCAACGAGGCGAGAAGCAGTTCGGAATCAAAGCCAGGTCCATTTTGTGTTGCATCCGAAGTCATGACAATTGGAATAAGGAGATCATCAAATTATGTAAGTCAATTTTTGCCTTCAGGGTAAATTAAAGTTTGTCCAAGACAATTTTTTTATTTTTTTTTTATTTTCAGGCGAAACAATGAAAGATTATGGCGTTGTAGCTATAGATGTTGCAGGATGTGCTGGTGGAGCCGACGAGAAATATGAAAAGTCCGTTGTCGAGGCCTTCAACGAAGCCTTCAGCGTCGGAATTCACCGCACCGTGCATGCCGGTGAATCGAGCGGCGCTGATACGGTTATTCGAGCCGTAAATGTGATGCATGCTGAGCGAGTTGGCCACGGATACCATCTTCTAGACGATCCGGCCGCTTATCAGAAGCTCGCCCTGGATGATCGACTACATTTGGAAGCGTGCCCGCTCAGCTCAGTCATGACCGGATCCGTCCCCTTGGATTGGCCAAAACATCCGATTATCAAATGGGCGCTGGATGGAGCTAACTTCTCCTTGAGCACTGATGACCCCACTTGCTTCGACAACTGTTATCAAAGCGAAATACAACTGGTTCATGGAAGAGTGGGACTGACTTTACATCAGATATGGAAATGTGTAAGTATTTACAGTATATTTTTTGTGTGATATCATTATGAAAATGACGTTGCTCCATTTTCAGCAACTCAACGCCGCCGAATCTGCCTTCGTGGAAGAACCAACCAAGTCCGAAATAATCAAAATCGTCGAAGAAAGTGAGCCGAAGCCATGATATCATCAACTATATCAATTAACGCAATAACTCTTCAGATATCGAAAATTACATTTTGCAAATTAAAAGACCTCATGAACAAGTCAACATTTTGATACTTTAAGGACCCTAGTGAACTTTGAAATTGATTGAAATTAGATAATTTAGAATTGAGTGTAAAACAATAACAAATTGAGGATGCACTGGTTTATTAGACACCCAAAGTTAGGATCAATGTGAACATGACTACTCCTTCTTGTCGTCGTTGACTTCTACCACTGAAAAATTAAGTTTAGTTAAATTGAAACCTAGTCTAATATGGGGGACCTGATCCAGTGGCAAAAAACATACCATTTTGCATCCGGAAAATATCAAAAATGTGGCAAAATGCTTCCCAAAAAAGAATTCTTTTTGAAGAGCGCGCCCTTTCCCTCACAAAAAAAGCGGGCGCGATTTTGAAATCGGAGTTGGAGGGGACACTTGGAGCGGGAAGCATTTTGCCACATTTTTGATGCTTCCCGGATGCAAAATGGTACGTTTTTTGTGGGGGACCCGGATCAGGTCCCCCACTGTAGAGAAGGCATTGTTTTCAAAAACCTTACGTTTGTCCTCCTCTCCTCCTTGGTTTGGATCGAGGTTGTCATATCCGTCGTCCGGTTTCCTGCTCTTTCCGTCGTCCACAGTCTTCATGTCACTCGCCTTCCCATTGTTTTCCTCCTTCTCTTCCTTTTTCTCCTCTTTTTTCTCTTCCTTTTTCTCTTCGTTCTCCTCGTCTTTGTTTGATTTCTTTTCTTTTTTATCATCACTTTTCTTTTTGGACTTTGTTGAATCCTTCTTGGGTTCGGGCTCTTCTTTCGACTCTTTCTTGGATTTCTCTTTCTGGAATTGAGAGGCTTTTATATCTTTATATCTTCAGTTAGATGAGGATATAAAATGTGATGGTCTTACTTCTTTTGGAGCTGCTGGTGGTTTCTCAGGCTCTTTGGGTTCTTCCTTCTTCACCTCAGGCGCTTTCTCGGGCGCCGGCGCTTCCTTCTTTTCTTCCGATTTGCTGGGGGGTTTGGTGGCAGGACGAGGCTGAAGATCAGGCATTACAACTTTAGAAACGGTATATATATTTTAGTGTGCAACTTTACAAACGCTATATTTTAATTTGTGATTTGATGACTACTCACCTGAACTACCGGTCGATTGGACATGACCTTCGCCGGAGGCTCGAACGCCGCATACTTGTTCTTCTTGCTTCCACAAAACACCACCAGACCAAAAAAGCTGATGGAAACACTGATAATGGAGAGGATGACTGAACCGTCCAGAACTTCCATCATGTTGACACACTTTTGGAGATTTCACCGATGCCAAACAACCAATACCGTTATTAGCTGGCCCAAACAGGTGGGAAAGAAACAGCCGATCAGAGAAAATAATGTGGCTCAGTGACTAAACTTTGAGGTGGAAAGTGATTTTTTTGAAGAAATCATTTTTTTTGTGAAAGAAAAATCATCTTGTTTTGGTGGATAAAATAGGACAAAATCTCTCAAAATTTACTCATGGATGACAATAAATAGGAATGTACTCAGTAAATGAATATGTGTAGATCACTCGGTCGATAAATTAAGGCAGATATGGATCTTAGACACAACACCAACTCGATTTGGGAGAGTCTTCCTCGATTTCCAGGCGAAGCGACTCCTCCAGATTTTCTTCGTCCCTTTGGAGGAGTTTTCTAAAGTTTCATGGGAGTAAGATGATTTGTGAAGGTGATGAAAGCTTATATAATACAATCAAAACTCCGTATCACGAATTACACGGCCCCAAAAATTCAACGTTATAGGTTTTGCTGAGGTTCGTTTTTCCCTAAAATTGACTTGTGGGATCTCTGACATTATTTGTTTTAGACAGGATTTGTTATATGGAAGTTTTTTGCACAGGCTCCACTGTATACATACTAAAGAATGAACTTACACCGCCACGGCCCTCATACACTCATTAATTCCAAGGCCAGTATAAGCGCTCGTTTCGAAGTAAACCATGTTGAATTCCTGAAATTAAAACCATGATTAGTCCGTCCAATAAACTCCTCAACCTACATTGGCTACAGCCTTTGCTTCTTTGTAACTAACAGCTCGAGTTTCTTCGTTCGGACAGAGATCAACCTTGTTTCCCACTAAAATCATCGCACACTCCTCATCCACTCCATTCTGAACGGAGCTGATCCAACTCCGCACGTTGAGAAAAGACTGTTCCGAGGTGATGTCATACAGAAGAACGACGGCGTCCGCTTTTCGGAAGTACTGTTTGGTGATGCTGCGGAATCTGTAACTGAAATCAAGTTAAACCTTTGTATTATGTCTTGAAGCGGGGAGATAATTTTATAACGATAGCTGGAAGAAGCTGAGATCACTCTGGATTTCTTACCGCTCTTGGCCAGCAGTGTCCCAAAGTTGCACTGCGACCACTCGGTCGTTGACTTTGATGCTTTTCACCGTGAAATCAACTCCGATTGTGGCGTTGAACAAAGGCTTAAAACGGTTGTGACAGAAGCTGAAATGGGATTCCTCATAACTCATCATGTTCAATGTAAATCTATAAAGAAAAAAACTACAACTCACCGATGCAGAAAGCAGGTCTTGCCAACGGCCGAATCCCCGACGAAGACCACCTTGTAGATGCGATCGGGCGTCCGGAGTTCCTTCAATTGAAGATGGTTAGGTCGTGGCATTAGAGCGTCAAGAAAGAGGAAGCAACAAAAGAGCGGAAGCGAGGGAAACAAACAGCAGTGTTAAGCCTTACATCTGCCAGCGTCGTCCGTCCCACAACGTCCGGATTGCTGTGCGATGAGCGGCGCAGCACTTCGGTGAACTAAAAGTAGAGGGCTATTAGTCGAGGGAAAGGAAGGGGGGAGAGCAAGGCTGGGGTGATATCGATGAGTTTTATTAATTGGGGGAAGTGTACAGGTAAATAGGCCACTCACAAGGGAGGTTTCACAGGATAAAAGGGCAAAGTTTTCCTTGCAAAAAATTTTTTAAAGTTGCAAAATTTTTTTGATAATTTTTGGGATAAAAATATTATTTTTTCTGCAAAGTGCGAGCCATGAATTTCACACAGCCTCTTGAAAATTTATTGTAAATGTGAGACAAATTTCACTAAAATATGAGCACTCCGAGAACTACTCCTGTTAATTATTTTTGTGAAAACCCCATAAGCAGCTCTCTTAACCAGAAATTCACGCATCAACCGCAGTCGTCACACACATTTTTTTTGGCCAAAAATCTCATCGATAAAGTCCGAGCCTAAGAAGAAAACGAAATCACTCAAAATCCCCACCTCCAGCTGATTCCTCCCCTCCGGAGTGTCGTCGTTGTATTCGGTCGCACTCTGCGGTCGTTTGCTCTCCTGGATGTGGACGTAGGGAGTGAATGAAGAGGCCGAAACACTTGGGGTGATCGAACTCTTGGCCAGACCTCGAGAAGAGCTTTGATTGTCCGTGGGCGTGCTGATGGCAATACTCAATTTGCTGCGCGTTTTG
The DNA here is from genome assembly GCA_904066235.2 of Bursaphelenchus xylophilus. Lineage (NCBI taxonomy): Eukaryota > Metazoa > Nematoda > Chromadorea > Rhabditida > Aphelenchoididae > Bursaphelenchus > Bursaphelenchus xylophilus. The sequence goes on from CAJFCV020000004.1 coordinate 8,450,955, forward strand.
TCCGGGGAGAATTTCTTCTGGACTGGATCAGATTCGAGGCAAATGGTTCGAAAGTTCTCTGGGGGGAGGTCGACTAGGTGTTTTCGAGGGCGGATCAGATCTTCTTGAGTAATATCCCGACGACTGTTGATTAGAAGGGGTTCTGAAGGCATAAGTACTTGATTCAAGATATAAATAACACGACATCATAGAAAAAATTGATTAAAGTTTAACATGAATATTAAAATAGTCCCAACTTACTGATTCCCCGAATAAAGTCTTCCCTTGCCACAATACTTGTCCTCGTCGTGTCGTTGGCGTTGAAGAACTCCTCCAAATGGCTGAATGTAACGTTGGCGATGAGACCGTCGAGTTTGGGCAGATCCGCCCTTACAATGAACCCCTTATCGTCCGTGTCACATATTGCAAACAGTCGCTCCGCCTAAATGGACACTACAATTAAGTCATCTCAAAGTATATAGACTTAGCACCCTCTTCCCTCATCGTACAACCTACAATTAGATTCGCGAGCGCATCTTGCATTTTACTGCACAATCTTTGTTTCTAAAATAAGGCAATTGCAAATACATGCATCCAGAAATGGAATCTGCGCTCTATTTATACGCTCCTTGTTGTCTTTATTTCAAGTGCTTAGCCAAAATTAGTTTAGGCTAATGCACTATGGAGTAATTGGGTTTGCGGAATTCGGTTAGGTAAACAAGATGGGACGCGGTTATGTGGAGATGTGACACTAGGGAATGGAGAGGTCAAGGAATATTGCAGTCGTCATTTAGCCCTACGTATGTATCAGTTACACTGCCCGAAATTAAGACCGTGCTTAGTGACCCATCGCTCAAAGTAGTTGGCCTTTAATGAGCATAATTTCAACTGCGACATGAGCACTTACATTCTCCTGCAGACAACTCATAAGAACCCTCGTCATCCAATTTTAGGCGAAATTACTGATATTCCACCACGAATTTTAGGTTCGGTAACGAGGAGAGGGCGTTTTATGACCCTAATTTCTCAAAAAATATAAATCCAAATTCCCGCAGGCCATACATTTCAAAGCACGCCTAATGACGTGGGCATTCTAAACAAACATCGTTGATTAAAGGCCGCTGATTTATCGTGTTAAAAAAACCGAAAATGTTACACTCGACAGTTTCAGCCGCCTACATCCACTTGGATTACCTGCTCGTCGAAGAGCTTCAAATCATCGGCATTCAGAAGCGTGTTGGGGCGATACATGCGGAGATTGGAGGCCATGAATAATATGGAACACCCAAATCGAGTTCGGAATATGTTGAGAAGGGGGGAAGGGAGGGATGGGAGATGGGGGAAGGGATGGGGAGCGAGCACAGCCTGATGGTGGTTGACCGAAATTCGCTTGGACAGATGAATTTCCCTTGAATTCCTTCTGCTGCCTCTCTGTTTTTTGCGGTTTCACTTCAAGAATTCCCGAACCTTTTTCCGGTCCCGAAGAATTCAAATAATTTCGGAAGAATGGAGCCGCGCCCCCCGGCCCCGGGTTCAGGCCGGCCTTAATATCCCCCCGAATGTCCGGCCGTTTCTTTTGTCCTCTAAATTGGAGAATTGGACTCGATAAAGATGTTAATGTAGGGATAGACGGAGCGGCAGAGAAAGAAGTATTGAACAATTATTGATTAGAGAATTCTGCTGGGAAGTTCGTTGATCTAGACAGTCCTATGGTTGTTATATCAAATGGCGTCCCGTCGTTTTCTATTGCATTATTTTTACGCCACTTTATCAATAACTACTCCACAAAGAAAGTTATTTATGTGCGCTGATCATTTATGTATGTTTCAAAGTTTACACACTTGATCGACTATTAAATCCTAATAATTTTAGCCAACGCTTTGCAAGGACATTCAAGATATTCAACGGTCTGTTTCAACGAGGGAGTAGGCTAAGTGCGGCCCATGTGACGACGCATTTGATCTTATCTCTGTCAACTTTTGGATGAAAAATGATTCTTTGTAGAAACGTTGCGCTCTCAAGTAGAAAAGTTACAGTAACTGTTAGTGTATAAGATCTGAAAAGGGTAGGATTTAGACCAACTTTCAGACTAAAAAAAGAGCTCGGTTGTTTCCGCAAATCTAGGAATCATAAAGTCTGTATGTTGTAGACAAAGCTAATCCAAGTCTCGGTCAAGTTTCATGAAAATCTGGACGTTGCACTTGGGACACTTCCCTTTTCAGTTCCCGATTTGAAAACCAGTACAGAACCCACTGGTTTGCATAATTAAATATTTATTTAATTCAATGAACAATTTCTTATGTAACACGTGTAAACTAAGATAGATACATTTACTAGAACCTGCTAAAGATATCACAAATATAACATAGTGACTTCAATCTACTACTAAATATAATATTCTTGAAATCAACTCCTTGATCATCTACAATGTCTATCTACCCTGTTAACCAGATTCAGAGATTACCCGAGATGCATGGCGTCTTCCCACGAGTTGGTGAGGAGATCAAAGTACTGGCTCTCATTGCTCATCATAAGTCCACACTTTTTTCCACTTCCTGACCTTAACATACGCTTTATACGGGTTTCGTGAACTTACGCAGTAGCCGGGGATAACTTTGCAGAAGCTCCTTGATGAAGAGTCTCGTCTTGGCGAAGAAAACGTGGGAGCGGATGAGGAAGGTGAGTGACATACACATGGTGAACAACGGCATTATTAGAAGGCTTATCTCCTGAAATTCTGGTTGTGGGAGAGGAAATACAATATGGTAGGGATTACGAGGGACACGGTAGATTTTGTGCCTTCATTTTTAAGGAGGTAGTAAACAAGATTGTGATAGTTTTTTTACGGATGCCCACTCAACTTATAAGGAAAGAATACAGGCAGACGAAAGTTCTTTTTTTTGGTTTTTGATATATAGCTTTTTGCGCACAGCTTACTGTAAGTCATATTTCTCTCGAAAGCACGCCACTACTAGATAGCCGGCCCAGCGATTAGATTGATCTATAGAGCTCCAAAAAAGAGCTAGCTGCGATCCGAGTTGGCAGCCATCATTTAGCTAAGATTTCTGAGCCAATTCAACTCATTGGCCAACCATTAGCTATACATAGAACTGATATGCTCAGAATAAATTTTCTATTCGTTGAGTTGTCTAGATGCTGTAGAAAAAACCGACCTAAAAATTCAGCCATTGTCTGACCTACGCGGTCTACTTGACGAAGATATAAAGAAGGTCTATGCATCGTACTTCGAGAGAATTTGATTTTTTCAAGAATTCGACTTACCTGCCAAAAGAAGGACGCTTCACTCCTTTGTGTAAAATCTCTATATTGTAGGAACTGATGACTCATGATGATCAACATGGCCAAGAATATTACAATAGTAAAATTGACCAGCAGTCGGGTTGCTTTTATGTTTTCGCCAATTTGGAACCTCGGCGACAAGGAGTTGTAATAATGTTTTATATAAACGGTCTGCTTTTCTTTGTTCAGCTAAAATGTTATTTCCATATTACTACATTTCTTATCAATATAAAAATTTTACTATCAGTTAAGATATCGGATGTGAACTTACATTTACGACGGAAGAGAAGACCACGAGGTATACGGCTTGAAAAACAGCGGTAAAGAGGATATGCCAGTGGGTCTTCAATGGGTTTTTGGCAATTTGAATAAACGAACATTCAAAGTAATTAAACGTGTGTGACGTGTAGTCGAACACATTGCCGAGCGAACAAACCACGAATATTACCCACTAGAATTAATGCAGGTTAATCATGTTACGTCACGGTATTCAAAGTGCAGAAAAACATGATAAAATATTATAATTTAAGGTGAGCAAGGAAATATATAAAGGTGGTCATATAAGATCTCGGATTTTTTTTTCCCCAAATCGCTATTTTCGGTGCACAAAAAAGTCGACGCCCAAATCAAAAAATTGGCGTCGACTTAAGACCCCGATTTTTAACTCGGCACCGAATTCCAAAATTTTTAAAGTGTGCACCAAATTCCGGAATTCGGTGTTGACTTAAGCCTTCGGTGCAGACTTAGCGGGGGAACAGTTGACCCATTTTGTATTTCTGCTCGAGAAGAATTTTTTTTGGTTTTCGCCAATCTTCAAGTGTATTTTATGAATGAAGACAAGATGGAATTAGTCCAAAAAGGGAATTTTTACCAAGAGCAGGCTGCCCTGTTCGATTTGATGTCTAGATTTCCCGTTTTCTGCTCGGATAAAGCACGAAATTTCGCAATTTGTGATGTTTGTTGTACCATGGATAATGTAAGTCGATTTTCCTATTTTTTTGTGCAAACTCGCCAAAAAATGGACAGATATAGGTTTAGGACTGGCCACTAGGTTAATTATACCATGAAAATAGGACTAATTTTAAGGAATAGCAGCTTGACCGAGGGGATAAATACGTGAAGCAAGTACTACATAAAAACTTGGTGAAGCTCGATGTTTGAAAATCAAATTATGGCTAAATGTAGAATAGGCTTTCAGCTGTATTGTAATACAAATTTCGAACCAGAAACATCGAGTTTCTGGTTCGAGTTTCACCAAATTTTTATGTTGTGCTTGCTTCACGTATTTAGCCCCTCGGTCAAGCTGCTATTCCTTAAAATTAGCCCTATTTTCATGGTAAAATAAACTTAGTGGCCATTCGTAAACCTATATCTGTCCATTTTTTGGCGAGTTTGCACAAGAAAATAGGAAAATCGACTTACATTATCCATGGTACAACAAACATCACAACGTCCCAAAATTTGGTGCTTTATCCGAGCAGAAAACGGGGAATCTAGACATCAAATCGAACGAGGCATCCTGCTCTTGGTAAAAATTCCCTTTTTGGACAATTTCCATCTTGTCTTCATTCATAAAATATACTCGAAGATTGGCGAAAACCAAAAAAAAAATACTTTTTGAGCAGAAATATAAAATGGGTCAACTGTTCCCCCGAAACCCTGCACCGAATTCCGAAATTCGGTGCCGACTTAAGGCTTCGGTGCAGACTTAAGACTTTGTGCACCGATTTTGAAAAACGGGTGTTGGGTTTAGCAAAAATGCACCGGATTCCGGAATTGGGTGCCGAGTAAAAATTTCGGTCGACGCCAATTTTTCGAATTGGGCGTCGACTTTTTTGTGCACCGAAAATCGCGATTTGGGAAAAAAAAATTCCGAAATCTTATATGACCACCTTTATATGTAGAAAGATTTTCTCCTTGTTCACGTATATATATAAATTTTTCAAAATTTTCGCTTGCGCTTTGCAGGCACAGTCGAGATATAGAAAAAAATTTTAGAGAGAGTACACGAAATGTAGAGAGCAGTCAGAGATATTTTATTTAGCATATAAGAAGGGTGCGTTATATTATTCCAAAAAGTTTCAAACTTACTTCATTTTTAGCCTACATGAAATTTTTGTTTTTTTTTAATCTAGGCAAAAAAAATTTATTTTTTTTTGGCATAGGTGGTTTTTTTTCATGTGGGCAAAAAAAAAATAATTTTTTTTTGGCATAGGTGGTTTTTTTTCATGTGGGCGAAATTTTTTTTTTTTTTTTTGCATAGGTGGTTTTTTTTTCATACGTCAGTCTGTCGGAAAAGCAACGGCGGATCGTCGCGCCTCGGAATCGCCCATCATCACTTTGTGACGGCGAAGTTTGTGATCTCAGAAATTGGAAAGATGAAGAAATGGAAGTAGGCTAAAACCGAGATTTTGGCCTAGTTCATGCAGTCGGTGAAGTCGGTGAAGATGTAGGCCAAACCGAGATTTGGCCTAGTTCATGCAAGCGGTCAGGAACTAGGCGGAAATCATGGTTTTGGCCTAGTTGATTAAATCGAAGTTGATTAAATCGAACTAGGCCAAAACCATGATTTTCGCCTACTTCCTGCCCGCTTGGATGAACTAAGCCAAATCCACGTTTCCGCCCAGATCGTAGAAAATCGTAAAACAGGTGGAGTTATATATCCAAAAATTCGCAAAATTTTTCTGATTCAGAATATGTAAAAATTAGCTGCCTAATTTTGGTTTGTAAGGGTGAAAAATTCCTCAAAGCTTTTCTCGCAACACCATGAAAATCCCTTTTTGACCAAGTTTTTACCAATAAGAAAATAAAAATTCAATGGATAAATGTGTCTTGCCCACAGCAATTTCGCGTCACGGCACGAAAATAATTATTTGGCATTCTGTTCAAGAGGCGTCCTATTGGTAAACAAGTTGTTGATTTCGCAATGTTTTTTCAAGCGTTTGATTTGGTAAAAGGAAGCCTCTTGAACAGAATGCCAAATAATTATTTTCGTGCCGTGACGCGAAATTGCTGTGGGCAAGACACATTTATCCATTGAATTTTTATTTTCTTATTGGTAAAAACTTGGTCAAAAAGGGATTTTCATGGTGTTGCGAGAAAAGCTTTGAGGAATTTTTCACCCTTACAAACCAAAATTAGGCAGCTAACTTTTACATATTCTGAATCAGAAAAATTTTGCGAATTTTTGGATATATAACTCCACCTGTTTTACGATTTTCTATGATCTGGGCGGAAACGTGGATTTGGCTTAGTTCATCCAAGCGGGCAGGAAGTAGGCGAAAATCATGGTTTTGGCCTAGTTCGATTTAATCAACTTCGATTTAATCAACTAGGCCAAAACCATGATTTCCGCCTAGTTCCTGACCGCTTGCATGAACTAGGCCAAATCTCGGTTTGGCCTACATCTTCACCGACTTCACCGACTGCATGAACTAGGCCAAAATCTCGGTTTTAGCCTACTTCCATTTCTTCATCTTTCCAATTTCTGAGATCACAAACTTCGCCGTCGCAAAGTGATGATGGGCGATTCCGAGGCGCGACGATCCGCCGTTATTTTCCCGACAGACTGATATGCCAAAAAAAAAAAAAAATTCGCCCACATGAAAAGAAACCACCTATGCAAAAAAAAAAAAAAAAATTTCGCCCACATGAAAAAAAACCACCTATGCCAAAAAAAAAATTTTTTTTTCGCCCACATGAAATTTTTTCACCTAGGCAGACCAGATTTTGAAGTAGGCCACAAAATTTCATGTAGGCTAAAAATGAAGTAAGTTTGAAACTTTTTGGAATAATATTAGGGTGTCCCATAAGTCTTGTGTATTTTGGGGTCGTTGACTTGTGCGAATTCCTGTGAGCTTTGTAACGCATTACGAGATATGTTAGACATACGGTTTTGAAGATCAGGAATTCCGCTTTGAAACCGTATATAGCAAGGCTGCAAAAAATCAACTTGCTACCCGCACTACCCCAATATTGTACTAGACATCAAAAAAAATGTTGCATGCTGATGTTAAAATGGGTATATACTTTGGAAAATCAGATGTGTACGCCTATTAAACGTGAAAATAGGACGCACAAGAGCCCTAGATGTTATTTTAATTGGCGCTGCAGCACGAGCGGGCGTACCTTGGTGGTGGTGTAAATAACATGAGAACTGCTGCACTCATGCTTTTCAGACTCAATTTTCCAATAGTAGAAAGTGTTGGCTGTAGCTGCGTATGGTAGGTAATCTACTGTTGTTTGTGAACACAACGACATAATAATCACAGCCTGTGTCACTTTTGTTTCTTGAAATAAGCTTAATTCAAAAATTTCCTAATTATTTAAAAAATTTACAGAAAATTTTTTAAATTGACTGATTTTTCAGCCCTCAGCACCTCTATTCCAAAATCCTCTTGCTAAAATAAAACACATATGACACTGTTTAGAACACACTACACTACAATGTTATTTGTATCCATACCAACTTCTTTGGTGTTGAATAAATTCACCACATTTTTTCAATTTTTTTTGGGTTAGTGGTGATTCAGAGCATGACAGCCAGCGGATTCATAGTTAGTACGCATGAACGTTATGTTTTTTTCACTCTGGTATCGGCGCGACCTGAGCAACCACAATCAAAAAATGTTATACGCAAAATTATGTACATCACAATATTCACCATGGTGCCTAATACAAGAAACCTGCAGGACAACGTCATAAGAACAAATTCAGAGGGGAAAACGGTTTATTTAGAAACAGGGTGCTTGGTAGATGTGTTAAAAAATGCAATTGCAAAGGTGCAGCCCCATTTATCAAAAAACGGAATGGTTTTCCCATCCCTTCCCAGAAGTTGATGATATTAAAGAATTTCAAGTATTTTCCCGGAGGGCATGTTATTAGTTAAAGTTTTTATGCTGCTTATAAGTGTAAGAGATGGCGGTTTCAACAATGCCAAACATTAAGGGATGCATTCATTTAGGCCTGCGAAACGAGACTTTAATTCTCAAACCCAAAAATACACAAGACTTATGGGACACCCTAATATAACGCACCCTTCTTATATCTTTGTCAATTTCATGCTGAAAAATTTGCTGCTTTCTAGAACCCTTAAAAACATTCTAATTTGAGCCTGTTTTGAATTATCAGCATTATTACTAACTCATGCACTCTGTATCACCACAAAACCAAGCTTACCATGACCATGAAGATCCTGTCGAACACCCACGAATAATTTTCGTATTCGTATTTTGCGTAATTAAATGTCGCGTACAATCTCTCCACACACATGATGACACCGCTGACTGTAATAAAAACACAAAACGGAACTGGAAGCACGTTCAGTTCGGAACAGGTTTTGTATTCAACGTCATCCTAGAATGGATGTCATCAATAATAAACAAGCTCCTATGTCATAAGACCTTTCCCTCATGTAAAATACACCTGCTAATTGAGTTTCGAGTAATCGAGTATATTGGCGGAAAATGAGTAGCTATGAGCTCACAATCGCGTGTTACGATGTGATTATTAGGTTGGCTAATAAGTTTTTGAAATTTTTTTCTCTGTATCACCACGGTCTTTTTGGGACAGTTTAGCAAGGAAAGCAATATATAACTTGTAGTAGAGCTTGAGTACTGTCACGTAGAGAGGCAACCAGGTCACAGCCTTTGCCAAGTTTTTATAACGGCATGTTGAAAAAGATCATATTTTGAGGTGGTTTCTTCTACAGCGCTTAAAGAGGTCTGATACCCACCGGTTCTATAGCCCAACTAAACAGTGTATAAGGCCTAAACATCGTTAACAATGCCACGGTAGTGTACTGGTCCTAAAGGCTCACTAACGGCGGCTATGACTTTAGTTCATAATAAGACCGCGGGACCATTTTGAAGATTGTTAAGGAATGCTATTGAAGCTTGTGTGAATTAATACACAGAGCCGCTTTAGGTGTATCGTATGACGCAAAAACATTTCCATCTTTTGCACACAATATGAAGATATGACCAAATTTATCATTAGGGCTTGACCGGTTTTCAACAGGGAGTCCATCTGACAACTGCTGCCTTATAGCCAAACATATATCTCAGTAGCCCAACTAGTGCTCGTTAATGAGAAGTATGTCCTGTATTATAACCATGTAAACAAGAGCAAATGATCTGACGTGCAGGATTCTGAAGTTCAGATCCAAGCAACGGTTGATCTCCAGGAGGGTATTTTTGAGTCGCTCTTGGAATTGTCATAGGCCTACGCTCTTGCCGTTATTACCAAATGGTAACACAGTTACGAAGGGTGTTTATACATGCTACCTTGGTCAGCTGCCGGCAGCGGGCAAAAAGAAAACCGCCGTTTGGGATACCCGGACGACGCGGAAAGCCATGCGCCACAAAGATGTTAGTAAAAAGTTTCTAAACATTTCGAATGGGATCCACTTCCCCGACAGTTTTACAGCTTGAGCATCGCCGACTGTAACAGACATCAGTTCCATAAACTGGCGCACTGTCTTCAGGACAGAAACTTTAATACATTATAACATCCAAAAAGTGACTCCAAAAAAAGATTTTAAGCCTAACTCCTTTGATGTGCCTGCTGAAGACGTCGCTCAGCATTGGTATTGTAGGGACTATGTGACAGTTACTAAGCATGGATATAGCAGTTATTGTTTGTCAACCGCGAAAAAGTTTTGGCACAAAGAAGAAATCGTAAAAAATTTCAAAAACTTATTAGCCAACCTAATATATGTAGAGTGAAAAAAGTTGCTTGAGAAAGATCGTCATAAAACCATAAAAAACTGCAGTTTTGTAAGTAGTATTACTTCTTATAGAACGGGAAATTTCGCATGTTTTGTTCAAATTTAAAAAAAAATTTTAAACACGCATTCAGCATTGGCTTCATAACGATTCCTGGAGGGTTTACAGCCTGGATATATAAGGGCCTCTTTCGACGAAAGAGTACGCAAAATATAGAGAGCGGTCAGACAGAAAAACGGAATACTTTGCCAATTTCGGGCAGAAAAAAATTATTTCTTTGGCAGTAAAATTTATCAGCAAAAAACAGCGCTTTGCATACCAAAGTTGAAACGAAATTCGCTGGCTACGAAATTCTCTGTTAATCCGAAAATCGCAAAAAAAATTCTGCCAAATTTTATCAAAATGTGAATGTTGCACTTTGTCCTCCTCCCTTGTAAAATCCTTTCCTTGAACTTACATCAATCTCCTGCCCAAGGCCTTGATAGATCGCAATAAACGGCCGGATGCATTGAATCACATTGTTAACCAGCACACAGAACAGTATATTCCAAAGAATGGTCCGGAAATTTATGTGGAACACATCGTACTTCCTCAGGAGGTGTATCAGAAGAGCACAGAGTAAGGTGGCAATCACAGAGAGGAGGATTAGCAGAAAGTAGAGAAGGTAGAGCCGAAAACTTAACTCCATCTCTTCCATGTCGGCTGAAATGGATTTGGAGTTTAGTAACGATAAAAAACAGTCGATTACTTGATGATAAATAGTACGTCACAACAGGGAACTGGTGGGAAAATGAGCATGTTATGGGGTAAATAATCTTGTTTTTCTATCCAATGCATAGCCAATGGCTGTATAAGGATGCCCTGTTAATACAATTTTACTATGTCATTAAGACCAGGATATCATATACCTTCGCCCTAGAATGACTTTTGAAACGCTCTCTGATAAATAAGTACATAATTACCATGGCCATGGTATTCGAAACAAACAATTATATGGCTCGAAAAATAAAAAAAAAATTTATATAGCACTTTTTAGGCGTCGTCTATGACTTAACTGTCTGAAAAGAATATCAGACCTTCTCTAAAGTAAATTCTAAACTATTTATTGAGAATATGCCAGTAAATATTTCAAGCACATAAGCACTCCCAAATTATACACTCTAATTTCTCCTGGAGGAGGATAAATAGGGCTCAAAACCCCTCGTTAATACACCTATAATTTACTTGTTTATCTTTTTCAGGCTGAGCAACTTCTTTAAAAATTCGAGTAAGGCCAGATCAACCGCTTCAAACAATTTGAACTAACTGACATTCTGCCCAATCATAGCAGTCAAATTTCAGCCTTGGGCCACATTCCCGGCCCCAACCCGGCAATTAACTCCTTTCATTTTAATCCGAGAGCAATAAAAACGCGAAGGTAAACCCGTAATTTATACTGGCCCTGTAATGGATGCCAGAATAATTTCCCTCTCGCCTGAGGGCGCGCCGAAAAAGGGAGTCGGGCCGGCCTCACAGTCCAGTCGTCATGCCAACCTCCTCGACTTGGGCCTGTTTTTTGGGGCCACCGAATTCTGCGCCCTCCTCATTCGGAGAGCCATTTCCGCCGTCTGCCGCAAATTTTAATGGTCCTTCAGAGAGTTGCTTCTTTTGTTTCTCCCAATTATAAGATTACTAAAGATGCCGTTTTATTCGGCTCCTTCAAGATTCCCAGATCTTGAGAATTGTAATTTTGAAGTCTGCTCTTAATACGGTAGATTAGCCGAGAAGATGCCGACATTCTCAACATTCTTACCTCAATCTTGTTGTTGAGATCCGGACGTCTGAAAATGATGTTACGTAATGAAGATGGAAGGTGTGTAAATAACGGAGAAATATGACTTTTGAAACAGAAGACAATGCAAACATGTGAGGAAGAGAAGGTTGTTTTGAATTACACTTTTTTTTTGGATTTTGTATTGGAAGTTTCCACAGTATTCCACGGTAAAAATAGCCTACAGCTTTTACTGTTGTTTACAATCGGATTGTAAAATAAATGGGCAAGGTGTGACGCCTAAATTTTAATGGAATATGGCACAAATTTAGCTCACGCTACTCTAACAGTAAGACATAAATGTATGCGAGATCGCGATTTACAGAAACAAGCGGTTATTAGGTCGAAAGTCAACAAAAATTTGATTCTTAAAAAAAAATCAAAAAGTTGTTATGAAAAGTTTCAGTCCCACTTCTACGGAAAGTGTTCCAGAAACGACGATCAAATTTCTATGGAACCAAGCAAAAATTTAGATTAATTTTGTCGAAGGTATATGGCAGATTACCAGCTCGCGCTTTGCAGAAGAAACTGATGATAGGATCTTCATTCCGAAGTTTGACAAAAATTATTGTGAGGTTAAGATTGGTCAATTTCAGCTTTGAGAAGTCAACGTTATAACAAAAATGTATATTTATTTGGCGGATTTTTGACCGAAAATGTTTTTTTCTCAGCCCACTCTCTTTATTTCCCTTCATGTCTCGTCGGAAAATGTTGTTGAATGTCTCGGCTGCCACTAAACGTGAGCAAAGGTTTTCCGCAATTTGTATGGGAAAATCTGAGCGATGCACTGACATGTGAGGGTACTTCCGTTGTGAATTTTCTGTCAACAAATCTGCTTGCATTATGATGATGCGCTAGTAAATATAACTTATGTCTTCTAGACATAAGTTCTATTTCTCCTAATAAGATCGAAATTTCACATGATATCTCGCTTACTCACACAAATATGCATCATCATCAGTGGCTGACTTAATCAAAAAAGAAAATTCAAAAGTTTTCTCTTATAAAATGTCCTTCAAAGATCTCAAATACCTGAAATATGATTGGAAAGGGATTGTTGGGATCCTGATGTTTGTTGGGATGGTTACATTCCTCATATGCTCTCAGAGGACGGACAGGAATTCGCATGCGTCTCCTGCAATTGACTTGAACAAGGCATCGATCAACGGCTCAGAAGCTAATGTTGGCTTTTGGAGCAGGTTATTCAATGTTTTACATTTGGGAGGATACAGTAATTTTTGAAGTTTTTTTATTTCTTCAATAAAGCTGATAACTTTTGATTGCGGTATGTTTTTTACGAGGTACGTGCTCGAAGTGAAACGTTCGGATTTTGATAGACAATACTGTAACATTTTTGTGGATTTTGGCGTAAAAAGTGTGATATTTAATTTTTATACCATAGAGGGTAATTTTTCCACCAATAAACATTTGTTTCAACGCGAAACCGGCAAAGATACGGCCAAAAAAGTTTTTCTCCGATCGCACTCCGCATTTCGCGTACTCTCTTGTCGACAAAATTTGTTGAATAAAAATAAAAAATTTATATCGGCTGTATCTGCAAGAACTGAGCCAAAATTCAAGGAATTGATTTGTAATCAGCCCCCAACTGGCGTTGAAAATTTAACAAAAACCTGAACGTTGCACTCTGAGCACATCTCCATTAGAAGTCGAATATTTGATCTCCCAAAAAGTTTGATCCGTCGAAACAAAACATCTGGTCGATTAGAGCCACTTTGTCGTTAATCTTGAACCACAATACACGCCTTCTTTTTTGTCATTGACCCATGACTTTGAGCGATCAGAGGGTTGGCCTTTCCCCCCACGACCTTCAAGGTCCTTTCGCTGTTGTCCCGAAGGCCTTTGTTTATTTTTACCGTGGCCTGGTTCTTGTCCATTCGGGTCTTTACCGATTATTTTCATGCGACCGGCTTGTGTTTTGTTCTTCTCGGTTATTTTGGTAAGTATCTTGTGATAATGCGATTATTCTGCTGTAATCAATACCTAATCTTATTAATCATGTTGTTTAATCATGTTTAGTTAGCTGCAAATGGAAAGATCAATGATGGCAAGAAGGAATTTTGTACTGGATGTCAAAAAGTTTTGGATAACTCCTTTGTCAATTACCAATCGATGACCAGTAGAAGAGTTTTGAGGCATAAACTGAAGCATTTGTGCAAACGATACTTCGAGGTGGGCCTTTACACATTCCCGTCGTTTTTCTTATGCTTTACAAAGAAAGTAGTCAAATTTTTATTTATTTTGATCACACTTGAGGAAATTCAAATCAAGATTTAAGAAGGGTGCGTTATATTATTCCAAAAAGTTTCAAACTTACTTCATTTTTAGCCTACATGAAATTTTTGTTTTTTTTTAATCTAGGCAAAAAAAAAATAATTTTTTTTTGGCATAGGTGGTTTTTTTTCATGTGGGCAAAAAAAAAATAATTTTTTTTGGCATAGGTGGTTTTTTTTCATGTGGGCGAAATTTTTTTTTTTTTTTTTGCATAGGTGGTTTTTTTTTCATACGTCAGTCTGTCGGGAAAGCAACGGCGGATCGTCGCGCCTCGGAATCGCCCATCATCACTTTGCGACGGCGAAGTTTGTGATCTCAGAAATTGGAAAGATGAAGAAATGGAAGTAGGCTAAAACCGAGATTTTGGCCTAGTTCATGCAGTCGGTGAAGATGTAGGCCAAACCGAGATTTTGGGTTTTGGCCTAGTTGATTAAATCGAAGTTGATTAAATCGAACTAGGCCAAAACCATGATTTTCGCCTACTTCCTACCCGCTTGGATGAACTAAGCCAAATCCACGTTTCCGCCCAGATCATAGAAAATCCTAAAACAGGTGGAGTTATATATCCAAAAATTCGCAAAATTTTTCTGATTCAGAATATGTAAAAATTTGTTGCCTAATTTAGGTTTGAAAGGGTGAAAAATTCCTCAAACCTTTTCTCGCAACACCATGAAAATCCCTTTTTGACCAAGTTTTTACCAATAAGAAAATAAAAATTCAATGGATAAATGTGTCTTGCCCACAGCAATTTCGCGTCACGGCACGAAAATAATTTTTTGGCATTCTGTTCAAGAGGCGTCCTTTTACCAAATCAAATGCTTGAAAAAACATTGCGAAATCAACAACTTGTTTACCAATAGGACGCCTCTTGAACAGAATGCCAAATAATTATTTTCGTGCCGTGACGCGAAATTGCTGTGGGCAAGACACATTTATCCATTGAATTTTTATTTTCTTATTGCACAGGGAACTCGGATTTACTTATATGTACGCCTTTTTTACTTATATGAAATTGAAGTTTATATAAGTAAATAAACGTACATATAAGTAAATAATCGTACATATAAGTAATTCTGAAATTACTTATATGTAAACTTTATTTTCGGCGCGCTCCGAATTTACTTATATTTACAAATAAGGATATTTTACTTATATTTACCAATAAGGATATTTTACTTATTTGTAACCCAGAATTACGCACAGTGCAGATTATATTATAAACGTTTATTTCGATTCTCAAAAGCGACAAATACAAGTCGGTAACGCATCTTGTGTGCTCCGGATAGGTTTCTCAGCTGTTGTTGTCCTCATGAGGCATCAATTGCTTATTTTCGGGATCTTCTATGGCGATTTCTGCGTCTGGATTCACTGAAAATAGCAAAAATAAAGAAGATAAGGTCGTTTGACGATATTTACTATAAGCCCTTCTCAATTGTTTGTGCTTCTGCACCCCGAAAAAATTAGTTTTAGGTTCACCAAGTTTGCCAATGAAATTTCGAGACACCAAGTTTGTCATGTTGCACTAGGTCCAGGTGAATATTCTCAACATACCTGAATCAACCGAGTGCCATTTTTCCGGGATCGTGTGTACATTGTCCATTTACTACCCTCCACGGCCAATTTTTCGATAATCTGAAACCTAGAGGCTTCACCTGGACCTAGTACAACATAGCAAAACTATGTCTGGAAAAATCTTTGGTTTTATGAAATGTGAAAACATTTAAAAAACACCTACCATTTGAGCACACAGTTGTTCATCCAAATTCTTTCCTCATAGTGCTTGTTCATAGATTTTTGCGAACTGCGTGAAGTTTGACGTTGACATGCTCCATGCTCGGGAATGTTCTCGCGTTCGCAACTTTTGATCCGAGCACTCTGTTACTCTGTAAAAGAAAAAAAACTGACTACAAACAACTTACTTTATTCGATCCAAGGTTGAGATACGTTCTTTGACGCTCCAAAAACTTAGAATTTTTCCAAGTCCGGCCAACGCGTGCAGAAACCAAAAAGCGTCTTTGACGCTCAAAAGTTTTCTTTTCGAGGCTCATAAATGTACATATAAAGCGGGAGATAAAAGATTCTCTGAAAAATTTTTGAAATTTTTCTGTTTTTACTTTTTTTTTAAAAAAAAAGTAAATTTTGAAAAATTTCCGGAAATTTTCGATTTCGGAGAGTCAAAAAACATTCTTACTCCGAACGACAAATTTTTGGAAAGTTGGATCAAAAATGGCTCGCCAAAAGGTCGATCCGCAAAGTTGAAACAAAA
This sequence comes from Bursaphelenchus xylophilus, assembly GCA_904066235.2. NCBI lineage: Eukaryota > Metazoa > Nematoda > Chromadorea > Rhabditida > Aphelenchoididae > Bursaphelenchus > Bursaphelenchus xylophilus. Next base: position 8,467,327 of record CAJFCV020000004.1, read on the forward strand.
ATGGCTCGCCCATTTTGGCTGGTGAGTAGGATGCCGTTTTTACTCACCCGCACGCCAATTTATTTTCTTCAAAACTATTTTTGCGAGCTGCGCCCGGGAATTCCAGATGTGTCAAATTTCTCTCTCCCGGAAGAAACGTTTTGATTTTTTTGAAGTTGTGAACCTATTTTCTCCACGAAGATGGGCTGAAAAGTGATCAAGTAAGTTAGCATTAGCAAGAGGAGATGTACCTTTTTCATTTGACACCAAAAATTTTCCTTTTATTTCAGAGAAAGGTACAAATTTTTTCCAATTCGTAAAGCTTCATGACCATGGATAATGTAAGTGCGCTTATCGCGTTTTTTGTTCCGTTATTGGAGTTAACAGTTCTAGGCTGGCGAGTTCTAGAGGACACCTCACTTTAGTTTTGTTATATACTCTATCTATCAAACGCCACCAATTTCGATTTCTAGGTGTCATGTACAATATCGAAATCCGCTCAGATCTGCCGGATTTTTGCCACGAATGCGTTCTAAACTGAGGTAATAACGTAATAAGGCTCAAATAACGTTGTTACAATAACTTGAAGATAGTTTGCATAGGTTTTACTTTAGTATAACATACTTTTGGAAAGTTAGTATAGTATTTGAAACTTTTACGTCGTTATTCCTCAAAATTTATGGGGTTTCATACATGGAGAATATACATGAGAGTGGGGTCTCCTCTAAACGTTTCCCGACTTAGAATCTTGACGTCGTAGCAAAAAAGGAGATAATCTCACTTACATTATCCATGGTCATGAAGCTTTACGAATTGGAAAAATTTTGTACCTTTCTCTGAAATAAAATGGAAATTTTTGATGTCAAATGAAAAACGTACATCTCCTCTCGCCAATGCTAACTTACTTGATCACTTTCCAGCCCATCTTCGTGGAGAACATAGCTTCACAACGTCGCACAAACGTAAAAATAATTTTTTCGGAAGAGAAAAACTTGACACATCAGGGAAAGACTTGGCATCAACCTTGCAACCTGCAGTGCGGGGCCAAAAAGAGGAATAAAGTAAAAACAAGCTCTGACTTTCGGCGACTCCGAGCGGGGAGTAAGATCCGTTCCTACTCCCGACCTTGAAGTCGGAAAGCCAGAAACAAAATTGACTTTCTTTTGCATTTTCCTTGAAGTAAACTGAAAATTTACTTTTTTTTAAAAAAAAAAGTAAAAACAGAAAAATTTCAAAAATTTTTCAGAAAATCTTTTATCTCCCGCTTTATATAAAAGAGCGAAGGAATAAGAATTTTTTCTCGAGCTCGAGAATGGTTGCTGGATTCGCTACCAATTTCAAAAAGTAGCGAAATGATCGATTTGCGACGTGGTCTCGGTAGCGAATCCTTCTTTTCGCGACCTCCGAAAAAAGTCGGTCGCGAATCGGCGTTTTCGCTACCTCCGCGAGAGAGGAGGTAGCAAAACGGCGTTTTTGCGACGGCGCGGAATTGGGAGGTAGCAAATCCGCGGATTTGCGACGTCCCAAATACATATAAACTCCGCCCCCTGAGTTTTGCAGCCAACCACCGCGTTTTGGCCTTTTTTGACAAAAAAATACCATTTATGGTGAAAAATTTTGCTTGTAAATCGTACATTTACGAAATTATGAAAGAAAAAGTCTTCTTCGTTAAAATATTTATTAATAAAAGACGTACATTTTCGTATAAATATGCGTTTTTTACAACATTGTCCAAGCATTGCCAGAGAGTCGATGGATGGAACTGAAGAACATGTTTTGCCAGATATGGCCGAAGTCGAGGGATGGATCATGGCCGCCAAATTACCTTCCTGGAAATCAAAAGCAATGTAAAATTTCCTTATCATTTTCAGAAAAAAACACCTTCATTTACCTCATATTGCATGTGTCTAATCCAAGCATCGAAATGGGCATAGCTTTGAGCAAAAATATGGCCGACGGGAGTGAAATCGGAATTCCAGGTAATAATTTGTTACCTAAAAACAGAATAAGAATACTTAAATCCAATCTTACCTCCTTTAGCAACTACCACTTGGCCATTCCCTTGTTCGATTTCATTATTTCTGCCGCCTGTGTACGATTTATAAGGCTCTTGCCTAGAAAAAAATTGGAAATCTCGTCTAAAATCAAAAAATAATAAAAAAAAAACAACTTACCATGGAGTCAAAAAGCCTTTTTTGCCCGCCAATTTCGTCCCCGATGTTTATGGCGATCACCTTGAGCCGGTTTGTCTTCTAATTCAGCTTCTCTGCATCTATTTGGCCAATTTCAACAAAAGGAAACATAAGAAAACAGGAAAAAAAGAATTTATGAAGTTGCGAATGTTTTCGCGGCCCGTGAAAACGAAATGCCACGCAGTCCGAGAACGGATTTTAGGTCCAATAACAAGGATGTCCTCGGCGTTATCAATCAAATCAACCGTTTTTTAGCCATGGTAAGCTGTTTTGTTATTATTTTTTGACTTTAGACGAGATTTCCAATTTTTTTTATATTATTCATGGCAAGAGTCTTACAAACCGTTTTCAGGAGGCAGAAACAACGAAATCGGACAAGGGAAAAGCCGTGTGGTAGTTGTTAAAGGAGGTAAGATTTGATTTAAGTATTATTATTCTGTTTTTAGGTAATAAATTGTTGCCTGGAACTCGGTTTCACTCCAGTCGGCCGTATTTTTGCTCAACATTATGTCCGTTTCGATGCTTGGATTAGACACATGAACTATGAGGTAACAGAAGGCTTTTTTTCTAATCAGAAGGAAATTTATATTGATTTCGATTTCCAGAAAGATCTGTAAGCGGCCATGTTCTTCAACCCCATCCATCGACTATCCGGCCGTATTTAGACAATATTGTGGAAAACCCGCATATTTTACATGAAAACGTACGTCTTTTATTAATAAATAATATAACGATGAAGAGGGACGTTTTTATTATTCATAATTTCGTAAATGTACGATTTATCAGCCAAGTTTTTCACCCTAAACGGTGTTTTTCCGTCAAAAAAGCCAAAACGTGATGGCTGAAAAATTGAGGGGGCGGGACTTGTTTTGGGACGTCGCAAATCCATGGATTTGCTACCTGCCAATTTTGCGCCGTCGCAAAAGGGCCGATTTGCTACCTCCCAATTTTGCGCCGTCGCAAAATGGCCGATTTGCTTCCGACGTCTTTTTTGGAGGTTGCAAATTGAGGTTTCCGCTACTTTTTGAAATTGGTAGCGAATCCAGCAAACATTATCGAGCTCGAGAAAAAATTCTTATTCCTTCGCTCTTATAAGTAAAAATAAACGAGCTCCGCCGTTTTTTACATATAAGTACCGCTATTTGTAAATATAAGTAAATAAACGTAAATATAAGTAAAAATAAATAAGCCCCGCCTTTTTTAACTTATATGTAAGTTATTGGTAAATATAAGTAAAAAATTTTACTTATAAGTAAATCCGAGTCCCCTGTGTGGTAAAAACTTGGTCAAAAAGGGATTTTCATGGTGTTGCGAGAAAAGCTTTGAGGAATTTTTCACCCTTACAAACCAAGATTAGGCAGCTAATTTTTACATATTCTGAATCAGAAAAATTTTGCGAATTTTTTGATATATAACTCCACCTGTTTTACGATTTTCTATGATCTGGGCGGAAACGTGGATTTGGCTTAGTTCATCCAAGCGGGCAGGAAGTAGGCGAAAATCATGGTTTTGGCCTAGTTCGATTTAATCAACTTCGATTTAATCAACTAGGCCAAAACCCAAAATCTCGGTTTGGCCTACATCTTCACCGACTGCATGAACTAGGCCAAAATCATGGTTTTGGCCTAGTTCGATTCAATCAACTTCGATTTAATCAACTAGGCGAAAACCCAAAATCTCGGCTTTGGCCTACATCTTCACCGACTGCATGAACTAGGCCAAAATCTCGGTTTTAGCCTACTTCCATTTCCTCATCTTTCCAATTTCTGAGATCACAAACTTCGCCGTCGCAAAGCGATGATGGGCGATTCCGAGGCGCGACGATCCGCCGTTATTTTCCCGACAGACTGATATGCCAAAAAAAAAAAAAAAAAAATCGCCCACATGAAAAGAAGCCACCTATGCCAAAAAAAAAATTTTTTTTTTCGCCCACATGAAAAAAAACCACCTATGCCAAAAAAAAAATAATTTTTTTTTGGCCCACATGAAATTTTTTCACCTAGGCAGACCAGATTTTGAAGTAGGCCACAAAATTTCATGTAGGCTAAAAATGAAGTAAGTTTGAAACTTTTTGGAATAATATAACGCACCCTTCTTATTTCCTGTTTGTTCAAAACCTTCGAGATTTTTAAGCCAACGAATTTCGTTATGTTTGGTACAAAAAAATTACAAAAAAATTTACGAAAATACGGCCAAAACAAATCCATAAAACCAACTTGTATTTTTTCACAGCTCCCCGTTTGTGATGACTATATACGTAGTTACCGGATTGTAATACCATAAAACCGGCACAAAGTGAAAACCGATTATGTTAGTGTCACTTCAACCTTCTTCCTACAGTGAGGGACCTGATCCAGTGGCAAAAAACGTACCATTTTGCATCCAGGAGGTATCAAAAATGTGGTAAAATGCTTCCCTGTTCAAGTGAAAAAACTTCGTTTTGAAGTTTCCTTTCCCTCACAAAAAGAGTGGGCCCGCTTTTGAAACCGGGTTTTTTTTTCACTTGGAGAGGGAGGCATTTTGCCACATTTTTGATACTTCCCGGATGCAAAATGGTACGTTTTTTTGCCACTGGATCAGGTCCCTCACTGTATGAGAATTTACTTGAGTCACATTCTTCAAATTGTAATTTCAGTATCGTCGCCGCTGTTTATCCATTCTGCCGCCCAATTTCCACGTAATCGCCGATCACATGGATTCAGCGATATCACTGGGGATTTACAAGCCGCTGGATACATGTACAAATCTAAAAGAATGCAGTCATGGGGCAAAACAAATCACAATCCCGAAATACTTTTAATTTATTCCGAGTATTCGCTTTACGGGTCACAAGAATATAATTCTCAGCATTTCTTCCCAATCTTCGCCAATCTCTTGTCGATTTCGCTCTTGGTGTGGAGAGGGGGCGGTTGACGGTTCTCCTTGGCTGGAGGCTCGGAAAAGAGCTGAAAATAAAGTCTATCTTTGAGTTACAGTCCCCTTACCATCTCTCGGCGACTTCTGACTTCGTTCAAAAGACCTTCTTCGGCCAGGCCGGCATCAACCAGTGGATCCTCATCAACCTGACAATAGAATTTATGCAATGAAGAAGGTAAGAAAACGTATGTTACCAGCAAAAAATTAATTATAATACTAACTTACATCCTCGAAAATACTAAAGTCCTCAGAGTCACTGCTGGTATCCTCAGTACATCCGCCGGTAAATTCGACAGTTCTGATGGGAACCGGCGTCTGTTTTGTGGTGATCCGCACCTTCAATGCCAATTTATTCCTATTCTGTTTGCTGAGAATTGAGGAAAATGCATCTTCAATTAGCTAAAATACAAAATAAATCATTGGAAATAATTTTAAAAATAATGTCGAATTCTCAGCCCACCCCACAAAGAAGTTCGGCGCTGTCATCCATGTTCTCCACCTTGAACTTCTTGGAATTTTTTTCTTTTCTTCTTCTGCGATTGATTACCCTGAGAGCAGTTTCTCCAATCTCCTCGACTCTTGGCTTCCTCTTCTCCAAAATGTTGACCACTTTCGCCGTAGTTCCAACATCTCGGTGATCTTGTTGAGTCTGAAAATAAAGGGTCAATTACAATCTATGTATATCATCCTAGACTTTGATTTCTGCCCAAAAATTTAGAAAAAAGTCAAATCTTCGACCTCATTCGGCTTTAAATCTTCACATGTTTGCCTAACGTGGGCTAAAAATTTTGCAATCTTGCCTGTTTTACAACAAAATCGAACAAAACAGATTCCGCCAGAATCTAAATCTTTCTCAAGACCCTACACTACCGTAATCCAGCATTTTTGTTTATCGATTACCGTAATTTCTGCTGCAGTTTGATCCCTGAAAATGGCACAAAGGAGCGCTTTCCTTCAGCCGGAGATATTGCCATTTCGAAAACGCTAAGCCAATTAGAGCCGGCGGATTAATTAGTCACCCGTTTTTAGAGCCGGTCAAGTCTGGTTGTACTTTAGAAAGCGGGCTTTATTTAACCCCGGATTAGTCTAGACCTCACGTAGGGTATAGATAGAGTCAGCAGCCGTAATTCATCATGTTTTTTGGTCCTTTAAAGATCACCGCAAGTGCGACAGTCAAACAATAACGACTACAAAAGTATAACCAGAAGGAAAATTAAGGGGATTACTGTAATCTGAACGTAAAATAGATCCCGCAGACCGTTTCCGGCAAATTCCTAGCTAATTACTTCCAGGGATAATCAAAATGGGCACCGATTACATTCTTGCAGTATATCTTACAGAATTTTTGTAGTTTTTCATTATTATGAAGAGATCTTTAGATTTGTGGGCGCTAAAGGAAGCTAGAGAAAGCTCAAAGATAGGGTTTGGCGATAACTGGAAATTACACCAACTCAATTTTTCTGGGGAAATACACTTCGATTTTGGTGAAACTTGGCAAAATTTGGGGTGAAATCTGGTTGGAAACACTTTTACAAAGGTCTTACAGTCAAAATACTATATAAAATTCGCAGATTTTTTTCACGAAAAATTGCGAAAATTACCAAAAGTTCGGCCGAAAAATTTTAAGCCAATTTTCGAGTATTTTTCTAGTAGATAATCTCTACAGTATCTCAGCACCTTCCACAGCTCCAACACAAACCTTAACGGCGTTTGCGATCTTTTCCTCGGTCAGTCGATTCCGCGCCACCGACCCGTAGGAGATGGTCCCCGAGCTCATGGAGAAGGTCTCCAGCACATCGCAATCATAGTAGTGGACATCATTCTTATCGGTGAGGGTAATTCGAGGCATTTCGGTCATCTCCGGCCGGTGTCTGATACGAGAAGTTTCAGAAATGATGTTTTGAACGCGAACTTTCAAAAATAAAAAAAAATTTTGAAAAATATTTTTAAAATGTTTATTTTTGTACAAAATATTTGTAAAAAATACAACAATTGAAAATAGACCTAACTCAGGTATTTGGGGGAGACAATTTACACAAAAAACAAAGACTAATTTGCGGAACTTTTGCAGTTTCACGTGCAACTGATGTTCCGCAACAAAGACATGGTCACTAGGCTTGCTTCTAGGCTTAATTACGGTCTGTATATTATACATTTATTGTTGAAATAATTGCCAAAAATTCTAGGGATATGTTAGGGTGCGAAGACGACGATCCTTGCAACACTCGCTGCAACGACCGCCGCAAGAAGAACAGTGCTCACCGGCAACTAAACAGAGAAAAACACTGGCGATAATATTACAATTACAGGGTTAATTACAATTAGGAAGCACTGGTATTAGTAGTGGGAACAAAAGACTCTAAATTAAATACTATTGGAGGGAGAGGGGCGCTTTGGTGAAATCTGCATAAAACTGGACTTGAAAGACTGTTTGAAATCAGGAATTAGCATCATTGAGGGGTGCGAACTAACATCGTATGTATATATTGTAGAAGACACTAGTTATTTAGAACGAAAATGACAAAAGAATGTCATCAAGGCGGCAAGGAAGTTCACAGATGACAAAAATCCATACAAATGATACACAATGCCACCATGATGACAAAATGTGGCATATACGACATAAATATCATCGAGATGACAAATAATGTCATACATGAAAAAATGTCACACTTCTGACAAAAAATGTCATCGAAAAGAAGGCTGCCAAAATACAGGATTAACAATCTTTCTAATGCCCATTTTCCTCCTGCTTGATCGCATCCTCATCCTTCAGCGCTTGATAAAACGTATTGTTGAACACATTCATCACGTCCATGTTCAACAACACCGGCATCACCGCATCGAACGGCATGTTCCCAATGACTCCGCTGAAGAAAACGTCCACCAAAAGCTGGGGGTCCAGCCATCGAAGCCAGGGCAGGATCTGCATCAGCTGGGAATGCCGCTCCAAGCTGGCGTGCAGAACGGGCACCAACGTGTTCACACTGTTGCCCAGCAGCTGACTCAGATTCGAATGCATCGTGGTGGTGGTGGCGGCAGAGGACCCATTGTCCGACTGACTGTCATCATGAACCGCCAACTGACCCAGCAGATGGTCGAAGAGTTCTTGGCAAGCTTGGGCGTTCAACTGCTTCCCGAAATGACTTCCCTCGTACGAATCGATGGGCGGCAAATCGTTGGCCGTGAAGGCGATCGTCTTCATGTACGCAAACTCAACGTCCGACAACTTCAACGAGTTGATGCGTTGAGCCAGCGTCGTGATGTACTGGATCTGTTTTATACACGAGGCCGACTTTTCGGAGAGCCCTGAAAAAACGAATTTCAACGACATTTTTGAATAATGGAAGAAATTTTGGATATTGCTTACCATCTCGATTCAATTTCGTCATTATGTTCACAGAAATGGCGGTGAGCATCCGCTGGAGGTCAAATTTGGTGGATTGTTGGACTAGGCCCAGCAGGAAAACATCAAACCACTTGGCTTTCATTGTGTTCTCGAGATACGACGGTCTGAAAAAATGATGACTATATTATTTTAGAGGTGTCTCAAGGTAAAAATCCCGCCTTTTTTCTTGCAAATATTAATTTTCAGAGACATTTTGTAACTAATATATCAAAAAAATATCTCAAGGATAAGCCTACTGTAAAACCAAACCTACTTGAAGCTGAAAGCCTTGACATTTTTAATCCAATGCACGCTGAGGAACAACAACCGTGACGCGGTCTCGCTCACATTGTTGGCGTCATATTCGGAAGGAAATGGATGATGTTCAGGCATTTCGAATTTGGTGAGTTCGGCCGTAAGCAGCGGCGCCCGGTTTAATTGGCCAATGGGATTCTGCTCATCCGAAACCGAGGACCCTTCGCCCGACGAGGTCGGGGACGCCGAGGCCGTCAGATTCGACTCAATGGCGGATTCATCGTCCATGGGTTCGGTCTTGAATTGCTCTTGGGGACTGGTCGATTCTCGATGAAGAGGGCTCAAGCCGCAGACGTCGAGGAGGGCGTTGCCTTCGGAATACTTTCGTTCGGTCTTGATTTCAGTGTTGTGATTCTGCATCATGGCCAACAGACCTTGCATGTAGGTGCTGGAGTTGATTGGCGACTGAAATTTAAACAGTAAGCCAGAAATTATATTATCCATGACAATAGTCATCAAAAACTTTTTTTTTTGATTTTTTGATCTCAAAATTTTTTCCAGTAGTCAAAAATTAATTTAAATTCCCCCACAACATCTATTTCTTTGTATACAGCAGGCTCGCACTTACATTTGTCCTATCCAAGAGCCCATTGGAGACATTAAAGGAGTTGGTGTTTACAGTTGGCGCACTCGACGTGGACGCCGCCATGGTTGGTGGATTTGGGACTCGGTTTTCAGCCGGATTAAAGGCATTGTTGTTGGTCTGATTCCCGTTATTCATTGGCCGCCGCTCCGCTTGGACGGCTGAAAAACAAAAAATAAAAAATAACCGATACTCCTCCACCTCGGTTATACTACAGTACGCTCGGAAAACAGTCCGCTAATTTACTTGACCTCATTAGAAAAACTGTTTACAAAAGAAAACAGAAATATGTATGAAATCGAGAAATTTTGAAAGTATACACTCATCTTAGAGTAGTATTAAAATTAATATGGTAATATCTCAATATTCACGTTGTTCAGGGCTCCAAATATCACTTACATTCACTTTTCATTCCCATGGACAAACATTTCTTCAGTCGGCAGAACTGACACCGATTTCGATGATATTTAGTAATGGGGCAATTCTTGGCACCACTACATCGATATCCGATTTGTTTTCGGATCGATCGCTTGAAAAATCCCTTGCAGCCCTCGCAAGAAATGGCACCTGAAAAATGGGTGTTTACGATGACGTGATAACAACAAAAAGACTGGTTGAGAAGGCAAAAATAAGGCAAGAATAAACAGCAACGCGTACCGTAGTGCCGGCCAGAAGCCTTGTCGCCGCAGACGACGCACAACTCCGTGCAGGGATTCTGATTCCCATTGTCGGAACGAGGGGGCGTTGGACGATGACCGGCGTTGGCATTCGCGCCTGCATCAAGGCTGGGCGGTAGCATAAACTAAAACATTTTAATCGTAAAAAACAGGGACTGGGATAAAAAAACAAATGAAAATTATACGATTTCCGAGTTGTTCCAAGAATTATCAGCATTAAAAACGAGCGCCGAACCCAAATAGTAAATATCAAAAAATTCCCCGCCCACTTTGAAGTTTCGTCCCAGCGAAGTGTCACAATTTGCAAAAGAAATAAATAGTTCCGAGAAAGCATTGTCCGAGCAAAACACCTCACGAAAAATTGTTTTGTGACATTTTCATTTCAATCGATACATCGATTTAAGCTAGGAAACACTTTGGCGAGGAAAGTAAATACTCGCCGCGAAACAAGTTGTAATGCCCCGCGACCCCGAGGCCTCGTGTGTAATATCAAGTGTAATATCCATCGTTTCGAAGCCAATGTTTTCCCATGGCCGCCGCTATTAAAAATCTGACCCCGGCGGACAAGGCGGACCTCGATTGGGAGCAGGAAAAACTAACTAATGAGATGTGTGAATACCACCGCACACACCCCTTACACTTTTATGTAAGTGTAAAGACATATACAATTTGTGGTGCCTTGGCGACCGCGGAGGTATTTAAGACGAGAAAGGGGGGGGGGCAGAGAATTAGAGGGTCGAGGGGGGAAAACAAATGAAGGCAAGAGGGAAGTAGAGGATGGTAAAGGTCAAAAGCAAGTTGCGTGGTCGCTGGAACAACAGCCTTGAGGATATTCATGTGCGAAGATACGCTGAGGATACGGTAGGAGATAACCGCGGCAGAAGAAATGCGGATATGTCAAGGAAGGTGAGGATATTTTGGCTCATGGGGATTATTTTAATCTCCGTATTAGGAAGCCGTCTTTTAGCACATGGCTCTTCCACTTCTGTAACGCCTAAGGATCCTTGATTTACTGTAGCGGTGGGGCTGTTATCATTTGCAAAAGGCGAGCGCAGCATTACGCACCAAAATAGCTCTAATTATACAGTATAGGCCAGCATGAATTAAATTTTGGTTTCCTACAGTATTTATCTTGACGTTTAGTATCAGAAACACCCTTATGTTTTTTAACCGAAGACTAGAATAAAATCTAGGGCACCCCGAAATATATCATGGACCTCCAGCCAAGTAATGACCCTCAAAACTCGACCTCCCATCAAGAATTCTCGGCCAAATCAAGCCTGACGAAATGACGCCTAAACACGAGATTTGGACTCGACCTTTGCCGCTGGGATCTCTAATTTATCCCTCGGCTTCATGCCATTTTAATAGTAAAAAAATAAATTTTTGGGACCGAGATTAAAGCGAAAAAGTGGTGGAAGCTTGCGCGCTTCCCCTTGGCCTCCTCTTCTTTTTGCACCCATTAATAGGCCCTGAGGCAGGAAAGCAAAATCTCGGAACAAGCGAACCTCGCAAGGCTATCAGGTTTGTAAAATGTAAGTGTTATAAAGTACCCCCGAGGTCAAGGAGTTTGGCAGAAATTATCAATAAATGTAGAGGTAAGGTATGGCCCTTGAAGGTCGTACTTGTTCACGCTACAAAACGATTCTGCTGAAACAGAGGATACTACAACAGGCCTAATCCTAATGTGTTTACAAGTGGACAATCTCCCACGTGTTTCGGCAAAGATACAAGTACTGCTAACAAGACTTCGAAAGAGCATTACGAGCTTTTGGAAAGGTCAAAAAAGCGTCATAACGCGAGTTATTAATTTATTCCCCATAAATGAGTAGGTACCCGCGCATTTTCCCTCCGAAAGTCCCTTTTTCCAGAAATTCGAAGTGGCGATTTTTTGGTCAAAAGATGTTTGGAAGAGCCGCTAGTGAAGAAGAAGACGGCAGCCGAAAGGGACGCCGGACTGGAACGGACGAAGGACGCCTTGAAAACAAGGTAAGCGATGACCTCGGCCCCCCTCAACACCACTATCGCTACGGTAGGGTCAGCACAACACGAGTAATCAGAAGGTATTAATGTCAGCCCTCTCTAATCTGGAAAGCAGTAAACCAATGCCAACCAAACAGCGAGTAGAACACCCTTTAGCGGAGCAGAAATTAATTACTACCTCTGTGTTTTTGGCCGCCGACGTCAGTGCTGCGGGGCTACAAAATAATGGGGGAGAGTAATTCAATTGCGTCGATTAATACAAGGAGGGGCTCTAAACTTTTGAAAAGGAGATGTCAGCGGCCTCGAGATGGATGATATTGGAGCTCCATTCCGAATGGAGTTTCCCATGCCGCATCCCTTTAATTAACAAGTATAAACAGAGAAAAAGGTTGAAGGTTACTCGAATTGACTGTAAATGAGAGTGGGAAAAGTTGGGAAAGTTCGCTGCCCTCAGGCGCTTTAGAAAAAAAAATTCGAAAAAGCATAGTATAAATGATTTCACAACAATTCTGATGATTTTACTGTCATTTGCAAAAGGATTTCACTGCACATGACAAAACAATCCCAGAAGTCGCATCCTGGACATAACACTCGCATCTTGCAGCGCGCGTCCTTTTGGAACCACTCGGGGTTTTCCGGCGACTCATCCCTAAAGGAACCCCCCTAAAGGTCAGCCGACTTTTGCTCCCTATTAAGCGCTCTCTCGCTTTTTTCGAATTTCTTCCTTCTCGTCGGTCGCCCGGGGTCAGTGGAGGTCATCCGAAAGGTTAAAAAAAATTTTTATTCGAATTTCTCTCGGATTTCATGTTGTTTACAATGCGAAAGGGATTCAGAAATGTCGAAGATCGAAAATAACAAAATCTATTAATAAATAAAATCATCGCTAAGAATAGTTGAATTATCATCGTATTACGTGATAACAAATAATTTGGTTTCTAAAAAGACTCATATCTAGAATACATAACTTTTGTCAATTTTCAGGACCCTTTTCCTAGTAAAAACGCGGCCGTAATCATGATAATTGCCGATTAAACGCTGACTTTTGATTTCCGAACAATCGTCCAACCTCTACTCCTTTTCTAACCGAAATATTATTTCCATTCCATACTAAAGGTTAGCCAAAAAAGATTTGGCCAGCCCTTTATGGCCACTTGGCCCTGAGGGTGTCAAATTTCGCGAAGGAGTAAGTATTGGATGGTCTTGGGCCCTGACCGCGACCTAATGATATAATTGGGGGCTGGGATTAATCTTGAATCTCCCGCTAATTTCAAGTCACGTTTAGAGACGACTTAATTAGTTGCCGTTTCCTGGAGATAAAGGGAAGGAGGTGGGGTTAAATTTAGGAGGTGATCTTCTTATTTCATAAGACTTTCCGTTTGATTTTTGAAAGCTTATGGGAAAAATAATGACGACTATTGCCGAAAAGCCCAAAAAAAGTTCAAAGCGGAAATGCTTGAGGTACCACTTCTAGCATTTCTTCAAATTTTGTCTGTTTCATCAATACGGGTCAGATATCAGTTTCCGAAAAAATTGCCTCGAGCTTTATAGGGACAGCGAAGATATTTGATGGTCTTTAAAGATGGGGAAAAAAGGAAAATTGGAAAGTGGGAAGATTTAAAGTTTTGGGTATCTCTCTATGGATTTCTGCAAAAAAGGTTTTTGTAGAAGGTCATTTCAAGAAATTTCGTTTTCCGTTACAAAAACCTTGAAATAGCGATGGACTTCCGGCTTCTTTCAACTGAAAAGTCTCAACGCTATCTGCAAAGCGCAGGCAAAAAATTTTCAAATTTTTTCTAAGTATAACTATGTGTACTTATACCTAAAAAGCAAGCCCTAGCCTTACTGATTGTCCTTGACAAGATCTCCTTTTACAAATCTACTGATAACCCTTGTTTACAATCGTTTTTGGAGAGCAAAACCCACCTGATTTCCTCCTTGAAAGGACTGGAAAAGAGTGTTTAAACCGGGAGTTCCCAATCGATTATGGGCAAAGCCGGGGAGGGCACTTAATGGTCGGTTTTGAGGTGGCAGTAGAGTGTTGTTACTGATCGCCTGAAATTTCAAATTGATCAACGTCATCAGTGTCAAAGATTATATTCAAATTTGAAAGTTTATATCTTGTATATGATTATATTTCAACTACACGATGTCATTTTGCCTTCTTAAGACCAATAATTCAACAACATATCAGAACAAACAGAATTCTGGTCGACTTAAAAACACTTAAAAAATTTGGAATTTGGGCTGGTCTCTTCTCGTTTGACCTTTGACGTAGGGCTCTTTATTTTCTGTATGATCACATAGTTCAAATCAAAAGAGGTCCGGGGTCTTGGCGGTTTGATAAGTGATTTTTATGTGAAAAATAAACATCCAGATGTTGAGCTATGTACAAAGTTCGTATCAACGAATCTTTCATAGGCTATGATTTTAGTGTCAATTTTCGTATTAGGTGTAACAACCTCACAATGGAGTCCCCCGGAAGCCTATAATCCCAGTTCCAGTCCATTCCATCTCTGAGAATTTTATTACATTTCTTCCTCTACGTGTCAACCCACGCCCCTACGTTCTTCTCCGATTAACCCCTTCCGTTACGCAACCCCTGTGTCCGTATTAACGTCTCCTTATCTCTACTGTAATATCTGCCGCAAATCCGGGCCAGAGCTTTTCGCGAAAAGGTTAGCGAGTGTTATTGCATGGGATAATACGCGATAAACAAAAGTCTTCAGTCCCTGTGGTTCTACGTACCTCCCGTATCACGTATATGTATAGTATTGTGAAAATATTTGCGCTTTATCCAACACCTGATACCACCTACCTGCATGACGCTGAAAAGGGCACTTTGATTGCCAAACAAGCCCAGCTGCGTGGCCATGACGTTCGGGTTGAGGCGTTGGTGTTGTTGTTGCGCGAGGGCCTGCAGTTGGGCCTGCAGGTCGGCGAGTTGGCCGGGCTGGGGTTTTGGCAGATTTTCGGCGAAATCGCCGGCCCCAAAGTTTGGCGTGGGATAGTGCAGAGGGGTGGGGCGATGCAAGTTCTCCTGGCTGGCGAAATGCGTTGGCTCGGCTTTGATCTGAGGTGAGATTGGCGGATTGGTGGGGCTGAGTTCGGCGGACGAGTCGGCGGGCGCGGTGACGGTGTAGCCGGGCGTGGTCGGAGATCCCGACGCCGTGGTGGATGTTGAAGTCAGCACCGAGCTCGGCGACACCGGCTTGACGGCCAGCTCCGGAATCTTCGAGAACACCAGCCCGTCCAGTTCGGAAGCCTTTCGTGGAGGTGCTGAGTTCAACGGGGGAGGTGTAAAACCTGCAAAATATGTATTTAGCTCAATTTAATTAATGAAAATCGTAATATTCACGTGGAAAAATACCGCGAAAAGACAATTTTTTACATAAATGGTTTCTTCACTACACAGAAGAGCACAATATGACTTGGCGGTGTGCCATCCGTTCGCATAAACAGTCACTGACTCATCAAACATATTCACGACACACACCGAAGCCGTAAGGTCATGCCAATCGGAAAATAACGCACAGTTTTCTGGGAACGATATGCCAATAAAATGCATTATCGTAGCCTCAAGGTGACCGAAAAAGAAACTTTGGGAAAAGTTCGACCAGAAATTGAAGAGCCTTATTTTGTCGGATTTTATACAGAGGCGCAAATCTTGAAGACGCCAAGGACAG
The DNA here is from genome assembly GCA_904066235.2 of Bursaphelenchus xylophilus. Taxonomy (NCBI): domain Eukaryota; kingdom Metazoa; phylum Nematoda; class Chromadorea; order Rhabditida; family Aphelenchoididae; genus Bursaphelenchus; species Bursaphelenchus xylophilus. Next base: position 8,483,043 of record CAJFCV020000004.1, read on the forward strand.
TTACGGCACTCAGATCCAAGATAATCGATGACAAAATCGCCGCGATTTCTGTCAAATGACCTGTGCCAATGGACGGTGCCATGGCTGGTAATGAGAGGGCCCACAAGGTCCCTGATCCCTTCTTGGATTCGCATCCAGAATCATCGCAACCAATGACGCATGCGAAAATCCGGTTCTCTGCCCCCACACCACATCAGAAGCCGAGGCACATACGAACGCACTTTTTTTATTATTCGTTTTTTCTTTTCTTCGCCAAGAGTTATTCCAATCAGAAGACGCGGAGAGAAGGGCGAGCCCATTTCCTCGGCCTTCGCGATGAATGGCACAATGACCTTGAATGGGAACGATCCCAACATGCCAAAAGGTTATGGACCCTGCAAAAACAACAGCCCCGAAATGAATTTGCATCCACCTTTTTTTTTGAAAAGGCAAAAGCATGAAATTGTGACGTCATTACAGGCATTACAGTATGACATCATCAGAGATTTATGCAAAATAAATTATAAAACAAAAGAGGACATTCAAGGCACTATACATGTTGTTGTAAATTCAAGAATACAGCCCCTTATTTTTTTCCAGAACTTGAAAAAAATTTGTCATCAGATGTTTTCAGACTGACCCTGGCCAAGTTGCACACAGTCTATTCATCAGGCTCCGCCTTTTTCATGGCGCTCCAGATTAAGTTTTTAATCAAAATGGTCCCTCGAATTTGGTAAAAGAGTTTCGTCAAATGCCAGATATTTTGTCATAGACTAGCCTTTGGTCTAAGCCGTACATAACAAACCTCAAATCCGTCTACATAAAAAAATACAGTAAACTTTTCTGTTTGCTTTTTACGGACCAACTCTGAACATGCAATGCAACTTAATCACTATTGTAGTGATAGTTAAAAATTCATGCCCTCAAAGCCTTGGGATTACAGTAATTTCCAATCAGCACTGCAAAGCCTGGCAATCCTCTAAGGCAAAGTGCAGAGGGACCACCGACAAAGGGCGGCGTTTTGAAGGAAGCGCAACATGGGACAAGTTGACATGGAGCCGAGAATATTCAAGATGAGTTCCGGCAATTAGAGACCCTCCGGGCAATTAGGTGGGCAGAAATACTTGTGGGGTTAATTTTAAGGTCATTAAAAGGATTCCGAAGCCGTGCAACCAACAAATGGTAAGGTTTCAGGACAAGTAAACCGTACACAACTTCCGGAATTTGCACGGCATTACGTAATAAGGACATTAGAGTTCGGAAACCGGACAACCCGAGTTCACTTCGTATCTGCAAAGTTCGCGAAATCACTCGAATCCAGAAAAGGTTTGAGACTGTCATTAACTTTTATTTTCCGCCGAATCCCCAACCTTTATCCCCGTATGGCGACTTTATGCAAAATAGCCCTGACCTAATAAAGAAACGCACCCCCATCTGCCCGCAGGCATCCAAACGAACAGTCCGATGAAAATGGTGAGATCTTTGAGAGGAGAAGATGAATGATGATAAAGTCAGTTACCGTAGACAGTTCGTATACACCTGTTGATACAGTAAAAATTTTGGGAATTTACAATGATTTTTATGGCAAGTTATGGGGTAAACAAGGTCTCTACATGCCATTGAGGCCACTAACTATTTGTTAGAGTATGGCAACATCGCTAACTTATAAAACAGGTCCCATTTGCACGGGTTTCGCGCAGATCCAAACAAAATGCCCAAATTCCCAGCCGGCATAACCTCTTGTAAACAACCCCATTTATCCTCGAACCCCCCGATTTTTTGAACTCCCGCACCTGCCGAAATTTGCATATTCGCCCCGCCGGAATTTTGCATAAAACGGCGGCGCGGTGCCCCGCGCGCGAACCTTGACGCCGCCGAAATCTTGAAATCAGCAGAAATTGCGCTGAAGAAGAGCCGTCGCCTCGTTTTTGTTGATTGCGCTCATCCCCCCTCCAGCGCTGGAACCCGTTCCGAATGTCTCTTTTCCAAAATTCTGGATCCAGTTCGATTCGTCTTCAATTTTTTTCGCTTTCGCCCAAAAGTGACCATTGCACTTTGCGACTCTTCTTTTTTTTCTGTTTGTGGTGGGCGTGGGTTCAATGCGACGAGCTCACCTGCAGAGGGCATTCAGAATCCCGCTGGCGCTTTCGAAATGTTCGGGATTCTAATTAGAAGCAAATGAAACGAGATTAAGTAATCGGCTGAGTAAAGGCGACCTATAGCTAGCTAAGTCATCAAATTTAAAGCCCAAAACCGCAATAAAATGTTGAAAAACCATGCGAAATCTAAGACCCCATAAGTAATGGGGCCCAGAATTGCAAAGTACAAGCACTATGGAGTATTATCAACATGCTGATCGCCTCTCGGACACCCCCAGCGACCTCTCATTACTCAATCCGTAAAGTCAAACAAATGTGGGTGGAAGCCGTAGGGCAAGCTTCTAAATATCGGCCCAAACATAAAAACGGCCTGGAGCAAAAAAAGACTAAAAATACGAAAAGACGGGCCAGGTGATCATCACCTTTAGGGCCGGTCATTTCATGCCCTCCGGCCATTTTTTTGAATGACATTAAACAGTTGTCGTATCAAGGTTTATTTTTTCGGCTGTCTGGGCACTCAAAAAATGATAAGAGGAGAGTAATTGGAGTAGCCATGGGATGGGTTAATAGGACTTGGAGAGAATGCCAGAGGCCAAATAGTATAACAGCGTAGGGGGTTATCAGTGGAGTGTTTTGCAAAGACGACTTGGCCATGGATTAGAGTGGACAGAATAAATTAATGTAAAGAATGTGGAGAGGGAGTGGATGGATATCTTTTCTCGAGAATCTCATCCACATGTATACATTGACTATTCTTGGAATCATCTGCAAATTCTTAACCGGCACCAATAAATCCCCGTCGAATCTGATTTAAAAATCTGAACCTACAAACTTCGGAAATAGCCAGCTGGAATTAAAAAACGAGACCGATAATGGCCCGAGGGCATCTTTCATGATAACAGCTGAGGAATGGACAACACTGAAACACGTGACGTGCCCGTTGGTCTGAGTGGCGATAGCAACTGTCTCCAGAACCCAGAAAAGACATGAGATATTTTTTTTGGCCCTTTTCCGGAGGGCGGAGTGTGGCCGAACCGCAGAGCCTATTGGTTCCAGCTTGGCCACATCCCCGTCGGCCCTTCGCTCTACCATATTCGGTCCGAAGCGTCGAGACAATAGGCCAAGAGGCCATTCGAAAAGGACGCCCCGAGGACAAAGTTTTCCGGCACAACAGGTTCGGCGTCCCGTAAACACCGCGGCTACGGTGCTTCGCGGAATCCGATTATCATGCCCGCTTTTGTGTCAACGAATTTACGACAAGATTACTGCAGGACATTGCTCCGGGATGGGGGTTTCTTCATCGCCAAATTTGGCCATCAAACGATGCTAACGAGTAAATTACAGGAAGAAGGATGGAAAAGTGGAATTCAGCTAAGATATTCATATAGCAGAAGGCACGTAGCATAAATACAAATAGCCGGATTAACCAGTGCCTGAATGCATCGAAGGAATCCCTAAGGCGTTTTGTTTTTTAATTTGCTATTTATAAACATTATCCCCGGTTATAATTTATTAGGAAGTTTTTGATTTTCGAGAGGATTTACCGGAAGACGAAAAAGATTTTGTTTGGTACTATTAAGACTGCATAAAACATCAATCTTACCCTTAAAAACTAAGGTTAAGAGTACGGGTCAAAAGAAATTTATATATACAAGTTCAAACCTCAATTGAAATGATTTGAAACAGTCTTTGAAATTTCAAAATTTTTCGAAATGACGAACTTGGACTTGAAATTAAATCTCGGGAAATATAATTCTTATGATCTCTGTATGCTCTTAACCCGATTACAAGTTTGTTGTGATGAATCTCCGATTAAGTGCTTCATAAAAAACAACCGAACCTTGGACACGACTTCCGCGTGGTGGCGGTTAATGTGTGGTGCAAAAAATATTATTTGCAATCGCTGGAAATAGTTTGCTAATCCGCGGAAGGAGCCATAAAATTTTCCCGACACTTCGCACTCGATAAACATCCTTCGTACTGTAATTTGGACCTAGCCCACTGTTTTCCGAGACCCGTCCTGTCCTCCTAATCAGTAGTACCCTCGGGGCGTTGATCGCTGTTTTTGTGATTGTCGTCTCTCTGCTGCTCGTGTGCTCTTCCCTCCGTCCGCTCTCCAAGGGCTATTTTTTTGCATTCCAAAAACGAAACGCGGAAAAACGGAAAAGCAAACAACGAAACTCTCGGACGGAATGTCTGCAAAAAAAATCTCTAGGAACAAAAAGTGAGGAAGTGATGGGGGATGGACAGGAGGGGAATCGGTCAGTCTTTTTTTATGCCTCCCCGCTTTACTACTTTGTCTCTGCCTTTAGGGCATTTCGGGGTGGGCAGGCGGCTCGAAAAACACCTGATTGCCCGAGGCCCTGATATGATATGAGGGTCGAAGCCGTTGGGGGAGAAACTGGCCAAAGGATGGGCCAATCCATCACCCAACTGCATGAGTTGTAGGTGGATGGGAGAAGGGCAATTGGGCTTTAGGAATGGTCAAGAACCATCGTACAAGTCAAAATAAAAAGCAAGAAATCAGTGAGACCATGTTATGAAAGACAATAGATTTTGTTTCAAATAAAGTCGTATATTTTTCAAATCAAAAAACAATCTCAAAGTTCCAGCTCATATCCCCCAAGGCGCTGTCCTTATTACCGCATTCATGCCCTCTCTACCCCTATCCGCTAAGCCCATTCAAAAGGTTCTGACCACTCAGAGCATGAGCCATTTCTATAGAGGTCCTTTTATCACAAAAACTGTCCCCTATCCCCCAAAAGTATTGTAAAGAGGCATTTAAGCAAATAAAACACAAAAAATAAAATAACGAAAAATGGACACGAGTGACTTCAAACCGTGATTCAGGTGATCTCGCCTTTTTTATTATTATTTGTTTGGATGGATACGAAAAGAAAAAACAGCTCTGTGACGTAGCCAGGGCCAGCTAAGAAAATAGGGCATGTTGCGGATGACGAGGCAGAGAGTGCGATGCTACAGTAAGACAGTATGCCCTGCTGAACTGTCAACTACGATGGGACAATGATTTGTGTTACTTCCAAGCCTTTCATATCCCTCAAATCTCCGGCTGAAACCCCTTATCCGCAGCCATTCCCAAGCCCTCCATTATGTTTGTAACCCGGAATTCAAGAGTCATGAACAGCCATTACTTTTGGCCTAAACTTTGAATGTCATAAAAATCAAAGTTATGCCTCCGAATGACAGATATATCTCGCTGAATCGTGCCCATAAAATGTCTCGCAGCGTCGCCTTTGGCACCGCGAAATCCCATTAAAAATTGTCTGTTTTCGGCGGACTGGAACTTAATTTCGGCTGATCTGATTACCGGCTACCGTAACCGGTTGGCCCACAAAAAGATTGCCATTCTTTTCCGGAGGGCACGGGACGGGCCGTGAGGACAAAGGCGCGGGACTCTTGACCGCCTTCCACTCCGTTGATTCGGCCCTTTTGCGGGTGGCAAACCCAATTTTCCGGCGCCTCTTCAACGAAAGGCCATTGCACCGTGCGAATCAATTTGTGCGCCCGACAAAGGGCCAAACAGAAAAGAATGTGCGGGAGTACGGTGGAGTGAATCCGTGATGAGAATTGCGTAATGCAGTGGCCTGGAAGAACGGGGCCCAATGTCAAACATGTCAGAGTGTGGAGTGTGGCACGTCAACGGATTAATTGGAATGTCTAGAGGCCCGAAAATACAGTAGATTTTTGGGGAAAAGGTTTCGAGGGATGGGATTTGGTATGGACTACGTGACATGTCCCATATCAGTCAGGATTTGGAAGATGAGAAAACAAAGAAAATTAAGCCACAAAAAATAAAGTGGAAATTTTATCTCAAGCGTCCTTGAGTCCAACGACATCTCAACCCCAACCCCATAATCCCCTAAAAGTACTAGTCATAACATCGCCCCGCTATCAGCTCGCCCTGACGCCTTTTGCAGCCATATAAAGATCGAGGCGAATGTCCACTCCGCAAGTGAACTGGCCCCGCTGGGCGCGCCTCAGGTTCAAGCCGCAGACCCTCTTTTGCACTGTTTGTTTTTTGCTTGAAATCACCCGCGACGCCCCTCTCTCGCCTCTTGCCTGCAGCTGTTTTCAGTCCCTCTTCAGGTCCCCCCTTCCTCGCCTGCTTTTCCTTCCTTGTTCCGCATCAGCTTGACCGCAACACGCGCGACTCTTCTTCCTCCTTCGAACAGATGTTTGCAAAGTCTGCTGGGATCATCTTCAGCGGCGGAGAGGTACAAAAATAGGGTCAGAATTGACGCAGCGCCCCAGGGTTGACATTGACATTAGACAGGAGGGCAACCTTGACGCTGCAGACGTCGACCCCTCGTACCAAACAAGGATGATATTATCCTTGTTTGTTCGGCTTTGCCATGAGAGTCTGGCTATACAAAACAGCCTTCAGCGCGCTTGCTGACTTCCTGATTATGTGCGTCTTGTCTGAAGTCGTACAACCGAGGATGTACTGTCTTGTTGGAGGCCATAAAGTGAATTACAACATAAGATTAGGCCCTGGTATGCTATCCGACAATGTCAATGCTAATAAGCCAATTTACACCCCACGCCTTCGATTTTAAAATCCATGCAAATCCATCGATAAGCTCCATTGCAGTTTCATGCGAAATGATGGCTCTAAATTGCAATTGCTAACTAAACAGAAAGGAGTCAAGACTTCCGTAAATGCTTTCTAAAAATGGTATTTTTCTAAAAAATGAGTCTTTTGGATCTCTGAGCCGACTAAATTGTTTCTTTTTAAATAATTTCCAAAGATTGTTCTTTGGACAAGCCCTCAAGGTCTTCCGTGCTTTATGCTGTTGTTATCGTGATTAGCTTACATAAATCTAAATATCCAATTTCCAATCCTCATGTTACGGACTTCTTGATTAACTTCTCCGAATTTTAAAATATCCCGTTCTTAACGCAACTATAACATTTAAAAAACGATTGCGCAATCTTTTCCCATCCTATTTCTTCTCTGCGCTCTCTAAATTTCACACACTCTCTATTCAAAAAAAAGTTGCGCACTGAGTAAACAAATTGTTTGTCCGATCTTCGTTGGGGGGCTGAATCGAAGCCGCTGCTCCCAACGTTCTGACCGCAGGGCTTGACCGGAAATCGAGTGCGCAAGAAATTCGGAAAAGACGAAGAGGAAGAGTTCCTGGACGGACGGGGGAAACTCCTCTTGTTTGTTTGTACTCCAAAATTCACACTGAAGAAGCGACGCGCGCGCGTTGCGCAACCGACACGTTATTTTTGTGCGGGCGCAACGGCGAGCGTCAAAGTTGAATGAGTCAGCGTTACAGTAGAGTGGGCGAAACAATTGATGGATTTGCGAGGAAAACGATGTCATCTTGTCATCAAATAAAGATCTTGGAGATAGCACATACTATAACATCGAACAGCCAAAAAAAATATAATTGGCCTTGAATTGCCAAAAATTGTTTTTAATTTTGACTGTCAGGTATGAAAGCCGAGAAAGAAGCAGTTAAAAACGGCTTTGAAAGCCTTTTCTTGGGCCATCAATACCCCTGGATTCCCATTGACCAAATCTGACCAGCCAAAATTCCTTTTAACACCGTGAAAAGTCCTCCAAAATCATTCAAATTTAACCCCAACAACACTACGTTGCCCCACCTCTACGGTATCCGCCCGTTCCGTAAACAAGATCCCATTCCGAAGCGTCTAATTAAATTCAGGGATGATCCAGGAATCTTGCTTTCCCGTTGAATATCAAGCCCGACTAACCTTTCCGAGTTAGATTACTAACGAGGGATAAACCCATACCATAATGTGGCCCCAACCCAAAAACAGGATTTCGCGTTGCGTGGACACACGGAAGGAGCCCCTCAGGCGGCGGAAATGCCGTCAAACTGAAGGGAGCATCGCGAGTGGTCAGGGGATTGTAAGGATCCTCCCAAAGGAAACGGTTCTATTGGACGTTGGTGGGAATGCTCGGAAAATGTGATAAAAGGATTGATGAGGATGAAAGACTTTTGTAGCTTTGGAATTTTTAATTAACACAGGAGACTTTTAATGGGGGTAGATATCAACTGAAAAGTGTAAAAATGAAGAATCCGGAAATTGAGGCATGTAAAACTGTGAGAACTGTGCGATACAGAGCTTAAATTTACCACTTCCTCAAAATTTCTTTAAAAAATAAGCTTATTTTTGAAGCCTTATCAATTTATCACTCAAAAAGTATACACTAGTATAGTAAAATGTCATCTCGTTCGCAAAAAAAATTACCTCAAAAAAACTAAACTTAGCCTCACCCTTTCGCCTTTTCCGCCTCTCCCACTATACGACTGGAAATCTCCAAACAGGAGAACACAAAAAAAAACAAAAATGGCCGCTTGCCCTGAGGGTCCGCCGAGAGAGATCAGCGACTTTCGATACGAAGAGACAACTGATAAAGCCGTAAAACGGTGCAGGAATCGGTTTCGAGTGATTTTTTACTGGAATGACCACAAACCCCTTCAGGGCCTGGGGCTCTTTTCGGCCGCACTCTTGGGGGGTTTTGTCGTCAGCGCTGATAAGGCGGCATGCCGGAAAGACAAAGGCCGAAAGGCGGCGTTGAACCATGCGCCTATACAAACCAAAGTCACTCCGAGAAAAACAGCAACCTCAATAACAAAACAGGGCTGCTGATTAAGTGGGACGACAATTTACATAGGCATCTAGAAAATGGGGTTAGTGTCACAGCCGCGAAAGAGAGCCAAATACCAGAAGATTCGGCGGATAAACGCGCTGTTTTGCCGCGATAATCCACGCCCTTACAACACAAACATTCCTTCGGATTCTCGTCGACGCTCAGAGCTACAGTAATCCCCAAATTATCAGCTACAAAAAATGGATCAACCTTATTAACAATTGCACCGTGCATTATGAGTCTTGGAAATGGCAACGGTCATTAGCTTCAATTTCATTACAGAGATTAGTCACCGGCTTCATAAACAGCCTCAGGATTGGTTCTGCATGAAAAGTGTGAGTTCATCGCAAAAAAACAACTTCCCAGAAGTTGACGCGACACTTCGCAGAGTGCACAAAAGTGTAGCCCGTCAAAATATTTTGGATGAGAAATGCCTGCAGGGATAAAGGGTATTATATCCAGAGAGATCCGAGTACGGTAAGGGTTGACATGCAAGGTATTATGTGAAGAAAGACGTGCGTTAGAGTATAAAAAGATTTGAAGCGAGTGCAAAGGTGCAGATACATGGGGATTATTGTTTTTTATAAACAAAAGCGGATACATGGAAACTTAGAAACTCCCTGAGAAGTAAAAAAAATGTCCAGTAACCTGGCATAAGCAAGGTTACTGGACTATCTTTGGCCACGGATCAGATGGAATGTATAATTTGAAGTAAGATAAACTCTCCATCGTACTAACCACCAGCGCTCCTCAACTTCCAAGCCCTTCTCGAATGACCGCTGGCCCCCAAAACAACCGCAAAATTATCCCACGCCGGCTACAATCAACCCATCCCCCCTCTGGACAAACAAAAAAAAAAAATAACTGCGCGGCTCCCGAGGCCACAATTAACGCGGAAGAGCGACTATTTCGGGGGGAACGGCCGCGAGTTTCGGGAGCGCGAGACGAGGAAGCGCTGAAGATGAGGCGACAACGACGCGTCTGCATCATCCCCCCTCGCATCAACTCATTTCTCGCCTCTCCCAACCGGTTCCAGTGTCCAGAGTGCACGGCTACTCCACACGTTCCTCGAGAGAGAGAGGAGGGAGCGACGCGAACGACGGAGGGAAAGGGGGTGGGGGAAAGGTGGAGGGGCGCAACCACATCGCCAGAGGGCATTGTTTTGAAAGTGAACGGTCCATGGTCCACTTTCCTTGGAGTCGGCAAAAAATACCCCAAAAAGAGGGGTATTTCGACAACGGAATGCGTCGATCACAGCGACGCTAGTTTACGTCATCCCACAGTAAGACGGGCTTACAGGAATTCACAAGGTCATTCATATTCATCCCAAAAAAAAAATCATCTGCTCTCTCAAAGCCAAAAAAATGCCGCTGAGGATTCACACTGCTCATCTCCCCCCACGGATTCAAAGCCGATGCCATCAGACGCGCCTGAGGGATCAGTGGTTGCGCTTCAACCGGATTCTAACTGTTCGCTCCGCACGCTCTTCCCTCTGCCCCCGAGGGGGCGCGCCGAGAGCGTAAAGGGAGAGAAGCGGCGCTGAGCGTCGGCGGAGGAGGCAAAGGGTGGACCGGTCGCGGCAGAGGTCGTCACAATGGCATTACGACTCGATGAGGTTCGCCATTCACACAGAGTTTCGCTGTTGTGTGTGTGTGTGTTTTTTCAGGGGCGCGCCGAAACTGGAAATTCCAGTTTTTTGCGGGAGGGCTCATCTCCTCCTGTCTTTCATCCGAATCCAGGCACGGTGAAGAAGATGCACTCATCGCGCAACGACCAGTTACGGCGCCCATGCCATCCCTACAAAAAATGGATGCCCTCTTCAGCAGGCGCGCCGCGCCGTTCCACCCTCTGGCATTGCGCGATTAGCGATCTGCCCTCCAGGCATGCAGTGTGGTGTCACAACAATCCCGATCGTGTAATCGTTGTTGTCATCAAAAGGGAAGAGGATATGTGGGGATCGGGTAAACAATTGACCTACTGGTACAGTAATAGGGATTCGTGATGAAACGAGGAATAAATCCGGTTCTACAACCATTTTGGGAGTGGAGTGTATTTGGGGACAATGGATAAGCCGGTGAATGTTGAAGAAACACGAATTCTAAATGCATCTCATGAACTTTTGCCTTGTTCATGGCCTCTAGCTATTCCTCAAGAACACTATAACAGCACCACTCTATGGCCATAGAGTGCACAGCATTCCGAACTTTTTTCGCCGCCAATCGGTGTCCTAAAAAATGAAAAAATAAGAAGTGCCCATTACAGTGCAAAAAATGGCCAAAATCAGGGTTTTTTTCACTCTAACTTGACTCAAACCCCCATAAAAATTTTGAAATTTTAATATGTTGTAGCCCTTGAAATTCTCTCTAACATCTTTTTTGGTGACCCCAAGGACGTACATTTTTTTTGCATTCAAAATCGAATGTGTTACATACTGTGTATAGTTACACACACAACATTTTACTGTAACCATATATGGTTACAGTAATACCTGAGAAAATTGACAACAAAATCGGTGTCCTTTCGCAGTCGCAACAAGCCCAAAGCCCTTTCCGAAACGCACGTCCCAACGTCAGCAAACGGCTTCAACGTGTGGCCGAAGCTTTTCGCACGATTCCGATAATCCTTTTCGGATTTATCGCTCGACATTATCCTCGGCGTTCAGAGGTCGTGCCAAAAATAGGCACGCTTCGTCGGCGTCCAGATCAGCTCCCAGAACTTGGCCAGATTTAACACGGCGGGCCGTACCGCGGCCCGGTCCCTTCCCGTGTTAATCCCCGGCCCCTAATTGGCTTTGCGGATTGCAGGGCGCTAAAAATGGGCTGGTAATCATTCCGTTATAATTTCCGATACGGTCGCCGAAACGTCAAACCACGCGATCGTCTCGTATTTTTAGTCCTAATCCCATTAACCATACATGCCATATGCACAATCGAATGTCTGAGAGCTGGTAATTAGGCAGAGAACGTTGGGGGACGCCCGCGAAAGCTAATTGAGAGCATAATGGGGATTGTGCCAAAGTTTACGGGAGATCGGTTCAATCGGGGCCGTTATAGTAACATCTTTAACTCAGATATTGTAACCCTTATTTATCACTAAAAATTACATGGATTAAGCAATCATTGATCAGCTAGAAGGGCCTCCAAAATCGCCAAATAAATTGAAAAGGGAAAAAGCCCAGACCTTAACTCTTCCGTTGATAGTAAGAGTGCAGTATTCCAAGATCTAATTTTTAAGAGCTAGGAAGAAATAGCGATGGGGTTTCTACAGCGAGGACCTGATCCAGTGGCAAAAAACGTACCATTTTGCATCCGGGAAGCATCAAAAATGTGGCAAAATGCTTCCCTCTCCAAGTGAAGAAGCGTAGGTTTGAAGGGCGCGCCCTTTCCCTCACAAAAAGAATATTTTTGATAGTTCCCGGATGCAAAATGGTACGTTTTCTGCCACTGGATCAGGTCCCCCATTATAACAATCTAAAACATGGCCTACATCTTCTGCTAGCCTTTTTTCCAAAACCTGCCCAAGACATCGCTCCAAACCATGTTTCAAGATTTGACGGTCCCTGCTCAATCTTTAGATCGAGGATTGTCATTTTCATTCTGTAGGTTATTTCCTCAAAATTCGCGAGATAATCGGTAAGCTTACTCCAAGCCCCTGAACACAGTAAATTTTTTGAACAACAGCAAACAAAAGTCTAAACGTTTCCCACGGCAGAACAGATTTCACACCCACCACACTGGCCTTATTATTGCTTACACTTTGGGCTGGATCTCCCGTTGAGCCGCGGCTAAATCTCATAACTTCTAAATCTGAGTGTCAACCCCCAAACCAATTTAACATTTTTTGCCCCAAATTCCTTCTGAAATGTCACATGACTAATTTCTACATACAAATATTTGTGTTTGCTTTTTACGGGAGAAGCTAAGAACACTGATTAATTAAGTCATCGCCCATGATCATCCGCTTACAGTACGAGCTTAATAATGCGGAACAAACAATGTCAATAGGTGGCAGAAGTCAGTTGATAGACAAGTTGCGCGATTAGTACCCGCATCATATCTGTAACGGCTTAAAACTATACATTTGGTAGTTAATCCGAATAATCGGTTATAAGTACAGCACCTATTTTGAGGTGGAATGGCCAAGGATCTCGGCCACAAACCGTGATTCTTTTTTCTTTGTTCGAAGCAGTGGAGTGATTTGTGGTTATGATGATTGTTCCCTACATCGTGCAGGATTCCAAACCCAACACATACTGTAAGTTAAGAGTTCAAAGGCTTCTTGCCCTTTAAAATCGTAAAAAAGAAGTGCTACAAGCGCGAGTTTGTAGTCTTGGTACAACTCGGCACAAGCAAAAACTAGCATTTTTGAGGTTAGAACAAAAAGGGTCGAAGTGCGACGGTCAGATAGTAAAAAAGCTAAGAAAAATTTTTGGCTGTATCTCTGCACTTTCCAAAAAATGATATGTTGTAGAAAGGTTTCGTTGTAGAGCTAATGATAAACTTCAACGGAAGTATCGAATTTTCGGAAATTTTGAACAAAAGGCCCTGGCTGTTTCTGCAATGCGCGGCTAGGGCAATTGCATCTGTCTTATAATCTTTAAAAAATCTGAACCTCGGATTTTGAATATTCCCCTGTAAAGTAGACAAAAAAAATTTTTACTTGCCATTCTTCTAAATTTTAGATCTTTGTTTAAAAAAAGATATTCTCATTGAATCGAGAGCGTTCCAGATCCCTATATTTCCCTTGCAATACCCTGATTAACCCGCTAAGCGACCAGGCGATCAAAGATCAATTCCGAGGAGCCGTGTGTAACCTCTGAAGACTGGCCTAATCGCGGCAAAGTATACATTTACATCATTACATGAGACGAATCAAAAGACGTGCTCTTCATGCCTATTGCTCTCCATTTCTATTTATGGATTAGTTGAAATTTGTACACGTGATTAATTAGTTTTTGGTCATTAATGACTCATTACACCGTTTCGGGCAAGTTAAGTCGGGCGCTATCCTGGGATATACTTGGTAGACGGCTAGTAAATCTTCGATTTTGTTTCGTTTCAAGATAATTGTGTGGTTTTTGAGCAGCTCCCTTATGTAGACTAAGGATACCTGGGATAAAGACCTAATTAATAGCCAATTATATAATTTCAAACGAAATATTCTAGGTAGACGGGTGGTGTTTAAGCAGTGCTATGTATATTATTAATTGAGAAATGATCTTCGGTTTGGTTTGGAAGGGATTCGGTGGAAATCGTATTTACCGCCGATTCAGTTTATCAAGTCTTCCTTGATCCTTTTTTTCGGACAATTTTCAGTTTTTTTGGTTATTACCTCTTTTGTCATCATGTGAAAATGTTGTTGCGGCCTACTGTCAGATCTTTTTTTCAATGTTGGCAGAGCGATCTACACTCTGTTTCAAAAGTATACCACCCATAAAAATTCAGTTTCTTTATCCTTGTCAGTGCCATGCGGAAAACAATGCTACAGTGGCGGTCAAAAAAAACGGCCACCCCAAGATGATGCGCTCTAACGCAGAAGAGAGTGGTCGTAGGAAGATAAATATGGTATCATTGTAAAGCTTATGGAATACTAAGACGTGTGACTATACGCTTGTGGTACTGTAGTGCTGGCCTAGCACGTACTGGGGCAATATGTTCTTTTGGCCTGGTCAAAAAAAATGGCCACCCATAATTATTTTGCTTTAAACGCGGTGTATGCTAAAAATTGCCACCATATGGGACTGGACTAGGATAGCTATATCAATACACACCAATTCCAGTATTTTTTACTTTGTACATATGCCCTCAGGCATCAGTCAAGGTTGATGACCTTGTTCATGGTTAAGGCCCGGCCAAATTTTTTTTCGGGTATGTGCCGTTGTTTTGATAATCCGAGGCAATACTGCAGACGGTATTGATCGTATTCGTGTGTAAGACTGCCCACATTTGTTAAAATTGTGCCCTTTCTGATAAGAAAACTCAAAAAATGGAATTTTTTGACCTAATTTTCTCCAAAAATCCGTTTTGGAGTCCGCTAAACAATGAATGTAGAATCTTAAACAGAATTTATTTGTGCAAGAACATCATGGACATTTGTTTTAACGCGGCACCGGTTAAAGGAAACGACCGTCCGAAACGACAGATACCGTTTTGTTACAGTTTTCGACTTCATGAAGTAATCATGAATTTTGTCCGGTTCCGAAACCTCGTTGAATAGAAATTAGAATATAGTATCGCATTTGTGGCGTAGTTGAGATACCACTTAATCATTTAAAAATAAATATGAGCCCCTAAAGTGGGAATTCGGGTTGCAGACCTTGACAAAGTTTATGATTATTTCCTGAAGTCGAAAACTGTAACAAAACGGTATCTGTCGTTTCGGACGGTCGTTTCCTTTAACCGTTGCCGTGTTAAAACAAATGTCCATGATGTTCATGTACAAATAAAACCTGTTTAAGGTTCTACATTCATTGTTTAGCGGCCTCCAAAACGGATTTTTGGAGAAAATTAGGTCAAAAAATTCCATTTTTTGAGTTTTCTTATCAGAAGGGGCACAATTTTAACAAAAGTAGGCAGTCTTACACACGAATACGATCAATACCGTCTGCAGTATTGCCTCGGATTATCAAAACAACGGCACATACCCGAAAAAAAATTTGGCCGGGCCTTAACCATGAACAAGGTCATCAACCTTGACTGATGCCTGAGGGCATATGTACAAAGTAAAAAATACTGGAATTGGTGTGTATTGATATAGCTATCCTAGTCCAGTCCCATATGGTGGCAATTTTTAGCATACACCGCGTTTAAAGCAAAATAATTATGGGTGGCCATTTTTTTTGACCAGGCCAAAAGAACATATTGCCCCAGTACGTGCTAGGCCAGCACTACAGTACCACAAGCGTATAGTCACACGTCTTAGTATTCCATAAGCTTTACAATGATACCATATTTATCTTCCTACGACCACTCTCTTCTGCGTTAGAGCGCATCATCTTGGGGTGGCCGTTTTTTTTGACCGCCACTGTATACCATTTGAAAAAGCATGCCATAAAGCCTTGCTGTATAATTTACTACCCCACTTCCAGCCTACTGGATGGAAAAGGTTGAGAAAATAATTTTGGTCGTCTCAAAAGTATCACTTGGCATACTCTATGCAATTTTGGAGGGGATTTATTCGTACTCAGGAAAGAGCAAAACATTCAAGGTGGGCCACTCGAAGCTAACAAGTTGTTTCTTTGAATTTCTCCGCGGAGAGTCCGCCGATTTTTCTAAAATTTAGATTTTTCTGTGTATATTCTGAATTGACCTTGAATTGAGCCATCTTTACCCTCACAAAATTTGAAAAAAATTTCTAGTAAGAGACCATTTTCTATTACATAGTACAGGGTGTTTCAAGAAATTTGGAACAAATAATTTGCTTATATCTTTTTCTTCTTTGCAGCTATCAACGAATTTCTTTTTGCTTCTAAAAATTGACAGCGTGCGTTTTTAGAATCTAAAAAAAAATTTTTTTTCGTCGGCGGAGGGCCCATTTCTCGGCGGAGAAAATTAGGGCTTTTTTTAAAAATCACAGCGTATTACGTGGCGGAAACGCCGTTGCAACGGCTGAAATCAAGTTTACGTTACACCTCCGTCGATTTTACGGTATGCATTTTTTGTTTTCGATTTTACGCGCACCGCGGAGGCGCGGCGGAGACTTCAGATTTCGGCGGACGTTGTTTTGGGCCTTCGGCTGTTGCAATTCATGTTAGAAAAGAGGTTGGGGTGATTTTTTGTTGTCATCCGATGCACAGATGGCAAAAATTTCGTGCTTTTTTTCCCCGGCGGAGGATTCGGCGGAGGCTTTATCGAAGGGTCAAAGCAGTCTTACGAGTCCGGGAAAAATCTCAGCTACAAGAATCCACCAGAGCAGCATTGTCTTTCAAAGATTTTTGATTTTTTTGGTCCGGCGGACAAATCGGCGGAGTTTTGTTTTTACCCTTTGATAAAGCCTCCGCCGACTCCTCCGCCGGGGATAAAAAGCACGAAATTTTTACCATCTGTGCATCGGATGACAACAAAAAATCACCCCAACCTCTTTTCCAACATGAATTGCAAAAGCCAAAGGCCCAAAACAACGTCCACCGAAATCTGAGGTCTCCGCCGCGCATCCGCAAAAGTGCGTAAAATCGAAAACGCAAAAAAAGCATACCGTAAAATCGATGGAGGTATTACGTAAACTTGATTTCAGCCGTTGCAACGGCGTTTCCGCCACGTAATACGCTGTGATTTTTAAAAAAAGCCCTAATTTTCTCCGCCGAGAAATGGGCCCTCCGCCGACGAAAAAAAATTTTTTTTTAGATTCTAAAAACGCACGCTGTCAATTTTTAGAAGCAAAAAGAAATTCGTTGATAGTTGCAAAGAACACAAAGATATAAGCAAATCATTTGTTCCAAATTTCTTGAAACACCCTGTATAGTACTTATAAGTACTATACATTTATAATGAATAGTCTGAATGTTTATTTGAAAAGAGTAAAATCAAAACTATCGGTTTGCAAAAAGTTTTGGGGGCACTTGTTTGGCATGTTGGCCACCTTTACTACAGTAACCTTGTGAACCTCAACATTGTAGGAAAATTAATGAGGATAGCAATTCCAAACATGGTGATGGTTTTACGCTTTGTTTGGCTGCCAAAAATCGCGGATAATTACAATTTTGTCAACAAAGGCTTCTTCACTTTGCACGCAACAAGATTATGTTTGCAAACCAAAAAACTTTTATTTACAAATCGAAAATTGGAAATTAAAAACCAGGATTAGTTCGATGACTGGAACCTTCCGTAGAAATACCGTTTATTGACAATAGGTTGCGCGTCAATGATGGTTACGGAAATAAACAAGGGGAACTAAACAAGGGAAGAGTCTCAAGAATACGAACCCCAAGATATGTATTTTGGACACCCTAATAGGACTAAAGACACTAATCCGCAGACATTATGACCTAATTTTAACCTCGGTTTTCGTCATCAATTTTGAGTCCAGTATCTTGTCCTAATCTTATCTTTTTTACCTAAATTAACCAGGTAGGTGTCCGAAGTGCGGTGCTAATTGTAAGAACTTGTTTAAGTTTTGCACACACAATGGGAAAAATTGGCAAAAAAAATTGCCAAAAAATCAATTCCATGCCGTATTTTGGCGAAGAGACCGCCGAAACCCGGCTTTTTCTCTGGCCGCTCTCTGCATTTCCTCTGCTCTTCTAGCGGCAAATAACGTTGATTTTGTGGGCTACCCTTGCAAAGCGCGAGCTAAGATTTCTAGTTCAGACGTCGCCTGGGCCAAATGTGTCCGCAGGACTAAAAAGCCAAGCGTCGCACACCAGTTAATTAAGGTAAAATTAGGACAAGATTGGACTCAAAATTTATGACGAAAACCAGAGTTAAAATCGGGTCATAATGTCTGCGGATTAATCTCTTTAGTCCTATTAGAGCATCAAAAATACATACTTCTTGGAGTCCGTATTCTTGCAGAACTCAGCGGAATGGATTAGTTGCACGTCCAATCCCAGACATATTACTGTGGAACAAAGGGAAAACGTGGCCAAAAAGGGCTGAAAATCTTTAAAATAGACGAGTTGAAATCTGGGGTTCCGAGAAGAGGATATTGGGGAGTTAGCAGGCGAAGGGTGACGGATTACCGTACAACACCAATTAAATGTAAAAATACTGTGGGTAGAGGACTGAAAACATCTCAAATCCTTAAATTTTCATAGATCTTAAGCTCTCAAGAACTAAACTATACTTATTTTGAAACCCCCGACTGCTCGCCGCTTAACTAGAACTATAAATTGCTTAATCTGCTATTGGAATTTACCGATAAACATGCTCTAAATACCCCTGCTAAGACCTGTTTTATCTGATCTTTGCACAGCACCTTCAGAAATTGTTAAGAATTTCATAAATAAAAGTACTATGATGATATATAGTTTCCTCTCAATGCAACAAGCCCTCAGGCCATGACTTCCGTAATTTGGCTCCTTCTCTCCATTCAGAGCGATTCGGCCGGAAATTAAATCAAAGACCTTGGCCCAATTAGCGCGCCCAATCATCGCCGCCCTGAGGCGTGAAATCTGGGGTATTCTTTCGACGCGTTCACGCGCAAACAACCTCATTCATACGGTAACAAAGTGGATAATCTCCCGCAGTTTTTCTCCGCTCGGTAAATAATACGAGGGATTTTATTGGTGGTAAATACCTTACGTTTCCCGAGTTGGCGTCACATGTAATAGAGAGAGAAGGATGCATAAGTAACAAAGAAATCTTTCCGTACAGTAGACGCGGATTAGATAGTGTCTAGCGCTGATCATATTGCAAGTGTAAGTAGCTGGAAATGTGAGCTGTTTTGTAAAAAAAAAGTTTTATTTAGAGAGCATTTTTATATGTCGATAAAAGCAAGGAGAGCATATTTTTTGTATCGGAAATAGAGCTGCTACAAGTACGTGATGTGCTAGTGTTAGGCTTGCTTGAAATTTCACTGCTGTTTTTTGTAAAAGGACAATCTAGCGATAAAATCTTTGTCTTGGGCTACCAGCCATAGCCCACACAGTTTGATCCATGCAGACAAGAGACTTTAGGAAAATAAGTCAAGCGATCAGACAGGAAAACACAAAACTCTAAGCACGTTTTTACATTGATTTCGGTGCAGATTCTTTCCCATAGAAGTTTCATATTTTACAGACAAAATTATAGATCTCACCATGTGTATATGTATTTGTCATTAGGAACGTCTTACTTTGCGCGCGGTATTTGATTTGAAAAGTTATCAAATATATTGTACAAAGTGTATGATTCCAGACTATTTTCTGCAAGACTTCACCCATTATCACACAATATTCCAACACCTACTGAGGTCTAAAAATGCGTCAACAAAGGAATCCATATAGCAAGTGTCCAATCCCCCAAATTGATTTCCAAATTCCTTTGCGAGATTCTCCGATTATTTGTCATGTTTTTTAATTGCCCCCTACTCAATGGGAAATCCCAATTCCCTTTGTTCCAACGACTTTGTACTACCATAATATCTTCGGGCATCTTGGATGTCACGTTCTTGGGCGATTAATTATCCACCAAAACACCTCTACATTCCCGCGAATAATCAGGGACAATAGAGCAAACCTTTGATCTGGCTGTCATCGTGCTGGGGCCGGCCCCGGATTACAGCCCGCTCGCGCCTGGAGAGGGGAATTCTTCTTGCCCTCGGATTAAGTTGTCCTAATCCAATTTCGAAATTTGAATTCTCTTTGTCGTGATGGCGCCCGAAATAAACGCGAGCTTTACATTGTTGTGCCGCGCTACGGTACTTGGATGTGACGCAGCTTATCCACGGTGCAGATTTACGTGAGTACCGTAATAATAATTCGAGGAGAGAGGAGCAAGAATAGATTTTGGTTGCTGGGACATCATCTATTTTAAGGCATGGATTCGAAAGCGAGGAAATAAAAGGTGATAAAATTAGAATGTGCTGGGGATTGTTAGAAATCTATTATACAAACGATTGGGAGATTGGGAAAAGTGAGAAGATATTTCGATGAGACTTGATCCAACACTTTTAAGGCCAGTATGCGATGCTCAGATTTAGATAAAACTTGGCATAAATTTATATTCATCTTTTCTAAGTCATACGCCATTGGCAACTCAAAAATTTCAGAAAAAACTAGGACTTTTTATCCGATAGTTGCTAGAAAATGGGCACTTTTGCGCTGTTTTTTTTTTTAGCATTAAAACCTTCAGCCTCATTTCTACTGGAGATGGCCATGTAAAAAATTTCAGAAAAACGGTTTTTTCATTTGATATTGGCAGAGCCATGCCCAAAAAGCGTTTTTCTGATCTCCCCGCAATACTCCAAAACAAACTAAAATAATATAAAAATTGAAAGGAAATTACCGTCTTCTCGAAGAACACAATTTCCGTTTACAAAACTGCCTGATTCCGCAAAACCCCCATGTTTTCATTTTTGTGGACAAAAAGAAACCCCCTTTCTGTAGAAACGTTTAAAATTTAAATCCGGGACTTAAACTTTACAGGAAACATTTTCGAAAAACCCGGGGGAGCTACAGTTATTACAGTCAAGATTTGAAAAAGGAAAAGGTCGGGGGACTGCCAATGATGACAATTTTAAAATTTCAGATATTACTTTATATGACAATGTACATGAAGCTTGAAAAATATAGTTAACTAACTGTAAAAGTACATCCGATTTGTAAAACAATCTCTATTATAACCCTAATGACCTGACTTTATTAGATTTTGATTCAATTTCCTTTTAATTTGCAATTAGAAATCTCAAAATTAAGCCCCATTACACCTCACCTACGTCCGCCGATTCGGCCAAAGACCGCCGCATTCAGAAGTGCAGAGGCCCAGGAATTAGGGCAAGATTTAATTGGAATTTTTAAAATCGAAACCTTTGCCCCGGGGGGATTATCGTGCCGAAAGGAAGCAACCCCCGCATTACCGATGTCACCATAGAAATACGACCATATATCCTCCTGGTCCCCCCATATTTGCACATGTCAATCAAAGTAAAAGTGTGCCGAATATGGAGAGTTGGGTTGTTGGATGTCAGTTCGGAAGTGTGAAAGGGGAATTGCCTCGGGGCTTAAGTGCATATGTCGCCCCGGGTTTACAGTATGCAATTACTCATTTTTTTGGTTTTTTTACTTTTTCTGGAATCTGATAGTATGCCATGACATGGGTCTCTGAAAATGGGCCCAAAAAGCTGTTCAATGGTCTTAGCGACGATAGACAATGGAAAATAGTGAGAACCGGTAGGAAACAATCGAGATTTTCAGGTTCAAAGTTGATCAAAATTTGACCCCTTTTGAGAGTTTATGCATGAAAAGTTATCACCTTATTTCTACCGGTGAGAACAATGCTTCTGAAAGAATCAATCGAGATATCACAAAAAATGTTTCTCTCTCCACGCATTGCTTACATTCCCTTATCAAAAAAGGACATTGAATATCTTGGATTCCCAAAAAGTTCTCTACATCTTTTTCAAGTTCTTTTAAAAATATTTTATTAGGTTTTATTCCAAACAAAAATATTTCACCTCCTATCGACCCATAAGTCCAACAAAGACAGCAACGGCCAAGCTCACAACTCCAGGCGCAGTGGCTGCGACACTGTTGCCACGTCGAATATGAGCGCCAGTTCCGACGCCATTCCCTTCATCTCTCACTCCGATACTGGCACCAGTTCCAATCCCGTTGGACTGTCTTCGGTTCTTATAATTGACATTATAAGGCAGACACGAATCGGTATCACACAGCACACAGTTCTTGTAATTCCCGTGGTTGCGGATTCGGGAGCAATCAGTGTAGGCGCAGCCGGCTTGATACACTAAAATTTGAAACATTCGGACCGCTAGTCTCATAACTTTCATAACTTACAATGTTGCGAGTCATCGGAGACGGAATAGCAACTTCTCACAATATTCGGACATTCTTCGCTGTGAACAACACTCAAATCATCGCAATCTCTGCCTTCACAAGTCAAGCAACGAAGGGAATTGGCTGCAAAATGACTCAATATTGGATTATTATCGATAAAACCGTTGCAAAATGTTATGGCATAAAAATTCGCAGCGAATAACCCGGTCTCATTGTTTCGCAACAGCCGAGGTCAATTTGGTGACTAGGAGATTAGGCAGCAGAATGAATGGGTATTAAATAAATACCTAGAATAAGGTGATGAAACCAAAGTTTACTGAACTGGATGAGATGATACAGGGATTAACTTTTTGCATTGACAATGAAGGCTTGCATGCTACTTTTGGTCTAAAAATTGTTTTGCAAACCCGTTACCGTACAATTTTAACTGTTGTTTCAAAATATTCATTTGCAAGTATTGGATTGATAAAGACCACATAACAATACCTCGACGAAGAGAAAAGATTTTTTATTTTGAAAATATACTGTAAGCTTGGAAATTACTGACTGGAAATATCACTCCGGCTTGTAGTATTATAAGTTTTTGGTGGTTTGAAAACTTTCTGTTAAAAAAAAACTATTTTTTCTACACTGTAAGAACTGTAACCTTAACAAAAAGTTAGTTCCCATGTCCAATTTTACTTAAAACTTTCCTGAATTGACTATTTTATTCGTACTTACCGCCGTGAATAACAGAAAAGATGAGGACAAGACCAAGCAATTTCATCGTCAAATTCCGAAAGCAAACTGATAATACGACAATCAGAAGGAGCCTAATGAGGTTAGACAGTTTTATGGATGGTTGCCGGAAGATGGGTGAGTCAATGAATGAAGGAGGGGGTCTTATCTCCTTCTATGTTTATTCGTTTGCTCCTCCAGTTTTGATTATCTTTCATAGACCCTTCAGTAAATAAGAGGAATGATGGGGAGGTTCAAGTCATGACTTCTTCCTAAATCTCCCAAAAATATCAACAAAAAATCGCACATACCGTAAGACGGCTAACCGAGTTACCGTAATCGTCTAATTGAAGAGCATAAATATTTACAGTCCGATGGTTAATCCTGCCACGAGACCGCGGGGTATATTGGGAAACATTCTTACGCACAGTGCATTCTTGCAATTACGCGGCTAATTGAATTGATCGCTTCTATTCGGAGAGCCGATTACGGTGGGTCCCAAGGGATTTATAATTAAAAATCTCGTTAATTGGCATTGCCAGACATTCAGAATTGGAAGATTCCGGCGAGTTCCTGCGAAACCGCCCCAAATACGGCGATAATTAGGAGGTTTGCATGACTAAGGGGTCAGTCATAAGGGAGAAGGTTAAGATCCCTGTCTGAGTGTAATCCCCATGCCGGCGGGGTGGTTTATTTTGGGGCAGGAAACGTGGGTTTTGATATGAGACACCTGTGCGGAGAAGGGGATTCCAATTTGGATTTCTTAGGATCTCTAATTTATTTCCATTTTCATACAAAGCTATTATAAGCGCCTTAAGCAATGGGCCAGCGCCATTGGGCTTCAGAAGCCGGCTCCACCAGAGGCTCCCAGGCCTTGCTCTCGACGATGGCGCGGGCGGTGCGGACCTCGTATTCGGCCTGCTGGATGACTTCCTCAATCTGTCCCATGCCGATTTTCTCCTCCAATTTGAAAACATCTGGCTCCTACAAAAAAGACATGACTAATACAGTAAAGTCAAGGTGTCATGTTGTAAACTGCAGCCTAAACTGCTCTAAACACCCACTTCCTCCACCAGTTTCAATCGATGTTTGACCAGGGCTTCCGTGTTCTGTCGGTAAGGCGAGTTGGTTGGGATATTTTCCAGAGTTCGGAGGATTCTACCGTAGATCACCGTCAACGTACGATGAGGCTGTTCATTCACCCAAAGCCCAGTCAATCCAGTGCTCTAAAAGTTCGAAAATAAACATAGAAAGGATAAGAGAACAGACTATAATCCGTGACTCTTTGCGGACTCACCTTCTTGGGATAATCTTCCGAAACTTGACGTTTCCTCTGGTGTTCGATGATATAAGGGTTCTCGTACATGGAGCAATTGGGTATGATCAGCTGGGAGGCGCGGCGTGGGGCCACGCGGAGAAGTTTTGACGCCAAGGACATCTACGAAACCATATTAAATGCACACTACTACACTCAAATATAACATGGTATCAAACCACAATCACATTAAAAACCATTTCGATTCTTCAAATTTCTATTTTCAACAAGAGTAAAAAACAACAAAAAAATCAAAAATTTTGATAAAAATCAACAATAAAACAAGTAACAATCCCCGCGTTTCTTCTAATTTTTCGTCTTCTTCCTCTTCTGATATTCTGATTCTTGTCCTTGAAGTGAAGCCAGGATTCGCTTTGTCTTTTCCTTTCTTTCCTCGCTGACTTCCTTCAATTGTCGTTGTTGTTCTCCAGCCAAGTATTTGGCGTCCATTCTGAGGTCCTTGATGGCACTTCTCGTTTCCTTTTTCACCTTTTTGGTCAATCGTTTCTCGGTGGCCTTCGGGTCTGATCGCTTGTGGGTTGGATGTTTGGCATTGAAGTGCTCTTCAATTCGAGGTTCAAGCATATCAATCATCCTGAAACCAAGCAAAAATACCATAAACTCACCAAAAACAATATTACCCATCACCCCTCTAGTCTAATATAAAAACCAACAAAAACCCCTACTTGATTTTCTTCGAAACAGCATGAGTTAGCTGTCGGACTTCAGAGAACTTGTCCACATTACAATTCAAGATTTCTTCAAGCTCTTTCACTTCATCTGTCAGCACTTTCGGATAATTTTGAACAGGCAATTCTTTCACCAATTTCAAAAACGGCCTGAAATTCAAATCTTCAAATGACAATCGTTTCCACATACCTAAACAACACTGCATATACATCCGTAAGACCCGAATACAATTCCGCGAAGAACTTGGTCAATCTTACAGCCAATCGGACAGTCTGCAAGTCCAATGTCCTTGTGGATTGATTCAGCTCGGCCGAATCAGCGGCGGAGAATACGGCATTGATCGAAATGGGAGGGATCGTCTTCAGTTTGCTCTATAAAACAATAAAAATTTTATCAACAGCCAAAACTTACCTTAGAGTTTATATGAAGCATCGATCGATAGGGTTCTGATATCGGAAATCCTCCGTTGGGGAACTGTGCGGGCGATTTTGAGGCCAAAATTAGTGTTCCCAAGAGAAAATTTAGGACTTCTGGGCAATACCTACAACATAAAAATTACCCATATTGACATCTCCAGCAAAAAGTTTTAAAAAAAATTTTTTTTTAAAGTGTAACAGCTTCAGATAAACAACTCGAAACCCATTTCAAAGTCGGATAAATCTACTCATTTACTGTAAACTCAATTTCCCGTCTAATAAAACGTCAGTCGGCAACTTTTCGCCAACTAACGGGAACATTGACGGGCATCAAATCAGTAAACATCTATTCTGATATCAACTATAAATCCTTACCGTTTTGACTCCTCAAACCATGTGGCCAATTCATCCACGAACAGCAAAACCTTTGCGCAGTCCAATGGTTCGTATATCCTGGTCTTGGAAACAACGTCTGATGCGATGACCATGGTCGGGAGACAGACCGAATGGACTCGATCGGATACTGTGAACAAGGTCCGGATCAGTCTAATGAAGGCGAGGACGAAGAAATGATGTTGTCCCGATCTTTTTTCAGCCTTCAGGGTGGAGTAGAGATCTCCAACAATATCTCTGCAACGTTCAGCACATTCCTTCGGGGAGTTCTGAAACAATCAAATCAATGGTTATACCATGTACAACAAAACAAAATCATTGCAGTCTTTACCTTGGCCAGATTGCATATAATTTCCGTCAATGCTTTGGACGTTTCATTGGCTTTTGTCGCTTGTTCAGACTTCTTGATGAACAACTCGATCGTCCATCCACACAGTTTGCCCAACTTCGCTTTATTCAGATCCGATTTCTTTGGATTGTTCTCTTTGATGATTTGATTGAAATGAGAGACCCATTCTGTTACTGGCAGCTCATCAAATACTTGCTCTAACTGCTCTTCCGAAGCTGGAACTTTCACTTTTCCTTTTCTTTCGGCATCTTCTTCTACTTCTTCATCTGCCTCTTCTTCCATTTCACTATCCGCCTCTTCTTCTAAAAACATAAACAACCAATAAAAAAATGAACTCACCATCCAAGATTGAATCGGCATCCTCTCCTTCCTCATCTTCTTCCTCCTCCTCCTCGTCTTCCAAGTCCTCATCATCCACATCTTCGCCTTCAATGAGCTGATCATATTCGTTATCCGAATCAAATTCATATCCCATCTCGTCGTCATCAGCACTCTTAACGACCCTCTTCTCGGGTTTCAGCGTTTCATTTTCTTGATCCACCTTCAGTTTTCCGTCCTTATCATAAATAAGTTCAAACTGAACTTTCTTCTGCTTTTTGGCCTTTTTTCTCTCATCATCTACAGATTCATGAGGGATATAATTATCATCCATCTCATTCATCCTATTTAGTCTTTCATTCTCCGCCTTTTCAATTCTCTTTGCCTCATATTCCGCTGATAATTTTGGGTCTTTCTTCGGGTCAAGCGCAACAGCCCTCTTTGGATCATTTTGCAGTTTCAAATAAAGTTCCATATAATCGTCATCATCGGCTTCTTGAACCCGTCCAAATTGAAGTTCTCCGGATTCTCTGACCTCTTTAAACTGCTCATCCAGCTTTTTCCACGTCTCAAATTGTAATTCCCTTTCTTTGCTCTTAATGGCCTTGGCTTCTTTGCTTTGTTGGATGATCTGTTCAAGCATTTCTTTCCTGAAGCAATCGATACATGAGATTGTTACCTAAACCGACAAAACAAAAAGAAGAAGGCACTTACCGAGTCAACTTCTTTCCTTCTTTATCCCTTTTAGTATTCACAATATTACCACCACCAAAGTGAGCGGCAGTAAACAGTCGGTCATCGATCTCATCATCTTCTTTGTTCAGACCTTGTCGTTGGAATTTCTCGGTCTCCGTTAATTTCTTGGACAAGTGTTGGAGGTCGTCCTCCTTGTTATCACTCAGTAAATACTTGTTGCTCTTGGCAAACAATTGTTTTCTTTGAGCAACGAACCGCTTTTCCGCTTTTTCCGCGACAGTCAAATTCGCATTCCGTTGACCAATACGTCGATCTTTTATCTAAGATAAAAATGTTGCTAGATAAATTTTGTAGACATAAACAATGTAAAAAACTTTACCTGATTCTTCTTTCCCAAGTTCCTGAGTTCTCCACCCAACGTCTTCTTTCTTTGCTCAAAGGCCTTCTTCTTGGTAACCAATGGAGCTCCGGTAGCGGATTTGGCTGTTCCAATAATCTGAAAATACCATTTCAATCCGGGTATTGCACAGAAGAATAGAACCAGTATCCAAAAAGAATCTAAGAACAAAAAAACCAACGAGTAACCACATACCTGACGTTTCTGGATCGTAAACTTGAGGTCGAAAGGATTGGTTTTCTTCTGGCCATCCTTGTTCTTGGCCCCAAACGCCTTTCGTTTATTCTTTCCCATAATGTAGCTATAGCAATAAGTAACTTACAACAAAAAACAGTAGTTTTTCTCGTTTCCTCGATCAAAAAAGAGAAAATATTCTCGTCTCGCGGGGTGCGCCCGGTGAAATTGGGCATGTGCACATGGCGAAGATGTTTTATACGATCAAACATTATTTTTTTCCGAGACGAAGTAATTTTTTCGGGAATTTGTTGGAAAGAGTTTGATCCACCGAGAGGATGGCTCAGACTGTATCCAGTGACAGAATGGAAAGTGAAAGATGGAAGCACATATTGTACTTGACCAACCGGGAATCCGATCTTGCTCACGAGGAATTTACACCTGGAACACACGTAAGTTTTACTTCCGGGTTGATAAATTAGATACCTTTGTTTCCTTTACCAGCATTTTTTATTTTGTTTCTATTTTTAGAACTTCGAATCCGTTCAAGGATGCCCTGTTCTTGTTGTCGGAGCCGGAGGTTTGGGATGTGAAATCGTCAAGAATTTGGCACTTTCCGGTTTCCGCAACATTGACCTTATAGACATGGACACAATCGATGTCTCGAATCTGAATCGTCAATTCTTGTTCCGTCAGTCAGATGTTGGTCGGAGCAAAGCGGAAGTGGCCGCGGAATTCCTAATGAAACGGGTGGGAGGTGTAACTGTTACTCCGTAAGTTTATCTTGCTTTTCTTACTTGTTGTTTTTGCTTTTAGTCACAATTGCAAGATCCAAGACAAGCCGGCAAGCTTTTATCAGAGTTTTCCCCTTATCATCTGCGGATTGGATTCGATTGAAGCCAGAAGGTGGCTGAATCAGATGGTTGTAAGTTAAATTTTACTTTCGCCCACGTTCGATCGCTTCGTCCTTGTACCTTGTTTTTGATTTATCATGAGTAATGCTATTAAAGGGTAAAATTTTATAATTTTTAGTGTGATCTAGTCGAATATAATGATGATGCGACCGTCAACGAAGGCACTGTGATTCCTTTGATTGATGGTGGAACAGAAGGATTCAAAGGGAACGCTCGTGTCATAATCCCTCATAAGACTGCCTGTGTTGAATGCACTCTCGATCTCTACCCTCCGCAAGTCAATTTCCCCATGTGTACCATTGCGAACATTCCTCGACTACCAGAACATTGTATAGAATACATCAAAGTGGTCACATGGGAGAAGGAGAAGCCATTTGGTGATGATCCCTTGGATACGGACATGTCCGACCATGTTCAATGGGTATATGAGAAAGCCTTGGAGAGGGCAAAGCAGTTCAAAATCGATGGAGTCACCTTGAGATTGACATTGGGAGTGCTCAAAAGGATCATCCCGGCAGTGGCTTCAACGAATGCGGTGATTGCTGGGGTCTGCGCATTGGAAGCCTTCAAACTGGCTTCGCTTTCAGGACGTTATCTGGACAATTACGTCAATTTTCAAGATATTACGGGTGCCAACTTCAGTGCCGTTTCCTTGGAGAGGAATCCAAATTGTCCGGTTTGCAGGGATAAAGTGGAATTGATGACTGTGGCGACTGGACAGACCTTGCAAGATATGATCAAGTACTTGGAGAATAATTAGTAAGTTGATTTTTTTGTTTCCGGAGATTTTTAGGCACATGGATCAATGTTTTACAAATGAAATTATTTTAGTAACGCATCCATGCCCCGAATTTACGCTGGAGACCAAGTCGTCTTCACTGACAGTGATCTCATGCCCGAAATTAAGGAACAATCCAAACAGAACCTGCTCCGAAACCTTCCAGATATTGGTCTGCATAACGGTGCGATCATTCTCGTTGAATCCGCCAATCTTGAGAGACCTCTGCTAATCCGGTTAAAGTACACAGACTAAACTCGTGCCTTGGATTTTGCTTTCATTCGTAAATTTATTGATTTTTGATTGATTAATGGACTCTAGAGGACAGTTTTAAAACTGAAGCTGTAAACTACAATATTAGCCCCGATGATATCAAAATTTTGCATGAATATAGCCGGTTTGCGATATAGTCTTTTTATGCCATGAAACAATTTTTTATCAGAACTCCAACGCGACGGGGTATTCCCCCGTCAAACACGCCGTACAATGCCCAATACTCTTGGCATTCCGTTTCTTTAAGTCCGTCTGAACGGCTTGTTTGAGGCCCTCAACGGACAAATATTTGATCGAATCCGCTCCCAACTTCTCCTTGATCTCTTCCACTGTCCGATTTGAAGCGATTAACTCCTTGGTGGAGGGGATATTGATCCCCATATAACAGGCATGCCTCAACGGAGGTGACGCAATCCGAAGATGGACTTCTTTGGCTCCTTTCTCTTTGAGAAGCCGGACTATCGTGGCCATGGTGTTGCCACGCACAATGGAGTCATCGATAAGGATGACTCTCTTCCCTTTGACCGCCTCTCTCATCACTCCAAACTTCTTCTCGACGGCCGATTGACGGAGTTTGGAGGTGGGCTGGATGAAAGATCTGCCCACATAGGTGTTCCGTTGCAGGATCTGTTCGTAACGGATCCCACTCTGAAATTTTTTTTAGTATTAGAAAAACGTAAAATAAAAAAAAATATTTGAATATCGGATAAAATCATTTGATTTCTTACCTGATCCGCATATCCGATGCTTGCCGCTGTCGCCGAATCGGGTACCGTACTCACAATATCAGCTTCCACATGAGATTCTTGGGCCAAGATTTTCCCGCATTCCTTCCTCACGGAGTACACTTGTTGCCCTTCCAGATATGTGTCGGCTCGACAAAAGTAGACGTATTCGAATATACAAAAAGCATTCGGTCGAGGGACCATCTGAAATGACACCCATTCAAATCACCCCATAAAACTGTTGCATTTAAATTAGAAGATCCTTACCTGCCAAACAGATCTGACGCCTTTGGCGCTGATCTCGACCATTTCCCCAGGCTCAACTTCTGAATGAAACTCGGCGCCAGGAGGAAAAGCACAAGACTCTGAAGCAGCAATATATCCGATAGTAGAGTCTCCGGACTTGATCGTCCCGATGCATAAAGGTCTGTTCCCAAAAGGATCCCTGAGGGCATAAATACGATCATAAGTCATAACCAGCAGGGAATATGAGAGATCCATGGCTGACATTGTTGCTGAGAGTTCCTGAACACAATAAATTAAACATTCAATAGGCGTAACAACAATAATACTATATAGTACATCGTAGTCACCTTACCCTTGAAATATCTCCATTGGGCACATCTTGGCGACATTTCATATTCTGAGCTATGGTTTTCGCAATCATCTGACCTATCAATTCACTGTCCGTATCAGTTGAAAGCCCGATTCCTTCGCGTAGAACCACTGCTCGCCGTTGCTGGGCATTAACTAATTCTCCATTATGAGCAATGGCGATTAGGCCAATTGTAGTGTGCAAGAGGAAAGGCTGGACACAATTGATGGCGGCTTTCATTCCAGCTGTTGAGTAGCGGTTGTGGCCGATCAAAGCAACACAATCTGAAGGAAGTTTTGGGTAGGATAAAAGTGTCGTTCAACCGAATAAAATTTTTTAAATTTTTGCAAGCATTTACCATTGAATTTACTGAGATTCTCTGAGGTATAGACATCTCTTACAAGACCATGACCTTTTACAATTTCAAAGTGATTCTGCTCTTTGCCGTCAGTCCCAACGAGACCGGAGCTTTCTGTTCCTCTAAAATATCAATATATATAAAATATAACAGCAAATTGTTGGTAAAGCATAACGATAATACTCACCGATGCTGCAACTTGGTGAGCGCATCAACCGCCCAAGATCCAAGCCCTCCAGATGGGACCTCCTCGGCCAATAAGATACCAAGGATCCCACACATTTATATTCTACCTATTGTAGTGCCAAAAATCAATTTGCAAGGGTTGGCGGTCGCTGAAAATATTGCAGGTCAGTCAACCTCGTGGTAACAAATGATACAACAATGCGAGCGGACACTTGTTACTCTTAATTGGTGATTAGGGCACGTGATGGGAGAGATTAGATCAGTTTTATGATCTGAGCCCCGCCTTCAAGGTATCTAGACATTATCGGGATTATAAATCTTATATCAAGCATGGAGGATAAAGCGTGTCATTGACAAAAGAATATAAAACAAAGCATTCATAATTGTGCAAATTTTTTCCTCATCTAAAATTACTTAAATAAGGCCAAACGCTTTCGAACGATGACACAAATTCCCCCGATACTCACCGCAAAATAACCGAGATATAACTTCGTCCTTCTCGGAATAATTTTTTCGTCGATGAACTTGTAAGTGAAAGAATTCCGTTAGCTGATGAAATTCGCAAAATTATTTTATCGATGGACCTCTTGATGTAAAAGGCGTCAATGAAAAAGGTTATTCCATTCAATCAAACTGTCCGTCTTCTCTGTGATCACTCCCAGTTTTGATGATGACATTATTCATCTTACAGCTCCCGTCCAGACGTTGAGAAAAATTGGCGAAGGAAAGAATGCAACTTTTTGCAGACCGAAGGGGAATACTTCGCGTTTTGTGGAATTTATCTTCTGCTGGGGTCATCGAAAAATTGTGCTTTTAAGATGTGTAATTTTTACCTTATGTTATCTACCATGGTTTTTAAGTCTTTATCGCGCCAAGCTAAGACATGCTTGACGTTTTAGTCACGTTGTCAAATTGCCGCCATTCTCGTCATATCAAATTGTCCTGCCATTTTGATTGTCAAAATGAACTTTTTTGAAAAATTCGTATAGATTTTTGCCAAAAATCGTAAGCATTTAAAACTTTTAGGAACTATTGAACTGCTCCTTCTTGTCAAAACGGTCGATGAAACAAGCAGAAAAAAACATAGATACTGTTAATTTTTAAAAAAACATAGATACTGCTAATTTTATCGGTGTACATCACAGTCTATGTTGACCTCGTGTGGGAAAACTTTGTATACCAGACTTTCCAATTTATGTACCGTTAGCCAGAATGACGTCAATTTGGCGCGATTTGACATCATTTTAAAAAACTTTGTGAAATTGCTAACCAATCCTGTTATACACATATGAAATATCAGTCTGTCGGGAAAATAACGGCGGATCGTCGCGCCTCGGAATCGCCCATCATCGCTTTGCGACTGCAAGCCGCGGCTTGGGATTTGGTGCGCGATAGCGGCGAGGCGAGACATTTTGATGCGACGATCCGTCGTTATTTTCCCGACAGACTTATAGCCGTTCAAGTTTTTTTCTATATGACCACCATAAACGCCATGTGCTTTTTTGGCCTTGACACGTTTCTTTTTCGAATATCCATCAAAGATCGCAAATGGGGTCGGGGGATTCCCAGAACCGACTGTTCTTCGTTGGTCAGAAATCTAAATCAATAACACATAAACAAAAACACATCTAAAAGTAACTTATGGTATGTTGTAATAATTTTTGCAAGAAAAACCAGCGTGGTGCATGGTAAATAAAAACGTATTCTAGGTTGATCAAAAAAACCTATCGGCCATTTCTTATCGCAGGAATCTCACATCTTTCAGAAAATTTAATTTAGGTTTGTCATCAAGGTCTGAGACTTGTTGAAACACTTTCCAGAGCTAAGAATAATAAGCTAAGAATAAGATTTATTGACATAGCAAAGACAGGAATAAGATTTATCGGCAACATGTTTGGATTTCTGACAGAACAATGATATGCAAAGTATCTTTTGTGGCTACGGCTCCCAAGTGGACGCGTAATACAAAGCACAACGAATCGATGCGGGAAATCAAATATAAAGGGCCGATTGCTCTCGGGATGGCTTCTCTTTCGAGTCAGCTACACGGAACGTTTGCTCGATATCACTAACAAATATAGTATCATGTCCGACGCACCTGTGGTGATAATAACCGGCGCTACGTCGGGCATTGGCCGCGCAACGGCCGTGGAAATGGCCAAAAGAAAGTGGAGGTTGGTGTTGACTGGGAGGAAAGCCGAGGCCATGAATGAAGTTGTGGAGGAGGCGAAGAAAGCCGGAGCTGCAGATGTAAGAGATGTGGACAATGATTTACATTACATTTAGGTCTCTTATATTCTTGGAAGTCTGAACAATCTGGCAACACCAAAAAAGATTGTTGACCATGCAATTTCGACCTTTGGGCAGATAAATTCGTTGGTGAATAATGCTGGAATCCTTGTTGCCGGAGGCTTGGATCAAGTGAGAGATGATTTGGTGGACTATGAGCAACAGATGGATACTAATGTCAAAGCGTAGGCGTATCTTAGTCAACGTACAATTATAATAATAAATATGTTTAGAGTAATTCGACTGACCAGAGCAGCACTGCCGCATTTGATCAAAACGAAAGGAACCGTCGTCAATGTCAGCAGTATTTGTGGAACTCATGCAGTAAGTGGACGTATATATTATTTAAAAAAAGTATGTAAATGACATAATGTCTTCATTTTTTAGTTTTCCGGAATCCTCTACTACTGCATGTCGAAAGCGGCTTTGGATCAGTTCACGAAATGCGTTGCATTAGAGCTGGCTCCAAAAGGAGTACGAGTAAATTCAGTAAAGTAAGATCTCTTCGATTTCCAAAAAAAATTATCATTTCCAGTCCCGGCGTTATCTTAACCGAATTTCAACGGCGTGGAGGCTTCACGGACGATCAGTACCAAGAGGTAAGCTGTTGTAATTGTAATCATTGTTGTTCCAGTTCTTGAAAAAAGGAGAACAACAGCACCCGTTGGGCCGTGTCGGACGTCCCGAAGAAACGGCGAAAGCCATCGCTTTCCTGGCCACGGACGAGTCCTCCTTCACAACTGGGGATCTGTTGAAGGTCGATGGAGGACGAGCGCTCATGGGTCCGTCTTAGTTTTGCCTTTTTCTCCGTTATTTAGAAATAAAAATTATGCATATTCCATTCAGAGAAGTTTCGTTTCCAAACATAAGCGGCTTATGGCAATGCGGGCTGATCAAATTTAAAGCCGGCTTTGCAAACTGTATGAGAAACAGAAAGGTGAATCTTGTGATAGAAAAGAACGCCCATAGGCTCTCAGCTGTCCTTTGTAACGCTACAGCTATCATTAAAAAAAGAGACTTCTCGAAGAATTAGTTTCATCTGGCAGGAAAAAGTCGATTGTGTCCAAGTGAAACGAAACTATCGCTTCGGACTACAAAGCACAACGAATCAAATGGAGCCGCTGTATAAACTCTTGGTCTCTTTTTTATTAATCACAGACGTATCTTCCACTTTTTAGAAACGATTGCAAACTCTCCCATAGCTGTGATTACAGGAGTATCTTTAGAAATCAATGGTGTACTGACTCTAATGTTTGTTTATTTTTTATTTTCTCTTTTAGCAGACTGTCATTACAGCTCTTCCTCCATCAACTTTGAGAAGTTCACCGGTTGTGAATGATGAGTCTTCAGTGGCCAAAAAGGCGATGGCTTTTGCTGTTTCTTCAGGGTTTCCGACCCTTCCCAAGGGATGAGTGAACTCGCTTCTTTTCAGATACTAAACGAACATTTTGTCAGCATTGCCATTCGAGTTTTGCTTACAGCTTGATAAGTGTCCTCCGTGATTCCGGATCGACGCTGGATCTCGCTGTAGATAACTCCTGGACTAAAATACGGTTATTTATTTACATCAAATGACAAAATCGCCTTACTTGACTGAATTGACCCGAACTCCTTTTGGCGCCAGCTCCATGGCCAAACATTTTGTGAATTGGTCCAAAGCCGCCTTAGACATGCAATAATAAAAACTTTCGGGGATTGCGTTGGTTCCACAGACACTGCTGACATTGACAATAGTCCCTTTGGACTTTATTAGATGTGGAAGAGCGACTTTGGTCAAACGAACCACTCTATAATTATTTGGATGAGTAATTATGGCGATATTCCGTTATAAAAAATACAGTAGCCTTCCGTCCTAACATTTCCATCAATTTGCCGATCAAAGTCGTCCAAATCATCCCGAGCTTCTTCCAACGTTCCTAGAACCAACATTCCAGCATTATTTACGAGCGAATCTATCTGGCCGAAGGTCGAGATCGCATGTTCGACTATTTTCTTGGCAGTGGAGGGCTCTGTTAGATCTCCAAGAACATAGGTTACCTGAAATAAGTAAGGATCCTAATGCATATTGCACTACTTACTTCCGAAGCTCCATGTTGTTTGCATTCGTCCACAACTTCTTTCATGGCCTCAGCATTCCGTCCAGTAAGGACTAATCTCCATTTTCGTTTGGCCATTTCGAAAGCTGCTCCCTTGCCAATTCCTGAAGTGGCTCCAGTAATAATCATCACTTTAGAACCCGTCATCTTCGTTTTTAGCGGCACTGATCTGTTTGGCTGAATTGAAAATGTTTTTAAAAGTGTTTTTCCAAAAACGGAGATCATAAAAGCACGCATGTTGCAAGGGCCTGATAACAAGCTTGTTTACAATTGATAAAATCCAAACGAATACTCAAATTAAAACACGATTTTTGAGTCACTGCGTCAGCCAGCAGTGGGGCCCGGTCTTAGGAAAAAATCGATTTTGAGATTTTTGGCGTAAAATAGTCGGTAGCACTTGTGGAAGAAAAGCTAAAAATATTTTTTCCCAATTATGCCCGGAAGGCATATTTTTTTACAAAATACGTTTTTATACTTCGAAGCCTCTGGAGGCCGATGTGATCCGACAACAGAGATCAAACCTGGCATACAGGGGTTTTTGACATCCAGGAATCTGAACATCGAAGCCTTTTTACCGTCAAATTACTGTAAGATGGTCATACTGTAATCCGGTCGGTAAAAATCGACCATAACTTCTTTAGATCAAAAATGCCACAGGATTTTATTGCAGATTCGGAATCAGCATAAAATTCTGCTTCGGATACATGTAAAATATGTTCAAAATTCCGTGGCCCAACCTCTATAGTATAGTGGTTGTGTGCCAGGATTATCAATCTGGCGACCCAGGTTCGATTCCCGGTGGCTGCAAATGGCAGAAAATGGACTATAAAAGGGCGGAAACTTGGAAAAAAGGGAAAATAAATTACAGAAAATCAATTTTATGCTACTTAGGACCAGTTTGAAAGTTTTTGCAAGAATTCCGCATAAATTACGGTTTTTATGGAAAACGTCTTATAGCTTGCCGGAAAGTGGAGCAATCTGGTTAAAATTTACAGAAGAGGTTACTGAGGCTTCCTACTACGAAATAAGTCCATTTCTGCTTATTTCGTTAAATTTTTGGGATAGCCTGGGGTTTCTTTCAAATTCGGGATTTTAAGAAGGCGAGCTGCGGTCGAGGTTTATCGAACGGAACAATATTTGACCAAAAAGTCATATAAGATTCACAAAAAGTCATATAAGATTCCCTAACAGCACCGGGACCGCACAGCTTGCAAAACTTAGGCCGTCTTGCGTATCCCACAAAAAAAGGCTCCTTTGGTGGACGCTCTAATGATAAATCTACATGAAGACTCAGTTGATAAGGAACAGAGGCTAAATTACGGGACTGTAAAATGCGTGCTTCCATCTGAAAACCAAATAATTGTTTTATTTTGTTTTGTATTACATTAATCGGCGGATATGATGAATATTGCATAGCACGCGTTATGTACATTCACCACAACCCTTTAGTTGCCATTTGAGGCGATCTTACGAATGCTGTGAGGCGTTTTCCATAAAAACTGTAATTTATGCGGAATTCCTGCAAAAACTTTTAAACTGGTCTTAAGTAGCATAAAATTAATTTTCTGTAATTTATCTTCCCCTTTTTCCAAGTTTCCGCCCTTTTATAGTCCATTTTCTGCCATTTGCAGCCACCGGGAATCGAACCTGGGTCGCCAGATTGATAATCCTGGCGCACAACCACTATACTATAGAGGTTGGGCCACGGAATTTTGAACATATTTTACATGTATCCAAAGCAGAATTTTATGCTGATTCCGAATCTGCAATAAAATCCTGTGGCATTTTTGATCTAAAGAAGTTACCGTCGATTTTTATCGACCGGATTACAGTATGACCATGTTACGGTAATCTGACGGTAAAAAGGCTTCGATTTTCAGATTCCTGGGTGTCAAAAACCCCTGTATGCCAGGTTTGATCCCTGTTGTCGGATCACATCGGCCTCCAGAGGCTTCGAAGTATAAAAACGTATTTTGTAAAAAAATATGCCTTCCGGGCATAATTGGGCAAAAATATTTTTAGCTTTTTTTCCACAAGTGCTACCAACCATTTTAAGCCAAAAATCTCAAAATCGATTTTTTCCTAAGACCACCGCTGGTGCCCTGACTCAAAAATCGTGTTTTAAATACAATTTTATTGACTTTATAAACAGGCAGAGAAATAACAACAGTATTCAAATTAGAGTCCAGTAGTAATATTCAGTATGATTCAGAGTTTTGGTGGGCCAAAAAATATGTTACATCTGATATGTTTGAATTTGATGACTAATATGTATGATCATTGAAGCAAAAAATATCTTTGATGATGATTGTTATCAGTGTTCCAAGTTTATGGCATACCCCAAGAGCATTTTTCAGGAAGCGGCTTTGCGATTTCCGACCCGTTTCCAGAGTTTTTACCTCAACGGTAAAAAACAAGCAATGCCGATTTACGACGCCGATATTCGCCACGATATCGTGCAATATCCGCTCATTTATCACGGCGGAAAGGGAAAATAACAATTGACCTGGATTTATAAAAGCACCTCGATCTCTAAAACAATATTAGTAGAAGACGTTTGGTGATGCTTCGGGTTGTCACTTGTGTTCTTCTGGTTGTCGGGCTGGGCTTGGCTTTGGAGGTGCCAGCGGGTCTGCGGCCGGCCAAAGCTGTCGGGGAAAGCGAGGAGAAAATTGTGCCGGCAACTAATGAGGTGAGGTTGGCCTGGATTTAATCTTTGAGGCTAATACTCGGGCTTCTTACAACAAAAATTTCAGCAACCAACAGCACCAAGCAATGCCCGTCCTCCACCTAATTTGTCGCTGAGATCAAGACATGTTGCCGCCCAAAACTCGCCCTCCGAATCGCAAGATGGTGAGCCAAATCATTCTGAGGTAAGTCGGGGACTTAGTATATTTAGTAAAAGTGATCGCTTAATGACAGAATTTGGCTTACCTTGCCTTCTTTCAGGCTGAATTCAAAGAGCCAGTAGTCTTTACCAAGTCCAAGGGCGCCAAGAAACAAGAAAAGGCGAAGCCCGCCTTCAAGCCAGTTGAGCCAGCACCATCCGCGTCCAAACTCCCTCGAGTCACGGTACGTATTGGACCCAAGGGCGCACAAAGGTCTATACCGGTGTTGCCCGCAATTAATATCCGATTCCACACGCCCGAGGAAATCTCCAACGCGGAATTTGAATAAAGAAACAACCGTTGCAACGTGGGCTTTTTATTCCCTGCATGGTCCTCGCAAAACATGAACTCGTTGGAATAAACGTTGATAAAGTGTGTTGATTTCAGGGACCACCGCCTCCTAGCGGCAACTACGGAGTGAATACCATTCTCCAGACCAACCTGGTCGACTCTAAAGGTCGGATTATCAAGGGAGTTAGCTCTGTGCCCATCAGAGTCCCATCTACCGAAGAATTAAAGAATGCCAAACCAAGGTGAGTACGCTACACTGACATGACCACCTCGCTTCTTGAAATTACCTGCTATTTTTGCATTGCAGCCGCGCCACCGCCTCTCAAGTGGAAACCGAGGCCGACAAGGTTGTCCCAGTCGAGTTCGGGCGCTCTCAGCCAGCCATCTAGATCTTAAGACCATATACTTTAATAAATCTGTCTTTACATAATCATATATCTGATATAACTATACAAAATACAACGAGAAAAATTTTGCGTATGTTGGTTAAAATGGCACTAGAGAAGGTGTTTGTCAAGAGAGTTGCGTCACGACTAGGTACAGATACAATGCGGATATGCTTCGTTCAAATCTTGGTGATCTCCTGGTAGTCACCGAAGAACCGTTGGATGGATTCCATGGAGCGTCGGGCTTCCGATCGCACTTGCTGATCTTCGTCTTGTTTAGCAACAATGTCAAGAAGTTCGATCGTGCTGTCAAGCTTAAGTACAGAGATTAGAATGGGTGACAATAGGACAAATATAGTAGAGTGAAAAAGAAATCTCGTATACCTTTAACACAGCCAATGCCCGGCATGCTCCCATCCTCGATTCGGGCTGGCGATGCTCCAGAAGACTGCAGAAACTTCCAGCCAGATCGTTCCTCAAGCCATCGGAGGCGTAGTTAAGATAGCGCTCTGAAAGCACCAAACATTATAAGATCAACAGTTCCAAATGAAAATTGCTTTCAAATCTCATAGCCGCATGGTTAATAGTTCAGTTATAGACCTACCAACAGCTATACAACAGTCCCTGTTCTCAGACAACAGCACTTTTCCAACGAACCGCAAACTCTCCAATGGTGGTACAATTGGCACCTTCCGAAGTCGATCCATGACGTCTCTGACCAAATTTATGTTGTTTGATTCGAGTGAAGACGTAATAAAAGCTGAAATGTCAATTATAACAATTTTTCTTTCAGGCTTTGTTATAAGTATGAAAGATGACATTTTGCTTACCTTCATGCGCCAGGTTCTCCACGAACGGTCCCATTAATTTGCCTTGGAAGAGGGATGTGAATTCAAACACGCTGACCATATTATCACTCTCTGTAATTTTGTTGCCCATCAAGTCCATCAACGAGTCCGCCACTCGCTCCACCAACTTGGGATAACAATTCTCAACGATCGGGGTCATAAATGAGATCAGATTCATCCTTAATCTTTCCGCCGGGACCATGATCGTCCCCTGAACCGCTCTCGCTGTCGATATCCAAACATCTTGTTGATCCGTGGTGGCTCCCAACTCTCTCAACAACATGACCACATTGATCGGATTGGGAAGTTGGTCGGCGATTTTGAGCATCTCATCCAACGCCAGCGTGGTCTGCTCGATCTGATTCAACAGTAATCCCAGCTGATATTCGAAGGGTCCTTTTTGTTTCTGTAGATCCGATAGCAAGTCAAGAGCTTGTTTAGTATGATGTTCTAGACACAAATCAAGTTCATGATTCCCAGTGGCGGTAGATTCTTTTCGATGAGAATCTGGCGAAGACCCAACCGTCGATGGTTGTCTCGAAAGTAAGGCGCCCTCATTGTAGGCTCCAAAGAATCGGTCGTATTCATTGTCTAATACGATTCCCAGACTCTTTCTTCGCTCTTTGAACTGCTTGAACCTTCGTTGAGCCGGGCCTCGACTCGCTGTGCCACCGAAACTCCCTTCTTGCCGATGATTATAGGGCGAGGTGTTCTGCCGCAGACTGTCAATTCCACTGTCATTCTCAAACACTGGCAAAGGCTCGTCGAGTTCATCACTCAGGGTTGAAGGAGAATGCTGGATATGATACATGGAAGCCCTCTTGTTCAACCTATTCAGATTTCCAGTCGATCTTCGCGAACAGGAACGAGATTGTTCCAGCAAAACAGCTCGATTCAACTTGACCAACGCCTCCCAATTGAGCATACAACTCTCGAATGTTGCCAACTCTGCGTATTCTTGGCATCTCAATGGAACCAACGCCGCTCTCACTTTATCCATCAGATCCAAAATGTTGTCAGCCACTCGGCAAGATTGTTTTTGGCTGGTCATCGACGAGACGCCAGATGAATCATCGGAATCAGTCATGCTGGTGGCTGGACGAGACATTGTTCCGCCTTCTTGCTTATTTTTATGCTCATTCGTGGCCAAATGATGCATGGAAATGGAGCGGGCCCAGTTCTCCTCCTCCAATCCCTGTTTTGTCAACATATACGTGCCCAAATGCGGCTTAGGCTGACGAGTGTTATATGTTGAGGTTCGGTTGGGAAGGCCTTCCGACTGATTGTACTTGTGATGATATTTATCCGTGAGGCCGGTCAGCTAAAACAAACGGTTTTTTAGTATTAAAAAGTAGACTATTCACGAATTTAATCAAAATCCTTACATCATCAATAGCTGGTATACTCTTTGACAGGTCCTTATAAACAGAGTCCAGAATAGTTGTGGAGGACCTCCAGTTCTTCTGATCCTTTAGCTGCTGAGAACGCCCCCGTTTCTTTTCGCGTAGACAGACTTTTATCGGTGGTTCTCCGGCCTTCTCATTTCCATTGTCAACCGATCCATTCCTTGTCATGGCCAAGGAAAGACTTCGATTTACGGGGTTGAACTGTGGAGCACCGTAGTTCGGCTGTTGATTCATGTTCTTGGAGGTCATTAGTGGTCTACAAAAAGACTTTGTTTGATTGAAAACAGATTTAGACTATCACGGGGGAGTAATTAGAACTTACAGCCAGGAAACGACCATCTGAAGTTTCAAACTGCCCAAGGAATTCAAATTCATCGTCACCAATTGAGGCTGAGGTGAGAAGAATTTAGTGGGATCGAACGATTTCTCCGCCAGTTTCACCGATCGTATCAGACGAACTTCCGTGACCTTGACCATAATCGGATGATCTGGGTAGCAAGTGAAATTATGGCCGGGACTATCCCATCGTTGCGCGCGATCCGGCTGCGTTTTGCCTCGGGTTTTCCATTTCTGCGAGCCATGCTTCACGGAGACTTCGAAAATATCGCCGGAGGCAAGACGAGCAAACCCGATGATGGCTAAAAATTTATGGATGAGATTTGCGTTTAGACAGAGTGATAGAAGACAAATTTACATGTAAAAATGTAACAAATCCTCACCTTTGACCTCAACATTCAGCCGCCCAACCAGGCCATCCAACTCGGCCTCGATGGCGTTCATTTCGGCCGTATTCAAGACTGCCAAGTGGGAGTCGCCGACAGCTTGGCCTGA
The DNA here is from genome assembly GCA_904066235.2 of Bursaphelenchus xylophilus. Classification (NCBI taxonomy): domain Eukaryota; kingdom Metazoa; phylum Nematoda; class Chromadorea; order Rhabditida; family Aphelenchoididae; genus Bursaphelenchus; species Bursaphelenchus xylophilus. The sequence goes on from CAJFCV020000004.1 coordinate 8,525,528, forward strand.
AAAAAACGAATATCACAAATTACAAGTGTCATCGGGAGATTATCTTCAAACCCCGTCAAGATTTCAATTAAAATCGCTCAAACATTTTCGCAAAATTTTGACGGAAAACAATAAAATCTGAAGTGGAGGGAAACTTGAAGGGGAAGAGGAGCGAGGAGGAAAGTAGCGGCGACTCTCGTCTCCAGTCAGCGCGCAGATAACGAGGCCCAGGTGAAACGCGAGTTAAGCGCGAGGAGTTGAGAAGGCGTTGAGGGCGTTGACGTTTTTTTTGGACGCACAGAATATACGAAAACAAACCTTTACGGTGCGCGGTTTAAACCCCGAACAAACAAATATTCTCGGTCGAGAATATAGGCGAGCCGAAGCCGACTACGGCTATGGCAAAAGACGGCGGGGTTAAGTGGCTGTGGCAAGAGACGATCGGCGAGAAAAGTTTGGCGAAAAACAGTGGGGTTACCTCAAGAGCGGGCGGAGGAATCGCAGGGTTAGCCCAGGTTTTTGGGGCTTTACGCGTGCCGTTTCCCATGTTTGCGCTCAAATTAATATGACAAAATGTTTGCAGAACCGTAAAGGACGGTCGAGGAAGTGCGATTAATCCGAGTGATGACATAAAAGGCAGGAGAATTTGAATTAAATCGGTCATGGAGATGGTCGTTTTGGGAAAACTAGAACATATCCGATGTTGCAAAAACAATATTGGATCAATATTGTTTTTTATCCTTAAATGTTCATCCTCCAATCACTATCCATCAGCGTAAATTTTCGAGTACAAAAAACCGTTTCCCACGCTCTTTGCCCGAGGGTTTGGGGTCATTCTTCGAATAGATTGGGCCCTTTGTTTGCATTGTCTAAAATCGCCGATTAACAGGCGTTTTATTCAATTTCGCACTCATGTAATTCGAGCTCCAAACACAGTAAAGCAAGGTAAACGAACAAGATGTGTGAAGGGGAGCCCGAAAAAACAAGAATTCAAGGCTGATGGCACCCTACAATTAGCCATAAAAGAAATACAAAAACAAGAATTCGGACAGGTAATTACAGATGCTTACTGTTGAATTTTGAAAAGATTTCAATCCGAAAGGAACAAATTATTTCACTGTAAAAGGGTAAGCAATGTGCTGTAATTAAAGAGAGATGATTGACACGTGATTCATCTTCTAAATAGATTAACTTTGTTTTGGCAGATGTCAATGGAGGATGTGTAATAATAACTAATGAATATTATAAGAGAAAAGAAAGGATGAATCGTCACAATGTTTTATTACAACTTGTTAGAAAACAAGTTGTAATAAAGCAGGGCATTACATTGCTTTGTTATTGTCGATTTAATAATGTGGAATGGGGAAGTTGCCTATCAGCATCTTTAAGATGAGTTAGCTACTAAAAAGACCCTCTGGCTATCCGTTAATGAGATCTAGAAGGCATTTCAACCTATTGACTAAAATTTTTTAGGATTACTGTCAAAGCAACAACTTTAATTTGCCCAGAAAAATCCTTGCCGAAATGAAATTCCCAGTTAAAGGTACAGTAAGTTATAAAAAAACGTTTTGCAACATTACATACGCCTCTCAAATTTCACCCCCAAGACGGCTAAAGATGTTCGAAACCGGCCTCCCTCGACCGTTCATTTATTTATCTGAACCAAGATCGGAGGCAAATTATGAGCGAACACTTCTGTTTCTTCTCTCTTTTTTGTGTATGGGGGGACACTGTGCAGATCAGCAAAAGATTAATCTCGGAACGGGAGGAAATTAAAGACGATCAAAAATTATTTCTCGAAGCGGCGATAATCAAGAGGATTACTGGGTGGGAAACTGTTTAAGATGGGGGATTACAAGAGTGCGAAAGTATGGAAATAACAAGGAACCATGTTTTAATTGTGGTGGATATAAAAATAGCTAGTGAAACGATCATCAATGGACGTATTTTACATAGGACAGAGTTGTCTCAATAAATAAATTTTAGCCCTAACTTCAAGCCCCCATAATAACAACCTCTACCTAACTCCTGTTATGCCGTAATAACCCTTTCCATATTTGCATAATATTTCCCCTTTTCGCCCCACTCCCTAATAGCCCCCTCCCACTGCAAAATGTTCATAAATCGAGGAATGCGCGACATCCAGCCATAGTATTGTCATGACAACCGCATCAGGCATGAACAAGTCCGAATGGATCGATGCCGATTTTAATCGCTTCCGAAATCGTTTTTATAATGTGTTCATTTCCACACGGCGCCCGTTTCGTCTGTTTTTTGGGGTTTAGAAGATATGTATTTACTCTGTTTTGTAAACGATGACATGAAGTGCGGGATGCGCAAGACGGAGTTCAGAGAGTGCAAAAGATTGGGGGATTTGAAAAAAAATTGTAAGGGGGGTTGTAAAGGAAATGCCTAACGAAATTGATCACTAAGCTCATGGAAAATACTAAAATCTATTAAAAATATCAGTCAAAACGGCAAGAAGTGCTCTATTCTGTTAAAAAATCACGATTCGATCAACCGGCCATTCTCAATCCCCTTTCTCACTATTCTGTCCACAAAACCCACAAGCATTTGAAAATATAACCTTTTTTCCAGAGCCCTGTTCCTTTTTTTACAGTGCGGCATTTAAAGACGCGACCGATCGGAATGCGCGGACCCAGGTATGCCCTCTCCCCCTCACTCAAAGCAAGACGGTCCCGAAAAGGCGGCGGAGGTCTCGGCTTTTATATGCAAATGAGGGACAGAGGTCACGAGATGATACGAGGTCGGAGGCTGATAGGTAACCTATATTCATAACCCAGTCATCCGATGAGCCATCTTTTGGGGAGTGGACAGTGAGGGAAAACTGAATAAATTTTGAGAAAAACGACTTTAAAAAATAAATAGGCGGTCTGGGAAAGACAGTAGTCAGTTAAATGGCCGGCTAGAATACAGTGCGCCCAATGAGTCAACGATTTTTATTTCACAACAAGAAAAACAGCGAAAACATTGGTTGTAACATATCAGACTGAGCGAAATCACGTGCCTTAACAGCTTTCTATGTAATTGAAATAAAATTCAAAGTGCACATCGGCAGTAATATACAGTAACTTCCTGAGAATCCCCAGATGACAAACTTCTCCCTAATGCAAAGTGCAATTTCCTCTTTTAAAAACCATTTGCGTTTCAAATCACACCGTAAACAATCCCTTTTGTAAGCCCTCTAAAACCCGCCCAGATCCAGCAGAAACATAAAAACCCTCAATTGCTACTTTTGGGATGCAACGGCAATAGGAATGAGGCAATAAAAACGACGAAAAAGAGCCGACTCAAAGGCATCCGCTGGAAATGAGGGAGCAACGGCAACAACGCCTTTTGTACGTTAGGAAGGCGCGGTCTGGCCTCGTGGGAATTCCACATATCCGGGTTAGAGGTGAGTTATTGTAACGTGCATGGGATGGAGTGTAGATTTTCTGCAATGCGAGCACTATTTACAGGAGAATCTTAAAAGTGCAAGGCTCAAATTTTCTTTACATTTTGTACAACATAAAGGGATAGGCCACACAAAAAATACCCGAAAATTTTAGCTTGCGCTTTGCAGAGGCTGCCGGTATATAAAACACTCTATGCCGATGGGCTTTTTCACGTCAAAATTACCTACCTACAAACTAAAAATCTCATTTTTTCTATAATCCGTGATCTCAAAATCTTGCACATATCTGTTAGAAAAAATTATTTTACAAAAAAATTTTTGCCAGGCCTTTCCTCACAATATGAGCGTCGCACTTTGAGTACCTCCCCTGCCAGTAAATAACATATATTCTCTGCCCTCTAGCACTTCCTCTGTCATTACTATTCCGACCTTAATTTTCCATGTTTACAAACACTCCGATCAGCCTCCTTGTTTGTTCGATGCCCCCGAATCAATGTCTGGTTACGCGGGTTTAATTAACCAGAATATCTATTCACACCCGTCTTAATTTACATGCTCAAATGAGCGGCTGATAGGTCTCCAGACTCAAGGATCCTAATTCGGGCAACAATAAAACGGGTTTACGGCTACTTGAACCCCACAATTTGGGTTAGTGGAAACGATTGGGACAGTACAAAAAAAAGTAAAGTCATATGAAAAAACCGTAAAATACGTGTATCGAAAGCAAAGACAAAACAGGGATGGAATCATCAACGTCTAAAGTGCATCGTGACCGAATTACATTGAAGTTAATTAGACGCCGTAATTAGTGGAACATCCGTGGCTGTAACCAGGGAGCAATGGAGACGATTTCTTAAAGGTAAAATAAACACAAAAATAGATCTCGGAAGCAAGGTACACAGTTAAAAGGTACAGTAATTTAGCTGCAATAACTTGCACAAAAATCCTCGCAACATCAATCAGTTGACCTTCTTAGCAAATGCCAGTGGTCTTATGATAACGCGCAATAAATTTATAATAAAAAAAGCTAAATTTAGGGCTGCAATGTTGTAAGAAAACTGCTGCCAACTTAAAAAGTTGTAAGAGAAGAAGCTGCAAGAATCACCCGCAAGGAAAGCCGCAGATAAGACATTATCTCTCCCTTCCGTATCTTGAGGTATCATAAAACCTGACCCGTGCCTGCGCGGCGAGTTTTGTGAGGTAGAAGAGCAGGGGAAGTGCGGCACATAAGTTGTGATGAAACTTGAGACAAATTACCTCGATTGTTATGCAAAAAATTGCAAGGATTCTGCGACCTGTTGATTAGGGCTGTTTGTGGATCAAAAGTTTTGCTTGTATCAATCTAGCCAATGAGTTAGAGTGGCTTTGAGACCTTATAAACGGCTAGCCTTAAAGCTGGGTTGGTGGCCAAATCATCTACCTGCAGATCTTACGTAAATCCACTCATTTGATAGCTATTTCGGTAATTACAATACCAATCCAACTATTCGCCAGCAATTTTGAATTTTTAAGGCTAGCTCAACTGTTTTATTAGTCATAGCAGAGCTGATTAGTTAAATAAAACCCGCTCTTCCAGAAATAAAAATTCCACAGTCTAACTGTCTCTGACACTTTAAAGTACTGTCTATCCAAGCAACAAGCTTTCCCCTGGAGTTTAGACTCTTTGAAAATCAAGATAACCAATCCTCAATCCCTATATGTTTCAGATCTTCAGTCGCAATCCTTATTTTACCGCCAAATCCCATCCCCATAACCGCAGCAATCATCCCTTCGAGACTTAAAAAACGCATCTTTTAATTGACCGACTGACCCCGTAAAAAAGTAAAAGGATATCCAGAGAAACTTTTACTAATAAGAAATACGCAAAGGAATCTGAGGAATCGGTCGATCCATCAAGTTGCACAAAAAATCGTAAACTTTCACTAGCCCCTTTACTTTTTATGGTCTTGTTTTTGGAGCTGTTTCTGGGAGTGATTCCAGAAACCAAGGGGTAAAATGATAACGTGAATATACGATGGGTAATAGGTGGTACGTAAAGGGCGGTTAAACTCACATTAAACACTCAACTTGGGAGATTTAATGGTAGTTATAAAAGGAGAAGGTAAAAAATGGGCTGCACTTTCTTCTTATGATTTTTTGCATCAAAGTCCACATACAAAGAGGAAGTTTAATCTAGAAATGAGCAGTTTTTGCCTACTGTAATACAAATTTTTTGCCTACAAAAGATTCTTTTGCAAAAATTACACAAGAAGTCATTCAATAATTACGAGTATCCCCTAATGAAACTGAATTTCCCGTCAGCTCTCATCTTCAAGTCACTCAAAAAACAGTTTACCCACTTTCTAATCACCCCTCCCATCCTTGCGCCCCTTCCGAAAACTTATTTTCCGTTCGAAATTTTTAATTAAAAGATCCGATGGAATTCCAATCTTTGGAATCCAGGAAAAAAACTCGGAAAAAACATTTTCGCAGCCCACAAAAAACGCAATGAACCTGTACCGTGTTTAGGGAATGGGCAAGGCCATTCGGACAGTTCGCGTTTTCATCCATCCCGACCTCGGTCCATTCTATTGAATACAGCGCCGCTCTTGCATTAACGCCATTCTCGGCGACTAACGAACTCAAAAGTTTTGCGTGCTCAAAGAAGCGAGGAATTTGAAGAAAGGGGGGACTTGAGTCATGAGAGTTGGACAACTCTTGGAATTCGTAAGCCCTGTGGACGTATTGGTCATTCCAGAAACGATTATAGAGTCACGATATTCCCGGGGAAATTTAGATTTATGGAAATCAATCAGCTCGTAAAATCGCCTAGGGAAATGAAGCCAACAGGGCTAACCATTCAATCTCAGGGGCCTTTATGGTCTTTCTATCGGTCAAATCATCGTACAAAAGGCCAGACTTTGGCCCAAAACTTTTGTCGGAAGAGTTGGCCGATCCGAAAAGGAGAAAGAAAACTTTCCGAATCCCAAAATGAATCAGGAATAAAGTAAAACAATGTTTTTTGTAGAGACAAGACGGGCCTTTCGTCAGGTTCCAGCCTTCATTTACTTAATGTCTAATCACATGCCAACCCCCGCCGAGCCCGCACTCACCATTGTCCATGACCCTCTGGATCCGTTCCTGAAGCCGATGGAGTCGATGAACGTAGTGTGCATACAGCTCCCGGTTCTCCTCCAACGCTCTCGCCTCCTGGAATCAAATCTCTTTACAAAGGCGGCTACTTACAAGTGTCTATAACAACGTAAAAAAAGCCAAAGTGTGGGTGAGTAAAAAGTCGTAAAATGGAAGGGAAGAGTGGGGCTTCTGTTTTTATTTTCTTCAAGTTTTTTATTAGGCTTTGATTGGGGGTAGTCGTGAGTAAACGTTTTTTCAGTGGCGCGAAAATATTTATACACAAAATTCAATTTGGGAGGGGTAAAATGGGTCACGCAGAGTTGGGAAGGTGTGTCACGGAAGGCAGAGCACTGGACGTTCTTTGAAAACTGGAAGTTATTTTAGGCTTGCTCGAGTCCGAATCTACTGTAAGAGCTGTCCAATTTCCTTTCACGAATTTTTTCAAAAAAATTTTTTTTTTGGAAACCAAAGCACCGTGAATCATAGTAAATCCAAAGACAAAAGACAGAATCTTTCGAAAAAACATACAATCCCACCAGCAGACAAGATTGACTCCTCACTTTCCCTTCATAATTAATGACGACCCTCATTAAACCGCAAATTTATTGGACTGAAACCGGACTGACCTGTCTTTGGGAACTTAATCCACCTCGGCAATCCACCGAAAGTTGATGATAGGCGCTGAAATTAACTCAATAATTACCAGGATGTACGGCGAAACCGGTTCGCAATATAATTAGCATATTCAAGCAAAAAAATATTAATTAAGAAGACAATGTCAGCGTATGTGTTATATTACCTGTATCCATGGTAGAGCGCATTAAATTTGTCGACAATCCGTTCGTTCATGATCAGGAACGATGATGATTTGAGTTCAGATCAGCAAGCCAAAGTTTAGCACAACATGTCAAGAGATATTCCAATCAAACGCTGAAAAGGCTCTCATAAAAAGTTATCACAGTGTTTACCATATAAACAATCTTGACGTTCCCCGCCAAATAAACGAAAAAAAGATTTGAAAACTTCAAAATATTATATTATTTATTATATACTACTGTATACGGTGGATTCACCATATATGATTTGATATACGAAATCAAAACGTACGAAGAAAACGAAAAGTAAAATCACCGACAAAACATCTTCGAAAAGCACACAAAAATGGGAAGAATAATATTTGGGCAGGTATTCGAAGCGGTTGACATTCATGGGCGATGACTAATATCTTCTCCATAAATAGCAAGAGGAAAGTGAAATCCCAAAAAAACGAAATGAAAGGTGCATTAAAAGGCAATAAAATAAATTCGAATTGTGCTGGTCATCTGATGAAGAAGGTCTCAAGGGAGCCTTACCGTATATTTTTTATAAAAATGAATCATAATTTACAGGGTAAACGGTCAATATGGGAGGTGAATATGTCGATGAAACTTGGCAAATTAAGCTTCAAAATTTTTCATTCGAAAGGTGGAGACAGAAAGCTTTGAAGGCGCTAAAAAACGATGGCTACTCTGACAAAGCTATAACTAAAATTCGAAAAAATTATCATTATTATTTTGTGTGGTTTCACAACATTGATTAGGGCGTTTCATCTTGGAGATTGGATTTTTTTGTTGTTTGCTTAATTAACGTTCACAAATAAGGGCTGGATCAAAAGTTAAGCCATCAAACTGAGACCATCAGACCGGTCGAAAATTTTGGCTAGCCCTTGAACAATTGGATAAATGGATTACAATTTGATAGCTAGATCGGCCCGCAATGTGCAAATCAGGCATCTATAATAGAATGAAATGTAATCCTTGCCCCTCAAGAACGGCTTGTCAACTTTCTTCCACTGAAAAAACTACTAAACAAGCAAGTAAACAACCCAAAAAAATAAATCCATCGATGACTGACAGCTGCCACTTGCTTCCAGAAAAGGAAACACCCCCAGATGAGGGACATCTAAACCAAGAAAAAAGCTGGGCGGCAAGTGTAAGGAAATCGTCGGCAGCCTCCTTAACGAGCAGCGACAAACCCCTCGAGATCCTAAACATATTGTTATAGCGCCTCAAAAATGTTTCGATCCCTGTTTTTTTTTGAGAGGGGAGCCATTTATTATTGTGAATAAATTGGGATTTTAATGAGAGGAAAGCTCGAGGGGGGAGGAAAAAAGGAAGGTAGATTTATTGTTTATCATCGTTGTCAAAAACAAGGAATTTGAGGGATAAGGGCGGATATTTGGGAGGATGACAAATGGGTGATCAACAAAATGAGGATTTACTTTTTTGTAAATCGTACCATTGCAAGTCCAAAATACCGCCCAAAGTTGTTCGCATTAGAAACTGACGCCCGCAAAGTTTCCCCAAATCCCCAAGACTCCAAAAAAATCCAACGCTGTTTCAACGATCCCATCGTTTTTTGTCATCCTCCCCTGTTAAACAGTAAATCGCTTCAATGATCTTTCGGATCCCTTTTGGATTGGTTTCACATAAAATCAACGAATTTTTCGACACCGTCTTTCTTTGGGGACAGGTTTTCTGAATGTGGTAATTCAAAAAAATGTTTTGAGAAGATGCAAAAAAAAGTTAAAGGACATGGGCTTAATTGGATTTTCAAATTTAATGATGGACGCACTTCAGCAGCTCATTTACAACGCGAGGAATTGATTTATTCGTTGAGGTGAAAGATTAGATTTTGGATCTGGGGCTAAAAAGGGAGTCTTCGGAATTGGACGCTCAGATTCTCTTTAAATTTTGCACACCCTAGACGCCACATACCAATTAAAATTAAGCTTGTGCCTAGTAGAGGCAGGGCAAATATTCAACGATGCCTGCCACCAACAGAATACGCAAAAGAGAGAAAACGCTTATCGGCCAAATCTCTGCCAATTTTGCACGGTAAAAATTGGTTTTTTGCGGAGACCTTGGCCTCTAAAATGTAAATCAATACAAAAATTTGCAATTTTTCGGAAACTTTCGGCAAAAAAATTGGGTTTTCTGCAAACCGGGATAGAAAAGTGCTTAAAATTTTTTGAATATCTTAGAAAATGATTAAAATTTAAGTCATCTATTAAAAATCTGAGCATCGCACGTCAGAAATTTTTCTGAGAAAATATAAATGTGATAGGAAAATGACGACATGGCCATGACTTCGTACTATCGCGTACAATGCAAAACAAAGAGCTGCGTAACTTCTTCCAGCCCAGTTCTCCTTACCTTCCGCTCTAGACCGTCGCCGATCCCTCGGTTTGTCCAGCACTCCAACCCCAAAACCCCCGTTGCATCCCGCCAAATATTCCTCAAGAACAAACTCAAAAAGTGTCCACAAGGAAGAGATTACCCATTCACTCAAAAAAAAACGAAAGAAGAAAAAACTCTCACTTACCGCGCGCAGATTATTGCGCAAGAGCGGACGGTATGTAACCCAACAATAACATCGGAGAGGAGGGATCGAGCGCAGAGCCCAGGATTCACGATTAGCCGCGTGGGAGATCGGTTTACAGGCGTTCGATTACAATGAAAATGCGATGTTTTGGCGGGGATAATTGGTAAACAAGGTAATTGACGTGATTGAGAGCGAAGAATGACCCGCGGTATTGCAACCGACGCAATTGGGAGGGGTAATCTTGTTGAAAATTGAAGGCGTTCAGTGCCTGTAAGAGAGGTTCTGGGTAAATTCAAATTTTCTCGGCCATGATGCTTTTGGCAATATTAAATATTTTGCCCTACAACTTGCTACTACCGTGGCCTTGCCCCAAGATGCTCTTTTGAGGTTGCTAATGATGCTTGCCTAATTGTAAGCAAAAAAATTTAACAAGAATGATCCCTCGCGAGGCCCCGGCACAAAAACTAAATTAAAATTTTCTCAAAAATTAAATTACCAATTTTAAAAATGTTGACGTATTATGAAAGCCCATACTTCAAAGCACCATAAAATTAAGAGTCTCCAAATTAAAAAACATCTCGATTTTGATGAACTAAATTTTTTTTCTCATTTTTTGTGTGTAGACAAATTGACGTGAACTTTGCGCTGAAAACTGATTTTTCGTAGGAACGTGGCAACCTCTGGCGTTGTCCTTTACAACAGGAAGAAGGTCAATGTTTCTTTACGCCAAAAATTGTAGAATTTTCACCAAATTTTGGGATTAAGATCTCGGTTGTTTTTTGTTCTTTTTCAATTGGAGAAGGAAGCATTTTGCCACATTTTTGATATTTCCCGGCTGCAAAATGATACGTTTTTTTGTCACTGGATCAGGTCTCCCATTGTACGTGCGTTGTTTTTCGCACGCTGCATTTATAAAATTTGCAAGCTCTTGTTTTACTGCTCGCAACAAAATCAAAAGACAAATTATGTTTGCTCTCGATAAAACGATTACCAAATTTCTCTGAAATACAAAAACAGTGTTTCAACCGGGAAAATCAGCAATGTTTCTTGTTTTTTGTCGTTTGATAACTCGTCGAACTGCGTGTTTTTCACGTTTTTGTTTTTTGTTTCAAGCTATGGGCCTGATTTTCAGCAGAATCAGGGCTTTTTTTATCATTACAACCATAAAAAATATATAGATAAATACAAGACGTTCGCGGAAAACACACTTATTTTACAAAGAAGAAGGCGGTTATTGAACGTATTGCAGTAATTTTAAGACTTTTTGTAAATGTTTCTCCAAAATATGGGATTTGGCAAGGACATGCCTAAAATAATACTAGAGCTATTCCAAATTCATCTTTTCCTCATCATCTTCTTGTTCCATCCCTTTATCGTTGGTGGATTATTGATTTATTTGGCATTCACTCCGTATTGGTGGGCGTCATTACTGTACATAGTATGGACGTGGTACCAATGGGGAGCCGAAGTTCATTATGTCAAGCCTTGGGAATGGATGAGAAATCATCGGTTCTGGGATCATGTCAGTGGTTACTTCCCACTGACCATTGTCAAAACTGCAGAGTTGCCGCCAGGCCATAATTATATTCTTGCGTAGGTCATCTGAGTTAAAGTTACAGTGGGGGACCTGATCCAGCAGCAAAAAACGTACCATTTGGCATCCGGGAAGTATCAAAAATGTGGCAAAATGCTTCCTCTTGGACAGGGAAGCATTTTGCCACCTTTTTGATCCTTCCCGGATGCAAAATGGCACGTTTTTTGCTGCTGGATCAGGTCCCCCACTGTACAGCTTCCAAGACACTAACACAACAAAAAAACTTCTAAAAATACGCATGTTTTTCAGCTGGCATCCCCATGGAATTGTCTCGATCGCTGCGGTGGTTGCCATGTGTTCAGATGGCGCCAGATTCACCGAGAAATTCCCTGGGATCACCCGTCATCTGTCCACCCTGACCTCTCAATTCAACGTCCCTCTCCGTCGTCCAATCCTCAGCGCTTTCGGAGTGATTCCGGCTTCATTTGGCTTTATAAACCGACTATTCGCTTCGAGCCCAAGAGGAAATGCGGTCTGTTTGGTTGTTGGTGGAGCCGAAGAGGCGTTGGAGAGCCATTCGAATGTCTACAGATTGTGTCTGAAGGAGCGAAAGGGATTCTGCAGGATGGCCTTGATTTCCGGCGCCCATATTGTGCCGGTTTATGCGTTTGGAGAGACCGGAGGCTACAATCAAGCCTGGAATCCGGTGGGCTCATCTCTGAGGGCGTTCCAGGCCAAGATGAAGAAACTGATCGGGTTCAGTCTGGTGATCCCTTATGGCCGAGAAATTTTTCCCGGAATACCAAGTATAACACCATTCCAAGGAGAGATCGTAGCGGTTTGTAAGTTTGCTTTATGATCATTTGATTTCAAATTCTTCTCAGAAAAGGTCTAATAGCCACCTCTTACAGTCGGCCAGCCAATCCCCATTACGAAAACGGATAATCCAACCCAAGAGCAAGTCAATCAACTCCATTCCTTGTACAAATCGAAGCTCATAGAATTATTCGAAACCCACAAAACCAAGTATGGAGTGCCCTCGAACGCTCAATTGGAATTCTACTAGCTGCTTCAAAATGACATTTATCGATGTATATACGAGTTCAAATTCTTTCAATCACTTCCAATCCCAATGCAATATTTAAAGAATTCCAAAATTGAAACCTTTGTATGGTTTATTGTTCATAAAACAGGTTAGTCAATCAACGGATGTAATTTACAGACAATATAAACGCTATCTTTGGACTATGTAAGGGTCAGATATGAAATGAAAACCGATAGTTAATAATATGCAATAAATTAAGGGAAGCAATTTGGAGCGGAATTATTTGGATTGAGCGAGGGATTTGTAGTAGTCGGCCAGAACCTGGAACAAGATAAATTACAAAAAATCAAGTCAAAATTAACAATCACAAACACAAAATCTAATTCCAACTCACCTTCCACGCTTCTGGAACCATGAATCCGTTTGGAGGTTCTTCTCCGGACTTGGCCAACCCTCTCATCTTTGTTCCTGAGATAAATTCAAAGTCTTCTTTGCGGGATTCATCGAAGAAACTCATCTTGCCAGCCTTCTTGTCATAAGCAGCAACTCTGAACGGGATAATCTCGAGATCCGTGAGGCCGGGAGTCATCGCCAACACCTTGGCACCATGAGTTGGATCGTAGAGATAGTCGCCCGTCTTGGGGTCCTGAATACCCGCGGGATCTCGGCCAACAATATAAGCGGCAACTCCGGCAGCAACTCGCGCCCGAGCATGCCATTGGACTTCGGTTGGGCCAGCATACAACATGGGGGATGGGAAGATGGCCAAGACGGTCCATTCAGGGCTCAACGTGCCAGACTTGAGGACCTCTTCGTGTTGTCGGATTCTGGTCGGAAGGGGAACATCCGAATCCTTGGTCCATCCGCCCAACGGATGAAGAAGGAGCATGGGTTTTTGATATCTTTTGGACAACATCTCTCTGGTCTCTTTCATCAACAGAGCGTGCCCGTTGTGGATGGGGTTCCTGAGCTGGAAGGCGAACACACAATCAGATCCCTTCGCTGCGAACTCGGCTCGGAGCTCATTGGGAGTCTTGCGATATTGGTCAAGCCCATCGTCGTATCTGAAAAGAGGGCGTAAAACGAAGAACAAAGCCTACCCCCCTCAACATCATATTCTTACCTGATTCTCTCAAACACCTTGATGTCCCCACCCAAGCACCAATCTCCGCTGTTCAAGATCATGTCCACCGTCGGATGGCCCCGATCGGTACATGCGAATTGTCTCTGAACTCTTTCCATTTTGTGATGTGGGAAAATCTCAGGGTCCTCCAAGACGGCGACCAACTTGTTGTTATAACTGAGTTTGATAATCTTGGCATCTCCCACTTTCGCCTTTTGTTCTTCATTGATTGGTAAGACAATTGGGACGGACTGACTGATGGGTTCGTAGAGGGGAATGTGTTCCGCATTCTCGGTCGATCCTCCATTCAAGGAAGCGCATTTCTTGGAGAGATCAAACAACTGATCGAAATGTAGAGCTTGTAAATATTGTCTTTCCCTCATGAATCCGGTCAATGGCGTTGCCCATCCTTCGGCGAGGACCTGAAGCCATTGAAGGTCGACTAGTTCAAGCTCAAGTTCTGGGGCATCCTTGGAAGCTTCGACGAGAGCAGTCTTCTCTTCCTCGGATTTCACAAAGAGTTCTTTGACTGGGGGTTCATTGAAATGAGTGAAGACCTAAAATCAAGGGTAAAGTAAAGTAAGGGTAAATTTTATAAAAAATAAGAATATAAGACTTCATATAAACTTCGCCTACCTCTTTTGGCAAAATATTCTTTTCCACCAAGAACTCGAGCAATCGTTGAACACATTCTGCTTCCGACAATTGGGCGGTATCAAGAACCAAATCCGGGTTAACTGGCACTTCATAGTCCGAGTCGATTCCAGTGAATCCTCGGATCTGTCCCAGCCTCGCCTTCTTGTAGAGACCTTTAATATCCCTGGCCTCGCATACTTCCAACGCCGTGCTCACATGAACTTCAAAGAAGGGGAGGTTGTCCTTGTCGTGGATACTTCTCGCATTGTCCCGATCAACTCGATAGGGCGAGATAAACGAGGCCAGCATCACCATTCCCATATCAGCACAGAGTTTGCTGAGCTCGGCGACTCGTCGAATATTCTCGGCACGTTCTTCTTTTTGGAATCCAAGGTTCTTGCAGAGCCCATGTCTGACATTATCACCGTCAAGTCCATAGGCGGGGATTCCAAGTTGAACCAAGATTTTCTCAAGGGCAAATGAGAGGGTGGTCTTTCCGGCTCCGGAAAGACCAGTGAACCAAAGAGTGCACCCGCGGAAGCCAGAGTGGCGTCCTAGAATTGAGGCGCGCTCTTCTCGGTTGACTTTGTGTTCCTGGATCTTGCAATTGATGAGGTTTTCATTGACGAGGGACTGAAAACATATAAGTAAATCGACGAAAAAATAAACTCAAATCCACAGGACCTTATAAAAAATATAACAGAATTTGGCGGAGTATCTAAAACTTGATCGTGAGTTTTGGAACAAATTAATTAAAGCTCATAAATCCTGTTTTTTATCCCACCAAAAAATAGGCCCCGAGATTCCTCGATGTTTTTTGTACAACGCCTTAACAAAATACCCCCACAGAGCCATTCCCCAGTAACACTTACACTGATCGCCGATGCCATTCGTACCTTTATCTATTGCGAGCCGAATGTTTTGCAGAAAGTCGGCAAAGAATGCCGAGAAACGCAATTTATTCTCTGTGTACGAGAAACTTCGTTGCATAAAACTTATTACTTACAAGAGAATTTCCCGTCATAAAAACGACTACCCTCAAAAGCGGTGGAATTACCGAAAAGGTAGAGAAAATTGAATTTATTTATATCAACTCACACCTGCGGAGGTTAATCAAATCACCAAATGATATTCACATGGGCACAATGCTATATAGAAACCTCTTTCGACAACAGTATAAGAGAAATCCAGAGGGACAAAAAGGAACAGTAAAGCATGTTTTTTCTACATTATATACCAAACTCTTACAGTATATTTCTTCTACCCCAAGAAAACAAGTACCTACTCTCTTCAAACCATTCATTCTGCGCTGATTGCAATCAACAAGGAGGATATATTGATTCCCAACTCAACCTAACGTGGCGATGAAGGAGGAGAGAGCCGGGCTGTTATATAGACAACGCATCCCACTCACTTCCAGCGACAATCGGATTAACCACATTCGAAATTAGAGTAACGACTACCACTGTTTGAAACGACGGTAAGCCGCGGAACGTACGGTCCACGGTGACCTCGGGGGTCACACATATTATCTCAGTTTCACAAGGCCGACAATTCTGGGAAAATTGTATTGGACGAAGGCTAGGGAAAACATTAATCTGTGAGTCACTTGAACTTTATGTTCTAATAGGCTCGACCACCACATATATAAGCCATGCCCATCTCACACTTGACCTTTTTATCTTCAACTATCCCCTTACAGATCCCCATTTTCTAAAATACATAAAAAAACAATGAAGCGCTCACCGGAAGCATGGCATTTCTCATAAGTCGTGGGCTTGGTGGCCTGGAGGTGAGGATGACCTCGTTGTGTCCGACGAGCGTTGACATGGTGGTCGACATTTCCGGCTCCACGCGATCCCTGTGGAGAGGCCTTGCTGAAAAGATATCAATGCTATTCTTGATGCTTCTTTCAATTATTTAATTCGCGAACTAAAGTAAGCTTCAAAGCACGTAAATTAAGTCTAAAAGATCAAAAATGGGTACAGGAATTTAGACAATACGGTAAAAAACATTTGTGAAAGCGGGACCTTGATTTACATGCAAATCCCCCAAATTTCCCCACCGAAACACGTTCCTGGAACTGAACGCTTTGCGTATCAGACGTACATGATACAAAAATATTCAGGCTCGCTTATAGGGGCATTAAAATGGGGAAAACAATAAAGTAACCGCATAAATTAGCCCGAAATGATCAAAACCCAGCTAAAACAAGGTAAAATTGCTCAAATCGTACGGAATAGCAATAAAAACACTTTGGAAAGCTGCTATTCACATCAGAAACCGATTTACACATTGAATTCAGCAAAAACAACATCAAAAATACCGCAAAAAAAGGAGAAAACTCGAGAAAATTTTTACAAAATTTCGCGAAAACCAAAAAATTTGAAGAATTGCCGAAGGGAATAAAATGTCATTATGATCATTTTAACGGATGCTTTTGGTATTCTGGGACGAAATAAATTATTCATATGGGAATGGTACACACCCGTGCTTTAATGGGTTTAAAAAAGGATGTTATACCTGACATACAGGAATCAAAAATCTGATGTGCAAGATTGGTAACAATAATGGTAAATCAGGGAATCATAACGGGCCGCAAGGGCTAATTAGTAACCTAGTTCACTCGCAAAACATAGTAACATCCTACTTGGTTCTTACTGTAGACAAAAAAATGTAATCTCCGCGAGGGCGGAAGGGTTACGCGTATACCAAAGGCAGGCTAGTGGCTATGTATATTGGCCCTTTTCATTCGACGGAGGAGGCCTTATTCACCTGGCCCATGTAATCAAATTATCGTAGGGGCCTTCAGTTACAAAATCGAATGAGACGGCGAAAACAAATCGAAAAAAAATGAAAGCTCTTATTACGGATAATTGGAATGATGTCTGGACACCCGTTTTAAGTGTGTGATGTTATCCGGCTTTAACAATGGGAAGATCAGATAACGTCAAACTTGAATGAAACATGTCTCTTGCTGCAGGCGTTGGAAAGAATTAACTCGGTGGAAATGCCGAGAGCGAGTGTTTTCAAAAACACATTCAGGGATTCAAGTTCTTCTCCTTTTCCTCCGGCGACCGGATTCGGTCCGAGGAAAAGGCATGTCAGTGAAGACGAACATTTACAACGACAAGGATAAGATAACATCGACGTGTAATCGGAAAAATACCTCGTGGCGGGTTAAACGTGTGTTCGAAATCAATTTGTCAGATAGCATCTCAGCACATCCGCAAAAACAAAGACTTTTAGTAACCAACTCTAATGTATAACATTACAATTCTCACATTTCACTCAAAAAACAATTCCAGACAAATAAAACTACACCCAAATTACATCTGAGCCACCCACCTAACTTTATTAGACATCATGCCACACAAATTGTAATTTGAGAAAATAAAAATGGAAATAAATTTGACGGGATGATAAAAACCCTACGATTTCATTGTCCAGACACAATAAAAAAAAACTTTATTTCAATATAAATGAGTGAGAATGAACAGTAAATGCACTGACGATGTTATTAATGGAATGAGATTTATGGAAATGAGGAATTCAAATAAAAAAATGTGAGCAATCAGTAGTGGTTAGTGGACATAACAAAACATAACAAAAATAAGCGATGGAAATTATAAAAGCAAATGTACAAACATCCCGGACCTTAGCTCTGCGGATATCAAACAAGATGGAGGGAACACGATCGCTTCGAGAATACAAAATACAGTGAAACGTAGCTGTTGAACAAGTACAACATCACCTAGTCTTCCGTCGATTTTTTTCTGATGTTTTGAGAACATCTTTGATGCTTTCAGCTGTCTCGATACGCTGCCATCGATTGAATATTCGTTTATCCAGATCTCCTTCTTTCATCTTCTTCTTTACTTCTTTGATCCATTTCCGGACGAACTCATCACCTTCAACTTCTGCGTAAATTGATTTATTCAGGTCGTATTTCTTTTCAACTTCCATACATCTCTTTCGGAGACGAGTCATGGGACTGTTAGTGTGATACTAAAAAAGTTCCCATCAATATTTGATCCTAAGAAAAAGAGGAAAAATAAGAAAAACTTGCAGTAATCGCTTTTGGTGTGGAACAAACTGGAAGTTCCAATACCGACTCTCTTCTCTCGATGAAATCCTCATTGAATGAAGGTAGAGCTCCGCTTCGTAGGGAAACTGAACATTAATGATTATCAAAAAGACAAAAGTGAACTTTCGAATAAGAAAAAATCTTATACAACATACGCTGATCTTGAACGACCCCACTTCTGATTGACGTCTGCCTTGGTCGTTGATAAAGATTGGGTTGCAAAAGAGAGGCTCTCCGATCATCGAGGACAACAGCATAGTTCTCTGGACTCTCAAGAGGTCCCTCCAGAATTGATCCTCTGACGTTATTCGAGATAGCCAGCAACCTTCGCTTTCTTTCGGGAGCTGAGTCTTCAATTGCCTTCCTTTTCCGATTCGAAGGCAATGCTGGCTGTTTAAATCTTTCCACTGCATTTTCCTTCGATTTCATCGACTCATACAGATCGTCGTATACCTAAAATCGTAAAATTCACAAAATTTAATCTTACTTTATTCAATTTTTTCCATCTTGTCAAGTTCTTTTCGTCTGCCTCTTCTGGATCAACAGCTGGTGTGCACAATAAAGACCCGCCATAATCCCGATCAACGTGATTAATTTCTCTTCTAACTGCGTTTATAAGGACGTCGTCTTCATCCCCAGTGCACAAGGTCTCATCAAATTCGACCTAAAACGAAACATTAAATTAAAAATTTTAAAGCAATTTCTTTTAAAGAATATTGAACTTACTGAGTCGTCGTTGCATCCAAAAACAATTCCAGAAGAAGGTTTGTTTGAATAATTCTTTTCAATTTGGGCAATATTAAAAGTGAATCTCCTCTGAGCCCGTTTAAATCCATCTCGAATTTCCGGAGCCAGGTTACTCGTGCTGGCCGATACAATTTCGTTTCGTCTCATGTTGTTTTATGTACCCATCCGAAGGCCGAAAACCCATTTTGCGCCAGAATTTTCTTTAGCGAATATTTTGGGTGCAACCTGCACAAATTAGGGCGCATGTCGCGGAGCAGAGAAGTCTAGAAAATCCGTCAGCCCTACAAAGTCTTATTTGTGATCTAGAGCTAATGCAGGGCTGAACAATAATATCACACATTTCATAGTATCGCCAAGACAATAGACGAGAGTCAGCAGTCTCCGGTAACCTTACATCTTTATCTGCATCTTTGTCACAATGACGGATTTTCTGGACGAACGCTAAAATAAATTTTGCAAAATCTTTTTTAGCTAATCGTTCGTTTTTGCTGCCACAGTTGTTAGAGACACTAATCGACTATGAGTTTGACAGTTGACCAATATTTTACTGACTTTTCGCCTACTCAGACTTACATAACCCCATTTAAGGTAAGTATAATAATTATTATGCAATCTTTGCTTTTAGAGGAACAGATTTTGATTATTAATTCTTCTTTCAGTCTTCAGTCTACTTGATGATGGCCAAGCTTTCCGAAATATTTACTCAATTAAAAGAGAGTGACGCTGCCGATGAATCCACGACTTTTATCGATGAACTCTGTGACCGTCGTTCCTATTATTCCGCCCTCTTGTGGACGCTTCTTCGAGGCCCGGAGATGTCGTTGCCCATTCTCAAATGTTTTATTCACCGATATATGGATGATTTTGACGGGTTCTTCCAGGAGTTTGTCTTGATGTAAGTATTACTGATTTATTATTTACTTTCTTAGAATGATGAACTACGAGAAGAAGGAGGTGGTTCCAAACAATAAGGAATACTTTGATCCTGTTCGATGCACATTTCTGAAGCCATTGTCTTTGTTTGGATTCTTCATCGAAAGAGTAGGTGCTTTTCTTTTTGTTCCATCTTTTAGTTCTCCGAAGAATACAATAGCATGAACAGCACGATGCAGTTTAAGTTCGCGCTGAGTTGGGCGAAATACCTGGATTCCCCAGCAACTCAAGAGGAAATTGAGCATTACTCAGCTGAATGGAAGGTGGATGTGAATGAGATGCTTGTGAAAGTTGTCCAATTGGAAGAATCGATTAAAGAAAATGCCAGGAAATCAAAAAGAAACGTATTTTATAACAAGCCCAATACTTCAAGTATGGAAGTGGACTGATCTCAGTTGGATGGAATGGACAACAAGATATGATTTTGCCAACTATCTTCTACTAACCCGTCTTTTGATATCATGTACAAAGAAACTTTGATTAAATCATAAGCAAGAGTAGTTCGTGACTTTATATTGTAAACTGGTTATAGTCCTGATAGTCTCCGGAGACTTCTTTCAATGTTTCGAGGGTGATAGCTCTGTATGGTCGATTGATTCTCCTTGACGAAGCCCGTTCTAACCTTTGGTTTGATGATGATAAAAATGAATTCCGACTGCGTATACTCATCTGTGGTGAGTACAGAGCCCGGGAATCGCTGAGACTGCTTAGTCGTTTGCCCAGAGTCGTTGTTCGGAACTGAAATCAACTTGATATTTATATTATTTACAATGGGGGACCTGATCCAGTGGCAAAAAACGTACCATTTTGCATCCGGGAAGTATCAAAAATGTGGCAAAATGCTTCCCTCTCCAAGTGAAAAACTCCGATTTCAAAAGCGGCCCACGCTTTTTGTGTGGGAAATGGCGAGACCTTCAAAACGAAGTTTTTTCACTTGGAGAGGGAAGCATTTTGCCACATTTTTGATCCTTCCCAGATGCAAAATGGTACGTTTTTTGCCACTGGATCAGGTCCCCCTTGCACTCTTGTTACCTCGGGATATTTCTGTAACAAAAGTCCCAAACATTTTCGTCGAAAATGCGCGGAACTCAGGCAGAATAGAATAAAATTGATGGTCTTCCCGAGGATGACCAGTCCATTCGCCACACTCATTGCACGAAAGATCTCTCGGTCTTGGGCTGAGTATCCAATCAGCACTTCCCAGACGCTGAAGACAGCTGAAGGGCCTTGCGTAATGGCGAAGAATGAGGCGATTGTAACCACTGTTCTGGTCACTCGTTTTCTGTGGGCCTGAAGTAAGGGAATACATTAGTACAGTGAGGACTGATCGGCAAAAAACGTATAATTTTGCATCCGGGAAGTATCAAAAATGTGGCAAAATGCCTCCATCACCAACTAAAAAAGCTCCGTTTTGAAGACGCTTCTTTTCCCTTACAAACGGAGCTTTGAAATCGGAGTTTTTTCACTTGGAGAGGGAGGCATTTTTCAATATTTTTTGATACTTTTCGGATGCAATATGGTACGTTTTTGTCCAGTGGATCAGGTCCGCCACTGTAGAAGTGAAAATAAAAAAAATCAGACAATGATTGTCAAGTACCATGTACAACCTACAATTTGTTTATTCACGGACCTTCTGGTTGATGAATCCATTCGGTTCAGTACAATCGAATCGCTTTCTTGTAGCTTTTTGATCAATAGAATTGTCAATATTGCGACTAGTAGTATTGGAACTAGCACTACCTGAAATGATGACTATATAAATTACAGTAACCAATAGACCAAAAAATTATCAAAAAACCTTACAAACAATGCATTCACAATAGTACTGATCCTCACGAAATGCTGTCTCCAAACTGATGGTGACACATTTGAACGGCCCCACATTGGATGTACTGTAGTTCCGGCGGAGAAACAGAAATTCAAAACTTGAGTGAAATTACAAAAAAAGACCATCTGACAATCATACTCGAAGTGATGATATAAAGTCAACAGACATGTGGTCAGCAGGATCAACACAATTGTACAATATCTTTGCCGTTTACACCAATAACTGCGAGATCGGAGGGGCGTTCGCACAACCTGATATCTCTCTACGGTCACTGCAAATATAAACCCAAAAATGTTTGATTCGACAATCTCCGAGTTCCTTCTTACCATATTGTGGACGCTGAGAGCCAATTCGCCAAGGCGCTGAGTTCCTGACGATATAAGAGGTAGTTGAAACGGAAGGCGAGATGATTGGAAATGAAGTTGAAAGTGGCCAGGGAGTGAGGCAACATCAAGATGAAGAAGGCAAAGTCGCAAAGACAAACTGCCGCCAACTGAAAGGTCGGGTAAATTCTCAGTTGATAAGACATTTGAATACAAATTCTAATCTATTTTAAGTTAAAAAATTATCCTTACCAGGTCATTCGCTCGATTTCTCATTCCCCGAGAGCACAAGACAATAAAGTTGACCCCATTCCCCACCAATCCGAGTACAAAGAAGAAGGGAAACAAATACTTCAGAAGAAGAAGATCGCTGGCTTCATGCAGACTCAATTTATCCTCTGGCAAACACCGCGTTGAGTTCAAATATTGCATGATTTTAGCATCCCCTTTCAATCACCATTGCATCAAGTGGAGGTCTCTTTGAATAGCTAACTAAATGTATGCAAATCGCCGATCTTTCAATTTTCGATACCGCCAAGGGATTTATTAGAACTCTTGATATTCATATTCGAGATATTCGGAGGAATAGAGACGTTGTTGCAGGAAGAGGATGTAGTTGATGGCGGCACGGAGAATCTTCAGCTTGGAGATGCGTTTGCGGCGTTCCTTGAACTCGGGGATCTTCTGACGGAGGTTGTTGAAGGCCTGAAAAGAGGGGGTCATCATGATTATGCATAGCTTAAAAATCTATGTTTTAATGGCCAACAAGACACTTCCGTGGCTTACCAACTCATATACCAGCGAATACAAGGGTGAAAGGTCTTGAACTGCCATTACTCGCCTAATTATTTCACTGTTCCTAGTATGGCTACTCATACAATGGCCCCTCTGGTTAGTCATGACCCTCCCTCCCTCAGGGATAAACGATCCCATTTTCAGGCCTCGGTCTTCACCTGTGATTAAATGCAGCCGCCGGCCATCGGATTTCAGCTGAAGTCCGCAGTTTCAGCTGAATGCTTCAGCTGAACTCCTCGCATCGACCACAATCAGCTGTTCAATCTTTCACCCCACCCCTTATGTAGAATTGGAAAGTTCACTCACCAGATTCACGCAGGACACACGCTTCCGTTCGCGGTAGTTCTTGACCTGCGCATTGCTCGAATACACCATACTCATGTAACCGGCAATTAATTACTTGTAAACTCGGGGGGTCAGGCAGTCAATGCCTAATGCCGACGCTAATCCATGCCCCAAATTAATGATTCATGCGGCGCCAACAGGTGGTTCGGTGTTGACTTACATTCGCCGCTGTTTCAAAGTCGCCTCGGAAAGTGCGGGAAGTGTAATTTCGGCGGTTCGCGGAAACAGTGAGCGGTGGGTTACGGTAGAATCGGAAAGGAGGAAAATGTCCACGACAAAGACGGAGAAACCTTGTAAGTATACGATAATCATGGGATATGAATGAAAAATACATTGATTTGACAAGCTAGTGTTATGTTTCGAAACTGATTTTGATTTCTGCACTTCGCCACCATCTAATTTTCAGCTGTGATTCCGACGACTGAAGCTTCAACTCAAATTCAAAGTGAGACCCACACGTCTGCTCTTCCAACTCAAACTGCTGCTTCTGTCAATGTCACCGCAGTCGAAGCACCCAAAGAGGGCAAAGACATGATACCAGGAAGAAAACAGTTCAACGATTTCATCGAGCGGATCAAGAATTCCCGAAACAGATCCAAACACAGATCCCATTCCAAACTCTCTTTCCGAAGTCTCAGCAACTTGGTAAGTCACAGAAATGTCACCTGTAATTCATAAAAAAACATGTAATCCCATGTGCTATTTTAGGTACGCCACAAACGTCGTGTGAACACCTTGCCGGAGGGATTCGAAAAATGGGAAGAATCGGACAAGCGGATGTATTACGAGACCAGCTATCACTTCCGACTGTTCAAGTGCGAAGAATGGCAATGTGCACCAATCCAACAACGACTTTCTGCTTGGACTGTCCTTTGGGTGGGTGTATTGTGTTTGCAAGGTAATCAAGTTCTCTAGAAGACCCTTCGCAACCCGAAACGTCACATGGAGCACATAGCGGAGATGGCTCAGTATCGAAAGACTGTCAAGTTTTTGGCCGAGAATCCGATTACTCAAATCGACTTAGAGTTCTAGGAAATCAATATGAAAGTTTATAGAAATTGTAAAGGTACAAGATTAAAGTGAACTATACTTATTCTTATTTCACAAGCCATCCAGTACATCGGATGTAATGTTGATCAACGTTGATGGAATTGAGCTGCTCGATGTCTTCCGGAGACAACTTGAAGTTAATAACTTTGAAGTTGGCTTCAATTCTCTCGGGATTCGTGGATTTGGGAACGATCCCAACGTTCTGGGAAGTCGCAAACGACAATAAGACCTGCTCGATTGTGGTGTTGTACTTCTTGGCAAGACCGGTTACAACAGGGTCGTTGACAAGCTCTGGTTGATATCTTCCAAGCGAAGAGAAGGCCTAAAGAACAAGGTCGTCGAATATAGATTAGCTTACCTGGAAGAACGTTCCGATTTGTTTGCAGTAATCCTTGATGTCCTGACGTTTGAAATGAGGATGATACTCCAATTGATTCACGGCTGGGACAGTTCTGGAATACTCAGGAATCTCCTTCATGTGATGGACTTCGTAGTTCGACACACCAATTGACCTGATCACGCCACTTTCTGGAATATACTTTGTTTGAATCATCTACTACAACATGGACTTAAATATATTAAACTAACTTACTATGAAGCTTCTCCAGGGCTAACCACAGTTCTTTACGGTCATTCGCATTGGTTGGATCGTCGTTTTCCTTCTCATTGGCTTTTGGGTAATGAATCAAGACCAGATCCAAGTAGTCGGTTCTCAGATTTTTCAACGACTCATTGACTAAATCTACGGTAACCTGAGCGTTATTCTCCTTGGCTGGCCACAGCTTTGTGGTCAGGAAGATCTCTTCACGTTTGACTCCGTGTTTGGGAAGGAATTTCTTTAAAAAAATAGATTTTTTAAAGAATTGTTACCTAAAAAACAAATTTAATGTAAAAATGCCTACTTCCAACGCCGCTCCAAGTTCAGGCTCATTCACGTAGTACTTAGCGGTATCAAAATGCCGATAGCCAGCTTTGAGAGCGGCGTCAACGGCAATTTCGACGGTTTCAGTCCCCGTGACCTTGTAGGTGCCGAAACCGACAAGGGGAATCTCGTAGCCAGTGTTTAGCTTGACGCGGGGACCTCCAACTTGAGACATTGTTGCTAAAACGGCTTTATAAAATAATCGGCAGCTAAAAATCGCGGTATTCCTTCAATTTTATCCCAGATGTCAAGTGTAATATTGGGAAATTTACATAAACGAAAAATCCAGTTGAAGAAAAAATTTTTGTCAAAAAGAACGGAAATGTTTATAATTTATAACATTGTTTACCAACAGAACCATCGTTTACAGAAACAAACAATTTCGGAAATAAAAACTTTTATAAAACTGGCTAAAAAATGGAAAAAGATTCACAAAAATTGTTTGAGTGAGTGTTTCACTATGGTCAAGGACGAAAGAATGGGCGCTCGCCTCTCTTTTAAAGCAAGGACAAAGTGTTCTGATAGAAAACCAAACTACAAGCTACAGTTCTGTCAAGCTATAACAAGTGCCACTGCAGTGGGAACTAGTGCTACGCCCACTGTTTCATGGTAAAAGTTTATTTCGAAAAAAAGTTGTCATCGTTGATCACACTAGCATAGACTTTCTACAGGAGATTAGGGTTTGCAATTGTTACTTTTGACTTAGTTTTCTACTTCACCAACCATCCAGTACATCTCACAATGTAATTTTGATTCACATCGATCTCATTCAGATGTTGAATGTCCTCAGAGGGCAATTTGAAGTCAACAACTTTAAAATTGGCGACAATTCTCTCCGGTGTGCTTGATTTAGGGACGATTCCGATCCCTTGAGAAGTAGCGTATGACAATAGTACCTGTTCAACAGAGGTTTTATTCTTTTTTGCGGTGGCAACTACAGTAGGATCGTTGATAAGATTAGGCGAGTAGCGGCCAAGTGAGGAGAAGGCCTAAGTGATAATAAGGGTATGTGAATAGTGACTTACTTGGAAGAAGATTCCGTGTTTTTTACAGTAATCCCTGATTTCTTGTCGTCGAAAATGAGGATGAAATTCCAGCTGGATGACTGCTGGGAGAGTCGAAGAATACTTTGGGATCTCCTCGAGGTGTCGGACTTCGTAGTTGGAGACGCCAATAGATTTGATTATTCCCTTTTCTGAAAGGACGTACCCATTTCCAGCAAACTGGCTTATAGAACTTACCATTATACTCCTTCAATGCCAACCACATCTCCTTTCGGTCGTCGGCATTGGTAGGATCATCGTTTTCCTTCTCCAATGCCCTGGGGAAATGGATTAAAACCAAGTCCAAGTACTCTGTCCTCAGATCTCTAAGTGATTCCTCGACCAACTCTTTTGTCCGTTGAGTGTTTTTCTCAGGACCAAGAAAAAACTTGGTAGTCAGGAAGATCTGTTCTCGCTTTACGCCGTATTTCGGCAGATATTTCTATAAATTTATTATTCTTTTTGTTGTACTATATCACTCACTTGCAACGCATCTCCCAACTGGGCCTCATTCTGGTACAATTTAGCGGTGTCAAAATGACGATAACCCGTTTTCAACGCGACGTCAACGGCTTTATCCACATCCGCAACATTGAAGGTCCCTAGGCCGACTAATGGGATCTCCTGGCCAGAGTTTAGCTTGATTCTGGGACCACCAACTTGACTCATGACCAACTTACTTCTAATTTCCTAAACTTCAAAATTCAGGGTTTTAAGGAGCTTTGGATGTGACGTGACTGCAAATGCAGAGGGCGTTCTAACTTTTAAATTCAAGAGTATCTGAAATCATCCTTTTCACAAACATCCGCTCAATCAAAATGCTTGAAACTCCGAAAAACAAGAGCAGGAGGAGAACGGAGAGTTTCATTCCTCTTGTTTACCATTTTTGTCAACAGAAGAAAGCAAATTCGCCAATCTAATCAAGGCATTGAACATACTCTATATCAGAAACAATTAAAGTTTATTAAAAGTTGACAATAATGATGATGCAATAGCATCAGCCGTAGTTTACAATCTAAGTCGTGGCTAGAGATTATTTAGTTTTGATTGCGCAACAAAGTAGCCAGTGCACCGTTGAATATAACTGTTTTTGATGATTAGAGACTTGAGGTGTTTGCTATCATTTGGAGTTGATTTGAAGTCAAGGACCTTGTAATTGGCCTCGATCCTTTCCTGAGTCAATATTTTCAGAAGTATGGGGCGCTGCTCCAGCTTTTTACAGAAATATATTTTTTTCCAAAATCAAATTGGCGTGCTGGAGGCAGTTCTGGTTCCTTCAGATGAAGCCAATGAGAAGAGGACATGCTCCAATGTGGTATTGTACTTATTGGCTAATCCAGTTATAACAAGATCGTTGATGAGATCTGGTGAGTATCTTCCGAGCGATGAGTACAACCAGAGGTTGTATTTTGCTTGGTCGTAACAGCAACTTCCTTGAAAAAAGATTCCGTTCCCTTTACCGTAATATCTGAAGCCCTGTCGAAGGAAATGCGGATGATATTCAAGCTGTAAGGTAGCGAGAACAGTGCTGGAGAATGTTCGAACACGTCTCGATTTTTTTGTTATTTTAATTCAGCGCTCAGAGTTTCGGACAAACTATAAACTACAAAAATAAACATTCGTTCATTTTTTGCAGTCTGTTGTTTGGAACGAGTCTACGCTTCCGACTTATAACATAAATGACTCGTTTATTCTCTATACAAAATATCACACGCATCTGCAAAACATATAATTTAATTTAGCGGGCATGAAGTAGTAAATACAGCGACGGTCAGTCAAAGGAAATCAATGGCGCATCATCGACCGGGGGTTGTGGCTGCGGTGCCGGGGCTAAAATAATATTTATTTTCAAAGGTATTATATAAAAATATTCAAAAACCAATCAAAACCTACCCTGATGTTGCGGCTGTGGAGGATATCCCGGAGGATAGTATCCTGGATAGGCCTGTTGCTGTCCTTGCTGATAGTACTGTTGTTGATGTGGATCCGGATGGCCGTAATAGTTTGGGGGAGCAGAAGCCGGGGGATATTGCTGATATCCATACGGTTGTTGAGGAGCATATTGTGGCGGAGCGGCGGGTGCTTGGGCCGGGACTTGAGGCTGTTGTTGGTAATGATGCTGTGGCTGGGCCGAGGCATCCGTGAACGAGGGATTACTGTTCACCGAGATGGAAGATGGGACTGCAGATGGGATGGGGGTGGATTCGTGAGGCTGATGAGAGTAACCATTCATATGGGGGTGACTGGGGACAGCTTGTGGAAGGGCCTGGGGATGTTGTTGAGCCTCCGGATTCATGGGAGGTGCATATCCGTAGGGTTGAGAGGACACTTGGGTAGGGATCGAGGAAGGAATAGAACTTTGAGGGTAGCCATTGACTGGTTGGTGGGATTGATGTTGGGGAGGGAGGGCCGCAGAATATGCAGGGAGTTGAGGTTGGCCATAAGGATCCGAACTTCCTGGTAGTTGCTGCTAAAACATTATTTATTATTCACAAAAAAGATTAAATTCAATACACAAAGTATTGTAATTGAAGCTTACCTGAACTGGATATTGCGGAGGCTGAGGATATCCCGGAGGATAGTATTGTTGTGCACTTGGATGCCCCGGATAAGCCTGACCTTGTTGATATTGGAATTGCGCCTCCATTCTTCTCCTTTGGATCTCCGCTTGTTGCGCCTGGAATCGCAAAAGGGCTTCATCTCGTTGCTGCATCAACATTGAAGCCTTCTTTTGTCTCATGATATCTAATTGCATCTGCATTTGATGTTGTCGCTGTCGTTGCTCTTCAGCTAGTCGTTCTTCTTCTAGGCGTTCATGTTCTTCCCGTAGTGCATTTACAGCTTGTCGGGCAACCTGAATCTCGCTGAGCTTGTCTTGAAGTCCTTCGTGGTATTCTAAAAGCAAAAGTAAAATGGAAAAGATTTAAATACTACCTCTTTCACTATCCAATCTGTCCATTCTCCTCAACACGTCGCCATGTCGCTGCGTGAGCTCTTCGAACAAGGCATGAATAGCGGAGTCATAAACAATCGAACGCCCTCGATTCATGTTTGACAACATTCGGTTGTTCATTGTTTCAACCTAAATCTCAATAAAATAAATATTAAATTCACTTACTCGTTCTTTCAAGTCATTGCAAAATTGTTGAGTTTCTTCTACATCATTGTCAGCCAACGGTCTGACAGTAATATTCGACAAGCCATGTGTAATATCGGCGATATGCGATTCATTGGTCGGAGTGGCATTATTGGACGGAGCATGCCCATTATGTTGTCCATAAGAGCTCGAGGCCATTGAGAAAGAAATCTCACTTGCTGGAGGGGCAGTTGCATCGACCTCCCGACTAGCCTGACGTCTTTCCCAATAGTCCCGATCCAAATATTGAGCCAAAGTCAAGTCAGTGTCAGGTTCGAGAGCTTGCGCAACCCCGGAGTAAATTGATGGAGCTGGAGTTGGCTCTTCTCTCGCCACATTGAAGCCGGACTTCTGTCGCTCCTTCTCCTTGGCTTCGGCTTCGCTTTGACTGATGGCAAGGGCAAGTTGAAGCTCTTCTTCCTCCTTCTCCTTGAGCTCTTGCAATCTTTTCTTTTCCTCAGCCTCACTTTCAGCGATGGCACGGGCTTCATGGTTGTTCAAGGCCTGGAACATAAGAATAATCAAATCTGTTATAATTTTTTTCAATTCAGATAATAAAAGAGTGTACCCTAGCAGAATTATGGTGGTTGCTTCCTCCAAACAGCCGTTGAAAAAGACCCGGGGTTTTTTTCTTTTCCGTAGCCATGATTCAGATGCAAAAAACAACCTGGCTCTAACAGTCAATAGAAAAAAAGTAGACGGTGCCCAACCGCCAAACAATATTTTGCATAAAATATTTGAAAAACAAAAAAAATCAAGGACTCTTCTCCTTGCAATCGCTTCAAATCAAACTTACACTCTCCAATTTTTGAAGTTCATTCTTTTGCGCCTCTTGGCTCTTCTTCGTGTAGCATGCTTCACATACTCTGACCTCTTTTTCGATTCCAAACTGAGGCAAAACCATCTGTCTGTTGGAGCACTTATCACAAAAGATCTGTCCACAATTCCGACAATGATGTTTGCGTGTGAAGACGCCAAATTCTACACGACATCGGAAACAACTGTCACCATCAGCCCATTCTGGTGCGGAATCAGCCATGAACATGGCATCTGCTTCCTTCATGGCAGGAAATTCGAACCCGTACATCTTCATGAAAGAATGGGTATCGCACACTATCTTGTATTGTGGATACTTTGAGAAGGCATGTGACCAGCACTGGAGAAGCTCCAAAATTTTGTTCTTCACCTTGTCAGGAGCTCCTTCAATCACAAGGTTCTTCAGATCGTCCATGAATTCTTTGGTGGAGATCTCATCGTGGAACTGAAATATTATGACAAGTCAAACTAATTTGGTTTAGACGATTGATGATAAAATACCACTAAAGATCATCCAAACTCACCCTTTTTCCGCAATTCTTCACACATGCTTCCAACACCAGAAGTGCATGATGTGCAACATGTGGATTCTCGTGGTGAAACCGTTTTTGAATAGAAGCAACTGCCGATTTTACTCTAAACACAAAATAAATCCATAAAATGCAACTTACGGCACATCACCAGCCCTAATTAGATCTACACATTCGAGAATGCCCTCCCAGAACGGTTCAACGAGAGTTTGATCTGTTGCCGATTCTAAAAAAAATAAGTGTAAATAAAAACGATTCATCTGCAAAGTAACTGTCCGAAAAGGTCTTTCGAGACAATAACAAAGACCTTACACAAAGACCGCAGACCCATTTTAAAACGGAAAAAGTATGAGTCATGTTATCCATGACTGGTAAGATCTTAAAACTTTCATCGACATAACGCTAAACTGCTAATTAAAGACAACGAAAACTTACCCAAGGCTCTGTCGAATCTTCTGGCCATTCCGTGGTTCCGGTCTGAACTATCTTATGACCAAAAAGATATTTCAAAATCTGCAATTTCCTCTAATTAGTAATCCGAAAAAGACGAAGTAATCGATAACGGAAATCCGACGAAATTGATTTATGGATTGCAAAAAAACGAGAAGAAAACATAAGTTCGGGATTATCACCGCAGGCGCTGAGTTGGTAGCCGTCTGCGCAATCCAAAAAAGAATAATTTTTAGTGAAAAACGAAATGTCAATATTGATTTTGACGAAATGTCACAAAGGTGGTAGAATATTTATTTGGCCAAAATTGAGACGAGATGAGTTTAGATAGAGAGAGAAAGGAGTTTTCCAAAATGAACCAAGGGCTCATTCATCAACTTTTGCGGACCGGGCAGCTTCAATTTCACGTTTCATGATGCCAGAGTTACATTGATGTCCTTCACATGAGCAGACTCCAGCCGAGCCTTTTTCATTCTTGACTCCGACGCATTCTCCGGGATCCAACAACTAAAACAACTCACTCGACGCATTATTTACTCACTTCTCCGCTTTCTGGAGGGGCACATTGGCGGATAAGGTATTGAGCTCCAACTATAATAAAACTGTCCAATAATATCAGTCCGTTCGTAAAGTCGCTGGAATGATTTCGGCGACGTGCACTGTGCGAAAAAACTCAGGGTGCGAGCGACAGCTCGAAAAAGCCTATAGCACTGTGCAAAAAGCCAAAAATTGCACAGTGCAAAGTGAACTTTCGGTTTCGCGGAGTGCATGTCGCCGAAAACATTCCAGCGACTTTACGAACGGACTAGTAAAGCTCCCAGACTTACTGTTATCGATGGCCACAGAACTGAGACAAGGCCCATCACAAGAGACCTGTTTCACTTTTTCTGGATCCCCTACTAGACAATGTTCAGACGGTTCGATACCAAGAATACGACTCAGATTCTTTTGCATTTCCTCGCGAATCTCAGTTTCAATTTTGTCGCCATTGAATGTAAGCAACTGGTGACAGAGAAGGCAGGTTTTTTTCGCAGGATGAACAAGAATTGGAGATGCCAGAAGGCAGAGAAAGAGAACACGAAGAAGCATTTCCAATACGTAGATTCCAACAACTGTCGTACTCGACGGAAAAAGAAAATGAGTTGCGAAAAAAGTGAAGACTTCGAGGGTTCTATGATTCTATGCAAATATATGTACTATTTTTTGTGGGCTTCCTTGGGAATTCTGCATTCATTTTTAGCAGAGTTTATAACTTGCAATCTTAGTTGCCGAAATTGTTCTCTATTGAATGGAATTTACATTTATGTATACATTCGATCTCTTTGGTATATATGTTATTTTTTTATTGTCATCAAGAAAAGCGAGCCTTGAGTTTACTTTCCAAAGATTAAGCAAACCCAGAACATTTTGAGGCAAATTATTCCTTGGAATTGTGAGGCTTTGCGGCCGACGGGCTTTTGCTCTTGCTCTTACCCTCTTCCTTTGTGGGCTTCTTTTTCTTCTCCTTTGGTTTCTTCTTCTTTCCGTCTTCTTCTTCCTCTTCGGATGACCAGTCACTTACAACGTCGTCCATCTGAAATATAAAAGATTAGAGGTATGTTTATGGAAGCTGACCTCTTTATCATCCTATGAACAAACAGTTTCACTGACAGACTTACCGTTGGGTAATCATTGCGGCCCTTCTTGAGTTCTCCTTTTGCGATCTTTTGCTCCTTCTCATTCTTGGGCCAGACCTTGGGTTGCTTTACTTTCGGGTTGTTGGCGGCATTCTTGTCTCCAGTTCGACCACCGGAGTTTTTCTGAAAATAATTTGCTTGGAAGCTGAGTCAGTAAGGAATAATCTTATAACTCGTGAGGCTGGAATGGCCATTGCAAACTTAGCTAGCCAAGAAAACAAAAAAAATTTGATTCTTCATTAGTTAAGCCCAAATTTTCGCCAGGAAAAACCCGGCCTAACTCTTTCCTACTGTAATCAATTCCCACCTTTCCGCAAGCCATCATCGACGACACCAAGAAAGCCATAACGCTGGCGGCCATTAGCCAAAACGTAGTGGAATTACCATCGAACCAATTGATCATTGTGTTCGGATGTGCTTGCCGTGTTGCAGGAGAACAGGTACCTTCTTCCGGGTTTGCAACGCGTAGACAATCCACCAGCTTTCGCGTAATTTTCGTATTCAAAGTGTGGCCAGCCAGCGGATTCTTGCGAGAAATTGAAAATGAAAAAGCAAATCATTTCGAAAAACGGCTTGAGAAAAGATCCAACTCAAACTTTGAAGACATCACAAAAGGTTTATTCGTTCAACTTGTATTTTTCCTCATTTTAATTGTCCTTGACGAGGTCCGTATGCCGTGCCGTTCGTCTGCGACACGTGAAGACATGTAAGTGGCAATACGATAGCCAAAACAGTTGAACTGGCCGATAAAACTTCGCCAATGGCTATCCAACCGAGCGCTATCCAGCAAACGGTTAGCCAAGTGGTTGGATTGGCCTATGAATTGCAGCTGCAACTACCTGGATGTACATAACCAATCCACTTACAAGGAATGCGTCCCAAGTGCGTCAACATACATTTTTTCACGCAGAGTCATTCAAAAAAGACATTAAAGTTTTTGGATAAAAGATCTCAATTGTTTGTGCAGACTACTTGTTAGGAATCTTGCAAATGTCTTTAAAAAAATGAATCTGATTTGGTGCTTACATTAGTGTTATTAAGAATCAGCGTTCGGGATACCTTCCTTGTTAGCCATTTTTAGATTACAAAAAAAGTACTCGATCTGCTTGAAATGAGGCGGATCCAAATTTATTTCTAAAAAATTTCCAGTGCAATCTTTGTGCTTTCCACGTTTGCAAACTCAATTCCACATGAAATGCACTCGCTAAACATTGTTGTTACAGTTCCATTCATAAATAATCACCCAACTCCAAACATCACCATATACGTAACCTCTATTGCCCGACCGTTCCCGGATCGCAATGAGTGATGACATCATTCTCTTCGTCGATCTCCGATAATCCGATCGGAAGTTTGGGTTTGGGGAAGAGTAAGTTACTCGATCGTCTTTAAAAGTAGTCAACAGCACTCTTGATTTATGACTTTCTTCCCGTTGCATCACATATTTGCCGACTTTCCCAAGGTACATTTGATGTAGGAGATGGGGGTGTTGTGCTGCTTGTCAGTAGCGGTTTGGAAAAGCTGCACACAATACGGTCGGTATAATTAACCGCTGTTTACACCCGGGGTTGCTTATGGGAGCATGGAGTTTGGCGAATATTACAGATTGTTTATTTTTCTTCGTTTGTTCTACCGTACTTTGAGCGCTATTTTTAAACAACACAGCTTTTATAGCGCCATGTTTTTTGGTTGTTCCGCCCGGATTTAGAGGTCGACAAGCATCGTGGATCAATATAAACGCAAAAGTATTGTTGTGCGGGTAATTGCAAAAAAAAGAACGGTCACTGCTCAATTGCGTCAGTCTTTTTACACTATTATAATAAATAAAGACGTCGCAATAGACTTTTTTTTGCATTTTTTTAAAATTTCAAAACAACGCCTTTTCCTCCACAATTTCAAACTGCTTACTTTGAGAGACATTTTGTATTCAAAGATCAGTTCCGTTCGCCTTTTATGGACTTTCTATTCGTAATTATGCATAATAAGCACCCTATTTACAATAAAAAAAGTGGGGGCATGATTGTGACTGTTTTCATTTTGTTCTTGTATATTTTTTTGTAAAGGATGATTTCGCCAATTTGTAAATATTTGCAAAGCAGGCTCGTTTACAAGTGTAATTTTATAGCCGCCTTATCAGTTGAAAATAGATTTCGAATGTTAAAATTTGCAACCTGATCTACGCATTTTATCGGGATTGTAAATTTGATTTACGAGTATTGGGGGGAGTGTGGTCACTTTTTTGATCACTGGCGTTATTGAACGTGAAGGACAAGACATTGAATTGACTGCTTTAGATAGGTACTGCTTGTGACGTTTTTGTCATTACATTTTGCTGGATTTTCTGTCCCAGGCCATTTTGGTCACCACTGAAAAATTAGCCGTTTTTTTGATGATTCTCTTTGGCAGGCTTTCGGAGTAGGTTGTGGAATTTGAGGCAACAGTCGATCAACTCTTCACAGATAGCAGCACCAAGGCTTTAGAGGTTTTGCCGAGATTTCGAAAACTCGCATTGCTAGAGCTTGCCCGCCTGCCACCAAAAGAACCTGGGGCAAGGCAATTTTTGGTGACATAAATCATCGACAAAAATGATTGTAGAAGCATAAACCCGTCTAGGAACAGAAGCGGCGGGGACAGAGCAAATTTGTGGGAGGGATCACGCTGGGATAAGGATGGGATCAATCCCAAAATTATGGCCTTTGAATAGAAATGTAAGTTTAGTAGACCCACTTTTCTCATAAAGTTACGGGAGTTTCATTTTGACAAGTTCCGTATTCTCATGTTCTCCTTGAATTTCCTCGCTTATCTTGGTGCTATCGAACCTACATATTTCTATGATAAGTATGCCCTTTAATCACAATTCGGTGCATTTATTACACTCCTAATCATAACCTCAGTTTGCCTTCTGTTTTGATGCCTCGTAATAGCGCCACATATACTTCCGGAATTCTGAATAATGTTTGAGATATGAAGAAGGTCAGGGCAGATAAACCAACGAGTTCAAAACTGATAACATTCCAAAAATACCCGTTTGGATGTTTGCTCTCAAACTGCGGCCGGTGTCGCGGGCCAACGATTAATTACAATTACAGGTCGGTTAAGCCTCGGGGCAAACACATTTCCCTTTGTACGCTGAGATGTGATAACATATCAGTTTGAGGAGAACGGGAGTCGGAATAAAAGAGGGGAGAAATTGGATTTGGGAGGGAAAAGTTGGCAAAAACAGAGGGTACTGTAGTCGGGTTACGAAGAGCTTTTTATATGAGTAGTTGTTGTCTCACGAAGTTTAAGCCTATTTCGTATTGGGGCTTATATGTATAGTACAGTGGCGCTTTCCTGCAGCCCCAAATATTATCACCTTATTCTGGTCTTATCTCAAAATATTTTTCCAATTTTTTCTAACATGAGTTCCGTTCGATATGCCAAAAATATTTAGAATATGTAACACTCAGTTATCTGTTACTTATGTACACAGGTTGATTTCCAGTTCTCTATCGTTTCTATGCAATTAAAAATCTTATGTGGGGCTCAAGTTTAACGTCAAACACTATCGGGATCGTCGAGTTCATGTATGAAATTGTTGTCACGTGATGTCCTCTTAAATCTCAAGCCATATATTTCAGAGATGGGTGAATCTCCTCCGGCATATTTGGGTGTGTTCCGAGATAGGTACAGGTATTTCATCCTACTCTTGGCTTTGTTTTGCCTCACTTCCGTTGCCTCTAACATGCTAACTTTCAACTTCAGTGTCCTCTGTATGAAGCCCAATACAACGGTAAGAACTGTCGCATACAATGACATAGTTTGGATTTGTTTTGTATAATAATTTATCTTCCAGAACGGTGACAGATTCCCAACCTATGAATTTACGACGTTGGAAGAGTCGTATGTAATGTACGCATTGGGGGCTGGAAGTCTCCTCGGCACCTTTCCATTTACAATTTTATTCACCAAGTACGGAGCCAGATATATCTTCGCGGCAGCGGGGCTTTTATCGGTCTTTGCGACGGTTGCGACGCCATTTTCGTTGCATTTGGGATTCTATCCATTCTTGTTTATGAGATTTTTGCAGGTAGGTCTTAGCATTAAAGCATAAATTTATACATGTGAATAGCATTCATGATATGACTATTTGCTTTGCAGGGAATCTCATATGCCGCTGATTTTACCTCCATCGGATTGCTGATTTCCATCTGGGCGTCGCTGAAACAGCATGCCTTCTATTTGTCGGTGTTGACATCGTACTCTCCATTGGCGACCACTCTAACCGATGCCTTTTCGGGATATGTATGTTTTGCTTGTTATCATCATACCATCATAGTCATCATAGTTGTTATCTTCTAAAGTCATCATTCTTTTTTTTGCAGATCTGCGACTCCTTTCTTGGCTGGCCTTTCATCTATTATTTCCACGGCATTGCGGGGCTTCTTCTCTTCGTCTACTGGTTCCTCATGTACACGGATACCCCCTCTGAATCCAAATGGGTCTCAGCCGTAGAATTGGAGAAGATTGAGAGAGATAAAAGCGAAGAAGAGCTCAGCATTAAAGGCTCAATACCGTATTTTAAAATCTGCACAAACAAAGTGGTGCTGGTAGTTTGGCTGAACGCTCTGACTGAGATCGCTTCAAGTATATTCTTGCTGACATACACTCCAATTTATATCAACATGGTGCATGGTTACAGTCTGCATGCAACTGGATTAATCAGCTCAGTTCCTCCGTCTGTTGCGATCGTTTTGAGAATGGTTTTTGGGCTGGTCAGCGACAGAATTACGTAAGTTTTCCTTACTGTGTCGTGTATATGGGACTCTTTTTGCAGTTTTTGGTCAGAGAGGACCAAAATGAACGTCTTCAACACCTTGTCCACGGTTGGCCCCGCTGCGGCTTATACGGCCGTTGTTTTGATCGAAAACAAATACTTTGACATTGTAATGTTGGTCGTGATCAACATCCTCTACTCCTGCAGTGGAGGTGGCTTCTACAAATGCGCCACTTTGTCTTGCCGGTAAGGAGTGATACCATCTCCAGAAATAACTGTTATTTCAGTCAATACAGTCACTTTGTCATCGCCAATATCCAATTCATCAAATGCGTCACATTGTTCCTGGCGCCCGCCATGTACGGCTTCTTCGTTCGGGACGAATCTTCCGCCGAGCAATGGGGCAATATGTTTATTGCAATTAGCGTGTCGTTGCTAATTTCTGGGATGATATTTGTGCTGTTCTCGTCAGCTGACCCACTGCCATTTACGGAAACTTCGACGGGGAGGAAAGAGACCCGACCTCGAAGATTGACGACTGATATGATTACAGTGGAACGGCTAAAGCTATGAAGCAGCGAGTTCAAAAGTTCATGGAATTCTATGCGATTAGGATCTGAGACGGGTTTATCTTTGAGTTGAGGCATTACTTTATGTTTTTTTGTTTGCAATTAACACCTAACATGCCGTAACATGTATTATAGAGGAAGTTGAATTAATCAATAATAAATACTAACAAATTAACCATCTTCAGTTCAAAAACAACAGCGTTTGAGCCATTCCTTTACTCCGTTGATGTTGCTACAGCATAATAAGTGCTGCAAATCACAAAAATTCTTGTGTATGTTCCACAAGACCGAATGCAATTTTGCTTCTGTTTATTTTCTGATTCTGCGAACAACTTTGATTTGATCGCTCATAGGATACTTTGCTGTCTTCAGCAAAGCAGACTACAATGGGCATAAACATTAGTGAGGCAAATACGGGTCATATCAGGGCAAAAAATATTGAGAATAAACACTGAAAAGATATAAATTCAATTGCACATCGTTATGTGATGCAATCGTTCATATTAAATTTTATTGTAGATTGCTTACTTTGTGAGCAATAAATCCGTGCTCCCATTTTTGAACCAAAGCTGAGAGGGATCGGGATTTGATGAGCCCTCAATTTATGTATAATAGTTCACAGTGGCTAAAAATGGAAGTGTCCCAAGTGCGACGACCAGATTTATTGATTTCTATAAAATTTTGACAAATCATTAGCCCACACATCGATTCCTGAAAATTCCAGCTTGCAGGGCAGTCGAGAGATTGAACGGTCCTGTTTTTGAGAGAGCACGCCAAATAAAGAGAGTTGCCTACACGAAAAACGGAATTTCCCTATAACATTCTCGCACGGAAAATTTTTACTTTTTTCTTAAAAAATTATGCTCTAAATTTGGGCCAAACTTTCATACAAATTTGCCTGTCCCACGTCAAAGACATTCCTTATTCAAAAAAGTTACTAACAGCGATTAAAAATTCTATGTATTGCGCATACCAACCAGAGTTCAATCGAATAGTATTCGGTGAATCGGGAGGCACATTCGATTTTGCTGAACCTTGTTAGTCACCTATTTTTGAAAGAGCGCTTACCGAAATAATCATCACAGTGGGATTAACAGCCGAAAAGCTTTTTAAAGCTCATGAATCCCACTGTATTTTTATTTATTCATTCTAAATCATCACCTCGCAGTGTTGCAAAGTTTTTCCGCCACCAATTGTTGTCAAAACAGTCAGAAAGCCGCGAATGATCCCTACGTTTTCCGTGTTGTCGGGTAGCCGTGATATATGTGTGTGACAAACCTAAACAAAGTATTTGATAATCGGAACGTTACTTGTTTGCATTACATATACAACAATTGTCCACGCACTTTGTAAGACCCGACAAAATCGCCGTTAAGAGAATGGAAGTTTCAAATTTAAATGCAAAAAATATCCGCTGAGTCACTATGCAATCATACCGTATTTGTCCTATTTTTTGCTGAATTATATCTATCATTTTCCAATTGAGGCCAAAGTTTAGTACATTTTTGGGGCAGATTTCACTGATCCCGGGCTCCAAAACATGCACTAAAAGTGTCAAAGCTCAGGCATGGGTTTCCATAAACATACATATTTAGAATTGTCATATTTGGTGTACAAGAAGCGGGATATACCAGTTTAAAATTGGCATAAATTTTATAGAAATTCCTGCATTATTGGCTTAAGGTTGAAGGCTCGGCGATATACGGTGGAGTCTATTTTTGGGGTAGTAATCTATAAAGTATATTTTGGCATTTAAATCTGACTGAAATCTTAATTTTTAATTTTTGCGGGTCTTATAATAACAAGTCGGTGGGCAATTTTTATATGACTTATATCATGGCTACCTGACAACACAAAAAATGCAGGAATATTTTTGAATTTTTGTTGTTCAACACGGATTGGTGGCGGAAAACCTTACTGGCGCTGTGCTTACGGTCTAGCCAAAACATGGATTACCTCGGTAACCCTTTTTGGATAGCTCGTCAACCTATGTATACGCGGACACCTTTTTTACTCACTTCAACTTTCTGCTAAAATTGATCAAAAAAGAACAAAAAAAAGATCATCTCCGCCCGTTTTATGGGGCTATAAATATATATTATCCCAGTTCGTAGATACGTTCAGCAGTTATAACTGGTAGAACGGTTGGAAAAACTGTTCAATCCTATATAGAATTTCCTTATTATGCTAGCTGTTTTGCTGTCGCATTGTGGAATTTTGCTTATCAGTTGTAAATTTGGTTGCTATATCTATTTTCTACCGTAATCTTTGAAATTCCTACCGGATATGTTACTATTTGGTGCGAGATCTTTGTACAAAAAAGTGTAAATTAATTTCCGGGACCACTTATCTTTTTAATTTTTCGAATAACAAAGAATTCAGCCAATTTTTGGGCTTATCGACCATGTCCTTATCGTGTTTCGTATTCAATGTTGAACACTTTATAAGGCTTATCGCGTTACCTTGACTCTTTCGACATTCAAGACAACACTTTGCACATTTCAGGCATCAGTTTCAAGATGGGGAAATCACCGGCTTATTGTTTCGTATTCGGCGACCGGTTTCGGTATTTTATTTTGGTACTCTCATTGCTATGTTTGACCTCAATTTCATCAAATATGATCACCTTCAACTTTAGTATTTTGTGCATGGCGCCGAGGGCCAATGTGACGGTAGGCTATGCCATTCCTGAGATGGCTCTCTTATGGTGATTTTTAAATAATTTTTGCAATTTTCAGAACAACGCTCCCGTTTATTATTACTCCCCAATCCAACAGACTTACCTGATGTGGGCCCTGGGCTTTGGAAGTTTGGTTGGGACCTTTCCATTTACATATTTCTTCTCTAAATTTGGAACTCGCTATATTTTTACTGGAGCTGGAATCCTCTCTATTGTATCGACATTGGCCGTTCCCTTGGCGGCGTCTTATGGGCTCTATGCGTTCATGTTTGTGAGGTTCTTACAGGTAAGTCAATGTGATGAGATATGGGATCAGTTTTGTCCCCACATTGCATTGTATGGAACTTTTTTGTTGGGGACAAAAAACTTGCATACGACGAAATTGCAAATGATGACAATTGATTTAGGGCATCTCATATTCCGCTGACTTTGCGGCCATTGGAATGTTGACTTCAATTTGGGCCTCGCTCAAACAACATGCGTTGTTCTTGTCGCTCCTCACTTGTTATTCACCATTATCCAGCACGTTGACAAATTTGGTCTCCGGATATGTAAGTCCTTCTCATATAGTGAGACATTGGATGTCTTGAGGAATAATTTCGGGCTCTGAAGCCTGATCCGCGGTCAGCCCGATTCACTTTCCTCCTCAAATTGGCGTAAGAGAGCACGGGGATCAGCGACGACGGGCTCAGGATTGATCGGAGGACTGTTTTCGGCGTCCACATTGGCCAGGACGTTGGCATCAATTACGGCATCCATCAAAAGCCTAAAAACGGAACGATTAATATAATTCTGGAACAACCGTCGAATCATCTGACCTGCTATCGCTCG
This sequence comes from Bursaphelenchus xylophilus, assembly GCA_904066235.2. Classification (NCBI taxonomy): domain Eukaryota; kingdom Metazoa; phylum Nematoda; class Chromadorea; order Rhabditida; family Aphelenchoididae; genus Bursaphelenchus; species Bursaphelenchus xylophilus. The sequence continues at coordinate 8,567,254 of CAJFCV020000004.1, forward strand.
AGATCTCGCCTTTTATATGGGCCCCCATCCAAGATGTTGTAATGGATCCTCGCCCCTGGATCCCTTAGGCCGCGTCTTCGATACCATGGGAAACTTCCTATGATCACCTGAGATTGTGCAGTCCAAAAAAGCAAAAATAACCGGCCAAAATCAGCGCCTCGGATTACCGAAGAGGACTGCGGATAGGGTTCAAAGCCAGCGAAATTATTCCGCAAGACATCCAATGTCTTACTATATAACCGGCAATGTATTCCGTGATATGACAGTTATAACGTTGGTTTTCAGATTTGCGAGTCATTCCTCGGCTGGCCGTGGATTTATTATTTCCATGCCATGGCCGGAGCTGTCCTCTTCGGTTACTGGTTCCTTGTTTACACCGATTACCCGGCCAAATCCAACTGGGTGTCTTCCATTGAACTCGAAAAGATTGAGAGAAACAAGGCAAAAGAAGAGCTCGAATTCCATGGAGTTGTTCCTTATTGGGTGAGGAAAACGTCGACTCGTAATACTTTTAATCCGATGACTTTAGGAGATCTGCAAGAACCCGGTAGTGCTGACTATATGGTACAACGCCTTTATCGAGATTTCCTCCGGAATCTTCTTGCTGATCTACACCCCAATTTACATGAGAAAAGTCCGTGGATTTAGTATAGTAACCACTGGAATTTTGAGTTCCATTCCTCCGCTAATTGCCATCCCTCTTCGCATCACTTTCGGGATAATAAGTGATAAAATTAAGTATGTTTTTTGGATTAATCTAAATGGCTTAGTTGCGATATTAAAGCAATTTTATACTATGTTTTAGATTTTGGTCGGAACGCACAAAAATGAACGTGTTCAATACATTTGCCGCATTCGGCCCAGCCGTGTGTTATATGTTGATTGTCATCATCGACGAACCCATGTTTGCCGTCGGGGTTTTGCTCACAATCCACGTGTTCTATGCCGGCAGTGGTGGGGGATTCTATAAATGCGCAACACTCTCTTGCAGGTAAGACTTTCTGCTGCTATCATGTGCAATATTAATTAAAATTTCAGACAGCACAGCCACTTTGTAATCGCAAATATCCAGTTTATCAAATGCCTAACTTTATTCTTTGCCCCCGCTTTATACGGCTTCTTTGTGCACGATGAAACCTCATCAGAGCAATGGAATCATATCTTCGTTACGATGAGTGTAGCCCTGACAACTGCGACTGCCCTGTTCATCTTTTTCTCGACCGACAAACCGCAGAAATTTACGCATGTCAGCGAAAACCGCGGAGCCCTCGACCTCAATGTTTTGAAGAAGGAGGAAGTGTTGAAACAATAGTCAGATGCATAGCTTTCATATACATATCGCGCCTTTATTTACGGGTATCCTGTAATCTATATCCTAGTGAATTTTGGAGTAAATTAAAGATCTTATGTGATGATTTCAAGCTCTGTTTTGATCTTGGTATCCATAACCACAACATGAACGGAGCTGTCTTCCTTTTTTGTAACTGTCGCTGACGCCGTGCGGATTCGGTTGAGACGTTTGCAGATATTCCAAATAGAGCCCTCGGATGAGGTGGGATAAAAGGAGCCGCAGGAAAGAAGCTGGACAAGGCTCTCACGGAAGGACTAAAATAATGGCGTTTTATTACCGTCTTTTGTGCTGAACTAGCCGGGGAAGTGGTTGAAATAAAAACCCGGTTTTTAGAGCACTTTGATCATTTCCCTTGTAAAGAATAGACTTACCGTAAAGCAAATACTACCCGCTAAATATTCTACGGCCGGAATTAGCCCATTCGTGATTGGAATTGCCTCAACAAATGCCGGAATAACAGGACTTTTAGAGATCTTCGATATCATGCCCAACTTCCACATATCCAGTTGTTGAGGATGCATTGGGATGAAAACTTCCTGCATATATCTTCCCAGAAGAACGCTTTCTTTTGGGAGATGGCACCAAATCACTGCCGTCGAATACAATAGGACGCCATATAGGGAGTAGACGTCTTTTAGTCTCTAAAATTCCACCAATTGAAATTGTCTTTGATGGCTTACATTTCCAACAACTTTCCTCCTGCTGGTGAACGCTTTTACTCCATAATAAAGAGTCGCGAAGATTGCAAATACCAGTAAAACCAACCAGAGAAAAGCCGCGCACATACAGGTGTAATAGTGAAAGTGTAAAATGGGATGACCGTTTACAATTTTCATATCGGCTTCATTAATAGAGTCGTACTAAAATACGGTTTAACTTCAAGGCAAGAATGCCGCTTACATAAGATGTAACAAGAGCGTATTGCGCGTAAATTAAGGCTACATAGAACATCAAAGAAAGCAGCCATTTGAAAAGAAACAATGATTTGAGCCGTTTGGAGATAAAAGTTACCATGCTTATGAGAATCAACAGGCAGAGCGCTGAAAAAGATTTATAGTTTATACATAAGTCCTGTATCAAAATTTTGGTACCAATATTTTGCTGTAACTTACATGCAGGGAAGGCAGAAAAAGGGACCATTTGAATAGGATCGGCATGTGATTTCCAGTAAATATTAGGACTGAATTCATAAAACGGTTGGTTCTTGGTAAAGTTGGCATAACACCACTGAAATAATGCAATTACGCTCAAACCTCGGAAACAAGTCACAAAAAGTTATTAGTTATAAAAACGTTTCTTTGTAAAGAGATTCTGTTTGGCAGAATATGGATTTTTGGGACTTCTGAGATAGTTCGTTATAGACAGGTTTTGTAGTACGGAAGCTTCTTGTAAAAAAGCTTTTACTGCATTGTTTTCATATGACTAGACAAAGGCGTTCTTTGTAAGATAAAATGAGGGTCAATGACGTCAGCTTCCGGTGTCTTTAGTAAATTACAAAAAAAAATAATAAGTATTCTTACTAATAACATAAAATTGACCAAACAGCAGTAGATTGCATGCCATCTTCTTGCATCAATCTTCATCCGAGGGCTGAAGATCAAGCTGTAAAGATGAATAACATTTAACGCTCCACTAACAAACAATAATACCACAAAAATAAGATGTTGCTGTTCCTCAGGTGGCGGAGTTGTCGTTGCCGCATATCTCTCGATATCGGCCAATTTAACCGAAGATTCTTCTGCAATATCCGCTGAAATGACATCTTCCACCACATAAGGCATATTGATCCTTCTTCAATATGCCCTAATCCTCCTTGCAGTCGTAATTAGTAGATGATGTTAAGAATAACAGGGTCCGCTATGCATGCTAATTATAGAGTAGCAGCGCCACGCCAGCGTATCTGTTTGGGAAGGTAAAACGAGCTTTAAAACCTTGGTAACGCCGAGAGTCATTCAATTACCCTCTGGCCGAAATTGTATTTGGTTTGAGAAAAGGTGGGATGTTGATTGTAATTGAATTGTAGTACTTGTATTGTTGAGGTCGGACTGTCGTTGGGGCTATTGTAATACGTGGTCTCAATGATTTGAGTTAAGATTGCGTCAATACATGTTGTCTGATTTAAGCTTTCCCAATTCTTAATGCTCAAAGGTTGGAACGGTCGCTCATCAAAAAATAGTTTCCTTTTTGCATATTCTTATCAATAATCACATGATTTTGCCTGTTGACATTTTAGCTATTTAAAAGTAATCAGTGAATACTTATGTATTTGAAATGACCCAGACATGGCGAGTAGGCCTCTCCGGGCCCGCAGGCGAAGCCCATAAAAAGCTGGTTCTGCCCAGCCCTATGGAGAGGATTTTTGGTCAGGCCCAAGTAAACTTAAAGTCCAGACCGCCTATGTTTTATCTATAGGCCCCACCCTGTTTCTACGACCCCAAGAAGATTAATGCAAAAATCATCATAAAAACAAAGAATTTACTGCTCATAACATAAGTTAGTTTTATGTACAAAAAACACAAATTTATTGCTCGGTCCTTATCAAAGAATGCCATTTGCGTCATTTCCGTTTCGACCATTTGCATCCTCTGATTCCAAACACCGGAACGAACTCATTGTAATACGTGATGTGATCGAGAACAGAGACGGGCAAGAGCACGCTGTTGCTGCACTTCGGACTCTCCTCGCCCTCGCAGATCTTGAATTTGGCTCCGTCTGTCATCTTGGAGGGGTACCAGACTTCCGTAAAGTGATGATTGTAGCCGACATAGCCTCGAGGAGGGACGTGAGGGACAACATCATGTTTGTGATTGACTCTGTAAGACGTGGGGACCTGAAATACCAACGGAAATTGTAGGAAGAGAAAGTACGAAACAGGGCGAAAGGGAATGGCCTACAAAAGGCACCGTCTCGATTAAATTGTATTTTTCATAGCGAAAGAAGATGAAGTTTAGTGTAGACAAGAATAATATAAAGATTTTTTTGCTTACAATGTCTGGGAAGGTCTTTGAGAAGACATTATCACCAGTTCTTGGCTGTCCGAAGGTAATCAGTTTCACTCTGGCAGTGGGCAATTTGTAGTCGACCATGACTTTTGTCGCAGTAATTGAAGCCACAGCGCCTCCAAGGGAGTGGCCAGTAAGCTGAAATAAAGCAGTTATAAATCCATAGTTTTCACAGGGATGATTACAAAAGACTAGCACTAAACTTACCCAAACATCGAACTCTGGATTGCTTGTGATGGCTTTGTTCACCAATTTTTCGATTCCACCGTACCACAATTGTTCGAAGACGTCGTAAAAGTATTGAGCGACCATTCCATTGGTTGGGGCTCTGTGGCGATTGAAGAAAGCGACATTCCCGACTTCCGTAACAAGTTGCAGAAAGTTGTTGGTCCCACGGAAACTCACAATAACAGCTTTGTCAGCCGGCGAAACTGCCACATATCCGGAACAAAGGGTCGAGAAATTGGAGTTTTGGCATTTGGCAAAGACGATTCCGACCATCTACAAAGTAATCAGTAAGAAATTTTTGGCTTATGTTGACTGTAATCTGTCTTAAAAACTCAATTTACCTTGGCATCCTGGAAGCTGTTGGTCAAACAAAGTTGTGGGTCGTCCGAGTAGGCGGCAGCCGCCAGAGGGAACATCTTATTCCGAGCGAACGCATCGAGGAACTCATGGCCCGGCAGTCTAATCGTCTGCTCGATTGGTGATCCACCAACGCCGAGAGCAATCAGCAAAAGAGCAGAGAGATGCCTCCACATTTTTCGATGGAATGGCTCGCATTAACAACTCTGATAACCCCTTTTTATAAGGCTCCTGTCAGCACTTGTAAGTGTTTTCGAGCATTGCTGATAATTCGAAGCTTCCGCCCTCAGGCGACCCTTCCTCTCGGATACGGTACAATTGTTGGGATTAGTCCGATGATAATAATTTTATTATTAGCCAATTCACGCTGTCTGATGTCGGCGCCGTAAAGTTTTGTGGTTTGCAACAACAATATTCTTTACCAAAGCCTCTTAACTTTTAACTTTATTCATTTTTTTATCTAACCTTTTGGGATAGTCTCAAACTTGTTGACTTTCTGACATCTTTATGCATATACGTTTGTTTTTATGCGTTGAATATACGCTGTATTATGTAGTATATAATATGTGATTGGCTCAATTGTAGTTTGAAGTGACTTGTTTACAAGAATATTTTACGGGCCTGTTCGAGGGTCACAAGTCCAAATTCCACTAAACGGTCTTATCAGCAAACTTTCTCGGCCGTTCTCAGCCAACGTTACAAACATGCTCCTAAAACATTTTCCAGCATTTCGCGGAGATATCAGTCCAAAGGAAAAAGTTTTAAGGGCAAAAACTTTATCAGGTTGCAAAGACCTTAGGGTGAAGGAACTAAACATTAATTGTCAATTGAATGATTCTTCTAGGTTACTGTATTAAAATAAAAAAATATTCAAAGAATGAAAAAAATTATGGAAATTTCAAAACGAGAGTAATATTTATTTGCTCTGTAAAAACAGTATACAACTAGCAATTTTTTATTTTTTTTATTTCTGCAGGTTACTGTCGGTTAGTCATACTTCTATTTCTAGTTCATTGGCACTCCCACTGGTGGAGGAATGTTTTCTGTTCCTTGGAATTTGGTGTTCACTCAACACATCGTCCTTTATGTCATCAATTATATCACCGGTAACTGAATGAGGGAGTTGCCGTTGGGAGATGATGAATTCTTTGATTTGATTGTCAATCAGAGGGCTGAACATGGCATAAACTGCGGCCGCGTTCTCGGGGGACTTCAGGAACTGGAATTATCTTTTATAAAATTTGGCTACTGTCATCTGCTAGGCGTCTTCATGTACCATTTAATGCCGAAGGTAATAAACATTTGCGCGTACCGCCTTGCCCTTTTCTCCTTTGGCAATCCCGACACCTACCTCTTCCAAGTCGGCCTTGTCCACTTTCTGCCTCATATTCGTCAAAAACATGTGAGTTTCAGGCTCACTATGCCCCTTCTTCTTGCGGTCGATTGATACGTGCTCCATTGTCTCTCTTAATGCAATTTTCTGATAGGCTCGGACGATTTGAGTGGCATCGAACACTTTGCGTTCCCGTTGTTTTGTCAGATATGGCTTTAGATATTGGGCATTCATCCGTTCGAACCAATCGCGGACGGAATGAGAGCCTCGTTGGCCGGTAATCTCTTCCACTCCAGCCATTGCAAAGTCAAAGTACTGGAATTGTCATCATGCAATAAGAAGCTATCGTACAGCTTTACCTTGTTATAAACATTTTCCACCATAGTAGCGGCTTCAATTTTTTGACGCTCAACTTTTAGCCAGTTCAATAAAGGTCTGATGGTGGCGCCTTGAAAGAAGACTGTAAAGCAGATTACTGTAATCGTAGTTGACGTAAATACGGCCTTCTTTTCAGCGTCGACGGTTGATGGGATAGAGCTGAGTAAGCCGAATGCAATAGCTCCCCTTAATCCTCCATATGCCATCACAAATTGATCCTCGAATGAAAACTTTTTGTGCAGATACCGGTTCAGGAAAGCACATTGAATTACGACCCCTGAAATACGTTTATTTTGCCTTTTTTACATTTGATTTGTAAATTACTATAAAGATTTTTGCAATGTTTTCTTAATTGCATCAGATCTTTTCTTATCGCCTCTCTGAACTTTGTCACCTTAATTTAAGCGTGTTCACAACGAAGATCGGGCCATATTTTTGTAAACCTTGCCACTATCAGCGCGCCGATAAACCCTTATCACGGACAATTTATAGAAGCCATTTTTTGGAGTGGAGTGACTGCATAGTCTTGCCTGTCTATAACAAACTGAATATTCTTTGAGTTGGCAAACAGTTGCATAGTAATCGCACAAAAGTATCTTTTTGATCGCACTGATTACACGTATGTATCGATCGGAATGGCCGCAAAATTTTGAAAAAAAACCTACCGATAGTTCTGAAGATCAGCGTGGCGGCCAGCGTAATCCCAATGAACCCATAGTCCCACTCGCTTTCCGATGAAATGGCCGACAATCCGAGGAACATAAAAACAACAATTTCACTGGATTGCGCGAGCATTTTCACAAAGTATTTGACAGAGGAAGCCGCGTCATGAGTAATGTTACATTTGATGTACTGCTTCATCACTATTCCGCACCAGCAAATTCTGAAAACCATGATTTGAAAGGTTTAAAAGTCAAAGATTTAAGCCATGGAGAAGTGGCCAAAACCTACGCCAAGATTGAAGAGAACTCGAACATCTCCGCCACCAGATATCCCAAATATGGGACCACGAATACGAACACAGCTCCGATGACCTTGACTCGCTGTGTGTACTTGGTTAGCACCGCACACAACAGTGCAGATACGACCCCAATCAGAGTCCCTCCCAAGGCCATTGTAAAGAAAGAAGCACCAAAAACAACAAAGTCTTGAGGTCCCAATCCACCGGATCCCGCTACCGACAGTCGATTAAACATTCGGAAAATTACAGCGGCAATAGCGTCGTTGAATAAAGATTCAGCAAAAACATTGACGAAGAGAAATTCGTTAATCTGAATTTCTTCGAAGACAGCGATGACAGCCACAGGATCCACAGCGCTGATCAGGGAGGAAAAAAGAAAAGCCTCAATCATGGAGATGTCGATGCTAAACCAACTTGTTGTAGCAGATATCAACGCCAAACTCCCTCCAATTGTGATGGCGTTAAAGATGGTCCCAAAAACCGCGAATGTCATAATTGGGACAAAGTTGTCGAATAAGGCTCGGCTAGGCATAAAATAACCGGCCTCTAGGATGATGGGTGGGAGAAGGTAGAGGAAAAAGATCTGCGAATCCATGGAATACATCTGCTCACTGACCGAGGTCAGCTTCAGCAGCAGTCCAAGACATATTCCAACGACAATTAAAAGGCCGGAGTCCGGGAAGGTTTCGCCAAAGCGCTTATTTACATGGAAGACTGAAAATACGGTAAATATACCTTTTTAACAAGCACATAAAAATCAATAGGACCTCTGCATAGTATTATGAAAAGATAAAAAAGTAAAAAAGCTTACCAATTTTTGCAATTCCTGCAAGAAGCAGCCATGACGACCCGATCAGTGGATATTCAACGTACCCGAAGTTCCAGCCTATAATCTACAACTTTAGTCAGACTGCGTCTATCTTTACCGGGCTACTGCTATTTCCGTCGGCCATAACTACAGACAGCGCTGATGCCAACAGCAGCCATTTGAACATCGTGATCTCTAAAATATCAAATAAACTTTGAAGATTAGACGCTTGTCTAATTTCACTCGCATCAGTCAAATTAACGGACAAGGGGTGTTCTAAGGTTTGCGTTGAGAATTCTGAGACGATGATTGATGGACTGGTAAGTTACGAAACAAAGATTGAGATCTCAGGACGCGCTAAAGGGTGCAGAGAAACTTTTATACATTTGTAAACGCATGAAGAGAGCCAAAATGATTTTTTTTCAGCAATAAGAATTTTCTGCAAACATTAATCTAGCCAGAAATCTTTAATAAAAGGTTACGATGTACGGCAAAACATACGAAAAAGGATGACATAACGCAATAAAGACTCGTTACAGAAAATCGCGAGGAAACAAAAAATTATTCGATGTAAACTGTGTATTTTTCGTTGAAAAATACACAGTCCATGGCTCTAGGGCCGGGTCCAAAATCGCGATTTGCTACCCATTCTCCCGTTTATCTTTAGTACTGCTATTTTTTCATCTGCTGCATACTAAATTTGGTCAGAACGCTACAAATTTACTTCGGCCTGAACCGAGAACCTAGCTGTGCGGAGATTTGGTTTTGGTTCTAGACAGGCGCTAAGCAAAAGTTCGCTCTACAGAGACCGCTTTTTAGGTATTTGAATAAATTATACTCGGAACTCTCTACAGATCATGCAAGTAAGTTGAGAGCTCAAATTAACTGGCATTGGAGCTTTTTTGGCGTTCGAAGAATAAAAACAAGGGCAGTTGGACTATGGAGAACTGTAAAACAAGATAGATTTACTGAACGATAATGTAGAACATTTATTAACAACAATATAATATTAACTCAAAGTCAGTCAATTAACTCAATTAGTACTACACTTCAGACTGTTCCAGATTTTTCTTTGACTTTATTTTCTTCAATGGATTCTGATGGTTGTTTAGCGATGCCAAGTAATCATCTTTAATGTCATCGTTTTCATCACCGGTCAGCGAATGAGGCATTTTATTCTGTGCCGACATATATTCGCTGAGTTTTCGATCAAGCAGCGTGCTGAACATTGAGTACAATTTCTCAACGTTTTCTTCCGATGTAAGGAACTGAAAGGATATATTTTGAAACTAAGGATGTTAGTAATATAGCGATATGTAAAACCAGTAATCACCTACATTATCAAGGTCATTCCGCTCTCTCTTTTGACTTGAGTGAGCTCCGACTGTCAGACTTCTAACACGTTTCGATTTTTTGTCATCAGTTTGAATAGAGATGACTTCCATGGCCTCATGTAAAGTAATTTTTTGATAGGCTCTGATGATTTGAGAAGCATCAAAGACTTTCGCCTCCCGTTGTTTTGTCAGATATGGCTTTAGATATTGGGCATTCATTCGTTCGAACCAATCGCGGATTGAATGAGATCCTTTTTGTCCAGCAATCTCTTCAATACCCGCCATGGCAAAGTCAAAATACTGTAAGGAATAAAAGTATAGTATATACATATACCATTATATTATATGTGAAAAAATATAATAATTTAGAACTGACTTACTTTATTATAAACATTCTCCACCATGGTTGCAGTGTGTTCTTTTTGTTTCTCCACTTTCAGCAAATGCAACAATGGCTTGATTGTAGCTCCTTGTAAGAAGACAGTAAAGCAGATCACTGTAATCGTGGTTGATGTAAAGATCGCCCGTTTCTCCGGATCGACAGTTGATGGTATTGAACTCAACAGTCCGAAGGCAATAGCTCCTCTCAATCCACCATATGACATTACAAATTGATCTTCGAAAGTGAACTTCTTTGCGCGGTAGCGATTCAAAATGGCGCATTGAATGATGACGCCTGCAAAAATAAGATTACAGTGGAGAGGCTGTACAACAATCTTACACAACAAAACGTTTATGCAACAAGAAATTTAGGAGGTCCTAAGAGTCAATTATGGGCCAAAATAAACCTTTGTACAATGACATCATTCTACAACGAATAAAATTTTTAATTATTTACCTAATGTCCGGTAGATTAAGCAAGCCGCCAAGGACACTGCAATGAACCCATAATCCCATTGACTTTGCGATGATATTGCCGAGAGTCCCAAGAACATAAATACGACAATTTCACTGGACTGGGCAAGCATTTTCACAAAATATTTGATGGAGGAAGCAGCCTCATGGGTAATGTTGCATTTGATGTATTGCTTCATCACAATACCACAGCAACATATCCTGGAATTGAATAATATTAAAAAATCGAAGCTTTCTTACGCCAAGATCGCCGAGAATCCAGTCATCTCTGCCACAAGATATGCAAGATACGGGAGTACAAAGACAAAGACAGGGCCAATGATCTTGACTCTTTGAGTGTACCGTGTAAGAATAGCACAAAACAGTGCAAATAAAACTCCAATAAAGGCTCCACCAAGGGCTACTGCGAAGAATGATCCGCTGAAGACAACATAGTTGACTGGCTTCAGATTATCTGCGCCAATTATAGCCATTTTGTTGAAAATCTGGAAAAGAACTGCCGCAATTCCATCGTTGAACAGCGCTTCGCCAAACACATTGATGAATAAAAATTCGTTGACATGGATCTCCTCGAAGACTGTAATTACAGCCACAGGATCTACAGCACTAATCAAGGATGAGAATAAGAACGCTTCGATCATGGAGATGTTGACCGTAAATAAACTGGTGGTCGAAGAGAGTAAGGCCAATGTTCCGCCAATAGTAATCGTATTCCAGATTGTTCCAATGACCGCAAACATCATCACTGAGCCAAAGTTTTCAAACAGCAATCGATTGGGCATGAAATAACCGGCATCGAAAATGATCGGAGGGAGAAGGTAGAGGAAGAAGACCTTTGAATCCATGTAAAATACTTGATCGCTGACTGTGATGGCCTTCAAGAAGAGGCCTAATCCGAGGCCTACCACAATGAGAAGGGCAGAGTCTGGGACGGCATCTCCAAATTTTTTATTTACATGGAACACTAGAAAGGTTTTATTAACTATGATGATATAAGGCCTTGAACTTACAAATCTTTGCTACTCCGGCCAAAAGAAGCCAAATGGAGGCGACAAATGGCGCTTCGACGTGCTCATAGTGCCATCCTATAATCTAAAACTTTAGTCAGACTTTAAAGCCGCTTACCGATGTACTGTTTTCTTCAGCTTTAGCGTTCTGAAGCAAGAGTAATGCAACGAGAACTGTCTTTACGAGCATTTACGAACTGAAAAATGAGAAATCAGAAAAAGAATTTTAAAGGTGAGAGTTAGACAAACGTTTATTTGATCAAAGAGTTTGTGATAAAACCGATCGGAAAATGATAAATCAATGGGAACGCAGTAAACCATGATCATCACGAAGCTCCTCTCAGCTCTAAAGTGCGAATCAAGTAAAAATTGCAAATAAGTAAACAAACCATTGATTACAATATAAAAAACCCCGGGTATATCAGTAGAAACTAGCGCTGTTGAATATTATCAGTGATGGCGGGTGATTTGGGGGTTGGGACGAAAATCCCAGTCACGTTTTGATTGTGGAAATCGGCAAAGCTCATAAAAACAATACAAACATCATGAAATTTGACTAATAACTTTATGCATTCAACAAAATATTGAAATAAAAGGTGGCTGTCAAATTTAATCCGATCACGAATTGGCAGCCGTATCAAGTGTGCGAACAAAACGCAAGGATTTGATTACATAGAGTAGAAATTCAAGAGCTGCTTGATGAAATAGTCGATGAAGCTTGGCAGAAATACAGATTATGCGTTCTACGTTATACTATTTTGACTGAGAATAACTATTTGCCAAGTTTTCTAGAAATTTGAGTGTCGCATTTCAAGCATAGCCTGCGAAATTTCATTCAAACTCAACGACTTTTCTGATGATCAAAAAAAAGTTATTCTTGTGTAGAGTTCAACTTCACACCGCGAAGGCACAAATTTTATAAAATCCTACATAAAGTTGAAGCAGAAAAACTCTTCTCATCGGCCTCGTCTCCCCATTTTCCACGAAGTCTCCTTGCGAAGAAGGGTCCTTATATCAGAGTACGTTCTCTTTATTGTAAATGTCAGTTGTTGACTCTTTATTCCCATTTTTGTATTAATTTTTGCTTATTGTTGCAAACATATTGTTTCTATTGATCCTTGCCTAGTTTTCAATTGAAACGATGACCGGAAAATGTTGTAACATAATAGGAACAAAGTCCAAAAATAATTTATTTACACAAATCCTAAATTCCTTGTCAAGTTCTATGTTACATTTCGCCCAGCTTCATCTTTCTTCTTGCATTTTCCACAAGAGCAAGAATTTGATCCATCAGATGCGTAAGAATAAATAAAGTATCCAGCAATAAAGCCAAAGTGCATCAACAAGAAGACCGTCAAGAACTCCTTGCCTATTGGGACTCCATGTGCAGGAGATTGGATCAAAAAATACGATCGGACTAATACTGGGGACACGAGGATCTTCAAGAAAATGGCTATGGGACTTGTATACATGGCCACTTTGGACACGGTTCCATGGGAATCATCTTCGGGCAGGTCTTTGAAGAGGTATATTTGAATGGAAAAGCCAATTATGGAGACGATCTGACATATAAAATTTATGGTTTCAGAGGAGTTTGGAGACTTACATCACTAAGAATCGCCGGGATGATAAAGTATTTGTATTGGCCAAGCACTCCAAAGTATAGAAATCCATAGGCAATTAAGCAAAATCCAGGGAAAACCACAAGAATGTAGTTTCTTGTGACCAATGCAGCAATTACGAAGTAAATTCTGTAAACATTTTTTTGACCTTATAGCTTTGAAAGGCTTGAAATTGACCAGCGAAATGAATCTGATACAAAAAATAGTTTTTTTCGTGCGAATTTTTCCATGATTTATACCGAAATAACGTACTTACTGTAGCCAGACGCTCAGAAAATGCGCAACCAATGAGATGTAGCGAGAGTAATCACTGTACAAGATCTGATTTGGATAGGCATTGGCTGGATGAAGGTCTGGCCATCTCATTTTACCCCCGAGAGTTCAGACAAGCACCTTTGATCTCATCTAAAACAATATTTTTGCTAAAAAACAAGAAAGTTTTTGCGCAAAATATGTAAAAATGGAAACAAAGAATAGGAAAAAGACACATGTACAAACATATCTTCTCGGAGTGATTCACAAAACCCATTTATTGCGTTTCTAGTCTTTTTTCTGGGTCTTATCATGTTCCAAATTGATAGTCGAAAAGAGAACTCCGCATTCGCGTCATTCCTTTCGCTTTTTTGGGACAAAACTCCAATCAAAATTTGCAGCGGTATTTTATATAGCAGTTATTCCAAATATAAGCTGTTTTAATCATGTTTACTGTACAAATATAATATTTTAAAAAATCAACAATCTGCTCGAGTTAAAGCCTCATTTTATCGGGGTTTCAGATCTGATTTGGATAGGCATTGGCTGGATGAAGGTCTGGCCATCTCATTTTACCCCCGAGAGTTCAGACAAGCACCTTTGATCTCATCTAAAACAATATTTTTGCTAAAAAACAAGAAAGTTTTTGCGCAAAATATGTAAAAATGGAAACAAAGAATAGGAAAAAGACACATGTACAAACATATCTTCTCGGAGTGATTCACAAAACCCATTTATTGCGTTTCTAGTCTTTTTTCTGGGTCTTATCATGTTCCAAATTGATAGTCGAAAAGAGAACTCCGCATTCGCGTCATTCCTTTCGCTTTTTTGGGACAAAACTCCAATCAAAATTTGCAGCGGTATTTTATATAGCAGTTATTCCAAATATAAGCTGTTTTAATCATGTTTACTGTACAAATATAATATTTTAAAAAATCAACAATCTGCTCGAGTTAAAGCCTCATTTTATCGGGGTTTCTGAATTCTTCGACCAGTAATTTTAAGTCGTCATCGTTTTCTTCACCAAAGTCTTCCAATGACTCCATATTTGGCTCGTTTCCAAAGTGAGCGTACTCGTAGAAGAAGGCCGCCAAGATGATGAAGATGCCCATGACAACTGCCATAAATCCGGCGTAGAAGAAAGCGGCGGTTGCGTTGTTCTCGAACAAATCCAGCATCGTGATGACAATGATCAACAAGTCCCCAAGGCAATTGGTCAATAAGAAGAGAGCACCTAAATAGAATTTAAAATGACAGTGCTTATGCTCCTATTAATGTATTAGGTACCGACATACAAAATAAGGTATGAAACAGCCCTTACCAACAACAGATTTCATCGAAACAGCCGCCTCTGTGTAGGAGAACTCATTCCCAGTAATGGAAAACATAATTTCCGCTGCAGTGATGACAACGATTTGAGGGACTTGCCAAAGAATTGAGATCTCATTGTCCGGGACAACCCGGAATGTCCCATTGCTTGGATTAAGGTGTTCTCCAGTCAACGATAACAAATAAACTCCACCTTGAGTTTCTCTTTCATACTCAATATGCGCATCTTCCAAGGTTAGGTTCTCCTTGGGCATGGTCTGATGGCCCAGCGATTTTGGCGTTTCTTTCATGTAATAGAGATGCCAGCTGTAAAATTAATTTTTTTATAATAGAAGAGAGCCTGCTGATTTCAATTTTGTCGCTATAAATGCTTACGTTCCACTTCTAACTCCCTTATTCACAAAGACCGTAGCCACTTCACTGGTCTCTCCATTCTTCGTAAGATAAGGGAATTTGCCGAGTAAATCCGTGGCATCCCCATCGTTGTAATTCACTTGGAAGTAATAAAAATCTTCTGGAGTTTGCGGATCGCATGGATATTTTGTATCTTCCCCGGTCACACGACAAACTGCGATATTCTTGGTGAAATTCGCTTCCGATGTTGCTACGATGACTCTGAAAGATGGCTAAGATAATCGAGTGTCATTTGTCATCATTTTTTTGCCCAAATTCCTCTTACGATAGGCCATGTTCTCCTGTTCCCTCGGATGGTTTCTGTGCTGGCGTTGTCGAGTAGAACATTCCATGGCTATTGATATGGATATATCCAACAGAGGGGTCTTTTCTGTCAACTCCGTCGATTTGGAAAACTGCTGAATTTGGAAGCAGATCAGGACAATTTCCTTCATACTTAAAATTGAATGTGATGTTCCCAGCAGGAACGTTGAATAAGTTTATTTTGCTGGCTGTATTCTCCATCGCTGTGAAGGGATCTACTTTCACAGTAGCGTTCTTGTAATCTCCAACCCAAGCCATCACTGTGCAATCGGGGACATTGTTGAAAACTGTGACATAATCGTATCCATTTGCAGGTAACATCGGCAGGGTCTTCTAAAATTGCGTTCTTTGTCTGTTGCTCTCTTATCGCAGCTTACGTTGACTTCCAGTTGAACAAAGCCGGAGATAACGAACGATACAGCCGCCAGCATTCCGCCTGCTCCCATCTTCCGCAACGGTCTGCAAATGACCATTTATAATTGTAGTTTTGTTGCAAACGGAAGAAAAAAGACTTGAAATTAAAAAAAGGGCCTTACGTTAATTTGACCAGCTTCTCCGTTAACGGATAGATGATTGCCGTAAACAACGGGATCATGACCAAAATTAGGACCGCATTCAGGGTCTGCATTTGGTCCGGCAACAAGAAGATGCCCCAGAAGATACGACAATCCATTTGTAGGGACTGAAACCAGGTCAAAATTGAGTAATATTAACAATTAAAGAATTAACTAGCTAGCTAGTGTTACCTGAATCATCCAGACGGATCCTTGCTGATCGTAGAGGGTCCAGAAGACAATCAAAGGCAGGAACATGACAGACACGTTGAACAATGTCTTGACGTCGTTGATGAACTTGGTTTCCGCACAAGCTTCTGGATATTGCATCCTCTTCTTGAGTCTCATGCATTTCAGACTCTCAGTGCATTCATGACCTGTTATCGCGTAATCCAACCAGTGCGCGCGTTTCTCATTCGATGAGATTTTGTGCTTCAACGCGGTCTAAAGATGATTTACAATACGAAAATAAAAAATGGGCATACCAAGATGGTAACGCTTGTGTCTTTCAAGACGTTGGTTCCACTTTGTCCTCGGCGATACCATGGGCTTCCAGCAATGAAAATAACTGAAATAATTAACGATTAACAATCTTGCATTGAATATTTCATACTGAAAGGCGTTAATTTACCTGTAGCGGCTGCCATAAGAACTGCTGGCACTCCAAAAGCCAATGGATAACACGTATCTTGCCCTAGACATGGCGTGGCTAAAATTTGAATTACATAGTCAAAAGTCAGCGTATTTTACCTACCTCTAAAAATCGGAGCCATGAAAGTGGAGATCATTGATCCAGCATTGATTGAAAAATAGAAAACCGAGAAGAATAACGAAATCATGGCGACTTGATGCTTGTCAAATTGATCTCCCCCAAACGGAGATACGCAAGGCTTAATTCCACCAGTACCACAGGCAATGATGAATAAACTGAGAAGATCGATGGCCGGATGCAGACTCCATTTAGGGTTGTAGATGGAGGCAAACGCGAGAAGTCCTTGGCCAAACACATAGACGATGGAAACAACGATGATTGTCCTGAAAATTTAGACATTATTAGTGAAGATATATGCTCCAAAATTAATGACCAGCTAGAACATATAATATATGAAGAATGCTTACTTAAACTTTCCAATGTAAGAGTCAGCCAAAATTGAGCCAAAAAGAGGAGTGAAATAACAGCCAGCCGTGAAGATGGTAAAGAAAACGGTCGAATCGCTCTCGGAGAATTTGAGGATGTTCAGCAAGTACAAGGTTAAGACAGTCCTCATTCCGTAGAAGGAGAAGCGCTCGCAGAATTCGTTGCCGATGATGCAAAAAGTCTGTTTGGGCCAAAGTCTTGCCATTTCTCCCCAAGTCTTGGCCTCAATAAGCTCTTCTTTCTCATCGTCGCGGCGGCCATCTGAAACTTGAAGTGAGTATGCGAAATACATTGTAACTTTCGGCAGAAAAAATTGTAAGGCATATGCCAGTTGGCGTTTTGCAGAAACAACCAAAATTTTTAGTCCGACGGCAAAGATTGTTGAATATCTCGGCTGTTCTTGCAAAACGCGAGCTATTTTTTTCAGGAATTGTTGTAAAATTAAGGCCCGGAATATGTGAAAAATTAAAAAAAAAAATCTCCGTTTTCAAACCCTTCCTTTGTAATAAAAATATCGCTCACCTTCGACCTTAACCATCTTCGACGACCCCTGGGAACGCTTTTAATTAATAATGTTCCCACAATCGTAGATTCCCGGAATTCTTTGATCCGGGTTTGATAAGGCTTTGACGCTTCCAACGGTTTAAGTAGTTGTAATTGAGAGAGTTTGATAAGACACTCCAAAAATTATGATTTTTTCAAGCGGTCTGCCTTTAATTTTGGAGTTTTTGTTGCAAATTACAATGTATAGGTTGCTTGTGTTTGATAAAGAGCAATTCAATAACGATATTTGAGGGCCGATCAACGGAGGAGACGGCAGAAAATTTCTTTGATTTCAAAGTTCATGTGAATTGTACTCAAATTTTTAAATTTTTAAGGTCTTACAAGTTACGATAAATGCCAATTATAGCAATATGCATTTAATGAACAGATAAAAATGACTAATTATTGTGAATAGATCTTGTCATCAAACACATTCAAATCATGTTCTTTACTGTGTTTTTGTGCAAAATGATTCTTTAAAAAAACTGCTATTCTTGCCGAACGCCAGTAATAATGGGAGCGGCTCCGTAGATAAGACAGCTCAAGACTGTACTATAAACTATAATTCCTCAATTATATCATACATTATTTTTGAGGTTTAAGGTGTGGTCCGAGAAGGAAGCCATGAGTAAAATTTAGAGAAGATGTGTTTTCTGAATTCATCAGCTTGAGAAATCGACAAATTATTTTACATAACAATTATGCAAGTGATTGCTCAAGCTTTTGCAATTTTTTTGATGACATTTCCACTTTATTTTATCAAGCAAAGTGTCCCATGTGAATATATAAGGATCACACTTCTACAAGAAGATCAATTTTTCAACGCAAAATCAGCACAGATACGGTAAAAACGAGCTGTCTCTCTGACCACTTTCCGCATTTTTCGTTCTCTCTCGGCTGCAAAGATTGTTGATTATTTTGAACCTGCAAAGCAGGGGCATTAATTTCAGAAATTGTTACGTAAACAACGCTTGACATGTGTGCCAAATCAAACGAACATCTGGCTTCGAACACTTCCTTCTCCAACATATTTATATAATCATTCAGACAAACAACTTGTAGCCATCCAACTTTTTAATGGCCGGCGGCCTTTCCCAGTCCACTTAAGAGAGCGGCCGAAAAGTTTGTTTTCCGGATGAAATCAAAAAATATGAGTGATTGATCCGAGTGCTTTACACAAACGGCCTTCCTCCGAGGCGGCGAGGGTGGGGATGTTGTTTACGGGTTGTGGTCTCTTCTTTCACTTTTTTTGAGAGCACCTGCGGTCAGTGCGGGCTCACAGACGTCCGCTCTGCGGAGTTTGCGGTTCGAAGGTACCGCGAGAATGTCGGCACCCACACCGCCCGAGGATCCGCTGTCGATCCAACAAATTATTTCACGGTAAGCGCAAAGTGTGTGTTATTTATAATACTTGCACTGCTAGCTGTTTTTGCAGAATTCTGTGAGCTAACTTTTGTTTATCTCATTTTATTTATAACCAGTTGCTGTGTTTTTATTGCTCGAGGCTGTTGTTTGCATCACGCCAAAGTATTATATACATAATTTTAATTTGACAAGGGAAGTGCCAGTGAAACGCCTGAATCTATTACAACTTTTGCTGGGTCTTGGGCAAATATGAACTCATGAAAATGTTAGCTCGAGCTTTGCAGGAAAGCAGCAATCTTTGTGAACGAAAGATTGCGGCCAGAGAGAAACTCTTTCGGCCATAATTCTGCTGCCACTTTGGCGCAAGGAGATTCCTTTCTTGTAAGCCTTTCCGGTAGAAGTAAAGGGTGATATAACTCTTCATATGCAAATTTGCAAAAAAAAAGAGTCCAATTTCAATAAACTTCCGGAGCCAAAGTGTTGGCAAAAAGCGAGCGAGGAACCTCGCGTGTATCTTCGACAACATTTTTAAGTTTGTGCCAAGTCCTTTTCAAATTTGAACGTTGCATTCGGGCGCTTTCCCTTATCAAAGTGTGTTTTGTGTGTACTAACAATAAGACGTGTTCTTATCATAACACATTACCATACATTACGTTATATTCATTTTGATGTGAATTTTTGGATTTGTCATCAAAATATGTATGATAACCGTGCATCCGGTTTTACATTTTGCACTTGTTTTTTAGCCATTTTTTTCTCTCAACTTCATAATTTCAGTTATGAAAATGCCGAAGAAGAGTTCCTGCGTGAGCTGGAGTCGATGCGTCAAGGGACGAACACGGATACGTCCGATGAATTCGCAGAGGACAGCCCTGTCTTAGGTATAGTTTTTTTTCAAAGGAAACCTTTCAAAAATAGCTTTTGAAAATGCTAAAAGTGCATCTCATTCATTTCTTACATATTCCACACCTCACGTCGCATTACCACCTTTTTCCCTCAGGCGATTGATCGATTACTTTTGAAAGCTGTCATCTTTTAAGTTGAAAACATTTTGAAGAAAACAGGGGTCACTTTCGAGATCAAATTTCCCAGATGGACATGTTTTTTGGGGCCGGTTTTATAGTGCCATTACAGCGAATCACTTGTTTGCAAAATAAATCGTCTCGTTTTTTCTTGCCTCAGGCGTTTAAAGTTTTCGGACGGACGAGATTGAATCATTTGGCCTTCTTAAAGCCCTTTTAACTGCTCTTTTGGATGTTATTTCAGGTGATGTTACACTAAAAAAATTGTTTCAGGGACCCTCTGCAGTTTGGCCAGTGAAGTCCGAGAACTCCGTCGACAGAATCGGCGACTCCGAAGGAAACTCGACGACTCTTCGGCTGTCTCAACGCCAGCCAGACGACCTTCAAGACCACATTCATCGGTGGTCCATCGGATGAGCCAGTTGTTTGATGGAAGGCATCTTCTCAAAGGTCTAATGTCGAGCTCTGGAAGTTTGTCAAGTCTCAAGAAGCCTCCAACAATGCAAGCCGAGATCCGGACTGGGGCCAGAGAGCGGATGAGTACTCCGCCGAAGATTGACAACTTGGTGGTCAGCTCTTATTCAACGGACTTGTCATCGGATACGGGCTCCTCCAGTAATCATAGAAGGAAGGCGCCGCCATTGGTGCTGCCGGAGATTTCAGACTCAGAAAATGATTATCAGCAAGTGAGTAAAGTTTTCGCAGCTCAAAGCTATATTTTTTTACTGTTTTGTCATCAAAAATGCCTATTTCAGACCAAAGAAGACTATGCCAGCATTGATGACAATTGCCTTTCGCCCTGTTATCCTCGGCGTTCCATGATCCGTCGAGCTGATCGAGGGTCAATTAGTGAGAACACTAGCCCTTCTAGTGTATCAGCGTCGTCATCAGTGGATCATTGTGATAACATGAGCAAGTTCTAATAAGTAATGAAGATATTCTGTTGCTTTTCAGCCTCAAGTCGAAGCAGTTTCTTGGAATTCATTGGTTTGAAGCGACGAAATCCATCGAGACCTGAGGCAATGCCTACGGGAAAAGCGCCGGGACAGGCGAAGAAACGGAAGAGGAAAATCAGCGAAAGTGAAGTTCATTTGGCTGTCAACAGTGGTGGTGAGTAATATCTTTTACAAAAATATTATATAATAATAAAGTTGGAGTTTCTAAAAGTACTTTTAGCTAACAAAGGGCTACGTTTTGTCGGCTTCCTTTTGCAACAGTTAGATTGATTGTTTTCTCCACGTGCTGCTGTTTCCAGACCCCAACTTTTTTGTGCCATTAAACTCTCGTGTCTGTTTTTTAGACACCCGCAATAAATCCCCCCTTTCTGATGCGAAGAGTGCAATCGGATCGAAATAAATCTCGGCCTGAGGGATTACAATTACCCGAACCTCTTTCAGACAAACGCTCCTCCAACCTGTTGGCGGTGGCGACCAGCAGCGAGAGCGCGCTCGCGCCCGGCCAATGCGGCGATTGGGCCGGCAGTCGGCCCCAGTCCCGGCAACAAGTGTCAACCTCCCTCCGAAATGTTTCCAATCTTCTGCCGGCGGTAAGCGGGTTTTGAAATCGGAGACGCCGCGGCCTCAGGGGGCTCCAAGTGGGGGTGAGGGCCGAAAAGCACGGCGATCTGATCGGTTCCTGGACAAGGAAATGTGTCAAACAAAACGAAAAGAACATTAGTCACACACGAGGAGGGTACAAGACCCACTCCTGACCTTGTTCATAAAAAATGTTCGTCAGGAAAGTGGGATTAGGGAGGCCAATGACGCGCTCCGGGATTTCTGAGATCCATTTAATCACCTCGAATGTTAATCTCTTGGCTTTTTGCTTGTTTAGTTGCGAAAAGTTTAAGGGTCATTCCTTGGTGATTTCTGAGCCTTTGGCCCTTTGATTTTATAATAACAAAAAAATTGGAGGTCCCGAATTTCAGCACAGCGCATCAGTACCCAAATTCGAGGAAGTTGACAACGAGTTTGGTGTGAAGTTGAGGCGAAAGGTCCGGCCCAAGAGTTTTGCCCATAACCTCTCACCAAGCGATTTGAATTTGCCCAAGGCACGCCTGGGGAAGAAGGTAAATAGTTCAAGGAGTGTGGCCAGCAGAGGTGAGTCAGAAAAAACCCCATTACTTTTTGACAACAGATACTTCCGAATCAATTTGACTTTATCTTTTTCTTCTTTTACTTCTTTAAGATATCATTGGCGGTTTCATTTGAGTCTCACAGTAATCTTTGCCCATTTCAGCCTCCGAAGACACGAATCATTCGACCTACAACGTTGCGGATGAAGAGTATCAGCTACTTCAGGACGAAAACAGTTTTCTTCAGCATGAAATCCACGTTCTGAAGACTCGGAATACCCAGTTGATCGACCAACTCCGCGACAAATCCATGCAACTCTCGAAGAACGAACATATTTTTGAGGTTAAGGTGAGTGATCGGCCTGCTGACATCCCCGCTTGTTTTTAGCTGGACAATTTGAAAAAGAAAGAGAAAATGAACGATGCCCTGGAGCGAGTGTTCCTCAAAGAGCGAGTGGGAAGAGTCACCGAGAAGTCAATAATCGAGATCGAAAACAAGTTGAAAGAGTTGGAAGCCGAGCTACAGCAGTCCAAAAATGATGCGCTAAAGAATCAGCAGCTGGTAAGAATTTGAAATTGCTTGACGTGACATCAGTTTGTCTGTTGGTTTTATTAGAGTGGAGGACCTGATCCAGTGGCAAAAAACGTACCATTTTGCATCCGGGAAGTATCAAAAATGTGGCAAAATGTTGCCCTCTCCAGAAAAAAAAACTCCGAATTCAAAAGCGCGCCTGCTCTTTTTGTGAGAGAAAGAGCGCGCCCTTCAAAACGTAGTTTTTTTCACTTGGAGAGGAAAGCATTTTCCCACATTTTTGATGCTTCCCGGATGCAAAATGGAACGTTTTTTGCCACTGTATCAGGTCGATATACTGTACTTTAATAATTTTAAGGCAATAAATGCGACGTTCCGTGAGCAAACGGCTTATCAAAATTGTCTGGAACAGGTTGAGAGACTGCAACGTGAGAATTTCTCATTATTACAGTCAAAAGGATATGGTAAGAAGACTGCAAATATCCTGTATATTGCTTCGATTTAGAGCTTGGAATTAACGAGAGACATATTCGAGAGCGATTGGAGGAGCTCCCTCGATACGATGCGCTTTACGCATTTACCATGAGGATTGTACATAGAGTAAGTGATAAGACCATTGGCCGGTTCAACTTCTGGTTTTTAAAAAGTTTTAGGACAACCCAATTTTTTGCATGGCCTCAGAGGCATTTTTTGAAACCATTTGAATTTTTTGGCTATCCATTTGTGATATTTCAAACTTTTTCGATATTTACTTTTTTACTGACAACCCTTGTATCATCACAATTTTTTCAGCTCGGCCATCTCCGAAATATGCTGATCGACAAGTCCAACAAACTAATTCATGCCGAGCTTGAGTTGATGCATCAACAATCAGCATTATTAGTCGCGCATGCCCAAATCGAGAGACTAAAGCTTGAACAGAATCGACATTCAAAGAGACCGGCCTCTTTTCATGGAGAAGACTTGTTGTCCAGACTGAGCAAACCCAAACTGAATGTCTTCTTGCCCTTCAAACTTCATGGAAGTCGGGTGGAACAGCAAAGGAAGAGCAAGAACAATAACAGTGTAAAAGAGCTGGCTGATGATGACGGGATTGAGGCGGACTTTTTGAAGTTCTTTGACATGAGCAAGTGTAAGTTGAGATAGTTTTTAACCAGATTTTTTGCCAGTAATCGAAGAAACGGCTAGCCAAAGATTGGATTGGCAGCATCAATTATTGCATTGAGATTTTTAAGTCCTTGCCCTTCCATTTTTGAAAATTTTTGGGCTAGTCCAACTCTTCGGCTAGCTGTTGAAAATCTTGAATTCAACGTGCTTGAATATTAAGCATATTAAGCCCTACGGCAGTCAAATTAACGCTTGCAATTTAATTTAGTTCCCTTGAAAACCGAAACTCCGCCCTCTCCCCGCATTGAGCGCAAGCTGATCCCTCAGCAGCGCGGAAACGGACCAGTCGAAAATGTGATTGTATATAGAAACGGCCGCGGCACTGTGTCTCCAAGTAGGTCGTCTATCTAGCTCTTTACACATTGTCTTAGTGGGATCTCCTGTGTTGGCCGAACGAAAAAGACTGGCCAATGGGAACGCATCTCCTTTGGTCCGACGGTCAGAACGAACGCCCGAAGAGCGGACTCGTCGTCCTTGCAGTTTGGTTGAAGCGAAGAATGAGAAGTGCGGAGAGATCAAGCGATTGGCCGACGAAATGAGTCGGATGAAGCCAGAAGACGCCGTCCCCAGCCTGATCACCAACTCGCCTATTATGCGGTTTTCTGGAAGGCAAGGACATGTCAGAGAGGTTGTTTCGTCATTGCAAGACATCAGCAATATCGCTGGAAAGAGCCCATCGACAACGCCGATTATGGTGAGGAAAGTGCCAATCCTGGGATCACCAAAGTCGGCGGAAAGAAAGATTATTCGACAACAATCGGCCAGTTCTCCGAATGGATCGAGTAAGCACACCACAGACATTTATTTTACATTTGCTTTTTAGGCTATGACAACCAACCGCTGTATGACAGTCCGCCGCGAGTGTCGGGAGAGTCTTCCGACTACAATTCAACTGACCGTCCTTTGCAAAGCTGTCTAAAAAGGAATGGATCTGATCGAAGGAATCCTATGATAGCTCCGTCACCTCCAAAACAAGCCGCACATCATCATCACCATCATCATATAACCTCCAGACTACCTCAGCCGTTCAATCTGCCAAGTACCCCTTTAACTAATGGTCCAAAGAAGCCAAGTGCTGTCCTGGTAAGAGCTAAATTTGGCTTTAAAATTTTTTGCTCCCTCTCAAAACTATAATCTCTCTTTCAGCGTCGAAATTCCCCCGTTCTCCAGAACGATCAACGTCCGGCCGCCACGAACCGCTGGACAAGTCAGCGGGTTCGTCAGAGTGCTAGTGAATCGCCCCGAGCCGTTCCCCGATTCCAACACAATCACACAGCCCTCACACAACCAATCCGCGAGGAGGATGAACGCTCCAATTCATTGGAACGGACAGAGCAACCATCAACTTCAAGTTCGTCCGGTCCCTTCAGTCGGTTGCCAAAGCCGGGAAGCCAGGCCCTAAAGAAACCGCAGAATTGGTTCAGTCGGATTGTAAATGGGAAAAAATAAGAGTTTTATTCTTAGAATAAATTAATGTCGATAAATTGCAAGGTTGAGATTGTAATATAGCAGTTGTAAGAAGCGCATGTGCTATTAGTTCTGCAATAAATAACTATTGCAGCATTAACGGTAGCATTAGCGGTAATCGAGATAACTGAGGCAGTAGTCAGAGTTGCCGGAATCTTCTCTGCTTGTCAAATAAAAGTTCTGGAATGCACCATGTGAAAAACGTATACTTGTCTTTCATTAAGAGTCAAGATCATTTCTGAAGATCCGTCCGAGTTACTTAATGGCTTGAATACACTAGTAGTTTGTTAAGCTAATAATTTTACGAACTTCATTAGGATCAGATATAAAATTGCTTGTATTTACATTGGTATAATATTTTTGGTAACGTCATCTTAACCGGATTCTTGTCTGGCTTCTAAAAGCTTTTAAGATCCTGCACTTTTGGTTTTTGAACTCTCGGTTTTGTTTCAAACACTTTCCTGAATTATTTACTCTCCTTGACAGCCGTTGTCAATTCTCAACTTTTGTCATCATTTTTTACGTAAAACCTAGCCTTAATTGGCCTACAATTTATTTTATTTTCCGATGCGTTTATGAATCTGAAATTTGCGCTTCATTTGACGTTGCAAAAAATTTACCAAATTTCGCTGAAAATGTCACTTGGTAACCCCAACTTTATTCGTTCCTCAAAGTCGAGACATCACAATACGTCGCTCAATCCTATTTTTAATCCCCGTCAAAGTTTCTTCCCGCAAAGGAGGCGGCCGAATTATATTATTTAATTCCGAGTTGCGCATAACAAATGAGCAAAAAAAATATGCGCCGTTTTCTGCCGCGGCTTAAAGAATTTTCCGAATGTGAGAATAAGGAGGCCAAATAAGAGCTGGAAAAGAAGAGCCGCTTACAACAAACTCGGACCTTCGGCGCGGGCCGCGGCTTGTTCATAATTTGACGACCAAATAGTCGGGCGCGCGGCCGAAGAAATTTGAATAAATTATTGGAGGGCCGCTGGCCGTTGGGGTGTCCAAGGAGACCCACCTGAATATTAAAATGAGGAGTGGAATGGCCGCGCTTTCTGAGCCCGTTTTATCTGCAACGAATCCATTTTTGCGGGGATTATACTATAAGCGAGCCTGGAGGTCATCTCTCCGCAGCCTAAATCATGTTTTTTTCTCATTTTGCAGACTTTATTTTGGGCCGTTTTATCCGAAAACAGCGGCCTATTATGCTTGTGCATCCAGCATGTCGCAGCTTTGATACGAATTATCCGTTTTTAATTTATCTCAATTCTTCCACTCCAACAGTGCGCGAGATTCGGCCGAGCCTTAATTCGCAACCTCGGCACTCTTTCCGTTTTAAGTGGCCAATTAGTGGCGTTGGTGTTGGTGAGGGGGCCCGGAGGCAGTTCCGGTCGAAAATCAGCACTTGTCTTCTCCATCTTTCCTTTCTTCGGGGGACTCCTCGAATCCCGGCTGAACAAGATTTCCTCCGGCTTGCGGCCTAACTACTTCATAAAAGTCCTTTAAGAATTTCTTTGCCTCAGAATTCCTTCCGCGTCCCCCCAGGTTTTCCGGTTCGAGTTTTATAGAGGCCCCGAGGCCAAATAAACGCCTCCTTGGGTCGCGCTCAATGTGCAGGTCGGCATCTTTATGGATTTAGCTCTTTTTCCTCCATAATATTCATATAAATTGACCTTGCTTTGCTCTAAAAATGCTTAAAATTTTTAATT
This sequence comes from Bursaphelenchus xylophilus, assembly GCA_904066235.2. Classification (NCBI taxonomy): domain Eukaryota; kingdom Metazoa; phylum Nematoda; class Chromadorea; order Rhabditida; family Aphelenchoididae; genus Bursaphelenchus; species Bursaphelenchus xylophilus. Next base: position 8,594,361 of record CAJFCV020000004.1, read on the forward strand.
TTTCAATTATCCTATTGTTTCTTTTTTGATGCACTTCTTTTCTGCATCAAAAATCTCCAAATATGTAGCATTATTTAGGGTTATAAACCGGCCTTAATGCGATTACTTTAGGGCTCGATAAACGAGCCCGTTATACAACGCCTTCCTTTAGCTTCTATTTACAGCTCTCGCTCGACTTCTAGACGATATCTGACATCTTCCTGACATTCAAGTGCGCGCTACTCTTGCCCGCAGTCCCCTTACTAACAATATCATCGGGCAAAAAACGCGTCGAGAGTCGTTGGGAAACATTTTTTTTGTTGTATCCTTCACTGTGTCGGTGTGAAGGATGTGAGTGTCAGCCAGATGTAGCGATGGATAACAAATATAGATTTATTATCAGATAGAAAATACAGAGATAAAACACGGGTATACCATTCACCGAATTCTATAAAACAACAACTGAGATCCTATTTCTCTTCCGAGGTTCGAGAATCTTCTAATGAAACGGAATGCCAATACAGTAATCTTTGTTTCCGTCTCGGGACTCGACATCTCCCTTTGTAAAGAAGGATCAGCGCTTGGATCGGCGGCTGGAGAGTTGACGTGCGTAGTCCACTGGCTTCTTGGCATTTCGTTCGGGTTCTACTCGACGAGCTTGTGGATAGCGGTCTGGAGTGTTCAGAACTAGGTGGAGAAGTTTGAGGGGGTGTGTCCAATCCATCAATCATCTCTTCGTAGTCTTCGTGTACATGTTTCCGTACTTGAATGAGGTGGCGAGTGTGCACTTGATCTTGAATCTTCGCCATTGAATGTACAGTGTGGGACTGTAGCATGAATTGAATGAGTTTCCCAGTGACTTGTTTTCCAGTAACAAGTTGTATAGCGACCGTCTCTCCCTTTGTAAAGAAATGAGGACTGGCTCCTTGAATGGGTTCGAAATGTTCTTTCATGATCTTCAGGAATCCATTGACTGAGTTATGGCCAACTGATGTATCCTTGACTGAGTTTTCTGAACATGGACATGGATCTGGGTTCTTGAAAGGGGAATTCTTGGGAAGCTCCTTGATTCTTTGAGGAATCTGGGATTGCATGATCTGTAGATCATGGCCAATTGAAAGCGACAATTGTACTTTGTCGTCCAGGAGATCTGTGAAGCATCTTCTCCTGATTGAATTGAACTGAGAAGGATCTGTGTAACATCTTCCTTCTTCTGTATTGAAACGTAAAGGATCTGTGTAGCATCTTCCTTTACTTGAATTGAACATACACTTGATCTGTGTATCATCTTCCTTCCCTTGCTTTTCAATTTGAAGGATCTTTGTAGCTTCTTCCTTCCCTTGCCTTGCAATTTGAAGGATCTTTGTATCTTCTTCCTTCCCTTGCTTTGCAATTTGAAGGATGTTTGTATCTTCTTCCTTCCCTTGCTTTGCAATTTGAAGGATGTTTGTATCTTCTTCCTTCCCTTGCTTTGCAATTTGAAGGATGTTTGTATCTTCTTCCTTCCCTTGCTGTGCAATTTGAAGGACTTGCGGTTCATCTTCCTTCCCTTGCTGTGCAATTTGAAGGACTTGCGGTTCATTTTCCTTCCCTTGCTGTGCAATTTGAAGGATCTGGGTTTCATCTTCCTTCCCTTGCTGTGCAATTTGAAGGATCTGGGTTTCATCTTCCTTCCCTTGCTGTGCAATTTGAAGGATCTGTGGTTCGTCTTCCTTCCCTTGCTGTGCAATTTGAAGGATTTGTGCTTCGTCTTCCTTCCCTTGCTGTGCAATTTGAAGGATTTGTGGTTCGTCTTCCTTCCCTTGCTGTGCAATTTGAAGGATTTGTGCTTCGTCTTCCTTCCCTTGCTGTGCAATTTGAAGGGTCTCTGTACCTTGCCCCAATTCTTCTTCGAAATTCTCAGTGTACTGAGGAACCATCGTCTGAGCGTAGGATTCGACGACGTTGATGTTGGCCTTGCCCTTGCTAAAGCTTCCTTTGATTGAGTTCTTTAGGCATTCATGTGCACGTGGGCCGTTACATCTGTAGCACTTCCGTGTATTGGAAGGGTTTGAAGAAAGGGGGAGTGAATGGGTGTGTTCTGGCTGACTGTGGTACTTCTTCAGTTCGTTGACTTCGGATGAGACTGGACGTTCTTGTGAATTTTCCAGGTTCACGTTTTCCAATTGTGTCTCGTAACTTTGAAATTTGCGGAGTTCATCGATAGAGATATCCGGCTTCTGGTCAACGGCTTTGAGAATCATGGTTCGAAGGCTCTTGTAAGAGGTGTATTCCATTGATTCCGGTGTATGGGGTGAAGTTCTTCCTTTTAGTCCTCTTGGAGTGAGATTCAGGTCCTTGTTTGAGTATTTCAAGTGAAATTCAGGTCCTTGTCTGGGTATTTCAAGTGAAATTCAGGTCCTTGTCTGGGTGTTTCAAGCGAAATTCTGGGTGGGGGAATTCTTATTCTGGATGGGCCAAAATTATCCTTGCAAGAGGTGTTAACGCGGATTTTAGGTACCAAAATCCTTTTTCCAGCGGTTCCTTGCGTGGAGGGTGTAGAAATTCTGATTTCCGCGAGGAAAAGTCAGAATCTAAAGGCGAGAACAAAAAAAAATCGAAGAAGTACCTGTGTAGGTTCGAAGGTTGCAGAGGTAGTGGAGGAGCTGAAGGCTTCTGTAGAAGTGATCTTGGGCTGTTTCCACGTCGTAATTCTTCTTCTGCTCGTGTTGACTGTTCCAGTTGTTCTTGACTGGGTGAACCTTCGTTATTCGAGTCGGCTGCGCCAGTTGTTGTAGACTGGGTGACCCTTCGTTATTCGTGTCGACTGCGCCAGTTGTTGTATCCTTCACTGTGTCGGTGTGAAGGATGTGAGTGTCAGCCAGATGTAGCGATGGATAACAAATATAGATTTATTATCAGATAGAAAATACAGAGATAAAACACGGGTATACCATTCACCGAATTCTATAAAACAACAACTGAGATCCTATTTCTCTTCCGAGGTTCGAGAATCTTCTAATGAAACGGAATGCCAATACAGTAATCTTTGTTTCCGTCTCGGGACTCGACATTTTTGTGAATTTTTCTTTTCATTCTGGATTATCAAATTTGAACTCCTCTCCGTTTTTGCAGAGGCCATCCATTTCGAGTAAATTCAGGAGCCGAATTCCACTCTGTATGCAAATTCCTCGTTCGCTTCGATGCCGCTTTCATTATGCACGATGTAATTAGGCCGAGAGCGCTGCCGGATGGGCACACCGCATTCGACAAATCGTGTACGTCATCATAAACCCAGCCTCAACACCTTGCCCACCATACACATCATGAACAGGTAGGGGGTTTGCCGCCTTTCAGGCGAAGAATTGGGCTTGCTTCCGGAGCGAGAAAGCAAAGAAAACCCGGAATATATTACAAATGAAAAAATCGAATCAGGATTTCATAGCCCCAAAACGCCGCACGACCTGATGACCTTATGCCGCCCTTCCGAAGCCTTCTTTTATATGAATTAGAAGCCGAGGCCGGGATTGGGTTGCATTCAGAACGGTGGGAAGAATGAGAAAACTCTTCGGAAATATCCATTTTGCTCACTTTCTTCCCTTCCTTCAACACATAACGCCATCCAATCCCCTCGAGGCTTTTTTCGGCTTTCGCGGGGTTTTTGTGCCCCACCTGGGCAGGTGCGAGGAGTGGGCATTCCCCATGTCAATACTCGTGCTGGGGCCGCGCTTGGCCGCGATCCGCCGCACTTGCGGAGGAGGTGTGTTAATTTAGTTGAGGTTCAACTTAATGTTTTTTGCGCATAATTTCTGCAGCGGAGATTTCATCGGGTTTTGTCAATGGGAATTTGATTTTCGGCTCTCGACTTTGGGCCCCCGAAAAGGAAAGAAGAGTTGCTAACGCGGCTTCTGTGGAGCTGATAAAGACGCCGGACAAGAAGATGGAGGGGAAAATGAACGAAGAGAGATGAGGGTGTTTTTTTTCGTGGTTTCCCGGGAAACCGCCAGATTCGAAATTGTTATCGGTGTCATCTTGAGGCCGCGCAGACACCCGGCTCCTTAATTGCAACACTGCGAAATTTTATTTTGCTTTTTCAAATTCTTTTTCGTTTTCAGACGCAACTTTGCGACGTCTTGCCGATTTTTGAGCCCACTGGACTTTCGCAAAAAGGCCCTCTAAAAGTGCAAAATTCAAAATTTTAACGACCTCATTACATTCGTCAAAATGCCACATTCCGCGCCGTTCTAATGTAGCAATCTTAATCTGTCAAAGGTTACATTTGTTTTCAGTTCCAACCCGAGAATAATTGGTGGGAGTTGTAGCCGGAGGGAGTTCGGCTTCGCGCCTCCAGTCACCCATCCAGGCCAGGTTTTATGCAGCTTTGGGAGAGGCTGTTCAAACGGTAAATATAGCTAAAGTACAGCAGATTTTCGCCCCACAAGTACCGCCCAAATCTGGTAATATGTAGGAAAAAATTAAGTTAGCCTGGTCGTGCCATCAGAACGTTAAAGTACGGCCATCGAATGTCCTCTAAGACTGCTAAAAATACGGCGATAAGATGTCTGAGAACAGTAATTGGATGGCGATTAGGTTGGCGGATAAAGCAGCGGGCCCACAAAATTTGAATGTTGACAAAAAACAAAAGAGAAAACAAGCTTCGATGCCCGCGGACGAAGGGGGCGGGGGGGTTTCTCCGATGCCCGCAAAGAAATTCCTATTTATGCCCTAACTATTGGTGCAATCCATCTTCGGAAAGTGACAGGTCTTATGCCAAATTCATCGTTGGCAGATTTCGCGCGACACGAATTCATGTCCGCTCTTCGGTCATAGTTCCACGACGCCTTCGGTTCGGGCCCTTGGGGACATAAAGGCGGGCAGGGGAGACCGGAGACGACGAATCAGTGCCGCATTGAAACAAAGGACAATGACTGCAGAAGGTCGTTTTGCGTCGTCTGAATAGTTCCTGTCCGCAAGGTTTCCGAGAGACCTGCAGCGGAGTTTGAAATTGGACCTAATCCATAATTAATGAACTGCTTTTGGGCCTATGGTCAAAAGTCGGCCGTTAACGTGCTTCGCAGCGGGATTATTCGGTCAAAGCGGTGTTTTTGGAAATGTCACTAAAAGGGCATTCCTCCCGCCAGAATGACTCTGATTACGGTCGTATAGGACATGACCAAAACATGATTTATGATTTCTACTTTAATATATTCTTCTTTTTTTCAGCCCGTTCCGAGGATTACGGCGAGCATCATCTTCCGGCTCCTCCAACTCGCTGAACGTCTCGTCCTATCCCTATCCCCGGACCCACACCACCCTTGTCGTGCCTGGCTCGGTCGTTCTTCAGCGTGATCGGCCCGCGCTTTTCGACGACTCTCCCACCTCGCCGACTGGAACAACACAGCCGCGGCCATTTCATCGGCCTCCCCTGAACCGAGCGATCCCACCCATCCCGGAGAGCCGATCCAACGAATCCATCATCTCCCAGGCCAGCCAGTTGCATCGGCACAGCATCTCGGACAGTTCTATCGGATGCTCGACTCGTGAAGCGGTCCAACCGATCCTACCGGTGCTGGCGAGCAGTGTTTCGGAGGCCGACAATTCGGTGGTAATTGAGAACAAGATGGCACAGAACCTGGGTGCGAGACACGCCACCAACTACACGGGTTCAGTTGGGCGGCCAATGGCCAAATCGATGTCCGTGGAGTCGAAGCCGCCTTTCGACCCGACCGCGCAAAAAGCCATCCACAACAGTGTATCAACACCCATAATTTCGAAGAAGGTGACAGCTGTGATAGTCACATCCAAGACGGCGTCCAGCCCCATCGACCCTCCGGCCTCATCCGCTTATTCGGGCCCACCACCCAAGCCCACAAGATTGCCGGCGGCCAAGAAAAAGTATGTTACAAAAAAGTTCGTAATGAGGCCGGAATTAGGCCCACAAAACGCGAAACAATCAATTTTTTACAGACAAACAAGGCTATGTCAGCAAACGTCCGAACCGCCGAAGAGTCCGCTCCTATCCATGGCCCATACGGTCCGCAGTCGACTCAACAAATTGGGGAATCGCTTCGGTCGAGGGTCGTCGAGGTCACCTATTAGATCGAGTTACAGTATGGTCAGGTAAGTGATAGAATCTAAAAAAATAAATAATGATAATACGTTTAGTATGAGAAGGGACAAATCAGATCTCAATAACGACAAGAACATCTCTGATCGTCTGGCCAAATCATCAAGTATGAATTGTCCAGACAGGCCGAACTTTGTCCCTCCCCCGCCCCCAACGTCGTCGCCTCCAGCTGACGATGAACTTGAGCCAGAAGAAATCAAAATAGTCAGTCCAGTATACGTCTCCAGCATCCCTCGAAGACTACCGACTACCACTCTAATACAGTCACCAATTGGAGGGCGACTTTACAGAAGACTAGATCCAGAAGATCTCCCGGCTGATGATGGACCAATTCCAGCTATCGATTCGATTGAAAATATTAAAACACCCGACGAAAATATTCCTCCGGCAATTTTACTGCATAAGGAGAGTGAACTTCAAGTAAGGAATTTAATAAAAAATTGATTTTAATTTAGAGATTTCATTGTATCATCAAAAAAATTTTTTAGGAACTCCCATTACCAAATGCGCCTCAAGTAACGTTCAAGGAGTTGCCGAAGACCGAGTACAATTCCAACTCACTTCCAAGGAAGTCAAAGTCAGTGGCTCATGTCATTGTCCGTCAACCAAGTGAACCGGCTTATCAGACCCATAAACGTTCCAAATCAAGAGACTTTCTGATGACTCCAATACTGCGCAAGAAGGAAAAGCCGGAGAAAGGAGCCGAGAGTGTAAAGACGACAAGAAGCCTTAAAATTACATATCGTGGAGACGACTTCACACCGATTATGAAACGGGCGGCTCATAAGAAATCAAGTTCAGGTAAGCTGCACAATTCCCAAAGCACAACGTTTTCCCCTCACTAATTTCTTCGCTTCTAGCTGGTCTGAAACTCTTGGGCCAGAAACTTCTCTCTCTCTAACCATATTAAAAATTAACTGTAAGCACTGCAATGTGTATATCCTATAATTTTAGTCGACATCTCAAAGTTGGTTCACAACAACGACCCCAAACCCGGAAGCTCGAAGATCCAACAAAGCGCTACGGCCAGCAAAATTGATGAGATGCGCCAGCACAAGCGATCCTTCATCCCGACGAGGTAAGGGATTTGATGGCTGCGGTGTGTGTAATTGATTGCTTTTGCTTGGACCGAAATAAACGTGACATGATTGTTGTATCTGACCGTTCCATCTTTAAGCACCATTCGATGGGGCCACTCGAAGGGCCGCAAAGCGCCCTTGGCTCAATGGGAATCGTCGCGGGTTAAGGACTCGCCGGCCACCGAAATTCCGCCGAGTTCCTTCGAGTCGCGGCTTAAGAGTCCGAGCAAGGCGAGACGGATCGCCTTCTGGAAAAGCAAACCCAAAAGTGAGGAGAATAACAACACTACGAGCGAGGAGCCCAAGGAAGAGCTTAAGGTGGAGGTCCAGGAAGTCGAGACTGTCAGAACTATCACGACTGCTCGGATTATCACTAAGCCAGTGCCTGAGACTGAGGACGAGAATGGAAATGTTGCGCGGCCTGCAGAACGAGGTGAGTACATATTTTTTCTGTTGCTAGAGTTCACAGTAATCTCTCTTATATCTGGCTGCTCTTTTTTTGCCGTCACAAAAATTTATTCTGACGACATTTCCTTCCCCCACTTGAATTTCACTCCAAAAATAATTAACTTTTTTTGTTTATCTTCTGAAATTTCAGCGCCTTGGAGAGAATACATTCTGTTTGCAATTAATTCCCTCCAGCAAATTTCATTAGCTACTCAGCAAAAAATGCATCTGATATGCAAAATTTTAATAAAGACCGCAAGTCGGTCATGCCCCATAGCTTTATTAGTCTCCTTCCAACAACCCTTTTATCTGGGAGTCCATCAGTCATCCGTATGCCATCTCTCTTCATCTATTTATTTTAGCCCAAGATTATTTGTCCGATTGCCAATGCGCGAGTTTTGCGGGGTTTGTTTTCGTTGTCTTCAAGAGTTCCTGGATGAGCGAGAAAGTGGACGGCCGAGAGTTGCGGCCCAATTCGGCCGTCTTCTCCTCGGCTTTTCCCCCCTCTCTTTTTTGGGGCCAAATTACCGCGGGTCGAAAATTGAATTCCTCTTTTTGGGAGGGCATAAAATCTGTCATCTTTTTACGTTTTCTGGTTTCGAGCGGTCGAAAGTAACCATTTCAGGCAGTAAAAAGTTTGCCTCATGAGTTCCTATACTAATGCAATATTGGGTATACAACTTAACAGCTCTTACTGTCATAACGACAAGTTTTCTGGGGCTAAATCAATTTCAAAGAAATGGGTGGAGTTTTTTCATCAGTTTGAGTCCCAGTGGGGAACTTCAACCGACTTCTCTAAACATTCCAAATAAGCGCAACTGTTCTGAGGCGTTTCTTTATTTCAGACCGAAGTCGACTTGCTCTGAGTGAACTTTTGGCTAGTCCATTAACAGTCCGACGTCCACAAGAGAAGCAATTCAGACGGGCGCTTCAGGCGAAACAAAAGAGCGGGCTCATCGACGACGAGATCGAGTAAGTGTTTGAACGCAGATTTATCGATCCCATATACAGACCTGAATTTCAGCATAATACAAGTTTGCATTTTTAGTGACCAGCCTATGCTAATAAGCACTGAGCTTTCGCTGATCGACGAGCATAGCGAGGGCACTCCCTATAGCCAAACGGCTTTCCCCGAGTGGCCAAAGGACGTGAATCGAAACGTAACCACCACTTTCCTCACCAGTGAACCCATCATGACATTGGAGAAGGATCAAGATGGCAACTTTGTTCAGGCCATGTAAGTTTCCCTTATGATTTATGGAATCGACTCAAAATTCTGTTAACCCCGCTGAATTCCGATTTAAAAGATTTGCGGAATTCCAATCCGCTGTTTTCCTGCAAACGAATTCACCCCAATTAGGCTGTAGGTCAGGAAGAGAAACGAGAAAATCATGGGGATGTGGTTCAATCGAACGAAAAAATCTGAGGGGAAGAGAGGGTAAACAATCGCGCGGAAGGAAGGAAACATCCAAAAAAAACTCTTTATACTTGATTCGTTTCTTATACTAGTAACAAGTGGATTACATGGCGGGCTGTTTGTTTTTGACGGACCTAATCAAGCTTATTAGGTATGTCAGTTTATATGACAGCAGGAATATACTAAATTTGGTTTAAAATTGCGATCACTCGTGCATTTTATCGTTTTATATACTTGTTTTTAGGACGACAAGGACAGAGCCATCTTCCGCTGTCCGAACGGAGATCACAACCCACTACAAACCTCATTCTGCTACAATAGAGACACATACCAAGGAACATGATCATGCGGCTATCGAGAAGGTCATCGAGGGACTCAGCCAACAGTTGGCCAAGATCAAAGAGTACGCGATCGAGGTAAGAGATCCGATATGACAATTCTATCATTAAAACGACTACGTTTACGGCTTCCTTATCCAATACTACCTTTTCAGGACGAAGATGAGATGGAAAAGCTCCGAATCGAAAACAATTCCCTCAAGGAAGAGCTGGAAATCAAGGACCGGGTAATCAATTTGTTGATGAATAAGCTCAATGTGCCTGGCGAGCACTTGGTCACGCGTTCGTAGGATCCAATGCCGGACATTGTACACACACATTCTTTCAGCCGAGTGCAAAACGAAAAGATCTCAAAGAGTTTTCAATAAAATTAAAAATTTATTTTCGGCTATGTACAAAGATCTACAATATATCTGAATTCTAGCACCTCACTAAACCCGAAAATCAGGAAACTAATCGGTCTTGACCTTTAACTGACCGCTTTTACATGGATAAAACAGCAAGATAGGCACTATTAAATGAGCAAATAGGAACGGAAGTAGACCGTCAAACCCAAAAGACTCCACTAATAACGCCACCGGTCTTCCAGCTATCAACGATCCTCCTAAAGGAATACAGACTCAATAAAATTGTTGACTTACCATTACAAATAAACGAGATAACAGCATTCACTGTCCCCGTAATCTCATGGGGCGCCATATCTGATGAAACCATTCCCCAGACGTTAATATTGGCATAAACTAAGGCCCCAACAACAAAGCCAAGGACAGTTGTCATCTAAAACAATATCTTTCGAAGACGAATTTTTCTTACCTTTGTCCAAAACAGCGCTGCAGTCATGAAGATGAGCAGGAAGGTGCAGGAAAGCCCAACGTTGACTCTTGACCGATCCCGTCCCTTACTTTTATATAATAATTGACAGGTCAGACCGGAAAGAAGTCCACCCAAGATCCCACCAACATCAAAAGCCGACAGGAACAACTTCAGATCGCTCTCCGGACTTGATGAAGTGTCTCTGATAAAAACAGGAGTCCAACTTTCAGCAATGGTTCGTATCTCAACTGATATCAACAGCAACATCGAAACGATCCAAACAGTTCGATCAGTCAGAACAAGAGCCAACACTGATCTGTCTTTGGGCTTTTCTGGACGTCTGATCTCTCTGGACTCCTTTGATCGTAACGCCAAAACCAGATATGCGGCGAATCCAACTCCGATGGTACCTAAATTATGAATAAAAACGATAAGGAAAGTCATACCATAGAATTGCACAGTGTCTCTCCATGGTTTTCTCAAAGTTAAAGGAGCAACGAAGCCAGCAAAGTTGTTGCTACATCCCAAGATGCAGAAAAGAGTTGAGAAATTATCCGAAGAAAAGTTCTACAAGAAAGACTAGGTGCATCCTTTCAATCCTTACCGATTTTAACAGTTTAACGGACGCGATCCATGCTCCGCCCTGTATAAACATGTTCAGCGATACATATATTATAATTTCAGTGAAACTGGTAGCCCTTGACAGTGCCAGCACCGTCAACGACACCAGAAATACACTCAAGGAGAGTAATCTCTCTGGCCGGATTGAATCGTTGAGGGATCCCAGAATAAGCTTGCCCATTGCATAGGTAAAGGTCGAAACGGAAATCAAGGTTCCTAAATACGGAATTACAAGACAGTAGAAGGGACTTACCATAGTCTTTCTTGGAGTATTTCAAAGTTTCACCGATCTCCGTAGAAAACAGGAAGAAGATCCGGCGAAAATAAACGCATGAACTGTAGGAGAGGAAGATGGAGATAAATAAAACAACGTAATAAAATTTTGAAAACATGATGAGGTAGTATAAGAAAGAAGAGAACGTTGTTCAAAATGCCGGGACCAAATTTGGCCAAACAATTGTAAAGGTAGAGTTGACCCAAAGTCAAAGTGTCAAGTGTTTCTCTCAAAAATATTTTTTGGAAAATCTTTTTGTGCTTTTGCAAATTTTGGATGGTTTTACGTTTACTGTACTCGAGTCACGTCCGGTCCAAATAGAAGAAAAGCCACGGTTGAGATGGTCTCACGAGCTGCGCCCGCGATTTTGAATTCGCCGGCGACATGTTATACGAAAGAATATCAAATTTCGTAATAATAGCCTCAGGGCTCTAATATTGTAGGCACAAAATATTATTTTCACGTAGACCTGATATACCAAGCACCAAGTTTCTATCGTTGTCGATCTTCGAGTTTTGCTAAATATAAGGTTTTGCCTTGTTTTGAGCCTGTTTTTGTACCCATTTTTGGACCCCTTTTTGGCATGTAGTGGTAAAAGTAAGACAGTTGCTCCAAATATCGTTCTCTGTAATTCAAGATACATGTGTTGTTGAACGTTTTTAGGTCTAGTTAGACCTCAATGATATGCCTCCTTTGAGAAACGTTGGCGACAATGACGTCAATTTTGGGCTAAATTTTGATGATTTTTGCGTATATCTGCCTATATCTTTTTTCAAACGCCTTTTATCGACAAAATCGTCCTCTGTAATTGTAGACAAGAGGCTTGTCAATGTGTAGGAACTTGCCTTATAATTCAGGGACCAATAGTTTTTTCGAAACGTTGGCGACAATGACGTCTACTTTTGGCTAAATTTTGATGATTTTTGCATATTTCTGCCACCCACTTTTTCAAACATGTTCGAAACAAATTGTTTTTGGATATTACGAAAATTAGAATGGAAAAATATAATTTCTGAAAGGATTTCGAAATGGATTTGGCATTCAAAGAGTCATTCCGTGTCATCTTCTCCATCAATGTCTTCATCAATTTGGCTTGTGTCAAGCCCAAATTCGTCGTACAGCACCGTCCTTTCGTGAGCCCATCGCAGTAAGCTGTCCGCCTGTAAAGCGTGGGTTTTAATAGCAATTTCTTTATCAATAAGTATTGTGAATGAATATCCCCCATACTAATACCTGTTCTATTTTGATGAAACTTGGTTAAGTTAGAAAAATCAGATTTTGATGAAACTTGGTTAAGTTAGAAAATTAACTGAAATGGAAAGCAAATCATTGAAACAAGATGGGTACTACAATCTTCACAATTAGGATACTCGCACTAAAAATATTTTCGTTTAATCGGATAGAATTCCATTTTTTGCAGGTATATCAAACTGACGTTCATTTTTCAAAACCTTTACCCAGTCTTGTCTTATAAGGAAAAATTACAAACGGTGAGAGGGCCTTTTTCTACAATTACAGATAATAATTTAATGGATCAAGCATTTTTGAAAAAGAGGGAGGCAGAAATATGCAAAAAATCAATAAAATTAAGCCCAAAAGTTGAAGTCATTCACACCAACGTTTCGAAAAAACTATTGGTCCCTGAATTATAAGAGAAGTTTCTACACATTGACAAGAGTCTTGTCTACAATTGCAGAAGACGATTTCGTCGGTACAAGGCGTTTAAAAAAAGGTCTAGGGAGAAATACGTAAAAATCATCAAAATTTTGGCCAAAAGTAGACGTCATTGTCGCCAACGTTTCGAAAAAACTATTGGTCCCTGAATTATAAGGCAAGTTCCTACACATTGACAAGCCTCTTGTCTACAATTACAGAGGACGATTTTGTCAATAAAAAACGTTTGAAAAAAGATATAGGCAGATATATGCAAAAATCATCAAAATTTAGCCCAAAATTGACGTCATTGTCGCCAACGTTTCTCAAAGGAGGCATATCATTGAGGTCTAACTAGACCTAAAAACGTTCAACAACACATGTATCTTGAATTACAGAGAACGATATTTGGAGCAACTGTCTTACTTTTACCACTACATGCCAAAAAGGGGTCCAAAAATGGGTACAAAAACAGGCTCAAAACAAGGCAAAACCTTATATTTAGCAAAACTCGAAGATCGACAACGATAGAAACTTGGTGCTTGGTATATCAGGTCTACGTGAAAATAATATTTTGTGCCTACAATATTAGAGCCCTGAGGCTATTATTACGAAATTTGATATTCTTTCGTATAACATGTCGCCGGCGAATTCAAAATCGCGGGCGCAGCTCGGGAGACCATCTCAACCGTGGCTTGGACCGAACGGGAGTACTCCTAATGGACACTGGAACGTCTGTGGAAGCTGACAACCACCGAGAGGAACCTTCTTCATCCCCGGAACAGGTCGATACTCATGAGGATAATGAAAAAGACCAATCGGACGCCCAGAATGGTCAGACGAGCGGAATGTCCAAGAATCAACTAAAGAAGATGAAGAAACTCGAACGTAAACTTGAACGGAGAAAGGAATTGAGGATCTTGGAGAAACAGCGGAAGAAGGAGAAGAGGAAAGCTCTGAAGGACCAGGGTCTTGGGGAAAGTTTGAAGAAAAGGAAGTACACAAGCATGGAACAATCGACGTGCAAGCAACGGATTGTCGTGGACATGGCTTACGAACATGTAAGTTATTTTCTGTTTTTCTTTCTCAGTTTTTAGAATTAGAGATGTTGCCTGAAGGTCAATTTGATACCTATTTCAGTTGATGAATCCCAATCTTATCCGTAACACAATAGCACAACTCACATTTTGTTACAGTGCGAACCGAAGGATCCCGAATCCATCACAATACCATATTACTGGAGTTTCTGGGGAAACAAGGAAGCTTTTCGATGAACTTGAGGGAAGTAAGGGATGGGATGTCCATGTTCACGAAGAACCTCTCGAAAAGACGTTTGATTCTTCAGAGATAGTCTACCTAACTTCGGATTCTGATAACACATTAGAACAGCTAAATGAAAACGATGTGTATGTGATTGGAGGCTTATTGGATCACAACAGATATCCCGAGGCCAGCTTGAAGAGAGCCGAAGCCAATAATTGGAGGCATGCCAAACTCCCAATTGGGGAGTTTGTCAAGATGAACAGTCGAAAAGTAAGGCGAATATTACAGAGTAGTATTTTTTATGCTTTATTCATCAACAATATATCTGTTTACAGGTTTTAACAATCAACCAAGTATTCGAAATATTACTCCAATTTATGGAGCATAACAATTGGGAAGACGCATTCTTCAAGGTGATACCAAAACGGAAAGGAGCTCAGAAAATCAACGAAGACACTGAGTCGGCTGAAAAGGATGATAGTGAAGAAAACAGTCAGTCTAATAACGCAGAAGACCCCAAACACGAGGAAACCAATGAAGCTGACCATGAGTAAGGTCGTTAGTCAATTTAAATCTACTTTTTTTGTTAAACTTGTTGATTTTTTGTTGAATTAATAAATTTTATACCTGATGTGTCGTATTATTCTTCCTCTTTCTCCTCTCTCAGTTTCCTCTGGATCTTTTCTAATAACACATCCATCTGCGCTCCCAGCTTTGGCTGTCCTTTCTTGGTCTTCTGTTTCAACGCTTTGTTCATCTTCTTTCGCAATGTGAGGTATTCCTCGTGTTTTTCTTGTTGCTTTTGCCTCTCCAGTTTTTTCACTTCAGCCGCTGCTTTCTTCTCTTCCTGGATCTTCTGATAAGCAAGTTCGGCTCGTTTGTAGGCATTGATATAAGGCTTATGTTCCGACGATTCAGGCTGAAATATGAGAACATAGAATAGAAAAGGGGCTTCATTTCTGGAGGAACATAGATTTCGTACCTAAAGATGGAAGGAAAAAATGAAAGCAACAAACCTTTTCTTCATCCGTATCCTTCTTCTTGAACCTTTTGTTCTGTTGAAATTTGGAGGACGATGGCTGATTAGGCCTTTTGGCACTTGGCTTGACCATTTTGTATTGATTTACAACAAAAACTCGATCAAAATATTGTTCTCACGAGATCAGAAAAAAAAATTTTTTTTCATTTGCAACTTGCGCCCGAGCTTCTGCAGTATGCCGCTCGGTAATATATTTTCTCGTATTTTGAACAAAAATCGTCGATGACGGCAAAATGGAGGAAAGAATATAAGACAATAGTGTTTCTTCTTGCATAATAGAACATTACGAGTTTAAATTTGATATTTTCAACAGCGATACGGATCAAAAATTACCTTCGTACTTCTCTCTGTAGAAGTAATGTCAAGACCCAAGAAGCACGCTAATTGTTTACGGCAAAGGGTCCGACGTACAATAAAGCATTCGGTTTTTTTGTGAATCAGCTCGGAGGGAGGACGCTATAAGCATGTTTGTTCTCTATCGCTCCGAATTCTTATATCAATAAAGCGAGGAAAAGAGTTTTCATTTTTCTGATTGAGTGTAATGGAGAAGACGGAATTAGCAATTCGAATATTGTTGATCTACTCCATTCTCATTACGATTGTCATTTTTGCATGTAATTTTGTCCCGCAGATCTCGTATATAGGGATAAATGTGAATAATAATAATTACATCTATGACTTGGTGAGTATTTTCATGATTAATACCACTTTCGACATCTCAAATTAAAGTTACTCTTTTCAGGATGGCCTGTTGTTAACTTTGGAGATAATTACCAACCTCCTTTCGCTTTATTACATCCTCAAATTTTTGTTTTTCTTCAGTTTCATCAGCAATTTGAAGTTGAATCAGCCAAATGCCCTGAGGCTGTCAATTGGCAAGTCATCTTGAATAAGATAAAATTTTGTATTTTAGCTGTCGGTCGAGTGGCCTACCCGTTGCTGGCTGCAGTTCTTTATTGCGTCAATGCGAGCGTAAAATCGGATTACGATACAAAGTCCAACAATTACATAAGATTCGCAACATGGTTTTTCTTATTGTCACTAGTTCAGGTGGGACCCGCGGCACTTTTCTTTTACGGGTGCAATGATTTTCGAACACGGTCGAGGACAAGAGCGCAATAAGAAGTAAGTCGGTGAATTACATTTTTACAATATAAATATGACTTCCACACCTTCAAATTTTCACCATAGCCCAGACTATTTTGTCCTCTAGCCGTTTCTGGCTTACAATTTGTAAGATCTTTGGCCCCAACCCCGGGGTTGTCACCAGGCCATTTTTGTTCCCACGGAAAAATTTCTTTTCTGATCCGCTACTTCGTTTGACCAAAAGGCAGTGATTTTTTGGCGACGCTAGTCCAGGGCATCGTGGTAAACCCTTAGTCGAATGGAGCCTTATCCTATGCGAAGAATTACAAACGTGGAATTACAGTGGGGGACCTGATCCAGTGGCAAAAAACGTACCATTTTGCATCCGGCAATGATCAAAAAGGTGGCAAAATGCTTCCCTGTCCAAGTGAAAAAACTATGATTTCAAAAGCGCGCCTGCTTTTTTTGAGAGAAATGGCGCGCAAAACAAAGTTTTTTCACTTGGAGAGGGAAGCATTTTGCCACATTTTTGATACTTCCCGGATGCAAGTGGTACGTTTTTTGCCACTGGATCCGGTCCCTCACTGTAGCACTCATAACTTTGGCCCGTTGATTCCGAAGCCACCCGGATTCGTTTGGCCGATTTTCTTATACAAAAACAAATGACTCAACCTTGAATCTCACCTCGAGCCCTTTTTGTAATCATTCATATATTGTCCTGTAATCATTAATCCAAACTCATGAAAACCCAACAGGTTTAGATCACTTCTTTTAAAATTACGAAAGAAATGTAATACGTGCAGTTGCTGTATGACTTATCATCTTTCAGAAGTCAGCATGAGTTCATCAATCATGTGCGTCTTATCTCCCCTCCCTCATGCTTATCGATAAAACAGTTTAGTTAATTTAACAACAAGTTACGACCAACTTTCATTCAAACCTCCGCTTTATTGAAGATGGATCAGGTTCGAAAAGCGCAGGCCGTCTTATTTATTGTCATCTACAATATGCTTCTGGCATTTGTTGCATTTGGCTTCAATTTCTGGCGGGATGTCTCGAGGAACTTCAGGACAGACGAATATAATGTAAGGTTAAGCGATATGAATAATTTTTGATTTTCATGTCTTACAAGGGAGTTTCCGTGTTACGCAAATCCCTTGTAAAGCCGGAGTTGGACGATTGGGGAAACCGAAAAGTATTATTTTTCTTCCATGCAAGTGTCGAAATTAGGATAATCGAGAGTGCTGATTTCGAAAATGACATTCATTCTCTTGATCCTTATTTTTTTAAGTAGCACTGTAAGGTAGTAATTTTTTGATTTTTTTACAAATACTCGATTTGGGACACCATCGAAAACCCCCAAATCGGGTATTCATTGAAAAAAAACTAAAATTTACTGCTTCACAGTTCTACTTATAAACAAAAATAACCATCAAATAAAACTAATGACATTTTCGAAATCAGCACCCTCGATTATCCTAATTTCGACACTTGCATCAAAGAAAAATCATACTTTTTGGTTTCCCCAATCGTACTTTCCCCAATCGTCCCAGTTCCTTCTAAAGCATGCTGTCGAAAAACAAAAAAATTTAACTCGAATATTTTTAGGGTCGATATTTATTTTGTCTCCAAATCCTGGTCAACACGATCGCTTCCATCACCGCCTTACTGTGGCTACATTACTTTCTGAAAAACAAAACCTTCAAATTCTCAAGGCCATCGACATTGCAGATCGTCCTTGGTAAGGAAACTTGTTACTTTTTTTACATTGTATTAGAAGATGGATTACAAAACAGAAGATGATATTACAACTATCTTGATTTCAGGCCTTATCCGGGTATCTGGCCCATTGATCGTTGCCATAACTTTCTTCATTCTGCACGATGTTGATCCACTTTTCGTGAAAGTCGCTACTTGGTTTCTTGTTCTCTTTTTTGTTCAACTATCTCTAGCTGTTTTCCTGACTCTTCGATTTATTTGTAAAGATGAGTGACCTTTACCATCAACAAACAAAGATACCCGCATTTACTGTCTCTATTACAACCATTTTACAACTCTTTTCCCCACGGCCTCTTGTACATAGCATTTACAGTTCAAAAGTTTAACAAGGAAAGTACTTTTATGGGGGCTCCTACTTTTTGACGGGACATATCTCAAAAAATCAGAAAAAATGCGCTGATCAAGGATAAATAAATCTTAGCTGCCCATTTTAGGTTTTTAGGGGTGAAAATGCCCAAAAACTGGCTTAATTTCCCTACAAAAAGCACAGGCATTCGAAACGATAAAAAGCGCACTCGGTCTCTTCCTTCGGAAGAGAGCGGGGTGGCCGAGTGGTTAGTGCCGCAGTCTGGGAATCAAGAAGGGGGACGCCGCACAGGTTCGATTTCCCTTTTGGGCTGAATCAACTTTTTTTGAAGTTGAAGGTCGGAAAAATTAATTTTTGGGCCAAGACTGTCTTATTACGTCTTAGAAACTCATTTAACACCATTTTAAGCCAAAATAAAAATTGTAAACCTGTGAAAAATTAAGCGAAAAGGGGTTCATATAGGACTTTAAGTCAACTTCCGATTGAGTTTTCACCCCTAAAAACCTAAAATGGGCAGCTAGGATTTATATTTCCTTGATCAACACATTTTTTCTGATTTTTTGAGATATGTCCCGTCAAAAAGTAGGAGCCCCCATAAAAGTACTTTCCTTGTAAAATAAAATGCATTTATTGCGACAAAACATTACGGAATAAATTACAATTACAATGAAAGCTCCTGAGAATGTTTTGTTGGAGATATTACTTGTATTTACAGGTCTTAAAGGTATCCTTTGGCGGTTTTTTCCGAGGTCACATTCGAGGTATTTGAGATCAGTTATCCTTGGCGTGGACGCGATGACGGCGGTCGTTGGCGGTCCAGTTGTTCACCAGTTTGCGGGTATGGCCGCCGAGGCTGGGTTGTTTCACTTCGTGCTGAAAATAGACCACTCAGCACACCTGCGAGAAGCCCAAATACCAAGAAAAGATACTCGAGCGCGTTGATCAAGAGCGCCGTGGGCGAGAACTGAGAGCCCGACCGTTCAGCGGCGGGCTCTCGAGGTCGCTTGTGGACCGGCTCTTTGGACACCTAGAGTTTCATCGGGTTATCAACTGGACTACGGCGTAACCTATAGCTGCTTAGAAGATATGCGGCGTTTCTAAGTCCTGTTTATGTCTTCAACAACTCTACAGGTCCTTGTTAGCCTCAGGAACTCGCCACGATGATTCTAAACCATTCCTTCCCCCTGATACATCAACCTGCATCTAATCTAACCTATCTGCTGCAATATACCATAACTTACCATTTCGGTCTTTGTTCTGTTCTTTCCAGTTCCACTAAGTCTCACTTCACGGCCATATTCGTATTCGTTTGCCAGAAATTCAGCGTTGTTCGCAACCATCTTTTACAATTAGAAAAAACTCGGTGAAAATGAACAGTATGCACTTATTTTCCTTGATCTTGGAGAGTCACGAGCCATTCATCCGCCCTTTTATACCCAGCAAAGCCCGAAGACTCCGCCCGCTGACCCTTCGCGCCTTTTGTCTCTCGGTTTTCTCGAAATTTCCTCCGAATTCCACCCAATTCTCTTCAAAATCACGACTTTTCTCCGTTCTTCGCTTCGCCCTCTCCCATTTTTCGGTCTCTTCGTAGGCCGCGATCTCTCCGAATTCTCTTCGGAAGGGTTTCGTCGAAAAATGCACGAGGATGGAGGAAATGAAAGGGACATCAGCTGGACCACGTGATTCCCCTCCGGGTCCCGTGCCAGACAAAACATAATGTTTACTTGTTTATTGGGGCTATAAATAGCAAATGCGATCAAAACTTAAGTGAATTTCAAAAATTATTGCAAAATTCAAAACAAAACATCTGATGACTTTTAAAAGTTGTTTTTTGCTTGTTTGAAATCAGTTTAGAGCGGGATTTTTATCGATGATGACAAAGGTGTTCGGAACAAATGCCAATCAAAATTAGACGCAAATATAGTACAAAATATTTCAAAACGCATCCATAATTAGCTTTATTTGCACAATTTCGAAATCGTTCTTTTCACCGCATGATCGAAAAATTGTTTAAAATGGATTTGAATCTGAATAAACATGATGCAAAGTTAAACAGCTACTAAAAATGGCCGCAGTTCGTTCGGGGAAAACTCGATTTACACGAAAAGTGCTAAAAGTGCGACGTTCAGATTTGCGAGACTAAAAATTTTTACGACATGTGCGAGATTCTATTGCAGAAATGACCGAGATCTTTATATCAAAAGGTGGCGAGAACATGAACTCTTTAGTGAATTTTGCTTTGAAATGCGCCATTGTTATTTCTACCGTTACGGGTATATAATTTCTCCACAATGAGCTCAATCTTTCCAAGATAAGCTGGCAGAAACTCTTGGCCGCTTTCCGAACTCTTCTGCGATTAACACAGAGTTCGGAAAAATAGTTCAAGCGGCCTTCGATAAAGCCAAAGCCAAATTGCGCCCGTAACAGGCCGAAAACTTTGATATTATACTAGGCACCGATTAAGAAAAAAGTGAATTGGAGATGTCGGAGTGAATTGGCGGCACCAACACCATTTGAAATGTTACAGAATGAAATTTTAATACCGCAAGTTTCGCCTTTTTTGGAGCCAAACTGCGCCCGTAACAGGCCGAACACTTTGATATTATACTAGGCACCGATTAAAAAAAAGTGAATTGGAGATGTCAGAGTGAATTGACGACACCTAGACCATTTGAAATGTTACAGAATGAAATTTTAATACCGCAAGTATCGCCTTTTTTGGAGCCAAACTGCGCCCGTAACAGGCCGAACACTTTGATATTATACTAGGCACCGACTAAAAAAAAAGTGAATTGGAGATGTCAGAGTGAATTGACGGCACCAACACCATTTGAAATGTTACAGAATGAAATTTTAATACCGCAAGTTTCGCCTTTTTTGGAGCCAAACTGCGCCCGTAACAGGCCGAACACTTTGATATTATACTAGGCACCGATTAAAAAAAGTGAATTGGAGATGTCAGAGTGAATTGACGACACCTAGACCATTTGAAATGTTACAGAATGAAATTTTAATACCGCAAGTATCGCCTTTTTTGGAGCCAAACTGCGCCCGTAACAGGCCGAACACTTTGATATTATACTAGGCACCGACTAAAAAAAGTGAATTGGAGATGTCAGAGTGAATTGACGACACCTAGACCATTTGAAATGTTACAGAATGAAATTTTAATACCGCAAGTATCGCCTTTTTTGGAGCCAAACTGCGCCCGTAACAGGCCGAACACTTTGATATTATACTAGGCACCGATTAAAAAAAAGTGAATTGGAGATGTCAGAGTGAATTGACGACACCTAGACCATTTGAAATGTTACAGAATGAAATTTTAATACCGCAAGTATCGCCTTTTTTGGAGCCAAACTGCGCCCGTAACAGGCCGAACACTTTTATATTATACTGGGCACCGATTAAAAAAAAAGTGAATTGGAGATGTCGGAGTGAATTGACAACACCTACACCATTTGAAATGTTACAGAATGAAATTTTAATACCGCAAGTATCGCCTTTTTTGGAGCCAAACTGCGCCCGTAACAGGCCGAACACTTTGATATTATACTAGGCACCGACTAAAAAAAAGTGAATTGGAGATGTCGAAGTGAATTGACGGCACCAACACCATTTGAAATGTTACAGAATGAAATTTTAATACCGCAAGTTTCGCCTTTTTTGGAGCCAAACTGCGCCCGTAACAGGCCGAACACTTTGATATTATACTAGGCACCGACTAAAAAAAAGTGAATTGGAGATGTCAGAGTGAATTGACGGCACCAACACCATTTGAAATATTACAGAATGAAATTTTAATACCGCAAGTTTCGCCTTTTTTGGAGCCAAACTGCGCCCGTAACAGGCCGAACACTTTGATATTATACTAGGCACCGACTAAAAAAAAAAGTGAATTGGAGATGTCGAAGTGAATTGACGGCACCAACACCATTTGAAATGTTACAGAATGAAATTTTAATACCGCAAGTTTCGCCTTTTTTGGAGCCAAACTGCGCCCGTAACAGGCCGAACACTTTGATATTATACTAGGCACCGACTAAAAAAAAAGTGAATTGGAGATGTCGAAGTGAATTGACGGCACCAACACCATTTGAAATGTTACAGAATGAAATTTTAATACCGCAAGTTTCGCCTTTTTTGGAGCCAAACTGCGCCCGTAACAGGCCGAACACTTTGATATTATACTAGGCACCGACTAAAAAAAAGTGAATTGGAGATGTCGAAGTGAATTGACGGCACCAACACCATTTGAAATTTTACAGAATGAAATTTTAATACCGCAAGTTTCGCCTTTTTTGGAGCCAAACTGCGCCCGTAACAGGCCGAACACTTTGATATTATACTAGGCACCGATTAAAAAAAAGTGAATCGGAGATGTCAGAGTGAATTGACGACACCTAGACCATTTGAAATGTTACAGAATGAAATTTTAATACCGCAAGTATCGCCTTTTTTGGAGCCAAACTGCGCCCGTAACAGGCCGAACACTTTGATATTATACTAGGCACCGACTAAAAAAAAAGTGAATTGGAGATGTCGGAGTGAATTGACGGCACCAACACCATTTGAAATGTTACAGAATGAAATTTTAATACCGCAAGTTTCGCCTTTTTTGGAGCCAAACTGCGCCCGTAACAGGCCGAACACTTTGATATTATACTAGGCACCGACTAAAAAAAAAAGTGAATTGGAGATGTCGAAGTGAATTGACGGCACCAACACCATTTGAAATGTTACAGAATGGAATTTTAATACCGCAAGTTTCGCCTTTTTTGGAGCCAAACTGCGCCCGTAACAGGCCGAACACTTTGATATTATACTAGGCACCGACTAAAAAAAAGTGAATTGGAGATGTCGGAGTGAATTGACGGCACCAACACCATTTGAAATGTTACAGAATGAAATTTTAATACCGCAAGTATCGCCTTTTTTGGAGCCAAATTGCGCCCGTAACAGGCCGAACACTTTGATATTATACTAGGCACCGACTAAAAAAAAGTGAATTGGAGATGTCGAAGTGAATTGACGGCACCAACACCATTTGAAATGTTACAGAATGAAATTTTAATACCGCAAGTTTCGCCTTTTTTGGAGCCAAACTGCGCCCGTAACATGCCGAACACTTTGATATTATACTAGGCACCGATTAAAAAAAAGTGAATTGGAGATGTCAGAGTGAATTGACGACACCTAGACCATTTGAAATGTTACAGAATGAAATTTTAATACCGCAAGTATCGCCTTTTTTGGAGCCAAACTGCGCCCGTAACAGGCCGAACACTTTTATATTATACTGGGCACCGATTAAAAAAAAGTGAATTGGAGATGTCGGAGTGAATTGACAACACCTACACCATTTGAAATGTTACAGAATGAAATTTTAATACCGCAAGTATCGCCTTTTTTGGAGCCAAACTGCGCCCGTAACAGGCCGAACACTTTGATATTATACTAGGCACCGACTAAAAAAAAAGTGAATTGGAGATGTCGGAGTGAATTGACGGCACCAACACCATTTGAAATGTTACAGAATGAAATTTTAATACCGCAAGTTTCGCCTTTTTTGGAGCCAAACTGCGCCCGTAACAGGCCGAACACTTTGATATTATACTAGGCACCGACTAAAAAAAAGTGAATTGGAGATGTCGAAGTGAATTGACGGCACCAACACCATTTGAAATGTTACAGAATGAAATTTTAATACCGCAAGTTTCGCCTTTTTTGGAGCCAAACTGCGCCCGTAACAGGCCGAACACTTTGATATTATACTAGGCACCGATTAAAAAAAAGTGAATTGGAGATGTCAGAGTGAATTGACGACACCTAGACCATTTGAAATGTTACAGAATGAAATTTTAATACCGCAAGTATCGCCTTTTTTGGAGCCAAACTGCGCCCGTAACAGGCCGAACACTTTGATATTATACTAGGCACCGACTAAAAAAAAGTGAATTGGAGATGTCGAAGTGAATTGACGGCACCAACACCATTTGAAATGTTACAGAATGAAATTTTAATACCGCAAGTTTCGCCTTTTTTGGAGCCAAACTGCGCCCGTAACAGGCCGAACACTTTGATATTATACTAGGCACCGATTAAAAAAAGTGAATTGGAGATGTCAGAGTGAATTGACGACACCTAGACCATTTGAAATGTTACAGAATGAAATTTTAATACCGCAAGTATCGCCTTTTTTGGAGCCAAACTGCGCCCGTAACAGGCCGAACACTTTGATATTATACTAGGCACCGACTAAAAAAAAGTGAATTGGAGATGTCAGAGTGAATTGACGGCACCAACACCATTTGAAATGTTACAGAATGAAATTTTAATACCGCAAGTTTCGCCTTTTTTGGAGCCAAACTGCGCCCGTAACAGGCCGAACACTTTGATATTATACTAGGCACCGATTAAAAAAAAGTGAATTGGAGATGTCAGAGTGAATTGACGACACTTAGACCATTTGAAATGTTACAGAATGAAATTTTAATACCGCAAGTATCGCCTTTTTTGGAGCCAAACTGCGCCCGTAACAGGCCGAAGACTTTGATATTATACTAGGCACCGACTAAAAAAAGTGAATTGGAGATGTCAGAGTGAATTGACGACACCTAGACCATTTGAAATGTTACAGAATGAAATTTTAATACCGCAAGTTTCGCCTTTTTTGGAGCCAAACTGCGCCCGTAACAGGCCGAACACTTTGATATTATACTAGGCACCGACTAAAAAAAAAGTGAATTGGAGATGTCGGAGTGAATTGACGGCACCAAACACCATTTGAAATGTTACAGAATGAAATTTTAATACCGCAAGTTTCGCCTTTTTTGGAGCCAAACTGCGCCCGTAACATGCCGAACACTTTGATATTATACTAGGCACCGATTAAAAAAAAGTGAATTAGAGATGACGGAGTGAATTGACGACACCAACACCATTTGAAATGTTACAGAATGAAATTTTAATACCGCAAGTTTCACCTTTTTTGGAGCCAAATTGCGCCCGTAACAAGCCGAAAACTTTGATATTATACTAGGCACCGATTAAAAAAAAAGTGAATTAGAGATGACGGAGTGAATTGACGACACCTAGACCATTTGAAATGTTACAGAATGAAATTTTAATACCGCAAGTTTCGCCTTTTTTGGAGCCAAACTGCGCCCGTAACAGGCCGAACACTTTGATATTATACTAGGCACCGACTAAAAAAAAGTGAATTGGAGATGTCGGAGTGAATTGACGGCACCAACACCATTTGAAATGTTACAGAATGAAATTTTAATACCGCAAGTTTCGCCTTTTTTGGAGCCAAATTGCGCCCGTAACAAGCCGAACACTTTGATATTATACTAGGCACCGATTAAAAAAAAAAGTGAATTAGAGATGACGGAGTGAATTGACGACACCTAGACCATTTGAAATGTTACAGAATGAAATTTTAATACCGCAAGTATCGCCTTTTTTGGAGCCACACTGCGCCCGTAACAGGCCGAACACTTTGATATTATACTAGGCACCGACTAAAAAAAAGTGAATTGGAGATGTCAGAGTGAATTGACGACACCTAGACCATTTGAAATGTTACAGAATGAAATTTTAATACCGCAAGTATCGCCTTTTTTGGAGCCACACTGCGCCCGTAACAGGCCGAACACTTTGATATTATACTAGGCACCGATTAAAAAAAGTGAATTGGAGATGTCAGAGTGAATTGACGACACCTAGACCATTTGAAATGTTACAGAATGAAATTTTAATAACGCAAGTTTCGCCTTTTTTGGAGCCAAACTGCGCCCGTAACAGGCCGAACACTTTGATATTATACTAGGCACCGACTAAAAAAAAGTGAATTGGAGATGTCAGAGTGAATTGACGACACCTAGACCATTTGAAATGTTACAGAATGAAATTTTAATACCGCAAGTATCGCCTTTTTTGGAGCCAAATTGCGCCCGTAACAGGCCGAACACTTTGATATTATACTAGGCACCGATTAAAAAAAGTGAATTGGAGATGTCAGAGTGAATTGACGACACCTATACCATTTGAAATGTTACAGAATGAAATTTTAATACCGCAAGTTTCGCCTTTTTTGGAGCCAAACTGCGCCCGTAACAGGCCGAACACTTTGATATTATACTAGGCACCGATTAAAAAAAAGTGAATTGGAGATGTCAGAGTGAATTGACGACACCTAGACCATTTGAAATGTTACAGAATGAAATTTTAATACCGCAAGTTTCGCCTTTTTTGGAGCCAAACTGCGCCCGTAACAGGCCGAACACTTTGATATTATACTAGGCACCGACTAAAAAAAAGTGAATTGGAGATGTCGGAGTGAATTGACGGCACCAACACCATTTGAAATGTTACAGAATGAAATTTTAATACCGCAAGTATCGCCTTTTTTGGAGCCAAATTGCGCCCGTAACAGGCCGAACACTTTGATATTATACTAGGCACCGATTAAAAAAAAGTGAATTGGAGATGTCAGAGTGAATTGACGACACCTAGACCATTTGAAATGTTACAGAATGAAATTTTAATAACGCAAGTTTCGCCTTTTTTGGAGCCAAACTGCGCCCGTAACAGGCCGAACACTTTGATATTATACTAGGCACCGACTAAAAAAAAGTGAATTGGAGATGTCGGAGTGAATTGACGGCACCAACACCATTTGAAATGTTACAGAATGAAATTTTAATACCGCAAGTATCGCCTTTTTTGGAGCCAAACTGCGCCCGTAACAGGCCGAACACTTTGATATTATACTAGGCACCGATTAAAAAAAGTGAATTGGAGATGTCAGAGTGAATTGACGACACCAACACCATTTGAAATGTTACAGAATGAAATTTTAATACCGCAAGTTTCGCCTTTTTTGGAGCCAAACTGCGCCCGTAACATGCCGAACACTTTGATATTATACTAGGCACCGATTAAAAAAAAAAGTGAATTAGAGATGACGGAGTGAATTGACAACACCTACACCATTTGAAATGTTACAGAATGAAATTTTAATACCGCAAGTTTCGCCTTTTTTGGAGCCAAACTGCGCCCGTAACAGGCCGAACACTTTGATATTATACTAGGCACCGACTAAAAAAAGTGAATTGGAGATGTCGGAGTGAATTGACGGCACCAACACCATTTGAAATGTTACAGAATGAAATTTTAATACCGCAAGTATCGCCTTTTTTGGAGCCAAATTGCGCCCGTAACAGGCCGAACACTTTGATATTATACTAGGCACCGATTAAAAAAAAGTGAATTGGAGATGTCAGAGTGAATTGACGACACCTAGACCATTTGAAATGTTACAGAATGAAATTTTAATACCGCAAGTATCGCCTTTTTTGGAGCCAAATTGCGCCCGTAACAGGCCGAACACTTTGATATTATACTAGGCACCGATTAAAAAAAAAGTGAATTGGAGATGTCAGAGTGAATTGACGACACCTATACCATTTGAAATGTTACAGAATGAAATTTTAATACCGCAAGTTTCGCCTTTTTTGGAGCCAAACTGCGCCCGTAACAGGCCGAACACTTTGATATTATACTAGGCACCGACTAAAAAAAAGTGAATTGGAGATGTCAGAGTGAATTGACGACACCTAGACCATTTGAAATGTTACAGAATGAAATTTTAATACCGCAAGTATCGCCTTTTTTGGAGCCAAATTGCGCCCGTAACAGGCCGAACACTTTGATATTATACTAGGCACCGATTAAAAAAAGTGAATTGGAGATGTCAGAGTGAATTGACGACACCTATACCATTTGAAATGTTACAGAATGAAATTTTAATACCGCAAGTTTCGCCTTTTTTGGAGCCAAACTGCGCCCGTAACAGGCCGAACACTTTGATATTATACTAGGCACCGATTAAAAAAAAAGTGAATTGGAGATGTCAGAGTGAATTGACGACACCTAGACCATTTGAAATGTTACAGAATGAAATTTTAATACCGCAAGTTTCGCCTTTTTTGGAGCCAAACTGCGCCCGTAACAGGCCGAACACTTTGATATTATACTAGGCACCGACTAAAAAAAAGTGAATTGGAGATGTCGGAGTGAATTGACGGCACCAACACCATTTGAAATGTTACAGAATGAAATTTTAATACCGCAAGTATCGCCTTTTTTGGAGCCAAATTGCGCCCGTAACAGGCCGAACACTTTGATATTATACTAGGCACCGATTAAAAAAAAGTGAATTGGAGATGTCAGAGTGAATTGACGACACCTAGACCATTTGAAATGTTACAGAATGAAATTTTAATAACGCAAGTTTCGCCTTTTTTGGAGCCAAACTGCGCCCGTAACAGGCCGAACACTTTGATATTATACTAGGCACCGACTAAAAAAAAAGTGAATTGGAGATGTCAGAGTGAATTGACGACACCTACACCATTTGAAATGTTACAGGATGAAATTTTAATACCGCAAGTTTCGCCTTTTTTGGAGCCAAACTGCGCCCGTAACAGGCCGAACACTTTTATATTATACTGGGCACCGATTAAAAAAAAAAGTGAATTGGAGATGTCGGAGTGAATTGACAACACCTACACCATTTGAAATGTTACAGGATGAAATTTTAATACCGCAAGTATCGCCTTTTTTGGAGCCAAACTGCGCCCGTAACAGGCCGAACACTTTGATATTATACTAGGCACCGATTAAAAAAAAAGTGAATTGGAGATGTCAGAGTGAATTGACGACACCAACACCATTTGAAATGTTACAGAATGAAATTTTAATACCGCAAGTTTCGCCTTTTTTGGAGCCAAACTGCGCCCGTAACATGCCGAACACTTTGATATTATACTAGGCACCGATTAAAAAAAAAGGTGAATTAGAGATGACGGAGTGAATTGACGACACCAACACCATTTGAAATGTTACAGAATGAAATTTTAATACCGCAAGTTTCGCCTTTTTTGGAGCCAAACTGCGCCCGTAACAGGCCGAACACTTTTATATTATACTGGGCACCGATTAAAAAAAAAAGTGAATTGGAGATGTCGGAGTGAATTGACAACACCTACACCATTTGAAATGTTACAGGATGAAATTTTAATACCGCAAGTTTCGCCTTTTTTGGAGCCAAACTGCGCCCGTAACAGGCCGAACACTTTGATATTATACTAGGCACCGACTAAAAAAAAGTGAATTGGAGATGTCGGAGTGAATTGACAACACCTACACCATTTGAAATGTTACAGAATGAAATTTTAATACCGCAAGTTTCGCCTTTTTTGGAGCCAAACTGCGCCCGTAACAGGCCGAACACTTTGATATTATACTAGGCACCGACTAAAAAAAAAGTGAATTGGAGATGTCAGAGTGAATTGACGACACCTAGACCATTTGAAATGTTACAGAATGAAATTTAAATACCGCAAGTATCGCCTTTTTTGGAGCCAAATTGCGCCCGTAACAGGCCGAACACTTTGATATTATACTAGGCACCGACTAAAAAAAGTGAATTGGAGATGTCGGAGTGAATTGACGGCACCAAACACCATTTGAAATGTTACAGAATGAAATTTTAATACCGCAAGTTTCGCCTTTTTTGGAGCCAAACTGCGCCCGTAACATGCCGAACACTTTGATATTATACTAGGCACCGATTAAAAAAAAAGTGAATTAGAGATGACGGAGTGAATTGACGACACCAACACCATTTGAAATGTTACAGAATGAAATTTTAATACCGCAAGTTTCACCTTTTTTGGAGCCAAACTGCGCCCGTAACAGGCCGAACACTTTGATTTTATACTAGGCACCGACTAAAAAAAAGTGAATTGGAGATGTCGGAGTGAATTGACGGCACCAACACCATTTGAAATGTTACAGAATGAAATTTTAATACCGCAAGTTTCGCCTTTTTTGGAGCCAAATTGCGCCCGTAACAGGCCGAACACTTTGATATTATACTAGGCACCGACTAAAAAAAAGTGAATTGGAGATGTCAGAGTGAATTGACGACACCTAGACCATTTGAAATGTTACAGAATGAAATTTTAATACCGCAAGTATCGCCTTTTTTGGAGCCAAATTGCGCCCGTAACAGGCCGAACACTTTGATATTATACTAGGCACCGATTAAAAAAAAAGTGAATTGGAGATGTCAGAGTGAATTGACGACACCTATACCATTTGAAATGTTACAGAATGAAATTTTAATACCGCAAGTTTCGCCTTTTTTGGAGCCAAACTGCGCCCGTAACAGGCCGAACACTTTGATATTATACTAGGCACCGATTAAAAAAAAAAGTGAATTAGAGATGACGGAGTGAATTGACGACACCTAGACCATTTGAAATGTTACAGAATGAAATTTTAGTACCGCAAGTATCGCCTTTTTTGGAGCCAAACTGCGCCCGTAACAGGCCGAACACTTTGATATTATACTAGGCACCGACTAAAAAAAAAGTGAATTGGAGATGTCAGAGTGAATTGACGACACCTAGACCATTTGAAATGTTACAGAATGAAATTTTAATACCGCAAGTTTCGCCTTTTTTGGAGCCAAACTGCGCCCGTAACAGGCCGAACACTTTGATATTATACTAGGCACCGACTAAAAAAAAGTGAATTGGAGATGTCGGAGTGAATTGACAACACCTACACCATTTGAAATGTTACAGAATGACATTTTAATACCGCAAGTTTCGCCTTTTTTGGAGCCAAATTGCGCCCGTAACAAGCCGAACACTTTGATATTATACTAGGCACCGACTAAAAAAAAAGTGAATTGGAGATGTCAGAGTGAATTGACGACACCTAGACCATTTGAAATGTTACAGAATGAAATTTTAATACCGCAAGTTTCGCCTTTTTTGGAGCCAAACTGCGCCCGTAACAGGCCGAACACTTTGATATTATACTAGGCACCGACTAAAAAAAAAAGTGAATTGGAGATGTCAGAGTGAATTGACGACACCTAGACCATTTGAAATGTTACAGAATGAAATTTTAATACCGCAAGTTTCGCCTTTTTTGGAGCCAAACTAAGCCCGTAACAGGCCGAACACTTTGATATTATACTAGGCACCGACTAAAAAAAAAGTGAATTGGAGATGTCAGAGTGAATTGACGACACCTAGACCATTTGAAATGTTACAGAATGAAATTTTAATACCGCAAGTATCGCCTTTTTTGGAGCCAAATTGCGCCCGTAACAGGCCGAACACTTTGATATTATACTAGGCACCGATTAAAAAAAGTGAATTGGAGATGTCAGAGTGAATTGACGACACCTATACCATTTGAAATGTTACAGAATGAAATTTTAATACCGCAAGTTTCGCCTTTTTTGGAGCCAAACTGCGCCCGTAACAGGCCGAACACTTTGATATTATACTAGGCACCGATTAAAAAAAAAGTGAATTGGAGATGTCAGAGTGAATTGACGACACCTAGACCATTTGAAATGTTACAGAATGAAATTTTAATACCGCAAGTTTCGCCTTTTTTGGAGCCAAACTGTGCCCGTAACAGGCCGAACACTTTTATATTATACTGGGCACCGATTAAAAAAAAAAGTGAATTGGAGATGTCAGAGTGAATTGACGACACCTATACCATTTGAAATGTTACAGAATGAAATTTTAATACCGCAAGTTTCGCCTTTTTTGGAGCCAAACTGCGCCCGTAACAGGCCGAACACTTTGATATTATACTAGGCACCGGCTAAAAAAAAAGTGAATTGGAGATGTCGGAGTGAATTGACGGCACCAACACCATTTCAAATGTTACAGAATGAAATTTTAATACCGCAAGTTTCGCCTTTTTTGGAGCCAAACTGCGCCCGTAACAGGCCGAACACTTTGATATTATACTAGGCACCGGCTAAAAAAAAGTGAATTGGAGATGTCAGAGTGAATTGACGGCACCAACACCATTTGAAATATTACAGAATGAAATTTTAATACCGCAAGTTTCGCCTTTTTTGGAGCCAAACTGCGCCCGTAACAGGCCGAACACTTTGATATTATACTAGGCACCGACTAAAAAAAAAGTGAATTGGAGATGTCGGAGTGAATTGACAACACCTACACCATTTGAAATGTTACAGAATGAAATTTTAATACCGCAAGTTTCGCCTTTTTTGGAGCCAAACTGCGCCCGTAACAGGCCGAACACTTTGATATTATACTAGGCACCGACTAAAAAAAAAGTGAATTGGAGATGTCGGAGTGAATTGACAACACCTACACCATTTGAAATGTTACAGAATGAAATTTTAATACCGCAAGTTTCGCCTTTTTTGGAGCCAAACTGCGCCCGTAACAGGCCGAACACTTTGATATTATACTAGGCACCGACTAAAAAAAAGTGAATTGGAGATGTCAGAGTGAATTGACGGCACCAACACCATTTGAAATGTTACAGAATGAAATTTTAATACCGCAAGTTTCGCCTTTTTTGGAGCCAAACTGCGCCCGTAACAGGCCGAACACTTTGATATTATACTAGGCACCGATTAAAAAAAAAGTGAATTGGAGATGTCAGAGTGAATTGACGACACCTAGACCATTTGAAATGTTACAGAATGAAATTTTAATACCGCAAGTTTCGCCTTTTTTGGAGCCAAACTGCGCCCGTAACAGGCCGAACACTTTTATATTATACTGGGCACCGATTAAAAAAAAAAGTGAATTGGAGATGTCAGAGTGAATTGACGACACCTAGACCATTTGAAATGTTACAGAATGAAATTTTAATACCGCAAGTTTCGCCTTTTTTGGAGCCAAACTGCGCCCGTAACAGGCCGAACACTTTGATATTATACTAGGCACCGGCTAAAAAAAAAGTGAATTGGAGATGTCAGAGTGAATTGACGGCACCAACACCATTTGAAATATTACAGAATGAAATTTTAATACCGCAAGTTTCGCCTTTTTTGGAGCCAAACTGCGCCCGTAACAGGCCGAACACTTTGATATTATACTAGGCACCGACTAAAAAAAAAGTGAATTGGAGATGTCGGAGTGAATTGACAACACCTACACCATTTGAAATGTTACAGAATGAAATTTTAATACCGCAAGTTTCGCCTTTTTTGGAGCCAAACTGCGCCCGTAACAGGCCGAACACTTTGATATTATACTAGGCACCGACTAAAAAAAAAGTGAATTGGAGATGTCGGAGTGAATTGACAACACCTACACCATTTGAAATGTTACAGAATGAAATTTTAATACCGCAAGTTTCGCCTTTTTTGGAGCCAAACTGCGCCCGTAACAGGCCGAACACTTTGATATTATACTAGGCACCGACTAAAAAAAAGTGAATTGGAGATGTCAGAGTGAATTGACGGCACCAACACCATTTGAAATGTTACAGAATGAAATTTTAATACCGCAAGTTTCGCCTTTTTTGGAGCCAAACTGCGCCCGTAACAGGCCGAACACTTTGATATTATACTAGGCACCGATTAAAAAAAAGTGAATTGGAGATGTCAGAGTGAATTGACGACACCTAGACCATTTGAAATGTTACAGAATGAAATTTTAATACCGCAAGTTTCGCCTTTTTTGGAGCCAAACTGCGCCCGTAACAGGCCGAACACTTTGATATTATACTAGGCACCGGCTAAAAAAAAGTGAATTGGAGATGTCAGAGTGAATTGACGGCACCAACACCATTTGAAATATTACAGAATGAAATTTTAATACCGCAAGTTTCGCCTTTTTTGGAGCCAAACTGCGCCCGTAACAGGCCGAACACTTTGATATTATACTAGGCACCGACTAAAAAAAAGTGAATTGGAGATGTCGGAGTGAATTGACAACACCTACACCATTTGAAATGTTACAGAATGAAATTTTAATACCGCAAGTTTCGCCTTTTTTGGAGCCAAACTGCGCCCGTAACAGGCCGAACACTTTGATATTATACTAGGCACCGACTAAAAAAAAGTGAATTGGAGATGTCGGAGTGAATTGACAACACCTACACCATTTGAAATGTTACAGAATGAAATTTTAATACCGCAAGTTTCGCCTTTTTTGGAGCCAAACTGCGCCCGTAACAGGCCGAACACTTTGATATTATACTAGGCACCGATTAAAAAAAAGTGAATTGGAGATGTCAGAGTGAATTGACGACACCTAGACCATTTGAAAGTTTACAGAATGAAATTTTAATACCGCAAGTTTCGCCTTTTTTGGAGCCAAACTGCGCCCGTAACAGGCCGAACACTTTGATATTATACTAGGCACCGATTAAAAAAAAAGTGAATTGGAGATGTCAGAGTAAATTGACGGCACCAACACCATTTGAAATGTTACAAAATGAAATTTTAATACCGCAAGTTTCGCCTTTTTTGGAGCCAAACTGCGCCCGTAACAGGCCGAACACTTTGATATTATACTAGGCACCGATTAAAAAAAAGTGAATTGGAGATGTCAGAGTAAATTGACGGCACCAACACCATTTGAAATGTTACAAAATGAAATTTTAATACCGCAAGTTTCGCCTTTTTTGGAGCCAAACTGCGCCCGTAACAGGCCGAACACTTTGATATTATACTAGGCACCGGCTAAAAAAAAAGTGAATTGGAGATGTCAGAGTGAATTGACGGCACCAACACCATTTGAAATATTACAGAATGAAATTTTAATACCGCAAGTTTCGCCTTTTTTGGAGCCAAACTGCGCCCGTAACAGGCCGAACACTTTGATATTATACTAGGCACCGACTAAAAAAAAAAGTGAATTGGAGATGTCGGAGTGAATTGACAACACCTACACCATTTGAAATGTTACAGAATGAAATTTTAATACCGCAAGTTTCGCCTTTTTTGGAGCCAAACTGCGCCCGTAACAGGCCGAACACTTTGATATTATACTAGGGACCGACTAAAAAAAAAAGTGAATTGGAGATGTCGGAGTGAATTGACAACACCTACACCATTTGAAATGTTACAGAATGAAATTTTAATACCGCAAGTTTCGCCTTTTTTGGAGCCAAACTGCGCCCGTAACAGGCCGAACACTTTGATATTATACTAGGCACCGACTAAAAAAAAGTGAATTGGAGATGTCAGAGTGAATTGACGGCACCAACACCATTTGAAATATTACAGAATGAAATTTTAATACCGCAAGTTTCGCCTTTTTTGGAGCCAAACTGCGCCCGTAACAGGCCGAACACTTTGATATTATACTAGGCACCGACTAAAAAAAAAAGTGAATTGGAGATGTCGGAGTGAATTGACAACACCTACACCATTTGAAATATTACAGAATGAAATTTTAATACCGCAAGTTTCGCCTTTTTTGGAGCCAAACTGCGCCCGTAACAGGCCGAACACTTTGATATTATACTAGGCACCGATTAAAAAAAAAAGTGAATTGGAGATGTCAGAGTAAATTGACGGCACCAACACCATTTGAAATGTTACAAAATGAAATTTTAATACCGCAAGTTTCGCCTTTTTTGGAGCCAAACTGCGCCCGTAACAGGCCGAACACTTTGATATTATACTAGGCACCGATTAAAAAAAAAAGTGAATTGGAGATGTCAGAGTAAATTGACGGCACCAACACCATTTGAAATGTTACAAAATGAAATTTTAATACCGCAAGTTTCGCCTTTTTTGGAGCCAAACTGCGCCCGTAACAGGCCGAACACTTTGATATTATACTAGGCACCGATTAAAAAAAAGTGAATTGGAGATGTCAGAGTGAATTGACGACACCTAGACCATTTGAAATTTTACAGAATGAAATTTTAATACCGCAAGTTTCGCCTTTTTTGGAGCCAAACTGCGCCCTTAACAGGCCGAACATTTTTGATATTATACTAGGCACCGATTAAAAAAAAAAGTGAATTGGAGATGTCAGAGTGAATTGACGACACCTAGACCATTTGAAATTTTACAGAATGAAATTTTAATACCGCAAGTTTCGCCTTTTTTGGAGCCAAACTGCGCCCTTAACAGGCCGAACATTTTTGATATTATACTAGGCACCGATTAAAAAAAAAGTGAATTGGAGATGTCAGAGTGAATTGGCGACACCTAGACCATTTGAAATTTTACAGAATGAAATTTTAATACCGCAAGTTTCGCCTTTTTTGGAGCCAAACTGCGCCCTTAACAGGCCGAACATTTTTGATATTATACTAGGCACCGATTAAAAAAAAAGTGAATTGGAGATGTCAGAGTGAATTGACGACACCTAGACCATTTGAAATTTTACAGAATGAAATTTTAATACCGCAAGTTTCGCCTTTTTTGGAGCCAAACTGCGCCCTTAACAGGCCGAACATTTTTGATATTATACTAGGCACCGATTAAAAAAAAAAGTGAATTGGAGATGTCAGAGTGAATTGACGACACCTAGACCATTTGAAATTTTACAGAATGAAATTTTAATACCGCAAGTTTCGCCTTTTTTGGAGCCAAACTGCGCCCGTAACAGGCCGAACACTTTGATATTATACTAGGCACCGACTAAAAAAAAAGTGAATTGGAGATGTCAGAGTGAATTGACGACACCTAGACCATTTGATATGTTACAGAATGAAATTTTAATACCGCAAGTATCGCCTTTTTTGGAGCCAAACTGCGCCCGTAACAGGCCGAACACTTTTATATTATACTGGGCACCGATTAAAAAAAAAGTGAATTGGAGATGTCGGAGTGAATTGACAACACCTACACCATTTGAAATGTTACAGAATGAAATTTTAATACCGCAAGTATCGCCTTTTTTGGAGCCAAACTGCGCCCTTAACAGGCCGAACACTTTGATATTATACTAGGCACCGATTAAAAAAAAGTGAATTGGAGATGTCAGAGTGAATTGACGACACCTAGACCATTTGAAATTTTACAGAATGAAATTTTAATACCGCAAGTATCGCCTTTTTTGGAGCCAAACTGCGCCCGTAACAGGCCGAACACTTTGATATTATACTAGGCACCGACTAAAAAAAAAGTGAATTGGAGATGTCAGAGTGAATTGACGACACCTAGACCATTTGATATGTTACAGAATGAAATTTTAATACCGCAAGTATCGCCTTTTTTGGAGCCAAACTGCGCCCGTAACAGGCCGAACACTTTTATATTATACTGGGCACCGATTAAAAAAAAGTGAATTGGAGATGTCGGAGTGAATTGACAACACCTACACCATTTGAAATGTTACAGAATGAAATTTTAATACCGCAAGTATCGCCTTTTTTGGAGCCAAACTGCGCCCGTAACAGGCCGAACACTTTGACATTATACTAGGCACCGATTAAAAAAAAAAGTGAATTGGAGATGTCGGAGTGAATTGGCGGCACCAACACCATTTGAAATGTTACAGAATGAAATTTTAATACCGCAAGTTTCGCCTTTTTTGGAGCCAAACTGCGCCCGTAACAGGCCGAACACTTTGATATTATACTAGGCACCGATTAAAAAAAAAAGTGAATTGGAGATGTCAGAGTAAATTGACGGCACCAACACCATTTGAAATGTTACAAAATGAAATTTTAATACCGCAAGTTTCGCCTTTTTTGGAGCCAAACTGCGCCCGTAACAGGCCGAACACTTTTATATTATACTGGGCACCGATTAAAAAAAAAGTGAATTGGAGATGTCGGAGTGAATTGGCGGCACCAACACCATTTGAAATGTTACAGAATGAAATTTTAATACCGCAAGTTTCGCCTTTTTTGGAGCCAAACTGCGCCCGTAACAGGCCGAACACTTTTATATTATACTGGGCACCGATTAAAAAAAAAGTGAATTGGAGATGTCAGAGTAAATTGACGGCACCAACACCATTTGAAATGTTACAAAATGAAATTTTAATACCGCAAGTTTCGCCTTTTTTGGAGCCAAACTGCGCCCGTAACAGGCCGAACACTTTTATATTATACTGGGCACCGATTAAAAAAAAAGTGAATTGGAGATGTCGGAGTGAATTGGCGGCACCAACACCATTTGAAATGTTACAGAATGAAATTTTAATACCGCAAGTTTCGCCTTTTTTGGAGCCAAACTGCGCCCGTAACAGGCCGAACACTTTTATATTATACTGGGCACCGATTAAAAAAAAGTGAATTGGAGATGTCAGAGTAAATTGACGGCACCAACACCATTTGAAATGTTACAGAATGAAATTTTAATACCGCAAGTATCGCCTTTTTTGGAGCCAAACTGCGCCCGTAACAGGCCGAACACTTTGATATTATACTAGGCACCGATTAAAAAAAAAAATGAATTGGAGATGTCGGAGTGAATTGGCGGCACCAACACCATTTGAAATGTTACAGAATGAAATTTTAATACCGCAAGTTTCGCCTTTTTTGGAGCCAAACTGCGCCCGTAACAGGCCGAACACTTTGATATTATACTAGGCACCGATTAAAAAAAAAGTGAATTGGAGATGTCAGAGTAAATTGACGGCACCAACACCATTTGAAATGTTACAAAATGAAATTTTAATACCGCAAGTTTCGCCTTTTTTGGAGCCAAACTGCGCCCGTAACAGGCCGAACACTTTGATATTATACTAGGCACCGATTAAAAAAAAGTGAATTGGAGATGTCAGAGTGAATTGACGACACCTAGACCATTTGAAATGTTACAGAATGAAATTTTAATACCGCAAGTATCGCCTTTTTTGGAGCCAAATTGCGCCCGTAACAGGCCGAACACTTTGATATTATACTAGGCACCGATTAAAAAAAAAAGTGAATTGGAGATGTCGGAGTGAATTGGCGGCACCAACACCATTTGAAATGTTACAGAATGAAATTTTAATACCGCAAGTTTCGCCTTTTTTGGAGCCAAACTGCGCCCGTAACAGGCCGAACACTTTGATATTATACTAGGCACCGATTAAAAAAAAAGTGAATTGGAGATGTCAGAGTGAATTGACGACACCTAGACCATTTGAAATTTTACAGAATGAAATTTTAATACCGCAAGTTTCGCCTTTTTTGGAGCCAAACTGCGCCCGTAACAGGCCGAACACTTTGATATTATACTAGGCACCGACTAAAAAAAAAAGTGAATTGGAGATGTCAGAGTGAATTGACGACACCTAGACCATTTGATATGTTACAGAATGAAATTTTAATACCGCAAGTATCGCCTTTTTTGGAGCCAAACTGCGCCCGTAACAGGCCGAACACTTTTATATTATACTGGGCACCGATTAAAAAAAAAGTGAATTGGAGATGTCGGAGTGAATTGACAACACCTACACCATTTGAAATGTTACAGAATGAAATTTTAATACCGCAAGTATCGCCTTTTTTGGAGCCAAACTGCGCCCGTAACAGGCCGAACACTTTGACATTATACTAGGCACCGATTAAAAAAAAAGTGAATTGGAGATGTCGGAGTGAATTGGCGGCACCAACACCATTTGAAATGTTACAGAATGAAATTTTAATACCGCAAGTATCGCCTTTTTTGGAGCCAAACTGCGCCCGTAACAGGCCGAACACTTTGACATTATACTAGGCACCGATTAAAAAAAAAAGTGAATTGGAGATGTCGGAGTGAATTGGCGGCACCTACACCATTTGAAATGTTACAGAATGAAATTTTAATACCGCAAGTTTCGCCTTTTTTGGAGCCAAACTGCGCCCGTAACAGGCCGAACACTTTGATATTATACTAGGCACCGATTAAAAAAAAAGTGAATTGGAGATGTCAGAGTAAATTGACGGCACCAACACCATTTGAAATGTTACAAAATGAAATTTTAATACCGCAAGTTTCGCCTTTTTTGGAGCCAAACTGCGCCCGTAACAGGCCGAACACTTTGATATTATACTAGGCACCGATTAAAAAAAAAGTGAATTGGAGATGTCAGAGTAAATTGACGGCACCAACACCATTTGAAATGTTACAAAATGAAATTTTAATACCGCAAGTTTCGCCTTTTTTGGAGCCAAACTGCGCCCGTAACAGGCCGAACACTTTGATATTATACTAGGCACCGATTAAAAAAAAGTGAATTGGAGATGTCGGAGTGAATTGACAACACCTACACCATTTGAAATGTTACAGAATGAAATTTTAATACCGCAAGTATCGCCTTTTTTGGAGCCAAACTGCGCCCGTAACAGGCCGAACACTTTGATATTATACTAGGCACCGATTAAAAAAAAGTGAATTGGAGATGTCGGAGTGAATTGACAACACCTACACCATTTGAAATGTTACAGAATGAAATTTTAATACCGCAAGTATCGCCTTTTTTGGAGCCAAACTGCGCCCGTAACAGGCCGAACACTTTGATATTATACTAGGCACCGATTAAAAAAAAGTGAATTGGAGATGTCAGAGTGAATTGACGACACCTAGACCATTTGAAATGTTACAGAATGAAATTTTAATACCGCAAGTATCGCCTTTTTTGGAGCCAAATTGCGCCCGTAACAGGCCGAACACTTTGATATTATACTAGGCACCGATTAAAAAAAAAGTGAATTGGAGATGTCGGAGTGAATTGGCGGCACCAACACCATTTGAAATGTTACAGAATGAAATTTTAATACCGCAAGTTTCGCCTTTTTTGGAGCCAAACTGCGCCCGTAACAGGCCGAACACTTTGATATTATACTAGGCACCGATTAAAAAAAAGTGAATTGGAGATGTCAGAGTGAATTGACGACACCTAGACCATTTGAAATGTTACAGAATGAAATTTTAATACCGCAAGTATCGCCTTTTTTGGAGCCAAATTGCGCCCGTAACAGGCCGAACACTTTGATATTATACTAGGCACCGATTAAAAAAAAGTGAATTGGAGATGTCAGAGTGAATTGACGACACCTAGACCATTTGAAATGTTACAGAATGAAATTTTAATACCGCAAGTATCGCCTTTTTTGGAGCCAAACTGCGCCCGTAACAGGCCGAACACTTTGATATTATACTAGGCACCGATTAAAAAAAAAAGTGAATTGGAGATGTCAGAGTGAATTGACGACACCTAGACCATTTGAAATGTTACAGAATGAAATTTTAATACCGCAAGTATCGCCTTTTTTGGAGCCAAACTGCGCCCGTAACAGGCCGAACACTTTGATATTATACTAGGCACCGATTAAAAAAAAAAGTGAATTGGAGATGTCAGAGTGAATTGACGACACCTAGACCATTTGAAATGTTACAGAATGAAATTTTAATACCGCAAGTATCGCCTTTTTTGGAGCCAAACTGCGCCCGTAACAGGCCGAACACTTTGATATTATACTAGGCACCGATTAAAAAAAAAGTGAATTGGAGATGTCGGAGTGAATTGACGGCACCAACACCATTTGAAATGTTACAAAATGAAATTTTAATACCGCAAGTTTCGCCTTTTTTGGAGCCAAACTGCGCCCGTAACAGGCCGAACACTTTGATATTATACTAGGCACCGATTAAAAAAAAAGTGAATTGGAGATGTCAGAGTGAATTGACGACACCTAGACCATTTGAAATGTTACAGAATGAAATTTTAATACCGCAAGTATCGCCTTTTTTGGAGCCAAACTGCGCCCGTAACAGGCCGAACACTTTGATATTATACTAGGCACCGATTAAAAAAAAGTGAATTGGAGATGTCAGAGTGAATTGACGACACCTAGACCATTTGAAATGTTACAGAATGAAATTTTAATACCGCAAGTATCGCCTTTTTTGGAGCCAAACTGCGCCCGTAACAGGCCGAACACTTTGATATTATACTAGGCACCGATTAAAAAAAAAGTGAATTGGAGATGTCAGAGTGAATTGACGACACCTAGACCATTTGAAATGTTACAGAATGAAATTTTAATACCGCAAGTTTCGCCTTTTTTTGGAGCCAAATTGCGCCCGTAACAGGCCGAACACTTTGATATTATACTAGGCACCGATTAAAAAAAAAAGTGAAATGGAGATGTCGGAGTGAATTGGCGGCACCAACACCATTTGAAATGTTACAGAATGAAATTTTAATACCGCAAGTTTCGCCTTTTTTGGAGCCAAACTGCGCCCGTAACAGGCCGAACACTTTGATATTATACTAGGCACCGATTAAAAAAAAGTGAATTGGAGATGTCAGAGTGAATTGACGACACCTAGACCATTTGAAATGTTACAGAATGAAATTTTAATACCGCAAGTTTCGCCTTTTTTGGAGCCAAATTGCGACCGTAACAGGCCGAACACTTTGATATTATACTAGGCACCGATTAAAAAAAAAAGTGAAATGGAGATGTCGGAGTGAATTGGCGGCACCAACACCATTTGAAATGTTACAGAATGAAATTTTAATACCGCAAGTTTCGCCTTTTTTTGGAGCCAAATTGCGCCCGTAACAGGCCGAACACTTTGATATTATACTAGGCACCGATTAAAAAAAAAAGTGAAATGGAGATGTCGGAGTGAATTGGCGGCACCAACACCATTTGAAATGTTACAGAATGAAATTTTAATACCGCAAGTTTCGCCTTTTTTGGAGCCAAACTGCGCCCGTAACATGCCGAACACTTTGATATTATACTAGGCACCGATTAAAAAAAAAAGTGAATTGGAGATGTCAGAGTGAATTGACGACACCTAGACCATTTGAAATGTTACAGAATGAAATTTTAATACCGCAAGTTTCGCCTTTTTTGGAGCCAAATTGCGACCGTAACAGGCCGAACACTTTGATATTATACTAGGCACCGATTAAAAAAAAAGTAAATTGGAGATGTCGGAGTGAATTGACAACACCTACACCATTTGAAATGTTACAGAATGAAATTTTAATACCGGAAGTTTCGCCTTTTTTGGAGCCAAACTGCGCCCGTAACAGGCCGAACACTTTGATATTATACTGGGCACCGATTAAAAAAAAAGTGAATTGGAGATGTCGGAGTGAATTGACAACACCTACACCATTTGAAATGTTACAGAATGAAATTTTAATACCGCAAGTTTCGCCTTTTTTGGAGCCAAACTGCGCCCGTAACAGGCCGAACACTTTGATATTATACTAGGCACAGATTAAAAAAAAGTGAATTGGAGATGTCAGAGTAAATTGACGACACCTAGACCATTTGAAATGTTACAGAATGAAATTTTAATACCGCAAGTTTCGCCTTTTTTGGAGCCAAACTGCGCCCGTAACAGGCCGAACACTTTGATATTATACTAGGCACAGATTAAAAAAAAAAGTGAATTGGAGATGTCAGAGTAAATTGACGACACCTAGACCATTTGAAATGTTACAGAATGAAATTTTAATACCGCAAGTTTCGCCTTTTTTGGAGCCAAACTGCGCCCGTAACATGCCGAACACTTTGATATTATACTAGGCACCGATTAAAAAAAAAAGTGAATTGGAGATGTCAGAGTGA
The DNA here is from genome assembly GCA_904066235.2 of Bursaphelenchus xylophilus. NCBI lineage: Eukaryota > Metazoa > Nematoda > Chromadorea > Rhabditida > Aphelenchoididae > Bursaphelenchus > Bursaphelenchus xylophilus. The sequence continues at coordinate 8,637,915 of CAJFCV020000004.1, forward strand.
ATTGACGACACCTAGACCATTTGAAATGTTACAGAATGAAATTTTAATACCGCAAGTTTCGCCTTTTTTGGAGCCAAATTGCGACCGTAACAGGCCGAACACTTTGATATTATACTAGGCACCGATTAAAAAAAAAGTAAATTGGAGATGTCGGAGTGAATTGACAACACCTACACCATTTGAAATGTTACAGAATGAAATTTTAATACCGGAAGTTTCGCCTTTTTTGGAGCCAAACTGCGCCCGTAACAGGCCGAACACTTTGATATTATACTGGGCACCGATTAAAAAAAAAGTGAATTGGAGATGTCGGAGTGAATTGACAACACCTACACCATTTGAAATGTTACAGAATGAAATTTTAATACCGCAAGTTTCGCCTTTTTTGGAGCCAAACTGCGCCCGTAACAGGCCGAACACTTTGATATTATACTAGGCACAGATTAAAAAAAAAGTGAATTGGAGATGTCAGAGTAAATTGACGACACCTAGACCATTTGAAATGTTACAGAATGAAATTTTAATACCGCAAGTTTCGCCTTTTTTGGAGCCAAACTGCGCCCGTAACAGGCCGAACACTTTGATATTATACTAGGCACAGATTAAAAAAAAAAGTGAATTGGAGATGTCAGAGTAAATTGACGACACCTAGACCATTTGAAATGTTACAGAATGAAATTTTAATACCGCAAGTTTCGCCTTTTTTGGAGCCAAACTGCGCCCGTAACAGGCCGAACACTTTGATATTATACTAGGCACAGATTAAAAAAAAAAAAGTGAATTGGAGATGTCAGAGTAAATTGACGACACCTAGACCATTTGAAATGTTACAGAATGAAATTTTAATACCGCAAGTTTCGCCTTTTTTGGAGCCAAACTGCGCCCGTAACAGGCCGAACACTTTGATATTATACTAGGCACCGATTTAAAAAAAAGTGAATTGGAGATGTCGGAGTGAATTGACGACACCTACACCATTTGAAATGTTACAGAATGAAATTTTAATACCGCAAGTTTCGCCTTTTTTGGAGCAAAATTGCGCCCATAACAGGCCGAACACTTTGATATTATACTTGGCACCGATTAAAAAAAAAGTGAATTGGAGATGTCGGAGTGAATTGACGACACCTACACCATTTGAAATGTTACAGAATGAAATTTTAATACCGCAAGTTTCGCCTTTTTTGGAGCAAAATTGCGCCCATAACAGGCCGAACACTTTGATATTATACTAGGCACCGATTAAAAAAAAAGTGAATTGGAGATGTCGGAGTGAATTGACGACACCTACACCATTTGAAATGTTACAGAATGGAATTTTAATACCGCAAGTTTCGCCTTTTTTGGAGCCAAATTGCGCCCGTAACAGGCCGAACACTTTGATATTATACAAGGCACCGATTAAAAAAAAAGTGTATTGGAGATGTCGGAGTGAATTGACGACACCTACACCATTTGAAATTTTACAGAATGAAATTTTAATACCGCAAGTTTCGCCTTTTTTGGAGCCAAATTGCGCCCGTAACAGGCCGAACACTTTGATATTATACTAGGCACCGATTAAAAAAAAAGTGAATTGGAGATGTCGGAGTGAATTGACGACACCTACACCATTTGAAATGTTACAGAATGAAATTTTAATACCGCAAGTTTCGCCTTTTTTGGAGCCAAACTGCGCCCGTAACAGGCCGAACACTTTGATATTATACTAGGCACAGATTAAAAAAAAGTGAATTGGAGATGTCAGAGTAAATTGACGACACCTAGACCATTTGAAATGTTACAGAATGAAATTTTAATACCGCAAGTTTCGCCTTTTTTGGAGCCAAACTGCGCCCGTAACAGGCCGAACACTTTGATATTATACTAGGCACAGATTAAAAAAAAAAAGTGAATTGGAGATGTCAGAGTAAATTGACGACACCTAGACCATTTGAAATGTTACAGAATGAAATTTTAATACCGCAAGTTTCGCCTTTTTTGGAGCCAAACTGCGCCCGTAACAGGCCGAACACTTTGATATTATACTAGGCACAGATTAAAAAAAAGTGAATTGGAGATGTCAGAGTAAATTGACGACACCTAGACCATTTGAAATGTTACAGAATGAAATTTTAATACCGCAAGTTTCGCCTTTTTTGGAGCCAAACTGCGCCCGTAACAGGCCGAACACTTTGATATTATACTAGGCACAGATTAAAAAAAAAGTGAATTGGAGATGTCAGAGTAAATTGACGACACCTAGACCATTTGAAATGTTACAGAATGGAATTTTAATACCGCCAGTTTCGCCTTTTTTGGAGCCAAATTGCGCCCGTAACAGGCCGAACACTTTGATATTATACTAGGCACCGATTTAAAAAAAAGTGAATTGGAGATGTCGGAGTGAATTGACGACACCTACACCATTTGAAATGTTACAGAATGAAATTTTAATACCGCAAGTTTCGCCTTTTTTGGAGCCAAATTGCGCCCGTAACAGGCCGAACACTTTGATATTATACTAGGCACCGATTAAAAAAAAGTGAATTGGAGATGTCGGAGTGAATTGACGACACCTACACCATTTGAAATGTTACAGAATGAAATTTTAATACCGCAAGTTTTGCCTTTTTTGGAGCCAAATTGCGCCCGTAACAGGCCGAACACTTTGATATTATACTAGGCACCGATTTAAAAAAAAGTGAATTGGAGATGTCGGAGTGAATTGACGACACCTACACCATTTGAAATGTTACAGAATGAAATTTTAATACCGCAAGTTTCGCCTTTTTTGGAGCCAAATTGCGCCCGTAACAGGCCGAACACTTTGATATTATACTAGGCACCGATTTAAAAAAAAGTGAATTGGAGATGTCGGAGTGAATTGACGACACCTACACCATTTGAAATGTTACAGAATGAAATTTTAATACCGCAAGGTTCGCCTTTTTTGGAGCCAAATTGCGCCGGTAACAGGCCGAACACTTTGATATTATACTAGGCACCGATTTAAAAAAAAGTGAATTGGAGATGTCGGAGTGAATTGACGACACCAACACCATTTGAAATGTTACAGAATAAAATTTTAACACTGCAAGTTCCACGGGTTTTGAAGCCAAACTGCGCCCGTAACAGGCTTTACAAACTGGTATAGGTCGTGTCAATTCACTCCGACATCTGAAAGGTGTGGATATCACGGTATAAAAATTTCGTTAAGTTCAAATACTGTAAAGTTCTTTTTGCGGAGAACTCCGGTACAATGAAAGTTGTTTAAAACGAACTCTACTTCAGGGCCAAAATAGGCATCCGTACCCTTCTCCAGCAATTAAAATTTCTGGTTTTCTTTCAATTGGTTGTAGCGGTTTGACTGTATGGACTAACACGGTAGATCATCAAATATCGGCCAAGCAAGAAGACAAAAAATTGTGGGAGTGCAATTCACTCAAGGGTAAACAGATCTTTGGGCAAAAATAAAAAACGAAAAGAGCCAAGAAACCGGCGCTTAAAGCAAGAAAAAAGCCTTGCTTTTATCCGGAAATATTTTCAAGTAAAGGATATGGCTTTTTTAACCCTATCGAGCTTCAGATAATGCCTTGAAAGTAAGTATTTTATTGCTATTATTACAGTTCAAACCTCGTTATAACGAATGGCAAGAGGCCCAAATGCAATGGACCCCTATAGTGCGAACTTATATCTTTCGAAGCCTGTCTATAACGGACCATTGTAAAGATCTCAAGAGTCGATTTCAGGCCAAAAGTAAGCCTTCTTATAACAAAATTTTTCTACGACGAATAATTTTGCAATCACTTGGGGTTCGGTGCTGAAAGGTTTGACTTTTTTAGAGGGATTTCACTGTTTACCGCCCCATTTGGCCTAAAATTGATTGTAGTTCGTTCACTGCATTAAGTTTAACGAAACCTTCGTGCTTTGTAACTTCAAAATTTATTTATTCACGTTTCCGAATGATGAAAATAATCCCAAATTTGCAGTGACCATCACATTGCCTTATAAACGTCATTTGTCCCACTAATCTCGGAGATTATTGCGAAACAATTCCAAAGTTGCATCGAAAAAGCAAACTGAATGACCTACCACTTGTAGCACAGTTTGTAGTTTAACTCCCTTGTCACTTGTGAGTTGTGCTCTTTATTACAGGAGAGCACAAAAGATTCGGATTTGAGAGGATTTTTAAACTCTTGCACAAGGCTCGGCCACCATGCGGAAAGGGTCAAATGGAACGCTCAGATTTCCTCTAAATTTTTCGCGTACGTTGTGAGTAGGTCACATATCTTGACAAATTTTAACTAGGTTTTCCAAGGCAGCCGGGATATTGAATGGAGTTTTTTGCAATATTTGTGACTTTTGGAAATTCCGCAGCCTTCTCAAGGCCAATATTTTTTCGCTCCTTAAACTCTCAAACAAGCACCAAACCTTCGCCGACATTTGGAGTAAAAGTCACGGTTCTGCGAGCTAGTAATCTTGCATATGCCATACAAAAGGTTTGGTCTGAACAGGTACTTAGTTCAATAAGAATGTGAGCATCAAGCTGCAAGTACTTTCCGTGCATTCAATTTTACAGAAATAACGCGTGAAAATCACAAGGTGATTTTTGAAAATATTGGCTTGCGTTTTTCACGTGCAGGGGACAATTCAACTATCTTTGTGGACGAGAGGCTAAGAAACATGAGGAGAGACTGCTACTAAAATAGTTGCATTTCTCGACCTAAAGGTCCCTCTGTCTTCTGCAACGCGCTAGCTAAAAATTTCGCTTACAAATTTTAATTCTATATGCACCAGGTTTCATCGAGATCTCACTGTCAAATTTTGAGATTTTTCGTTTTTTTTCCAACGGTTCTTTGGCCAAAGTCGGAAAAAGAACTTGGCCAAAGAACCCTTCCGTATTGCACAAAACAGAAAGTGACTTTTTCAACCTTCCGAAAATTACGCAATCTCTCAAGAGCTTCGTCTGACCCGCAATTTTCCGAGCCCACCCCAAATTATGCAAAGCTTTTTGTAAGGCCTTAAATACTCCAAGTTCGCTGGTGATTCTACGCGCTCAGCGGGCTTCCGCGCCTTTTCCGAAGCCATATTTTCGCTTTTGTTTCGATGAATTCAATTTTCCCTTTTGTTTAGTACTTTGGATATTGTGATTGGAAATAACGCGGAGATTTTCTCGTTTTCAGAGTGGATAAGCTCGATTATCTAGTGGAAGATTGGCAAACATGGGGAGGAAATCCAAAGCGTCCAAACCGTTGGTGGACAAGGGGTATCAATCGGCGTCGTTCTTGGAAATGGTAGAAATTTTTTTGCACTTTTTAGCTTTTTTACATATCTTTTTCACTGTGCAAAAACCGGCCTTTGCCATGCGATTTTTTACACCTGCACAGTGCAAATTGAAAAAAAATCGACTGCACTGTGCATCAGACTTTTTTTAGAAGCCAATAAAATTTTTTTCGCTACGTTTTTGATACCATAATCTATCTGCACAGTGGAATTTTTCGACTTTTATCGCACAGTGCAAAAAATTTATTTTTATTTTTTTTGCACTGTGCGATTTTTTCTTTTTAAAAATTAATATTTTATAATACAAATACACCTTCAGTCATTTTCACTTTCGTGACACTCACGTTTCAGATGAGGTATGCCGGCAGATTCGACTGGTTTCTTTGCTGGACGGGTTTGATTTTTGCCATTCTTTCCGGTGCCTCCATTCCGACCGGAATTATTTCGTTTCGCGGTATCACTGGTATTCTCATGGTGGCTCAACAAGAATATGAGCAGGGTGGAGTAAATACAACTGTGTTATACGACACCGTTGTGTATTACGTGATATTGTACTTAATTTTGTCGTCAATTATGTTTGGAACCACTTATGTTGCGGTGAGTTCGGTCATTTTTAAATTTTGCTGCATAAAAAATTCACAGGTTTCTTCTTGTCGGTGAGAGTAACAATTGTTACAGAAAATAGAGAATTTTACGTTAAGATCTTCAGATATAATTTTAGTGACGTTTTTTATTTACTTTTTTTTTCTTTCCAGTTTGCTTGTTTCTTCACACTTTGTGAACGTCAACTCGACATCTATCGCAAAAAGTTTCTCCATGCAATTTTACATCAGGATATTGAATGGTTCGACACTCACGAAATTGGAATGCTCACTCAAAAAATGTCATCGTAAGTACTGTAATCTTCAAAAACAATTTTTACAGCCTATAAAAACAATATAAGAAGTCACAATAGTCAATTATATAATGTAACCGATTATAGCTCAATACAATAGAATCTTTCTAAAACGAATATATTTTTTTCAATCATTTGACCACCCTTAAATTTCAGTGGAATGGACCGGATACGAGACGGAGCCAGTGACAAGATCGTCCTCTTTGTTCGCGCCTTCTCTTGTCTTTTCGCCGGATTGACGATTGGATTCATTATGCATTGGCAAATGGCGTCAGTCATGTTGATTGTCGTTCCAATGGTGGCTTGCATCACATACGTTTCGGCGTTGGTAAGCCAATTTTTTTGACATCGAAAGGTCTCCAAGTAATGAAAATCGAGTACCTCCCATAAAATCTCGCTAATTTTTCTTGATTTTCTATTTCAAGTCCGATTTTTAAATTAAAAAATTGACCCTCTTTAGACCTCCAAGTCCTCCCTGCGCAAGCAAAACGACGCCTATGGAAGTGCCGGAGCTGTCGCCGAAGAAGTTATCAGCGGAATCCGTACTGTTGCCGCATTCAACGCCCAAAACTTTGAAGTCAACCGCTACAATAAGTACCTGGAAATTGGCTGTAAAAGTGGAACACGCAAACATTTTCTCACCGGCTTCTTCACCGGTCTGCACGGTCTGATCATGTTCGTTTCAATGGGTGTCGCTTTTTGGTATGGCTCGATGATTGTGCTGGAGGGTGGAATGTCTCCGAGCACTGTGTTTGCAGTGTTTTGGAGTTGTTTGAATGGTGCCTTCCAGTTGTCGCAGATCTTGCCGCAAATCTCGGTACTAATGGGTGCGAAAATTTCGGCTGGTGAAATTTTATCGTTGATTGATGAGGTGGGTGATGATGTAGTAAATTAAAATGTAAAAATCTCAAGAAGAAATGAATCTATCCCTCTGAAAAATCATTTATCAACTAACGTTTTAGCGTCCAAAAATTGAATGTTGCGAAGAACGCGGAGTAACTTTAAAAGAGCCTCAGGGCCGAATCAAGTTCTCCGATATCCGATTCCACTATCCCAGTCGGCCAAACGTCCCGATCCTTCAAGGAGTTTCATTTTCCGTCGACGCTGGCCAAACAGTCGCTCTGGTTGGCCATAGTGGCTGTGGAAAGTCTACGATGATCTCTTTGTTGATGAGATATTACACTCAAGACAGTGGAACAGTAAGTTCGCGATACAAATTAAATTATACATGCTTTTTCAATGTTTAGGTGACAGTTGACGACACACCAATCGAAGATTTCAATACGAATTGGTTGAGGAGTATTGTTGGGATTGTCTCTCAAGAGCCGATCGTTTTTGCCGCCACAGTTGCCGAGAATTTGAGGATGGGAAAAGAAAATGCGACCAAGGAAGAGATGGTCCAAGTTTGCGAGGCAGCAAATGCCCATGAATTCATCTGCAGATTGCCGGATGTAAGAGAAATGTAATTTTTCTTTATTAGCGCCGAATTTCAGGGCTATGACACACGAATTGGCGAAGGAGGAGTCAAGCTTTCGGGAGGCCAAAAACAACGTCTGGCCATTGCTCGAGCTCTGATTCGAAACCCCAAAATCTTACTGCTTGATGAAGCCACATCCGCGTTGGACACAGAGTCAGAACGGCATGTCCAAGCAGCAATAGACAAGGCTGCTGATGGCCGGACGACCATAATTATTGCCCACCGATTATCGACCGTTCGGAACGCCGATAAAATCATTGTTTTCGATCATGGAAAGATCGTGGAGGAAGGAACTCATGATGAGTTGATGGAAAAGGATGGAGTGTATAAGGGGCTGGTGCAAGCGCAGGAAATCGAGCAGTTTGAAGAGCTGGCTGACGTCAGGTTTGAAGAAGAAGATGCTCAGGAAAAGCCAAAAATGAGAAGTCGAGCTGGATCGGTGATTTCGAGGATCTCCCAATACGATTCAAAGAGAGCGAGTGATCGGCTGAAGAGATCGATGAGTTCGGTGGTTGAAAATGATGTTCAAACTGAAGAGTAAGTAAAAGTAAAGGCAAACTCGTATTTTACGATTTCTCTCTTACTTTTTACTTTTTCAGTATAATACAAGAGATGCGAGAAGAAGGCGCCGAAAAGGCCTCAATCAGAGACCTTTGGAGATTCGCTGACAAGGAGCATAAACGCTTTGTTATTGGTCTCATTTGCACTTTTCTGCGTGGGACAACCTTGCCCTTATTCTCCTTGATTTATGGCCGAATGTTCCTGGCCTTGGGAGAAGCGTTGAAGGAGGAGAACAGAGGGAATACGGAAAATCAGTATGTACTGAATGGAGTTGCATTCGCCGCGTTGGGAGTGTTCACTTTTATTTTTACATTGTCGTCAGGGGCGCTATTGGGGTCGGCTGGAGAAAGAGTTACGAAGAGATTGAGAACTGCCGTGTTCAAGGTGAGAATTCAGCAAGTTTCTTGTCATATCCTGCTCGGACTTTTCTTAAAATTTTATCGGACTTAACCTGGGTTTTGGACAGATATTGATTAATTTTCACCCTCATTTCAGAACGTCCTCCGCCAAGACGGCGGCTACTTTGACGACCCTCGGCATGCCACTGGCAAGCTGACAACTCGTCTGGCTAGTGATGCCCCCAACGTTCAAGCAGCGTTGGATCAACGACTTTCCGAGGTTCTTCAGGGACTTGTCGCTCTAATCTGTGGAATTACGATATCTTTCTCATTCAGCCCTCTATACGCGCCGGTCGGATTGCTTTGCGCTTGTTTTACCGTCATGTTCCAAGTATTCTTGACCAATTGGCTGAAGCATCGGGGCGCCAGAGATGTGGAGAGCGCTGAGGAGGCGTCGAGAGTGAGAAATAGATTATATTTTGGAAGGTTTGACCTTATTTTAGCTAGCATCAGAAGCCATTGAACACGTAAAAACAGTGCAAGCCCTAACCCGCCAAAAATTGATCTACGATCTTTTTTGCAAGGCTTCAGTACGACCAAGACAGCGTGCCATTTTTCGAGGACTAATCCAATCGATCTCGTATGGAATTGGGACTTGTTTTATGTCCATTAATTTTGCCGGATCGTACTTTTTTGGCATGTTAATGGTCAATGCCGGACTCATCGAGCCTTATGTTGTTTTTCAGTGAGTTGACGGGGACTTTGTGAGATCTAAAATTGGGTTTAGAGTAATAGAAGCGCTGAATATGGCAGCGATCACAATTATCAATGCATCCTCGTATCTACCAGAGTATATTAGAGCCAGAGTTGCGGCTGGATTACTGTTCAAAATTATGCGACAAGAACCGTTGATCGACTCAATGTCCGAAGGAGGATTGACTCCGGTAAAAAAGTTTTCTTAAAAAAAAATTAGAGAAAATTCAGCATGATCCCCATTTATAATATTTTGCAGGAAATCGAAGGTGAAATCAAATTTGAAAACGTCTTCTTTGCCTACCCCAACAATCCCCAACACCGCGTCCTCAACGGCTTTACCCTTCAAGCCAATAAAGGCGAGACTCTGGCCTTGGTTGGCCCATCTGGATGCGGGAAGTCGACCACCATCCAACTGCTTGAACGATATTATGAGATTCTGGCAGGGCAACTTCTGATTGATTCCCACAATTTCCGGCAAATTTCCATTCGGCATTTGAGGAATAACATTGCGCTTGTTTCACAAGAACCGACGCTTTTCAACATGTCCATTTTGCAGAATATTACGTATGGATTGGAGCGTGTGGACATGGAGAGAGTGGTGGAGGCGGCGAAGATGGCGAATGTGCATGAATTCATCGACTCGTTGCCAAATGTAAGAAAGAACTGTTTGTTTTCTTGGCTATGTTTCAAAAAATTTGTTTTCTGGGAAAATGTGTTTACGGAGACAATGAAGGGTATACGCACGTCAATCCAAAACAGAAGAAAAAAAGTTCACGCCCCTTTTTGGTGATTCGTTCAAAACGAAATGTCACTATCCGATAAAAAGAATTTTCTTATCTTTCTTCTTCCTTTTCGAGAAAAAGCAAGTATTTCGGGCCAGAAAAAGTACCGATCATCATTTTGCGACATTTCTTCTCTCTTTTACAGGGTGGGGCATCTTTGTGGCCCGATTTGAATTGGCTATAACTTCTTTAGTTTTTGGCCAAATTTTAAAATTCTTTTTTTCCCTGAATCGTCAGCCAACCCCATTTTGTTTGATACCAAGTATGTTATACATAGTAAGTGTATATCTACAGTTATTGCATTTATTCTTGGAGTTCATTTTTTCGGTCGTTTTTCGGTTGTTTTTTCGGTCTTTCCCGGTGTGTCCAGAAATGGAGTACGGTGCGGAAGAAAAATACGGCGGATTTTACCCTCCCGAAAATCGACCATGAGAATAAGAACAAAAAGTGAAGATCAACCTCCAGAGTTCGTCGAATGGTCCATGCTGAAGGCATTCCCTCGGTTCTGGCCAAACTTCGTGTACTCATATGCGGATTTTCTCGGAATTTTGACAAAACTTCTTAAATTTTCAGCTCCGTTCGTACTCATCTTTCCTGCTTTTTTTGTTTCCTGTTAACGCTGCCAGTCTCAAGAAACTTATTCCACGAACGTCGAATTGTCTTGCGATCTGGAGGTTAGGCATTACGTCCGTATTTTATGCGGTATCCCCGTTTGAAAATTTATCGCCGAACCGTACTTGCTATACCAAACCACAGACCAAGCCTTTTCTTCCACACCGGACTCCATTTTCGGACACACCGGGAAAGACCGAAAAAACAACCGAAAAACGACCGAAAAAATGAACTCCAAGAATAAATCCAATAACTGTAGATATACTTACTATGTATAACATATTTGGTATCTAACAAAATGGGGTTGGCTGACGATTCAGGGAAAAAAAGAATTTTAAAATTTGGCCAAAAACTAAAGAAGTTATAGCCAATTCAAATCGGGCCACAAAGATGCCCCACCCTGTAAATCAATGAAAACGATACGAAGTTTCGAAACGGTTCAGGAAATGCGCTGGATTTACGTGATAGGGAGCTGTATCGACTAGACAGAAGAAAAAAAATGTAAAGTCTTTCAAGGGCGCGTCTGACGCAAAAATCAGATTGATCTGTCGTGGAAATAATCCACAATTTTGTCAAAGAATATGAAGGCTTTTCGCGGCTAGAGCGGCCCCAAACTATGAATTCATTTCTCCGAAATGGTTTGTTCCAGTGGAAAAACTTACGCTCAATTCTGCGAATGTTTGTACTTGCTGCGAACAACAACGCTAAAAAATAATCCAAAGTCACAAACTCCGAAGAGTACAGAACCTAGATTTGAATTTTTTAGCGCTACGAAACCTCGGTCGGAGCCAGAGGCGGTCAACTTTCCGGCGGCCAAAAACAGCGAATAGCCATTGCCCGTGCTGTGGTGCGAAACCCGAAAGTTCTTCTGCTCGACGAAGCGACTTCTGCGTTGGATACGGAGTCCGAAAAAATAGTTCAAGCGGCGTTGGATAGGGCCAGTGAAGGAAGGACTGTAATTTCGATAGCTCATCGACTATCCACCATCCAGAAAGCCGATGCAATTGCGGTGATAAAGGACGGACGAGTGTTCGAAATGGGGAAACATCAACAACTGCTTGCGAGAAAGGGCGTTTACTACCATTTGGTTCAAAAACAAAGCGGATGAACGAATATTTATTGTTGTAAATTTATTATTACTGGTTGACGAATGACGTTATTATAAGATTAAATTTTTGAAATTGGAATGAAATCTGACGGAGTGAGCAAATGTTTTTTGGGTTGAAAATTTGAAAATTAAAAATCCTTTTCTCTAAAATGGGTTGGGTTTCAAAAGCGGATGAGAATCTATACCCAAAATACCAGGCGATAAAACCTGCAAAACGTATCGATTCCCCGAAAACAGACCGTATGTAAAGAAAGATGGAGATAAAACCAGTACATTCATTGCATTTGGCGATGCAACACGGAGAACTCCAGCTCCAGGACTCATCACAATCGCCGAAAATGCCTCTGGCGACAAAGCACGACCATCCAGAACTTTTGGGGAAAAAATTTTTGCCAAAAATGCCTCTGGCGCCAACACCCAACTGGTCAAAAGAAGCGGGGAAAACAACTGTAGTTGGAAGGCGGTTGGAGCGAGGACTCGGAAGACCAACACGATCGGCGAGAAGATTGTGGCCACCATAAATCGAGGCGAGATGACGTCGGTCTAAAAATAGGGGTTGGAATAGTGGCAGAGCGCTCTATTAGGGTGAACCAAAATTTTTTCCTATTTTCTCTTCTTTTGGTCCGAAATAAACATTTTTATTTCGGTTTTCATTTGTTGTAAAATTATGTTTAAATTTTAAATAAAAAATCGGAAAAATTTTTTGGTTCACCCTAATATTTATACAATTTTACGAAAAAAAACTTTACTTACCCCCAGCATGTATGGTGAGAACAGCTGTAGATAAAAGGCGAATGGCGAGACGATATAGTTGCCCAAGAAATTCGGATTATTAATCCGAGACACAAAAGCGAATGGGTTTACGAATCGGAAATCAAAAATGGACGGTCTCCGCTTTGGCGCGGCTGTTGTTGCTCTTTTGAATCGATGAGGGGAAGCGGTAGTTCTTGGAGGGATTTTCCCTTCTTCTTCGGCCATTTGTAACAGCTCTTCTGGTGTTAGGTTGGCTAACTGTCGGACGGCAAGTTCGAGATTACGGTCGCTTTCGAAAAACGGATTATCAAGGTCGGCATTCATTGGATGCATGCCTAAAAAAGGGGGAAATAAGTCTGCAAAAGTTATGATTTCTTGCCATTTTCTCCATAGGCCATTTCCAATTGCTCTCTGTTCATTGGAGCATAACCAAACTTCTGCATATGCTTCTGTTGCTCTTCGGTGGTCAGTTTTCTAATTTCTGATATTTGTTGGTCCGTTTCTTCTGATCTTTTTATCCTGGGGTAGAGATCTCTCTTGAGTAATCTCATATGCTTGCCAAACCGACGAACATGACCCCCAAGCAGTCGGCTGCCGCCAGTAATATCGAGTAGAAGCTCGATCCACCGTTGAGTTTCGCAGTCATCCGATTTACTCCACTGAAAAAAAGAAGAATAAACTGTTTTTCTATCATTTTTGGAGTTGTAAATTGGCTTGATCATACCTTGAACAACCTCGGCAAAGGGATCATTCCCTCGTCTTGAAAGCTCAACATATTTGGAGAGAGCCATCTTTTGGATTCCGGATCCAAAGGGCCTTCCGGCAGAATATTGAAGAGCTTTGGGGATAGAACAGAAACAACTCCTTTATCATCGTAATTTTCAATGTCTTCCAAACTCTTTCTTAGTTGTTCATAAGGACTCTGTCCGTCTGGAGGGCGATTTTTAAACGTGACATTCATATCCATCTTACTGAGAAATCTATAAATTTATGATGACTAATATAGTAAGGCTATCTTCTTACCGCTCATTGTCTTTCCCGGCACCATAGGTATATCTGATGACGTGGTTCATCTGCTCAAAGTAATCCCTGACATCTCTAAGTGTCTTGACGTTTTTAGGCACCTCACAACGCCTGGAAACGTTGAATACTCGATGGTACGCTGAACAAAAATGCTGTAGATTGTAGCCTCAAAACTTACTAACATGTCGTTTCTTTCTTTTTGCCAATTTTTCCTTGATTTTCTCCAATCTCCTCTTTTTCTCCAACCTTTCCAAACGTGATTTGTAGTTTGAATTTTTACTTTTTAGTCTTCGGATTTTGATGTCTTTCTTGGGAGACTGTAGCTTCTCCAGACGGCTTGACCTTTCTTTCACTGCGGCTGAAACGTTCGATTAATGAAAATTGACGGCGAGAGAGACGAAAAAATTGATCGTTTATCTTCTAAAGTTCGCGATGTTAACACAAGTTTTAACGTATTTCAAGACAACTAGAAAATGGAATCCGGGTGAGATATTTTTTAAACAGGAAATGTCACCATGAATCTATATAATTTTAAAAAGTTTCTGCAACTTTTTCTGAATTTTTGGTAAGTTGAATGACATGTAAAGAAGAAACATACTATCTTCGGTCTCATCAGAACAAGTAAACCTTCGAAATATTGCTGAAAATATATTGCGAAGCCAGCTTCCATCATTGTCATCGTCTTGAACCTCACATCTCGAGTTTACTTTTTTGTGTTTCTTCATTGATTCTTTAGTTTCCTCTTTTTTGTCCCGCTCATCAAGAAGCCTTTCCACACACTTTGCCATATCAATGACATTCTTTGCTCTTCTGTGACAAGAGCTGTAAATATTTTTATCCCGAATAGTCAAGTCTTCCAAGAGACGTTTGGCTTTGGCCTGCAAATTTAAAATTAAAATTGATATTATTAGTGTATCACTTACATCAAACAAAGCGAAGGTTGATGCTCTATGAAACAGTGAGTCAATGTACTCTGGATGCAGTTCAAATTCTTGCTTCTTTTCTGAAATTTGAAAGGCAAATAAATTGCACGATGCATTGCAATGTTCAGTATTCAAATTTCCCCTTAATTTTGGCACGTTCGTTGCGCTTAGGCCACAATAAATTCCCGATAGTTTTTATTCGCGCCTTGCTAATTAAAATTATCGATAATAAGCGGGACCTACAGCAACTTTGCGCAAGTAGGCGTAAAATAAACTAAAAGCCTCAAATTTCATTGGCGGTCTTCCCAAAAAATCAAGGTTATTTTGTTCAAAGCGTGAGCAAAAATTTTCCACAGCTTCCAGGATTTGAGGTTCATACTTTATGGAACCTTTACTACAGTATCCTCCTTGAAGCCTCATCTCAACTCACCAGCACTCGCCTCACAATACAATAGCATGTTGCCAAACCAGAGCAAGAACAGACCCGTCTTCGCATTCACCCGCATCTTCCGAATTGCACTCAATCTCCGCAACAAGTTTCCGACATGTTACTTTGTGATTACCCAGCAAGGCATGAACTCTCTCGCATCGCAGTCTTTCGTCGACGAAAGTTCAATGCTAATTGGAGGAGAGTCTTTTCGTCGCAGCAGACGGCAACATTTTGATTCGTTTTTTTTCGAATTATCCGAAATTTGTCCGTCAAACGTCAACGGATTGATGGAGACGCAGGGCGCGGAGAAAGTATAATTGTAGGCTAGTGAAAAGGGCATCTGTTTCACTTTTTACCATCAAGTTCATCAAGTTTTTCAAGCGTCTTCGGAAGGTTGGGCATAGACTTGAAAGTGGAAATTCTTTTTTTTCGCGCACTTCTGAGCTTTGAACGACGGTTTGAACTTTCATTTCGGGAGAAAAGTTCAGCGATAGAAGTGTATAGTCGACTGGTTGCGCTGGTGAGGGCTGTTACAAATGGTCGTCGGACACGAAAAGTGGTGATTTGATTGGTAAATGACCTTGCTGAGATTTGGGAACCTTACAAGGTAAGCGAAATGATACTTAAAATCTCCTTTGTTCACGCAGAAGTATAAGAAAAAAGTTGATTTTGACAATTCATTTTTCTCGGCGACAATCCATGTCGATGCGACAGTATGCTCATTATTTTCCCGACAGATTGATCCTTATTAATTGTTATTTATTGCAGTGGAATTTCATGGAAAATATGGAATGTAAAGGATCAGAGATTTGGAGTATACACATGTATATTAATAACAACAGGGAAGCGCTGAAAAGACAACAATTGAATAATCAATAGAACCTTAGATGAGCTACATTTCCTAGAACGGATTTGGCTTCAAAATGGGATGTGAGTCAATACCGACAATACCAGGCGACAAAACTTGGAAAACATATTGATTACCGGAGAACAGACCATAAGTGAAGAAAGAGGGAGATAACACAAGGACATTCATTGCATTTGGCGATGCAACACGAAGAACACCGGCTCCAGGGCTCAGCACGATGGCCGAAAAAGATTCTGGTGACAAAACACGGCCATCCAGAACTTTCGGAGCGAAGATCTTGGCTAAAAATGCCTCCGGGACTAATACCCAGCCAACTAACAGAAGCGGTGAGAACAACATAAGACGGAAAGCGGTCGGAGCAAGGACTCGGAACACCAAGACCACCGGTGAGAAAATGGTGGCAATCATGAACCGAGGAGAGATGATATCGGCCTGAAATTGGAAATGGGTAGGTTATAAGCTGCGCAACTTTTAGACCTTTTTCAAATTCAAAAATCATACTTACCCCCAGCATGTAAGGCGAGAATACTTGTAGGTAGAATGCGAATGGCGAGATGATATAATTTCCCAGGAAATTCGGATTATTAATCCGCGATACAAAGGCAAACGGATTGAGGAATCGGAAATCAAAAATTGACGGTCTCCTCAATGGTGCCGCCGTTGTTGCTCTTTTAAATCGATGAGGGAAAGCTGTTGTTCTGGGTGGAATCTTCCCTTCCTTTTCGGCCATTTCCATCAACTCTTGAGGGGTCATTTGAGCCAACTGTCTAATTGCATGCTCCAAGTTACGGTCATTTTCAATCGCAGGGTTGTCTAGGTCCACTTGCATTGGTCGCACACCTAAAAATTGTTATCAATAATTCACTTCTTCAGTCCTACCGTTCTCTCCATAGGCCATTTCTAGTTGCTCTCTGGTCATAGGAGCATAGCCAAATTTCTCCATGTGTTGTTGTTGCTCTTCTGTGGTCATGTTTCGAATCTCAGCCATTTGATTTTCCGTTTCTTCGGATCTTTTTATCCTGGGGTAGAGATCTCTTTTGACTATTCGCATATGCTTGCCAAACCGACGAACATGCCCGCCGAGGAGTCTGCTGCCGCCAGTAATATCGAGTAGAAGCTCAATCCACCGTTGGGTCTCACAGTCATCCGATTTACTCCACTGAAAGACAAAGATTTTTCCTTTTTTTCAGCGTAGAGTCTATACATTTTATAATATTTCCGTAGTACTACAGCTAAAGGGTTAGAAGAATATACAACGAAATTTACGATCTTTACGGATGTAAGTCTTTAAACAAAATATGATATCCACTTTATAAAGGACCACACTCACCTTGAACAACTTCGGCAAGGGTATCATTCCCTCGTCCTGGAAGCTGAGCATGTTGGGAGACAGCCATCGCTTGGACTCGGGATCCATAGGCCCTTCTGGCAGGATATTGAAGAGCTTTGGCGACAAAACGGAGACAACTCCCTTGTCATCATAGCTTTCGATCTCCTCCAGGCTCTTCCTCAGTTGCTCATACGGACTCTGACCATCTGGGGCTCGATTTTCAAACGTGACATTGACATCCATTTTACGGAGAAACCTGGAGAATCGTATTGACTATTGTGAAGAAAGCGGTAGTGTCTTACTGCTCATTGTCCTTTCCAGCGCCGTATGTGTATCTGATGACATGGTTCATCTGTTCAAAGTAATCGCGGACATCTCGCAAGATCTTTACGTTGCTTGGAGTGTCACATCGACGGGAAACGTTGAACACTTTGCGGTATGCTAAAAAAATTTTTGTGCCTAGTTGACTTTTGGAAGGTGAGCTCGTCGGAGGTGGGATATAAACGGTTTATATTTTATAGGGAAAAAATTCCAAAGGCATCTTCGCTTGACTTTGATAGCTTGCCGGACAGTTTAGCTCATTTTTTGGCGGCTAAACTGAAGGTTATTTTTTCGAAAGCTAGGGCCAAGATGCCGTAATCACAGTAAACCCTAAAGTTTCCGGACACTCCAAAGCAAACAAAACAGGCCCTTTTGCCTCGACTTAATTGTGGACAGTACGACCTCCCTCGTCAAGTCAATTAAGCATCAATCTCGAACTAAAGTGACTCACTGACTTCTCGTTTCTTCCTTCTCGCTAACTTGGCTTTGATTTTTTCAAGGTTTTGTTTCCTTTTCAATGATTCTAGTCTTGACTTATGACTCGGTTCTACAATCTTATTCGGCTTCCCTTTGTCTCCTTTTGTGGTTGATTGCAACTTTTCCAGACGGTTTGACCTTCTTTTTGGTGAATCTGAAACAAGAAGTATCGCTAGATTAAGGTTGAAAAAAAGTGAAAAAAGGGCTTGAAAAGGCTGTTAAAAAGTTTGATCGTTAATCTTCAAATGTTCGGCGAGAGATTTCGAGAGGATTTTGATGGTAAATGAAATCATGCGGAACTTATTTCTCGATTTGTCAAAAAATTTGAGTACTTCTTAAAATTGAGACCCAAAAATGATGACCAAATTTCAAAACGATTATTTACCTTGGCCTTCCACTTTTGTTGGGCATGCAAACTTTCTGTAAACACTCAAAAACGCGCTTCGAAGCCAATTCCCATCATTATCGTCTTCATTAACCCTGCAATCATCTTTGACTTCTGGTGTCACCGTCGTGGCCTCCAATTCCTCTTCCTTTTTATCCCTCTCATCGAGCAGTCTCTCTACACACTTTGCCATATCAATCACATTCTTTGCTCTCCTACGGCAAGAGTCGTAGATATTTTTGTCTCGAATAGTCAGGTCTTCAAGCAATCGTTTTGCTTTGGACTGAAAATAGTTTTGAATTGAATTGTTATGATTAGAACATACGTCAAATAAAGCGAAGGTGGAAGCTCTATGAAACAGCGCATCAATGTATTCAGGATGTAATTCGAATTCTTGCTTTCTGTCTGAAATATAACTGTTATCATATCATTAGCGATCTTTATGAATATTTGGTAAATCTAAAGAATTTTTGGCATTGGGTATTTTCGTAAACTTTGTGTCTTTTTGTCCTAAAGATCTTTACTTTGCAATCAGACTGTCGGGAAAATAATGTGGACCGGCCGCAGTAAAATGTATCGCCTCGTCGCAGTAGTGCACCAAATCTCTAGCCACGGGTAGACCTCGCAAAGCGATGATGGGACATTTCAACGCGTGACGAATCCACATTATTTTCCCGACAAAGAGATACAGCAGTAATTGGAAGAACGTACATACAACTAAAAGAATTTTTAAAAACTTTTAGGACGGCAAAACATGTGCTATATATAATGCAAATTTAATCATCGTCTACACAAAGTTTTCACATAATTTCAGAACCTTGGAACAAGTGAAATCATCCTCTTCGTCCTCTTTCAATCGAACATCTAAGCCACCGGATAATGAAAATTTTTACTGTATCATTCACGAGTCCTCACCTGTCCCCGTCCTTGCCCCAAGATACACCCCCATCAGTGTATTCGTGAACCAGAGTAAGAACAAGAAGCTCTTCGTTTTCAACATATCATTTGTGTCAATCCCAATCTTCGCAACAAGCTTCCATCCCTTTGTTCTTTGATCTCCACCTACAAACCATAAAGCGTTGCTTTTTCAGGGGAAACTTTCATCGACAAAAGTTCAATGCTAATTGATCGAAATTTTGAGTTTCCTCTCCCCGCAGACACGATTTTAATTATTCTTTTCATTAGCGTGGATTTTAAAAATTGTCTGTGGTAATTGAAAAAACGGTAGGTGAAAGAAATACGAAGAAATTCAGGACATAAAAAAATTGTAACTGAAGATAATAAAGTTAAAAATCAAAAAAAGTAAAGTTCAAGATAAGTGAAAGTATAAAAATAAGATCTTCTGATTTGGGTGCAAGCTTTAAAAAAGCTCCCCGGGCGTTGGTCTTTAGGCACTTCCCTGGTTAGTCTACTCTGATGAGCTATGAAAATCTTATGTCTTACAAGTAGAAAATAATACCCTGAATTTATATTTCCCTCAGCGAGCGAAAGCAAAATTTTTTCAGTGAAATTTAACGTTCTTTTCGAAAAGATCGCTTTCATTCCCATCACCACAATCCCACGCCGCAAACCACAATATCGACTGATTGTACGGAAGATAAAACTGGAAAAATTCTACCGGAAGTTTCACAGTCATAGACATCAACAAATTTTTTGGAAGTTTCGCAGTTGGAAATTCGAAAAAATCGCAGCTTCAAAAACAATTTCGACAGTAAAAGTAAACATTTCGAACATTCTCTTCGCGGCGTCGGCTAAATCCAGAAATTTTTATGACAAAAAAAGCGAATTGATAAATTGACGGAACAACCCAAGTTTTTTTCGTATGCCGGTTTTCACTTTAGTGCGTCTATGGAAGCGACGGTTCGGACCGCAAGTTTCATGACAGAGCCGTCTTTTATGGATGGTTGACGGAGAGTGCAAAGTTTGAGACATTTTGAAAAGGAGAGTGGTTTTTTCAGCCGTCTAATGCAGAGATCACTGGAGCAGTTGCATCATGGAAGCCATGAAGCATGAGTTATCAAGTTATGAACAAATATACCAAGTGCAACGCCCAGATTTTCCTGAAATTTTGCACACGAATTATCTGTATGTTGCGTATCAATCTCCTAAAAGCCTCAGCTTGCACTTTGCAGAGATGGCTGAGGAATTCAACGATTTTTACCGCAAGCGTGTAGACAAAACGTGAAGAGCGGCCAATGGAAAACACCTTCGCACCAAATGTCTACGAATTTAGCGTGGAAAAGACTGATTTTTCTACACAATCAAAAGGCTAATGCAACATCTACATGAATCTTTTATAATCTAGAATTGAAAGGGCAAGACAATAAATTTGCTAAAGACATACGAAATAAAGACTTGCAAAACGCATCATTAATCACACGGATGTTGGTTAATTTACTAGATTTTTATCGGTTGTTGAAGAAGAGAAGTTTGAACTTCGTCGTCTAAGATGTGCGCTAATCTCCAACCACTTCCTTCCGTTATTGAGACTAGGCTTAAAGCTGCATGGAATAACCCACGGTCTCTATAAAAAATTCTTGCACGGTTCTGCCCCCGCAGGCTCTACAAAATCCTATGGTCTTCTTGATTACCACACAGCTCGTTCTCAGATATATATATTATCGTTGCCCAACACATCGACTTCTACCTCCAGACCTCGTCGAAAATTTCCGGTGCACCTGCGGAGAAATTTTCTATTAATTTTTTTGAAACTCCCTTTGATCTTGGCCCTGAAATGGCGGGTCACTTGAGGCGGGAGGTCGATTATATAATATGCGTTTTGGCAGGGAAATGAACATTGCTACAAAGCCATTGGGTAGTGTCGTGCCGGTAGCATAAGTCTTATTTTTTCGAGATTCGGCAACGTCCTAGCCATCTCCGCAAAAATATTCTCGTAAAATCTTTCGACAATGCGGTTGCACAAGCCAACACTCTAAAGAAAGGTTGAATCGGGAGGCTGAAGAATAAATCTTGTTATGGAAGACAGGTAAAAACATCGACGCTATACTCAATACATCAGAAAATTTATTTTCCGTGATAAAAATAATATTATATGTAACAACAGTGTAATTACATACAATCCTCACTATTCAAACATTCAACCTGTGTATCGTCTTTCCATAAAGTTCATCATAATGGGACAACAAATCATTTTCTACGGGATGGAAAAATTTGCTTTTTTTGAGAAAAGTATCACTCTTTGGTCAAATGACACTGATGAGTGGTTTACTTTTTTTGGGACGTTGCTTGAATCTGTATTTGTTTCCTCTTTGGATTTGTTCGGTAAAAGATCTCACAAGTAATGAGAAAAAATATGTTTTTGTTTGGAGCCAGGATTCGTCAGAGCGTTCAGGGATTTCCAGACCAGCTTCATTCAGTTCACACCATGTCGAAAATATTATAATTTTTTAGACTAGTTTTTGTATAAGCTTGATTTTGCTTACAAGTACCATCTCTTTTTGCTGTTGGCCATAGCCCTAATTTTCGAGCCAAAACTTGTGCCCTTATATTATTTAAAACTGTTAGCTTTTCTAGTCTAATTCCCTTACAAGACACAGCAAATCCATCTGAAGACGATCTGGGTGAAACTTCCATTTTTTTATGCACTCTCCGACTCCCGTCCTTCTCACCCAATTCCTTCTGTATTATGGAAAAAAGAAGGGGACGATTAGCGAAAAGAGGCCATCACCTGCGGCGCCAAGAGTTAAAATATTGAATATCGGGGAGTTCAGACAAAATATCGTCGCCACCGTTAGACGTTTCTCATAAATTCTGTTGCGAGATTACGGCGGTCAACTTTGCGGACTTGGTTTTTAGAGGGAGTGAATGGTTTATGTAGGTGCTTTAAGGGCCACTCTTCGGAAAATATGATAGATAATAAAACTTCGCCAAGGTTCTCAGGGAAAAAACTTGGCCAGAATTGGACTCGTTTTCATGTGTATAATAAAGATATCTGGGATTCTGATCCACCGCTTGATCAACCAAGTTACTGTGCCCTCTGAACTTTAAGCTAATTTATGCCACATTTCTCCCATTGACCTATGAACCGTCACCTCATAAACGCGCGCCCAGAACGGCGCCAAAAATTATGCGAATATGTCTGGAGTTTACAGAGCGAGGAGTCTACCGTTAATGCTTTTGTTTCGAACAGGAATTGGTGAAAGGTTCAGTTTTTGTTTTACCCCCGGAAGGGATGCCAAATTGCAACTTTCGAGTTGCAAAGTACTAACGTTTTTGCCTCCGTAGAACGTGTCTAGTAGCTTTCAAAAAAGTGTCAACTTTTGTCGCTCTTTTACTGAAAAAAGTCTGGTTGTTTATGAAAATCGCGTGCTTGGAATCTCGCGTAGGTCATAGAAAAAAATGTAAAATTTGTGCCAAGTTTCAAAAAAAAAAACTGTGAGCCGAACTGAGCACTTCTTTTGTCAGCAAAATAACTTTTCAATCATACGAAGTACGGATTTCCCAGCAGT
The DNA here is from genome assembly GCA_904066235.2 of Bursaphelenchus xylophilus. Classification (NCBI taxonomy): domain Eukaryota; kingdom Metazoa; phylum Nematoda; class Chromadorea; order Rhabditida; family Aphelenchoididae; genus Bursaphelenchus; species Bursaphelenchus xylophilus. Next base: position 8,660,688 of record CAJFCV020000004.1, read on the forward strand.
TCTTGCCCATTCTTTCAAACTTTTCCATTCCGCAACAATTTTTGCCCTTTTATGCAACACGTATTCGGCTCGCAAAATCCAATCCGTCATGCAAATTCGTTTCCGTTTCTCGAGCCAGCGGCATTGCTGCATGACACAGTTTCCCCATGTTTACTCTACTGCATTCTCGCATACCTCGGAATACCAAAGCTCAAAGTTGAAGCGGGTTTAATGTTTTTTTGCACTTGAAGCGCCGGCTCTCACCTTAAACACACACAAGTTTCATATCGGCGAGAGTTTTGTCATCGGACCGAGTGCTTGTTGCTGCCGGAACAAATCCAGACGGTCGCATCTCGACCTCCCGAACTGGACTTGTTGAACGGCTAATGGCGCCGATCAGTGGCACTCGAATGAAATGGAGGAGGTGGAAATGGTTCAGGGTGATCATATTTTTGTTGATGGCCGTTGGGAATGATGCGAGAGGTAAGTCACGGATTAAGACTTGTGTATATTGGGTGAAAACAAAACTTTTGCCGAATTTTTCAAGGGCAAAAATTGACTTGTGGCGGCCGGAATAAAAAAAGCTTGTTTCCGAAAGAGCACGATAAACTAGGAGTGTCGGCTAGACGGGAAAAGTTTATCTGGCTCTCATGGCCAGATAAATTTTTTTAGTTAGTCTGAGAGTCTATAACAAACTCTTCAGTTGCTAGAAATTTTTATCGCAATTTACAAACAACTTTTTTGTGAACCATTTATGGAAAAACTGCTGTCGTATCCTGTGGTACTTCAAATCTCTTTTCAGGCGCGGATCAAATGTTTGAACTGCATCCAGAATACATTGATCTGTTTCTTCATCGAGCAACAACAGTGGCGCTGTTTGAGGTAAGTCATCAAACAATCTAAAAACCCTTTTTTTAGTAATCAAAATTCAAGCCTCCGTAAAACGAATCGCAAAAGTCAAAAAAAGTTTTTTGTATAGGCGTTTCATTTTACGGAGGTTTATTTTGGCCTAATATGTATTGATTCCTGTGGCTTCTAGAGTCGTTCTTTAGAGGCATATCTTTTTGTTCATGAGTTTATTGCACAGGGGTTTTACTGAACAGACAATAACGACTTGTGATTTCCAGGCCAAGGCCAGAAAAGAGCTCCGGAAGCTCTCAAACTCTGAAGAAGTCATTTTCAAGGAGTGCGCGTCTTCTGCAAAAACAGTTTTGGCCATGGCCAAGTGTGTGAATCGAGTTTTGGACACCAGAGACAAGATGAATGCGGATATTGTAGAGGATATTCCAGCAGATAATAATTGTGATTTTGATCATAGCGATGGAAATTGGGTTATGGGACTGATGAGGACTATATACAGGACATTTGGATGTCCAAATAAGGAGAATGAAGAGGAAAAGAAGAAGAAAAAAGAGTTCACAATGAAGATTGGTGGGTTTTAAAATACGTTGTGTAGCATTGTTTTTTCTTGAAAAAAATGCATTTAAAAAATTGTTTATGTCCAATTTCATACTTCCAAACTTTCAGACATCAAAAAAGCCAACCACACCACGTCGGAATCCCTTTTTCCAAAGCCCGCACAACGCATAATCCACACACTGTATCCGGCGAGACTTCGATACAATCGAACTTCTCGACTCGATGCTCTCAGACGTCGAGTTTTTCAGTTTGGCCCTCATCAACGAACAATCAAGTTCAACAATCCAGAGCCAGAGGTTCAAGGGAAAGAAAGGAGTCGCTGGGAGCGAAGGCGACCGAAATTGGACATCAAAAGGCTGAGGAAAAGGGAGACAAGTGAGTTATTTTTGTATGTCAAATCGGGGCTAAGGTAGTACAACCCCCCAGTCCAGTTTAGCCCCCCATAACCCAGTACAACCCCCCTCGTCCATTCTGAACCCCAAAATTTATTTCAAAGAATTAATCCAAGTTGTATGGTCCAGCACAAGCCCCCTACGTTTCAGGTCAAACCCCCAACGTAGTAGATCAAACCCCCTCTTACATTTTTTGTATTATTCTAACTTGTTCATTATGTGGGGCACATCAACCACAAAAAAAAAAGTTTCAAATCGGGAAAACTGTTTGCATAACTTTGTTAGGGTGCCCAAGGGTAGCTCAAATTAAAAATTGGAAACGAGTCGGACTGACCAAAAAATAGTAGTAGTAGTAGATTTGAAAACCTTATTTTAGACATCTTTTGCTACTAAATCGTTTCGTAACGAAGCAATTGCCTAAATTCTTTTTTCTATGAGCATAATTAGAGTATTTTTAGAGAACAATAAGCAACCCTGTGTCATATACTAGCTTACTCACTCAAAATTCCAAAAAAAGTGATATTTAGGTGACTAAAATAATATTTTAAAAATCTGTAAATTTTGACTCAGCTAGGTCCACTATGATCTAAAAAGACAATAAGAGCATAATTAGTGGCATCCGCACCAGTTTAGAAGCTGTTCTAAGAACCTTGTTTTAGGTGATATTGGCCATTTTTGAAATTGGCGCAGCGAAGTTGAAACCAACTCCAAAAGCTCAGTATAGCCTTAGAAAGCCATCTCAATTTACATAGATAATTTTAAAACTTTGACTTCAGTCATAAACTTTCATTATTTTTGGTATAAGATCAGGTATGCTACTATAAGGTAAAACTTTTTTTCGACCTAAGAGTTAAAATTTTTGCAGTTAATCTCCCTTAACAGGATGTTATGAGATAATATAGTTAATTAATTAGACTATTTAACGCTGTCGGACATTAAAAGCTGCCCAAAGTAATATAATCCATAAGGTAAAAAAGCTTAAAATCGCATCTACTTTTTTATTATCTGTCCGATTTGCTTCAAACTTCGCATACTACCTTAGAATGCAATATTCTGAAGATCGTTGCAATCACTTTCCGTGTTTCAATCGTTTTAGACAAGTTATTCTGCCGCAAAGTTTGCAAAAATTCGATTTTCTCCGGCCGTTTGTCGCTAACCTGGTGGCCGAAGAACGCCAAAATCTATTAATTTAAAAAATATGGGTCCTTGGCAATGTTTTAATCGCAGGTTCATGTTATTTTGTTCATTACCCACTGCACAGTAAGCTAAAACATTAGAGACTCTTAAAAAACCGAATGCCAAAAATCTTGGCATTCTGTTTGTGGTTGATGTGTGGGGTGTGAAGCGGACAAAACAGTGGGGGTTTGAACTACCGTTCGTGGGGGGCTGAACTACCGAAGCCCCGTCAAATCTTATGTAATAAAACAATGTATAAAAACAATAAATTTTTAAGGTAAACCGCAAATCCAAAATGTCAGCAAACGATGTGAAATCCCGAAAAATGTGGCCTTGTTGAGGAATGTTCAGTCATATTTCGATAAGATGAATCACGTCATCCGATTTACTTATAGGATGGGGAAATCAAATGAAAAGTAAGCTTACTTGGATTCTCAAAAATCTTGATATAGAACTGAAGCCCTCCGCAAAAATGCTTTCAAATTTTTTAAGCGAAAGATTGCTACAAAATAAGTGTCCTACAACCAGATATCTTTTCAGATTTTTCAAAGAGATGAACGACAATGTTGCCTTTCAAAATCGCCCTCCGAATGGGAAATCGCCCTACGAGGAGATGCAAAAAATGATGCAGCAAATTGAAGAATTTGATGACAAAGGAGTGATCTCCATTTTATCTCCAAAACTCTTCAATTTAATGCCAGATCAACAGGATCCGGAGTCCAAACGATACATGTCTCCCAACATGTTGAGCTTCCAAGACGAGGGGATGTTACCGTTGCCAAGACTGTTTAAGGCAAGTTTTAAAGAGGGTAAAATACGCTTCTTTACATCAAAATACGTCAAGGATGAAATTTTCCACAGAAAAATTATTTTTTGTTGTAAATGAATATGAATACACACGAAAGAATACGCCATAAGAAGTTCTTGACTTGCGGCGTATAGCTTCTCATCTCGATTTAATATTTTTTGAGTTCTGCGAGAAAAAATTCTTTTCGGAGATCTTATCGAGAAATTTGCGAATTTTAAGAAATTACTTTGTCTATAATACTAACAAAAAATTATCAAATAGCAACAAAAAATCAACAAAAAAATCACCGCTATCAAAAAAATTTTTTTGTCTAGTAGTACAAGTTTTTTAATCAAAAAAACTTTTAGCTCAGCAACACTGATGAATGTGAAACCCTAAAATGGCTCGACCTCCTCCTTGATTTTACCGGCGGCACGAAAATGTTGAACGGCCATGTCCAACGGCTTGGGGAGCATATGAAAACAGTCGACGAAATCCTCTACCCCAGGCTGTTGGAGACTGAGAAGATGGAGAAACATTACGATAAAGTGCATTCCATGTCGTCGGAAGAGCAACGAAGGCAAATGAAAAAGTTTGGGTATGCACCGTTGAATGCGAAACAACTGGAGATGATGTATGGCGATAAAGGTGGGTGAGAGAAAAAAGCTGAAAACGGTGTTTATAAGGCCTTCTGATCAAGGATTTTTCGAATTTTCTTCTGATTTTATCAATGTAATTTACCTAGAATACTTATCAACATCTAAAAAAATTTAGCTATACATAAAAAAGCATGGTTTATACATCCTCAAAAAATACAAAAAATCTTTTTTTCCAGGAGTTCTCCCCGCCTACAATGTGGATGTAAAATCTCATATGGAGGATCCAGACGCGGCTCTCGAGAAGACAATTCGCAAACTCTCAAGTTTGACGCCGGAAGAAATTGCGGAGGTCGAAAGATACCAAAAAGACGAATCCACGATAAAAGTCGGCAAAATGGACGAAAAAACAGATATGCCGTTTCGAACACGACGCCAGGCTCCAGCCCCACCGAGAAGGCCGTCATTTTTTGATTTTCGAGATTTGGATCCATTTGCGTTCACCCAACGGATCTCAAATCCCAATATTTTGGGACATTATGTCATCTCACCGTACGCATTTTATTTGCAAGTCTTCTCACCAACGTTGTTGAACGTAAGTGGCGATTTTTGGAACATTGGCGATTATTTTGACATTTTTTTGCCTACCAAGTTTTTTGCTTGGCCATTTCGAAAGGTTTTCTTTCGGCCGGCATAGTTTATTTTTGTAGAGAGCTTTTGCTATGTATAATAATACTTATGCTTCCATTTCAGATGGAAATCATCAATCCCCGTGCATTTATTGCGACCATTTTCTCGCCGGTTGTGTTGGTCCTTCGAGTCCTGTCGCCCTCCGCCTTCCGCCTTATGTTGTTCTCTCCACTGATGTTAATCGCCTGGATTATGGTCCCAGAAGCATTTTTGGCCAAGATCTTCTCTCCCAAGCTGTTGGATGCCCGTATTTTGTCGCCGGAATCCTTCTCGGCGATTGTGTTGTCTCCTGGAGCGGGAGTAATGCGTATAGCGTCGCCGAATGCAATGAATGTGTTGGTATTGTCACCCTCGATATTCACTTATGGTCTCTGGTCGGGTAATCGGTATGTGGTGCAGGTGTTGTCTCCCGGTTTGGTGGGTGTGGATCAGCATCCATTACTGAAGCCGGAACCATAGATTTATTGATTGTTTGTGAAGTTTTTGTGGCTTGAAACAGCAGCCAAGCCCGACAATATCTCCTGTTAGTTGCTCATTATCTAATATCGCTTTTATATATTTTCACTTTCTGTCTCCAAAGAGTGTATTCGTTTACCAAAGCCGATCTTATTTCAATCTCATTGTACAGGGTCTTCCATCTTTGTGGCCCGATTTGAATTCGCTAAAACTTCTTTATTTTTCGACCTAATTTGAAGATTCTTTTTTTCCCTGAACCCTCAGAATCGCTCATTTTGTTTTAATACCAATATATGGCAGGACTACAGAAATCTCGCCATCTTCGTCGTGAAGTACAGAAGGCCACAAAGATCGAACACCTTGTATTTATTCAATTATTATACAAACAAGCTAGCCACAAAGGGCCTTTAAAGTACGGCATTTAATTCTATCTGTATGCAAGATTTCTAAAAATTCAGTATTTTTTGGTTGAATGTCGTTGTACAGAGGCTTGACTGTATTTTACTCTACCTTTAAACCAGCTAATAATTTATTTTACCCCGCATTTTCTTTATTGTTGCAGCTTTTTAATAACTAATAAACCCGTTCACAGCGGACCCAAATTGACTTATAAAGACATATAACGACTTATATGAACAGATAATGACTTATAAGTCAAAATAACGTCAAAAGAGGAGGGGCTTATCTCTCTTTACTTATAAAAACAAGTAAGAACTTATAATAACAAATAAGTTCTTTGCAAAGAAAACTTTTGAGCGCCAAATACGCTTTTTCCTTTGTGCACGCGTGAGCTGGACTTGTGAAATTCTAAGTTTTTGGAACGTCGCGACGTATTTTTACCTTGGATCGATCAAAGTAAGGTGCTTTTAATCAGCCTTTTTTTGTTTTACAAGAGTTTAGAGTGTTTAGATGAAAAGTCCCGAACGTAATAGCCTTCCCGTGCTGGGAGCATGCCAGCCTGAAGAAGATCCATCCCCAGAAGATGTATAAACATGCACGATCAACCAACGGATTGCTAAAGGATCCATTTGCTCAATTTTGGTAGGTGTTTTTTTTTAACTGTTTCCACATTTCAGAGGTCTCGAAAAAACTTCAAGACAAAGTTTTGTTATATTGTACTAGGTCCAGGTGAACCCGTTGGGTTTTAGATAACTACAAAAATGGTCATGGGGGAATCCAATGGACACACGATGAATATATACACGATGAATAGAAAGATGACATCCGGTAGCTTCAGGTATGGTTGATAACATTCACCTGAACCTAGTACAATATCGCAAATTTCATGTCTAAAAATTTTTCCGCCAGAAACCTTTTAGGCAGTTCAAATTCATATGTTTTACTGTTAGTATGTAACGCATAAAAAATTGAGTTTAAGCCGAACTCATATTATAGTTTCCCGAAAAAAAACTTTTTTCTAATATCTCCAAATATTTTCAGTGAAACCAGAAGCATTAGAAGCAATAATATACATCTACGGCCGCCTACAGAAGCGACGAACGCCCCATCAAAAAATCTCAGGTCCTTCGTGCATTGAAGTCTTATTCTACTTGTGCCGCTTAATTGTTTGAGTTATAGATTGAAATAAATCTTCATTTTTTTTTGCACGGTGCAGTTATAAATAAAATGACTTATAAAAACATATATGAAATTATAAGTCAATTCAACAAGAGCGCACAGAGAACCCTTATAAAATCATATATGAACATATAAGTCATTTAAAATGATTTATAAGAACAGATATTGACTTATAAAAAAATCATTTCATTATAAGTCATTATATGTTTTTATAAGTCAATTTGGGTCCGCTGTGTTCAGACCATGAGTAAATTTGTTTCCACCCTCATCATTTATATCTCAAAAAGTATCAAAAGTGAAAGCCAACAAAGTAATTTCCTTCCTCGATAAGATCGGGAAGATAACTTGAGTAGACGAATGAACTAAACTGAGATCTCGCCATAATTGACATCATGTTTCTCGGCGATTACTTGAGGGTCAAGCTAATGTTTCGGGCGTTCAAATTATACCTGGCTGTTTCTGTTTTTGTCTATCTTATGGTATATGTCCATTATCGGTACAAATATGACTATTCAGTCTTGCGAGAGATGTATGAAGGTGAGATTGAGATTGGGGGAGTTGTTTTGAAAATACGGCTTTAATTGCTATGGATATTAATAGCTGAACAATGACTTTCTCGGAGGCTTTTTTAGATGAAAACCTCCTTCTTCACAATGAGAGTTGTAAAGTGGTGTACGTCAACCCTTTCCATCAAGACATTATCGAGATCATTCGCGAAGACCGAAAGACAAAGCCGAAATGCACTCCGCGAGATAAAATACGTTCGTCTTTGGTCAATGGAAATCTTTTTATGGATGATATTGAAGAAAACGAAAGATGCTATTATAAGTAAGATTTATTCCGAGAGCGACGATGAAGCATTTGTTATTTGTAGGATAATCATCGGCACTCTTCAAGGCCACCCAAAGCCTTTGGAATGGGAAGAGTTTGGTATCAATGGTGCTGCGCCTCAAGGCGATTTTGTCCATGTTCAGTGCAGAATGGGGAGTGTTACAACATACGATTTTGTTCATCATCAAATTTATAAAGAGTAAGCGGAACAATTGAGAGATTGCGAGATATATAAGAAACTGCGACAGGGTGGTCTCACAAAAAAATATATATAATAAATTTCAGTCTCGGCACGCCTACCCCAAAGATTTCATCGAAACCCAACGAATTCCCAGACGTTCATGTCCTCGCCATCGATTCAGCGGCCATGCCACATGTCCGTCGAGCCCTTCCAAAGACCCTAAAGTATATTACCGAGCAAATGGGAGCCATCTCATTCCCGTTTCAAAACAAAGTCCAAGCAGATACCGTGGGAAATTCTCGAGCTCTACTTTTTGGAAATTTAACCGAGCCAATCGAAACTCACCCAGATGGAGAGACCTTGCCTTATATTGAGCGGAATGTCTTATCGGCTTGTTCAAATGACAGTAGCTTTCTTCTTAGGAAGTTTAAAGAAAAGGGATACAAGACACTGCTCAGTGAAGATTGGAGTGCCCATTTGCTGATGGCTTGTAAGGAGAATCAGACAAGTCCGGTCGACCATTTTATGACGTAAGGGAAGCCCAGGCATTTCGAACCTTCCACTGTACACACATCTTTTTCAGACCTCAATAAAATGTGTACTTCTTTCAGGGTATATTTTGACTACCTCCGACAAAACTTCCAAGAGACCCAACATCTCAACATCGTCGGTCCAAACGGTCGATCTCTCTATCACTCAAATGTCTGGCCACGATATTGCCGTGAGAGGCATTTTGAAATGTTCAATTATCTCGACAACTTTATCGACGCCTATAAAGAACACCCCAAATTTACAGTAACATGGCTGGGCTACCTCATGCACGATTGGCGAGGGGATTTGTACATGTACGACGATGACTTTTTAGAGTTTTTTAAGAGTCATAAAGTAAGTGGCTAACCTTATAAGAAGCCTGTTTTTTGACAAAAAATTGAGTTGAATCTGAATTTTTAGTTCGAAAACTCGCACTTCTTCCTGATTGCGGATCACGGAAATCGAATCTACTCGGACAAGAGCATGTTCTGGGACCGAACCGAGGATTACAACCCGGTATTGGTTTATATCCCGCCGAAAAGAACTCAGAATAATGAGAAAGTAATGAATTACGTTCGGACCGCATCCAAACAATTGGTCACACAGCTGGATGTTTATGCAACTCTTTACGACATCTTGGAGGTAAGAGGGGAAATTGAAACGACATTTGAATACCTTGCATCAAAGAACAACTTCAGGAGAGCCCTAAAATTTTTGAGCTCGCAATTTGAGCTTGGCTTAAGCAGCATTACAATAGATATCAAAAAAAAGTTCCGCAATTACTCAACGAACTATTGGTTTGAAATTTTAGAATGGCTTTCTGGACCAAACCGAGCCCCTAAACCTCCTGCCGTCACTTCTCGGATCAAGCTTCTTTCGACCACTCAAACAACCACGCAACTGCGACTCCCTCGGAATCTCTTATAAATACTGTCTCTGCGACTCTCTCGGCCCACGGCATCAAGATCCTGAACTAGGAACAAAGCTAGCCCAGACAGCAGTGAATTACATGAACAATTGGATCAAAAGGACAGGCCATTCTGATATTTGTACGCCATTGGAGATTTCAAAAAGTTTCACACCGGTTATTGAGGAATACATGCCGGGAAAATATGAGGAGAAAGTTTACGTTGTAACGTTTCAGACGTTCCCTGGAAATGCTCTTTATAATCCGTTTGTTCAGGTGAGAAATCAAGGCTTTTGTAAATTTTGGAAAAGTTTTTGTAAGGTTCTTTGCCTAGTAATAAGTTGGCAAGCGGGATGGTCTATTTTTTGACAGGAATGTGACAATACTTTGGATATCTTCCACTTCATCAAGAACAAAACACCCTTTCTTTCAGGTGAAAAACGACGGCACAATGGCCGTGAAATCCACCACGTTCCCTCGCCGCAACACCTTCAGTCTTCACGCGAGATGCGTTTTCGAGCGATACGGTGAGGTCCGACATGCCGAGAACTATTGTTTCTGCAAAAGCCTTCTAAACGATACCTTGGAAACCAATAAAGTTAATTTATGACCTCCCCCCTTTGCTTAGCCATGATCCGTGGGCCCGGAAGGCATTAAAACTTAATGGTGGACATGTGACAAATTAAGTTCTCGAGACTGATCGCCGTCACGAGTAAAAAATAGATTTATTTTGCAAATTGTTTTGGTGGGTGGAGGTGGGAATCGTACATGCGAAAGGGTAAAATCTCGACCGCCGTTGCAAGGCGAAGGCCAAAATTTTCATTAATCGATACCCCGTCTGCTTGGAAATCATGCATAGAATTTGATGAGAACTCAAACATCGCCTTCGTAGCTCTGACCCTGTAGATTGACCTCATTGATTTCTACTGTAGCTCATGTGACCAACCTCTGCTGTGCCCGCCCACTCATCTTTTCACCCCTTTTTCTCATTATCCATCACATCCGCGCTCTTCAAAAGGTCATTCTTCCTCGCCCTTCGTGCTCATTGATGTTATGCTAATGAAAGCGCATGGAGATGTTTCGGTCCCACGCAAACTCGCGGCACACAACAGTTTGAAGTCTTAACCTTTGCGGATCGCTCGAATAAAAAGTCCGAAACAGGTCATTAATCCAGCCAAATGGGTCATCGAATGAGCGAACACATTGGGGATTTATAGCCCTCCTCCTCCTCACATGTGCAAAAGTTTTACGAAAGCAAACAAAATTACTTTTTGAAAGGCTCTTGAATCGCGTTTTTTTGTGATTCCCCAATGCCGAAATGTTGCTCTTTTATAGGTTGCGGCGAGTTTCCAACTTTTTTAACGTCTTCGGGGAGTACGGTAATTTGGGATGGGATGTGTTTTGGATTCCTTTGCGCTTGCAATGTCACTTAACTTGGGGTTTTTATTTAGCTTTCTTGTGACCGATTTGAGTTTACAAGGGAAGTGCCTCCAGTGCGGCACTCAGAATTTCTTTGACCTCTGTGTAGACACTGTAGCTAGGCCTGGAGGGAAATTTCAGCTAGCTCTTTGCTGAAGAGGCTGGAATATTAAACGTCGCCTGTTGAGAAGCCCGGGAATGCAATCACACGACAAGACGAGAAGCTCGAGTTCAAGTGATCTACCGAGTGGTAAAGCGGCCCTTATATAGGGAAATCCCACGTGGAAAAGGGCAATCAAATTTGAATAATAAATTATGATTTTTGTGGGAATTCGGGCTCGAAGTTCGGTCGCTCCTCCTCATAGCCTTTGAAAGATTATTGTCTGAAATGAGTGCAGTCTTTACCCAAAAAAAATCAGCCGTCACCCTCTGAGTACTGTCTCTGTTTTCTGCTTTTTCCGCATCATCTTCGACGACTGCGGAAGAATTTTGCGACCGTATTTTAAAATTTCTATTGTGGTGTCGTTTGTTTCGGATGATCTCTTTATCGCGTTTCATAAGCTACGTGAAGTGAAGGCCGGTTCGTAAGGCCAGTATTGACAAAGCTGTATATTGTTTTGCATATATCCCACCAGTACGTGTGTGTGGGGGCTGTTACCGTAAGCCTTTTTACTCGACTTTCTGAACAATGTGTGGATGAGCGGAAAAGTGTAAAAATGGAAATAGTTGGGCAAAATACAGTAAACCTTAGACGGAAGCCATGAAAAATAAATTTTCGTTTTTGGCAAATGATTTCAAGAGTTTGCAGGAGCGTTTAGGCTAAATATTTGCCCCTTTAACGTCATATATTCCTCTAAAAATCTTTTTTCTCGTCTCAACCTAATTTCTTGTTGTTCACGCGACTTCATAAACAAACTGCGAGCCGTTGTCCTTTCCCTCCATTCCGGCGTTCAAAACGCATCAACCGAGAAAAGGTGGGGCTGCTCATTGCTCCGTGTTACCGGGCCTGCAGTCTAAGGGCTGCGCTATTCGCGAAAAAAATTCTACGTGATAACACGGCGCTGTTTTTTCGCTGATAAGACTTGTCATTTCGTCTTGCGGGGAAGTTAGTTGTCTTGATTGTGACAAGAATGGAATACGGTAGGTCCTCTGGTTTGGGTTGGTACAAGTGGGGCAAAACTGCAGTCTTACAGGGGAAGTACTTCAAGTGTGACGCTCAGATTTTCTTTAAATTTTGCACACACATCGGGTATGGACTAAATATCAATTCCTGAAAGTTTTAGCTCGCGCTTTGCGGGCGCCGCCGAGATATCGAACGATTTTTGCCGCCGAGAGAGCACACTAAACGTGGAGAGCGGTCAGAGAGAAAAGCGCTTTTTGGCCATAACTTTGGCAGTTTCGTGCGGAAAAATTTGATTTTTTGTAGAAACATTATCCTTTACAGTTGAAATAGGCATGAAACTTTTCGTGCCGAAATTCGGCAAAAAGTCCTAAATTTTTGCCGACTTTTGATCTAAAAATCTCGGTTGTTTCTGTAAAGCGCGAGCTAGGATTCTCGCATATATCTTAGAAAAAATTATTCTAAATTTATGCCAAGTTTCATCAAAATCTGAGCGTCACACTTCAAGTACTTCCCTTGTTAGTTTAAACGGATGACGATTTTTTTGTTTCTTTACGGAAAAATGGAAATTGCTCGAGGCACAATGCTTAGATTTTCTTGTCACTCTACACCCGATATATTTACTTCACCATAAATCAATCCTTGAAAATCTTAACTTGCAATTTGCAAGGGCAGCACAAATATTCAGCAATCATGACTTTTCAACCACAAATATCGGCAGTTCCTTCAACTCTAGAGCTAAGAATCTAGCAAATGCCATGGACTATCTTAACGTGATGATCTCCCGAAAATCTCACCGCTGTGCCTTGAGCATTATTTCTTGTGTATGCAAAGCCCGATAATCGACCGAGAAATGGATGGCCGATCAATTCTTGATTAACTTTTAATAGGCGTTCCCTCAGGATTCTTATCATGCTCCAAAAACAATTTAGATTAGCAAGCTTTCCGGTGATACTGCAACTTCTTTAACAAATTATCTCGTATTTTTTTGAGAATTGGCATCGCACTCACAATCAGCTCCAGTCTCCAAACTACCAATCGCTTGGCCGGCGAAAGCTATGCTCACTGTCGCTCACATCTTCGAGGAAGGTGGGTTATTTGAGTTTTTATCGTTTTTGGTTATGACGAAACTATCTTTTATTTTTGTCACCAATTTTATAGGTTGTCCAACAAATAATGACCCTCTTTGAAAAATTTACTTTTTCGGCAAAATTTATCGTAATAACAGCGATCTGTATAATCAAAATAGTTATCATTTGCTTTAACACGCTTATTACAATGTGCCAAAAAACTTTTTATGTCTGTAGCTTAGAAACCCCGGCTTCTGGAGCCAATGAAACTTTTGAAGGCCTTTTCAAGGGCGTCTTGATTGTCGAATTCCCTACCACTGATGAAACGTGCTAGATTCTTGAACAGATGGTGGTATGTATAGGCCAGCTTTGAGAAATACGCTGGACGAGGGACAGTCTCGTATCTCTATTAAATCGGCTTCTGGAAGGTCATTTTTTAACGGTGAGGTTCCTGTTGCCGCGAAAAATTTTTGGACTTCTGCGGCGCATCGTTGAAGGCAGATGCTGCCACAAACTGTCTACCTGGATACAATAGGGGATGGTATTTACATTTTGGCCAGCTTTCAAGAAACTATACTTTACTATTCCTGCGCTGCACCATCAAGAAGTAGTCATCACCTTGTTTTGGGGGGAGTCGGGCTTTGACAAGTGCCACGGTGACGCCCTCGGAGAATTCCATTAGGCATATCTCGTCTGATTGTCGTAGAAGACCCGCTTTTCATCATAGGCCACGATCTGATCCAGGAAAATTGTTTTCAGGCTCGCAAAAATGGGAAATGTCGCGCCTCCATTCTTTGCTTTGATCCAATAATGTGGGAGCAAGTTGCCCAGCATTTTTTGAATTCAATCAACGTCGAATAGTTAGCCCCCGATTATTTCAACACCCAGACGATGTCACAGATGCGTCGGATGTTGATTCTAGGATGGGCGTCAATCAATGACCTCAGGCTAAATTCATAAAGTCTGGATGCCGTATTTTATCTTTGGGTCCCTCGCCGTCAGATCGAAAATTTTTAAAGCACCGTTTCACCATATTCCGACACAGAACACACTAGCCGAACGTGACGTTGATACTTTACGTAGCTTCTGAAACTTTCGCATCCTGTTTTTGCCCGTACAAGATGACAGCGCGAACCGACTTTTTTCGATAATTTTGGATTAGAGCTAAATTACTGTAATTTGGTCCAAATATGGCAAGCGATACATCAAACGAAAGCCTGAGATCTCAGCTACAAAATGGTGTAATATTTCGAAATTCCATCATCGATTACCTTGTTTAGAGACTTTAGACTTTACCCTCTCGAAGAGGGTCATTATTTGTTGGACAACCTAATACATATGTACGTACATGTTTGTATACAAAATCACCCATTTTTTTCAATGTTGAGATCGGTGCCGCTGAAGAAATAAAATTCATAGTCTAGAAACTAAGTAGCTGTTTGTATAAGGATCGTGGTCTAATGAAACATAAGAACTTGCCATTTTTGCCGCAATATTACAGCCATCCCCACACATTACAAGGGAGCCGAGATTAAGGCCAAAAAGCGACGCAAGTCATTTTGTCGAGCTATAGCTTTTTATTGCGACATTGTAAGTCATATTTTTCATGGATTTTAGATGAGATTTTATAAAATACCATGGTTTTCATTTGTGCTTCTCTAACATCTGGTTTTCGCGGTGGGACCCTTCCAACTCTTGTCTCTGTTACATCGGGTCACCCTTAAGTCTGACTTGACCTTAACTTCCTCCAACTCCTTTAAGCCCATTTCGTTCTCAAAACGACATTACCGAAATAAATTCTTCCACGAAATTGCCTTTTAGGAATTTACGGTTTCCGCCCACATGCGGCGATCAAAAAACAATTGAAATATAAGAGTGCCGCAACGTCATGAATGTTTGCTCAACGCCATTACATCCGCGGGAATTTTTTTTCAACTCCGAAGCCCAAAAGAAAGAAACATTGCTTCTTGGCACTTGCTTTGACTACAAGTTTTAAGCCAAATTTTTGCGTAATAGGACGCGTTAATGCGGCGAATCTTTCGATCTGCTTTTGTAACTTTATATTACTATTTTATGCTTACAACAAGCCAGCATACATCATTCATTTATTTTTGTAGTTTTTATGATGAAAAGTAATGACATTTGAATTCAAGATTTGGTGTTGGAATTTAAATTGCTTTCGCTTGAAAATTTGAGTACAGCACCTTGATAGGGCAAAAACATGATAATCGCAACCGAGGAATGTAGTTTCAATTGGTTAATTAAAGCCAAGTCACTTGAGAAAAGGTGGGAATTGAAGTTGACTTGAGTGCCTTAGGGTTTACGTTTATCAAAATCAAGTTTTCATGTGTCTTCACCTCCCTTTTTATTAGCCTACATTCGCCTGTAATAAATCAAATATTTATATGCTTCAAGGAATTGTTTGTATTAGGCAAACAAGCCTCCTGCAAACCGTTCGAACTGCACTTAAAATTTTTATTGACTATGGCAACTTTTTCAAAAATTCTTTATTGAATCCACAACTCTCACAATACTGATTTATACATTGATAAACATTTTTTTTACCCCATCTCCACCCATACAAACATAAACTCTATGCCCTCTCTTTATTCCCTTTCCTTTTATGGTATACATTTTTGAGACCCCAGCCAATTTTTAAACCTTTTTCTTCTGTATTTGTTTGTCCAACGTTCCAGAAAATGTTAAAAACTTTTAATTGCCTCAAGCAATATTTACGACTTACTATTCTTTTATGACCGCCCTTGACACAATCTTATCTTGAAATGGGTTTTGTTTTAGGCGGAAAGAATAGAGGTTACGCGCTCTAGCGGCTTGAAACCTCTATTTTTGGATACTTTCTTTTCGTATCTTATAGACTATACGCTGAAGGGATTTTACGATTTTTCATGTTTGTCTGTAGCGCTAATAATAGAAATTTAATTGTGCCAATTTTGCTATAGATCTATGACCCTTCAGTAAATTCTGGGGGTGCAGAAAAGCGTAACTTGGCCATAAATGGAATAGGTCATATGGTTCTAGATGCAGAAAAGCAGAGTTATTATTACTTGGGCTAATCGATTAGTAGCTTGAGACTTTGATATGTAATACAGACCTGTTTAACTGATAAGACGTCTTTTAGAGCCAGATACATTAGGCGGCATACACACATAGATAAAGATTGAAATTAGATCATAAGTTGAGGGTGTACTTTGTGCATGGACCAAATTTAAACGGCTCGTTGTTGGCATCGCTTGATATCAAAAAATTTTGCGCTGATTTCTTGAACCCACCAATTGCCATCCCCGTTTTTTGGACTAAACTCTGGACCCGTCAACAAATTCATCCTTCTCCCCTTCCCCATCGTATACGTTATTTGAACATTCTTCTCTTCTCCACAACTCTTTCGCGTGAAAAAGAGGCACCACGACATTTCCGGAATTTGGACACTTCCGGAATGGCGGAATAGTGACACTTCCGGAATGGCGGAACAGTGACACTTCCGGAACCGGGGAAAAATCAAAGAAGAGGCTTAGACCTGCCATCTGAACCATCTGACTGGATTTATTGTTATTAATCTCAAAAATTTTGTTATTTTTTTTCTGATTGTTACTTTTTTCTTAAGTAGTAGTGTTAAAAAGTAATTTTTCGATTTTTTCTAAAAATACTCGATTTAGGGGTTTTCAAGGTTGCTGATTTCGAATATCGGGTTCATTTTTTCTGAACTTTACTAGTTTTCCTTAAGCAGTAGTGTTATAAAGTAATTTTTTGAAAATTTTCTAAAAATACTCGATTTAGGGGTTTTCGAAGGTGCTGATTTCGAAAATCATGTTAGCTTTTCTCTTTATAGTACTATCTGGTACTATACAGTACGAGGTGAAAATGTGGCTTTTGGCGTTAATGGTGTTGTTTTGATGCTTAGTACTCCTCAAAAACACGTTTTAAATAACTGGTACTGTTTAGTACTGTCTGGTACTATGTAGTACATGGCGAAAATAGGAGTACTAGGCAACAGAACAACACCACTAACGCCTAAAGGCCAAATTTTTATCTTGTACTACATAGTACCAGACAGTACTAAACAGTACCAATTATTTAAAACGTGTTTTTGAGGAGTACCAAGCATCAAAACAACACCATTAACGCCAAAAGCCACATTTTCACCTCGTACTGTATAGTACCAGATAGTACTATAAAGAGAAAAGCTAACATGATTTTCGAAATCAGCACCTTCGAAAACCCCTAAATCGAGTATTTTTAGAAAATTTTCAAAAAATTACTTTATAACACTACTGCTTAAGGAAAACTAGTAAAGTTCAGAAAAAATGAACCCGATATTCGAAATCAGCAACCTTGAAAACCCCTAAATCGAGTATTTTTAGAAAAAAATCGAAAAATTACTTTTTAACACTACTACTTAAGAAAAAAGTAACAATCAGAAAAAAATAACAAAATTTTTGAGATTAATAACAATAAATCCAGTCAGATGGTTCAGATGGCAGGTCTAAGCCTCTTATTTGATTTTTCCCCGGTTCCGGAAGTGTCACTGTTCCGCCATTCCGGAAGTGTCACTATTCCGCCATTCCGGAAGTGTCCAAATTCCGGAAATGTCCTGATGCGGAAAAAGAATTTATCAAACCCGCTGATAAGCTGTTTGCTCAACTTTTATTGGCAAACAAATGTGAAGAAGCCGCCGTTTGGTTAACTTCCAGCTAACTCCGGCTTTCTACTGTAGCAAGTCCAACGAAGCGCGGCGCTGTGCACGTGGTAAGTATAATACTTCAGGAGTATCCGAGTGAAATGTAGTGGACTTGTTGACGGCGTGGACCCGGTTTGACACAAAAATTAATAGGGCAAAACAAGATATCGTCATTTGGGTGGGGAGGAATGGAAAAAGATAATTAGAAAGGCTTCAGGAAAGGCAAAACACAAAAACATTGTTGCCTAGTGTTCAGAAAAACATTGTATGAAAGTAGGGGCTCCTCTACAGTTTTCTCGGTGGACTACTTTTTATTATGTTATAATAGGCATAATTCCGCAAGAAAAGCTTTCAAAATGCGCTGAAAAAAATATATTTTTTAAATTTTCCACACTCTGCTTTTGAAAATTTTGGCTTGCGCTTTGCAAAGGTATCTAGGACGTTCAGAGACCTCTGCCGTGAGAGCGCACAAAATGATTAGCTAGAAAAACGCCTTTGGGCCAGATCTCCACCACTTTCCCGTTGAAAAAATGATGTTTTGTAGAAAAAATGCTACGCCTAAAGTTTTAACGCCCAAACCCGCTTTCTCCACCAAAAAGAGCACTAATCATAAGTCGGCTAGCGTCAAAAACGTGTAAAACGAATATTTCTCGCACTTTTCATCTCGAAAGGAGAGGAGAAGTGAGGGTGTATGGTAGAGTTGATGGCCTATGAAAAAGCGATCAAAATGGGATAGGCCGAGGAATTAGAGAACACTCTTTCTCCCACAATTAACCTGTTTTTGACGTTTATTCAGTTCAGGCATACACGTGCCGGAAGCTTCTAATCGAACTTCTGACTTCAACGGGAAATTTCCCAAACTTTATGTTATGCATTTTCATGAAATTTTGGGGTGATTGTGGATTGCAATTTTGGACTGTTCATGGGAAATTTTTGGACCGCGCAATGCAGAAATCGCTGAATTATTGGGGATTTAAAAATATTTTAAAAATTTTAAAAATTGTTGAGAAAAGAAGAGCTCAGTTTTTTGAGTGAGATTGTATTTTAATCACATTTTCGAACAAAAGTAATTTTTGCAAGCAGCTCTTTTATGGGATTGTAGGTAAAATTGGACTTATTTTGCATGACAACTTCAACTTGCCCTACAAAATTTATAATTATTGTACATCATACAAATTGTAGTTAGTAGGAGTTTAAAGGAGGTGTAAACCAGCAATACTAAGAGTTTAACCTGTTGTTTAATCTTCAGTTTTGCATTTTCAAAAAGTTCAACTTCATTTTTTTTACCTTTTGCTGTAATTTTCACTTTAAAAATTACAAAAAAAGTCCCTGTGCAACTCCACAAAATTTATGTCTATTTATGTTAGAAATCTCAAAAAAAAAAAAAAAAAAAATTTTTGCTGTTTTTCAATTTCTGGCCGCCTGATCTTCAGTTTTTGTATGGCTTATTTGCACGTTGACATTGAGCGCTCTCTACTTCTCTCTCGCTTCAAACGTAATCGCTGACTCTCGGAAAAAACGAAGAATGGCGAAGAAATAGAGCGACGGAGGGAGAGAGACCTCTCAATTTTCCCCCCAGTGTTTCTCCCTCATAAAAAGCTGAAACAAAAAGTTTTCTTCGGCATACCGGACGAAAAAGACTCAAAGAATTCTTTTTTTGGTATCCACGGAGTTTTGTTTCGGCTCCCGTTTGCCTTGTTCCCAGTATTGGTGTTCCGAAATATGCGGGGAAAACTCGGTGGCAGTTATGAGGGAATTTGCGGCGGAATTATGGGGAGTTCCGCGAATTTACGGGCAAATTCACATTTTTTGTTCCTTGTTTGGCTTTTTTTCTTGCTCCAGGCTATGTAGGTAAACAAGTTAAGTTAGGGCGGTTCTGGGAATGAAATAATGTCCTTTGTGGAACATTTTTGTTTACTGGACATTTTGTTTCCGACTGGCAGTTACCTTTGTTTTGGGCCAGTTCTCAGTTAAGTTTTGAAGGTTTTTTGACACAAAGAAACCCTCTATAATATTGAAAACGAAGCCAACTGTTCTTATTTTTTATGTGTCTTGTTATTTTTCATATGCGAAAATTACATTTTACACTAAATAACGCATCATTACCAGCTGAAAACTCTGTATTTCATGTATAAGAATCAATAACTTTTCTTCTGTACCTTGCTCTGGGCTAGCCCCTTTACTTTCGTCCAAAATTTAATTCCTGCCAAAAGACAATTTCACCTGGACATAGCGAAGTAGACAGCGGATGACCTGAAGCATTAAGCTTAGCATAGTGGCTAAACATCCTCTCAGAATTTCATAGACAAGCCAGAAATCCGTAAGAATGTAAAATTTTCTGAAGCTTTGGTCCTCAAAATTTCGAAGATCCCGTAGAGTTTGAAACTCGTTGAGTAAACGATGACTTACGGTTAATGGGATTATACTACCTTGTCATTTGTTATTTTACAAAGATTTTTATATTGTTCCCAATTGAGTTCTTTCTAAAATTATAAAAATATAAATATAAAAAGTATACAAATTGCTATGGACAGTGTCCATAGCAACGTTCCAACCCACCTCATTATATTTTAATTAAACTAAACTCTTACTGACTTCTTGATCAGGGCTTTTTTTCCTTCCCTCTTTGGTTATGATGAACATCGGCTTTGGTAGTACCATTAAATTTTGCTTGTCCAGACCACTCTTGACCCAGCGTGGTCTAGACAAGACATCAACAGAATTTATGCTATCACCGTTCCGCTGGGATCAAGATACTCGAAGCAAGGCGTACAGAAGTTCAACAAAATGAAGAAAAATAACAAAAGTCGTAATCCGATTAATAAAAACTGTCATACAAAGATCTAAGCTTTTTTTAAGACCGCAAATTTATGTCCAAGGCCTACCTGACGCGTCGATACGGTTTATTGCCTCTTTTGCCTGCCGAAATCGATCCGTTTTTACGGCGTTGCTTCGTTTTTGTTGCTCAATATGGATTAGATCGATCCGAGGAAAAGCGGTGCCTTCTTGAAAAAAATGTTGCTTTTAGACCACAGCTATGTGACATTTTTAATTAGGACTCATTAGTTTTTTGGGTGGGAATTTTGAAATTGAATTCGTAACACTAGGAAGTACAGGAAGTTTGGGAGGAAGTAACGGGGACTGATAAATTGAGTGGTTTTTGAGATTTTTGGCCATGAAATGCGGTTTATAAGTTTTTGTAACCAGAAGAACCATAAAATTCGGCCCGCTGATGCTGCCAAAACTTGCCGCAAGGAGACAATGTAACCTGTTTTTAACATATTTTTTTGACTTGCATTTTGCGTAATACGCTGACCGTTTTAGCTTTTTTCTCAAAATTTTACGAAGCTCTGAGCAAGATCTCCTAACGATCAAATAAATCTCAAATTTATGACTTTTTTAGTCAAAAAAAGCGATAAAGTTTCGGCTGAAGCCCAACAGAACAGTCTTTTGCCCTTAGGGTTTGCACTTTTTCCCGTCCATGTTGCCTCACAAAGGCGTTCCCGTTGCTCCTCCACACCTTTATCATATTTCTCTATTTTTGTACGCCCAAAGGCACAATTTTATTCTCATTTCCGTACATTCAGTAGATTTCCCCTCCTCTTTATTGTATTCGTCCACAGCCATCGCTAATTGAGTCCGTATGTTCCAACAAGCACATGCTAAAACTAAAAAAACTCTGTGGTCCGTTTTCTCCCCATTTTTCTCGTCGTGTGCACGCGTTTTTGGTTTCCACTTTTCTCGACTCGCCTGGGGGACAGTGCAACAAAAATCAAATACGTCTCTCGTTCAAACGTTTTCTCCGTTTCTCGTCTTCTTCGCCATTAATTTCAAGGGGTTTCAGACGAAGGTTTTCCACGATTACTAGGGGGTCATTCCAAAATATAATCAGTGTAGTTTGCAATTTGGGAACAGAAGCTAGCGGGGGTGTTTGTGATTGTTATTCTAAGGTTAGAGGTAATCAATTACTGATAGAAGGGCGGCCATGAAGAATATCTAAATTTTAACTTTTTTCTAATAGAAACTTTATTCAAAAATTCTCTTTCTCTCGTTCGAATTTAACAAAAAAATGTCAAACTCATTTTTTTGACTCACTGTTCTCCTCATTTCGTTATCATTAGGATCTCAACTACCCTGGCAAAGCGTGAGCTAAAATTTTTTTATTCCCCGACCGCTCGCGTTCGCAGAAAATTCGTTTGCTTCTCTCACGAACCACAAACTCGAGCCATGTTAAAAATTCTACAGATTCTCCTGACTGATGACTAAAACTATATCCGTCTGTTTTCGCGACAAATCCGTTTCCTTCACCGATCATATGCTTGTTGTCCGGGAGCTCACCAAAACTTCGGTCTCTTCCCCTATTCACAAAGCAAAGCCTTTTTGATTTGTACCAAACAGTCTGTGTGGAAAACCGAGCACAACCTCAGATTGGCTCATTTAAACTATGTATATCCATTTTCACGTCGATACAACTGTTCTGTCTCTTCGATTAAACGTATTTATAGAGCGCTTTTATCCATTTTGGCTTAATATTTATTTCGTGATATTTAACTGTTTCTTGATGCGTATGACATACCAAGAGGTTCTGATCATAATTTTCCCTCAACCGGTAATCTCAGATTAAAGCCAAGGGAAAAACTGCATGAGATGTTCCAAGGGGTTGGAGTTTTTAATTTCTTATTCATTTGTTCGATGAACGTACGTATTAAACGTTTATCGTATTATCCGTCGTCCAGTTCGAAATCGTAAGCCTTTTTTCTTCAAGGGTTGGTCGAGAAAAGGCTTATAGAGAAGGTAAAATACGGGTTTTTTGAGATCGCCTCAAATTTTTTCCCTTTTCGAAAATACTTATGCCTTGAGAAGCGACAGCTTCCAAGACTTTTTAGACATAGTTATTGCCTATTTTAGCCCAAAATTTGAGAAGAATTAAGCTGCAGACCTTTTACCGTATATCTATAATATGTCTGCATCCCCCTTTTTTGTTTCATGTTTATTAATTTTCCAAAGATCACTTTTGTAAAATACAACATCTACATCAACTCTAGACTCCACCTAACCTACTGTCTCATCAAAAATGCCATTGTATTGGGGCGATAAAACGTTGAAAACAAAACGCAGTTCAGAATCTCCATCACAGCAGGTCGGGATTCCGGGAATTCGTCTGTTTATCCCTTCAAACCTCTGTAGGCCATTAATAATTTATCGGGAGGGATGAACTGCAAAAGAGCAGTCATTTTTAGCAGTTTCCGACATTCTGCGAAATGTTTTGAAGACTTTTTCTACACCGG
The DNA here is from genome assembly GCA_904066235.2 of Bursaphelenchus xylophilus. Lineage (NCBI taxonomy): Eukaryota > Metazoa > Nematoda > Chromadorea > Rhabditida > Aphelenchoididae > Bursaphelenchus > Bursaphelenchus xylophilus. The sequence goes on from CAJFCV020000004.1 coordinate 8,683,804, forward strand.
AGAGCTCCGGGATTAGAGGCGGACCGGGCCACCTTTTGTTGCGTTCAACCCACAGAGATTAGCATACATGCCAGAGGGCCAGCCAAACGCGAGTTCGGCGGATTAATCCTTGTTTTGTTTTTGGCTTCAAAGTTTTGGCGACTGTTGGTTTTGAGAATGTTGCTGAGAGCTTTTGAGGGAAGGAAAGGGTCTCACAGTTATTCGATGAAGTTTACAGACAATTGCGTTGTTTTCTCGTGGTATGTGGGTAGGAAGATTACATAATAAATAACCGTAATTTGCTGAACTATTGAAAGGTCAGGTCTTTCTTCCGGACCCTAAGATTTGATTTATATTGTATTTAAATGATGCTTGATTAACTCGTACTGGTCTCGCGTGACACTGGGATTGGCACCAAACTTGGCGTGCATGTTTTCTCTAGGCTATACAGTGTTGTTAGACTTTTATTTCCTGCCAAGGATAAAGTCCTTAGTCATCTCCTAAGTAAGGTACTAAAAGACCATCTACGAACATGCAGCGTCTTTTGGATTAGTCACAAATCGTAGTGTGTGCTCGAGGTTAAAAAAAGATTTATTAAAATGTTATAAACGGTTCTTTGATACAGAGTTTGTGTGTTAAACTTCATGAAATATAAACGGTTCTAGCAAAATGAGTGGGAAAGTGTCGTTCTACGCTACGGCTGGCACTAAGATTTTATCGACTAAAATACAGACTGGATAGCATGGTTTCGTCGGGATCTTTTGCACGGCTTTCCAGAGGCCGAAGATGTTTTACTGAGTGCTATTAAAAATGGTTTTTCTCTGGCCATCTCTCCTCATTTGTATGTGTTCTATGAATTTCCCATTTTTAGCAATTTCTTGTACCGTATTTTACCGCGATTTCTTATCCAACAGTCACACATTTTTAATCTTTTCAAATTTTCAGGAACTTCCTCAAAATCCAATCGACCCAAACTCGACTTTTCTTACATTTTCCAAGAGTTTTACCACGAAATTTTTAAATCCCTTTGACTCCGACCTTGTAAGACAATGGGACTTTGGTCTTGGAACTGTTTACTCGCTTCCTGCCGGCCTCCTAAAAACTAATCGAAATGCAAACAGCCTTCAACGTGTGGGTGGCTACTATACGCCCATGCATGAGAGTGTTTGAACATAAGTATCTGAAATGAATAGTACAGTGTGTCTCTAAATTATGAGTCATTACCGCCTCCGAATTCAAGTTATTTATAGGCTAAAAATGTTTTGATTTAATTTCAATGACGATTACAGCTTTTCTCGTGTCTTGTTTTTGAACAATATTTTAACAAAATTATTGTATAGCCAAGTGGAAAGTTTTGGGTTAAACCGGCTCAAAAATAGTCAAATTACGGCCCTCAATGAAACAATCTGATTTACGATTTAACGCAATTTAGTAGCACTGTGATGTTTACTAACGGGAAAATGCAAAAACAATCATCTTTGAGCAATGACGCTTCTTGTTTTACAATTTTTTGGAGGACTCAATCTTAAACGAAGTAATCATATTCTAAAACGGTCATTGTCTTCGTGATATGGCTCTTATTTGGACTTCAGTCCACACAGAAAAAACGCAGAGGACTTTAGAACCAGGGGGATGTTTCACGTACAAAAGGGCACTAACTTGAGTTAGCGGCATCACGCAAAAAGAGGAGAGAGCAGAGAAAAAGAGGAGTGGTAACTTGAGTGATCCCTCTTCTTTTTGATTGGCGAATCGGGCGACTTTTTATGGACTTGGCCGGACATTTTAGGCCATAACTTTTGATACAGTGGACCAATTTACGCCCTTCCAAAAAAATATTAATGCTGGCGGTACACAGAATATACACATATAAATTTGTAAATTTTCCTTTTAAATTATGCAAATCATATGCAAATTTTTCTCTTGGTATTTAGGAAGCAAGATACGGAAAATTTTTTGGTACTATCATATTCAGCGTGGTCCCAGCTTTAAAACTTTCTTAAAAATTTGCAAATTGGTTTACTGTGACAAAAGTTATGACCAAAAGATTCTCGCCCACTGTTGCGCGGGCCATTACTCCTGATACAGTATACCAATTTACACCCTTCAAAAAACCCTTTGATGCTGAGAGCGTAACAAACATGTCCATATAAAGATTTTAATAAAAGACGAGCTTTAAGATACCAAGACAAAAATTTGCATATAATTTGCATAATTTAGAAGAAAAATTTACAAATTTAAATCCATCGATTCTGTGTACCACCAGCATTAATATTTTTTTGGAAGGGCGCAAATTGGTCCACTGTATCAAAAGTTATGGAGCAAAATGTGCGGTCAAAGTCGATAAAAAGTCAGGTCACTCGAGTTACCACTCCTCTTTTTCTCTGCTCTCTCCGCTTTTTCTGTGATGCCGCTAACTCGAGTTAGTGCCCCTTTTGTACGTGAAACATCCCCCAGCAACTACTAAACTTACTTATTTATAGAGATTAACTTACATTGTACTAGGATTCTGTTCGTAGTTCCAAGTCTCGCTACTTCCCTAAGCCCTATCTCCAAATTAATGCAAATCTCTAAGTTGCTCTCGACAGTCAGTTTTAACAAGCCATCGAAATACTGAAGAACACGCGATAACTGTTTACTCGTCGTTTTAATCCCCAACGTATCTGGTCTACTCTTACTATTGTGGGAGGAGGTGAAAGCCCAAGGTCATGAGACTCTCTACTCTCGCTTTTTCCGGTGTTAACGTTGGTTTACCTTTTTTTTGGAAGTTTGTGATGACTAAGGATTCTGGGAAGGATGTGAAAAATGATGTCATTTATTCGAAGTGGAAAATTTTACAATTTGTTTATCATAGCCGGAAAAGTGGGAGATTATGGGGGTGGGATGGGCTTGGGATTTAGATTATAAAGGATGTGCTAGGCATCAGATATGTGGATTTAGAAAGTAGCGACTGATGACACTGAAGTTTTGATTTTGGGGTTTTATTGTCTTTCAAATGATTTTGATTCGAAAAAAAACCCTCGGACTGTTAGCCTCCGCAAAAATCCGTTTCTTTAATGAGCCCCGCACATGTGGCGGACATCGGTAATCGCCCAGTTAACTAAGCTAATAAATTTACCGTAAAAAACGCCGCGTGTGATCGATAGGTGATCGTGAAGATGACAGAGTTGTGGGTATGCGATTCTTCAAAGGATTTTGTGGGTTTTAATGGCTGTTACTTCTCTGTTTTTGCTTCGGCTTTCCTTTGAGGGAGCTTTGATTAAAACTTGAGGGTAAAGAAAGGGTTTGAGTAGTTTTGCTAGTGATACTGCTACTGTTTACAGGCGCTGCGCTCTAGATTAAGTTTGAATCCTGAGGCTTAAAAAAGTATTGAGAAATTGTTGAAAGTGGCTCTTAATGCTAGAACAAAGCTATCGGCAGTTTTCTCCTTCTATTGCCTTATCTTGAACTCACAACAAAGTATGGTAAGATGATACCAGAAGAAGATGACGGCTTCTGAACCAATCTTCAACTATGCCCTCTCAAGTGCTCCGCTTTCTTCCCTTCCCTCCATTTTTTCTTCCCCTGGACCCCTCTCCCTTCTATCCAGCCCAATATATTAGGTTGGGACGAAAGTTTTCCCCTTAATTTTTGGGGAAAGTTATGGAAGTTGTGGAACTTCCTGGAAAGTTCTATCATGTGACTATGTAAGGGTGACTTGATAGCATATAGACTGATATGTAACTTGTCCCCATAGCGCTCTCCAAACGTGGAAAAAATTCCGTCCCAAAGTTGCTGTTTCGATGCGTAAAATTTTAAAACTATCGCAGAATACCAAAACCCATGGAAGATATAACCGAAATCTAGGATGTTATAGGCAAGGACGTCCTCTTTTATGGTGTGGCCAAGTATTGGTTCCAGAGGTTCAAAAAAGGAGTTAGACGACCAAGTTCTGGCGGCCATCTGAGATAGATGATGACGCCCTAAAAGGCTTAATCGTGAGCTATCCCAAATTGCCATTACGTGAACTTGGAGAGCTCTTTGGGTTCTCCCATACTACCATTATGGACCATCTACATCGGTTGGGAAAAGTGTGGAAGTGTGGTTAATTTGTTCCGCACGAACTTTCGAAGTCACGGCTTATACTGTTGCTCCTAATTTTTGTCGTACCGCCGCACGCTGACTTGGCTGACCAATATCATTACAGGGAACCAGAAATGGGTGATGTATATAAACCATACCCGCAAGCTTCAGTAGCTTGAACCCGACCATCACGGTGAACCAACCCCAAAACCAAAATTCACCCAAAAAAGGTCATGTTCTGCGATTGGTGGACTTGTATGGGAGGTATTTATTAGGAATGGCTCCCTGATGGTAAAACTGTCACCAAATAACATTATTATTGCCAGTTGGACCGCGTCGCCGAAAATGCTAGATAAAAGTGGAACATATGTTCCTCCTTCACGACAACGCCTGCTACCACATTGCAAAAATCGCGCGCAAAAAATTCAGGGAGAATGCATGGACTTTGCTGCCCTACCCACACTACACCCCAGCCTTGGCACCTTCTGATTACCATTTGATCAGATCGCTAAGCTACCGTTTGGAAGATGTGCGGTTCGATTGTTTGGGGGACCTCAAAACAGGTCTTTCTGACATTTTTTATTATAAATACCCCAGTTTTTAAGCTCGCCAATTGAATCCTTGTCGGAACGTTGGCAATACGTAGTGGATACCGACGGTGGATGTTATGTTTGGTTTCCCGTTACAACTGTCAAAATAAACTTGTTTGGAAAAAAACAAGAAAAAGGGGAAAACTTTCGTCCCAACCTAATAATATTCATAGTAGCACTATATATTCAAATATTTTATTAATTTTTGGGGCTTAATATTTCACTTTCCAGTACGACTGTTGCACGCACCTCACCTATTACTCATTAAAAACGCTTACAAACCCTTGCGAAACAGCGGCCGATAGGTGGAACGAAGTTAATTGCGGCCGGCCGTGAGAACGTTAACGGTGGAGTTTAGAGTCTGTGCGCGACTTCAGCAGGACTTCAACAGGTCTTTCTGGGTGGGAAAAAAAAGAGAAACAGAAACGAATTGTTTGAGGGCTGGAAATTCGCGGCCGATATCAAACAAACGGTATGGAACGGGAACAAAAATGTGTTTGACATTTCATTTACAGGATTAATAATTCATTGTAGTCGGGGAAAAGGGATCTCTGATAGAGAAAGAAATCTTTTTTGACACATGAAAATGTAGCTGCGGCTTTTTTGGACATCCAAAAAAGTCTTCGTATCATGTTACATCGGAGATTCGTAGTAAGTGGAATTGAAATTGTAGGGCGCTGACGTCATAAACGTATTTTCAAGATTCTCTGTGGAGTAAGATAATGGCTTTTTGAGAAAATAGGGTCAATTTTTAATCCGGAAATTTCTTACAATTAGACATGTATTCGGGTCTCTATGGAACTATTAAAAAGCCAAAGACATAAAAAAGAAATGAATAGGTTGATTTTTGAACCTCAAGCCCTATAGAAATTTCTACAAGTGTTGTCTTTGACCAACAGCCTACTCTATGATCGAGGCTTAGGCGATGTTTCGTCGAAAAGTCCAAAATATGCCCTAAGTTTGCTGAAAATTGGCTTTTCTGTCCAAAACCCTCTAAACATCTTAATTTTGTCTTGAATTTACTGCAGTTACGCTCAGCGCCTTGTCTCACCATGAACTTTTCAATTCTCCCCCTTCTTCGCCGATCAGATTACGGTAGCCGTGGCTTCGACCGGTTTAAGCACCTTTTTGTTCGACTTCCCGAAATAGGGGCGCTACGGTAGACTACAGAACGATTTTTTGCGGTGGAAAAAAACGAACAGAGATTATGGTAGGCTCCATTCTTTTACTAGTCCTTTAGTACGTACATTTTTTTACGAAAAGAGTTTTTGTAAACTGAACCTTTTCGTTGGGTGATAGTTTTTGTTACAACGTAAATTCCGTTAAAATTTGACTCGCAAGTTCCCGGAATTTCAGATAATCTCCCTTGAGACCCCTTTTCTTACCCATGTTATTGCGTGCCTACGCATAAATGTCTATAATACATTGTTTGATGCTCTTACTAGAATTACCGCGGTCTGAACAAGGCAAAATTACCTTCGCATGGTTATATTGCCCGAGGAACGTCATCAATTTGCCGCGAAAAGCGCGGGTTTTGTGGTTTAGCCAGCGAATTCCAAAGGTCACTCTTTTCCACTGCCTGAAAATGCTAATTACGTTCATCGCTGTAGTCTAATATCGGAATTTAAAACATATTTATACTCGTACTCTCAGACGTCTCCATCTCCCATTACTTTTTAATGCACGAGGGCTGGAAAAGGGCACAAAAAGTTGTATCAAAGTACGAAACACTTTTTTACGTTGAAAACAAAAATTTTACCGGGAAATTCTGTACATTTGTATGAATTATTGTAGCCGTTTTCAAAGAATTTGTGGGCCGTTTTGTACATGATATGGTGGGAAAAGGGCAGGTTGTAATTTAATGAAATATGCAAAAATCTTTACAGTTTTAGCACAAGTACGTAAACGTTGGGCGAAAGTACACATATCGCGCAAAATTTTGACGTTATCCAAACCCATCAGCGATGACGGATTCCGGATTTTTTTTTGATTTTTAACGAGTGTCTAAGGATACTGTAAGAAAAATCGGAAAAGGAACAAAAGGTGACATCCCATAGAAAATTTGTGCACTAAAAGATTCGAAAATTCGTCAGCGATGACCCATTTTCTAGGCGTTTTTCATAAGAACCGTCAACTTTGCAAGCTTTCAAAAAAATCACCGTATACTGAAACAAAAACCATTGGTTTTAAAAAACTTCTTTCCCAGCATCAAACTAAATGCCCCGCAGTAAATTAGGAGATCACAGACATTTCAAAAAACCATCTGACGAATTTCTTCGTGTTTTCCTAACAGCCACGTCACTTTCCGAAGTTGCAAATAAACAAATATCTTGTTGGCGGAAACACTTTACAACAAAAATCCACTGCTGCAATGGCGCGGTTTAGCGAATTCCGGAATGTTCAAAGTAATTTCCGCATCTTACTACACCCAGTATAGTAACAATGTGCAGGATTCCCCAAACACTTCAATTAAAACCTCCCTTTGCTCCAAATTGCTCAAATTTTCCCCTACGAAGGGAAGTTTAACCTGTCCGGTGAACGTTGTAGTCCGAGGCCGGGGTTGTGCATTCTACCCTATATTATTCAACGCTTTTGTGTTCGCGGCGCATTGTCAATGTTCTGTGAGAACTTGTCTTCTGTTTTGTGAACGCAGGATTTCTTCCGTGTGTTTTGAGGTAAGGAAAAAATCTTTGGAGACTAACAAGCTACTTGGTCTTGTCTTCGAAAGGGGCGCAAGTTTTTGAAAATTGACATTTCGTCCAAAAAATTATTGGAAAATCGTCTAAGCGCGCCCAATTGTTATGTATTCAAGAAAAATGTTGTAAAAATATACTGCGGCGGCCTAGAAATGTTTGTTTTCAATTTCTAGAAATAAACATATCATGATGACGGATTTTCAAGACGTATCTTGAAAATTTTATTTTTGAGATTTTTGGATTTGCAAGAAAAATTTTAATAAAATCTCCCTTGTCAGTGAAATTTTACTTTCCAATTACTGTACTTTCACCTACCATATTCCCGTCCCAATCCCTCCGCCCTCCTAATTCCCCCTAATTTCGCTCGTTTTGCTTTTCAACAAGTTTAACCGCATCGCCTGCGGAAAAAAAACACTTTCCGATGGGCTGAAAGAGCCTGGCGCGCGGAGAAAATCACAGCCAATGGGTTTACCCACCCCCCATTTTCACCTTAAGTGTACCGCCACAAAAGAAATGACGTGAGTTGATAGAAGAGGGGGGTTACTACTTTTCCTGCGCCCCGAAAAGAGATTACTCTTGATGTCTGCTCACTGTTGTCGGTGGCTTTCACATGTGATAAGGGAATCAGAGCCGCGGAAACAAAATCGGATCTGTCACGTAGGTTGATTGGTGTTTAAAAAGTCGTAGACTTGAAAATTCAGCTATTAGCGGTTTGGAGGTTTAGGGGGGTTTTTCGTAGAAATAGTTAAATAGGGCGACTAAAGCAAAATAAAAGCTACACATAGAAATATCGACATAGGCAGTACACGGTGGGCTATTTCCTAAAAATCGATTTTTTATCGAAAAACGATGAATTTTTCAACTTTCATCGGGTTTATTCCTGTTTTATCGTAATTTATTCATGCAAACATGTAGCGCAACTACTCTGTTTTCCCTTCTAATTTACTGTTACACCAAATTGTAAACCTCTCTCAATTTTTACATGTTCCGAAACCTTCTCTTCCCAAAGTTTACCCCAAAGTAAACCCTAAGACTCGGGTTCCTACTATTAAATCACTTCCGTTTCCTCGAATTTAGTCTTTCGTCTAATCAAAAGATTATTTTATTGTTAAAAGTACAACTTAAAATTCAACATTTTTACCTCTTTTGTTGCAAGTCGTTCGGGAAGGCGGCGGTTTTCCCATGGCACTCTTGTTTACTTTGGCGTTCCGTTTGATGCACGTTTTGTTTGATTTTAGGACGTCTTTTTATCGAATTTTTGAAAATGGCATTTGTTTCAAAGATGGGCTTTCTTTAGCGGGCATTTTAAGATCCCCGCCGGAGTGGAAAGTGGCGTCTTTGGGTAGAATTTTTTTGTGTGAGTTCTTAGATTCAGAGAAAATTAGCAATTAGAAGATTTTTGTACAAGTTGGCGCAAGCATGGCCGAGATTTTTAACCGGAATTTAAAAAGTCTGTTGTGCAAAGTTTCTTCCACAGGCTATTTACAAGTTTAGCCTGCTGAAAACCCCCTTTTATTTCAAAACAACCCTAAATTTCATAACCCCGAAAATGATTTCCTAATGAGTCAATATAAACTGTAAGCAACTCAACCTTTAATACTCTGAATCCATACTAAATCCTTATTTTAACGGCTTATCTGTTCATCAAATTTATCTAGTATAACATCAACACCATCTTTTGTTGTCCATTCCTTTTTATGATACGCATCCTCGATTACTATGGTATCATAGCTTAATCCTCCATCTAATCTGTTAAATTATATTTGTTACACTACAAAGCGAATACCAACGAACTTTCCGTTTATAACCTTTCTGTCTTAATTGGCACAGGACGGCCAGATTATTGAATGCCCTTAGATGGCAATGTCTTAAGGATTGCAGTCATGCCATTTTCGGACGTAAAAGGCGAAATCTTTAGCGTTGAGGAGTATTGTGTTTAATACATCATATTTCTCCCTCTCATTTTGGCCAAGTTTTCAATTGCTTCGCCGGGAAATTTGAGATAAATTTCCATTACACATTATTTTCCACAGAGAGATCTTTTTCAGGCCTTTTTCCTATCATTTTGCAACCCTATAGTCGTCCAAACATTTTCATAACTAGTGATAGTTTCATCGTAAACCTTCGCAACCATTTTTTGCTGGCTTTGCTTTTTTGATTAGCCCAAATTTATTTTCGACCGCGAAAAATTGCGACTTTTCTCGGTATTTCATCCATTTTTGCTTTTTTTGTTTGCTTAATTAGTAATCAACCATTTTTGGGCCAATCATGGACGTGTAGAGTTTGATAATATTTGACAAGCTGCTGCAGACCTTTGTCGTGGTTTTTGGGCAACTGGATATTAGTTCGTGGATCGGAGGGAAGAGGTCTGGCGGGACTTTGTTATCCTTGCCATTTGATGGTAGTTTTTGGATTTCTTGATTGCCTGCGGGGAGAAATCGCTGGAGGGCGAATAATTTTGTGTAGTGGCATTAAGCGGTCTGTCGGCTATGAGGATTCGAAATTTTAGGATTTCTTAATGTTTGCATCCTGGGTTGTAGCCTTTTATTTTATGCGTAGTCGAAAATTCCCTTCTTTCCACATTTTCAGTTATTTTTGGCTTATTTTCTCGAAAACAGGCCCAATAAACCCTCCAGAATTTTCTCCGCAACATTCCCCTTTCCCTAGGGACTACTGTAACCTAATTTCTGGTCCGAAAACACTCATTTCAAAAATTATGTCATCCCGATCCTTGCAGATCCCCTTTCTCGTCTCATGACTTCCGCAATTCCATTAGGGGCGCGCGGTATTGTCTCCATAGCCCGGTACAATTCGTCCTAGCTTCGCGACCCGCCCCAGTTCCCCCATCTCTGTTTAATTCGACGGTCCGGGCTGATATAATGTTTACACAACGGCCGTCGCATCGCCGCCGCCGCGCTCTCTCCGGGCGGGGACCGAATTTTGTGGCTGCATTTATGCCAGTTTATTCTCGTGTTGTTTTAACCGTCTAGAAAATAAAACGTGTTTGTGTCGGCGCTCTCAGATAGTTTTTTTTACACCTTTGTTTCTTTTTAGAGATTCTTTACAGATAAAAGTTGATACAAGATTTAATTTTTGTCGTTTTGAAGCAAATGTTTCCCTCAAAGAGCTCTTTTTTCGCGTTAAATTTTGGTTTATTGCGCTAGCGAGACTAAAAAGTCTTGCCCTTCTTGTTTAATCGGTCCCGCTGGCTCGTTAGTCAACAGACACGGTGCAAACACTGTGTACGAGCCTTTCGAATCAATGACATCATTCTTGGGGACTGCGGCTTTCGTTGATCTTCGACCACGAGTAAACACAGCGAGCTGATACTTTCGGGGGAGCTTAATCGCGGCTTCAGGTCATAGATTATGACTTCAAGTAGTTGCGGCCGCGCTTTGAAACAACTCTAATCCGTTTTGAGCCCAAAGTATAAGATTTGGTCGAGACTTTCTTTTCTTCAAATCTATGGAGGCGATGTTCGAAAATTTAAGCTCTTGATTTGGCCGCGGAAACGGCTTATCAACATCTTTTTTTACGTTTTCTTACTGTAATATAAGTCTGACGTAATCTAAGCAATTTGGCGATTATTGAACCTATTATTACCCAAAACTCCCACGAGCCTTGCGATTCGTCCCTTCTTCCCTTGACATACTACACTCCTCACATCTTATGTTACACATCATCAAAAACCGTTTTCTTAGCTCTCGGGCCTCTTCAAACATAACGGCTCGCACAATCTTATAGTCGCATTTGTATTATTTATAAAGGTGCTTCATTTTTCATATCCTAAGGATTTATTTATTAAGTAACCCTCAGCGGAGTTGTGAAGTCATACGCTTGGTGTAAATTTATAATAGGGCAATTTCGGAGGGGTAAAAACTAGAGTCGTGCCATTCTCGAGATTTATCTAGGACGAGGGCCTCTGTGAGAATGGGGACTAAAAAACATGGTGATTTAGAGAGTATAAAATGGGAAGTAATCCAGTATTATACAAATTCTTGTGTTTCTAATGACAAATTATGACACTTTTCTACCTCCAAACGTCTATAAAGACTTTCTAAGGCCTTTGATTGTCTGTCTATTCCCCGCAGACACCTACTAAAACATTAAACTACCTGTATATGATGATTAAGTAAGTTCAAAAGTATAATTATATATATAGTGTAGCATAAAGTAATTTGTTTCTTATATCCAACCATTAACGTCTGAAACAAGGTCCTAATGATCTCTAAAACGCGTGCTATCTGTTAAACAACAAGGACTTTGAGTTTCAAAACTTTCGATAAACTGATAATTCTTTTCGGGCCCGCGACTGATTCTTCATTCCATATCAGTCCACTGGCACGTTTAGGGTGACTTTTTCGACTATTATCTACACTCAACGGAGGGAAGGGTTTAGGGTGCGAATGATAGAACTATAAAATTTATAGATCCTCTAATTTATAAAGCTTTGATTGTTTCTTATTTTTTTTTACTTTTCACGGCAAAACATCTATTTGTTTCAAATCTTCCCTATGTTCTTAAAAGTAATAAAATTTGCAAAGTCCGCTCTCCCCTTTGTCTTAGCCTTCATTTCTTGAGTAACTTATGGCCAAAGAACGATAATAATCTTAGCTTTTTCGTTCAAGTCCAAACACCAACTAAGTACGTATTACTTTCTGGCATACTCCCCTAAAGATTCAACTAAAATTTTCAATAAAAATTTTACCAAGGCATTTTTACCTCCACAGAAAGTGAAAAATTTTTTGTTTCAAAAAGTTAATCAAAACTATATTTTGTTAGTTCTCAATCCATATTTGCCCACTTACGTGAGCATCATGCAACGTTTTGCTGTGAACAAACAGAAAAAAATGCGAGCGACAGAGTGGGAATTCATTGGTTCTTTTGTAGCTTTTTATCTCTGTTTTTATAGGGCAAACTTATTCCTCCCATCAGCTTGCTCTTCGTAAAAAGGAATCGATTTTTTCGAGAACTCAAATTTTTCTCCTTTTTTAGCGCACGGTTGACGATTATTTTGGGGATAAAATAGATTAGATAGCCAGGTACAATTTTTGGGATTCTAAGGGTGACCAGATGCTTTTTTACATGTTTTAGAACTTGATTTCAGATACTTAATTACTATTTTATACATTTTTAATCAAAAAATCGCTCAATTTCTCCCCAAGCCCGTACAAAATCTGAACTTTCGTTGTCTTTTCCACTCTTTGTGCCCTTGAAAAGTTCTGAATAAAGAGGATCCGAGATCCTGATAAGCCACCAAACATGGGAGTCATTAATAAAAACCGTGTGGAGGGGGCGCTCTCTGCACGCGCGAGGTGACACTACTTTAACTCCAAAAACTGATTTTTGATTTACTCCTAAGTTCGTGATGTTTTTTTGCAAATATTAAAGCATTTTTGATTCTCCATGGTACGTTTTACTTCTTTCAAAACTCAAATCTTAATCAAATTTTCCCAACCAGTCTCATATATCAATAGGCTCTGAGCGTCAATAACAGTACAGCGCGTACTCTTAGTAACCCAATAACCCCAATAAATCCCGATTTCAACCCAAAAGCTCCAAAATTAGCCCAAATTTTAATTTTTAATCAAATTTCCGCTAAAAAGGCTGGAAATATTACCGTATATCCTTTATTTACGACTATTATCTCCTCACCGGTAACGTAGACTCGCAGTCACGTTGCGGCAGCCTTAGAAATAAAATTTAACTCAATTCTCCACTGCCTAATTCAGTCAATTTACCTTGTAAATCGTCATTCTCTAGTCGTTGACAAATCAACTCGATTATGAGCTACTTGAAAATTTTCGTTGTCTTAACCTTAACCAAAAGGCCGCTCCTATTCTATTTCGGTCCAACCTGCTTGCACAAACACCATGGCCACGTTGATGTGGCCCTAAAAATACCGAGCAACCTGTTGACGTTAATGCTGTAGTTTTACAATAGTTATAGTGTGGTGTCCGGAAACTGAATTACACTCGAGAAAATTATATTTTTTTCGTTTTTCGACGCTTCCGTTGCGGTACAATGAAATTAAGTACAAAACGGCGTAGCGGTATCTTTATTGCCGGGATACGAAGCAAATGTATGTGCATTGTGCTCGGTGGGAAGGGCGGTCCTAACGGGCTTGTCGATTCCCAAAAAAAAGCTGTAACCTTTTTGGGGCTAATTGTAGAGTGAAATCTACTCATTAAAGGGCAGGATCGTGGTTTATCAGCTGTTACCTGCGCGCATTAGCATTTCAAATGGAATTTGAAAGTTTGTTGTAACACTTTAGAGCACAGGCTCTTACTACGTGCCCAATTTCAACCTCTATGCGATCCAGCGAAGCAATCTAATCCTCTAATTTTCAGCCAAAATTCTGCTAAAGGCAAGAACCTGTGATTTGCCGCTAGCGGCACGGCATACCCAACGTTTCCATCCCTACTCCAGCCCGTCTCAGCTGAGCCGTCTGTTGATCCGCATGCGCGACGTGATGATGAATAGCTGGGAGCACACCGACTACCTGAAGAGTCAGAACTCCGTGTCCAGCAATGAGGACAGTGGACCCTCATCGGCGAGTGGTGTCGGCTCGTCCTCACCGTCGACTTCTTCCCAAATCAGCGACATCACAACCATGACTACACTTCCGTTGCCCGCTCTTTCGAATGAGTTGGTGGCTATGGGATTGCTGAAAGATGACGAAAGCGAGGTCTCCTTCACCAGAAGTCGGTATCCAGCCGGACCGCCGACCAGTTGCCCGATTTGCGGAGATTCCGCGGTTCACCGACATTTCGGCGGAGTTGTTAGTTGCAATGGCTGGTAAGCACTTTTATTCAAGAACCTGTACAGCTGCTTTTGAATAACAGAGTTCGAGGAAATGTTATAATGAAACAAGTTTTGTAGTCAGTTCGTTGCCCAGGCCGGTAAAGCTCAATTCAAACGCATTAGTTACTCTTTACTTGATATCAAGAGGATTTTATCTTCCTTAATTCTTGTGTTGCTAATATAATAGATCATTGAGAAATACGCATAAACCGTAAACTGTTTCTTCCGTTTTTTGGCCTCAAAACACTTGGTCCAAGAGGATTTACATTCCAAATTGGATCCCAAATACGTCGGCTCGATGACCAAAAATAACACATTTTTAATCACCTATTGCCAACTTGTAATCCTCTTGAAATAATGCCACGATATTGTGAGATAATTTCCGTCTTTTTTCAGTGCCGCCTTTTTCCGCCGAACCATCGTCGAATGCAAGAGCTACAAATGTCGCAAGGGAAACAAATGCGAGCTAAAAAAGGGTAAAGACTGTTTATAAAAAAATAAGCAACTAGCCTCCTCGTGCCTCAGCGATTTATCGCTCTCTCTATCGCCAACTTAACCCTAATTTTTTCAGTCAAAGGCTCGTCCATCTGTAAATATTGTCGTTTCCAAAAATGCCTCGAGATCGGCATGATTATGAAGGCCGTGGAGCCGAAACGGATCGAACGCTGTGTCGAGAACTTGAATGGAATTCTCGGCCGACTCCTGCGTTGTCGACAAGCCGCCTTCACCGATCGCTACAAGAGCACAATCGATGTTTACGGCGGAATCAAGAGCTATAAGCCGATGGCGAATAGGCAAAAGGACGGAATAAGTGCTTTGATGGCCTCTAAAGCCGAATTCTCCGTGTTGAGAGCCTTCTTCAGGAACAGCGACTTTACCAGACACCTACCTCAAGGCTATGATGTAAGTTTTGAGCGCAATCGGGGCTAGTTTTTAGAACTTTTGGGATAAAAAAATATATTTTACAACCATGAATACCAAACAAATCACATTCTTGACAAACAGAATTTGATTACTCACCAAAATCATAGCAGTTTCATATATCCTAACGTTTTCAAAAATTAACCAAAAATTTTCTTATTCAAATTTCTTCCGTTTCAGTTGCTCCTTTCGCAGCGCCAACTCCTCACCTGGATCACCTGCGAAGCCGTGTATTCGAATATCAAACATCGCGGTTTCCACATCGGGCGCTGTTATTATGTGGACGAGTCTTATATGGTTGTTGACACAGCCACCGTCAAAAAGTATTTAGACAGTTATCCCGGCCTCACACACACCGAAGCCCTCATACCGTAAGTTGAGCGAACATTCGGCGATCGTCAAACATTCGGAACGTTTTTAGTGCGGCCAAAATGACATCAGTCTTATTTACGATATTTCTTGAGATACCAAAGTGTAATAGCGATTATTTTCAGATACACCCTGCGTTTCTATTCTGCTATTGCCAAAGTGTCTGAGGTGATGTATAATGCCCATGTGGATGAGGAGGAAGTCACCGCATTGAGCGCTATCATAATGTTAAAAGAAAGTAAGCACAATCTTATACCGTACTAGGCCTAACAACAAAAAAATCGAGAAAAATCTAGGATTTCCCTTTTTTCTTCCCGATTTACAGCTACTATTTACTTTAAGTCACAGACGTTAACTCTGATCTTTCAGTTTCTACCCTGGTCGGTCGAAACAAAGACATTGACGATCGTTTGAATCAAATTTTCCGGGCCCTGAAGGACCATTACGACAACAACTACCACGATGTCGCGATTCGCATGGGGAATTTGATTGGATTCGTCGATGTTATGATGGTATGTTTGTTTTGGGATCAAATTTCAATGGGATTACCGGGTTTCTGGCTATGTGAGAAGGTTCTGGTTTATCAATTACACTTTGAACTATAACCTAATGTCCTCAATGCTCTTAAAAACCTAGAAAATGGTGTTTATGAAACAGGGAGAGCAAGGGTTTTCTGACATGAATTGAAGAATTTTGCACGTAAACAATAAAAATCGAGCTACTTATCCACCTGAGATCTAGTATTATAAAATTTTTCATAAAAGGTCGCAAAGCCGACAGGAATAAGTTAAGGATCCAATCTTCATAGCCTTCAGACCTAGTATTGTCTAAAATTTTGGGTACACTCACGAAAAAACTCACATTTCGGCCTTTTTTGCCCAGTACAATATAATTTTTCCCTCCGTAATCTCCCGCACCCTCCAAATCCTTCATTTTCAGAGCGAAGTTGCCGAATGTCGTGACGATTTGATCATGATGATGCGTTTGAATGACCAATCACAACAAGATCCGCCAAAAGATTCGACCGGCTACCATGAATTCCTGTATCGGCAGTCCATTCGTTCGCAGTACCGTTAAACGTCCGTCCCCAACAAACAGAAACCAAACCAATCATTACTACCGATTGACCTCAGATATCGCACAAAATATGTATAACAAGTTTTTTAATCGTCCTCTCTCGTTCAATGAAACAAACCGCACTCTATTTGTCTCAGTTTTTATAAGTTATATTTTAATAAACAGTTTTAACAAACGACAAGTTGGGTTTGGCATGTTTAAAGATCAAAATCAACACCGGATTTGCCTTTTTTAACACCATTTAACAGGGATCTTATAGTCAACATATGACCGATATCGATTATATAAATCAATATAATCACATTTATATGACAATTCGTACCATACAGCCTTACATGGGAATGGCGAGCTGTCTATAGACGTGTTTCTTGTATTCTTCAAGCCCACCGTCCAGTCGGGTTACAGTACGATCCTTGACAACCCAGAGTTCTTTGCAGACCAAGTCGATGAGACGTTCGTCGTGGGAAACCAGGACAACACCGCCCTAAAAAAATGTTTTTATGAAGTCAGAAATAGCTGAAAATACTGGGAAAGCCGAAAAGTCCGAAAAAATTAATGTTCCTATAACTACCGATTAGGTAGCTGGATCTACAATATGCCCCCATGCGATTTTCACATTTTGAGAGAACTCGGAAAAAGCTTGGATTCGACTTTTCTATGACGAATGCAGATGCTTGAGTAAGCGTTTGCATAAAGTTTCGTTCACAAGGAAAGTACTTCTATTGGGTTACAGGTCAAGTCATATATCAAAAAAAAATCGCAAAATTTTTCTTTTTTTTTTTTTTTTTTTTTTTTCTGATTCAGAATACGTAAAAGTTAGCTGCCTAATTTTGGCCTGTAAGGGTAAAAAATCCTCAGAAGTTTTCACGCAACACCACGCAAATGCCTTTTTGACAAAGTTTTCACCAAATCAAAAGCTTTGTTTTGAGCTAAAGTGAACCCTTGCATCTTGACAAGCCTTAAAATATCAAATTTGATTAATACTACATCTTAATTAGTAGTTCCAATATAATCAAAAAACCACATTCATGGGGCTTCAAGACCGCTTCTCCACAAAAAGCTCACATTAAAATCATTCAGCGCGACTCCCAGCGCATCCACCGTTTCCACATCCAAATGGTTAGTCGGTTCATCAAGAATCAAATAGTTCGGCTTCTGCAGACCCAGCATGGCAAAGGCCAATCGGGATTTTTGACCTCCTGACAAGGTTTCAATCGATTGGAAGACGATATCTCCGGACAATCCGAATCTGCCCAATGCCGCTCGGTATTCTTCTTGCGTTCCGCCGGGGAATTTCTGCTGGCATAGCTCAAGAGCACAACAGTCCATTTCCAGTTGGTCTACGTGATGCTGAGTGAAGTATCCGATATTAATTCGGCGATTTACATGACGGGTTCCACTAGTCGGGGCGAGGTCTCCCAAGAGAATTTTTAACAATGTTGTCTTACCGGCACCGTTTTCTCCGACCTAAAAACAACATAAAATTACGTAAACACAATTCATTAGGTATAAACACTTTCATTTTTGCTCCAAAAAACAAACCATTTGAACATTTTATACTAACGTCAAGTCTAATATCACAAAACTTACAATACAAATCCGCGAATCCGTTTGAGACCCAACACAAATGTTCTGGAAGATTAGACTGGACTGTTTGTTGTACTGGAATGATACTTCATCCAGTTGAAGAACTGGATTTCCCAAGGGTTCACATTTTGGGAAGGCGAAGGTCACATCTGCTTCTATGATGACTGGTTGGAGAACTGGCCTAAAAATGAAAAAAATAATAATCACTCTGCAAATAAAATCAAACCACCGACACCTGGTTGCATCAACATAAACAACGAACTCACATTTTCTCCAACATTTTTATCCTACTTTGCACCATCGACGCTCTCTTGGCGTTGTATCGGAATTTGTCGATAAATTCTTGAACATGCGATCTGAGCTGTTGCTGAGCCTCGTATTCTCTCTGTTGTAGTGTCAATTTTTCCTTCATCGTCTTTTCGAATGTGTCATAATTGCCTTTATATTGATCTAGTCGATGTGAATGATGATGAACAATATCAGTCGAGATGGCATTCAAGAACTTCCGGTCGTGAGAAACAATAACAATCGTCGACTCCCATTCCTATAATGGAAATAATAACAATATTCCGGCATCTAAAAACAAAAACATTATATTACCCACCTGAAGATGGTTCTCCAACCAATAAACGGCTCGCATGTCCAACATGTTTGTAGGTTCATCAAGTAGAAGGAGATCTGGCTTCATGAACAAGGCTCTGGCCAAGGCTACACGCATTCGCCAACCTCCAGAGAACTCTCTGGTGGGTTTTCTTTGCTCATCTGGCTTGAATCCAAGACCATAAAGGATCGTGGCAGCTCTGGCAGGAGCTTTCTCCACACCCAGGGCTTCCATTTCGGCGTACACTTCTGTTAGACGGCCTGTCAGTTGAGACCGTTGATCATCCGTTGAAGATGGGCTAAAATTTGGGGTAATTTAGCATTGCACTAGCTCCGTACCTAAAATCATAACAAAAATATATAAAAGACCTACTCGTTGATCTGACGCTGTATTTCCGCCTCCTCAGCCAAAATTGCGACTCGCTTTTTGTCACTTGCAAGAACGCTGTCAATTACAAGGGTATCATCACCTTCAACTTCTTGTTCCACACTCAAGAAAGTGATATGGTTTGGAATGATCAATTGGCCACTAAAAATACAAATTAGTAAATTCATAGCGCAAAAAGCATTTTATAAAAAAAACTTGCCCTGATATCATCTTCAACAATGTTGTTTTACCAATACCGTTTCGTCCGACCAGACCATATTTGTGTCCATAAACCAACAACAACTCGGCTCCACTCAGCAATTGTCTAAAAGTTAAATTAAATCAACAGAAAAGCACCTTACTTTGTTCCAATTGTGATATCAATACCTTCCAAATGAATATCTTTGGTTCCACCGGACCCATCTTCTTTCACTCCGCGTTTGTTCATTATCTGAGAAGCTGTTGCAACCTGTTGACCGCGTTGCTTCTTGACTGGTTTGACGACCTCCTCATCAGCACGTTTAGCCTGCTTTTCAGCAGCCTTTTGATTGGCTTTGGCTAATTTCTTTCGGTCGACTTGCTGAAAGAGGTGGGCAAATATAATTTAACCAAAAATCAGATCACACATTAAAAAAATAAAAAGTTTATGTCTCCGAAAGCAAGTCTTCTTACCATGGTTGGGACATCTTTCGCCTGGATGTTCCAGATACTGTCGATATTGTGGAGCTTCGAAGTGGTCTCACTCATGTCCACGGTTTTCTCCAACTTCTTCGCGCCGAATTCGCGAACTTGCTTCTCTACTTTCTTCCTAAACGCAGAATAAAACATAAAGAAATACGCTACATACCCATTGTGCAGAATGATCAAGAATTTCTCGCAAAGCTCTCGAACATCGTCCTCTTTGGTATCCGGTTCCCAAGACATCAAACTGTCAGAAACTTGTTCAAAGACCTCATCTGCTGTCGTGATTTCTGCGGCATTTTCTACCAGAAGCTCTGAAAGAATGCATAATAAAGGCAATAGAAACAATAATTCCAACAATACAGATTGTTCTCACCAAAATCCTCAATTTTGCACTAGAAATCAAGACAAAAACAAAAAAGACTTACTACTCAAGTATTCGGCAACTTCTTCGGCGATTGTTGGAATAGCCTTCTGCATAAAGTCGACAAGACGGTTTTCCACTTGAACGTCAGCCATGATCCTCGACTTTTACTTTAATTATTCACAAACAAAGAAAAACTGAGTTCAATCACAACCAAGAAGAAGATTGACGCTGGGATCAAAGAGAATAAGCTCAGGATATAATAAGCAGTCGAACTTCCAAACAATTCAAGAGTTGTCTCGTCTACCCAAGATTCTGGGAGCATTCAATGCCGAGAATTCAAAGAATCCGGCGGAAATTCAGCTCTAAAAATTGAAAAATAATAAAAAATATAATGGAAAAAGTATGGGGTAATCGATAAGTAGATGGTATGATCCTTCTCGGATCAAGAAAAAATTATACACAGCAGTTTCAACGGTATTTTTGCATGAACATCAAAAATTTTACGAAAAATCCTAAATAAAATAAGTAGAGGGAGAGTTGACACGTCGCGTCACATGTTTCCCTAGCCGAGAAAATTTTGGGAAGGCGAGAGTTGCAACTAGTCGACTATATTCGCGTGCCTAAACCGAGTTTTTATATTTGTCTAGATTTAAATGTTTATTAACAAAACTGCGAGACATTATTTCTCATTTCTTCAATAAATCTTTGCAGAAACAGTAGTCATGCGTCGGCGAGATTCTATGGCCGTTTGCATCAAACAGACATTGAGTTTGTGCTCGGGAAGCATTTTTCCTGGTCAGCCATGTAGATAGGACTGTTATTGTTTGGTTTGCTGACACCTAAACGGAATTTTCGGTAAAAGTTTATATTATCCGTGACATCTACCTGCAGGAACGGCATGTAAAGTCCTCCGCCGGGATAGGTTTTGAAGGTTACTTGATAAATCGGGTCTTGATAGAACTGTGGCCGATATTCTTCCACATAAGGGATGAATTCTTTCCAGACAATAAGATCCACGCAGTAACTTTTCGCCCATGTTTGGTTTTTAACTAGATTCATTTTTTCAACGGATGCTTCCGCTAATCGCCAACCCAGTTTCTCAACATTTCGGCCTCGAACTGGTTGGAGATACTTGTACATACATCCTTCGAAGTCGATGCTTAGGTCTTTGCAGGATCGTGGTTGTTTTAGGGGTCTTAGAAGACTTGACCCATCGAATTTTCGAAGAGCAGTAGGAATCTCTGCTGTGAAGTTGTAGTCCTCGGTCATCATTGTTCCATGCTGAAAGCATTCCACTTACTAAACCAATGATAAATGGTAATTTTCGATTTTTGTTATATTTTCTAAGGCAACTTGCCTTTAGAATATCGATAAAAGTTGTGTAGGTGTCGTAATGGGTCACTATTTGTTTTGTGTTATCTTCCAGTTGCGTTTTTGCTGTCGGGTTTCGCCGAAGTTCATCAGGAGGTATGTAGACGAGTAGTGGATTGAAGGCTTCAAACTTGTCGGTAAACATCGTTTCGTCGTCGAAGAGTTGTATTCCATGATCTGCCATGAGGAAGGTGTGAGAGTTTGCCGTCTGAAGCGAGATAATTTCATAACAATCTACAGTGGGGGACCTGATCCAGCGGCAAAAAAACGTACCATTTTGCATCCGGGAAGGATCAAAAATGTGGCAAAATGCTTCCCTTTCCAAGTGAAAAACTTTGTTTTGAAGGGCCCTTTCCCTCACAAAAAAAGCGGGCGCGCTTTTGAAATCGGTTTTATCACTTGGAAAGGGCAGCAGCATTTTGCCTCATTTTTGATACTTCCCGGATGACAAATGGTACGTTTTTTGCCACTGGATCAGGTCCCCCACTGGATTAGGCGCACCTCATTTTTGAACTCCTGGAAGAATCTCAAAAAGTCGTCGTCGTATTGAAAGATATCTCGTCGGTTATCGTGCGCCAAAACGCGCATCCAAGTCATTGACAATTTTGGCTCGTTATTATATGATTTGACGAATTCCTTGATGTAATCAAACATAATTAAATGTCGGTCATGGCAATACTTTCTCCATCGATTTGAATGGTAGAAATCACGACCAGTAAGATTGGTAGATTTGACGATAAAACTTGAAGGAAATTTTTCATTTTTGTAGGTCCAGTAGGGACTAGAACAAAATATAATTACCCTTGTTGACACTTGTCTCTTTTTGTACCGAATTTTTTGAGATAGACTTACAATGAGCTATGATCAAAGACGTCTCCATCGGTTGAGATGCAATTCCGATTGATCTGAACAGACCAATCCTCGTTTATCATCACTCGATAGCCTTGATCTTTATACAACTTTCCAATATAAGTGCTGTTGTCAGCACAAGCATCGAGATATTCGACGTTTTCATAGGGTATATTGGCTTCAGTAGGATCGGTAAATAATTTTTGCGTTAGTTTGTTCATGTATAATATGAAAGCATTAGGTTCGCTGTTGTAGGCAGCTTTGTTGTGGTACTTGAAAAAATGAGCACCCAGATCGTTCTTCAAGAAATGAGCTGTATTTGGCATTGCCCGAAGGAAGTGGGGCATTGATACGGCGTCGAGTAAAATGACATGGACATTGGGTTTGCCAGGGGTTTGTTGAGGTGGGGGATTGTAGGGTTGTCTTCAAAAAAAAACGTCAGAGATAAGCAGAATGTGATATCAAGAGGTATCTCAGAGATTATGTTTCTGTGAGATACCTTTTGATATCAAATTCGGTGGTATCTTTGAAAAACATTTATGCATGAGAAACTTACCGTCTAAATATTTGTTGATGCAGGAATTCATAAGTTGTTTTGTCATTTTCGGTGCATTTCACTTCGATTGTGTCGCATTCAGGGCGGACTGTCGAGGCATTAAACGAAATCCACGGTTGAAATAGAAGGCTATTATTTTTTTCGGTTAAAATGCATCTGAAAACCAAGGGGGTGCAATATTCCCGCCAGGCCTTACCTGTATTGGCAATCCTCGTCATCATTTATTCTGGCCATCCTTAGTTCTCCATTAGTCAATTTGCTTCGTTCGAAGGCATCCGGAATACATGCTGGTTTCTTACGTCTTGCATTTTTGTAAATTTTTTGGATTTTTGGGTCATAAGGATCAACACTATGTAGCTCGCCATCTAAAGCAATATAAATAATTCTCCGCTATTTTGGCACCTTTTACTGTTAGATGCGAATAAAACTTGGAGTAAAGCTGTAGCGTAAAATGTAAATGTGATGGAAATAGTATTGTAAAATAGATTATTAGACATAGGACCTTCCAATACGAAAGTCGTAAATTAAATGGGGTCATTTGACTCCGGAATTTCGTCGAAGTAACCCAAATGAATTTTGACAGCTGTTTTTTGGGTACCTTTGACCGTCTTCAGATTTGATTTTTTGATTGTGCGCTTTTTTGTTACTCCGGAAGAATAGATAGCAGGTTCACTATGGTTGAATATTGAACGAAAATATGGCGCTAAAATGTTTTAACATGGGCATCATGCATTAATTAGTCATCAAAAACTGAGCCGCATAAAAAATTATCTTTATTATTTCGTAAGTCTTATGAAAATACCGGTTCTGGCTATATACAAATAAAAAAAGTTGCACTGAGAATCTGATTCACTCCGTTCGCTTCTAAGATTCGTAGTCCACGTTGGGGACGACTGTTGAGTTCCCTAACTGCTTCGCGATCTCGGAACATCGCTCCAGTTTGTAATACTTTACGTAAACTGTCTTTGGTCGATGCTCACTGTGGATGATGGTGTTCACGGGGGGATCGCCAACACACATGTCAATGTCGAACTGAAATAAACTCAGAAATTATGAGTATGGGAATAAAAATAAAACAAAAACATAACAACAAGGTAGCTTACGTCATAGCTGATTCCAGCAAAGCCATTGACTGTGATATTTAGGGACTCTGTGACGATGCCAGTGAAGAAAACGTCATCCATTTTCATGAAATTGTGATTTTTCATGTCTTCAAAAATCTTCGTGGCTGTCTGGCTTGGCATAAGCACGGCATAGCCATTGCAATATGGGGGATACCAGTCTTTGGCGAATTGAGTTTTGGGGACAAACCTGAAAATTTTTTAAATTTGACAAGGGCACTACAACACCTTACAAGGTGAGATATTTAACGCTGCTATCAGGCGAGAGAAAAGCTAAAATATGTTACATTGAAACACGGCTCTTTGACAACGTGCATTTTTTATATTTTCAAATTCAAAAGTTATATATCCCGATATAAAAGCAGTCCCCTCTTACCATTTATTTTTTGGGTCCCTGACCGGCTGGACTCCATGTATTTTCTGACACAACAGCCAATCATTTTGTCCTTTCGTCAGCCCTCCAAAGTCGTGTTCAATCCAATACAGTAGCCGCTCGAAGTGCACCACCACATCGTCGTCGATTTTCATGAAGAAAAAGGCGTCCTTGCAATATTTCTGATGATATTGATGCATGGCATTCCATTTGACTGTATTGTTCGCATATGTGTCCATCGTATTGATAAACACAATGTCATCGTATGCTTTGACCTCTTTGGCCAACAAATCAGGGCGACTTTCGTTGCTATGCCCGATGAAGAACTTGTAAACAACGTGCAGATTTGTGGCCTAAAAAAGAATTGTTATGTCATGAAGCGTATATCTTATGTTAGCAAATACGCTAGACAGATGTGTGATTGTGTTTTTGTGATTGGAAGAAAATTTATGTATTATATATCATGAAGTCATAAAAAATTTTATGTCAAAGGCCAGGGAATCGCCTCTGGCTTGAGATAAAGGTCCATTTCGAGTCATTTGCACATAAATCAGACGGCTAGACAAATAATCGAGTTGACAAAGACTGCAAATGTACATTGGCTATCATTTTCAAGGCCAGAAAGTCAATTTGAGAGCAATCTTGATAGAATTTCTCCTTGCTTCGGAAGAGCTAGCACACATAGTATGTCTAGCTCATATAAAGATTCCAAAAAATTTTAGTTGTTCTTTGTAGGCGCAGCTGAGATGTTCAGTGGTTTTCGCAGACAAAAGACTATGGAAAACGAGGAGAGAGGGTTAGAAGAAGCGCTCACTAATTCCTAATTTTTAATTATTTGAATTTACCTTTTTTAGGAACGCTCCTCTCAATGCATCCCTTTGAACATGCGCACTCTTCGCGCCAGTGCTCATAATGGCCACAAAAATTGTCGAATTCTCGCAGATTTTCTCCTTGGGGACAGTCATTTTATACGGTAGATGCAAATCCTTCAACGTTAAATTGAAGTTCTCGATATGAAAATCTAAATTCTCTAAGGTCGTGGCTCTTCTTGCTTCCGGTATTGGTTTATCTGTTGAATTGATGGCTACTTTCCGTGGCGTGTGACAAAGTTCGGTTTTATGGCAAATCAGGAAGACCCAAAGCGTAAGATTACCGAGTAAAATAAAGTAAATGATCGGCGGTGAACAACCATCGCGTCTTTTGAACAAACGACAAGGCCGTTGTGAGGACAACATAGCGCTGAATAGATAACATCCCAAAAATGGGTGGGCTTATAAAAGGCTCGTCGATGTTACAATCGTGCAACTGGGCAAACGAACAAGTCTTTGTGTGCGCTGTACATTATTGTCATCGGGGGCGAAAGGAAGTGCATATGTTAAGCAAGGTTTTGGTTTGTGATTATGTGCAGACTACCGTAGGATGGCGGCTGCGCAAATTGGTTAGGAGCCGAAGT
Organism: Bursaphelenchus xylophilus; assembly: GCA_904066235.2. Classification (NCBI taxonomy): domain Eukaryota; kingdom Metazoa; phylum Nematoda; class Chromadorea; order Rhabditida; family Aphelenchoididae; genus Bursaphelenchus; species Bursaphelenchus xylophilus. Next base: position 8,709,624 of record CAJFCV020000004.1, read on the forward strand.
CAAAGAACGTTTTCATATTTTGGAAAGTCGATATTCCGAAAGTTCATGTTTTTGGGGGCATAATCCAAGCGGAAAGAATGAAAAAATAATGGCGAGGGCCAAGAAAATCGTTGCAAAGCGAGGTGTTGAGAAATTTTTGGTTGGCTCCTCCTCCGAAGCTGTTCAATTTGATGAATTTTATCTTCATTATCTATGTGAAATCATTGTATGCATGCTAAACTTAACACGTTTTTCAAGTCTTCTTTTCGGGTCTATTCATCGAAGCTTATCCTAGGGTTGGACTCAGATGTTTCAAGGAGTCTACGAATAGTCTGTTGACGGCCAATCAGCATGTATTTTAGTACCAGTCGAAGAATTCTACTTTATGAAACCGCCAGGCCACAGAAGTTGCTTTGTCTTTGCCTACGTTTCAGGTCAGCAAATTTCTTTCAACGGAGTTAAACACCAGCACTTGAGATCCACCGAACAAATAAAGTTTCTTTACTGATGAAAAGTGAACTTTCTCTGGTACAAAATGTAAATGTATTTTTTTAAAACTCTCATTTGCATAGATGAAATCTCTTGCACTTACCCACACTCACAATCTAAACAAACATGAGGCTGTTACGTATCGTTTGGGCGGATAAATTTATGGGGGTGTTTGTTAAAACTTGCAAATGAATACAACTGAAAGTCCAAAGTTTTAAAATTCAAAAAATTGTTCATATGATTCCAAACTTCACAAGGCAATGGCACGTGGCTATCACAGGCTATACGAATCTGATAACGCTTTTGTGTAATTTTGAAGACGCCCTTCCATACCTGTCGAATATGAAGATTTTAAACGAGATCCCTCCTGAAATGGAATGAATGATCACCTCGAGAGCAGGTACGTCGTCGACTTCGGCGCTTTATCTTTTGCGATTCCTTGGAGAGTTTGGATATAGAATCCGCCCATCCAGTTAAGGGAGCAGCGGATCATTTTCTTCGGCATTCGAAAACAAAATCAATGTTAGTTGAAGAGGCGTTCTGGGGTTGTTTAGCGATCGGTTGGTATGGGAAAATTTGAAGGGAAAGCGCAATAAATACGCTGCCGAGGTTTGGTTAAAATTTTAAGCTGATATTCTAATATACAGGCCATATGCTCACGTAGTTTGCTCATTTTTTTAGTCATCATTTTTGAGGCTCCTCCTCCACTACATGTTTTATATCTTGCTCTTTGAAACCTCACTTTTTTCGGGTACAATCTCGGATTTCGGCATTAAATCCCGCAAGTTTCTTCCCTGTTCGTTTGAACTTTTAAAATACCTTCCCGTATTCCTAATCCCGACGTGCTCCAGATCCCCTAATTTGATCATAAAATTTCACGCCGAGCCTCTGACGTGCCGTCCCGTTTTCGCTTTGCGCCCGCCCCAGCCTGTTTTCTCTCTGCCCTCTGCAATTTTTCGATCGCCAACCGGAAGAAACAAAACAGAAGGCAGCGGAATCTTCAATCCCCTGCGTATTTACCATCCCGTTTTCGCTTTCACTTAGCTTTGCGACTTTCGCCCGAGGGATCGGCTTAATATTCGGATTGGAAAACGCGCCGAAAGTCACGGAGAACTTTTGCATCCGAGCCGTAAATTTCTCAACCACGAAAAAATCTTTTAATTCCCCTGAATCTTGGAATTTCTCCGCAGATTGGGAAGATGAAACGAGCCCTGCTGGTGGCGCTCCTAATTTTGGCGGTTAGTGCCCAAAACAAGGAAAAAGAAGATGATAAGAAACCGTCCAAGGTGATGAAGGACGAGGGATCGGCCCCGATGAGTGTCAAGATTATGGATCAGGTGGATAAGGCGTTGGAGCAGCCAGAGAGGTTCTTGGATGTCAGAGAGTTTATTAGAGTAAGGAGGCCATCTTTAACCTTCTTTGTGGCTAGACATTACAATCGAAAACGTTCGATTTTAGTCATATCTTTCATGTACATTCTAAAGAGTTCATAAATTATTCCTTAGAAATTTTGGCTCACGCTTTGCGGCTGTAGCTTTTCAGAAAGAGTTAGCAGGAAAGAAAACCCATACTCTTCTGTAAAGTATCACTTTTTCCGAGCAAAATTCACAAAGTTATTGTCCGCCAAAGTGATCTAACCACAAAGTCATCATGAATAAATTTCCCTGTCCACTTGATTACAAAAACTTTGCAGAGTGCCCTAGACATGATGCGGACCGTTCCCGCTCCCGATGCCCTCAAGAAAATCCCCAACGATCTTCAACGTCAGCAACTGCAAGAGCAATATGACGCTTATGCTCAACGCCAGCGTCAAAATTACTATCCTTCTCGAGCCTACTCCTCACGGACTTACTCTCCCTATCAGCAGCAACAACAATACAGCCAGTACGGCCCAAAGCCAGCTTTGCCAGTGCAGCCAGAAAGCTCGGACCCGGCTAAAGCGCTGAGTCGTATCTTTGCAACTCCAACTCAACAGGACATGGAGAGTTTGTTCCATTTACCCGCTGACATTATGCATCGTTTGGCGGCGGATGCTGGATACATTCCTCCGCACAAGGAGCCTGAAGAGTTGGCCGCGCGGGAGGGAAGCAAATATGGAAGGTATGCAGTAAATACCCATAACTTTAACAGAGGTTTTCCTTTATTCATTTTCAACTCTATAACCCCCAATACCACCAACTATTTCCTCATTTTAGCAGCCCCTCTTCTGGCGGCTTCAATTTCGGCGGTTCTCCTGGAACATTCAGTCTTGGAGGAACCTCGGACCAAGATCTCAACAGCTTCATCGCCCGCTATCGTGGAGAGCAACCAGCAGCCGTTCCAGAGGTTCTAACAACCCCAGAACCCACCACCGCCATCCCAGTCGCTTCTCCTCCGAAAATTGTGTTGAGAACTATCCAGAAAAATGGAAAATTGTAAGGAAATCTACTTTCCATAGTTCGTGGCCTGACTTTTTCAGGATTCAAGTCCCAGTCCTTGTGGTTCCTCAAGCCAACGGACAAACACGCTATATTCAATACGATAAGCTCTCGGATTTATCGGATGCTCTGGCTAAAGTCGTGTCCACCGGTCAATTGCCTTTGAATCAAGAGGAGCAGCCGGAATCGACTACTCCAAGAGTTGTCAATGCGCAATTCGAACAGCCGAAAGGGGGACAGATCTTCAACTTCCCAGAGAATTTACAGGTCAGATTTTGGGGAGGAAATTTGGCTTTTTTTACTGAGAGTTGAAATTTTTTGGGGGTCAAGTTTATTGTCAAATTTCAAGGTCTATTTCGCCCTAAAATTATCTCTAAAGCAATTTCAACCCTTGAACTTTCAGATTGAACCCCCAACCACCGCCCCACCTCCAGCTGTCCGCACCGAAACCGCTGAAGGTAGCTCCTTTGTCCAACAATTCGACGTCGAATCCAACGAGAACAAAGATGCTCCAGCTGAGGAAGTAAGTGAACCAGTTGAGCATCGATTTGCACCCACTGCACGAACTGTCACCGCACCAAGCTCGAATGCAAGTCAGCCAAGCGCTGAGCTGTTAGAGCTGTTGGAGAAATTGGGAAAATACAGACACGAATTGGATAAAGCTGCATCATTCTTGAGGACAACGAAAGGCCCAGAAGTTATTGATGGAATGACTAAAGAAGACGACTTTCCCAGACCACATGAAATGAAGGTTGAAGTGAAGGATGAGGAGATCGTTACACCGAAAGCCGTAGCGAGCGCTGAGAAAATTGCGTTTGAGGCGACTGAGGTTTGATTTTGCACATATTATTTTGCACTCACTAGAATGCTTTGTAATCACTTTTATCAAGGCCGGATTTTTTTAAATTTTGTAAGGATAGAGAGTATACATACATTACGTATTAATTGATAATGTTTTTTTCGCTATTTGCAAAGGCCGCCATCATTAGGGTACTGTGTATTAACAAGTACCCTAAAATTTTTTTTGCTTACAAACATATAAATCGAATGTAAAGTCCCAATTTTTTAGCCCACAACCACCTCAACGGCAGCCACGACGACTCAATCGGCTGGTGAGATCCTCTTGAACGGCCATCGTTACAAGCTAGTTGACGCTGATGATCATGGGAAGTCCAAGGAAGAAGTTACCGAGATTCCAACGACTACTGCTGAAACCAGCACCTTGAAGAGCGTTCCTCACATTAAACCGCAAAAGATCAGCATGAAGTCGAGCAATTTGGAGCAGGTCAGGAATCTGGCAAGACAGAACCGATTGAGAACTCCGACTATTAGAAAAGCGCTCCCTGGTGGTTTCAGCGATATGGTGAGTTGGGGTTGAACTAGGCTCTGTAATCATGTAACGTATCAGAGATTGACGTAGAAAGATACTGCCAAAATTCTGTATACTATATATAGCAAATTTAAAAGGACCAAAAATTTATTGGCTATAGATAGCTTTTGCTATTCATCATAACTTCCAGGCCGACCCGTCCAATCCCTCCTCGCCAAACCCAGAGCACCGTATCTACTCTCTCCGCGAGCTCGAAGACATAATCGCCAGTGAAACTGGCCGTCGTTACGATGACTCCGACGAGGTCTCTCGCTCTCCTCGTCGCCCGCTGACCTCGCAACAACTCCTGTCCGCGGGCCGAGTCACTTCCTCCGTAAGTAACTGAGAAGGCCTGATTCAACTATCGCTTATCCCCTATTTATTTGATTACCCCTCACATTTCCTGTATTTACCATAATAAAAAGGTTTGACGTGAAAAGTGTGCTGATCTATCACTGTTTTCAAATTGATTGTCGCCCTTTTAAACAGAGTTATTGCAAAAAGAATTTCGTCTAGAATCGCGCCGACTTACTGCGGCAGGAATACGGCTTGGAGAAGAGTGTGTGGCGAGAGCGAACCCGCGGCGTCTTCAGGAATTTCAAGATGAACGACGTAAGTGATTCGAGATTTATCTCTGTTTTTATGTTGGATGAGAGATTTCGGGGGATTTACGGGATGGGGCGGAAAGTCAAAATACTGTAAAAATTCGGCAATAAAACGATTAAGTTTTTTGACTTTTTAATGATAGAAAGAACGTAAAATTTTATATCAAAAGTGCTCGTGATGTGAGCTGCAGATATTATAAATGGAGCATCACGGCAAAAAAATCCACAATTTTTCTAGCACTATTTTTCCAGACCTCTCTGTTCGATCAGCAATGCGCAGTTTGCAATGATTTTGCCGGTCGATTTTACATTGAAGATTTGTCATCGTTCGCGAAAGAAAACTGCGATTTCGTTGAGGACTTTATTCCAATCAACTGCTTCGATCTGGCCGAATTTTACAATAAATGTGAGAAAAAGGCGTTGACAGAAGTGACGCCGAGCAGCCAGTTCTCAACGACGGATATTCAACTGCCTTCAAATCAATTGAGCGTCTAATTTTTGGCAGCAAAATCATTGTAATATAGCACTGTAAATATTAATTTATTGTCGTTTCTGTTAACTTTACTAATAAATTTATCCTGTAGAGTTACTCATTATTAGTTATAAATTAATAAAGATGTTGTAAATATTATTTTTAATGTAAAACACGCTGATTTTACCACTCTTCTCTGACATTGCCATCAACAACAAGCTTCGAATACATGTGCGGTGGGAGATGGGAGAGGAAATAGTCGTATTTTATTTGAGTCATCTTCTGCGTTTGCTTGCAGGAACAGAAGATCAACTAAATCACAGTAAATTGACCGTACACATTAACGATCAAGAGATTGTTTACATGCCAATCTCTAATTCGTATTATCATCAAAACTTACGCTGTTATCAGAAGTCTCAATGAAGAAGCAGGTTTGGAAGTACTTCCGATACTTCATCAACATGGCGTGTCGATGTCTTTCTGCTTCCAGCTGGAATAAAGGTTAAATAAAAATTTTGCTTACGATTAGTAAAATAAAAGTCATCTTTTTGGCGATTTGCTTTGTTAAAGCCCAGAACTCACCATTTTATCCAGCTCATTATGCCTCGAATACGTATTCAAGACAACTGCACATTCTTTGTTCATATGCTTTCTTAATTCCTTCACAAAGTCCGAAGTTGTAAAGATATCCACCGGTGAGATGAAAAGATGCAGATCATCAAAATAAGAGGTGTCAATGAACGCAAAGTCAAATTTTTCTTCTGCAAAATTATAAAAAAAGTGTTGAAAGCGCCAAAAAAATAAAATTTACCGTCAGTACTGCGATTGACAACATAGTCAAACCCATCGCCTTCGATGACTGTGTGATCCGAATTTCCGGGAACTCCAAACCATTTCTGGGCAATGTGAATTATCATCGGCTCCAGTTCAATCGAGGTGATTTTGTACTGGAAAAGCATTCGAAGTCAGATGGCTGTTTTCAGGCGGTATTTGACCTGGCAGTGGCCGTTGGACTTACCCCCAAATGCTCTAGGAAAGCTCCACTAGTCCCTGAGCCAAGCCCGATTTGAAGGGCGTTTTTACCAGTGACATTGAACATAAATGGCCCTTGAAGTGCTAAACGGGTATATTGGGCCCAAAGTATGTCTTGTTCAAGTCGCCCTGTGCCTGAAAACACAAATTTTTGTCAGAAATCTTGTATCTTATAGTCATCATATTATAGTCGCAATTTTTTCAAATTGTCTTTACTTACTGGTAACATATCCAGCACCAAGGATTGTGTGTTGCTGAGGTTCTTGTTGCAGTCTTCGAAGGATTTTACTAAACATTTCAGGCATCAATTTTTAAACATGCCTTACTCATGTGGCAAATGCAAATCAGTAATGTAATAACAATGGTCTTGATGTCTTCGGCAGAGAATTTCTTTCAGTTCCACATTTCCTTTTGGGGTCAACATCACATCGCTGAATGGGCGATCCTCTGGCTTGGCAGTGTACCAGTCAGCTCGGTTGTGAAGTTCGTAGTGTAGATAGCAAATTGTTCCGAAGAAAATTAACTGCAAATGGGAACATAGAAAGGTTATAAGCCCACAACGAATTGTTTTTATATAATAGTATTTGAAAAAACTTTATTGTCGTCAGAGAGGCTGATCTTCTTCGCTGACGTTGGCAATCAAGCCGAGCCGAGCTATTTTTACGGCCATACTGGCCCAATTTCGACCGCTGTACTGGAAACTGTGGTCAGTAATTCATAACCATGTTCCATTTTTATCCTATTTTATCTTCAAACGGGGCATGGCAGCCAGGACTCACCAAGACGATGGCTAGAATGATCTTTCCCTTTTCCTCCCAAAAAAGATCCGTTTGCCATCGCGGAACCTTCTTATCCTTCACAGTCTTGTACATGCTGAAGAGTCGTACTACCCAGATAAAATATAAATATACTAATATGGCCTAAAAGATGAAGAGAGTTATCGGCCTGAACAGATCAGAACCCAATCCAAGTCATGGCCGAAAAACGTGGATTGTCATGGCTGTTGCGGTCGTTGTTTGTCCAGTTGCTTTCGTTATTCTGGCAGTGGTTATTTCATGACGTTTTTTCTTGCAATGACGGATTAAATGACCTACAATACATGTTAGAAACATTCTTCCACATGACTCTGTCTAATCAAATTCCTATCCGTCGTATGTTTCGTCCTTCGATTACAGCTATTTATATCTTCGTCTGACGCGGACTCCGGCAACATTCTCCTCCCCGTTTCTCTCCTTGGTGTCGTCCCATTGTGACTCCAGTGCACTCAGCTTGAAACCAGAACAGACAAATGTCCCATCTCATTTACAGCGATGGCCCGAAAACGGAGGGAATCTTTCCCCCGACCCGAAATGAAGCCATCTATTTTGGAGCGCCCTCTTTGGAAATAAATGGCCTTCGAACGATGCGCTTTTTTGGGGCGTATTTAGTCGTCGATTCAGCGGGCACGCGGCCGACGGTCTGTGCGGCCCGACATGCATATTATATGTACATGGTGGCTTATGGGACAATTGGTCTTTCGGTCGGATTTTGCGGGTAGTTGTCGACGAAGGAATGGTTTATTCATTTATGTGTACCGCGGGTTCACATAAAAGGCGGTGGTCCAAGCACGGGAGTTTTATGGGTCATAGTCAATGAAAGAAATGGGTATTCTGAATGGGGCTACGACAAGAAGAGCCGTATTTTTCGACCTCTAATGGTCCTAATTTTGCAAGGCTGTGCTCAACGGAAGATGAATATTTTTTCTATTTTTTATGGTACAATTATTAAATAGGGCTTTTCCAAGAATTTATAATTTCCCTTTGAAAGTCCATTCTGTTCTATGAGAGTTCAACGTACCCCATTCTTTATGGGTCATTGCGTATTCTCATTGTTTTTAGGACTTCTCGAAACAGCGGTCGACATAATAAAGGCATAATTCGCTTTTTCGAATCGTTATTTTGACACGAGAAGTTGTCGAAGTTGCGACGGTCAGAATTTATCCTAATTGGGCTCATGTATTCTGTATAGCCTGTACTTTGAATGCTGAAAGTCTTAGCCCAAGTTTTGCAGTGGCAAGCGAGATATTCAACAGTATTTGCAGAGTACGGAGAATAGAGAGAGCGGCCAGAGAAAGGTATTTTCTGGCTGTATCTATGAATTCAGCGTGAAATTTTTTTTGTGAAAATCTGGCTGACCACACTACAAAAAATTTTCATTTTCCTTGTTTTAAATCTAATAGGCTTTCTTTATTTTTTTGACATGAAAATCTCGGTTGTTTCTGCAAAACGAGAGCTTAAAATTACGGTGTTGCTTATCAAAAAATACTGTGCCAAAGATGATCTTGATCCAAAGATCATCACTCTGAGCTCTTTCCTTTCGAACTTGCTGATCCTAAATCCCAAAAGATTAATTTTTAAACCAATTATTATCCAATAACCCCTCCAATTTCTTCTTCCAAAATTTCGGCCGTTTTTGCCCTGAGGCACCATTCGCTCCTAATTACTTTTCATTTTGCAGTCAACAATTTTTCCATAAGCCCAAAAATGGGGCGGCACGTGACCCATGGGGGAAAGCAGCTTTTCTGTCATAGCAACTCCTTTTCTGATACAAATCCCCGCTTTCGGTCAAATGTTTTACTCTCTGGGGTCGCGGCCGTGAGTGAATTTTTTTTCAGTTCCTCTGGGCGGAAAAAACAAATTTTCAGTTCGCAGAAAAACATTTTTTTGGGGATTTTTAGCGCCTTGATTTTGAAGTGAGTTTAGAGGGGAAGTGCCTGAGGTGTCCAGGTCAGAAGTTGACCAATTTTTTTTTGAGATTTTACAAATACGATAGTAAATCGGCATTCTCCTTCGAATGTAAGCAATAAGATTTTTCCGGAAAACCATTTTTTAACTCGCGAATTTAAAAAAAAAACGGTCAAAACGATTTTACTTTACCACTCTCCGCATTTGACACACTCTTTCGCCAAAAATTCAGACTTTATGCGAAATTTCATTCGTTTTATCAAAAAAGTGGCTGTTTTGGCCAAGTTTTGGCATGCGTTCCGTCAAATTATTTTTTCAAATCTCATTTCTTATCTCTTCAACAAATCTTATTTTGATGGCCAAAATAACATCCTTCAGAGCTCTCAAACTCGGCTCTATTATAGAGTGTGTTTATTTGTCTTGCTATTGAACGGGGAAAATAAGAAATCGGTTTGAGAATGAAGTAACTTGCGGTCTAATTTTTTGGATTACTTTAAAAAAATTAACAAATTTTAGCGACGGAAGTGTTCGAGATATGACGGATCTCAATGAAAAACGGCAAAAATTAAGCGGGTTACTTTCTATGGAACATGAATCATTTTTATCTCGCGATATGCTGCCTTTATAATCAAATAATCAAACCTTCAATAAAAAAAATCCTGACTCCAATTTTTTTAAACCTTTTGGCCCCATCGCTCATTTGATTTATTTGCTCCGATCAATCTGAATGCGTTCTAATTTGATCCATCCTTTGTTTTGGTTTGATCTTTTCTCTCACCTCTCTCCCAAACTCAAAGCTATAGTCATTTGACGTCATTTTTTGTTTATCCATCGTCCATATCATCCCATTTTGTGCGTATAATGTGATTCCCAACAGGTGAAAATCCCGCTTATCCCAATAAAAATGGGGATCCCGTGTCCCATAAGTCGGAGATATTTCCAGTTCAAGGCCCCTGAAGGTCGTTCTTTCAAATCATATTTTTGTTTTTTTTAGTTTGAAAAGGACTCCAAGGTTCTTTTGATTTTATTCCCTCTCCCACGCTGTTCCAAACCCTCCGGGTTTTGGTGCATTTAACCTTTTCCGCTGGTTTTTATGGACGTCGTTTTGAGACATTGCACCGGGTTTATGGGGCAGATACTTTTTATCGATCTAAAGGGCAGTTTCCAGTCTGGGAGTAGGCTTGAATTTGAGGAAATTTACATTAAAAGTAGAAGTAACATATCGAGGAATGTGTTTGTTATTTTGAAAAAGGTTATTTTGTAGGGTGTTCTTATCAATTTGACGTGTTAAAATCAAAAATACTAGAGAATAAAACGTTTGATTTTGGTTTTGAAGTGTCAAGAAAAGTTTGATAAACTTTGGTAGACGTTATGACACGAAGGTAGTGGTGTTTTTGCGGTCGAAAAAGTGCGTTGTTGATATGGGATAGATAAAAAAATTGTTTTTTTTAGTAAAATTATATCCTTCTCCGAGAGAAAAATGGATCTCATACTCATTACGATGATTTTTTCGAGTTTTGACAACTTTCGTTACAAAAAACATAACCGCAACCTCCTTGAAACGGGCAATTCGCCAAAAAAGAGGCGAAAAAGCTTTTTTGTCGGAGAAGAAATGGGGAATTTTTAGGGCGAGAGAGTACGTTTTTGCGCGTCTTTTATCTGACTTCTCTGTGAAATCAAGACGAAGTGTAAAAAACCGATAGCGAAGTGTCTATTCCGATCACCGGATGCTTTTTTTGGCTCAAAGGAAAAATATGTATATTTCAGCAATTTAAAAAAATTTATTAGCTTTTTTTTACAGTTTTGCCCAATCTCTCCAAACAACTGCAAAATTCGTGGCTTGCACGCCATCCGGAATAACACTTTTTTTCTCGGCGCATATCGAATTCAAGCTGTTTGTTTTGTCCTTGTCATGTTTTTAAACAAGAATTCTCCCCGCCGAAAGCAATCAGGTATTCGCTTTTTTATTGGGCATCCAGCAAAGCCATTTTTAGCGTTTTTACGAGCCTAACCGTGCTTCGGAAAAGTGTGCGTTCCAAGAGCGAAAAATTCGGGAAGTTGGAGAGGTAAAACTTGGTTTTTTACTTGGAAAGTCATCAAAGAATTTAATGAAAATTGACACAAGTTAAGATAAATTTTTGTAACACAAGACAGCACTTTACTTCCCATAAAAAAACTGGGATTTTTAGAGCGAAATTTGGTTAAGTTTATCGTTGAAAAATCATCGCCTTTTTCTTTGCATAGGGCAATGTTTGATACCCTTTTTAACAAAATTTCCCACCTCCCTATGGGTACTTTGTCTTTGAAATGGCTCGCTGATACCTTTAGCCCAGACCTCACTGAACGTTTTTTGATTTCCGATTTTATGTGAAAAGTTCCAAGGTTGTTGTTTACCTTCTCAGATTACCGGAAAATGCGTCACCAACGCATTTCCAAAGCCGCGTTTCTTTTCCGGGATGCCAAACAAGAATGGGAATATCCGTTTGTTTTTCGAAGGATACATCAGCTGATGATGATCTCGGGTTTCTTCGTGGCATCGTATATGGGTTTGTAGAGGCAATTTTATGCTAATCTTTGGGGGGACATTGCATTTTCGAGATTAAAAAAAAGATTTCTAAATTTTTGTGCTAGGAATTTTCCATATTTTATTTTTTTTTTCTCTTACCGTCTCTCCTTAATTTCTATAGTTTCTCGCGGTTCAAAGATCATGGACTATCTCAACTGTCCTTGTAATACACAACATAAAATTTTGAATAGTTGATATTCAGTATAGGTCCATCATTCTTACCAAATTTGAAACAATTTGAAAAAAAACTAAAGGGTTGTTTTTGTAGCCATCTCTTGTAAGTCGCTTTAACCCCCAAATCTCCTCATTTTACACTGTTCCTTACCGATTTCCCACTAAAATCTCTCATCCATTTCCCCATCTCCCTCTCTTCTCACCCACAACTCATTAGCATATTCGAATATAATCCGATCATTGCATGTTTGGGGATAAAATGGGAAAGGAAAACAATTCTTAATTGTGTCTTCCCTCACACTCTTGACCGCCTTTTGTTTACGTTGCGGCTTTCAACCCAGGTCCCTTCTTCGTTTCGGTGCTTTTACCTCTACCTTGGCAACCACACCTTTTCTCGTTCCCAAAAAAACACCCAAAATTTTTAGAGTTTTTTTTGGACTTCGGGACGTTAGATTTTGGCTTGGTAATTTATGGGGGTTATGTTTCTAGCCAAGGTGCAGGGTGTCTGTATATCAGTCTGTCGGAAAAATAACGGCGGATTGTCGCATCAAACTGTCTCGCCTCGCCGCTGTCGCGCACCAAATCCCAAGCCGCGGCTTGCTGTCGCAAAGCGATGATGGGCGATTCCGAGGCGCGATGATCCGCCGTTTTTTCCCGACAGACCGATATTTTACAGCTAACAGTTAGCTGGAACTTGAAAGCATCTGTAAAGCCTGTCTAATGGTTCTTTGCAAGTTGCAGCGCTTTAACAAGGTAAATGCGGCGCCTCAATTTTCTTCAAAGCTTGCGCAAATGCTGATCCTAACCTAGGCTATGTAATCATGAAAATTTTAGCTCGTGCTTTGCATATACAGCCGAGATGTTCAATGATGATTTTTTCGTGGAAAGCGCGGCTTCTCAGATCGATTTTAGGGCCGAAATTCTCAAAAAAATGAGAAAAGTTTGGCATACTTTTTACATACAAAATATTTAGGTTGTTTTCCAAATTCTTCCCAATTTTCATGAAAATCCAAGCGTAATGCTTCGTGCATCCTGTAAGAATTTCAATGGCTTTTTTTGGCCTATTCATTGTCAGATGGCTTTGAAAAACTTTGAAAAACATGTTAGCGTTGCACGGCATTTTGAACTTTTGGGACATAGGTCCCCATTTTTTCTATTTTTTTTAAATGGACTTCTTTTTAAAAATTCTTATTAAAATTTGTAATCTGATACTTCTTTTAACCATTGTCAATTACAATTTTTATACTCTTATTTTCCTATCCTTTTACTACCATTCTAGTCAGTTAGATCACTTTGATTATTGTAAAAAGTTCCTTTCCGATTACTTGTGTTCAAATTCGGAATTTTAATTAAACCGTTCCCCTCTCTGAGCTCGAACGTTCGGTTTGATCAAAACAAAATTTTCATCTGTCAAGGTGACGAGATTTGTTTTTTTTGCTTCTAAAATTATCTTGACCTTATGACACACCGGTCAGTCAAGGGGAAAATCAGCCCTACGTTTTTCGAGATATTTCTTTGGGATTTTTTCTATTACATTTATTTACAGGAAAAGAATGTGAGCATTTACGACGTTCAGATTTTCTTTAATTTTTGTACACATTGACAGCTTCTTGCCAGTTTTACGCCGAAAAAAATGAAAATCCCGAGCAAGTAAAAACTTTTATGGAATAAAAATTATTTTAATGATTTGCGACCTATTTGCGTGCGCAAAATTTTTGAGAAATTTTCACTCGCGCTTTGCAGAAATTTCCGATTTTTTATGACAAAAAGATTAAATTTTTCAAAAAAAATATGCGATTTTAGACGATTATTTTTTTATTTCATTACGCGTTTTGTACCCGATTTTTTTCACGAGGGAAACAATCGTGACAATATCATTCATTAACTATACCAAAAATCAAATCCATTTTTTCAGCTCAAAATGACATCAAGGTTACCTCTGATCAGTTTGGCGTTGTTCGCCGCGTTCCTCGGATCTCAGGCCGAAGTTGATCTGGATTTGAGTCTCCGGGACAGCACACCCATTTGTGTCGGAAAGATTTGCGACAGCTCTTCGGCGTTCCATTATTACACTTGCTGTGGAACTGTAAGTTACGAAGAAAAAATTTAATTTTTTTAAAGTCGACGCTTCGATACCCGTATTTTGCAATTTGTTGAGAACTTTCATTATTTACAAATTCCGAAAAATTTTATTGCTTGTGAACCCAACTTAAATTTTTTTATCAGACCTCAACTACAACCCCAAATTTTGGAATACAATTTTTAGAAATTGAAAATTATATCATAATGAAAATTTTATTCGAATCGTCCTTCAAAAATATCTTTTTGCGGCAAAATTCGCATATGACGTCATTGTGCATATCCTTTCCCAAAAAAATCTCATTTTTATTCCTCCAGATCGCCAACGAATGTTGCTTCCGACTCCAAAGCTGGGTTATCATCACTCTGATCGTTTGTGGAATCCTCTTCGTGGCCAGTCTTGTCATCGGGCTCGTCAAATGTATCTGCTGCTGCGATCGCTGAACAAAAAAGAATGCCTCATCCGTCTATGTAAATACCGGGCCCTCAAGCTTACTAACGATATATATACAAGTTTAATTTTATAGCTAGCTGCATTTTCTAGACATTAGTATAAATTTTTTCAAGGATTCTTTGTCTACTGCCAATATATCGACGCCTTTTTTTGCAGTAAAATATTTTTTATCGTTTTAATAAACTTTTCTATGCATTCATTTAGCAAACCACTTTATTCCCGATAATTTTTAGCCATTTCAAGATCAACAAATTCCAAATAATTGAAGAAATCAACCAAAATTCATCCAAGGACCTAGTGTAATATAAAATTTATAAAATACTCTCGCTAAAACACAATTCTCATACAAGCTAAGGTGTTAATTTGGGCATAAGAGAAATATGCCACAAGGAACCGAATTATTCATTGGAATTGATCATCTGAGCGAGTATTGGCATCTGATCTTGGATCGGCTTTCCATCTGATTCTTGGGGATCATTTGTCGGCTCGGGCCTGGGCTAAACAATGCAAAACGTCATATAACATCATATTTAATATAACCATACAGCTATGATCTATCCTATCCCCTAAACTCAAAAAAAAGACATTAGTTATATTACACTAGGTATGCAAATAAAAATTTGATGATTTTTGCAAAAAAACTTGCTTCCTCATGTTCGATACGAGCTTCCAATGCACGCTGGAACCATTATGCATCAAGATAAAGTCACACAAATCCATCAATTTTTCTAAAATCCAACAAAAAAATAAAATTTTACCTCACTTCCCTCCGGAGTCGCCAACTGATGATTAAACACCTGTAACTGTTGCGCAATCGCGCTCTCATGCAACATCTGCTGAGAAAATGGATGGAGAAACGGGTTCATTTCTCTTCTGATTTCTGGGACAAAGTTGCGACGCGGAACAAAACTTGGAGGATCTGGGAAACGAGAGGTACTGGTCGCCATTAAGGCTTGACGTGGGAGGCAGGGGGTCATCTGAAAAGGGTTGTTTATCAATTTTAGCACTTCTAAAGACAACAATTTTCTAAAATGGTATGACTTACCTGAAGATCTTGGCGTTTTGGTTGAGAGCCAAGCTCCATTGGTGTTTCTTCATCCAAGGCTCGCTTCCGCGGACGTCCTCTGCCTCGTTTCTCTCCCCCTCGAGGCTGCGCATGCTTTCGGGGTTTCAAAAACCTGAAAACGAAATTTTTTTACCAAAAATAACGTAAAATACGTATGATCAATCTTTGCACCTCAATAAAATAAGGAAAATCTGATTTTCTTCCAGAAAAACTATCTTCACCATGTACAATATCCAAAATATTCCAAAACTCACGTCTTTTGAAGCTTGAGAAGCCGATTGGCCTTGAGCAATGTGTCCAAACCCTCGAGAAAGCTCAATCGGTCTTCTAACGGAACATACTTCACCACACTGTTTCTAAATTCATTCCACATCACCTCCAGTGGATCCATCTCGCCAAACATGGAAGGTCCAGGGAAATTGTGTGGATTAGCATGGGAAACAGGTGTCACGGTGTTCAAAACGTGCTGAGGATGCGAGCCCGCACCAGAATGATGTTCATGGGAGGAGTGGCCGAAGGTAGAACTTGGGCAATGGATGAAACTGGTCACATCTTTGAAATTGTTGATATTTGCCGATCCATGAAGAGGAGCTTGTGAATAGCTGACTGAAACAGCAACACAGACGTAACTAAGGGCCTAAGAATGAAAAGACAAACAAAATCAGCATCATACTTACCGTTCTCTCCAGGTTTTTCACCTTGACCACTCGTGATCTCCAATTCATCGCTGAATTCTCCGCACTTCTTCTGAGTTTCACTTGTTTTAACACCCTCTGCGGCTGCAGGTCCTTGAACATCAATTTCTTCCGCAACTTCCACCACCTTTTCCTCACTATTCGCACCGTCTTTTTCATGAAGATCGCCAGATTGGCCTACCACAACATTCTCGGTCGGAACGGTATCACTTTCCTTTGCAACACCATCGTCCTGTTGAGCGGCAGCCGACAATTGATCAACATGATGAGCCGTAGAACCTTCTCCTACATCGTCAGCCATTTCGAGTAAAAAACAGAAGAATAAATTGACCACGTACTTGAAGGTCGAAAATTCACCGACTGAAAAACTTGCAACGCTCAACGTGGCTGCACTTTTTGCCCTAAAAGTCCACGTTGAATTTGAATAATCTTCAAGTAAATTGTGGAAACTCTCGTTTTCCAAAATTTGCATAATTTAGGTACCAAATTCACGAAAAGTCAAATTTCTCGGAAACTAGCGATTTGCGGGGCGGAAAATGTTGAACAACAACTTTTTCACAATCTCCTTTACCTATGCCCCTCTTCTGATTGAATGACTACAAGGTTTCTTCTAAATTATCTTCCTCATGGCGACCAAATTTTGAACATAATTATTTACAAAAAGTTACGCAATCACTTACCTCATTCAGCTTGATTATAATTCCAATCTGCGCATTCCGTTGATAGACGGGTTTTCGTACAGAAAACCGCGTGGATAAGGTCCACCTTAGCATGAACAACAAATTGTCATGGTTAATATACAAATTCCTGTAGAATGGAGAAATCACATTTGCAGACACACTAAATAACAATAATATTCACCTGGCAACAATAAACTTTCGGAGAACTTCAGCAAAATGTTGCGATTTGTTCGGCGTCATCACGTCTAGAAAATCAGTCATCTAAAATGGAACACAGAACTTTTATCCCTCTTTTCCAAGTGGTAGATCAGGTTACGATGAAAATCTGGTGTAGCATCCTTAGTGTTCATAAGTTCTCCGAAGACAATGTTTGAGCATACGGTTAATTAGCATGTTAGGATGACAGATTTTTTAGACAACCAAGATGGTGCAAGAAAAAAAATTCTCGACGTTTTTGTTGTTGCAGATGGTTGCCGTAGTAAAAATAGAGTGTAAATTGTAAAAGGACAATTATTTCTGTTGTAAAATACGCGAATCACCTTTAAAAATGAGTCTTTTCTTGGTTTAGACATCTAAACTCAGGCTCTTTAGAACTTGATCGCGTTTTGTATTTTTGACGAAAAACTTTCTGCAAGTTATCGTTATTTTTTTTGGGATGGACATCAATGATCGAGAGACAGCATGGGCGGATGCTTTGGAAATTATTCGAGATGAAGGTGCAGATCAGAATTCACAAAGAAATGGTAATTGAAACTTTCTTAATTGCTGTTCTTTTATCACTTTAGACTGCCAGCAGCTTATATTTGGCTTTTCAGACACACATATCACTTACTCACGGCCGTATCTTCAAGAATCGGTAAATCATTGTGCACCTAACATGACGAGCAGTTTTGCTCACGGGCCCTTCTCTGGGTTTGGCCACAGCTTCTATGACCAGCTTTATCCAAGTGTCAGCTCACCTCCTCAACTTATTCCTAACCCTCCGAGTACCGTTTCCCACGCCAATCAGCGAAATCACCCACCTGCATCCATGTTTGGCGAGATGAATCCAATTGAGAAGAAATGGATCGAATTCCGAAACAGTGTGGTTTTAAATGTCCCACTGGATGAACGCTTGGATTTTCTAGATGGTCTTGACACATTGTTGAAGGCAGGGAGACTCAAGAAATTGCAAAAAACGTAAGATTTTGACATTATTCTTGGGTGATTTATGAGATTAGGTGATAAACTGGGCGGTATGAGTTAAATTTTATTGCGGATGGGATTATTGGTGTCTTATGGAGATATGGAAGTCAGTAAATAGAAAGGGAAATCCCGAGGCACTTAGAAATTTACCTTATACCTCATTGTAGGTGTAATATCTTCTTTTAGGTTTCTGAAAAGGAAATTTCGGCCAGCAGACATGACTGGGTCTTCTCGAAAGCGACCTTTGGAAGACGACCGACCATTGGATTTGTCTTCTCAACCGAAGCGCAATAATCAGGTGAGTCTTACACCATTTTAGGTAATATTTCAACGTAATATTATCGATTTAATCTGATATAAAAGTTAAAATATACTTGCAGGTGACTCCGCACTTTCCGACTTTGGATTTTCAAGTTTTGAGCACCAGTTCTTACAATTATCAAACACTTCCAAACGCGATTCCTCAACTAAACTCTCCCCATAACTTTCGACGAGATGTAATTCAACGTTCAACCCCCATTCCTCAACAAATGATGCAGTTAAAGCCGGTTACAGAAGTCGCTCAGGTCAAAACCGTGTTAAGTGATATTTATTCTGCCATATTTTAGTTAGAATGTTATAGCACTAGCAAAGGAAAATATAGATTATTTGGTCATTTAGGTCTTTTGAACAGATTATGATGCATAAATGTGTGTTATGCGATCTTCAGCGTTTAATTATGCACAAGAAGATTTAAATTGGAGTAGGAAAATATCAAAAGGTTGCAGTGTTACGCATAAGATATATTTAGATGATATAGCTAGAAAAAATAAGATGATTTTGATTGTCTAATACAATATCGTTTGTTGTTTCGACCCCAAAACAACAAAAACGATACTCCGTAAGCCGGAGAAAATGTTCCTTTTTATTTTCGGAGGCCAGAGAGCAAGCCGAAACTCTCTGTTTCGCTCTTTTTTCTTGTTGATGTTTTTCTGTTCCTTTCGAAATTCGCGAAATAGATGTTCAAAGCACAAGAGGAAATATTGGAGAGAAGAAGAGAGTGGGCGGGGAAAAAAACAAAACAAGATTTCAATATTTTTGTTTATCTCTGGATGTTTTCGACTATAAAAGCCGAAGATTTCGCTATTTTGGCTTACACTGAAGTGAAAGCAATCTGTTGAAAGTGTTTGATTGAAGCCTATTTGTGTTCAAGATGCAACGGAATATCATCCAAGTCGCCCGAGCTTCATCCGATGCTGTCTCTATGGCTGTGAATCAAGGTGGGTAATATTTTTGTATTACTTTAGGCGCGAAGAAAATTCGTTTTTTTGGAATTTCTTTTTTTCGGATTTAGCTCTTTTCGATTCACAGAAGTTGTTTGTTAGAGGCTGTTCAGATTCTGAAATTGTAACGGATAGAGTTACTAATGAAAAATCGCTTACTTTAACTTTCTTTATCCAATTATTTTTTTCTCAGAAAGGGTTTTTCTTACCCTTTCTCCTTTAGGCGAACGCCGTTTCCTCTCGACCACACCAATCCAAGAGGCGACCATCGTGGAGAACGCCAAGCAAGCCACTTCTCAAGCCTGGGAGAAGACTAAAGAAAAGGCCGGACAAGCCGCTGATACCGTCAAAGAAACTTTTGGAAAGGCGTCGGATACAGCGAACGAAACCGCATCAAATGCTTATGAAACTGCAAAGTCCGCCGGTAGATCATCCTACACGGAAGCGAAGGAAAAAGGAGAAGCTGTGAAGGAGAAGGCCGCCGAACTGAAAGAGAAGGCCAAGGATTCCGTCTACGAAGGCAAGGAAAAGGTGAAGAAAGTCAGTAAGCAACGAGTCTCGCCATATATGAAAGCCCGTTTAGAATTAGACAAAGAAGACGCGGATAAATGGGCTCGTTATCAATAATTTGGGGATTCAACGGCCATAAGCAACTTTTACAAAGACATCTCGAACTCGACATCTCGGTCTACAAATCTCCAAAGCTATTTTAGCGGTGCTCAAGTTACTCTGTAGTAATATTATTGTATTTTTTATGCAAATTGAAAATGCTAATCTATGTGTTTAAAATAAATGGCAGTTTGTATTCTTTGTTTTTTGTTCAAGTGTCTATTGAAAAGAAGGTATGTATTGTATTATCAGGAACTGTCTGTTCAAAAAGAATGAAAGCAGTTATGGCCCCGTGTTCGACGTGATTGGTAATTGGAAGGGACTAAAAGGTCGAAGTGGTTAGCCAAAATTGGATTCGCCTTTTGAGAGCGATTTTGAAGATTTAGCTGCCAATCCCGCCCCCTTGGCTGGATATTTGGATGATTTTTCGAAATAGTCCAACTTTTTTTGTCTATGTTCTACAAGCTGTTATAGGTATACTAAACCAGCAAATTTTCCAAAACAATCTGTTGTTCGATATTCACTTATTCTATACATTTTTTGAGACCATTTATTATCCACTTTTTCTTACAAAGGCCCAAAGTATTACAATGAAAATAAATGTTGGAATATAACCGGGAATTTCGACTCAATACCAATATTTGTTGAGCAGTAAATTAGCCAATAATTTTGAATAATCTAAACATAGACCAGTCCGGGTGGGCCAGCCATTCGGCGTCCTCTGTAGCTGCTCGAGTACGATGATGGGTTGTACTGTTGGCCGTAACTGGAGCCATATTGTCCGCCATATCCGGAGGAGGCTCCATATTGCGACTGTCCGCCGTATTGTTGTCCGTAGCCGCTGTTGGATCCTCCAAAGTATGAGGGGTCGCAGTAGGGGTTGTATTGACTGTTATAGCCTGAGGCGGAGTATTGAGGATTCTGGGAGTAAGTTCCATAGTTGCTGGTTCCATAGCTACCGTACCCTTGCTGCTTAAAAAGTAGGTTAAAATTTGGAAAAAAAGTAGGTATCAAGTTCAGCTTTTATCTTTTCATAGTTTTACTTTTCTCAAATAGGTTACGGCGAACTGATACGTTTCAATGTTGCCCTTGAACTTACCGAGTATTGAGCGACAGCAGCGCTCACCAAAACAGCCAAACAAATTCTGAAAAATCGAAGAAGATTAGTCAGACTTGAACAACAAACTTACAATTTGAACATTCTCCTTGTTCCTCAAACTCAAACCGTATGACTTCACCCAGGAAAACCTTTTCTTTTATACTCGCCGTAAGACCTGCGCTTGAAAAAACTTGGCCAAAGCCAATGTCAACATGTTCCCAGTGAATTACAAAGGGTTGGGCGTCGAATTTTGAAAAAGGTAAAAGTTTATTTGTTGCGCGGATTAAACCCGGGTTGTGGACCCGGAGCATGAAATTCCACAGAACAGGGGATTATAAATAATACAAAATTTAGAAAGTAAATAAAAATTAGTCTGAAGCCACGTACAAGAAGTAGGCTTTTACGTCAATTATGACAACAATGTTTATTATTTTAAGGAGGAAAAAGCATAGTTCAGGCAGCAGTTGTAGTCGAATTTCTACGGAAAGGTTCGGCCACTTGTTCACAGGCTTTCCACAGGACCGAACGTTGGCTACTTTAGCTCCAATGCGGGCATTTCAAAAATGCAATAAAGGTACGCATAACATTGCCGGTAGTCATTTTTAAACTTATTTTGTGACTCTCCGACTGGGCGATTTTTTTTGGAAAATTGTCATCGTGGTTGGCATTATGGTGATTGCGAATTTTACATTTTATTGCGGAGTTGTCGACTACAAGGAAATTTTTTATTCCGGTCAATCAAAAGATATTAATACGTAAACACCTTGAGATGACACCAATGATCATTTAGTTTCCCAACCTTTTGGTTTGTTGGATGTATCAGATGGGTTCCACCGTTTGTATGCATAAGAAACACTACAACTTAGCGACAATGAGTAAATAATTTATTTCACAAGGAAAATGGCCAAAACATGGCTGTCGAAACACATATTGAGGAAACAAGAATAAATTACTATTCAAACATTCCTGAGGAAATACGCGATCGGAATTCATCGCTAGTAATAAATTACAGTGCATCTGTTCATATTTGTTTTCTGGTGACTATTCCTAACGGTGAGGCCAGCTTTTCCTAACGGAGTTCGATTTCCTAGTATTGTAACAATATTTTTGGGGTATGGCCTGCAGTCCCAACCGCAAGGTTGCATAAAATCTATAAAACTTGAATATTTTGCATTCCTTGGAGATGCTGTTTCGAGAAAGTCTTTCCTCAGAAAGAGAAGCAGAGAGCGAAGATTGTTTTTCCCATTCCTAAACAAGAGTTTGGCCATAGAAGTTGCTTCTAACTGGTCGCCGCCTCCAACGACTTCTCAACCACCTCTCCATGCTTCCTTTTCCATCTCCCAATTCTTCGTTTAACGGTTTTCCCTGTTTTTTGCCCATCTTCCTCCTCTTCGGACATGTCTTTTCTCTTATCATATAATGGATTGAGACTTTGATGGATATTCTCAGCTGTATCAGGAGTCTCAATGCCTTTCACGGGCGCGTGAATTAACACCGGTTTCTCTGTAGCGAGCACTGTTGCATTACCAAAGGAAATATGCCCGGGACTGCGAACGACCGGAGGCGGAGTTATATTAGTTGTATTTTCTAGCGATTCCTCAGCGGTTGTAGTTGTCTTTGGAATAGTGGTCGTCGATTTCATCGTAGCCGTAGTTGTTGTCGAACTCATGGTTGTTGTTATCATAGATGTAGCGGCATTTGCAAAAATGGGTTTCCATTGCCTTGTTGTGATAGCCTGATGTGTCGTCGTTGTTATAGGCATTGCCATAGCTGGCGGTAGTGTTGTCTAAAGCAATAACACTGAAATTTTATTTATCGTACCGTATGAGTATATCCATGGGGTTTCTTGTCTTTATTTGAAAATATGGCATGAGTAAACTGATTGCGAACTTGCGCATACTTGAAACGAACTCGTTCTCCAAATTCATTTGCTGGAAATTTATATAAGATTGGTGGAAATGTGCGATTATAAAATGGGAAATGTAACAGAAGTGGTTCTCGGCATCTCAACAAGCCCAGCAAATCTTCTTAACCTACCAACAGTTTTGTTGAGGACTCCCGTGTCCAAAAAGTCGAATCTTGCCAAGGTTTGACGTCGTAACCTCGTGATATTCTCTGTATCATCTGACTTCTTTGTTTTAGTCTTCTTCTTCTTCTTTTTTGGTTTTGGGAGGTCTTCTTCATCTACTTCGTCGATGTCAATATAATCGTAGACTATTCTTCGACGGGTTCCTAGAGGTGAAAAAGTGTTAGCTGGTGGCTAAGCCAAGTGCTTACCGTTAGTAGTTTTGTTTCCATTGATCATTCCTCCTCCATTGATTATTGTCCCATTGGTTCCTCCTCCATTGATTACTCCCCCATTGTTTCCTCCATTGTTAATTTGCAACCCCGGAGGGCACTGATTATTACAACTGCATGCATTTTTAATCACATTGTCGTAACAGTTGGTATCCGGCATCAGACATTGTCGTACTTTCATTGGGATGCATAGGTAAAATTTGCGTTCGCAGGCCTGTGGGCAGCAATGTAATTTGGCTCCACCCGCTAATGGAGTTGGTCCACAGCAGTTGTTACAGCAGGCGCATTGACAGCCTGGATTGCATATTCCAGCACATGGATTACAAGCTGGAACACAACATCCACCTCCACCTTGAATGCAGATTCTCCCTCCCGCTGGAGCACAGCATCCGCCGGCTGGAGCACAGGCTGGCACGCAAACTCCTCCGCCGCCGCCGCATGGTGCAGCACATCCTCCACCTCCACCACAGCATCCGCCTCCTCCTGCGCAGCCTCCACACGGACTGCAACACGGCTCGCAGGACGAAACTATCATGACTGGAGGCGATGTTGACGACGGTGGAGGCATTGGTTGGGGCATTGGGTTTGGTTGCGGATTTGGCTGCGGATTCGGCTGCGGTTGATTTGGAAACTGTAGTCCGGGAGGACACTGATTTTGATTTTGCGGACAAATGCACGCAATTGGGTTCAAATTCACTGGCATGGATTGCGGACAGTTGCAGCAACAACTACTGCATCCACCGCCGGGGAGCCCAAGTGGGCCACAGTTGCAGCCTGGAATACTTAAACCGCCGCCTCCATTGCAGCAGGCGCATTGTTGTGGCAACAGGAGGCCACCTCCGCCAGCACAACAACAATTGGAGTCGACTAGAAGGATTATGGCAAGAAGTAAAACTACCAGAAGTAGAGTCGAGGTACTGAAAACATAAACATAATATGAGGCGTAGAAGTTTGGCAGAATGTCAAGACACTAGTATCTCTTTACGTGTTAGCTTCTAGGCGTCGCACTTTTCTACAGCTACAAAAACCAAAACAAAAGCCAAGCTTACCTGACCTTTGCGGCCAAATACATGCGCTTCCGGTGTTGTTGTGAACTGTCTGCGTCCACTAAGCGCAGTTCGTCCCCGAATGACATCTACATTAATGGGGGGCCACTAACCCCGGCGGCCACTTGGCGTGATAAATGACACTTGTGGTCATTCAGATCAACTCCATTCAGAAGGTCGCCATTGTCTCGCAAGCTGAATGGTCACTCCTTTCACTGCGTTCAGGCTCCCCCGTCCATTGTGGAGGGAGATGTTTACATTGCGTGGGAACGATGGTAGGTGAAGATGGGCGAATGTTACATTTGAGGCGTATTAAATGGAACGCGAGTTGTCTTGTCAATCAAAGACTATTTTGAGTGGAAAACACTTTATTAGGCTCCTTATATCGGTTTTCAGAATTTTAGTCTGTAAGTTAGGAGGGTTGATTCATTCGTTTTTTCGTATTACGCTCTCATCTTGCGTTGTACGTAGAATTCTGTCATCAAATTTGATTTCAAACTTCCCACGTCGAACATGGTCATCACAGTGAAATGATTATCCTCGATTTGTGAAGTAATCTGAACGTAAATGATCATTAAGTTTGTAAAGCAAGCGTTTGAAGTAAGGAAATAATAAAAAATGACTCACTTCCAAATTGGGCACCAAACAAAGCAGGGCTGAGATCCTCTTCGTGACTTCTCTCTCTGTCATTTCCGGGTTATGCAATCGAATCACATCTTGTAATATGTGACAATAGAAGGACTGAGTTCGTCGGACGGTTCGTCCCCCTTCTTTAGAAAGGCCGGGGACCATGGTAAAAAAGGCGATCACTCGGAGAAGCTGAAGTTCAGAGTCAGTTGCTTTGAGTTCTGCTGCCAAGTCCAGAAAGTGTTCCCAAATCAGTGTTCCTATTTCTTGATAGGCTGGTGAGATGCTGAAGAAGAAAAAGATAAAAAACGCCGTATTTTCAACGGAAGGCTCCGTAACATATAAGCGATAATCGAAGTCTACGTCAAAAAGGAAACGTAGTTTGTCGAAAATATCAGGCTTGAATAAACTTACTACTGATCGTCATATTTTGCCAGATCCTCTGCTTCCAATGGCACATAGGCTCCACTGCTTAAAGGTACGCATCTTTTTCCCAGCCCTCTTGCTCTATAAGCTATCATATGATACAAAAGGGGGACGCATCTCCCCACTATCATTCGCAAACGGTCATCCACAGACAATTCATGCAATTCCGGCAAATGCGAAACCCAGTCGATGTAGTGCAACGCCGTTCTGCACCATATTTTACCAAAGTGCTCGGCTTTGCAAAAATAGTGTGGTTCATACAAAAGCAGCGTTCTTTCGACCAGTTTCCCGCCCGCTGTCAGAAAGGCCTCCTCGATGTTGAGCTCCAGATTATGCGAGACTTCTTGCGACAGGAGTGGGGCAGTGGATTCACAATAAGCATCGATAAAATGGTCCACCATGAACAGGTATTTCAGCACCGAGGGCGGCGCTTTGTGGTCGAAAAGCGGGATCATTTTTTTGACGCCCAATGGGAGATGCGATGGTTGGCAGAGGTGGTATGTGGAGGCCAGCAAAATGTTGCAGTCAAACTGGGCTTTTTCGCGGATTGCGATTTCCGTCGAACTTTTGGATCGAAAAACATCGAGGGCTTGGAGGTCGGGCTGATCGTCGTCTTCCTCCGATTTCGTGGCCACGAGGGGAAGACGGTCTTCTGGGACGGATAAGGTTTTCTTCTGGGGACCCCGTTGGAATCGCACGGCGTCTGCGTCGCCTGCACGGTCGCTGTGTACCACTGAAAAAATAGGTTAATTTTGGGTCGAAAAGTGAATATTAGCGAGTCCAACGAACAAAGTAAATAAAAAGTTAGAAACAAAGAGGACATAAAGGCCATAAGTTGACTTACAGACTGGCTGAAGTCCCTTTTCAAGGCAGATTCGCAACCGACAGGCACGGCAAGAGTTTCGGGCATCTGAAATTAAAATTAGGCTGCCGCTTCTTATGTCTGCGTTTTCTATTCCCCTCTCAAGTTCATTACCTTTGCCCTTTTATCTACTGCCGTATCCTTAATTGCTCAACCTGGCAACAGTAATTTCCGCCTCTAAGAACCTGAACTCACCATTTTTAATGTTGCAGCGACTCTCGAACGCACACACATACTGTCGTCGGAAGCGAATGGATCGACGGAAGAAGCCTTTACAACCGCTGCAAAACAAGGGTAATAACAGGTCAAGAGCTCAACTAGTCAAAGTACCAAACGGTGGTGAAATTATAAAGGAAATGATAGAGTAAATAACCTGAAGATGACTCACCTGCAGCAATTACGGCCGTAGTGTTTTGAAGCACCAAAATCTTCGCATACAACGCACTGCCGACGTTCTTTGCTCATAAGCTATGGGGCGACACCGCGATTCCTGAAATTCACGAGGAATTTACAAAGGTCATGCCGTAAACGTGTAAGAAATCAACGGAAAAATGCGACTGCGAAAATTGAAGAAAGTGTAATTTCGGGAAGCCCTGAAATTTTGTGATCGGATTTAAAAATGAAGCTGGGGATAAAGCATGGCTATTAAGACAATTTTTTAGTTGCGGCTTGCTCTAATATTTCTATTGTAGCCCTGATACCAAAGTACTAGCATCATTAAGGGACACCCTCTCTCATGATAGCTCTCTCGAATTATTTTTCAAATTTTGTACTTTTTCTTACACACCCAAACATATCTATTAATAATTTGACAAGGCCTTTTTGATGGTTCTAAACGCGTCGTTTCGAGAATGCACTACATCGTACTTTCCCGTATGTAGCACTTTCCCTTCAAATGTTAAAATTCAATTGCATTTCCACTCACTATTTTGAGTAATATTCTAATATGTAAAAGGCCTCTCATATGAGCCAACTTTACACCTGCAAGAAACCTTGTGGCATATTTGCGTGCAACGTGAGTGCAAGCCGGAAACAACTTGACGAAATAATTGTGAGTAAACCGTTTAGTGGAATACGGAGAACGTACAGGTAACGTGGAAATGGAAACGTCTACGAGTCACAGCGCACCGTTGTTAGAAAATATGTATATATTCATTTAGATTGTAGGTGACATCAAGGACAAAAT
The DNA here is from genome assembly GCA_904066235.2 of Bursaphelenchus xylophilus. Classification (NCBI taxonomy): domain Eukaryota; kingdom Metazoa; phylum Nematoda; class Chromadorea; order Rhabditida; family Aphelenchoididae; genus Bursaphelenchus; species Bursaphelenchus xylophilus. Next base: position 8,737,024 of record CAJFCV020000004.1, read on the forward strand.
GTGGGTCTGTACTTCGAGGGAAAATATTTTGTATGATGCTTGAAATTTTGTAGTGAAGTGTTTTTAAAGACAGGAAATGAAATCAGTATGATGCACAAATTTTAGCCGAAACACCCACACGAAGATTTAGGGCCTCCGTGACGTGTTAATATCTAATTGTTAGAAAATTAAATTCTCAATTTATGTAAATTTTGATAAGGATCTCCGAAGATTGATAAAATCGAACAAAAACCGGAAACTGCAGAAAAGAAAATGATGTTCAAAATGTACTTTTTTTAAAACGTCAAGGCTAGTCGAACGTTTTGTATAACGTTCCACCAAATTAAACAAGCTCAAAAATATTTGAAAAAATACACGTACAAAAGTTTGCTTCAAACCAAAACGTATAGAAAAAATGATGCTTTCAAATTGTTGAAAATCTACTTCAAAAAACTTTTGGCGACTTTGCAACTTTGTAAATAAAGCCCCATGAACACAAATTAATATCAGCTCAAAAAAATGTGAGACAAAAAAAAAACTCCCGCGACAACATTGCCCTTATCAACACGCATTTTGAATACAAAATACTTTGGGGGCAGCAGCAGGAAGGGGAGGCAAAACGCCCTATGTTTCGTTTTCACACTCTCTCCCCTGCCTCCCAACCCTTTCCCCTGCAGATAGCACCTGGGAAAATAATGCAAAAATGGGGCTAATATTGGAAATAATGAAAAGTTGGAAGCACAAAAATAAAAGGGGAGTTGATAAGAGTGCACTCTTCACCTACGAGTGATTGCTCATTCAGCAAGTTGTTGTACTTGTTGTGGCGTCCATGGATACAGAAAGGAGTTTTTTGAACAAAATATGGAGTCTCTGAGTTTTTCCAACCTTAATAAACGCTTTCCCAGTAATTTTTTGCAGCTTTAAATAGGGGTTTTAATTTTGCAGAATATTTCATAATTAAGTACCCCAAGTGCGACGCTCAGATTTTCTTTAAATTCTGCATAAACTAATACAAATTCCTGAAAGTTTTAGCTCGCGCTTTGTAAGCGCCGCCGAGATATTGAACGATCTTTGCCGCCTAAAGAGTACGCTAAACGCGAAGAGCGGTCAGAGAGAAAAACAATTTTTGTCTTGCGGAAAAAATTGTTTTTGTGGACAAAAAAAAATCGGAAAAATTTTAATTTTGCAATCAAAACGACAGAATAATTTGGCATGACGCAACCGACGGCAATTTGGCAACATGCCTGACGCGTCAAGCTTTTTTTTGTTTGATGATGACCTAGCTACCCTAGTTTTAACGTACTCCTCGATCACTTCATTGGGGGTCGATGTAGTTACAGTCATATGCCTAAAAATAGGGCTGCTGTCTGACAGAGTGTTAACGCCCTTAATGTGAGAATGTTAACGCCCTTAAAAGGCAAAATTACCAGACTGCCACCACCGAAAAGCATCAGGCCACGGTCTGCACATGTCGCTGAACACATGAACCTTGCTTTGTATATCTTTATTTACAATAGACATTTCCGATAATTGTTGTCAGATAAATAAAAGTTTGTTGAGATCAAAACGGACATAGGTTCATGAGGAACAAAAATAAATTAAACAATTAGAGGCCGGAGTTTGAGACTTTATGACTTTTGATATCACAAGGCATAGAATTTTGTGGAATTGTACGTAGACGCAAAATTATAGGGGGCAGTTACAAACGCATCTTGCGTCGGACGTAGAAATCATACATCAGGCTGGATTGTAGGTTGGCCAGGTTGAAGACCACGAGTTGAGTGAAGTGGTTGTCTTCGATTTGGTTGGTTCTCTGAAATGGAGACATTGTTGCGGTGAAAACGGGTGATAGCCGGGATAGTTATAACGATTTTTGATGACAAGAGAGTTATTAAAGTTAGTAGCGGGCCAGAGAAAAAAGTTATGATATTTTTTACATTTCACTTTCTTCTCTCATTTCTATGGTCTCTAGTCAGCGAAACTTGTTGAGTATCTCAAGTGAGCTCTCTAACAGCTATCGAAAGTTCAAAAAATTGTATGTACGCTCTTGTGATACTGCTACAAAACAGAACTCACCTCAAAAGGCGGTAGTAAAGTCATTAATTCCGCCATTCTTTTTGCAATATCGGCCTCACTCATACTGGGATTGACCTCGTTCAAGTGTTGGTGTAGAGTATTCCGGTAGAAGGCTTGTGCTGACCGCACCGCCTTCTTTCCCTCCGGCGTGAGTCCGGGAACCATCGTAAACAGGGATATAAGTCGAAGGAAGATCAGTTCTGATTTGGTGACACCAATCTCGACTGCTGGGTCAAAGAATGCGTCGTACATCCAGTTGCCAACGTCCACACAGAAATTTCGGATACTGGAAATGAGCTTTGATAAATAAAACAACAGTGGGGGACATGATCCAGTGGCAAAAAACGCACCATTTTGCATCCAGGAAGCATCAAAAAATGTGGAAAAATACCTCCCTCCCCAAGTGAAAAAACCCAGATTTCAAAAGCTCGCCCGCTCTCTTTGTGAGGAAAAAGGGTGCGCCCTTCAAAACGAAGTTTTTTCACTTGGAGAGGGAAGCATTTTGCCACATTTTTGATACATCCCGGATGCAAAATGGTACGTTTTTTGCCACTGGATCAGGTCCCCCACTGTATAGTTTGAAATGCGTCGCTCGCATTCCTACTTACATGTCCTCCACTTCGTCGATCATGTCATCTCCATTCGGGGTGAAATACGTTCCACCGCCGAGCAGCAATAGTCTTTTGTCAACGTAATCATAGGACCTCGCCGCGATTATATGCCAAATAATTGGAACGGACCTCCCAACAATCATTTTGATTCGGTCATCGGGCTGAAGGGCTTTGATCTCCGGCACATGCGTTACCCAATCGATAAAGTTGAGCATCACTCGACACCACATGGCTTTGAACGATTCGAGGGTTATGAACATCTTCGGTTCCCAGAGCATCTGAAATTTGAAGAAGAATGTATATACAGTCATAGCTTGATAACTGCTGCGCGTGCTATCTAATATTATACCACACATCATTCCGAACTTTTTTTGTGAGCAAAATCCGGTGTCAAAAAAGCAAATTTTTTTGTAATGATTTTTTTAACAGCTAGAGGCGCCTCAGACAAGGCGTAATAAAGTGCGGAAAAATATCAGAGCGATAAAACACATGTCGCTCTCTGACATTATGCAAATTTTAAGGATTTTAACGGCTTACAACGGCCGGGAAAAATGATTTAAAAAATGGTATTTCTTATTTTTGACGCCTCAGAACTGCACTTTACCGTACACTTTTGAAAAAACGAAAGTTCCTATTTTGTAGGAAATTTGATGCTGTATAACATAGTTGGGAATTAGGTCATTCCCTCCCATGGTTCCTTTTTTCTATGGCTAAAGCCCCCACTTTTCGGCACAAAATCGCGGTTTTTTTTGCCTAACTAGGGAAGTGTACAAACGAACCCTCACCAAATGGCAAGTGTTATACACCATTAGAAAGCCCTTGAAAAATGGTGAAAGGTACCATTTTCATTTTTTGCAGAATGCCTCAGGGCAAAAAATTATAAACGGTTGATTTTTCCCCTAAGTAGCTACAATATCTGCTGTGGGGCAAAATAAATCTTATTTCAAAACGCTAGATGGTACATATTGCTATTAGCTTGGCCTAAGAATCATTATGAAGTTTGGCGCTTGCCAGTAAAACCATTTTACATATGATATTTACTGGTTTTAAATACCCATAACGTGAAAAAACACTTTTCACTTTTTTTAATCTTGAAAAACTTGTAAGTTTGATGATTTTAACCGTAATCGACCGGTTTCTAGAAAAATTAATGCGTGTGTAAAAGTTTAACTCAAATATTTTCCTAACTGTAAGAACGCAAAATGTTTTTGCCCAAGCTGGGAATCGAACCTAGCTTGGTTTGGCTTGTCAGCCTGCTCAGCAACCACTGCACTATTGAAGCAACTCTCTTCGAGGATTTTTATCCGCTCAAGAGAAGGAAAGATTTTTGTTGCGAAATGACCTAAAAATAATATAATTTACAGTGTGTCGTCGCGGAAAGGCATTCTGCAAAAAATGAAAATGGTACCTTTCACCATTTTTCAAGTGCTTTCAAATGGTGTATATCACTTGCCATTTGGTGAGGGTTCGTTTGTACACTTCCCTAAGGTGCAAAAATCGAAAATTTTTTTGCAATATATTCTTCTTCACCCTATCAAGGAGTAGTGTACCAAAAATTTTGTTTCATGCCTTTCAGGTTGTTCTGAATTAGGAAATTTCGTATTCTCGTTGCGACAAGCAAACCGATGGACAAGATTACAATTACTGTTTGTTATCGTGCAAGCCGGATGACAACTTTTTATCAACAAGCATCAATTTAACGCCATGAGTTGAGTTGTGATCAAAACTTTCTCCATTTCACGTCTGAGAACGAAATTCCTTAATTCAGAACAACCTGAAAGGCATGAAACAAAATTTTTGGTACACTACTCCTTGATAGGGTGAAGAAGAATATGTTGCAAAAAAATTTTCGATTTTTGCACTTTAGGCAAAAAAAAACCGCGATTTTGTGCCGAAAAGTGGGGTCTTTAGCCATAGAAAAAAGGAACCATGGGAGGGAATGACATAATTCCCAACTATGTTATACAGCATCAAATTTCCTACAAAATAGGAACTTTCGTTTTTTCAAAAGTGTACGGTAAAGTGCAGTTCTGAGGCGTCAAAAATAAGAAATACCATTTTTTAAATCATTTTTCCCGGCCGTTGTAAGCCGTTAAAATCCTTAAAATTTGCATAATGTCAGAGAGCGACATGTGTTTTATCGCTCTGATATTTTTCCGCACTTTATTACGCCTTGTCTGAGGCGCCTCTAGCTGTTAAAAAAATCATTACAAAAAAATTTGCTTTTTTGACACCGGATTTTGCTCACAAAAAAAGTTCGGAATGATGTGTACCATTAAACTTACCACCGTCCGATCGCACATCTTCCCGGGTTCGTAGAGAAATGCGGCGTCGAAGCTCATCTCCAGGTCACACGCGATGGGATCGGTAAATAAAACATTTTTCGTCTCAAAATAATTATCGACCAGTCGATCCACCGTAAAATAATACTTCAACAAAGAGGCTGGCGTGTTGTTTCGAGAGAACGGTACCAAGTTCATTGCGCCTAAGGGCAAAAACGAGTTCTTTATCACCTGGAAAATGTAAATTTTATATGTGACTTCCAAAATTCTCGAAATTCTGCCGTAATTTACCGTTTTTCGAGCGGTAAGAAGGGTGTCGCAGTTCTTGAAAGCTTCCTGTATGAGGTCTTTTTCATCATTGACTGGGGATGTTGATACGCTGGGAAGATCCACTTCGTCCGTTTTCTCCTCCATTGACTCGGATTTTTCAAGTTTTACTGTCAGCGCTTTGCAAATCTTTCGTTTTGGCGCATCCACGTCGCAAGCACGATCACTGTGGACTACTGAAAAATTAATTTGATTATAAACACGCTTTTATTCGTGTCCCATTCTTGTGTTACAGCCCAAAAGATACTTACAAATCGGTTGTAGTCCTTGTTCAAGGCAGATCCGATATCGGCAGGCGCGGCAGGAGTTGCGGGCTTCTAAAAATGGATCATTACCTCCAATTTTTATTCAGTTTTGTTTGAGTTGTTATGAGTATCGATCAAAAATTGAACTCACCTCCCTTGATGTTGCATTCATTCTCGAACGCGCACACATATTGTCGGCGAAATCTGACGGAACGTCGAAAGAATCCCTTGCAACCGCTTCAAATTGGAGCGCTGAGATTAAATCAAGGCGTGAAGTGTGAACTCACCTGCAACAAGGTTTGCCGTAGTGCTTGGAGGCACTTGGATCATCGCAAACAACGCACTTCGAAGAGAAGCTGATCCTGGGTTGCATTTTCAGACCAATGACATCAACCTCGACCGTTGGGAGATGTCTGAAAAGGATGACTTTTAAATATATAGTTACAAAATATTGGGAGTACGGTGGAGATGGTGTTTTCGCGGATGTTTGGTGTCAAAAAAGCGTTAAAACTTTATAAAAAAATGAAAATTGTATTAAGAATTCGTTTAGCACAAAATAAAACGAATTAATGACTTTAGTTGAATGACGCGGAGACTGATAAAAAGTCATAATTGAAAACATTTTTTGGACAACAATTATATTAATCAATTAATTACGTATTCATCCTAAGGGCCGCGCCCATATTTGGATTGCCTTTGGATGCCCTTTTTTTACTTTTACTCTTTCAACGGACTCTCCCCCCAGGTCCCTGCGTATGTTAATCAAAATTCCACCTGTCATTTTACCGCTCCCAACGCTTTCCAAAATAACTGACCACTCTCTCGCAATCTAAACTATTTGTAGCCACGTTACATCATAGTTACGGTCCCAATGGGTTGTCAATGATCACCCAAGGTTTCCCGAGCAAAGTCAAAAAGCGGAAACCCAATCACGACGGCGGAATACGATAGGATTTTGATGGATGCTGGCTAGAATTGCAATCCATCTTATGAGTCATCCAAACAACTTTGAAAAAGAAGGTGATTCCTGCGGTAAAAACGATTCCATGACGTCGGCGAATTGCCGGAGGAACTCCCGATCTTTTGCAGTGCGAAAGGTCAGAAAAAGCGATGATCAAAGAAGAGAGGGTACTGTAATGTCTGGGGAAGTCCTGGGAGAAGGGGAGAAGAAATACGTTTAAAATACAGTAAGAAAAAGAAACAATATTGCTGGAAATGAAGCGATAATTAATGTTTAAATTGAAGTTCTTTGTGCAAGCATCGTTTGCTGACAAAGTAAACGTTCTTTGCAGTAAGGCAAAAAAAATGATTTTCAAGGAAACGGAAAACGCTTTGGGTAGGTTACCGCACAGTATGAACACACATAAAACAAAAAATTTAACATTTTTTTGAAAAAAAGTCTCCATTAGACCAATTTTATTATAACAACGAACTACTTTAACTACAGTGGATCCTCTCTACAACAATGAACCACAAAATTTGCCTGTTATAAAAAAAGTTTCGTTGTATGGAGTGGTCACTCTACGGACCTAAAAATTAGTTCATAATAGACAGGTTTCGTTGCACAGGAGCTTCGCTGCATTAATGTATTTTGCGCAACGATTTCACAGTAATATTTGGAAGTCTATTCAGCGATCAGTTTTTGCATTCATCATGGCTTCAGTAATGGAAACGTTCAAAGGTTAAGCAGGAGTGTCGTTGACACGTTACAATAAATGGGAAGTATCCTTACGATTGGACAACTGTGCTCCCCAAGGAAAATTTAAACGGAGTTTGACAAAAAAAATTTTGTGCTTTCAACGCGCAAAATTTTGAAAAAATTTCAGTGCCCCGCCTGGAAGACTTTTCGTGTTAAAAAAAGTTTCAAATTCTAAGACTCGCATCTCGAGCATCTGCCTAGTAATTTTTTGTGGCAACAACAAATCGGCTTTAACTACGATTACGGCAGCCCTAACTTTATGATACAAAAATTAAACAACAAGTTTTCGAAGCCCCTTGGAACGATCTGGGTCTTGTCTCTTCTCCCAATTTATAGCTTTATTTGCTTTCTTCATTTCAACGTCATCATGATTCGAATACAAAATTTGAACAATCGCCGCAAGGCAATCAAATCTGAGGGCGTTGAAAAATTCCGTCAAAGCATTGGAAGGTTGATTCTTTAATGTTTGCTCGTGTTCCGTGGCTATTAACGAAATTTGTCAAAAGTTTCCGGGCGTCGAAAAAAGGGGATGATCCGTTTGCTATGATGCAATTTGGAAGGTTGAATTATTTCGGTTACACGAACAACAACACATTTTTTAAAATTCCTCAAAATACGCCAGGTTTATTCGAAAAGGAGCGGTCTCGAGATAATCTCCGTAAAACATCTACCAATTCTTCGGAGCACACAAAAATTTCAGGGTTAAAAGAAGGGATTCCCTTATCGCTTTTAAACGAAAATTTGTTGAACGATCATGCTTTAGATTGTCAGTTAAATCGGAAGCTTTAAAAAGCAGTATTATTGTAAAACTTAAGTCTTGCCGTTAGAAACAGGCATGCCGTTTTTTGACAAAGTTCTCCAAGAAATATGCGAGATTTTCAGCACGCGCTTTTCTGAAGAAAATTTGATGCTATCTTGCTAGTTTATGCATAAAAAGTCAATCGAAAAAGATGACCTTTCCACAAAAACAGATCGAGCACGTCGATGTCTCACGTTCCTCCAAAATTCAAACAAAACAACCCGCAATTGCAAAATATTTGTCAGCCCCGAATTTCTCGCATGAAACTGTTCCCAATATTTTTTTGTCTCTCACAAAAACAGGGGAGAAAAATATGTTTTCGACGGCGCCCATTCAGAGAACGATTAAATAGTATTTATTAATTATTAAAACTACAAATCCTTATCTAGCATAGCCGCATTTGTAGAAACGTCACTAAAAATGGAAGATGACTTTTTTTATGTAAAAATTATTTATGAAATTGAAAAAACGATTCTGGGATTTCAGCAAAAATTGAAGAAGAAGTCGAACGGATTTTTTTTTTGAAAAGGTTGAGACTATTTTTGGGGTCGATTCGAGGCGAAATTCTGCGAACAAAGTGTGGGAAAAGTATTGGGAAATCGAAAGTTGTAAAGCAATCATTGGAAACCTTTACTGTACATTGTGGGATGACAATAACTTTGAAACAATTAATAAAAAACAAGTCCAGCATGACCTAAGATTTGCAATTTTTTTCGTGGACTTTATGAATCAGTGCTCTAATCAATCACTAAAAATTTTTAACTCAGGCCAGCCGAGATATATAAAACTATATTTTAGTTTCAAAACGATCGATCTTTTTTGCGAGAGAGTATGGAAGATGGTGAGAGACGGTCAGACAAAAAAAACATTTTTCTTTACACCTTGGCCAATTTCTGTGCCAAGTTTCATTGAAATCTATGTTTCGCAGTTCTAGTAATTCCTCTGTTAACTATAATAAATTTCCATATTCATCGTATAAGATGTCCCTCAGGTCCTCAAATTTATAAAAACAACCGATGAAAACATATTCGAAGTATTATAAACCCAATATCAGACTGTCGGGAAAATAATGGGCGCTACGTTGCATTAAAAATCGCATCCTCACCGAGAAAATTAATGGTGACTTGGAAAAACAAAAAATGTTTTTACTTCAGCGACATTGCGCTCATTATTTTCCCGACAAACTGCTATCAATAGGAGCGGGTCGGCTCAATAAAATTTAATATCAAAACACTCGAACAAATAAACCCCGACCGGCAGAGCAGCAGCAGAAGGAGAGGGGCTCCCCCCGCTTCCAGCTTATGAAAAAGCGAGAAAACAGTCTCAAACTTTCCGTTTTCTCAACCAAACCCTTTGCGCTTTTCCAAAAAAAGTGCAAACCAAAAAAATGCAGTCATGTGACGACACTGTAAACGGGAAAAAAATTTATATGAAGTGAAGGTAAAAGGGCAGAGAGGGTTCCCCGTCCTTCCACAACGGAAAATTCGAGCTCCGTTGCGGGTCGCAAACAATTCGAAAACGTGGAAAGAAACGGTTTTGGGTCGAGAAAAAACTAAAGAGAGGCGAAAATGGAGCTTATCTTCGGGTTAATGACCAAGTGTTTGACGATCAGGTAAATAGAGTTCGCCCTCGAAATATGATGATCTCAGTAGAAATACATGTCTATTCAGACCAGTAGAAACAAAAAAAAGCCATAAAAAAGCCTCCTTGTATTTTGCGGAGTCAAACTACAGGGACTACAGTATGCTACCGTAGCCTCCAGCCACATGTTTTTATCATATAAAATTAGACTTTAGACTCTGAACTGATACCCCAAACATAAATGGGTGGGTTTCCCAGAACTGTTGTAAACCCAATCGCATGCGGTTGAAAGTGATCTCGGCTACGCAACGGGGTCAGAAACCACCGTGCAATGTGTCAACAACACCCACACTCTTTTATTTGGATGAGTTTGGAAAACACCGTTTTTGCTAAAGAGGGAAGTCCTTCAAGTGCACCGCTCACAAGGGAAGTCACATTTCTCGCAGACGGACTTTGGAACGAGACCTAGAAGGGTTCAAACATGGGGTTTCTGCGGTCGTGAAACTGAATTTCATATCTCTTTACGGAGCTCCTTGGTCGAGAAAATCGACCGAAAAGTTCGACCGAAATGAGCAGATAGCCTCTTCAAAAGAAACAGCTTTTTTTAAAGTTGTATCCTAGAGGTCAATGTGCTCGTTTTTGCACCATAAAACATGCATCACGCATCTAACTTGCTCTGATTATTGTCATACTAGACTCAACATGAAAGCCCAACCGGACCGCAATCGAATACGACATCTATTGGGCACACTGTACCATAACGAAAACATGTAACGCCCAACAAAACATTGCGTGTTAGCATTCTCTTTGCAATATTTTGAATACAAATAAACAGAATTAAACTACATTTTCATTAAGTCTAAGTTTCATAGCATGCAATTTGAATTGAAAATGTGACCTGTTTTCGAAAAAAACGTGTTTTCCAAACTGTCTGTAGACATCAAAAGAAAAGCTTCCGTGTTTGGCGTAGGACACACGGCAAAAGGAAACAAAAAAATGTCAAATGAAACAGTTGTAAACCTACAGCCAATCTCTACAAATGTCCCAAGATTTCATCACTCCGAAAGCCGTACAGACTCCATAGCAACGCGCAAGAAACAATCTCCAACGTGCGTTTCGGCACGTTCGGGAAAAGTGATGATGAACGTCAAACAAAGAGGCAACAAATCCGGTGTATCATTGCAGAATAATGGAAAGGTCTAGACGTTAAAAAAACAAATAAAGAAATTGCAATTTGCTTGAAAGGTACGGGAAGTACTCCAAGTGCGACGCTCAGATTTCCTTTAAATTTTGCACACACGTCGGGTATGGACTAAAGATCATTTTCTGCAGGTTTTAGCCCGCGCTTTGCGGGCGCCGCCGAGATATCGAACGATTTTTGCCGCCGACAGCGCACGCTAATCATGGAGAGCGGTCAGAGAAAAAACACCTTTTTGGCCATAACTTTGGCAGTTTCGTGCGGAAAATTTTGATTTTTTGTAGAAACATTATCCTTTACGGTAGAAATAGGCATGAAACTTTTCATGCCGAAATTCGGCAAAAAGTCTTAAATTTTCGCCGACTTTCGATCTAAAAATCTCGGTTGTTTCTGCAAAGCGCGAGCTAGGATTCTCGCATATATCTTACGAGGGAATGGTCTGAACTTCCCCCAGCGTTTGGGAAAATGACTAGTACAGGTGGATAGAGCAGGTCAACTTTGGTAAAAAGAGCCATTTTCCAGCTGCGAAATAAGCCTAGCCGATGAGAAAAATCGACCGAAAGTTCCACAAAAATTTCTCTTTCTCTTCCCTCCGAAAAGAAGAGCGGTGTCCAGTGGTTCGGTTAGCCGAGTGGATAAAGCATCCGCTCGATATTCTTTTGGGGGTTGGTTCGATTCCGGGGTCTCCCGAAGGACCCGTGATCACGCGTGATAAGGCTTTGATGGGCAAGATGAAGCTCCAAAAAATATTTTGCCATTTTTATACGTTTTATAGGTATCAGCCTGTCGGGAAAATAATGGTGGATCGTCGCATCAAAGTGTCTCGCCTCACCGCTCTCGCGCACCAAATCTCCAGCTGGCCGCCGTCGCAATGCGATGATGGGCGAATCGGAGGCGCGACGATCCGCCGTTATTTTCCCGACAGGCTGACATATAAAAATTTTTAAACAATAACAAAGTGGGGTACAGACCGTATCAAAAAGATAGGATTTTTTGATAACCTTTTCTCTCACCAAACGAGTATAACTTCGACGTTTTATCGCTTTGAAGGTTCGGAAGCACCCAAAAAATGCATTTTTTTGACGATTATTGTTTTGGTATAAAAACGTATAAAAATGGCAAAATATTTTTTTTTTTTGGAGTTTCATCTTGCCCATCAAAGCCTTATCACGGGTCCTTCGGGAGACCCCGGAATCGAACCAACCCCCAAAAGAATATCGAGCGGATGCTTTATCCACTCGGCTAACCGAACCACTGGACACCGCTCTTCTTTTCGGAGGGAAGAGAAAGAGAAATTTTTGTGGAACTTTCGGTCGATTTTTCTCGTCGGCTAGGCTTATTTCGCAGCTGGAAAATGGCTCTTTTTACCAAAGTTGACCTGCTCTATCCACCTGTACTAGTCATTTTCCCAAACGCTGGGGGAAGTTCGGACCATTCCCTCGTTAGAAAAAATTATTCTAAATTTTTGCCAAGTTTCATCAAAATCTGAGCGTCGCACTTGGAGTACTTCCCCTGTGAGCAAAATTCAGAGACAATGTGTTTTTCGGGCATCGAGCAACCATGTCAGAGCTTTCCTAAATTTTTTTTCAAGCTTCTTTAAACATAAGCATACAGTGCATTCCGTATTTTACGATGCCATCTACTGGAGCCTCTGTACAAACACCTGCGTACAACAAAACGTATCTATAACGAGCCATGTCAGAGGCCCAGGGGGATGTTTCACGTACAAAAGGGGAACTAACTGGAGTTACCGGCATCACGCGAAAGCGGAGAGAGCGTGAGAAAAAGAGAGAAGGGCTAATTTTAGATCAAAAACCCCTAGGAAATAAAGTAACTTGTAATAATATGCAATTACTTATCAAAAAAAAATTCTAAATTTAGAGCAGGAACATAACCGAGAATTCCCCGTTAATTCCAATATTGAGATTTCTTACGGATTATATTTACGTGCTCTTTCAAAATTTTGTACTTTGACCGTACTTAACGCAAAGAATTTTCGTTAATCGTAGGCCAATTAATTTTTTGAACTTGTGAAATAATTTTTCGTCCGTCTAAATACGTTTCTCTTTGGGAATTTGGGATAATCCGCGGAATGGTATTATCAAAATTGAACCTTGGAACTTTAGGGTACGTGCCAAAAAATAAGAGAAAAAAATTTGTTTTCAAGAATGTAAAAAACG